>OY997382.1:5987359-7404859 GCA_963921505.1 Phakellia ventilabrum
TTCTCCATCACTGAATGCTTTTGTCTTAATTTCCCAATTAATAGCATCACCGGTAGTAATTTCATTTACTAGCCGTATGGAACCTGGATCAATTGGTCAACTACATGCCAAGAGAGTCATCCTATCGCTGTATGGCATTTGGAATTTGGATTTTTTTCGCAGTTTTTACCCTCCGTTTTGTCTCCATGCCAGCATGAGCACCCTACAAGTACTAGCACTCGACTACGCCATAGCAGTGTACCCACTCATCTTGATAGTAATCACATATGGCATCGTGAAATTACATGATAGTGGCTGCAAGATGGTGGTGTGGCCATGGAAGCCATTTTGCAGGTGTTTCCTTTACTTCAAAAGGGAGTGGGATGTTAGGGCCTCCCTGGTTGATGCCTTCCTTTCTTTTCTTCTACTGTCATATGTAAAGTTTCTCAATGTATCAGTCAATTTTCTTATGCCTGTTCGTCTTTATAAAGTAGATGGGACACCCGTCAGTGAATCATACCTCTTCTTTGATGCGACTGTTAAATATTTTGGCAAGCGCCACTTACCGTATGCTATTCTGGCCATTGCAGTCCTCAGTGTGTTCAACATTGCTCCAATCTTGATGCTGTGTATTTATCCCCGCTCTTGGTTTCAGAAGTTTCTCAACCGTTGCAAATTCAGTTGTCTGTCACTAAACATATTCCTGGACGCCTTTCAGGGTTGCTACAAAAATGGGACAAATGGTGCAAAAGATACTAGGTGGTTTTCTGCAGTATATCTTGTGGTTCGTGTATTATTTTTCATGATAGCTTCAGTAACACCTACTGTTGTATTATTTGCTTTATTCACAGGAATATTATTTTTATTTCCTCTTGCCTTGATTGCTGTATTTCGACCCTATAAATCTAGCTTCTACAACACAATTGATGCGGTATTGATGCTTATATCCGCTCTCTTGTACTTTCTTGCTGTGGGATGTTTAAACACACTTGAGATCTACAAGACATTTTGGAAACCAATGCAACTCATATTCAGCATAGTTGGAATAGCACCTCTTGCTTATGTCACTGTGGTTATACTCTATTACTTGATCTCGAGGAATAGACGGTTGATAAAACTCTGGAGATTGCTACAATGTCGAAGGCAAGTGATTAGAAAATTTCCTTCAGAGGAATCACTGCCGGAGAGGTTAGTAAACCCTGAAGAGTCTGCAGGACTGTTTCAAGAGCCCATCCATCATTACAGTTATGGAGCAACAGACAGTCATGCTAGTTACTGATAGCTTTATACTGAGTGCAATTCTGTATGTATATTATAATTATATTGTTAATGTATATATCTAGTACATATACACACTATTTGGCAAGAATTAAAATCAAACCTAGCTACCGTGAAAGTATTTCTAATGCTGTCATATACACGCAGGAAACTCCCAGAGCACATGTACCACATTCTCACATTCACCCCCACATAATTGTTTGTACATTCTGAATGTTTCTTCCTCCATGGAGGTCCTGGTTGTGCAGCTGCAGTTAGCGGATAGTCATGTACTGATATCTCTATTCACAACAATACTTCATTTGGAACATGCATGTAAAGTGTTAGCGGGGCTAGATAGCTATGGTTCTATAAAAATAATGTAAGGAGTGTACACTACATTTGCGAAAGAGTGTACACATCAAATTATCTTTCTGCTATTAACATTAATACTGTTCTTCCTGGAGGTGTGCCATAATAATGTACAGTACCAGCCAAATTAATAGTACTGTTCCTTTGAACATAAATGTACTGATAAGGTTCCTGAATGTTCATCGTATTTGCTGTTAAAGCCTTAGTTAAGAGCTTTATATTATTAATCTAAAAAGAAGGAATTATATGGCGATCAGGTTGGAGTAACCTCTGGTTGCTCTTGTCCTCTGACTGGAGATCTTATAAACTCCACTTGCGTGTATACAAGATATGCATCTTTTACTGCTTCACTACAAAACAAACATGATAATATTATATAATATGCACATAAGTGCATGTGGACCAATTAGCTCACCTGACCTGCGTGCACTCTGAAATATGACTTTCTTGTTTCTGTTTGATGACACTGAAGCTATACTTGCAATGTTTCTATGACTATTGTTTTATCGAAAAGGGAAACGATTAGCTAGGCTAGCTACTTCACATAATGGGTTTGAGGTAGTAGCATTTATAGCTATACAAGAATGTTGCAAATGCTGCTGCACTTTACATGCATGATTGTGAATTTTGTTGACCATTATGAGGTAATGGGGGGTAAAAGTGACCACTAAAAGAAGAAAATATAAGAATGTACTTAGTTTCTTGTAAAATGGACAAAAAAAATCCTCTCCCTATAGCTAACACACAGAGTACAGTTTCAGCCCAAGTGACTGGTTTGTAAGGGTTTGGACTCTCACATTCCTATATAGCTGTAGGGGTATCTCAGTTATAGTGTCACTACCAAACAAGCATGACGTACAATGTACACACAAGTGAAGAAGACCAACCATCTGAACTGTGTGCACTCTATAACATTCCTAGCTATACACCTTGCAACTACTTCCTGTTGGTGATCATGCAGCGGGACGTATTTGCTTCGTTTGATGAAACTGAAGCTACACTTGTGATGTTTCTATGGCTACATGTGTTTGCTACAATTTCTGCGTGTTAATTCAATTAGTGAAATCCCCAGCATTCTGTGGGTTCTAAAATGCATATTAGAAAATTTATGCAAGCTTTGATGTTAAGCCGCTAATGAGGGCATTTATTTCACGTAGAAGACCTATGCATTATTAATGAGGTTTCTATTTTCGCATATGCGGAAAAAAATGACCTCATGAATTATTCAAAAGAAAGCGCGTTAAGCAGAGACAGATTGGCCAAAATCCAAGTGAAATTCGAATGAAAGTGTAAAAATAAATATAAAACAGCGCAAAATGGAGATGAGCAAACAGTACAAAACAAGCAGCAGTTGTGAGAAAAGCAGTGAAAAAAGAAAATGCAGAAAAGACATGAGCAAACAGTACAGAACAAGCAGTAGATACAAGCAAAACAGTTTAAAATGATGCAGAATACAGTCAAATGCGCAGATAAATGCCAGCAAGGTTACCATGCAAAGGCAAAAATGCAAGTAAACAAGGGCAACAATACAAACAAACAAACTACAGCGAATTCAGAGCGCAAAGATTAGTTCTTACAGTTTGTGCTTCTTGTAACGCTTCTGTAGTCACGTCGGATCAACTAAAGAGAACGACACCGCGAAAATTAAAACCCGCAAAGATTTATATAGCCTAACCCTGGCCCTAACCTAACCCTAGCTAAGCTAGCTACAGGCTTATTTCCCCCCTCCTAGTTAAGTTGTTTCTCTTTATAGAAATACCACAGATAGTAAATCTATCTATGAATACTAAGCCTGGGAAAAATTGTTTAGAAATTTGACTGTCCAGGAGGGAGGGAGCCAAGCTTCTCCAATTGCAACTTAAGTTGTTTCTCTTTATAAAAATACCACAAATAGTCATCTATCTATCTATCAGTAGTAAGCCAGTAGCTAGTAGGTTAGAGTCCACACAAGTCATTAGGAAAAGCACACTAGCAGTATAAGCCCTAGCTTGTGGTGGGTTCGATGAGCTCATTTTTTATGTTAAAGCTGAAACAGGCAAAACGTGTACAGGAGGGTCCCAATAGCATATGATCGCTAGTGGTAATTACGGCACCACGAAGACAAATTAAAGAACAAAACAAATAAAAACAGAAACAAAGAAGAGTTTAAGTACACAAAACAGTACATTTTACTGCGGTTTTAAATGAACTGATGGTAGAACAATTTTACAGAACTACTAAAAAAGGAGTTCAAAGAACAGTGTTATATTTGTTTTTTTTTCTATTGAAATTTATGCAAAGGACGCACAATATAGCACTAATAATAATAATGGCTAATTTTGCATGTATGCCCAAAAATTAGTTTTAAATAGTGATACAGAAAAACAAGCCAAGAGAACATGTGAAGAATTTGAATTCTGACAGCCTGATGGCTACTGAATTATTCAGTAGTTACCAACAGCCACACACACCCTGAATACTAACAGAACAGTTAGAATGACAAGTTATTCAAATGTCCTTGTGGTGGGTTTGATGAGCTCATGATATGTTTATCCTTAGTTAATACCAACATGCAGCGACTGAATGGAAATACAGTTTGTATGAATAATGCAACAGGACAAGTTGCATGTCCTGTATCCTAACTTCTCTGCCAAGAAATAAAACCAGGCCATTCATTAAAAAAGAGCTGGGCATGAGACAGGAATACATGGGGGGGGGGGGGGACTAAATTATGCATCCGTGGACCATTTTCCTATATAGAGAAATTTGGTCTGGGGGGCCATTACTCTGATGGTTTATGGATAGCAGTCACTAGGACTGCTATCAAACAACTGAGCGTGTTTCCCATACATCCTGAGGGCTTGGTGGACTCTAATTTGTAGTCCCAATTCTGTTGTTACAGTAATAAATTTTTACAAGGAAACAGCGAGATTGTTTTCCCAAAACATTTTAAGGCTTAGACTGTAGCCAGATAGCTAACAAGACCAGATTGGACCTATCTGGGTGGACATTTTATATATCACACACACAGGAAGCAGTGTGCCTACAGCTGTTCTTCTGTATAACTGTGTACATTGTATACTAGTACAAGAGCTAGTCTGATATAGCAGCAGTATACCGGCACCTTTAAATTGAACCGTGGGCTACAAAAAAAACCTAACATACGCATTTGCTTGCAATTTCTTCTGCTCCCAATAAGTCTTGACAAATTATGCGTTTATTTATCCCTATTATTCTATTCCCCTCTGCTCATGATTTATATGCCTATCATGCTTTAAAATTTGGCCCATGTACTAGACAACTGCTTGTACTGTAGCATGATATATAGAAACAGAAATTTAGTCTTCTAGGGACGATTTTTGCTTGTGAGTAAACAAGGTCTGTAGGAGGGAAATACTCTTTTTGCAGAGGCAGATGATCTGGACATACAATAATTACAATTTCCAATGTCTGTGTTGCCATAATCAATGCAAACAGGAAGCTAGAGCAGTTTAGTTACAGCAGGGTGAGTGGTGTTCTAGCTCGAACACCTTTTATTCCCAAAATATTTTTAACTATTATTCCAGCATAATTCTCATGCATTTGTGTACCTATTATTCTCAAAATTATGCTGGCATAATTTGTCAAGCCCTATAGCTAGCTCCCAGCACTGAACTCTCACCTCTCCCCATTACATCATAATAGTAAAAGGCCTACTATACAGACTGTATTATAATTATCAAATATTTTTTATTAAGAACGGGAAGTGAAGGTACAAAATGAAATAAGAGTGATAAAACTTCAAGGGTCACTGATCGTCTTGAAGGGTTGTGTGGGGCTGTGGACATGCTTTTGTTCTTCTTCTTTTCATTGACCGCAGCTCCACTTCCGGTGAGGTAGCCAGCTCCGAACCTGAGCCTGGGGTACCCACACTGCCTCGCCGATGTTTCTGAAAAAAAACACATCTCAATATTTTTTTTTACACGTTAAAGAATGATACCTTTACATGGAGTGGTGCAAGTCTGATTGATAGTTGCCATTAGAAACCTTAGTCATGTGATTCAATGCCTTTCTTAGAGTCAGTCCTTGAATAGTAAGGACAGTGCACTTGAGTCCTTGAATAGTAAGGACAACTGTTTCGTTAGATTCCTTGAATACTAAGGACAGTAGCTTGAGCCCTTGAATAGAAAGGATAGTAAACTCGAGTCCTTCAATATTGAGGACGGTAGTTTGAGTCCTTGAATAGTAAGGACAGTACTGGGAAAAGTACACTTGAGGCCTTGAATACTAAGGACGGTAGCTTGATTCCTTGAATAGTAAGGACAGTACACTTGAGTCCTTGAATAGTAAGGACAGTACACTTGAGTCCTTGAATAATATGGACAAGTGTTTTGCTAGATTAGTATGGACAGTCAAAAGTGTCCTTGAATAGTAAGGACAGTCAAAAGTCGTTGAATAGTAAGGACAGTCAAAAGTGTCCTTGAATAGTAAGGACAGTACACTTGAGTCCTTGAATAATATGGACAAGTGTTTTGCTAGATTAGTATGGACAGTCAAAAGTGTCCTTGAATAGTAAGGACAGTCAAAAGTCGTTGAACAGTAAGGACAGTCAAAAGTGTCCTTGAATAGTAAGGACAGTACACTCGGGTCTTTGCGTAATTAATATAGCTACGATCTTCGTTGGTATAATGTGGAAGTGTGGTGTCACCGCTAATTGGTCTGGGGAAAGCCCAGTTGATCAGGAAGGGCTAACCTGTGAGGCTCTCAGGGGAGTCGGGGTGCTGAATGTCTTGAAGGCATGGCGGTCCTTGGGCTGGCTGGTGGTCTTCAGGTGCTGCTGCAGAGGCCTCTCGGAGAGCTGGGTAAGGAGGAGAGGAGATACCGGAATGTAAGGTCCCGTTCCCAGTCTGGGCAGTGTATGAGTGATTAGTTCTATTCCCATGCTAAACGGTTATCAGCGCAAAATTAAGTGTTTATGACCCAGTCAGTTGCTTGCATGGCTGCATTGCGGAAAGCAGAGTGAAGGACTGCCATAACTTATGTAGGTGAGGCTTACGTCTGTTCATGTGTCATGCTTTGTATGTGTTTGCCACGCCATATCTATTAAGCTTATTAAACACATATTACGTGGTTGCAATGCCTCTGCCTTTCGTGCTAAGTCATTTGGGATGAGAGCAAGTCGCTTGGGACGAGAACAAGTGCAAGTCAGTTATGAGAGATTATACCTCAAAGGTATTGTTTTCCACATACACTACCGTAAACATTTCAAGCCATCTATCTGTAACCGCACATACCATAAACAGGAAGAATTGGGTTTCAGTTTGGTATCATATTTACTGTCCTAATTAATTCCAAATATAGGAAAAATACCCCAATTCTGAAAACCTACTCCCTTGTCATTGATGAGAAGAGACTCACTGGTGAGAGGATGGAGAGGGCTGGGAACTGTGAACTCCTCTGCTGCTGCAGCGACCTCCTCATGGCCACTCGAGGGCTCCTTCGCAGGGGGGTGCAGAGGGCCGTTGTGGTCACCCCGCTAGCAACCCTGCCGACACTCTGTGCTCCATTCCGTGCAGACTGGGTTCCCGACGACGGATTGCTTGCGTAATCAATGAAGTCGCCTCCGTGGATTGAGAAGGGAGACGACGCCACAAGGTCACCGTACACAGTACTGAATTCTTGCATTTCAAACAGGTTTGAATCGCTGGCGTTCAATTCAATACCATCACGATCCAGCTTCCTCTTGCGACTCGCGCTACCAGTTCGACCAGCAGTGGAAGGGGCCTTGAAACCGGAAATACCAGTTTGGCCTCTCTTGCTACCAACGCTGGCGTCAGTTGTTTTCCAAACTGGCATCTGATTGGCTGGGACGCTGGGAGTAGGTGGCATGGCCCACGACAGGAAGCTCTTGGCTGGAGTGAAGGCGTTCATGACTCTGCTCATGAAAGAAGGTGCCTCACTGCTCGTCTCATCTGTAAATGAAAGGATTCCAGCATCAAATTTTGATGTGGAAAAGATTATTCTTTATTATAGCATAAATTCTGTCAGATGTTATCCACTAAAATTGATAAAGTCATTAGTGTTCAATGCAATCTAGCCTCATTCCCAGGCCAACGAGCACGTACATTAGCTGGCTGTGGGCTTGGTACTTTTCACGTGTGTGATGTGTACATTTGTAGGTAGAAGAGAAGGGTGAATACCATATAGCGGAAAAATTTAGTGAGGACTTTAATTTGGTGATTTGGCGAATCGTAAAAAGATTGCCAAATTAAATTCTCTGGGTGTCCCCCAGAAAAAAAAAGTTTGAAATTTAAATGCTCTGGGGGCCCCCCTGGGGTGGAAAAAGCCCGGAATGTTATTCACACCTTCTGCAGCTCTTCTTCTCTTCGCTGCTGGTCTCGGTGTCTGCTCCTCCCTGTCCGCCACTGGAGCACGTCGCCTCTGCCCTCTGGGCCTCCTCCCCTCCGTCTCCTCCCCTCCCCGGCCGAACACCACGTCCAGGTACAGCCCCAGCTCCCACTGGTGTATGGTGGTCTGCCAGAGGACGCGAGAGAGATTCTTGTGTGACACGCTGGGGTGTGGTAGAAGACCACTCCATCTGACACTGGGGTTTCATACAGGATTTTTGGTGGGGGTGGGAAAAATAACATGGGCAGAGGGCAACCCCCCCCCCCCCCCCCCTCCCCCAGGGGGTCATTGGAATATGCTCCCCCAAGAACCTTTTTGAAATTTACATGCTCTGAGGTTACTTCTGGGTCCCCAAAAATGCTGCAAATAAACTATTGAGGATCAAACAAAAAAAATTCTGGGGGGAGGGGAGTAATCCCAGGACCCCCATGAGTGGGGGAGCACCCTTCCACTGTTTAGTTGGAACACTACTGAGGTTCCTTAGATTTGGCCTGAGTGATGATTGCAATATATCAAAATATCGTGATAACTAATTATTGTGATAACAATAATCATATAATCGACTCACAGTCTGCTTGGCAGGTGTTGAAGGAAAGGGAGGACTTTATCCAACTGGTGCATGGCAAGCAGCTCAGCTGTGAAGAAAACAAGAAATGTATAAATTCTGTTTGAGCCACTTTTTAGCTGGTTAGCGCAACTTAGTGGTACTCACTTCACCCTCAAACAATCAGAAACCTCAAGATCAATTACATGACCATTCTTGATTCTCAAGGTCAGGCATCCAGCAGTAACTGAGGTTTACTGTGCTTTGGTGCATACTTTTGTGTGTGATAACAAACATGTGTCATACACATGAGAAAATGTACCAGGTCCACAGCTATGCTAAAGTGAAACGCGCACGTGGGCCTGGAAACGAGGCCAGGGTTGTCGCATGAAAATATAAAAACATGCCTGGTTGATCGTAATTCCTTGTGCTCCCAGCACTTTTACCCCCCGGGCCGTTACATCGTCGTAATGGAGCAAGGTCCATTACGGCCACCTCAGTCAGCTCCAAAATGGTAAGTAAAAAAAAATCGCTCATACACTTATATAAGGAAAAGTATAAAGTTTGACTCACGGGAGGAGACTTGCATGATGGCCAGGGCTGCTCTGAAAATGGTGTTGACACCTGCATAATGAAAAAGATGCCTGCATTCACAATAGTCTCATCTCTGCGCATGTTTTATTTTGCGTTGTTGCAAACTGTGAACTTGTGGATGTGTTCCTCTCGAATTAGCTAGGTCACAGAGACAGACAGATAGACACACAGACTAATTAGCCCTCAAGGAAAAGTGGGTCACAGAAGAAAAGGACGGTGTTCCAGCTGGCAGACAGACAGACACACACAGACTAACCCTCGAGGAAAAGCAGGTCGCAGAGGGAGAGGATGGTGTCCCAACAGGCAGACAGACACACACACACACACACAGACTAACCCTCGAGGAACAGCAGGTCGCAGAGGGAGAGGATGGTGTCCCAACAGGGGAGAGTGGTGAAGAGACACATGAACCAGGTGGTCACGTACATCAGAGGGTGGATCCCCAAGCCATCCTAATGAGGAGGGAGAGACTACTAAACAGCTCCCAGTCACAAAAGGGTGCTACCAAATATAGATACACTTTATGTAAGCATGTTATCAGTGTTCTCTAGTGAAATTCCCCTAAATACACCTTTGCTAGAGGTGAGCCCCTGCTAGAGATGGACCCTTGCTAGAGGTGGGCCCTTGCCAGAGGTGAAAGGATTTAATTGTCAAGGGTCATCTCTAGCCTGACAATGGCCCACCTTCCACTGCTAACAAGGGCCCACCCACCTTCAGCAAGGGCTTGCTGCTAACAAGGGACATCTCTAGCAAGGGTTGACCTAGCAAGGGCTCACCTCTAGCAAGAGGTCACTGCTAACAAGAGTCATCTCTAGCAAGGGCCCACCTCTAGCAAGAGGTCACTGCTAACAAGTCTGAGTCATCTCTAGCAAGAGCCCACCTCTAGCAAGGGCCCACCTCTAGCAAGGGCTCATCTCTAGCAAGAGCCCACCTCTAGCAAGGGCCCACCTCTAGCAAGGGCTCACCTCTAGCAAGGGCCCACCTCTAGCAAGGGCTCACCTCTAGCAAGGGCCCACCTCTAGCAAGGGCCCACCTCTAGCAAGGGCTCACTGCTAACAAGAGTCATCTCTAGCAAGAGCCCACCTCTAACAAGGGCTCACTGCTAACAAGAGTCATCTCTAGCAAGAGCCCACCTCTAGCAAGAACCCACCTCTAGCAAGGGCTCACCTCTAGCAAGGGCTCATCTCTAGCAAGGGCCCACCTCTAGCAAGGGCCCACCTCTAGTAAGGGCTCACCTCTAGCAAGGGCTCACTGCTAACATGAGTCATCTCTAGCAAGAGCCCACCTCTAGCAAGGGCCCACCTCTAGCAAGAGCCCACCTCTAGCAAGGGCTCACTGCTAACGAGAGTGATCTCTAGCAAGGGCCCACCTCTAGCAAGGGCTCACCTCTAGCAAGGGCTCACTGCTAACAAGAGTCATCTCTAGCAAGAGCCCACCTCTAGCAAGGGCTCACCTCTAGCAAGGGCCCACCTCTAGCAAGGGCTCACTGCTAACGAGAGTCATCTCTAGCAAGAGCCCACCTCTAGCAAGAGCCCACCTCTAGCAAGGGCTCACCTCTAGCAAGGGCCCACCTCTAGCAAGGGCTCACCTCTAGCAAGGGCCCACCTCTAGCAAGGGCTCACCTCTAGTAAGAGCCCACCTCTAGTAAGGGCTCACCTCTAGCAAGGGCCCACCTCTAGCAAGGGCTCACCTCTAGCAAGGGCCCACCTCTAGCAAGGGCCCACCTCTAGCAAGGGCTCACTGCTAACGAGAGTCATCTCTAGCAAGAGCCCACCTCTAGCAAGGGCCCACCTCTAGCAAGGGCTCACTGCTAACGAGAGTGATCTCTAGCAAGGGCCCACCTCTAGCAAGGGCTCACCTCTAGCAAGGGCTCACTGCTAACAAGAGTCATCTCTAGCAAGAGCCCACCTCTAGCAAGGGCTCACCTCTAGCAAGGGCCCACCTCTAGCAAGGGCTCACTGCTAACGAGAGTCATCTCTAGCAAGAGCCCACCTCTAGCAAGAGCCCACCTCTAGTAAGGGCCCACCTCTAGCAAGGGCTCACCTCTAGCAAGGGCTCACCTCTAGCAAGGGCCCACCTCTAGCAAGGGCTCACCTCTAGCAAGGGCCCACCTCTAGTAAGGGCTCACCTCTAGCAAGGGCCCACCTCTAGCAAGGGCTCACCTCTAGCAAGGGCCCACCTCTAGCAAGGGCTCACTGCTAACGAGAGTCATCTCTAGCAAGAGCCCACCTCTAGCAAGGGCCCACCTCTAGCAAGGGCTCACTGCTAACGAGAGTCATCTCTAGCAAGAGCCCACCTCTAGCAAGGGCCCACCTCTAGCAAGGGCTCACCTCTAGCAAGGGCTCACCTCTAGCAAGGGCCCACCTCTAGCAAGGGCTCACCTCTAGCAAGAGCCCACCTCTAGCAAGGGCTCACCTCTAGCAAGGGCTCACTGCTAACGAGAGTCATCTCTAGCAAGAGCCCACCTCTAGCAAGGGCTCACTGCTAACAAGAGTCATCTCTAGCAAGAGCCCACCTCTAGCAAGAGCCCACCTCTAGCAAGGGCCCACCTCTAGCAAGAGCCCACCTCTAGCAAGGGCTCATCTCTAGCAAGGGCTCACCTCTAGCAAGGGCTTACCTCTAGCAAGGGCTCACCTCTAGCAATGGTACACCTCTAGAAATTAAGGGCACCTCTAGCCAGGATTCATTTCTAGCCTTTAGCAAGAGCTCAGACATAAGCATTACTAGAAGTACATGCAGATTGGCCCATTCATGCTTGCAGTTCTTAATTTACTGGTGGTATATAGGCATTTTCTAGAGGTGAGCTCTGGCAACAGCAGACCTTCGCGCAAGTCTTGCTACAGGTGGGCCCTTGCTATTGTCAACTTTCCAACTCTAGCATGTCAAGAGTGCATTTATGTAGGATTCTGGTGCTGGATGGCTACCTATCTATCAAAACTTTGGGGGTGTTACTAGTCTTTAGCCAGTGTTGATTGTGCAAAGGTAGCAGGTTGTGTAAACTTTGTTCCAGATGGCCAATGTAATTAAGCATTTGAGAGCGATCGAAGAAAGCCGAAGAAAGCCGAAGAAAGCCAAGGAACGGATTCAATGTGTCGTTTTGTGCACCACTTTGTAGATAGCAAACTGCCAGTTTAATAAACGCCACCCTCGAATAGAGGCCACACCCATAATGAAATAATAAGTATCCCCAGCGTCTGATCGGGATATACGGTACTCAAAATACATGAACTCACCAAGCGAGCTGCCAATTGTGGTGCCTTGTCCCTCAGCAACAGTCCAAACACCTCAGCATGCGTCCTGATCCTGGGCAGTGGATGATAGATTATGATAATATCGCAATCATTTATGATCATTAAAGGCAATAATATTGTCAAAATCATCATTCTTGCCAATATTATTGCCAACACCTCCAATAAAATCATGATATTTGAAGTTCACGATAATATCATGAATATTCCTGACATCATCATTTCAATGATATTATTGTCAACACCTCCAATAGTATCATGGTATGTGAAGTTCACGATAATATCACAAATATTCCTGACATCATAATTTCAAACTTCAATCTGAACATCTAAGCGATCTCAGGAAATCGACATAGCCAAGCAGTACATTGTGATAATGACTTTGCTTCGAATGCAGCGTAGAAATAATAATTTCAGTCAATAGTAAACATTCTCACCCCATACAATCAGCAGACTGCTCACTATGCACCCCCTTAGTCTAGCTGCTTAGGTCTAGCTGCTGATCAGCAAATAGCCCCTATACAATAACTGCTAGCAACGCATCAATTATCAGGCTAATTTTCAACAATATCTTTGTCATAGCTACACATGCATAGTGTGCAAAGCGGGTGTAATTTATGCTCTTTTAACCCAATTGCAGTGTTTCCCCCAAAGGGGGGTAGTGCAGTGCTCCCTCCCTGCCTTTCTGCCTTTGATGTGGTCATTGGAATGGTTATTTTACTTTGATGTCATGGAAAAGACTAAAGTTGTATGCCCCCACTCCTTTCTTTCTTGACTTGGGGGAAACACTTAGCCTCGTTTCCCAGTCCACAAAAGAGTGTATTTATGCACTTTTGAGCATGTAATGCCCTAGGCCTATTTAGCATTGTGCCCCAACCGGCTACCTATCTATCAAAACTTCAGGACGTCACTGTCTGTTTAGTCTTTTGTCAGTGTTGGGGTTTCATAAACGTCACCCTCAAATAGTGGCGGGAGGGGTTGTGGCCTGGGAACGAGGCTAGGAAACACTGCAACTGTCTGAGTAGAAGTATCTCTGCATGTCACCCAGAAGAGAAGACTCAAGCTCAATTCCCTGTAATGTTTTCCCTTCATCCTGCTCTTCCCCCCCACCCCCCATTCAACAATTTACTCCCCTGTTCAATATCAGTATAGGCTATTGGCATCAGCCTACGTCTTCTGCGTAATATCGGTTATCAGAATATCGGTAATATTGCTTTATCGGGGCATCACTGATAACTGCTGTCTCCTCACTTGCTCAGCGAAGTGTCATAGTAGCCAGCCAAGTACTTGGGTCTTTCCAGCAGCGACACAAGGGCCCAGAAGCCATCCTATGGTGAAGAGAATCAATCAGCCATTAAAGAATTAAGTGTTATACCGCCTTACAATAAAGTCCGAACTTCAAAAACAAAAGAAATGGTCTCATCTGGTGCAGTATCAATACAAAGGTGTAAATAGGGTGACCCCAAACATTCGAACACGATTTTATGCTGGCTGAGGAGCAGAACCCGGAACGAGGCTGGGGAGAGGAGCCTGGGAATGAGGCTGGGGAGTGGAGCCTGGGAATGAGGCTGGGGAGTGGAGCCTGGGAATGAGGCTGGGGAGTGGAGCCTGGGAATGAGGCTGGGGAGTGGAGCTTGGGAATGAGGCTGGGAAGTGGAGCCTGGGAAAGAGGCAAAGGATTGGAGCCTGGGAATGAGGCTGGGGAGTGGAGCTTGGGAATGAGGCTGGGAAGTGGAGCCTGGGAAAGAGGCAAAGGATTGGAGCCTGGAAATGAGACTGAAAAGTGGAGCCTAGGAATGAGGCTAGGGATTGGAGCCTGGGAATGAGACTGGGTAGTGAAATCTGGGAATGAGGCTAAAGGATTGGAGCCTGGGAATGAGGCTGGGGAGTGGAGCCTGGCAACGAAGATAAACAAGCTAAGCATGTGGTAACATGAGACTAGTTGATCACATGGCAACACAGTTGACACTCAAGAGCAAAACATACCTCTTCATTCATATACATCAGTAACATGGCGGCGACATACCCCATTCCTAAAATAACGATAGAGAAACAGGATTAGCAAGCCAAATACAGTCATTCTAAAGGTGTAGCCCTGTTCCCAGGCCTCTGCCCACGCTGTCGCTTGCAGAGCATACCTCAAAGCTGAGGTGGAGGCCTGTGGGCCAGGCTACTGAAGGTGTATAGTGTGTGCATAATAATGTTCTCTTTGAAGTCTGTGATGGTTCTCCTGGTATTAGTTACCTCCCAAGAAGTGGGCCTAGATTATGGAGTCGCCCATGAGTTTGGCAAGGATGTTGATCTCGAACAGTGTTTCATTAACGAAAAGGATAAAGTAGAGTTTGTATCCATTCGGAATGAACCTGATGGTCATCATTTTTACTCTCTCCTATTGCCAAACGAACCAGAACAAGAACTGCCACTTAGGATTAACGTTTTATGTTGAGTCTGCATAATTAATTTAGCTTTTTACTTACCTCTAAACTCTGCGCCTGTACTGGTGTGTTCTTCATATTAATAATAATAATAATAACACAATAACAGGCTTGAGGAAATTACGCCAGCATAATTTTGAGCATGATAGGTACAAGAGGGCATAAGGATATCATGCTGGCATAATTACACATAATTTACACAGCTATACGGACTAACATTTTTAGCTGACCGTGGCTACCAATCGAATACAAATACATTGTGCATCATTTTTAGTGTTCCCTACCTCGTGGTAAAAATGGCTAGTACTGAGGTCTTACTACAGAGTGGCTCAGAATCTGAGGATAGACTGATGCAACACCTGCTAACAGCTCTAACTACTGCACTTCTGAATGGAAGTTTGACCACCAGAATTGAGCATACTTTGCTTAAAGCACAGCTGGGGAATTAGGGAATAACATAATAGCCAGAAAAAAACAGGGTTCCATACAGGAGCTGTCAGTGGGTGGTGGGAAAAATGCTGCGTGTGGAACCATGCCCCCTGGGGGGGGGGAGTGTGGGTACGCTTCTCCAGGAAATTTTTGAAATTTGCATGCTCTGAGGTTGCTTCTAGGGCCGTAAAAATACTGTAAAAGTAGCTACTAATAAACCACTGAGCATCACAAAATATCAACTTCAAAATTCTGAGGGTGTGGAAATCCCAGCCCCACCCCCCATATGAAACCCTAAAAAGCATAATTTCCTCCAGCCTAATGCGCAATCAGGTACACACGTACCTTGGCAGTAGCCCACCGTGCGATTGTATTCCACATAGAGAGTCAGGATGCGAAACAAAGAACGCTTGGTGGGCGTGTCTCCGATGAAGAGAATGTGTTCGGGAAAAGTCCGCACTTTTGGAAAAAGATAAACCATATCTGCATGAGGGTTATAGTGCACACTACAGATGGCTATCACTGCACTAATTAGCTGAGAATAGCTTGTCCAGTATATCCCAGAGGGCAGGTTGTACTCACCACCTGTCAGCTGACCTCTAGTATATGCTGACTACATATGTGAATACATTTTACCCTTTATGATGGTATCCAGATTTCTGAGTACTCACAGATGATGTAATTATTACATGTGTGTGGCAAAAACAGTAGCTTCACAGGATTCACAATTTCCACTATGGGGGAAAAGTAGGCACTAAATGGAGAAGATACATGAGAGAACAAAAACTTCTCCATTTAGTGCCTACTTTTCCCCCCATTACAAAATAGCAAAAAACGGACTGATCTTTTCACAGCCACAACAGGCAGGCTAGGGTTGGGCATATTATGCCGCACCATGCACACATGGCTAGCTGTATATGCACAACTCTTCACTCCCAGTTTTGCTGCGAGATTATGTTTAGATTACTATTTTTAGCAACACTTCTTGGTACAATCACCCGTCAATACTTTCAACTAGGCACAGTTTTTTTTTTATAATACAGAAGCTCACCAATATCCAACATTATCTGTCGAGTGGTCCTGATCCACTCCAGGTCACATCCATGCCCATCCTTCCCCTCGCCATCCTTCCTCTCCCTGCCACGCCCCTTTCCCTCCTCCCCCACGTCCCCCTGTACCGTTAACTGCTCGTCTAGGAGCGTGTTGAGTCTCCGAATGTTCTCTTCACTGGAGAGGTCCGTTATCTTATGAGAAACTAGCTTGGTGTATATCTCTTGCAACTGATCCTGTGCAAATGGAGTGTGATACAAAGATAGGCAGTATTCCTTGAATAGTTAGCAGGGGTTCATTTAGGAAACCCTAAGGGGGGGGGGGCAAAAGCATGTTGGAAGACATTTTGGGTGTGTGCGTGTGTGTGCGTATAGTAAGCAATATGCAATTTTGAAGGGTTTAAATCCCAAGGGGGGGGGGGGGGGCACAAGTTTCCAAGGGGGGCCAATGGCCCCCCCCCCCCCCCCCCTCCAAATGAAGCCCTGGTTAGGATACAGATGATTCTCTTATCCCAGAGGAACCTTTAACTACAAGAGCGTGCTTGTATGCCATATTAGGTGTAGCAGTCCCAGGTAGACAATGAACATTAGTCCGTTGCATATTTCGATCGCGTCACTGCATTCAAAGCACTGTATCTCTGAACTTCTCTCAAGGGCGGGCTCATACAGAAGTCTCACATTTTGACACATTTACGCAGCACGTATGAATGTGTGTGTGTGTGTGTGCGTACCTTGTATTTGAAAGAGGACTGTCCCCTCAGGGCATTGCTGTTGAGAAACAGCTGCCATATTCTTGACCTCATCTCCATGGGAACGCCCTTTCTCAGCAGCTGTCGTAACTGCAAGTTGAAACAAACGGAGCTTTTTAACTAAACGACCAAATCGGCTGTTCTTAGTGAATAGACAAAAACAATCTATACTGCTATTTCCTTATCAACCAAGGGAGAAGTGTCCAGCTGGCATGTATGCATAAGACTACTCCATGCCTGTCTGTCTCTTTGGGCGTCCATCCACAAAGGACATTCATCAATATCCAATTTACTAGCACAGTATTTTCCCTTTTAGCAACTTAAAAATAGACTTCTAAACTCACAAATTACAAAATGGGAGAAAGGCCAAGAATTCTTGGTCTCATTCCCAGACCATGTAACCTGGGAACGAGGCTATGTACACACAGCAGTCATGACTAACCTCGTACCCAGCCGTCCCAGCTTTTTTTCCCCAAAAATGTTGGGACGGCTGGGTACGAGGTCAAATCATGACCATGTTGGCTGTAGGACTTGCACGAGACGTACCACAGTGGCATATATACCTTCTTTGGTGAGTCCTTCTCATACTGCTTCCAGTTATCACACACCTCCAGCCAGCTCTGTACAACAGCTGAGCTGGGCTGTGGACTGGGAATGAGAAGTAAAGGGTTGGGAATAGACCCTTTCCAATAAAACTGCCATGGCAGGGCTTCATTTAGAAAAATCTCCGGGGGGGGGGGCGAAAGTACATCAGATGGCCTCCCCAGATGGTGCCGTAGCAACAGTTGCTAGATGCAAATGACGCATATGCACGGCCTCTATGATGCAGAACTGAACAGGAGAGCCTGATATTTCTGCTTTATAATAGCTATCGCGTACTTTCATACCCGTGCTGGCATGATCGACTCCTAGATTTACAGTACACCCTTCATCCTGAACATGCAGGCTGTACCTGTACACATGGCAACGTCCGGAATCATCTGGGACTGTATTTCCCTCTTCCTCTTGTTCGATGACAAAGCCGTACTCATCAAAAACTTTAGGACTATTATCTTCACTCGCCATAATTTTCTTCTACCCGCCAAGAGATCAAAGATCAAAGGTCAAAGGTCAACACTCGAGCCATTCCATTCCGATTTCAGAATCGGGTGATGGAATAGCATTTGGGAACGAGACTCGCACTTCTGCAATCACTTAGTGTTGTTGTACAGATGTACATTAATTCATTGAAGTGCATGTTTGCTGAGTAATTGCTGCTCACAACACCTGCTGCTCACAAAACCATGGCACAGCTAGCTCTGAACCTCACCACTAAATTAAATGCAGATATAATACAGGCCCCAGCGTATACTTGAGCGTAGCCCGGTTAGATGCTTGATTAGAGTTTACGAAAACATATATAGCTATGCAGCCACATCAGTTCAAAAAAAGGTCGTAGCTATAATATTTCAAGGCCTAGAAATCGAGTAGCTAGCTAGCTAGCAAGAAGCTATCTCATAGGAAATTTGAACCATTTAACTAGCTAGCTGTTTGCAGCCACTTAATTATACTAGCTAACGTTGAACATGCCAACCATTTCACCTGAACATACAGTTGCAGACTGGAAGTCTGTTCCCTAATGCAACTGTGTATGGCATTGCAAATTGAAGTACTGTGATGATAGCACAGTATTTGTATATCAGTGGAAACTGAAGCCTATGAAGTACACAGGCTGATCAAAATTAAGGGATAACATGCAAACGTTCAAATCTTAGTTGCAGTAGGTAGCTATAGATTGGCAAACAATAAAGAAGTATTGCATAATTTCATACTAATATAGTATACAATGAATAATTAAAAAAAGCGGCAAGTTGTCCACGTTCTGCAGACGTGGTAGCTACAGAGAATTGAAATTCCTCAGAAATTGCATCAGAAAACAAGCATGTTGTGGAGGTCAAATGACAAGTTATGATTTGGAGAATGTGCCACGTTGCTCGGAAAATTGTTTATCGGGCCTTCGGGAGAATCCCCGGGAACGTCCCAGAATCAGCCGTAGGAAAAACACATTACCGCACACGACATGACTGGAAAATCAGGTTTCATCTCATGAAAATGCTATAATCACACCAGTGTACACCCTTCATCGACAATCACCATGGCAGCAGCTCACATAACAGAGCTTCAACCAATGAGACAACTCCACTTAGGCCAAAATGCCAGAAGCCCTCCAAGGGAAGAACATATTCATAAATGGAGGTGGCCTGGACTGGACAGTCTGCCGACAGTTGAATTACCCCATTTGTCGGGCTTTGGGGATGAATACCCTTCCTTCAATAGGATTTTAGCCCGCCTACAGTACAGTGCAGGTGTATCTATATCTACCTAACTCAATAATAGGTGTTTGCTGTGTAAGCAATCTGTTGCCGTATAGTTCCAGAAGCTTCGGTGACGTAGATAGCTAATTATAAAACAGACGTTGCACTTGGTGACGTAATTATGAGCTGTTAGGTGGAATCTCCCTGTGCTAGTCAAAGCTTAATTAAGCCGATAGGAATAGTTAGCTGTCTCGATAGCTGCTTCGGGGAAGTGCAAATAGCCTGACCTCTCCTTATAAAAAGTGATACACCCCTAGAAAGTAGCATTCGGCAGAATTTTGTCCAAAACGCAACAGCCGCAGCAAGAAAAGAAGATTCCCAGGACCGAAAGAGTCATTTACTTGGAGAAGAATTTGGTTGCTACCTTATAGTGAAGGTTAGTCATCACATAGTGTACACCTTTCTTGCTTATTTCTTTTTGTAATCTATTCCTTCTCTACCCAGGTAAAAGCTTTCAGGTAAAAGTTTGAAGTCTTGCATTTCCTAACAAGCGTATAATGGTGTTTTTGCTCTCTGCAGCTAGTGAAAACCTTTCATCGTAATTCAAGCTAAATAGGAAAGAGAATCAGCATTAGCACTGCTGCAACAAATGTACAAATACTTGATACCTTCCAGATTGCATTTCTTTTCATAATGCTGATGTTTGTATTTCGTTTTAGCTGCATTGAAGAACCGAGAAGAGAAAACAAGCAAGCAGAATGTCTGGAAGAGTAAGTGATATTTGCAGTAAAGGTATCTCCCTGTAATAAATGATTGTCTATGAAGCATGCAGAGGCATTTTTGCATAATAAAGTGTGCAAAGTTGAGGGGACATGCTCGTGTAATAATAGCTGTCCTGTTTTGTTTAATTTGGTGAATGCTTGTACTGTGAGCATTTAAAAAACCGAAGATACATTTTATGTATAGCTATATTGTATCGCAGTTGAAACTTGCAACTAATCGCTGCAGAGCCATGGGAAAACACTAAAAGAAAATATTCATGACAATACCGTAAAGTGCATTTATCCAAAAATCTACATGTGTAGTAATTTCGTTTGGGAGTGGCTGCAAGGCAACAGGGAGTGAACATGTGCAGACCACTAAACAAACATAGTTGCAGCACTGTCTGTAGCTTGCACGTGCAGAACAGCTAGCCTGGAATCAGGACTGCATACCAGCATGACTTCAGAAGCTAAGCTTTACTATATAGCTATTGACTTGAATATGCAATCTGCAAGATAAGCATCTAGTGGTGCAGACGTTATAGACTATGTTGCAATATTTTTGCCTGGTTCGTACAGTTAAGGCCGCCTCTCACTAGCATCGAAAACGATTAGACTGCCTGAAAATAGAAGCTTTATGATGCTGCAGATACTGTACTCTTTGGGTCATGCTGATGATGTCAGCATAAACTAAAACAATAGCATCACATATAGATAGACAAGTTGACATATTCTTTCACTAAGGCACTACTGCATGCAAACAGAATCCTATATCTGATCAAGAACCTATGTCACTAGTTTGTAACATCACTTACTAGCTAAAGGTGCGGAGCACGTCATGCATTCCTTGATCTGGCCTTATCAATACTTTTCCAGCACCAGAAAATCCATAAAAAATAGTAGTTTATGCATGGTGTATGTTACCCCTGTCTCTTATAAATAATATTATATCTAGGTAAGATCTTACATGTTCAGGCTCTTGTTCATTAAATTATATTAGTGAAACGTACCTTATTTTGACAAGTGATATTTCCAAATCGGGAGATAAAGGATGCAGCAAAAAACCTAAGGGGGAGACAAATGCATGTATCTGAATGTAAGTTGCAAATTGACATTCGCTTGTAACAATGGTCTATCCATAGGAAGTATACAGACATTAACTGGTATCAGTAATATCTTCACAGGACAGCATTACATGACACCCATGAATCTGTGGTAGTGGACAGCTAATTTCCTCAAACTCCCTCTTGCTGAATGGCTTTGTCCAGCTCTAGCGTCAATAGAACCAGCTGAGAAAAGCTTTTGTGCCATCTTCATGTCAGCATGGCAGATGATGGAAGGGATCTCCAATGTAGTGTGGCCGGTCACTAGTCTTGTTAGGTAGAACAGGGCTATCAGTGACAGAAAGAAACCAGTCATGATCTGGAAACTGCCCCCATAAAGTATAACATACTTTCTAATAACATCATAAATGGCCATTTGTCGCACACTATCTATTGTCGTACAGTAGTGCGAATGTCAGTTAAGGTAGGGTATACGTAATTTTTGTACAAAACTCATATTGTGTAGAAAGGATGTAACTGTTCCATTTTGAAGCCGTAGACCTGGAATAAAATCAGCACAGTCAGCAACAGTTGGCAACTGTGCGACACTTGGTATTAGCAGAAAGACTGTAAGCCACATTTGGTATTTGTACGTGACAATTGGCATATGAGGTGCTCCACGTTTGACTGTGTCAGTTTGGAGAATACGTATTCCAGTCGATGATCACTTAATATGAATAGTAGACTCATTGCAGCAGTGAAAGTTTGAATTTCATACGTCATTCCGTTTTGAAGTAGTAGACCTAGGTACAAAAACTGCATGCGCGGGAATTGGCCATTTAACACTAGATTCATCATAAGATAATTGTGTTTAGCGAATTGCGTCTTAGCAATAATTATGGTACGTGTACCACCATAGAGCAGCATGATTTATCGTTTATGTACTTCTCATGAAATACTTTATGAAAACTCACAATCACTTAATAGTGGTTTAAAAGTACTCTTACATGTGCATACCCAGTGTTAATGTGTACACAATACAGAATATTTGGTATTGAACTGGCTGCAGCATGTGATATGATTACATTGATAGTAAAATCACATAACATGGCATAATTAATACTTATACTATTACTTACTAGCGAACATCACAGCCTCGACCAGCGAGCCCACCCAGTGTATCTTGGGTCGAAAATTATGGTTATTGTCAGCATCACAGAAGGCAGCGATATCGTACACCATACCAGTGCAACCACGAAATAGCTTTGTGTGATCCTTGCTACCGTCAGCAACATACCTGTCCAAGAGATCGTTGGGCACGAAAAAGGTCTTAATGGCAGCCACGATGATTGGATGTTACAAACAGTAGTGTAATTGCAGAGAGTTTGTATATTGAGAAGAATGAACAGTACACTTTTTTAGAAGTTTTTTACCTATCACTTTTACTCCAGTCCCCTGTTTCATTTCAAAGAAGTTTTTGAAGTATTGTTAAGTCTGGACGCCTTGCATGTACACTTTGATCTACGCACAGTATTATGGCTTGTACAATTATGATGCAACTAAAGCACAATACATTTTTGAGCTAGAATTACACTTACGTAGTAGGTGAAAAATATACTTCATAGGTTATGGAGTTCCATAAATGGAAGTACAGCATTACATACAAAAGAGATGCTACAGTTCATTACATGACTCGCAATATGCCATTACAAAGAGCCTGTGTGTAACGTCCAATCATCCGTTGCAACTCATATGAACAGCAAAAATGCTGTAAAACGTACATTGAATACAGGTAATCCCGTATAGTACTTAAGCTGAGAAGTCTTCTTTATCTGATGTCCTTAGCTGGGTGCTTTTGTATGAATTTATGATATGAGCTTTTATACTTATGCTAATACACTACAATAATCATAACAGAAACTGTTATCAGTATGGGTTACAGAAAGTCAGGGTACGATGATCACGGAATAAGATTTTATAGCAACCCCTTGTGTTCAAAATATTTTGCCCGAGATTGGCCACAATTATAGAATATTTGATGTTTACCTACATAGCTGTTGCATATGAAGTGATTACGTTGATAGTAAAATCACATAACATGACATATAGTTGCATACTATTACTTACTAGCGAACATCCCAGCCTCGACCAGCAACTCCACCCCATATATCTTGGGTTGGTGAAAAGAACGGTCGATGTCAGCATCACAGACGGTGCCGAAATCCTGTATTGTACCAGTGTCACGATACGATAACTCTGTGTGGTCCTTGCAATAACCAGCAAGAGACTTGTCCAACACATCCTTGGGCAAAGAAAGTATCTTAATTGCAGCTATGATGATTGGATGTTACAAACAGTGGTTTCGTAATTACAGAGCTGTTCATTGAAAAGTACACTTTTTTGCAGTTGTTTTTTATAAAGTTCTTTTTAAATATACCAGTCAGTCCCCTTTGAAATGAAAGCACTTTCTGAATGTCTTACAGGACATGTACACTTTGATCTAATTATGGTTTCTCTATAATGGCACAGAACTGCAATACATTTTACGTAGAAGATATATAAAAAGTGTTAAATATACTAGGTTAAGGAGTTATTAGTACGTACAAAACAGATATACACAGTTCATTATATGACTTGCTATATGCCATTACAAAGAGACTGTTTGTAATGTCCAATCATCAGCTGCAATTTAAATGAGCAGCTGTAAAAAAAGTTTGTAATAACTATGCTCATAAGGGATGTGTATACCTAGTGGCCGTTTATTATAAGTTGTTTTTCCACTACACTATAATTATTAGTATAAAATAACTGGATTGTAGAATTCGGGTAAGTTAGGCCTACTATTGTGCATAAATTATGATTACTGCAATTGTTGTATAATAGACTATTGCCTAGTTCCAGCCTCAACAAGAAATTTCAATTACATGATCAATGTCAACATCCTGACAGGAAAAGTCTACAGGTAAAAGTTCATCATCAAGCCGTGGATACTCAAAGAAGAGTAGTGGGAAGTATCAATGTGACTGTCGTGTCAAAAGTGGGCATCCCAAGTGCCCTAAACATGGATGGGCAAAGAAACAGTGTTAGCAAGTGCAAGATGCAACCTGCAATAGCAATACATAATAAGCAAAAATAACACAATCTGACATTAGCAATAGTATAGAGAATTTAGAAACTTATTCTTAGTCCAAAGCTTCTGCTGTTTTATTTGCATGTATTGTAGAAACATATTTTACAAGAAAATTGACTATAAAAGAATTTCTCCTGGTACAAGTTAAGTGAAGATCCTGCAAAAATGATAGTACAAATTGATACGTGTGATAGTATACATTGATAATAAGGAAGACATATTGATATAATTTGGTTGTTACAGGGACTACGTGCACCACCGGCTGATGTGAAGAGACTTACAGATGATTATGGCTATTGTGTGCATGAACAGGACTGGAAATTTACAGTCACTTATCAATGCAATGACAAGATAGCCATGTGTGAGCAGTGCTATGAAAAATACAAACAGTCGTGTCCATTCCATCCAGCAAGACCGCAGCCTTGAGTGAAAAGAATATGACAACTAAGTACTATTATGCCTTGCTAGTATTCAGTTTGTATAGGAGGGAGAATTTGATATAATTTGTTGAATATATTATGTTTGAAGAAAAATTAATAACTCACAAAAATGCCATTAAATAATTTTCCTCATCCTAGATGTGTCATGGAAGAATCATATTAATAACTCTAAAGTGGTTATCTAAGACCCCAATACATTATAATAATATTATTAGTAAAAAATTCTGTAAATGTCATTGAAGTGCCTGGATTTATTTAGCTCATACTAAGGGCCTAATTATCACAATGTGAATTATTCCCCCAATCTATGCAAATCCAATATTCCAATTATTTGTCCAAAATTTTATTTTGCCGTTGGTATGGCCTTAAAAATGTTGCAGATACTATGCCATGGTAGCAATACAGGCACTTATAGAAAGCAATAAAAAATCTATAATTAGAATATCATAATTCTGCAGTTTTAATAAACCGTCATTATTGTGTGCTGTATCACTTTCACAGGATGATCCAAAGTGTGAAGGATGTGGGAAGGCTGCTCAGACGAAGCCATGTAATGAGTTCCAGTGCAACGTGCCCCACCAACTATGCGAGGATTGTCGTAACAGACCAAACTGTCCAGTACATCAATTTGCAAAAAGAAAATATTGACTACAAATTTTTTTTGCATTTCCTCACACAGCCTTATTTATTCCATTTCAGACTGTATCACTCATATTTGCATATTCATTTGTAATTCAGCAATTATTTGATGCACATTATCATGTGGAGAGAGTGTACATTAGCTCTTATACAAATAACAATGTTGGTATAGATGGAGCCAACAAATTAACGTTATGCATGTGAGTAATGTACAGTGTTGTAGAAATTTGCTTTGTTAATTGCTACTTTCGGGAGAAACCCTGGAAGAATGTCAACGTACTACTAGCAAGGCACGTAGAAAACTCGTAAATCAGGTTTCATCTCATAAATTCACTATTGTACACCCATTGTGATAGTTACCATGGTAGCAGCTCTGATTTGACCAATGAGACAGCTCCACTAGGGAAAGTATCATAACATGGGAGATGGCCAGGCCCAGTCGACAGTCTGCCGACAGTTAAATTACCCCAGTTAGGAATGATCCATAGTATGAGAGCATTTTGTGTCGTGAAGTGTGTGAGTGTCATAGTTCAAGTAAGTTGTGATGACGTATGATAGTTAATTGGAATTAGTGCTCCTAACGTAAACACCGAGATTGTGCTGCGCTAGTCATACTGGTTTAGCTGGCTTGATACTAGTTTAGCTGGTTAGGAATATTGTGTTTATAACTTCAGAAAGCCTTGTCTGTGTTATTAAAGTGACACAGCTTTAGCGAAAAACTGCTCAGAGGAAATACTGGATAACTATTAAAGGTCAGCTGTTGAATATAGTGAATGCTCTTGTAATAGTAATTAACACATGTAAAGGTTTCTGCAGCTAAAGAACTTGCTTTTAAATTGTAAGGCCAGAATAAAATAATCCATTTTTATTCTTGTATTTTATTTTAGCTGCATTGATCAAGAGACTTGAAAATGTCATCGACTTCTAGAGTGAGAGTATAAAAGTATTGCATGATGTCAGTAACTAGCTTACAATCTACTGAAGGGAGGAGCACACTATTGTTTGCATGCTAAAGAACCTCTATATTGATCATAACCCAACAAATATCTACTTAGTAACAGTTTCTCAAAAGTGATTTCTTTGATACTAGCACAATGATGCAGGAATGCTAATAGCAGTGCAGATAATAGATTTTGTTAATAGATCAAACCTCTAACCATCCCTCTCTGAATTAGTCTAGTGAAGTGAATCTATCAAGGAAACAAATTTTGATCATAGCTGCTTTGATTCTTTTGTAGACTAAAATTGTATGGCTGATTGTTGAAGGTGGAATGGAGGGGTCTCCTCAACCACTAGTCCAAGTTTAAGCTGGCTCAGTTGCTATATGCTGCTCCATCAAGAACTGAGCTTGCTCATCATAGTACTACATGTCATGGATAAAATAGTTACAAAAACGTACATGCCATACATACGTGGCAGAGTATAAATAAAACCTACATCAAGGCATTCAATAGATATCATGCCTGAGAATTGGGTATTTTCCAATAATAAGTAATGATAGCAAACCATCACTTATTAGTCTACAGATACAAGCAGTTCCTCGAGTGGGACTACAGCAAGAGAATGTGACGGTACCTACCAATGTGGCTGCCCATATACGTCATGCAGCCCGTGTTTCTGCCCTTGGCATCCATGGTGTAAACCAAACCCTTAAGCAGTGAAAGATGCAGCCTGTGCACATCGATCTGAGTACAGAAAACTTTCAAAACTGTATTGATAGTTACAGCTCAAGAGACAGTTTAAATATGTTGCTTCGTTTGCATTAGTATACCCTTTTTCTTAGTAGATGAATGATTCTTATACATAGATTACTAGAGTGTGTTGCTGTAACCACCCAACAGTCACTGGAGCTATTGTACCTTCTGTGACCTTCATTTATACCCTTCTTAAATCTTTACACTTGCGTGGCAGTACATATACTCAAAGAATTACTGTATAGTGGAAATATGGAAGCAGAACGCACCCAATTAAGGCAGGGGTGAATATTTAAGGATCAAAACAAGGAAGAAATATGAATTTCTTTGAACTAAGAGATATTTATACATGACCTCTTAGATGTAATTGGCTGTAAGATGGGCAAACCACACCCACAAACAAGTCACGTGACCAATTATGTGGGCATCAATAAACAATTTTGTTTATGGAAACTATGGCAAAATTACCATTTATAGCAGGAAGACTGCCATTACCTAAGTATGCTAGCATGAAAAGGAAGGTATGTACTACCAGAATACCACTGGGAAGATTATTCATTATAGTACCATAGAGTAATTAATGAACCATTTCTTATCACTATCATGGAAATTTCACTGCCTTGTGATGGAAAATCTACCTCTACTTCAGAGGTCGGGTATTTTTCTCCCCCAGCAGGTTTTGGACACATATTAAAGAGGCAAATGCAGCAAGCTATAGTATGGGCTGCTTGGCACACAAGTACAGCTAGAAATGATTCTGGTATGGTCTTTGCTGCTGTCTTCACCAAGCTGCACATGCCTGCACATGCCTGCACATGCCTGCACTTGCCTGCAGCTTATCACAAATCTAGTTAAAGAACATCTGTATATAACGCCATGTTTACCACAGATCTGTAAGCCACTTAGAAGTTCAGAATGCTGTTTAAAGTGAAAAATAGTGAGCCAAACCACACTCTCACACAAATGTATGCCATTTTCCATTGACGGACACTACTGAAAACTATTTGCACACGCTCTGTATACTCTACCAACCAGCTTTAAGGAAAAAGGGGGCGTATATAAATACTCTGCCAAGTATAAAGATTTAAGGGAGGTGTAATGCAATGTAAATAAATAATGTTTTGGCATGAAGGAGAGGTCAGAGAGGATTAAAATTTTTACCATGTCATCTTTGGGTGAACACTAAGAAAACATGTCAGGCTTCTGAATTTTCAGTTTCTGTACTGAGTTATGGCCAAAACAAAACAATACACAATTTATATGGTAGTTACATGGATGCCGTCTTCCAACTTGTGGTGCAGGAACAGTCAGAGATGTGGACAAGTCTACCACACAGTTTTACCAAGGAAGGCTTACTATAGCTCCCAGGTTAGTAGAGTTTGTGTAGCCTCTGTAGAAGTAGAGATACGAGTGGTGGAAACGGACGGCACGATCTAGCGATGCGCATGTGAGTTTCAAATAGCACAACCTGTCTCTCCACTCTCCCGTAGCAGCTGTGCCTGATCCTTGAAATTATATTGTAGATAGAGACGTCAATCTCTCAAAGACCAATCGCTTTTTCGTAGCTTCTACAGAAGTATTGCTACATACACGGTTCCAGGTTAGTCATTATTATCGTGACAGCTCGTGAAAAATATCTGCGTCTTGCCATGCCCAGGTCATGATTCATTACATTGGTATCTCTGTTTGCCCGCCGTACTCACACTTGGCAGAGTAGTCACACTCGATCACATAAAATCATTCTTAGCCGATCTTTAAGTAGCTAAGTTGAGAAATGTAAAATTTTATATTTCCCGCTATTATGAATATAGTCCCGATACAGGTAAGTACCTGAAGAAATATAGTTTTGCAATGCATAGGACCAGAAGATGCTTTATTTTCCCCCCAATTCTCACGCCTATTGAGACTGAACATACCAAGTTTTTCATTGGCACGGTATCAAAGTATTTCTAGTGCCATCAATAGCTAGCATGCTAAACATTCATTCTACATGACTACCGCTATCATATCAATACCTGTACTAAACCATGCGCATGCATTATAGTGGCTCACCTCACTTGTTGCATCCCTTCTGCAGGACAGCCATATGAAGGATGTGACAACAATACTTCCAAGAAACTGTGTAGTGGGTTCCATGCATGAAGATTGTTGCAGCAGACACAACTGTCCAGATATCCATGGGCAAAAAGAAAACATTGAAGCAGCTATAATAACGTGACATTGCAATCAAGGATGTATACTTATCACAACCACTGAATGCAGTGAATAATATGTTTTCCTATAGCCTTGGTTCAACATGTTCCTATAATACAGTTTGGAATAATGCCAGCGCTAAGAAACTCTGGTGATCAATAGTTATCAGTATCATTTACTCACAACTGTCCAAGTATACAATATACCTGAGTTTGCCTCCAGTAATAGACCCTTTCCAATAAAAAAGCCATTGGGCTGCAGTAAGGATTTCTGTTGCTATAGCAACAGCACTGCTTGTATTTCATGTCCACTAGGCATATAGGGGGTTTCATTCAAGTTTGAAGCAAATTGGACATTAACTGAAATAGGTATGACCTCACAAACGTATACATATTTTATATAGACCCATATGAGACTGGAGGTGCCTCCAGACCCAATCTCCCTATGGATAAGACATTCTGATTGTCACATTAGTCATATATAGTGATCAAGGAGATACATTACTTAAAAATAGGATGCATGGCGTAGGTAGTATTACAGAAGTTGAACCTGACATCCGACATGAGCTCCTTTGTTTACTGAAAGATATGGTCATGGCTAGGATTTGGCTATATTATAGGATCAAAGGAAGCCCATGCCAGTAATATTTAATTCCGATGTATGTAATAAAATATATTACGTAGTATGAGAACCTTTCACATGATCTTGCTCATAATACATGATATACACTATAGCATAAAGATAATTGCCATTAACAATATACAGGCATATAAAAAGAAATGAAAATGCATATGGGCATGCATAATGTAGGCATGGTTATACAGGAATGTCATTGATATGGTGCTATAGTAAAATGGTGGCTAATATGATCATCATTCACCATTCAAGTGTATACATTGCTGCCTTGTGGCACTTGTGCATCATTTTTGGGTACTGCAGCCATGCTAGCTTGTGGCTTGCTTTGACTCTTTAGAAGACGATTGGGAATGCTACGCACAGAAGTTACCCTGGCAACTGGGATAGACTCAGAGACATATCTGTCTTTTGACAAATCATCTTCTCTAGTAGCACTAGAGGAAGCTGGATTAGAAGTTCTTGCTTTTGAACGCTCCTTACATGACACTGATGATACACTAGCAGAAGGAGAGTGCTGTTTCAGTTTTTGTCGCTGGTTACAAGTTTCCAGTAAGGTTGAAGCAAAAGAACCCAGAGCTTCTAACACAGCATCTGTTGCAGTTGTAACCATAGTTACCTGCTTTGGATCTTCATCAGATTCAGACTCACAGACGAGAGGCAACTCGGGATACTTGCCAATAAACTGGTATGTAATGAACTCAAATATACAAGCCACATTTTCACAATCAACTGGCATCACTCCTTGCATTGTTTTGCTTTTATCGGCATAGGAGAAATCAATCTCTGCTGCCAATTTGTTCTCGACTTTTCCAGTATGGTAGTTGTGATCAAAATATCTGCAGCAGTGAAAGCATAATCTGGTACTGTGGTACCCGGTACCCTAAAATGGTAACTTTTTCACCACACAGGTAAATATTTTATGGCCTAGTTTTAAACCACTCAGTGATAGACTCTCTCTCTATACACTGCCAAGTGCAGGATTTCATACAAAGGGGGGGAGCCCCAGGAAACCCCCCCCCCCCCCCCCCCCCCCCCAAGGCCAGTTCTTACCTGCCTGCTATCTTTACACTTGGCAGAGCAATTGCGATTCATATAATATAGCTATTTACACTGCATTATGGCCTCTGCAAATTTTTTCTCATTGCCATGAGTCTATAGGTTAGTGCTTAAAACCTGAAACTTAACTCTCTTCATGACAGAATATTAATCATGGAATACTCAAAACATACTCATTAAATGAGTATGTTGAGAGATTTGTGAACTTACTTTCTGGGGGGCTCATATTTACAGAAAGCTTTACTTCCAATCAGTTTCTGATGAGCTATTTTGAGAGGACGGATGGCAAGTAACAAGGCTCCTTCAGTGATGAGCCTGGCCGTGTTCATCATCTCAATTAGTAGGGTTACTGCAAGAGATCAACAGACAGAATGGATCATTTATGTGCTTTAATGTGTGTGTACAAGGGTGGTTGTTGCAACTAATGACTAAGGTTGTGTAATAAGCAGTGTTGTTTTAGTATGGCTTCACATAATTTAGCTATAGTTTTAGTTAAATCTCTATATTGAGCCTGAAATTTTAGTTGGCTAACTAAAATTTCTAAACTATTACTAAATTACTTTTAGTTTCAGTTAATTAATTAGTATGGCTTCACATAATTTAGCTATAGTTTTAGTTAAATCTCTATATTGAGCGTGAAATTTTAGTTGGCTAACTAAAATTTCTACTAAATTACTTTAGTTTCAGTTAATTAACTAAATGGGCTCATTTTGGAGCCAAAAAATATTCTTTTTTGTATTAGTTTTTTCCTATGATAAAATTTCAGTTTCAGTATGTTTATTGAACCCCTTTTGACTCCAGGACCTACTAAATCTGTTGTAGGTATTAATTAAAACAACACTGGTAATAAGCAACCGAGACTATCACTGCGTCGCCCAACTGCACGACATGAACAGTAGAGCCATCAAGCAGAAGTAGGTCTACCATCACCTCAAGTTTACGTAGTTTTGGCTTAGACTTATGGCCGTGAATCCATCAAGTCTTGGAGCAATCGAATGTCTGCTCAAAATACAAGCAAAGGATGTGTGTACGCTCCCTTTCCAATTTTCCATTCCCATTCTCACCACTTGCCCAGATTATTACAGTGCTGCATGGCATATACAGGTTTATCCTGCACATCAGTAATTGCAATTCTGAGCCTGTTACTGATTAACATGGAAGGTGAGACATACAGCAAGAAATTTGAGGAAGAGCTAGAGCACCATAGGCCAACAAGAAACATCAGAACTGATTTGCACAAGCCTGCTCAATAGCTACATTGTATGTACATGCACTCTTCCCATACCAGTGCTTTTCTTTCTCTCATCATCGAGGGGTCCAACAACAATGAAGTCAACTTTCTGTCCTGTTTCTTGAATAGAGCCAAACACTTTTTCACCAGCCTTTGTATGTATGTGTGTGTGTGTGTGTGTGTGTGTGTTTGTGTGTGTGTGGATATCGGAAACATAGCAACAACCACTCATCACACAATGAGCAACATAACAGACAAAGGCGCTAGCTATTATGCATGTAAAAAGGTAAGTCACACTGCCAAACAAATTTCATCTTAAAAGGAGGGTGAATGTTTGAGAATGGATGCGAAGACATCATTGTATTAGCTACTGTCTCGGTATATCTAATTCAATGGCAGACTTGCACTACACTGAATTAAAGCACACTTTTTGGGACTGTTGTCCCTTGCAATCCAATTTTAGGATAATTTGTAGCAGCTGATACACTAAAAAATAAAGTGTTTAGTGCGTTGGCTCTACTATAATAATTATTACTGATGCTTCATTCGCATAGGCATGTCTACATTTATTATTCTGTGGTTCAGTGAGCATACTCAAACCTTTAGTCTTACTCAGCCACTTCAATTGCACGAGAGTAAACACATTTCCGCACACTCAAATATTCACACTTGTATAATATTATGGTGAAGAATCACAATTGAAGGTAAGTACAACACTTTTCGCAAAAACTATTATTATAGAGCTCACTTTGTTGATGCACTCATTGCTCCATGTAAAAATGTCCTCTGGGAAAGTAATAGTTGCATAGTTGGTATAGAATAATTTTTTACGGCCGCTCTCTTTCTCATCTCGATAGAAAGGGTGGAAATTTACCGAAATCACCTGGTAGGAGACATGGAATAACAGTTAACAGTTAGCTGTTCTGAAGGCATGGCTACACTATATATTCCATACATTCAAGTGTAAACCATGCTGACAATTTTGGGTATGCTGAGCAAGCTATACGTATGTAATGAATAACAATGTAGGCAGAGTGTGCTATCAAGATCAGGGTTTCATACAGGATTTTTTGGTGGGGGTGGAAAAAATGATGCGTACAAAGCCATGCCCCCTAGGGGGATGTGGGGGTGTGGGGGTATGCTCCCCAAAGAATTTTTTGTGCTTTGCGGTTGCTTTTGGGGCCATAAAAATGCTGGAAATTAGCTACTAATAAACTACTGAGTATCAAAAAAAAATACACCAACTTCAAAATTCTGGGGAGGGGGAATCCCCCTGTACAAAACCCTAATGATTAAAGCTTTGAGTCTCAGGCTTTTAACAAATATAGCCTTACCTGCCGGAAAGCGCGGGCAAGGGCCAAGGAGTATCCAACTGACCCAAAGGAAATGTCAACAGCTAGGCCATTCTGTGGGTGGTTGGCAGCATCTTTAGGAGCAAAACGGACAAATCCGTACAGACGATCTCGAATCCCTGGCACGGGTTGCTGTAAGGGGTTCAAGTATAATAGTCTTATGTGTTCATATTATACTGCACTGTACTAAAGTATGCTAGAGAATATTTTAGTTATAGAGCAAGTGGTCAGTTTTGTCCAGGGTAATAGCATGGGTTGTGTTGCAAGTAACAAACTTAGGAAGGTGGTAAAATAGCATGAGGTGAAGCTGAGTGTTATTTCTATCCCGAGTGCATTACGAGTGCTATAATTAATCCTAAATACCACAGCAACCCATGATATCACAGATTAATCCTATAAGCTTCTCTGCTTGTGGTATTACGGAAGTACCCATGTGGTATATTATACTAAAGAAACTGTTATAATTACCTTTCACTTATAGGATAGCTTTGCAATTAACTGCGTTATACACACAGACAAGCCAACAAAACAAGTAGCACTATATAAACTTTACAAGCTGGAGGTGTACTTACCCTTGTCGTGTTTCCCAAATAAGGTGCAAAATAGCTATGCGCTTGTTCCTCTGGATTCTTATTGAAAGCAGCATCAACAAAAAAATCTTTAAGGTCTCTAGCCATCATACCATCATGTACCACAGAACCTGCAGGTAAAACTGAAAAAAAATACAGGTGACCTTTTAAGTACTTAAGAAACATAACAGGAGTCATTTCAGTACAGGAGATGCACAAATTGTTTTTTAGAGAGATCTAAAAGTCATGAGATGGTCTTTGGTTTGCTCATTAACTATTATTGTGTGCAGTCTTCAGTTGTATGCAAGCACACCTCTGAACCTTTAGCTAGCTACTTACGACAACTAAATCCATACCATTGCCACAATCTTACCAGTTCTGCCCTCACTCCAAGCCCATAAACGATTAGTCTGCTGTACACTGAGATATAAGTGAAGTAGCTGATGATCTCTTCCCAGTAGACTCTGGAGCTCCTTGTTCACCTGAATATCCTTAAAAACCCGACCGTGACTTGAATCAGCCCGGAACAGTCGCAAGAGAAGAAAATCCAGGTCATTTCTAATTTGGGGATTGAATAAGTTAGACATACGCAGCTTAAATGCTTTTCCGCAGGAACATGGTCGGGTACAACAACAAGCCTCGCTCAATTTCCGGAAAGATATTTCTATAGCTGGAGGGAACACAAAGCTATCTGATGTAAGACAAGACTGAAATGAAAACCTAGCAATCTGTTCGTATCCGAGTTCAACCTTGTGTCTCACAAAACACCAACCCAGACCTAACAGCACGAGCCCCAAGGCAAGGAGAAGAAGAATGTAGTCAGCGAAACGGATCAAGCTGAGTAATCTGAGATTGGTGTATACACAGAATACAGAAGTATCCAGAGGCCAGCTTTCTGGAGCAGACTCTGGAGAAAAATCTGTGGGACATTTAAAGCCAGATGAATAGTCCATGAAAAATCCTGCACTAAATGCAATAGACCCAATACAGATAAGAAGCTGAAGAAATAATTTTGCAATGTAGGACCAGAAGATATTTCGTTTTTTCCCAGAATACTCCAGTTCAAGTTTCTTCACTCGGTCAAAGTTTTTTGGATTGTATTCCCCCGTCTTGGCGTTGCGTAACCGGTCAAACTTTCAGGCAATGTCGAAAAAGGAATCAAAATCCCCATGGAACACTGCACTCCAGATGAAATGCGGAGCTATTAGGAGAACACCGTGGATAAGAATGTATATGGGGAAAAATTCGGTGGTTGGAATGTTACGAGTACAGTAATTGTTAATATAGCTTGCTTGATCACGACTGAAATCCTGTATCGATGTATTTGGCTTGACTCCCACTTCCTGCACTGAGGGAGTGAAGCATGTCACACCTCCTTGTAAAAACTCTACTGACACGACAAGCAGCGTCAATAAAACAATGCCTGTGCTAATATATTTCAGAAATTGATCCCAAAAGAATTCTTTTGGTTCAATTTTCTCTCCTTCTTCTCTCTGTTTCTCATCACTGCTTGAGTCTTTATCTATCAACTGATTAGCTACTTCAGAGCCCACTTCAGTAGCCATAGCTATGGTCTACATTTGAAAATAGCGGTGTATTGCCATAGTCAATGGAGACCATCACAGATAAACAAAAATGAAGTAAATTCATATCATGGTATTCCAGAGTTGCAAGGGGTGTGGGAAAAAACCATGCAGCTTATATGCATTTTATAGGGGTGCATAGGAAATACAAATAATGGGTGGGCTATAATATAGCCACCCAGTCCAGCATGCTAAGCTGGCTTTGATGTACACAACACGCTGACATTGAATTGCAGCCATTATCCTTTCTGACACGTACTAACATAAGGTGCAATTACCCAATCACACATTGGCAGTATTAGCCTTTTGTGGCAAATTGGTGAGCTCATAAAATCTGCAGCAAGTAAATTATTAAAACTGCTGATATATCTGTGTTAGGTTTAAAGCACAAATCACAGGTTTTACTGTGGAGCATTTTGCAAGCATTAAAATAGAAACAAGAGCCAAATAAACGAAATATTCACAGTATTCTTAGTACTAATGAATAACTCATGCATGCAACAACATCGTAATGTGGGGTGGAGATGGGCCAAACTAAATAATGCGTATCCAGTACATACTATTATATGTAAAAAAATTATACATCAGTTGATGACTGTGATACAGTCTCCTGATTTTGGCTGTGATACAAAAATCTATTCCCACTAACATGATGGTTACCATTCATTCTGTTTTTATCAAATCCTCTTGGCTGTTCGGCGTTGCTTCGGCTGGTGTGAGCAGGTGCATTTCCAGATAGGGGCATAAGGAAATCGTCTACAGGGATGTTCATTTGACTGCTGTCTGGAGAGTATGGTATACTGTGTCCCGATTGTTGTGAACCACTGGGCACATTAGCAATTCCACCTGACACTCCACTGCTTGCTTGGGGTTTGCTTTGAACTAGAACATGCGTAGGTCGGGTTTTACGGCTAGTTTTTGATTGTGAGAACTGAGAGGCATCGTTAGATTGAGAGGAAATGCTGCGCCCATGTCCATTAGGAAGGCTATCTAAAGTGATAGCAGTAGCTGATACAGGCTCTTCATTATCCAGGCGAGTTGGCGAAACAAATGAGGTAGCTTGTGAGAATAGTCCAGACTGAGGATTTTCCGATTCAGAAACGCACGTACTGGCTGTTGCTGGACCAGAACTCGCAGTACTTATATAGCGATCTCTAGTCGGAATTGATTTTATTCTTGCTAGTCTCTGAGAGTCTTCTGCAGAAATGTTTGCACTGGAAGCAGCTGGTCGGGAAGCAATTGTTCTCTGCGGTTTTAAACGCTTCTGAGATGCATCGGTAGCCGATATAGGAGGTATCGATTTTCGCTGCCTACTACACGTCTCCTGCAAGGTTGCAGCGAACGATTCCAGAGCATCAAACACGACAGCTGCTGCGTTTGAACCTTCAGACCCCTGCTGCTTTGACTCGGTGCTTCTGCTGCTAATACTGCTGGCATAATCTTCATCAGGTTCGCAGACAGCGGCAGGTTCCAGATACTTGCCGATAAATCGATAGGTAATGAATTCAAAAATACAACGAACATCATCACAGTCAACTGTTACTCCTTCTGTCTCTTCGTCCACGTACGAAAAACCTTTTAGAGCCTTTCTCAACACATTCTCTACTTTATCTTTGTGGTATGTATGATCAAAATATCTGCATTAAGAAAGACATGCTTTATGTTTATGCAATAAGTACAAATTAAAATTCATCATAATTTCATAAAGCTACATTTACTATATCCACCTAGCCTCGTTCCCAGGCCTCCACCCAGCTTTTGTCGCTTGCAGTACGAAAAGCGGGGAAGGCCTGGAATATTTTATCACGTGAGTGACGTCGAGGGTAGAGAGAAGGTAGAGAGAACTTAATTGCGCGTGGGTAGACCAAACCGCAGTGTAGCAACGTGCCCACGCATAGTTCGATCGCTCGAGCACGAGGCGCATTGTAATCGACGACTAGCAGTCTCTGTGATCAGTAAGCGAAGAGAAGGCTTGACAGAAGCCTGGAAAGGGGCTGTTTTGGGCTGAATGCCACCGTGAAAACTATTCTCTGAGGCGAACGGCGATAATCTCAGTCCTGTCAGTCGTGACACAACCGTAGTCTCACATAATAGATATTTATGGTCAGCGAGTGAAGACCTGGCTACGATTATCAGCTCTGTAAGATTCCAGAGCCCGCATGGGCCCATATTTTGCCATTAGTAAACTAGTGCAACGCTGTCCTTCAAGTATAAGTTACTATGGACCGCCCATTGTGGTTTTGTTCGCCCACATGCAATTAAGTTCTCTCTCCCTTGCGGTCGCGCACGTGATAAAATATACCAGGCTCTCCCCCTTTTTTGGGAGAGCCTGGGAACGAGGCTAATATCCACCATGCTTAGTTGAATGTGGCAATACCAGGCCATATTATTATCAGTAATTAAACTCTCACTTTTGGGGTGGTTTATATTCGCAGAAAGCTTTCCTCCCAATCAGCTTCTTGTGGGCTACTTTGAGGGGCCGGATGGCCAACAGCAATGCTCCTTCAGTGATGTACTGAGCTGTGTACAGCATCTCAATAAGCAGGTTCACTGTGAGAGATTCGAGTAGAAATCGTAATCATCCAAGAGGACATAAAATAATGATCCCACCTGCTTTCTACCACCCCACTACTCTATGTGTCATGTAGATGAGAAATGCAGGCCAACAAGTAGCCAAAGTGAAACGTGCACATCATGGGCCTAGGGAAAAGGTTATGAAAGAATCACATTCACCACCAGCAGCCAAGGGACGGTGCAAAACTGACGTAGAGTACGGTGATCATGAAAACATGCAAAGTAGCTTCTTCATTCACCACCAGCAGCCGAGGGTGCAAAGCTGACGAAGAGTACGGTGATCATGAAAACATGCAAAGTAGCTTCTTCATTCACCACCAGCAGCCGAGGGTGCAAAACTGACGAAGAGTACGGTGATCATGAAAACATGCAAAGTAGCTTCTTAAGCCAATGGAGCCAAAGGTACCCCCTGAAACATTGTCAAAGGGAGAGCAGTTTGAGGTATGCACCATCCATATCCTCTCGGTCTGGATTTAGTTCCATGTATGTAGTTTACAGACCAACTAGTATGGCTGTGTATGGTGTATGGTGCATAGACTATGGACTATTTCCGCTGAAAGCCAGTAGTGTACAGGGTATGGTGTACAGGGTATGGTGTGTGGTGTATAGACTATGGACTATTTCCGTTGAAAGCCAGTGGTGTACAGGGTATGGTGTGTGGTGTATAGACTATGGACTATTTCCACTGAAAGCCAGTAGTGTACAGTGTATGGTGTACTGTGCATAGACTATGGACTATTTCCGCTGAAAGCCAGTAGTGTACAGGTGTGGTGTATAGACTATGGACTATTTCCGTTGAAAGCCAGTGGTGTACGGACTATGGATTATTTCAGTTGGAAGCCATAACTGTTGGAAGCCATAACTATTATATTATCGCTGTGCATTAAGGTATTCCCCAGAAGTCATACACAATGAATACATTTTAAGCTGACCCTATCACAAGGGGGCAAAAGGCCTCATTCTGTCAACATTTATAGAGGCATACTACGTTACCAAGAATAATCGTAGAACATCAAGGGGCTTCTATTGTATGGCATCAACCTTAAGCTTCTTAGAAGTCTACTTCTAGTGAAGAAATGTATATAACATATAACATAGCCCCATACCAGTGCTTTTCTTTGCCTCCTCATTGAGGGGACCAACAACAATGAAGTCGACCGTCCGCCCCGTTTCTTTGATGTAGTCAAATACTTTCGTACCGGCCTTCGCGAATATGTGCATGTGTGTAGGAAAACAGATTTAGCACAAAGTATCCATCAATATACACATACATAGCTGGGATAGCCTCATTCCTAGGTCTGCATGCATGTCTTTCAATTTAGCTACTTGTGGGCCTGATACATTTCACAGGTGCATGACGTGTAGTGTAGAGGGGTGAATGTTTAATGGAATGGTGAGGACAGTTGTAGTTCTCAGGCAGTTGTACGCCTCAGGCATCGAAGGACGGCAGGGAATATGTACGTCTAATAGCTACTAGACTAAGCTCTTTCGATCAGTCCCTGTCCACGCATAATTAAGTACTTAAATCAAATGAGAAATTGTACCAGGTTCTCCAGTAGCAAAGTAAAAGGCGCACGAGAGCCTGGGAATGAGGCTACATAAATAAAAGCTGGACTTAAACCATGCAATGTCTTACTTTGGTGATACAGTCACCACTCCATGTGAAGATATCCTCCGGGAAGGTGACAGTCACATAGTTCGTGTAGAACTGCTCTCTGTGGCCACTCGCTTCCTTGTCTCGGTAAAATGGATGGAAATTCACTGAAACCACCTGTGACAATAAATATTACATTGATTATAGCTTTGCACTGATATTCACATGGAAGAATGTATGTCACCCTGGGGTAGGCCCTCCGTACACTGGCTAGTTGAGTCTCGCATGCAAGCAAATGCCCATTCCTAACTAAACAACTATCTAGTCAATGTTTCAGCCATATATGGTATTGCATTTTTTGCCAGGCAAAGAATTAATTAAGCAAGCATCTTGCATATCTCACTATATATTTCTGGCAAGTGGATCTAAAGCAAGTAATGAAGCTTACATTTACTGGTCTGCAATGCACTACATGTATGGACTCTGGTGTTGACTATTCTTTTTAGGCCACTGAATGTAGGAGCCCTTATCCACACCTCTTTCTTCATAATTAGATGTCCACACCACCATCTACTTCTACCTTGCCTTAACATAAAATCCTGTCCTGATCATAATTATACACTCTTACCCTCTTGAATGGGCGGGCAAGGGCCAAGGAGTATCCAATTGACCCAAAAGAAATGTCAATAGCCAGGCCATTCTTCGGGTGACCGTCGTCATCCTTCGGAGCAAATTGGACAAACCCGTACAGACGATCTCGAATCCCCGACACGCGTTGCTGTAAGTGTGTTGATTAATGAGTTTAACTTCATGTGATTTACCTCGCGAGATGCATACAGATTAGGAACACAAATGGGCCTACTTACCCATTCTGTGTTGCCCAAATAAGGTCTAAAGTACTCGTATGCGTCTGCCTCTGGGTTAGCCGTGAAACCAGACTCGACAAAAAAGTCCTTGAGATCTTTGATCTGAGCATCATCTCCAGCTACAGTCTCGGTACCTGAAGCTAAAACAAGTTTTAAAATTTGTATGTTACAGTAATAGTACTTAAAATAACATTCGCTTTACAATACTATACTGGGTATAACAAGCCCTGTTTTCTTTAAAATAGCATGACTTATGCTTAACCTCACTTGCTGGTATAAGAGTTTAGTATTACTTTAATTGCTAAATCATATACTTCATTACAGAGTCTGCTATTTGACTTCTTTGAAGGTTGACCCAAGTTCTTTCCCAATGATAACTCATAACTTTTCAGGAAAAAGTATCAAAATTATGATCAGTTTGGATGACTCCAGGAATGCAGGCACCTGGAAATTCTGTTATCAAAGAACTTTCTGGGTAATGGGTGCATAAACCTACAGCAGGCAATCTTGACATGGTCTTTACAGGGAAAAATCCCAGCATGAATGAGGTGATCAATTAGCCTGATGCTGAGAACTCAGGAATGTGATAAGATAGTAATCTAAATGTTGTATAAAATTACCCTTGGGGGATCCCTCATAGCACTACAAGAACTGCCCTCTAATAACTTCAGTAAAGGTGGTACTGCTGTTATAGTCTTGTTCCCAGACCCCCCCCCCCCCCCCGCCTTTATTTGGTTGCATGAAGGTCCGCTTTTCCTTCATGTAGCCCAAAAAAAAAGCAGGGGCCTGGGGATGAGGCTACTTCTGTTACTACGTATATGCAGCAAATAGGCTTGAGTTTATTACTGTGGTTTTATGCTGTTCCATAATTCTTTAATTCACTTGCTATTATTCACTTGACATTCTTGCTATTATGCTCAATCTATATTCAAACGCTAATGTACTTAGAACATTTATATACTAGCAATAGCAACTTTCACTGGATTCACTGCAAGGATGGCTTAGCCTCTGGCCATGGCTATGGCTTAATATGAGCGACTGGCTCTGCCTTCTTGATGCTACACATGGCTGCCACTAACTGGTTGGGCATTTGTGTATGTGCACAACACACGCATCTGATATTGGCTGCTGTTATGCCCGCACAATACTCACAAATGTTTCCTTTCCATAGTATGCTGAGCAGAATCCACTCAAGCCTAGTGGCAAATGATATACACTTTTGGGCCTACAGCTGATAAGTACATGCCGATAGTTACGTAATATCTTACTTAGCTGATTCAATCTCAATATCACACTCACCAAATTGAAAAAAGTACACGTACAACCCTCTGATCAACTAGAAACACTGCAGTTAAATTCAGTAACCTTGATGGGTGTCTGTAAAAGCTGGACTCTGGGCTGGACTGAACTATAGACTGGACTAGGGCTAGATTTGAGTAGTTCTGCTGCCAATAGCTGCTTACAAGTTCTGAAACGTTACTACCAGTGGGGTGGTTCAAGGAAATTGACTGCACTCCACGGTTTTTCTAGGTAAGAATGCTACCTAGGAAGGAATGCTAGCTAAGAATGCCTAGCTGTTGGTCCACTATAGTAGCTTGGGGCAAGTTTATTTTACATGACAATTTTCAAGAAAATATTAAGAGGATTAGCATGAATCCAAGAATACAACATGTGGTCTGGAAATTCTGTTTTTAAAGGTTCCTTCTCAGGTAGTGGGTATCATACCTCAAATAGTCTAGCTCGCCAGCAGGCGCCAGAAGTCTAGCCTGACATAATAAAAATTGAGATACCTTTTCAGGGGAAAAGTCCAAAGTAAATGAGGTGAGTAATTAGCATGACTCCAGAGTACTGGAATGTAATCAGATTAGTAACTCTAGATTGCTACCCCAAGGGAGATCCCACATAGCACCACACACAAGCACCCTCTCATAAGGTCAGTTTTCAATAACACTTTGCAGGCCTATACACTAGCATTGAGTATTGAGGGTAGAGCCATTGGTGCATCCTTGACAAGACAACTTTGCCCTCAATATTTTCTTGGCTTCTGGAGGAGATACCATTTCCCACAGTCATGTACCCCACTATGCATTGACCTTTCTTGTCTTATACCATGCCTAAGTCATTCTGACAAGAGTTACAAGATCTGAAGAAGGCATCCAGAAATGAAGATAAATAAACTGTTAAGCTGAAGAAGCATAAAAATCAGCACTATCTTAAGCTTGGCATGATACTGTAAAATGGGTAGTTAGCATCAATAAGAGGCTCTAAAACATGGCAAAACACTCCCTAGCAAACTTTGAATCCACAATAGTCAGCCATCTTGCCTGAACCTTTGGCACAAAACAGTAGGTTTGAAGGGTAGCTACATGCACAGCCACACAAAAACAACAAAACTGGCCATAAACAGAGAGTACTAGCAATTAAGGAAGGCCTCTTATCTACTAGCAAGTACCGTGCTTAGGTTTCCACAGCAACCTACCCTCTCCAGAGAATGGAACAGAATAGGGTACCAAAATCCCACCCGGTACGCTATGAAGCTGATTCATGTAATGCATTACAACACGGTTGCTAGCTAGCAACGGGATATAATCTTCATGCGCAGGGACATAAAACCCATTATAGCTTCTGAATACTACAAGCTCATTGGCCGAAATGACTTAGGTATGGTGTAGTGTTGAGAGAAGCCATGTACTCTTGGGTAAAGCATTCCTCTGCGATTTACACACATGTATGAATATCATAGCTCAGCATTACTCTTTCCTTGTACTCTCTGATCAAGTGTCATAAACACTGTAGCTAAATTCTACAAATTCAGTGTCCAATACTGTACCAGCATGAACACCTCCACCCGATGCGGCTTTTGTCACTTGCACTACAAAAGCAGGTGCATACCTATTTTGGTATACGTAAGGCAAAACAAAAATTAAAACTGTAAATAAAGCATGCTTAGATTATTAGGCTAATAGTACACGCAGCTCTTTGGAAAATGGAAAGGAATCAGGCCATTAGTCCACACTTGCCAGCAGAACTTATGTTTTTGGATAACCTAGCACCCTCAACTAGACCTACTCTTTGTTCTTCAATCTTCATCACAAATTACACACTATTCAGCCTCATGGAATTTTTTTTACATCAGTGGGTTAGCCTCATTCCCAGGTTCCACTTTCCAGCTTTTTTCACACAGAGCATCACTTTTTTACTCCATGCAAAAAAAAGAAAAAAGCTGGGGAGTGGAGCCTGGGAATGAGGCTACCACCAGTCATGCATGCAGGAAGAAAAAAAAAAAGGAAAAGAAGTCCATTTATAATAATCGGAATTATCTTTTGAACAATCACAATATGCATTGGCTTCACAAAAAATTGCTAATGATTTGACTGCAAGGCTGTAGTCTTCTTCACAGCATGTTGATGTAAGCCATAAAGAAACCTGTACCCCAGCATTTAATTGATGGAGATCGTTATGCCTTGAAGAAGACTGCTGGCCAGCAATTACACGTAATTGATTAAGATTTTGTGAAGCCATTTCGGATTGGTCGAAAGAGAACTCCAATTAGCATAAATTTAGAGAATGAACCAAGATCCTCTGTGAAGTGATAGGTTCATAATTGCCTGAAGCTAAAAAAAATCAACTCACACAACATCATACGCTTACCTGCATTAGCTCGTGAGCGGATGTCCTGCTGCACATTGAGATACAAGTGCAGCAGCTGATGATCTCTTCCAGTCAGACTCTTGAGCTCCTTATTCACTTGGATATCTTTAAAGACCCGACCGTGGCTCGAATCAGCTCGAAACAGTCGCATCAGAAGAAAATCTAAATCGTTCCTGATCCGAGGATTGAACAAGTTAGACAAGTGTAGCTTGATGGCTTTTTTACAAGAGCATGAGTGACGACAACAACACCACATCGCTCGAAAACCATTCCTCAATTTTCGAAAAGATACCTCAACAGCTGGGGGAAACACGAAGCTGTCAGATGTTAGACACGACTGGAATGAAAACTTGGCAGTCTGCTTATATCCGAGTTGGACCTTGTGTCTCATAAAACACCACGCCAAGCCAAATACCACAAGTCCCAGGGCAAGGAGAAGAAGGATGTAGTCTGCGAACCGGACCAGGCTGAGTAGCCTGAGACTGGTGTATACACAAGCCACAGTGGTTTGTAGTGGCCAGTTTTCTGGAATCGAATCGGGGGAAAAGTTGTCGGGGCATTGAAAGCTGAAGGAATAGTCGATAAAAAACCCAGCACTAAATACAACTGAGCCAATGCAGACACCTAGCTGAATGAACAGTTTCAAAACGTAAGAACGAAAGATGCCTCGATTCTTTCCACCATACTCAATATCCAGTTTCTTTACTCGGTCGAAGTTCTTCGCATCGTATTCTCCTGTTTTGTTGTCTCGTAAGCGGTCCAAGCTCTTAGCAATGTCAAAAAATGAATCAAAATCCCCGTGGAATAGTGCACTCCAAATGTAGTGCGGAGCAATCAGCATAAGGCCGTGGATCAAAACGTAGAGAGGGAAGTATTCGGTGCTTGGGACGCTACGGGCGCAGTAGCTGTTGACATAGCTCGCTTGATCTCGACTGAAATCCTGTACTGTTATATTTGGCTGCATCCCCACTTCTTGCTCCGAAGGAGTGAAGCATATTATACCCCCTCCTTGCAAAAACTCAACGGAAACGTTGATTAAAGTAAGTAAAAGGATACCACTGCTGATGTACTTCAGGAATTGGTCCCAGAAGAACTCTTTCGGCTCGATTTTTTCTCCCTCTCCCTTCTTCTGGTCCTTCTCCAGCTGCTGAGACACAACATCCTTCAACGCACCAGCAGCCATCTTGATCCGGCGTACAGCTGCAGCAGCTTAGCGGGTAGCTGCGGTCGATTTTCCAATGTATAGCCCCTCCCTTCAGTCGGCAAATTTAATTATTCATTCGGCGCTCCTAGTAGTAATTCTGCTATAATATTATATCAACAGCAGAGCCAAATGTGTAGATCATAATTATGCAGTACAGCGACTGCATGCAGAGAAAAAGCCATTAAATATCCACAATTTTTTTTATACACAAACAGAAAACCTAGCACAAAGCAGTGAGTGATTGAGCGATACTTTCACTTCCATGGTATCTGTTACGATTAGTAGCTCAGTCTCCCCATTTGCTTCTTTTCTCTGACTGCTTTGCCGATGAGGGTCAGGCAGCGGACACTCCACAGCCTCTCAGCGGCCGGTTTAAACTCCGGTTGGAAGTGCAGAGTGGACTCGTAGAAACCGCCAGCTTCTGTCAGATATCCCTGAGGAGAAAGAGACATAATTATTATACTGTAGCAGTTTCTTGCCGTGATTTTCTGGTTTAGCATCAAATCACAAAAATGTATGTGCAAGTCTGTTCTATTTTGAGACTTTCTCTAAAATTTCTATCTAGGATTTTGAGTTTAGGGGGTGGGGGGGAGAGGAAATATTTCATCAAAGCCCCTGAGCATGGTTTGGGAGCTTGAATGAAATATTCTGGTTTTTCAACACTTTAAAACCTACATCAAAAGAACAGAAACACCGAAACAGTATTGCCTGAGCATGTGGTGGGCACTGGCACCAGTTCTGGGGTCATGCCCCCCTGCAGCCTTTTGGGGCTGTTATCCCTTAGTATACATGCAGTTCTCAGTACGTATAATATTCTGGTAGCTACATCAAAAATTTACATCAGTAGCTATAATTCAATTCTACAGTTTTCTCCATACCAGCAAAAAAAAATTTTGGACAATCACATTAATTTTATGACACAGGTTTTGGTTGCACCACTACTAGTTACTCAGTACAAAGAACAGCAAAAAAAAACAGGTCTGTACCCTGAGCAAAATTAACAACTCGACTATTACTCAAGTTTTTGAAATTGGCTAAATTTGTGGAGGCAAGTCGGAGTGTTTGGGGGGCAAGCTCCCCCAGCCGTAGGTAGAACCTTGCTTTCATATCTGAGCATTTATATCAGAGTATGATAATAATGTGCAGGGCACTACTGCACGGTCCATTAGATATAATGGCTAAGAGAATGCTGGCTGTACATGCTGTTGACTACCTCTAGAGCTAGATGTAGACACTATACACATGTAAACTAATTAGGTCATTAAACTCATTGAACTTAGAAATGCCATTGGGTCTGTGAGACTCAGACAAATTTCTGATAAAATAGACAAGTATGAAGAGTTTGCATCCATAAGTAAAGCTGGTTTTGATCTTTTTTCAAGGAAAGAGCTTAACAGTTTACCATGGGTCAGGTCAATCTAGACTATTCACAGAAGCTGTCCATCACCCACCCCCTAGTAGCACATTCCTAGACTTGAGTGAATCCCATTAGACAAAGAGCAGGGTTTTCCCAAGAATACCACAACATCTGCCACAAGGACATCTTGTTATTGCAAGGGACATGCCTGCTTGTGCACTGTTCTCAAGATAACATACTGCATGTTTGTGTACAGCAAATGCATCAATCGAAATTTAGACAAACAAGTGTTGCAAGTTTACCATTATAATAATGCATACTTTAAGGAGACCATTATTTTATAGAAAGTAAGATTCTAGGCTATTACAGGAGCCAAGCACATAGCAGTACTCCTCTAATACACTGACAATCTCTCCCAGCCAGAATTTTGACCGTCATTAAGCATCTCACTTTATTTTAGGTAGAGCAAGGAAATAATATCAATGTGGCCTCTGAATGAACCATAGCCAAAAACATTTCTGGCCTCCAGAGTTCCAAGAATTCACTAAACACAGCTTTATAATCCCAGATATAAATCTTGCCTGAAACACAGATATACAATAATATGACAGACAAAATGCTATTACCCTTGCAGCCAGTATGTTAGCCATGGTGAAGTGAGTGACAACCAGGTTGGGAGATGCCTGAGATAGAAATTTAAAAGAAAGGAATCATGAATTAGACATTTGTCATAACAAAAATATCTGATTACATAAGTGAACTTGATTAGCCATGTTCCTAGACCTCCACCTCAGCTCAGTGCAAAAATTCCGTGGAGTGAAACAAAGTTACTAGCATAGCAGACAGCTAGTGCAATAAAACTGACTGCAAACAAGATTGATATTTCATATCTAAAAACCAGCCGAGCATTTTCTGCATTATCAAACTAAAGGTTGGGCTCAGACACAGTCAGCTAAGTACTGGTGTAAAACAAATTAGATTAGTTAGTTCACAGTAAAAGTGTTGGGTCAGCAATTCTGTAATGTGCTTCCAGTTAGTGGGCAGAATTTGCCAAAAATAGGAGTACCACTGCTACCTACACTTTTTCGCTGCCTAGGTAGCACAAAACTAAGCTAGCTCGACATGAGCCCATACATTTTCCAGTAGCTTCTACTGTTCTCATGGCTAGCCTTGTTGCCAGGCCTCGCCGCTGAGCGAGAAGAGCTCTTCTCTTGCTCACTTCACTAGCTTGGCGGGGAGGCCTGGGAACGAGGCTAGCACATGGCTACAGTGGCATAGTGACACACAATGATGTAACTTATCACATGTGATTAGTGTAGATGAACAAACAAACAGATAAAATCTTAACCAGCTGAGCACATGCCCTGATAAAATAGTATGCATCTGCCCATTCCACATGGCAATCAGCTTGCTTTGACCAAAAGATAAAGATAAAATGGGCGAGGGACTGGCTATCCTTCATCTCATGAATGGTTTTCAAGGGTCATCACCCACTAGCTGTAAGCTATGAATGATGGCTGATCCACTAGATCAAGTCCAAGATCTAACCTTACAGGGAGACTCCCCCAGAGTCTGCGTAGCTTTGCATAACATACACTACTCGCTCTAAATCCTGGCAAAATCATCTTTTTCACTTCCTTTTTTTGCATCTTTCTTTTCAGAGAGTTAAGCTTTCTTTTAATACTTAGTTGTTTCTTCTTACAAACTTAATAGTGAACATGATCTCATGCGTACATGCTAATACCTAGGCTTGTGTCTATAATTGGGCTATTCCATTTAATGTTCACACCCCCCCCTCCCCCCTTGGATGAATGACCCCTAGGTTTCTTTTCAAGAAATTTAGTTTACCCCCTGGAAATTCATCAAAATTTGCCTGTAACCCCCAGACAAGTCCAGAATTTGTCCTAACTCTCCAGATGAGCACTAAATTTGTACATAACCCCCCAGACAGCACTACTAGTACCCCCCCCCCCCCCCAAGACAAGCTATGATCACTCCAAGCACCCCCCAGACAGACAATACTTTTGTATTGAAACCCCCCAGACAAGAGTATTCATCCAGGGAGGGCTAGGGGGGGTCTGGATTTAATGGAATAGTCCATTATGCCTGCAGTATTACACTTTCACTTGCTATTATTCTCCTGATATTCTGCTCACTATATACACTAGGCTCAAGCACTTATGTACTTAAACTATGACCTCCTAGGCTTCTGCAATTCAAGATTCCTGGAGGACCATCATCTGGCTCAGTCTCTACAACTGGCTCCACCTTCTCATGCTGCCACCAACTGGTTGGGCATTTGCACATGTACACCACATACACACCTAGCATTGGTTGCTATTATGCCTACATAATACTTCCTTTCTGTAATTATTATTATGCTGACTCTAGCCTACCAAAACTAATGTTTGTGGGCAGGTCTATCCCTAGCCCAACCTTATCCCTACAGTCCTAAGAATCAGTATTGCACCAAACAATACTTGAATCAAATGCCTGTGGTTACATAATCATTATGGAGGGGGCAGTGCCCAGTTAACCTTCCCCCAAAATTAAGGAATAACCTACTCTATCATAGACCTCAGTGCCAACCTCGAGGGCCATCTGGAGAACGGCGGTGGCATCGATGTCGAAGCCCAGGCGATAGAGGACATTGGCCAGGCTCACCAGAGCTACGTCCTGAGTGTGAGGAAGGCAGAATGGTTATAGTGGACCTAATTAACGGAACTAATTACTGTATTGACTATGGACTGAGAGCTGAGACTCTAAGTCTAATTGAATCATGTTAGGTTACCCCATTGTCCTTTATGCCTTGTTGAGTGTCATCTACATTTTGTTGCCACTGTGTCTGTGTCTGCCTGCTCTGCATATTAATTAGTTGCCCATCTCAATAATAATGAGCTCTCCTATTGTTGCCCTGACTAATTGCTATCACTGCGTACCATCTTCTTCTACAATGGAAATATAGCTCATAATTATACAAATATACCTACAAAAAGCCGAGTATAACTCTAGTGTATGAGAGTTCTAAACTTCAATTACAGGTAGAGTAAAAGTCAGTAGCTATCTCTGTCAAACCCTAGCTTACACCTCCTTCTCACTAACAATTGGCCACATTATATTCATTGAAGAAACCACCTAAGCTTGTAACCTTCAAAGCAGCATAGCCAATTACTTTGTTACATTGCAGTTTGGAAAGCTGTGTGTTTACTGTACTCCACTTCCAGGAGGTGGCTTCTCATAAGGGGCACTTATGGTCCTTCTTTGGAGGGCTAAAGTATATGCCCACTTTCCTGGACTTGGTCACTGGTCACTAAAAATTAGATTAGAAGTCCGTTTTTGGAGAGGTCATTTTCAGTACCTGCATGCTACAGAGAGTTTCACAAGTACTACTATTTCGCTATACATCTCAGTTTCTGTGAATGTGATCCTTGTACATATGTGTCTAGCCGGAGAGCTTTGCACCAAATTCCAGTAAAGTCTTGGCCGTGTCATCATTATACATTGTATTTTCAGATCAGGTATCTAACAGTCAGCCTCTCCCCAGGCCCACTATTAAATTACATGAGAAAATGTATGAGGCTTTCCAGTAGCCAATGCATGAGACTAGGAATGAGGCTACAGAAACCATGATATTTTCAGATCAGGTACTAACAGTAATGATATACTCTAGGAGCATTTTCCACACTGACAAGACAGGGGAGCAGAGATAATAATCTTCTGTGCATGTGAGATTATATGTACAGGTATGGGATAGTAGTGTGGTTAGTGACTACAGTAGTAATGTTTCACCAATGCGTAGCTCTCGATTCATGAGCCAGCTTTTCACGGGAAGTACCTTGGTGCTGTTGTCAGAGTAGTAGAGAGCGTGTCTGAGGCATTGGACGGCCGACCGACCCTCACCAACGATCCGCCAGTAGAGCGCCGCCAGATTGGAGAGGACCCAGGAGGTGGAGTTCTGGAGGAATATTATGTCATGGAGGTGGCTGAAAACAGTGACGGTAGACTAAAGTTCTAATTAGAAGAAGTGTGCAATAGTTTTAGTGAATCTTATACTTTTATTGTTTTATACCCAGACTTGTTGCATAAGCCAATTACACAAGACCTGCCGCCTAGTGGTCTGTGACGTTAATTGATATAGTACAGACATAATTATCTACACCCGCTAGTGTGTCATAGTTACAGCTCATTAAATTAGGAGTTAGGGAGGAGTAGCACTGCAGTACACACTCAACAAAGATCAGACCACACACACACACACATGTACACACACATGTACACACACACACACACACACACACACACACACACACACACACACACACACACACACACACACACACACACACACACACACACACACACACACACACACACACACACACACACACACACACACACACACACACACACACACACACACACACCTTGTCCATGGCCAGCTTGATCCTGGTCGCCATCTCGTTCAGCGAGTGGTGGTTACCCTCGAGTTTACACAACACGTCCGTGAGTCCCATCTCAGCCCGATACTCTTTGAGAGGCGTGGCATGCATGCCCTGCAAGTGGATTAATGTGCAAGTGGATTCCAAGATTAATGTGTGAACGCCGACCCAGCACTGCTTCCAAACCTACGGCGAGTTGGGGTGGTTGGCGCAATCTTGTACTTGATAACAGGAGTCCATTAAAAGGCAATTATGCCAGCATAATAGGCATATTTTGAGAGTAGTATTTCACCTCTACATATTACAAAAGTGTTCATGTAAGCATCCTCAGTAGTCTCTGCAGCTGTAGTCATTTTCTAGTAGTGAATAGCAAATGTGGAAATTTAGAAAGAGGCTTCAAAGCGTCAACCATCTTTTTTATATCATACAAAGACCAAAGCCACCAAAAACGTGTGGATTGATGTTTGTGTACGATGTCAGCAATCAAGCAATATTCGACCAGGCATAATTGAGCATAATGGACACTGGTTAAGAGCATATAACAGGGGCAAAGCTTGAGGAGCATAATGGGGGAAATTTTGAGCATAACTGGGCCAGACTCCAAGTCTAATTGAATCATGTTACTTTACAGCCAGTGTCCTTTGCACCTTGTTGCTGCCATGTACACTTGTACCCAGGTCTTCCTCTCCCAGATTTTATCTTGCAGCCTCCACAATGAAAAACTCCCCCAATTTGTCATGGCTGCAGAGATAAAATCTGGGTGTGAAAGGCCAGGGTATAAGGTCAAAACAAAGGGGAAGGAAGGACTGCAACTTTTCTATGAGATCAAAGTAGGAACAGGGGAGGGCACCGTGGTACCTTCCTTTTGGAGAAGCGCTAAAACCCTTATTGATGTAAATGTGACTGCCTCGGCCACATAGCAGGCAGGGATAAACTCGGCTAGCTAGTAAAGACTCACAGTCAGGTGGCTGAGTGTTCTGTGAGAATCCTCAAAGTCGTTGTGGCAGTACGGTAGCTGGAGGGAGCGTTCCAAGGGAGGGTCAAAGTCCACATGGTCACGGATACTGGAGGGAAAAGACAAAATACATTAAATACAAGCTGTAGTTGCTTAGCCAGATTTTTCTCCACTTTCCCAAGAATCCTACAGCCACTCCTTGAGCACTACATGCACATGTAGTTACCAAGTATTTCATAATTTTGTGGAGGAGGTGGAATCTGGTAAGAAACCCTACATTCCAGGTACATCCTGATTGACCTTTACCTTCTTATGAATAGCAAGGACTAGGAAAGCGGTTACTATGCTGTTTTGAGCACCAAGCCCCAGGTTACTAACGGGTTAGACACCTGCTTGGAGGTTAGCTTCAAAGGGGTTAGACACCTGCTTGGAGGTTAGCCTCAAACTGGTTAGACACCAGCTTGGAGGTTAGCCTCAAAACCCAGGCCTACCGTCCAGATTTCTTCTCGTAGCTCTGGAGAAAATCCTCAATTTTTTTTTCCATAATTGCGGAAAAAAACTACGAGGGTGGGCTTGGGTGCAAGACTACTTGGATGGGTAATTACTATCATGTTTTCAGTACCTATTAGCACTAGCAAACTGGAAATTTTTTAAGTGGCCATAATATAGCCTCAGGCCCTCTCCTAAAAACGGGGAAACACTTCTTGCATGAGTGACATTCCAGGAGATAGATAGAACTTACTTGTGCACCCACCATTGCTGATACTCAAGGTCAGGCATCCAGCAGTAACTGGGGTTTATGGTATAGTAAGGGATAGTAGGAGTGGTTGTAGTAATGATTTCAAATAGGTGAGTATAGCTGATAGTTCTCAGATACTGAGGAAAGGCAGCGAATCTACACTTCTTATATATAGCTAATCTTTAGGGCCCCATTGGTGCCATAGATCGAGTGCCAAAACAATGTCCCCCAGACCAACCTCTAGTTGGTCCTGTCTCACATAATTACAGGCATAAAAAGAGACCCTCGAGATTTCAATCTTTCAAGGGGAGAGCCTGAGGGCAACCTAGTGGATATAAGCAGTCCAGTTGCTACACAGATTACTCACTCAATCTTCTTGGCCGTGACGGCCAGCCAGGTGCTGGTGAAGGGGATCGACTTTGGAACCTTCTTCTTCAGGCACTCGTCCAGGGTCGGCCATGGTCTGTGGCCCGGGAACCTCTTCTTGATCTCCTCGTTCCGAATGTCCTCTCGCGTTTTGATCTTCCCCGGCACCCGTCGCTGGACGGGGGTCATGTTCCGATGGATGAGGTCGGCCACGGAGGAGATGTAGTCTTCTAGATGGTCTCTGGAGAGAAGGTCATCGTTTGCCACCTTGACCGCCGCCATGGGGTCAGCCTCGTCACTAGCACCTCTTTTGCTGCTCTTTGCACCAGTCAAAGTGGTGTCCTTCCGGGAGGATACAGTGGACACAGGTGGCTCTTTATTGCCAATCGTGGTCTCATTACTTCCTGATTCTTTGCCACTTTCGGTGTCTTCTGCCGGATTTCCATTTTCTTTTTCAATGCCATTGTGCTCTTCTGGATTACTGTTGTCTCCATTCTGTTCTACTGGATTTGGCTGTTGGTTGTGCTCCATCGGATTTTGACTAGAGTCTTCACTTAAGTCACTCTCTGACCCATCACCTTCACTTTCAATTTGACTCCCATTGTCACTTTCATCTACTCCTGGGATTTCCTCAGTTCTGGTTTCTTCCTGTTGCAGTTCATCAGCTAATGCCTGAGACAGACTGGAGCTGGTACTGGGTTCAGCCACGTTGGAATCATTACCGGTGGTGATGTCATTCTCTGATGGTAGTTCAGATACTGTCTCAGTTCCAACTGCATCAGAATCAGACTCTGAAGTCTCAGTTCCAGCCGCATTGGAATCAGACTCTTTAACTAATGAATCATGAAGTTCAGCATCAGCAGTTTCAACGGACACACCACTGTCAACTATCATGTTGGAGTCTCTGTGTGGTTCCACTTCAGGGTCAGCGGAGTCTCCGGGTGGTTCCACTTCAGGGTCAGCAAATTCAGTATTAGCATCTTCAGAAGCTGTTGTTACACCGACTTCACTATCGCTATCTTCCACAGACTGCCCACTGATTTCTGGAGACTGTACTTCAGGAGTATCTTCGTCTTTTCTAAACTCTTTCTCTCTCTCCATCTCTCTTTCTCTTTTCTTCACCTGCTGAATGAGCGACAGTTTGGTGAGGTAGCGTATCGCATCATCTCCAGTAAAAGGACTAGCGATCGGGGGCTCGCTCATTGCCAATTCTTCTGGAAACCGTGGAGGTTGATCCTGCGAGATGACGATGGCCGGCTGTATGATCTTCTCCCGGGGATTGTGGCCGCTAGCTATAGCCTTGCCGAGATTCTTGGCCATCATCGCCTCCTGCTTGCTCAGCAGTTCCTCCTGCGCTCGTCGCATCTAGTGGAAGGGGCAGATCCAGGATGTCATGTGATCACACATTGCTGTCTCATTCCCATTCTTCTGCTTGCAGTATGGAAAAGCACTCTCTTGCTTTTCCATACTATGGGGAAGGGGTTAGTAATTAGAAACTTGGATTTGTGAAAAGGGTCGATATCTCACATTTTCAAATGCATGCACTTCAAAGACACATATCTACATAATACTATGCACGGTCACATTAAAACGTGGATGGCTATTACAGGAGGCATTACTGTAGTAATAACTTGGAAACGAAGCCATTCTGCCTAACCACAAGGGGTGGAAGTCACCACTTTTGATCGCGAAGCAATTTCTCGAAAATGCAATGTGAATACATGTATCTCTTGAACAGAGGAAGCTGCAGACGTCTGGCACAGGTTGCTTTAGTTGAAGGATAATACTTATATTATTGCACCAAGAATCATTCATGTCTCACTAATGGTTGCTGAGGTATGACTGCTTGAAAATAGGCAAAATTGAAAACGTGGGATATGGTCCCTATTCACAAATCTGGTCACAGATGGCAATTTTCCCCCCAGTCTGGGTTAATTTACTAGTCACAAGTTTTTCCCCTCTACTTGCAATTAGTGAATTGACATAATAAGCAAATTTCATGGGTGGACTGGAAGTGGTCCTCACCTTCCTCTTCAAGTGTTCCTGCTCTTCAGTGAACTTGAGAGAGCAGCGTACTAGCTTCAGTGCTGATAGAGCATGCTCAAAGACTGGCTGTGCGTGTAGGGCGGCTCGTAGGTGCAGACTGGCAGCCAAATAGTCCGCCAGGCTCAGGTAGATCCCAGCCAGGGTGTAGTGGCCAACAGGCTGGGGGGGGGGGGTAGGGAGGGAGGGGGAGGGAGGGAGGGAGGGGAAAGGACGGCGGAGGGAAGTGAGAAGAGAGGGAGGGAAGAAAGTAGATGGGTGATTGTGAAGTTCTCTATACATCATAATGCTCTGCTAGGTGTCCTTACTATTCAAGGACTTCATTCGACAGCTTAGAGACTAACCAATCCAATCCACTTACAGAGTCTCCATTGACGTCCAGGGCCGCCCTGGCCGATATCACGGCCTCATTCAGGAACCCGTGTCGGTGTAGCACGTTGGCCAGTCCTATGTACCCCACGTCCTTTGCATTGTTTGGGGCAAAGTGTATCGCACGCCTCAGGCACTCTATGGCATTGTGGGCGTCACCCTGAACCCGCCAGAAGAGTGAGGCGATGTTGAATAGGGCCCAGTTTGGTCCATTCTGTGTGTGCATGTGTGTGTGTGTGTATGTGTGTTTGCATCTGAAAGTATCAGGAGATATGATATACACGCATACTGGTATATAAGGTGACACAAAATTGATTTTCTGTTTCACAGATACGGTGAAAAAAGTCATTTTACAACCAGCCTCCTTAATCACTTTACAGCTAGCTCGCACAATCATACTACAGTCACCCAGGTCTCACTTCTGCTCTGGTTTGTACATCTGCTACGTATTTGGTACGGCCTAAGAAGGTAGCAGCTCACAAGACAGAAATATGTATTGCATACACACACACACACACACACACACACACACACACACACACACACACACACACACATATACAATGTCACACAACACAGCATAGTCTAACCTAGCCCTGTTCCACTGCTACTACAAACATGTACTGGTGGCCCACACACAACCACAAACACAAACAAGCACACACATACTGGCAATCGTACACATCCATCCACAGGTGTGTATCATACCTTCAACATGGCGGCATAGGCCCTCTCTGAGCTCTCGTTGAAGCTGAAGCGGACATCCAGGCTGCCCGTCACCACTCCAATCAGGACCTTTCTCAGTCCCTTCTCCCCGGCCTGCTCACTGGTTCTCAGCGTGGTGCGGTACATCACGGGCTCCAGGTGGTCTAAGGAAGCCATGCTATGGGGAAGTTCCACGATATCGGTGCAGCGAGGCTTCTGGCGCATGTAGGAGGGAAGGGAGAGGGGAACGGGGGCAAGGAGCTTCTCCATGCTGTAGTGTGTGTGTGTGGGGGGGGGGGGGGGGGGGAAGGATGTGGTATTGGTGATGCTTTACTGAGGGCTTTAATATGCATAACATTATGAAGGTGTGTAGGTGTGTGTGCGTGTGTGCATTCAATGAGTTGTGTGTAAAGGGGAGGCAGTTTTCCAAAAAGTGTATATATACATGTACACTTCAGAGACAGCAGGCATTTGCGTAAGTGGTCTCTTCCACTCTAGAGTTCTCACAGAAAAAATAGGATGATTACAAAAAATAGCCACGCAGCTAGCCTACATACATCCATACTTACTCTGCTCCCCTCGCTTCTGGCGTCAAGAAAGTCCCCGTGAAGCGAGCGATCGGAGAGGAGCTCTTGACAGTTGCAACCATCTCCAGGCACTCCCCCTTGCTTGGCCACATCGGGTCATCGTATTGGGCCAGAGGGCTGGAGCGATCGGGGAACATGGCCTCTTCGAGCTGGGCTGGCAGGGGGTTGTAGGGTAGAAACTCCATTCCACGGTAAGAGGCTGATGGACTGATGACATCTGGTTCGGACTGGGGACTTGGTTCGGGTAGCTTGTGTATCGGTGCAACCACCGTTCCGGGTTTGTGTGGTGATGGCGAGCGTTGGTTCTTACTCCCCTTCTGAGCATCTTGCAACCTCTGACGTTTTTCACGATTTTCAAGAATTTTCCTAAGACGACGCTCTTCTTCCAACCGATCGTTTTCCTCGCTACTGACGTCAACTTCCTGTTTGACCTGTGCAGTGCTGTGCAGGGTTTTCGCTCTTAAACTGAGACACTCTTCGCTGTCTCCGTCACCAATGGCACAGTCTAGAGCATCGCTCAACTGTAGGTTGCCAAACATCTCCTTCGAGGGTCGAGAGTCGCTCTGAGATTCGCTATCAATCTGTTTTTGAGTCACATTGGAATAGCAGCTACAAGCATGCTTACCGCAGAAGTAATTGTAGCCATGTACTGGTTTGACAGGGCATTGCTGAACGATATTCGGACTTATAGAAACCTCATCATTTCCCGTGTACAAAGTGGAGGGGTTAGTGCACAAGGTTTGCGCGTCCAATGGACTGGTGGCTTCGTTGCAACCGCAGCTGGTATCTAGGACAAGCCGAAGCGTGGACCTTCTCTTGCGTTCGCCACTAGTTTTCGAGACCACAGTATCGTTTCCTCCACCCAGACTTCCACTGTCCTCCGAGGTTCGTGAGTCGTTGCCGCTAGAGCCATTTTTGGTCAAAACTGCCCGATCAAGGGCTTCTTCCAAGACCAGCTGTGAGTCCCTCGGAGGGGCAGTCTCAGTTTCATTCACGGCAGAGGTTTCGCTCCTTAGATCCCCACCGGCGTCAGTGTCAGCCTCACTTGGTGCTTGGCCCGATTTTGACGGTTTCCTGCCTTTCTTGCCCTTCGTTTGCTTTTTTAGTTTTCCAGTCTTCTTCTGCCCCCCTGCCAGCGACTCTTTGAGCTTGCGCTGGTCCAGTAGCAGATCATCCTCCAGCAGTTCTTTCGATAAGTGGCCTACAAGAAAGCAGACGCACCAAAGGTTAGCACGTGGCAGGTCTGGGTTAAATCAGGAGCGCATAATGACGTGAGAAGTGGAAAAGAGAGTACTCTCTCTTCCGCTTCTCACGTCAGAAGCGAAAGAGAGAGTACTCTCTCTCGCTTCTCACGTCATTATGTGCATGCTCCTGGTTAAATTTAACATCATTCTATTTAGCAACTGTACCTCAGATTACCACTAATATCTGTGTTGACGTGCTATGGTTTGTTACTGTATTATACAGAATGTGCCAAATAGCACAACAGCCGAGATTATCGGTACTTAAAGAACAGAAGGTCACCTGTGTGTCCTAGATGGTCTTTGTGCTCTGCCTCCACTTCCACTGGCAACTGGTTCCGTTGAATAAGATCCAAGTTCTCGTAAAACCGGTCCAACTTCTCTTGCGTGGCTTCCAGTTTGCGGGAATGCTCTCTCAAGGCTTCCTCAATCTTTAGCTCACAGCGAGCTGACATGTACACCGAGTGAACTGTGTCCCAGCCTGACTGAGGATCCATGGCTAGGGACGTGAAGAAGTTGTCTACGGATTTGTTTAGCTCGCCCATGGCCTGTGGAGGAGGAGTGGTGAGGTGATGGGGTACAGAGGGAGGGAGGGAGGGAGGGAGGAAGGAAGGGAGGGAGTGAGGGAGGGAGGGAGGGAGGGAGGAGTGAGGGAGGGAGGAAGGGAGGGAGGGAGGGAGGAAGGGAGGGAGGAAGGGAGGGATAGAGGGAAGGAGGGAGGGAGGGAGAGGGAGGGAGGGAGGAAGGGAGGGAAGGGAGAGGGAGAGAGAGGGACTTACTGCGTAGATGTTTCCTAGAGTGTAGTAGAGTACGTTCACATCAGGAGCTATGCTGATGGCTACATTGAGGGCCACCGTGGCGTCCTGAGATTGCTGGCTTCGGTGGAGAATGTTGGCTAGGTTCAAGAGTGCCACGTCCATGGAGTGGCTGTGTGTGTGTGTGTGAGTGTGAGTATATTTGCATGTGTGCATTCATGTGTATGTGTATGTGTGTGTGTACATGTACATCAGCTTCAACATGAGGAGAGAGGCTACTATACATGTACATGTAGGCAGGGACATGTGAGCCTCACATGAGCTCTCGAGACATTTTCGTGAAAACTGACACGTAATAACAGTCTACCATACAGATGCATGTTTTTAGTTATTGCATGCATGCATGTACACTGTGTATGTACATGGTTACATACACAGTACATACACAGTAATGTATGCACTAACTAAAAGCATCAATCTGTATAGCAGACTGCAGTGAATAGGCACTTACAGTGGTGAGTAGTGCAGGGCTTTTCGGATACATTCGATGGCATGGTAGGGGTTTCCCCTTGCCCGCCAGTAGAGGGTGGCCAGGTTGAGGAGGACCCAGGAGGTGGAGTTCTGGAGAAGGGGGATGATGTAATGCTTACGAATCCATGTGTTAAGTGATAGCAAACAGCGATGTAATCTCTAAATACACATTTACAGTGACAGACATACCTCCTCCAGAGCATGATGAACAACACTGCCAAACACTTCAACCTTCATACTCTTCAGGTTGAGGGAAGCAAAGACGCTCTTCTCGGGCGGAGCCACCAGCGACTTTCTCTTCTGTACGCCTTCCAGGTGTTCCATTGCGTAGGGGCTGAACTCCAGGGGCGGGGTTAGACAGAACGGCTCCCCAGGGTTAGGGTAAGGGGAGAGTTTCAGGTGGTCCGAAAGGCTGGATGGAAAGATGCTTTGTGTTAATCAACTTGAAAGCAAATGTGTATTTTTTTTTACGTAAGAGAGCATAATACCATGGAAAGAGAGAGAGAGAGAGAGAGAGAGAGAGAGAGAGAGAGAGAGAGTAGGGGGGAGGGAGGGAGGCGGGAAGGGGGAGGTATCCCCCTGGAAAAGTTGTTGCTGCTGCTTCTGACCATTCTACTGAACGGGGGGCAAAATAATGCCTCAGGCAAAAATTCAGGTGGGGAGGTAGTAAAAACATTAAACTGTAGTAGCATTCACTGGTCATACAAACATTATTACTTCCCTAATATGTACGCACCATACCCTATCACCCAAATTTAAAGAGCAATGCATCCTCAACCCCCCACCTCCAAGTATATGTACAGTAAACTAATACACACAATTAATGATGCAGTGCTTAGTGCAGGAAGGATGAGGCTATGATGGAAAGTAGATCAATTGACCCTAAACTGCAAAGGGGGGTGGGGTGCCAGGGTGCTCCTCCCCCCCTCCTAACTTGGTTTCCTTTGATGTAGTCATTTACTTTGATCTCGTGGAAAGGTTACATCTCCCTCCCCCAATCCTTGGGGGAAACATTGGTATATTCACATACCCAATTAGCAGGGTTTCATTCAGGGGAAACTTTGTGCCCCCCCCTTGAGAATTGCAACCCTTCAAAATTGAATACTGCCCACTGTACATGTGCCCCCCCCCCCCCCACTTGGAACTAAATAAATCCCTGCCAATGTTTCATTTACTCCAGGGGGCACATAACTAGATTGGAAGACATTTGGGGGGATGGGGGGTTGGGGGGGAATGCCCCCCCCTCTCCCTCCCATAAATGAAACCCTGGTACCAATAGCTACCAGTATGCAGCACAAACCTTATCCCTTTGTGCTCCAGTGGTAACACAGTGCTGATGTAGAGGTCATGGGTCGGCAGAGGCGGGACTTTTCGGCACTCCAGATCGTGAGCTCTAAAGCCGAAGTCGAAGCTGTCGTAGGTCGTATAGTCCTGGAATTCGTTCTTGTACTCAATCAGTTCGTCTTTGAGTTCCTTCAGTGTGTTCACCCTCTCCTCCTGCTGCAGGAAGGCCAGCAGGCTGAAGGGCTGCCGGAGGTTGAAGGGGGAGGCAACCTGGTGTGTGTGTGTGTGTGTGCGGGGAGGGTAGGAGCACTGGATTAATATTTTATGTAAACGGTGAGACATACACTGTACATTACATGCTAGGCAATGAACTGAGGATCAACTGAAGGACGCAGTCCTGATCCTAACCAAATCCTAAAGCCTGAGCATGTTCTTCAGCCGACCCACAGACCAAACTGCATAGCCTCTGTGTATACACCCCACCAGTGCACTAGCTACCGATTATTTAGAAAAACCGTATCCGATTCCTACTCTAATGCATCACTCGGACGTTTGCTGCAGCTACACAGATGCCTTCCTACCGACCACTCCCCCACAAACTGACCTGGTGCTCGATCTTGCCCTCCTCAGTCATTACCCAGTGGTTGAACGCGAGCGATGGCCGCACCAGCGCGACCAGCATGAGCCACAGCACAGCAGACATCATTTCGCAGCCGGCATTCCCGCTGCAAAATTCGCAGAAGCACGCTGCCAATCTGATTCAGTGGTGGTGGAACGAGGCAGCCATGTTGTTAAAATTTCCGCATACTAATTCTGAGATCACGTGCACAGTGTTGCTAAGCTACAAAATAACCCGTTACAAACTCCGAAACATGCACTCGGCATTTCAGATCAGCAGTGCCAGTGTACGCATGCCTAGCTATACGCTTTTGTTTTGATGAGGTAGTTTCTGATTAAAAGCACTGGCGCTCTCGCTCTGACAGCGGTGAGTTGGGAAACTGGGCCGGATCAATGAAACCTTATAAGTGCAGCTGTAAAAAGGGGGCGTAGCTGGATTGGTTGTTTACAAGCGCTTTATAACGCCATAAAATTTAGCACGCTCAGTCATTATCGCATATTATTACTGTTCCTTAATACAGATGTCAAGAATACAGATTTATGCTCGCATAAGGCCCTCGGAGAGCCGATTTGAAGGCTTACAGACCTCTGAAGGCAAACACATCCGCATCAAGACTGGCAAGGAGGGGGGCGAGAGAGAACAGATTAGGTTTTCCAAAGCACCCAGTTCGAGGCATGAGTTCAAATTTGCCCAAGTCTTCGAGGAAAAAGCAACGCAAGACGAAGTGTTTGAGACGGTGGCCCAGCACATGGTGGATGCCTTCCTAGGAGGCTACAATGGGACCATTTTTGCATACGGACAAACTTCATCAGGTTAGTAGATCTCGAGATACGATTAACTGAACACTGAATGAATAAACCCTGCATTCTGCAACTAACTGGATACATTTTCTGTCACTGAACCGAATAACGGTTATTTCACCATATCCATTCAGCTTTTGAAAGTCATGCAATTAACCTATTCTTTAGGCCGGGCACTACAGGAGAATATTTAGTTCTCAGCTTCTGTGTTAGTCCTCCCTTCAGTTGGACCAATTCTACCAACCTTGAACCAGATATTCTCGATCCTGTACTGCCCTCCCACTCGTGTTGGATAATATACCTTGTTGGTACATTTAAGTACTGGTTGCAATAGAGCCTGAGTAACTACCAGACAGTGTGGGTGATCAGTGCATAGTATTCAAATTCTCATTCCCAGTCTCATGCGGATGGATATCACCCAGTTTTTATCTCAGGAGATTTTTCTGAGATAAATTGGGTCAGAAGGCCTATGTGGCTAGCTATAAAGGATGTTTCCCACTGGAAGTCAGGTGAAAAGTCTGCCATCGATACACTATTCACCCTATTACTAGGCAAGACCCACACTATCGAAGGTAGTGGACGGAAGTTTTCAGAGAGGGGCCTGATTCCGCGAGTCCTTTCTTACATCTACAAGGCCTTGGAGGGGTGGAGCCGACAAGATGAGGGACAGGGAGAGCAATGGGAGACGATGGTACACATATCGTACATGGAGATCTACCAAGACACGGGCTACGATCTACTCAACCCCGGAATGAGACCCGGAGCTCTGATGGTCACCCTACCAAAGGTATTTCAGGACTACATACCATTATACTCGTTTGTTTTTGCAGAATTCGGCCTCAAGTATTTAGGCCTCTGTACCTCAATTCCTGATATTGACTCTGGAAAGAGAAAGTTTACGAATATAGCTGGACTTACATGACTACTTGCTCCTCTTTCAACTCCCAGGTTCATGTAGCTGAGGGCTCTGGAGGCGAAGTGTTTGTTCGAGGCCTCTCCACCCACCTCGCCGCGACAGAGGACGTGGCTCAGAGCCTCCTGTTCCAGGGGTCCACCTGCCGTAAGGTGGCAGAGACGTCCATGAACCAGTGCTCCTCCCGATCTCACACTGTCTTTAGCATCGTACTCACTGCTAGGGCCCCTGGATCAGAAGTCTTCACAAGGTGAGCTCGAGAGGACTACTTGAAAGGGGCACTAGTGCTCGGTCCTCAAAGTACAGATACTTTCATTGATATATACAATTTATTAATTATCAATGAAGCAATGCAGAGTAATAATTTATGTGCATTTTGTTAGAATTTGGGAAGAATCCAATATGGAGTAATGTAATGAATCAGACGTATAACACTTCATACTGGTGGCAGTGAAAAACATACTCTGATTACACTCCATGGATGTCTGATCATTGTGTGCTCCTTTCAGGTCAAAGTTGAATCTGGTTGACCTCGCTGGCTCTGAGAGGGTGGCCAAGACTGGAGCAGATGGGAGGATCCTGCAGGAGGCTAAGTACATCAACCTCTCCCTCCACCACTTGGAGCACGTCATAGTGGCCCTGCAGCAGCAGGCTAGGTCAGACATATCAGCAGTTAGGATGTTCATGTCTACTAAAGTTTACGTACAGTATTGTATAGTTTACCTTACAAATTATTACGTATCTTATAGTGATACTACAACAGTACTAGAATACTACACAGCCAAGGAGTGTTAGAAGTACTATAAGTTGACTAAACATATAAGCTAATTTTACCACAGGTATTCTCTATATAGTACCTGACATGATAGTCAGTTTTTCCTTGTCCTTAATTTCGCTCTGAGCTTTAAGCCAGTACAAGAAATTACTACTTGATTTCAAAACGCCAAATCGTGATCATCAGACTGAGTCTGCAATGGTCAGAAAACAAAAGTGGAGGAGTGGTGTCCATTGGTGGTATATTTTACACTTTCCAGGCGCAGTTCTTCTCGCACTTCTCTGAATTCGAGAGGCATCTCAACCAGTGCTAGCACCAGTGCAGTGGAGACCCTCACCTCTTCAAGAGGGAGGAGAGGGACTTCTAAAGAGGGGCCACGGCCTACCACACACATTCATAGCCCCCTGAGACACAGAAGCCCAAGCAGTCCAATTCTGAGGCCTGGTACCAGGAGTGGTCATATTCCATACCGAAACTGTATGCTGACAATGGTACTCAAGGACAGTTTAGGTGAGTGCGGTTTGATAGAAATAGTGCTTAAAAAGCAAACACAATGTTTATTTTCCGACTCCCACCTTTTTCTTTGGACATACATGTGCATGCACACACACACATATACCCGACACACACACACACACACACACACACACACACACAGGTGGCAACTGCCTAACAGCCATGATAGCTACTCTATCTGCAGAGGAACGGAACATCTGGGAGAGCATATCTACCTGCAGATTCTCTCAGAGAGTGGCGTGCATTTCCAACAGAGCGAGGTAAAATCATTGACTTCTGCATATCATTGAGGCTTATTTCTGTCATTCCTTCTTGAGTATACATATAAGACTCCTTCAGTGTGATACAATGAGGAAAAGTATCTCCATTGCTTTTAAAAAGCAGTCACTACCTCAAATGTATGCCGTTTCCCCCCGTGAAGGCGCAATGAAGAGCTGGATGATAAGATAGTGATAAAGAGGCTGAAGCAGAGGATATCTGAACTGGAGGCCGAGGTCACGGCACTGAGATCTGGAACTAGTACAGTAAGTAGCCTGCATGCAGAATATTCCTCTCCTTTTCCATGCAAGTGTGTGTTTGCTATTGCTGGAGGTTTAGAGACATACAAGTATACATGCATGGTTGTAATAATTCCCATTTGGTTGTAAATTCATCCTCTACTTACATATGTGAGTGGAACTTTATCTATTTTACTGCAATTCTCCAGGTGGTGGATGATGCACAGATCATAGCGCTTACAGACTCTGACCGTCAAGTGTGCCACAAAATACTCTATGATTTCTTTCACGGCAAAATTGAGAATCCAGTAGTTGCAGGTATGTGTATATATATTACCATTTTGTTAATGATATAATTCTGAGATATTTATAGCTTCTCATTTTCTAGCATTCACACATGGTAAGTTAGACTAATGGGTGTTTCTTTCTGCTGCTAGGTATTAATACATCTGTAATGTTTCAGGAGTGCTTGAGAGTCCTACGAGACATTGTGCTGCATGCCTTGGGCATCAGCAAGACTCCACCAGGAAACAGCAGTGTATCCGAGACATCGAGAACCAACTTGGCCCGAGAGTTGTCAGATAAACTGAGGGTTGGTACAACCTCAAGCCCCGGTTCCAATGAAACAGATCCACACACACTCACATCTGGAAGTTTCACTCCCTCTGTACGCACTACCAAACCACACAAAAGAGAGAGGTCTTCTACAAGAGCAAATAAGTCCAGTGACTCGGGGAGCCAGCCATTGGCAGACACCGCAGCTCGAGAAGGGCATAAGATGATTCACCATATGACTACATCAAGTCCGAATTCAAGGCTAAGCAGTGGATTTGGGAGCCTACAAGATGAAGACGCTAGCCTATATGAGTCGAGCTACAATCAACAAGAGATGGCTAAAGTCCAGGCACCAATGCGCGACACGCAAGGATCAAAAGCCTCTCAGAGATCAACCTTACAGAAGTATGCCCATGAAGTTTACCCCAGCCAGATGACTCTATCGCACAATCATCAGCACCCATCCCGGCACAGTGATCATACACCATCTCATTACATTCCAAGGCAGCCCTTATCACAAGAGACTAGCTCTTCAAGTCATGAGAACAAAGCAGCAGCCATTATACCTGAGGCGATAAGCCCTGCTACTTCCGACTGCCACAGACTTCGAACTCCTACTTCACCTCCACAAGTAATCCACACACACTCAAAGAGAAGCCCAAGGAAGCGAAAACAAGTCGCTTCACCAACTTCCCCATTTAGTGACCATCACCCTAGGAACCTGCTCTCAGCACAGGAACATCAAACCTCACCTGTGCAGCAATTGGAGGCAAAACGGGCCGAGATTCAAAAGTCAGAAGGTGAAAAGCAAAAGCTATCAAGTGAAGTTCAGCTTCTGAGCCTAAGAGTAGAAGAGGAGGACTTAAGGTAAAATTTACTTCATGTTAATTTATATAAGCTAGTATTGAAAGGGGTGTTCAAATAATAAGAGGGATCAAATAATTAGAATATTAGTAGCCTGTGAATATTTATCACATGACTCCTGGTAGTACTATAGACTTGAACCATGTCATGGCATCACTACATACCTATTAGCCTCCTTTCCAGCTGCTCTCCCTCTCAAAAAAGCTGGGAAGAAGAGACTGGGAACAAAGCTACCTACCTACCTACCCTACATAGTATATTCCTCTCATGTACACACAGGGGACAGCTATCACATGTAGAGGAGCAATTGGCCCAGCAACACAGTCAGGTGCTGAGGGCACAGCAGAATCAAGCCTCTCCTGAACAAATCTGTGCCGAGAGGATTGCTGAGCAGCATCTTAAGATCAAGCAGGTAACTGAAATACAATTTATTTTCAGGGTTTTTCTTTACTCTCTCCCATAATATCGACAGTCATGCACAAAGTACATCCCATGCATTACTACATAGGTGGTAAATACCATATACCTATTATGAAGTATGTAATGACACATTGCATTCCATGTTGCCTCAGACTAAGCTACACCAGAAACTGATGGATATCCAGCACGACAAGAGGATGCTCAAACTCAGTCCCAGAGTGAGAGAAGGGGCGTGGGAAGCTGCTGTACATGTCTCAGACAGGTGCAATGAGGAAGCTGTTTCACCGAGAAGCTCTGCAATTCACATCCTCAATGAACTCACAAAACACGAAATGAGACGATCCAAGGTAGTCACAATGCTGTGTGCTTGTATTTCTAATGGGTCTTCAGCTTCACCAAAGTATCCGAACTTGAACTACGCATAGCAATGCGAAATTTAATTATTAAAATGTATCATACTACATCAGTTTCACTGTACGCAGCCTACCAAGGAAATTCCATATTCATCGCAATAATAAGAATGCCTGCTACAGTAGTCACATGGATAATTGTCATTTAACAAGCTAGAGGTAGGGTCGATACATAATTATTAATTAGTAGTTGCTAACGAGATCATGTTTATATCAGAGTTTCTCGGGTCATGTAAGGACATTTTGACGAAATTGAATTCTCAACGTTTTATCTCCACCCAGTATCCATAAATGCCACCGATCATTTTCTTTTCATACAGGTGCAGCAACAGATCGAGAAGCTGAAAGTTTCCCAGATGGAAAAACAGCTGGAATTCAAGGAGGCGGCCACCAAGAGAAAGCTACTGGCTCTGAAACAGCAGCTCCAATACAGCAGTAGCACCTCAAACCCAGTTCCCAGTGAGAGCACAGCTTCCAGCAGAGCTACTATATTCAACAAAGCTGATGCACAGCCGCAGCCACAGATGGTTCACACTGCGACCACAAAGACACCAACTTCTGAGCAGCAATCTGGCACACAAAGACAGCTAGGTACTGTAGCCCCAGTGAAACCACCAGCAACTGCTCCGGTGAAGCAAGAAACCTCAAAGAGTGTGCCCATCCAGTGTGTACCAAAGTCAGAGAGCGATCGACTAGCGATTTCTGTAGACGGACAGTGGCACACAGTACATGTTCAGAATGCCGGTGCAATAGGTGTGTATAGTCCTACCAAGGATTCAAGCATCCCTGCAGCTGCTTTGCAGGGTAGTCCTGTATCGCCTCCGAATAGTGGTTACAAACAGTCAACATTTCAGAGCCTTTTGACAGGGCCACCAAGAAAGGAACATCATCAAAAGACAACATCTACTGCTCTCTGTCAAACACCATGCACTTTCAGAGAAGAGAAAGAAGATACTGCAAAGGTAACAGACACTGCTGCTACCAAATTTTCCATCCCTTTGAGTAACCCGACCCCTTCTTCAGCTGCTTCAACTGCTTTGGAACTCCACTCTAGCCTGTCGGAGAAATCACCAACGGCTAAATCCCACAGAGAGATTCCTGCAAGTAAACCAGTTTCAAGAGAAGCTACTTCTGAGCTGACAGCAAGAAATAGTACCCATTCCTTTATACAAACAGAGACTAGCGGAGGAGGCAGTTCAAAATCGAGCAACATTAGAACCGTTAAAAACTCTAGACTTACTCTTCCTGAGGAAATCAAAGAGACGCAGTATATGAGTGCACTACACCGGCAGAAGGCACGGGTGTCTAGGATCCGAAGGTGTATAGCAGCTGCAACTGTCATACAAAGGGCATGGAGAGGATACAAACAAAATCAGTGAACAAAATATGGATGTTGTGGCCATGGTCTTATCAAACTTGAAAACTGTCATTTCAAATCCCACAAGGAGCTCATGCTTGTGATGTTTTAATTTTCATCTGTACATTATAAGAGATATTTGCAAATTTACAGACCTGTTTACATAACAACATCCCTGCTATTGTGAATCAAAGTTCAAAGGTTAAAGGTTAATTATGACTGTAGGGGTAATATGACAACCACACCCTAATATTATAAACACCCACCTTCATACATTCAGTAATTATTGGTAAAGCCACATAATTTACAATGTCTGAAAGTGGGTGTGGTCATGACACACCCACTTGATACTTTAGTGAATGATAGTATGAACATGCTACGTATGTTCCCCACACAACCTAATCACTCAAACAAGTGATACTAAATTTATATTACACAGATGCAGTGATAAACATGACATGCACACAGGCATGAACACACACAATGTTAATGGCTTTTGGAGCATATTATAGCTTGTTCATTACAAATTAATTATCAATTTAGCTGTGAGTTATGCCGAAACTCTGTGTCGGAATAAGGGTTTAAAGAATTTGGCGTGGTACTGAAACAGCAAGTGCTCTAAGTAGATGCATTAGAGGAAATGTTGTGGTGGCAAATTCATCAAAAGTATTACGCTTCATTGTTCAGAGAAACTAGCTACCGGTGTCTTGTCGCTATGTCGGGAGAAACCCGGGGAAAGCCCTAGAACACGCTGTTCCGGTAGAAACCCGGGGAATGCCCTGGAACATGTCTCATTAGGTAAACACATATCTCAAGGTAAACACATTAGGCTGCACGTGGACAGCACAGGCTCAGGCTGCAAGGTCATGATAGCATCACCGGCTCATCAAAAGCCATGGTTGCTATGACTCCACCCAATCAGACTGCTCCATTGGAGTAAATGGCATGAAGCCTTCCAAAGGGATAACATATTCATAATGGAGGTGGCCTGTCTGCCGGCAAAAGTAGGCTGGGCATTTCACGGGCTTTGGGGATGAATACTCTTCCATCATGGGACTTTCCAGTCTACAACACAATATAGGAGGGTACTAAGGTCTACCTAACCCAATAATAGAAGTTTACTGTGTAATCCACCCGATTACGGTAGTTCTCGAATATTCGTGTGACGTATAGATGAATTGCATCATTTCTAATAGCAGAATACAAGTGGATTCCCCGTGTTTACCTTGAGTACGGTACTCACCCGTAGGCCAATTTCGGCTTATTACATCCTCCAAAATTGAATAGCTCGGCTATAAAGGTAGCAGTACTCTCGGAAGGTTACAGTTTGTGCGCAGAGGAGAAAACAGCAAGCTGAAATCACCTGAGGAGAGCAGAATCAAACGTTAGCTATTCCAAATTGCTTGAGTGAAGAGCTGTTCAAAGGGCAAACTGGTGAGCTATCATTATGCTGCATCACATATTTCCCCCTTGTTAATTCCCTATTTTTTCAACCAAGTACATGTTTTCTCTTTCCTAATTTTCTGTAGGTTTTGCAGAAAGATGTTAGTAAATAAATTGTGCATTCATGTCCATATTATTACGTCTGCATGTATATAGCCGCATCTTAGCTTTTCTCAAACCAACAAGACAGGGTATAGTTCAAGATTGTACTGATTGGCTCTGGTAGCACCTTAATTTTGCATGTTTCCCCCCTATGTTGCAGTTGGTTGCGGAGTTTAAAGTATTGCAAGGATAAAAGAGATGGCATCAAAATTTGCAAGGGAAGAGGTAGGTTTTTGCAGCATTATCTGCACTAGCTGCATTTGCTGCAACATGAAAAAATCAAATAACTGTTCTCTTTATTTGCTATTTTTAGGAGTACAACTACAGCTGTGATTCTGCAGATGAAGTGAGTAATTTACAGTTTGCGGCACCGTTGTGTGAAAAAGTTGCAGTATAAGAGCTTTTATCATATTCACGGCAATACCGTAAAGTGCAATTATCAGAAAACCTAAATGCTCAGTAATTTTGTTTGGGAGTGGCTCTAGAAGAGCTTAATGCAACAAGGGAGTGAGCATATGGAGACCGCTTTCATGGCTTTACATGAATCATACATTGCAGTCTAGAATTGGGACAGCACATGCATGTTGTTGAGTAAACTCACAGATGCAAGTAGGACTGTAGTCTGGGAATTAGAATGATGCTTATGTCATCAAAAGGTATAGCTACAAGTTTGGAAATGACTAATGTATTTTTATGTGATTATGCAACAGTATTATGCAACTTACTAAATAAGGTGGTGCACTGACCGTATATTGAAACAACGTTTGTGTAGTCACAATCCAGCACAGCTGCAGAGGTGAGAATGACAGAGATCACCAAGTATATTCATTCCGATGCTTATTACTTGTATCATTATAAATACCAATGCTCATGAACATTAATTATTACAAGATTTTTTTCCCCCGGGCAGTCTGAGTGCAGCGATGTGCCTGATGAAGACGTCGAAGACCATGGCGCTTCACGCAGGGGTGGTCCATGTTCGGTAAGTAGAATTTGAAGCGATTGAAAACGTGTTTGCACTGTACTGTGATTCTATTTGGTACTGCATATAAGGTCAAGTGTGCTAGTTTCTAAAATGGAGGTGGGAGGATGCTAATTTGCTATGAAATACATCCATTTCACCATCACATTTGTAGTATGTTTGCGTTTCCATTATATTCTCTCTAATGTTCTTGTATAGTATTGAGCAGTAGTGACCTATATGCATCCAGAGCAGCTCTTGTGCTTTAACTTCTAAGCCGTTTTTTTAAAGTCCTTAAGTGCCTTATTGGGGATGCCGAAGGCCAGACATTAACTCAACAGGCAATGCCAATGAAAGAGAGAGAGGCTTAGTACAAGCTGAATCATAGTGCATACCTTGAGTGCCACACGCAGTAGGATTTACTGTACAACATACATGCTTAATCTGGCTCGATCACTCCTTGATAGTATATGCATCTTGCTAATTACTGCGAGATAATATAGCTACTGCACATTACAAAGCCACATTCAACCTAGCTTGCAGAGAATAGTGGCTAGAGCTGGTATGGAACAAAGGTTCTGAAGTTGAGTAGTTGGTTAGATGATGACACCCACAAACAAGTGATGTGAATAAGTGTGTAGACGCGAATAAATAAATATGTTCCATGGAAACTCTAGTGACATCAACAGATTCAAATGCGCCATTTTGTAGCTGGTAAGCCGGGGAGGATTCTCACAAGCTAGTGAAAGTGATCCATAGCAAGAGACTCGGTGAAACAGCCATAGCGCTTAACTCCGGAATGTCAGCTAATAACCTTCAGCATGTTTATCAGTGAATTACTTCCTAAACCTGTCTCAAAATTTTAGGCATGCAGCCATCACCGTCTTAGTATTGTATCGCATGCTAGAGAGTGGTGGACACTGCCTTAGAAGAATGCCTGTCAAGCATGTTGTAACAATTAAATGACTGTGTCATGTGAGCACATTCTGCTTCAGTGTGGCTTATGCCTGATTTGTTGTGTTAGTCAATGTAGTTGTTTCTGCCTGTGCTGTTTTTTTTTTAGTCATTTTTCTGCAACTACAGCTATGATATTAGTAGCCACCTGCAACATTGTGCATTTGTCAAACCATTGAAAAGTGACAACAATCAAATTAATGCCTCAGATTTGACACTGTCAACTGAGCCATACAAATACTAGCACAGCCAGTGCCTTTGATCCATGCAAGAAGCAGATCTGTGCCATGGGGTAGTAAGAAATTTAATGTTTGCATATGCACATATTATTGCCTTATCCCTAGGCTCCCATGTGCGTTTCACACTGGAGAGCCCAGCTTACATAATTGCATGTGGGCAGTATCACTCAAAATACTATTGCACTTATCTACGTTTTGCTGGTGACAGTGTTTCAGCGCTCAGTCCGCAGTACAAACAGGCTCTATAGAGTATAGAGTAGCCTACAATGATGTCTACAGCTGCATAGTTTAATTTAGGAAGTCATAGGCATTTCCAAAATTTGAGTTAGGATCATGGGCAGGAAGAATGCTCGGGATGTGGCGAACGGAAGAATCGGTTTTATTTCTACAACAGATAAACATACCCTATGTTACGATTGCGGGCAGAACTCAAATTGCCCTATTGATGGGCAGCTTGTAATATAATCGAAGTAACGTCTAGTAGAAAACTTACTCCATCGTTCACACAGCTACAGCCCTTAATGTTTGTAGCACTGCATTTTGCAATAACTAGACCAGAATACTTTCTGCTATTTTTTTCAAGACTTTTACTCCAGGCTTCCTTAATATGGACTAAGCAAAAATTGAATTAGATGTCTATATCTCACAGGCAATCTGAGTGATTGCTTCTTGCAGAAAGACTGCATGTTTGAACTAACTATTTTTACCGGCCGGGCACACGCTTGGCTGGTGGTCAAGAGATTACATTTCCCGTATCTGTCTGCTTGTATGTTTGTGTGTCCACATTCATCATCTAGCTTAGTTTAGTTGTGTTGCCTAAATGGTAAAAAAAAGTGATAGGCAATAACGCTACTGCCGTTTTCGTAAGTTTTGATAAAATCTGGTAGCTAACTGGGAGTATCCTATAAAATTGCCGAGATAGCGCTTTTGCTGGAAACTGTGTAAGATGAGACAAGCTGATCTATTCCACAACTACCCTTAGCTTGGCTTTACCTATTACTGAGTACAGCTATGAAAATACCTGGCTGGATTTTAGACACGAAATATCAACCTTGTGTAATTAATCACATACTATTAGTAATACCTGTAGACAAGAGTGCATAATTACACACTTTTTTGTAATCACACACTTTCTTAAGTCAACAATGGCTGTAGCTATAGGTGTGAGTAGCAACTTCTTGCTCAATTTGGAAAAAATTGCACTTGCTCGCTTCAATTACCTTGTTTATTGTTGAATTGTTCCCAAATCGTACTTGAATCCATGTGCTTACCTATATGTATCACGCTGAAATATAGGACCAAGGTCAGGGAACATGTCCAGGCTGTGGTAATCAGAGGACACTTTATACCTGCCCCTCCAACACATGGAACTGTGGGCGCTCGCACAGCCTATGCTCCCCATGCAGTGGCGAGAGAACCTGCCCAGTTGATAGTGGACAGCCTCGAATTGAAAGGCAGCACTCAAGCTGGTGTACAATTTTCTAACACTTGTAAAACATACATAACTCCACCTTTAAAGGTGCTTAGTAAATGCTCTCTGCATGTATACATGTAATAATTTCGATTATAAAGCAATGCTCTGTATGCAACAAACAATAGTAGTGAGGTTTTTATACTATTAATGTATTACTACCAAATGTAGTCCAGGCTAAATTGATCTTCTGTTTCACGAATGTGATGGGTATACATTTGCAGCTTTCAAAAATTATTGTCATGACTGTGACATCATAACGATTCGCAACGCACACGGAGTGCTTACACCACACCTATAGCTATATTGTAAAACAAGGCATCAAGATTCATTCTCGTAGGTTGATATACATCTGGGACCACCATAACTAGAGAGTGATGAACAGGACTAGTGTTTGGTATCCTGTTTACGAAGCATCACAGGTGAAAGATGAGGGCCTCAATTAAACTTTATATTATTATTGTATTGGCCGGCCGGGTCACTACTATAAGCCAAAAAAATCATTAAAACAGAAGATCAACTTGGTCTGGCCTAAGAGTAACGACGAGTTACAACTTATCTTTGGTGTGCTATTGTGCACTAAAACAGGGCCAAGCTGAAACCTGTGATGGGTGTGGTGAAACAAAACAACTTTACACACGTTCCAATGTTTGGAGGTGCAATACACAGCATACGTATTGTTCAGATTGTTTTAACAAACAACAGTGTCCCAAACATAAGGAGGCTCGAAATGTTGCTCAACAGGAGTCATGTTCTTGTCAGCTTATGTAATCAAGTGAAGATGGTACCACCATGCACATCTAATAAATTATCCCGTGACTATAGAGGCACTTCATACAGTACTCACTATTAGTTGTGTATGTAGCTAGTGATTAGCTATTTCTCTCTGTGTGTTGCTATTGCATTGATGTGGTGATTCTAATGTACGGATTATGTGTTTACATTGGTAGCCATTCTTACGTAGTATATTTCAAGAATGCAGACATAGCTTGTTGAGTAAATTCACTGCCAAGTGCAAAGATTTAGTGATGTTTGATATGAACAAGGCCCATACAACAATATTCATTGTGTATTTGTGTAAGAATTCTGCACCAAGTGAGCACTGAGCATATAACTTGCTTCGATGACTATACCTCGCATAAATACAATTTTCTGTGTGCAACAAAGTATTAGTGAATTTCCATTGCATTACTACCTTAAACTATGCCGACCAAATTGATCTTCTGTTTCACGAATCTGGTGGGTTTACATCCGAAGCTTTCAAAAATTGTGTGGGTGGAAGTTATAGTCATGTTTGTGGCATTGTAGCAATTCGTAAAGCACTCCGAGCACTTATATCATGCCTAGCAATATTGTAAAATGAGGCACCAAGATTGATTCTCGTATAAAGATATACATCTGGGACCACACTAACTAGAGAGTGATGAATCAGATAAGTGTTTGGCATTCAGTTTATGAAGCATCGCCAGGAGGCTTCATTAGATCTTTACTATTGTGCTGGCTGGGGTCACTACTACAAGAAAAAAACACCTGTAAAACAGAAGATCAACTTGATCTGGCCGAAGAGTAATACTGAACTATAACTTACCTTTGGTGTTCTGTTGTGCACTAAAATAGGACCCAGCTGAAGGAACCTGTCAAGGATGTGGTCATAAAAAAACGACTTTACACAAATTTCGGCGTTTGGAACTGCCAAACAGAGCATACATATTGTTCTGATTGTTTTGATAAACTACAGTGTCCAGAACATAAGGAGGGTCGAGTTGGAGGTTTTTCGATGAATGTCTGCGGCCTTATGTAACCGAGCAAAGACGACACACCACAAATTCAATTATAGTGATTGTTTATTATTAGTTGCGTAATTTATTTCTCTGTGCTGCATTGCTATAATGTGATGATTCTAATGTATGGATCAAGCACACTATGTGTTTACATTGGTAGCCAATCTTACGTAGTACATGTCAAGAATGCAGACATAGCTTGTTGAGTGAACTAATGCCGGACCAAGCTTCTGTTTCACGAATCTGGCGAGTTTATATCCAAAGCTTTCAAACATTGTGTGGGTGGAAGTTATAGTCATGTTTGCGGCATCATAAATAATTCATAAAGTACTCCGAGTACTTATATCATGCCTAGCGATATTGTAAAATGAGGCATCAAGATTCATTCTCGTATGAAGATATACATCTGGGACCACACTAACTAGAAAGTGATGAATCAGATAAGTGTTTGGCATTCCGTTTATGAAGCATCGCAGGTAAAAGGTGGGGGGCTTCATTAGATTTTTTTATTGTACTGGCCAGGGTCACTACTACAAGGAAAAACACCCATGAAACAGAAGATCATTTGGTCTGGCCTAAGAGTAATGCTGAGCTACAACTTACTTTTGATGTTCTGTTGCGCACCACAATAGGGCCAAGTTAAAGGAACCTGTAAAGGATGTGGTGAAACAAAACGACTTTTCCATGGTACCGGTGTTTGGACATGTCATGCATATCATGAGTATTGTCATGATTGTTTTAAAAAAGAACTGTGTCCAGAACATAAGAAACCCCAACGTGGATTTTTTGGATCGTCTACTTGTGAGCTTATGTAACCAAGGAAGATGGTACACCATGAATTCAATTATAGGGATTGCTTATTATTAGTTGCATATCTAGTGATTATTTCTCTGCGTGTGTTGCTATTGCTATAATGTGATAATTCTAATGTATGGACCTTCCAGGAACACATACTATGTGTTAAGTCGGTAGCCACGCTTACGTAATTGTATCAAGAATGCGCAGACGTAGCTTGCTGAGTATTGATATGGGACATTCATAGCCACGTAACCAGGCTCTTGGGAAGGAGGCTAGGACAGTTGATAGTATAAATTATACAAATATTTGTTGGAGTATAGTTAAATAACAGGAACAAGAACTATGGATAAGGCCACAGCGAGTTATCATCCTTGAGCTCAAAATATGTAGGTGAGCACAAAAATAACATACATGTAAGAAAACGCATCTTGTGCCTTAGATTCTTTGAACTGACTCTTGACTATTGCACTGACCAGAAGATGCCGATGCGTTTTTCTTGAATTGGCTTACGAAGTCAGAAATGTCAATACCTCAACTGGATCTCTCTCGGCTTTCGTTGCTTGCTTCAATTATTAAATTCTTGCAGCTGTACATGGCTGTTTGTACAGCTAAGCACCTATGTAGAAATATTGTTTTTGGAATGGTATGTGTGTGAAAATGAGAAACAGGACATAAACTCGCAGTGGCCTAAGTATAACAAATTTGAGGGGATGCGCTTACATTGAGGACCTTTCATTATCCATACCAATGCTAGATACTAATGAAGAATTAGCTACCATCCAAACAATACATCATTACAATATGATTGTGTATTATTAGCGTCATGTGACTTTAATTTGGTGTGTTGTTATGCATTGAAATAGGGCCATGGGCTTGGGACCTGCGTGGGGTGTAATCGAACAAAACAACTTTACACACACACTGGAGATTGGATATGCAATACAGAACATACATTCTGCACCAAATGTTTTGAACGGAGAACCTGTCCGATTCATAAAGAGCCTCGAAGAAACGTACAAAGAAGGGTGTCCTCTATTTGTGACCTTTTATAGTGCACTGTCACCTGTCTGTACAGAACATACGTAGAACTAGAGTGTATAAAATTACATGAACTATAGTTGCTTATATTTGAGTATTATTTGATCTGCTGCTTGATTTAATTAATACTCTTTTTCAAGTTGTTGAAGTGAAACTTTACTGCAATATGAAAATATCAATAAGCATTCAGAGATAATCGCTAAATCAACTGAACAAATTATCAATAATTCAAGAAGTGGGTCAATTTTAAATTGTTATTATTTTCAATATATGAACTTACTTTCTTCCCCCTACAGACTCAGCATGGAAAGTGTGAAGCTTGTGGAAAAGATACAACTATAAAGCCATATGACATATTCCAGTGCAAAAAAGTACTATACTTATGTGAGGCCTGTGCCAACAGAGACAGATGCCCAGTCCATAAAGGATGCCCAAGAAGATGATGTTCTTATTTTTGTATCAATTTCCGATCACCAAGTACCAATCACTAGCTACCACAATCATGAACGCATTGCACAGGTCAATTCCCATTCAGAAACACATATATTAGCCACCCATCATTCATCTCAATGTACAAATAGAAGTGGTTACTCCTACTGTCTGTCTATATAGTGGGCCCATTGGGACATTTTACGTATTGGCCAGCCCATTTCAAAGATACAGTGCATGTCACTTTATTGACAGCATGATTCACAATTTATATATTCTTGCCTGAGCAGAAACAATTTTAGGGGTGTGAGGCATCAAATTTGCAACTTACTAGATGATGGAAAAAGTGGACGTAGGATGTGCTGCTGCTTTAGTGGGTTTGAACGTCAATTACATATAATTTATATGCAAAAATTTACAGTTTGCGCAAGGAAAGTCAGGCCCCTGGGTGATACCATTGCATTTATACAGCCTGCATGTATGCACGCTCATAGCAAGCCTAATGAAGGTCTATTTGGCTGGGACTGAAATAGGCTTTGATCGCAGTAAAAGCAAGTTGACAAGTTTCTGTGTTGTCAAGATCAGAAGAGAATCTCAATAAAGGTTCTCATATTACCACTCACCGACCAGACAAATCAAGAGGTACCTTTCGTCCCTTGTTTCTTATGCGGTGGGACTCATCATGCAGTTGGCAACCGCAACTCTGCCAGGTAACAAGCTACCATAGTAGGCCCTGCTAACGAGATGGCACATTTAGGTAACAGGCTACTGTTGTTAGATGGTACACAGTAGTCTGTGCTACTCGGTAAGGTCTCCTGTCTGATCATTGGTATTAGCTGAGAGTTAATTTATTTTTAGATACGATAGACGAAGCGTTGAGGAATAGAGAATATACAAAGACTAATGAGGGCTTGAATAGTAAAGTTAAAGTGAGTCAAACCTTGGCTCCTTCCCTGTGGGTCTAGGTACAGAGACTAACTCCGAACTGCTTAAGAGGTAGCTAGGTAGAAGGCTTGGACCACAGTAGCTATAGTTTAATTACCGGTAATTGGCATTGGAGGCATGTATAATGAAATCACAAAAATACCGTAAATAGTATCCGTGCACTCAGCATTATAATCATCACAGTGTCACTGAAGTTCTAACTACTTCACTAGAATTTCTCACAGATCCGTTGACTACATGCAGACACATTAGTTATAATTACTAATACTTACTGAGCTAGGTGCCCCCCCCCCCCCCCCCCCCCCCATTGCACTCCCTCAGGACATGTGTTTTGTATCCGTGCTGAATGTGGGAAGATGGATATTTTGAATGGTTACGTAGCTGAATAGTATGTATGGGGGGGGGGGGGGGGGGCACAAAAAACTGGGGAAGCCAAATATACTATGACACTGGTATAGCTACACTTTTGCGCCGAGAGCCTGCAAACGATGTCCAGTATCAATCCTTGATATGTTTTATCAATAGCCCAGGTTATAGATAAGACATCTTAAAAATTAAGTACCTTTCTAATAGCAGTGAAGCAGAGCAGTCTCGTGAGCTCTCGTAGCGGACAACGGCAGTTTGTCGCATATGCGGTACCCAGATGTCACGTGATTCCACTTACCACGTACCGAGTGTGATGGTCTGGAATTACGTTCTGAAAATTTAGTACACTGACATAAACAGATGACAAGCTACACCAAGCTACACCATTCCAGAGCCTGCTATTTACCGTAAGTGTCAGCCCAAAAGCGGGACAGCGAGCTCTATTCTAGAGCCTCTTAGGCCTATAGGACGGTCGTGTACAGGCAGAGCGGTTATGAAGTTGTATGGATTCTCTATGCCCGCGCTTTAATTAATGCTGGCCGAGGAGTGCTCGTTGATGTCGGACCGCCCTCTGAACAAACTTGAATAACTCATATGTTATAGCGAAATTCGACAAAAAATTGGGGGGAGGCGCACTGTGCGCCTCCACAGAGGCTGCGAAGCAGCCGATTGTATTTAATATCCGTACGCGCACGCAGCCCGGGAAAATTTTTAAGCATGATTTTTAGCTGTCAAGGAAGGGCTCTCGTAGCAACTTTGTGACAAGGCAGACGCCTCAAAATTATTTTAGCAGTTTTTGCTACTATGCGTTCATTTAATATGCATACATTTTTGGGGGGGCACGGCCCCCCCTTGCAGAAATTTTGGGGGCACGTGCCCAGGTTATAGTCTCGCGTAACCAGACTCTCGACTGGTTCCACCGCCTCTCGCGAGCTAGGGGTGGGCTACGCGATACTAGGTAGGAGGCCAGTCTAGGGGGAAATCCGTATATGAATTGCATTAGTCCCTAGCAGCGTTTCGCAGTGTGTGAACCATGTCGATAGTTTCAACAGCACTGGAGTTAGTGAAGAATACAAACGCACAGAATGTGATTTTTTCGGACAAATCGAGCCAGCTCGAGGAACTAACCGGACAGGGAAGCGAAGCACAGCATGACACATCCCCAATTGCGCCAAAGCCCTCACTGAAGCCCAAAGATTTCTACTGGGATCAGATAGTAGCGATAGTGGCGACTGCAATTCTAGCGCTCACTGTTCTAGATATAGCAGCTGAATTTTTCCGAGGCTCAGACGTGCTATGTTACACACCAGCCAGTGTGGAGATGCCGGATGACTTCACAAGAGATAGGGCTGCGTTTGTCAACAACTACTGCTATCAGAGCCTGTCTCCAAGCGAGTACTTTCCTATTTTCATTCTTGCTCATGGACTCGCCATTGTTGCACCGCATTACCTGTGGAGGTCGCTGTTTGGAGGTTTCTTTGATTTCTTCTTTGACCTGGCGAAAGACCTGAATCGCTTGCGGAACATCAAGACTGGAGAGTATGAAGCCCAGGATTTTGAAATCGTAAAGAAGTTGGAGAGGGAGTACCGGCGAAAGTCCATCTTTTACACATATATTTTAAAACTTGGAGTTCAGTTTTTGGTCGCTCTGTTCTCTTTCGCCTTTGGCATAGCGTTTTTTCGCAGCTTTTCTCCTGTTTTTACATGTCCCAGAAATGTCGATCTGACCAGGGAGGAAGGTAGCTGGCCTTTAAACTTTACGGTCACTTGCATTTATTCGTCTCTCCGCTTTTTGTCTGTCATCCGTTTTGTGGATTATATCCTAGTTGGAATAGCAGCAGTAGCTACACTTGTTGGCCTTGCGTGGTGTTTCCTAAGACATCCAGTCGAGCTTGGATATCGCGATGTTGCCAAATTTGTCGTGGATTCATGCTTCCTTCCAGAGAACTATGTCCCCAAACCTTTCCGTAACAGCCCCTGTCGACCGCGGATTAAAAACGATTTGGATTTTCTACTGCTGATGCTTTTTCGCACTGATACAGGGCACGGTAAAGTCTTTAAAGAGATTCAGATCCAGAAAGAGGTCGATGTTCGGAACAAGAGGGATCATGAGCTATTGCAGTTGTTTCGAACGGCACAGTCTGAAATGGGAGCGATAGGTAGGTTGTAGTAGTGTCATATTCTGTAATATTAAGGGCTGGAACCAGTAGTAAAAGGATGTGATGGTGGGTCATACCTTAATTAATTATGTACCATAGTCTTCCTGTCTGGTAATCCCTTTGTAGTGTTGAGCTGAACGAGCTGTGCAAAAGTGGTGACTGGATGGTATACTGAAACTGGCATACTGCTAGTAGAAGCCATAGAAGCTACAACTTTTTTGTAAAACTCCTGTAATATTGTAGAGGGTTGGTCCATTATGGTGCACAGTAAACTAAGAATTGTCATTTTGACTGAACACATACTTAGACACAGCAAGATAGGTCAAGAATTCAGAAAACACATTAGAGCAAATTGCTATAGAAGCAGTTGGTCAAAATACATCAAAGCAAACTGGAGGGAGTTGGTCCAGATATCAGAAAATACACAGAGCAATTGTTCTAATGTGTTTTCTGCATTCTTGACAAACTCCCTCCACTGTATTCTTGACCAACTCCCTCCATAAACTCAGCTTTAATTGTCCATGTATGTAACATGTTCATCGTCCGAGTGTAACTTGATAACATAACAACTATAGTCAAAATGACAATTCTTCTTTTACTGTGAGTGTAGCTACAAGCCCATGTCAAATGATGTACTGCTTGCCTGTGGTAGCCTATAGACTCCCGCTTAGAACCAATTGCTGCAACTTCTTTTCTGCAATAGATGCCTAACAGACTGAGCATTGCCTGTTGCGAACATCAAGTATGCTTATGCATATAGCTTCGGTCCCCCACATGGAGGACGAAGTGACGCCTTTGAAAAACCACATGCCCTGGGAATGAGGGTTTGTTAAGCATAGATGAAAAATCACAGCATGAACCTGCATCGACTAGTGCTATATATACCATCAGACTCTGAACACTTATGCCCATAAGCAGTAAGACTAATGTGTAGATTCTGAGACTAGGCTGAGTGCCTGTGAAAATATGTCCTCTTGTTTAGATTAGAGATGATGGTGATGTCCTGTTACAATTTTGTGGTGAAGCTACATGGCTATACCAGTCTATAATTGAGCTAGTCTATAATTGAGCTCTAGAAGGTGCAAGGTTTAAGCAGCATGTCCAATTTAAAGCTGGTAGCAAAACCTCAAAATCCATGTCTATAGTCGATGTTACTTGATCCTCACAATTAGCCATGCATAAATAACAACCCTTGGTGCTCTGGTATACTGTCTGCAGTTTAGGGTATACCGTTTGCAGTTTAGGTACTCCAGTATACTGTCTACACCAGGGGCGTAGGAAGGTGTTTTGTAGCACGGGGGCTGACATTGGGCAATGAATTGGTGGATAAGTATGTCTGCGGGCGAAGCCCGCTCTGTCTAGGGGGGTGCGGGGGCATGCCCCCCCGAGAAATTTAGATGCTCTGAGATCAATTCTGGTGCATTCTGAGCCAACTTTCCCTACATTTTATTGAGGGTAATTTTTCTTTTTATGATTTTTAGCCACTCATGAAATGCATAGAAACATAGTGATAATGTTCAAGAAACACAATTTTTTTTATAATATGATAAAAAAACTCTGTTGTTGTCTGTGTAGGAGAAACAATGAACTTAAATTTGCCAAAATAGTTCAGTCAGCCTGTTGCGAACATCAAGTATGCTTATGCATATAGCTTCGGTCCCCCACATGGAGGACGAAGTGACGCCTTTGAAAAACCACATGCCCTGGGAATGAGGGTTTGTTAAGCATAGATGAAAAATCACAGCATGAACCTGCATCGACTAGTGCTATATATACCATCAGACTCTGAACACTTATGCCCATAAGCAGTAAGACTAATGTGTAGATTCTGAGACTAGGCTGAGTGCCTGTGAAAATATGTCCTCTTGTTTAGATTAGAGATGATGGTGATGTCCTGTTACAATTTTGTGGTGAAGCTACATGGCTATACCAGTCTATAATTGAGCTAGTCTATAATTGAGCTCTAGAAGGTGCAAGGTTTAAGCAGCATGTCCAATTTAAAGCTGGTAGCAAAACCTCAAAATCCATGTCTATAGTCGATGTTACTTGATCCTCACAATTAGCCATGCATAAATAACAACCCTTGGTGCTCTGGTATACTGTCTGCAGTTTAGGGTATACCGTTTGCAGTTTAGGTACTCCAGTATACGCCGGTGTACACTTTAGTAGCCAATACTTTGCATCAGTCACTGATGCTGATATTCTCAATAATTTTATAGACAGAAGAACTACAGATCCTCGTAGGATTCATGATGTTCACATGTACTTCAAAGATCGTGGTTTCAAGGGAACACCCAGACATGATGTCTTTCGGATGTTTAGTCCTCGATTTGGAATTACGAAACGCAAGGTTGGTCATCATGATATGGATGTTAATCATCTTAAGCACCGGCAAATGCTATTGGAGAGAGAGAAAGCATCCGAGGGATGCACAGGGCAGTTGAATCCAAAACTTCATGAATACTGGCCAGGTGCTTATTACCACTAATTATGTCACTGGATGCCCATGGCAGAGGAGTGAAAGGTATAGGCCTCAGTTGACTCCAGCTGATTCTCTCTCTCCAAGGGTTAGTGTACTGAACTGGGAGTGGTTAATACCACCTTTACTTGGGTAATGATTAGGCTGCTTGGAGGTCTAAGGCCCCAATTGGGTAGCTTTGTCACTCTAAGTAAATGCTGTAGATGTCACTGTATTTTATGGAGTGTATGATTGCATCCTGCAGCCTTGTAATGAGCCACTGGATGCAGAAGAAATAGCAAAAGTTGCAGACGAGATGGCACGCTTCGGAGAGAAAGATAACATTATAATACTAATGAAGCAGCTGGGATACGCTGAAGCTCATAGCAGACTGGATGACATTACTGACACTGATGAATTCAAAAAGGAGCTAACTGATCTACTTTCTGAGTGTTTATTAAAGAAAACAACTGCTACCGCACAGGGAGGCAATAACACTGAAGCAACAGGGCACCATAATGGCTCTACTGCTCCACCCTCAAGAGCCACAGAAAGTCAGCATTCCACTACTGAATCAGCGACAGCACCCCAGGAAGGTGGTGGCCTGTCTCCTCGCAAACAGCTTGCAGGAAAGCTGAAAAATAGCGCTTCACCTCAGTTGAAACTAACTGGTGATGGGTAAGTTGTTATACTTGAGGGAACCACATTAGGCATAGGAACCAGGGGGGTACCAGGGGCACACACCTCTCCCCTCAATATTTTCTCCATTAGTCATATCCAAGTGTATTATGTAACATAGATACTAAATACTGTTCCAGAAGTGGCCTCAGAGCATGAAAATTTCGAGAAACAAATTATGGGGGGCATACCCCAGATCCCATTTGTGAACCTTCGTCTGCCCCCCCCCCCCCATTCAAAAATTTGGTTCCTAGTTCCTATGTCTATGTGTCTGTACTAGTATTACATTGGTTATAGTTATAGTAACTGCGGCATTACTGCATTTAAGTGTTTAGTATTGCTTTTCCCAATCCTAGGGTTTACTATGGAGAATTGAAGAAGAAGCCAGTAAGAGTGGAGTTCTGTTGCATGTCCAATAATGTTCAACTCTCACTGTCTGTATTGCATCTGTGATGTAATTCTTAAGTACTACATGTGACCACTCATGTTTACATAGGTACTTCTCTGAATGTTAGGAAGCCACTACTACATGCAGGCTTACTATGAATTCTTCTTTCCTATATCTTTGCTTGCTAGGAACTAGAGTCTGAGTTCATTAACAGAATACATGGATTCATCCAGTTTGCACCTGGCAATACCTTTGCCATGGACATATCTTTTGGTTCCACCGGCTGTGCCTACATCCTTGCCTGGGCTTTTCAAGAGGTCAGCTAGTACATAACATTTCATGTATGGCCGGAAAATTTGGCGAGGAATTTAATTTGGCAGATTGGCAGATTGGTGAGCGAATCCGCAAATTAAATTCCACCAATGTTTTTGCATGATGTCATTATAATATTCCGTGGGTGAGGTTTGGATATGGCGCACGAAGCGGACTACGCACAAAGAGTCAGAGATTAGGACAAGTTTATGATGCAGTTTTACCAAGGAGAGATGTGTTCTGGGCTGGACATAGATGGCACGATTGAACGATGCAAACGTTGGTATCAAGCACCACAGCTCATCTCTCCACTCTCCTGTAGCAACATTCACTGATCCTTAGGCGTGTTATTCTCGAACACTGCTTTCTACACAGCTCCATTACAGCACAATATTAACACTTGTTACCGTGGAACGCTGGCGTCCTGTATAACATCATTGTTTGTGAAACTAAACCACCAAATTAAAATCCATCAAGTTAAAACTCGAATTCAAGGTCAATCTACCAAATTAAATTCCTGCCAAGTTTTCCTGCCACATGCTACTTTCACGGATAATATCCTTTCATACTCTAGGTTGCTTCCATTAACTTTGACCAGTACCTACAAGATGCAGATGAGGAGACAGTTGGCAAATTCTTTTCAAACGTCACCACAATGCGCTTTCCACCAGATATTTTTGTACAGAAGACTGATACGGCGCTAAAGGTGAGTTTAGTAAGCAACTGCTGAGCCATAAAGTACTAGTATATCATTCCCAATTTTCCTAGGCAGCCATTTAGGAAAAGTAGAATTGTACGTATGCCTGAGGAAGACCATGACATGGTGGTCGAATCGTAAAGTTAATTATTATCAATTTGATACAGAGACAAAGAATTCTGCTACTAGTTACCGTAGCTATATATTTGAGCTGTGGAGAAGTTATGACTCTAATTCACTACATTGCATATATGTATCTCTGTATCTAATGTTGTGTATGGTCACATATCATATTACCAGACCAGTTTTTTTTAAGGGTACTGGCAATTTACATTATCCTAAGTAGAATGTTTGTGGTATTCCCAGTAAAGAAATCATTACAGAAATTGTATACACAAGTACATACTACGTATAATAGATGCATAAATATTCCTGTATGGTGTTTTTATACAGCTTGGAGGAGCTATCAACCGAGTGTTTTATGGCGAGGGACGTGTTGGAGAATATAACAAGCAGCATGATACTCATCGAACATGTACTGACTTCATTGTGGTCGGTCCCATCGATCTCGACTCTAAGAAAGTCACAGGTAAGTCTTCAGAAGCAGAAGTAGTAGTGACCTGAGACAGGAGACTGTTAGCCGTTAAAGACTCATTGGCTTCTGTAGGGGAAATCCTTCATCTTATTTCCAGGTCTCCACTTTCAATGCTATTGATTACTGGTATCTGGTTTGTATGTATACACACAGTGCAGAGAGTAAAGACTGTTGCATGTTAGTTGATTGCTTTAGTATGTTGGCCCTGTAAAATTGCTGCAAGATTGTGAAAGCTTTAAACTGCTATAAAAGAGTTCATTAATTGCTATAGCAACGTCTCCTTAACAAGGTTGATATTTCACATCTGAAAACCAGCGGGGTATTACAAATCATTCACTTGAAGGTTGCATTCAGTAACAGGTCAACCCAAGCTAATGCAGTCATGGAATGAACCAGCTTGTCTCATTTTGCACAGCTAGTATTTACTCGGTAATTTTGTAGTGCGCTTACAGTTAGCTGCCAGAACTTGCCAAAACGGAAGTATCACTGCTACCTACCACTTCTTCGTCGTCTAGGCAATACAAAACTATGCTAAATTGACATACCAACTCGCTGTGCTTGTAGAAATTGTGGCATAGTAACGTAATGATGTAAGTTGGCGCATGGGATAATTGCCCACAAACAGACAGATAAACAAACAGATGTGGCGACGTAAAGCAATCTGAGTACCAGCCGAGCGAGCGCTTTGGGCACACCTGGCTGGTAATGGAATTCCTCATATTGGGAATGGCACTAGATGTATAGCTTCCTGCTCTCAGTAGCATGTGACCAGTAGATGTTGACTGACCTGTCCATCCATTATTTAGATCATGCCTACTGTTACTAGTATAATAAATAATCCAGGAAATGTAGGCTTCCGCAAATCTGTTTCCTTGTTGTAATTAGTTTTGATATTGCTTCCTTGTTTGTAACTATCCATGAGAAACTAATGCAGGATTTGCATGGTGTTTATTTCTTTTTCTTTTCAGTGAGCCTATTGATCGATAGACTTCATCAAGACCGCACAATTCATAACAAGGCTGTGCTATTGGCCATTCGGCCACTGAAAATCGGGAAGAAAGCTACTTTGAAGCGCTTTATTCAATATGTACCTCCACCTGAGTAAGCACCGTACCACAGGACTATAGGCATGTTGCCGTAATTGGGCAACAGGCTTGGTGTAAATAGCCTTCAGATTCATTTCACTTCCTGTGTGGGCGGGGCAGTGCGAGTCTGGGAAGAAGACTACAGTGTTAGCTATAGAGCAAGAGAGTAGAGTTTCAAATTGGGGTCTTTTCACTAAATTTTGATTGGAAAGGAGTCGAGGCAAAGTAGGCCAAAGTGAAGCCCAACTTTTCCTGAGCACAAAACTGGACTTAATGTGTTTGTGGCATATACAGTTATACATATATGGCTTTAAATGTTTACGGTAGTGTGAGGGGAAAACATAGGAAAATAATGAAATATTATTGTAAATATTGCATCAATTGCAACTCATAATATTGAGGGTTCCTAATTGAAAACGTAGGAAAATAGTGAAATTTTGCCAATATTATTGTAAATATATTGAGGGTTCCTAACATATACCAAAAAAATATGTCTTAGCAAGCATCTTCTCTGGGAGTTAGAACTACAAACTTGGCTCAAAGTTGATACACCACCTTTATTACTTTTAATCCACTTTTGCTCTCCTGAAATGAACCTAACAAAATTTCTAAAATCAGGTGTATTTTGAAAGCCATAAAATCCTATAGTTTTCACTAATCGAATTAAAGCTTTCAAATATGTGTAGGTACTTTATTCCAAGAATCAGAGCTTATTATTATGGTATGCAGGAAATCTAGCAAAATTCTTCAAAATCTACTACTATCCTCCTCTGTTTCTGTGCGGAGTTATGATCTTTACGGAACCCCAGCAAGGCACAGATTCAAAATGGCGTCTCTGGTAGTTACATGGATGCTGTCTTCGAACTTGTGATGCATAAAGAGTTAGATATCTGGACAAATCTACCAACAGTTTTACCAAGGAAGGCTTAATACAGCTGCCAGGCTAGTTGAGTTTGTGTAGCCTCTGTATAAGTACAGATACGAGTGCAATTAACTGACGGTACGATCAAATGATGCGCATGTGAGCTTCAGGCAGCACAGCTTGTCTCTCCACTCTCCCATAACATCCTTGAAAACATGTTGCAAATGGAGACTACCATCTACCAAAGACCAGCCACTTTTTCGTAGCTTCTCCAGCATCATTGTTACGCATGGCTCCGGGTTAGTGTTTATTTTCGTGACAGGCTGGCTCGTGACTCGTCTTTCCCTGATTCAATTACATCCGCTTCTACTCACCCACTATACTTTACACTTGGCAGTACAATTATATCAATATTTTTTGGTTCTGGGGGTCTAAATTCCATGATCTAGCACATTAATGATATGGTAATTAGACAGTCAGTGTAATTTAAGTCTGAAGGTGGTTTGGTTGACCGTTTTAAAAGCACCTTTCTGACGTAGATTTAAGTTGCCTACATAAACTGCTTTTGTAACCGGTGTGGTATTCTTGCAAATGCAATGTAATCCAGCTTTCAAACTAGCCTAGAAAGTATGTGTAAATGGGGCTTATTTTTTTTGCATGTCTACATGTACACTAGGACATCATCACCTTATTTGGTAATACCAGCCGTACTGAGTAGAGCTGTTGCCATGGAAACCCAAATCTTTTCTCATCTCAAATGTAGAGTATGACCTCATGAAGGAAATATAGTCAATAAAATCTATACCCTACTAACACTGGGCACAACAGGGTTGTTAAACAAACTAGCAAGCAAAATACCCTATTTTACCAGTGTACTGTAGTCTTTTTATGGTACAACGTTTACTAGCAGTCACACGACTAATACTTTGTAAGCTAGCTTATCTCCTATTACCTTTGCAGGCAGAATAGAGTATTAAATTACCACAGCAGATATCGTAATATGTTCCCTACATATCTACCACTCTCTCTGTGTAGTCTCTTCAAGAGAGTTTGTGTGCACAATGATACAGAACACCAAAAGCTTGAGCATCAAATTGGACGAAAATCTATTCATCCAATACAAGTTGATAGAGATGAAGGAATGATTATGACTGAAGAAGATTTTATCAGTGATCGACCAGAAGAAGAAACAATAGGCAGAGAAAGAACAGAGACTACAACCGTGGATGGGATTCAAGCAACTTGTGGTGAAGTCAAATGCCTTTTTGAATTTGCAGTCTATAAATACACAGTAACCAAGCAACCAGAAACAGCTCAAGAAACTGTTTCAACACAGCCTCAGCCAAGAGACAAGAATGCCAAAAAGACACCGAAGCAATCAAAGCCCGCAGATGTCAAAATACCGATAATGGGTGTACTTCACTTGATACCTAATGCAGGCCATGAGGAATTGGAACAGGCCGTAACGTATCCGGAACCACGGTCACCTCAATCCAGTTCCCAGCCTACTACTACTACTACCACAGAGCAAAGAGATAACCAGACTCTCGATACCGCTACAGCACCAGACAATGATGCACAATCTCTCCCACGTAGTGGTACTAGTAGTACTCAAACGGGACTCCGCCATAGAAGGAAAGGAACTCTGAGCACCAAAGCTAGTGCGGAGCCAAGTCCCACTACCGGTAATTTGCTAACCAGGGAACTTTCCGATGACCTCAATCCCCAAATCACTGGGAGGCAATCCTCTACTGAAAGTTTTGTTAGCGCAAACCTGGAATCTGCAGTTGCTAAGGACAGTAACGGTAGTGCTGACAGTGATGGTGATGGTAGTGCTGACGGTGATGGTGATGGTAGTGCTGATGGTGACGGTGACGGTGATGGTGATGGTGACGGTGATGATACTGAACCAATACAGACACAAGAAATGACAGAGGAAGAGGAGTACTGGTTAATGAGAGCACGGGGAGCCATACGAGCTGATGGCTGGAAGCCCCCTTCACGTACACCTACCGAATCATCAGACGAAGAACCTGCAGTGACCATTGAGCGAGAACCGAGTTTAAGTAGTCAAAGCCATGCACTGAAAGCCACTGGAACTAGCAATGTTTCCATGGGATCTGCTACAAATACAACTAACAATTTTCCTCACGTTGCGATACCAATGAATGGCTACCATTCAACAGATGTCTGATTTTGATTTTATGTTATAGGTTGCTCATTCGCTCATTCATTACAAGTACTACGTCATGGTTGCTCATTCATCACAAGTGCTATCATGGTTGCCCATTTGCTCAATCATCACAACTCATGCATGACTTTTTTCTATAATTTGCATTGGCTATTCATACAACACTCTTTGTAATCTAAATGCTTCCGCAGCATTCTTTGTTACTGTTCTCATTTTGTAGACTACTTTGCCCTTTTTAAAAAAGTGTTTGGAGAATTACCAGTTTGCAAAGAACTTAGCTATTAATCAATACATTTGTAATTTATATTCGCATCATGTCCTTTCATTCAAGACACAAACTTTAGTAAGGCTCCCAATTAACGCTCCGTCCTAGCGGTAATCCTTATTGTGCACAGCCCAACAAGTGAATACCTGAGTGGTACCGGTGAAAATATGTCCTTACTATTCAAGGAATAAATGTACTCGCCCTCTACCCGAGAAATGTATGCATACAGCCATTGTGTCAAAATACACAGTAAATACTATACATTGTGAAGACTAAAAATAGCAAGTTGTACCAATTGAATACATGGTCTAGCTAGTAGGAAAATGAGTAAAGAAAGAAATACTTAAACACCCATACTTCAGACTGTAAGGCACCTTAATCAAAGGTCCTAGGTACAAGATACTAAATCGTTGGAGCTATACATAAAGTCCTTCATAATATTATGGGTAAATGCAATGTCCAGCCTAGCAGAGTGGGCTAGATGGACTATGGCTGGAGTGGGGCGGGAGGGGAGATATGGAGACTGATCAACCAGCCAGCTACATGATGATCCTAAGCATAATTAGTTTCTACAGGATGACCTTTGAACCTGTATTAGCTAATGTATAACACTTGACCGCATATATTCCTAAAATACAGACCAATACTTTATGCCTAGTTAAAGGGCCTGCTCACAGGTGAAAGGATTGGCTAGACTACGTTTAACAGGACTTAACCACTCAATAGTGGTCACAAAGAATACTTATCACGCTCTTAGAGAAAGTGACACTTTAAGCTAATTTATGTTTCATGGATATCGGCAGCATCTTATGTATATAATTAGATAACGAAGTTATACCAGTGTCCAAAAATGTCTCAATAATTAAAGCGGGAGCAGCCTCGCACACTGCTGCTCTTGAAGAGAGGCAGTACATGAAGGCTATGGCAGAGCTCATCAACTTCAATGCTTGAGTCACATAGAAATAGTTTTACTAAAGACAATGTAATTAGCTTAAATTAAATAATGTAAGCTTAAAATCTCCATAATAGCATAGTTCCTGGTTAGGACTTCTCTACTGAAATTTGTAATGTGGTTTAGACAGTAATGAAGCTAGTCTTGTTTCCAGACTAGCTATGCTTGGGTGAGCAGTCATAAAGTGCTCCCATAAAATTTACATAGATACATACATGCATAGTGTATCATTTTGTGCCAGCATCTGCCATTGTCCTTACAGATTGCACAATTGGAAAGGAATTCTGATCTCTATCTTAGCAGTATAGTTATTTTATTATGTCAATATCAGTGATGTGCAGTGGTGACGATAAACGGTTTTGCATGTACCTTGCATCAAGTTCAGATGGCCAGTTCACAGTATTCGGTGTGGTGAGGTTGTGAACGGTAGGTATTCTTAGAAGTGTGTCATAATTGTATGGCTAGATTCCTCTGAATGACGACACCATCAATGCTTATTTATCGGGTTCATCGGTCTACTTATTGGGTTTCTCCCGGGGAAAGCCCTGGAACGTGCCTCAATTAGCATCTCACGATAAACACATTAGGCTGCACACGTGGACAGCACAGCTTCAGCTCATGATAACATGTACCGGTACAATTAAAAGAAAAACATTGACATTGTTGCTATGACTCCACCCAATCAGACTGCTCCATTGAAGCAAATGGCATGAAGCCAACAAAGGGATAACATATTCATAATGGAGGTGGCCTGTCTGCCGGCAAAAGTAGGCTGGGCATTTCACGGGCTTTGGGGATGAATACTCTTCAATCATGGGACTTTCCAGCCTACAACACAATATAGGAGGGTACTAAGGTCTATCTAACCCAATAATAGAAGTTTACTGTGTAATCCATCCCGATTACGGTAGTTCTAGACTGTTCGGATGACGTGCTGGTAATTAGGTAGAAGCCGATGAATTGCCTTATTCCTAAAATCAGTAAACAAGTGGATTCCCCAAGCAGTGTTATCGCTCATCTTGCTTAGTCAGGTACGAATTACGTCTTCTAAAGTTTGCGGAAATAGTTTGGCCTATAAAAGAAGTTTGTTCTTGGAAGAAATAGCATTCGACACACTGCGCTGGACAAGGAGACAAAGGAGAAACGGCAAACTGACAACAATTGAATTTAAGCACCAGCTGCTCCAAGACATCTCCATTAAAAGAGTTCACAATTAGCTGGTGAGTACTTGATTGCTTATTGCTTTTTTTCCGCTCAACCTTGCATTCTAACATGTTATGGCCTTTTATCTGCAGGTTCTTGTAAAAAAAAGTTGTTAGCTAGCTACCTGCTATAATTTTGCATGCTATATTCCCGTTTTTATGAATGCACTGCATGCAATGTATTTACTGTTCTCTCCAACCAACAAAGCTGCACCAACTGGCTCCACTGCTACCTCATTTTGCATTTCTTTCTCTGATTGTGCATTTCTTTCTCTGATTGTGCAGTTTGTTGCAGAGTCCTGCAAGAATTTTGCAAGAGCAAAGATATAGCAGAGTTTACAGGAGTTTTTCAAGTACAAGAATGGCATCAAAATTTCTAAAAGAGGAGGTGAGGTTTTAGTGTAGCATATGTTTAATAATCGCTGTTTAGAATGGTTTGCTGCCCCAAATAATAGATGATAAGGCATGATACCAAAGTTCTCTTTTTTTTTGCTATAGGTGGAATACAATTACAGCAGTGATTCGGTGAATGAAGTGAGTAGTTTGTTTGTTGCTTAGCTTGCGACAAATATATATACATGTATACGGTGCTGTACAGAAAGTACTCTGCTATCATATTCACAGCAATACCGTAAAGTGTAATTATCCATAAATCTAGTAAATTTGTTTGGGAGTGGCTCAGAAGCAGTTAATGCAACAGGGAGTGAGCATAAGAGATGATGTGGAGACCATTTGCATGGCTTTGCCCACTGATCCATATTGCAAATTGGGACTGTGCATGTTACTAAGTAAGCTCATTACAGTTTGGAGTATAAAGCTCAGTTAATGTGTATGTGCATCAATATAATAAGTGTAACTCACCAATAAATATTCCATATGAATATATACTGTAGTACAGGCTGAGTTGAGACCATAGCTGCAGATACATGTAGAGGTAATAAATTCAAAATTCAAGTCACATTTATCCTTTGTACAAAAGGTAATACCTTCCAGTATATGCTGGCCACTTGAAGAGTGTACAGAACAGGGATTAGGCTTATTATTAATTCATAATTTGTTTGTCTCCTCAATAGCCTGAATGCAGTGATTCACCTGCTGAAGATGTTGAGGATAGTGGTTCACGCAGTGGTGGGCCGTGTTCTGTAAGTGTTGTGTTGTGTAGTGTAGGATGATATAATATCATGACAAATTGGGTATGTATGTGTGTCACAGTATACAAACTATAAACATATGCAGATGTCTAGTGTTTTCAGCCCCATCCATCTCGTAGCTAATATTATGGTAAGCCGTTCTGTTTCGTTGGTGAGAAGTGGACAAAAGAGACTTTTTTTTGACCTAAGTGATCAGCTTACCAAGCATTTCTCGGGGGAAAAATTCTGCTATATCCTGTGGAATATGTGTATGTTATGCAAGGGTAATCGCACTGCCAAGTGTAAAGTATAGCGGGTGAGTAGAAATGCGGATGTAATGAATCACGACCTGGGCGGGTTGAGACGGGTCGCGAGCCAGCCTGTCGCGAAAATAACTAACTGGAACCAATGCTGCTAGAGAAGCTATGAAAAAGTGACTGGTCTTTGGCAGATTGCTGTTTCTATCTGCAACATATTTTCAAGGACCAGCCATGGCTGCTACGGGAGAGAGGAGAGACTGCTCGAGTCTCACATGCGTCACTCGATTGTGCTGTCAGTTAATAGCGCTCGTATCTGTACTTATACAGAGGCTACACAAACTCTACTAACCTGGCAGCTGTAGTTAGCCCTTCCTTGGAAAAACTATGTAGTAGACTTGTCCAGATATGCCACAACTTCCAAGATGGCATCCATGCATGTAACCGACAGTGACACAATTTTGAACACGTGCTCCCATAAAAGGCATACGTACCATCCGTCTCTATCGGTCAGATCTCTGCTCGCGTTGGAGATGTAGTAAGCCTACCTGGATAAAAAGAAGTGATCGATTTGTCCTGATCTCTGATCCTTCATGCACCAGAAGTACAAAGGTGGCATCCATACTAGCTCAGATTCGATCCCCACACTGCAAGATTACTTGCCTTGAACTAAGGCGCTGGCAATTACATTATATCATATTATTTACACTCCCCTTAAATCTTTCCCCTTGGCAGTGTATATATATAGTGTGGAGATTGCACATCCACATCTGTTTGTGGATACTGAAGATCTGTAAATGACCCATTTGAGAACAAGTGTATAAATCTTTAACACCACAGAATAGCTAGTAAACTAATGACCCATTGGACCACCTTCTATGACATCATGATTACACTATGCCAGCATACATAATACTATAGAATCCATTTGCCCTACCCAATTTCTGCATTAATCACTATTAATGTGTATGTATTAAATGATGAAGAAGTAAGTGGTATTGTTTACAAAAGAGATTGATCCAACCCCTTTGTGAATATTCTTTAAAATACTATATCACACCACAGTAACTATGTATACACTGCTCTTTCACTGTTCAAGCCTGATGGGATCTGGTGTTATAGTTGCTGGATTGGCGCTTTTCGACGCCCATCAACGCTTGTGACCTATACTTGCGGAGATAGCATTTGGCTATGCACCTACTGCCACAGCAGATACTACCCAAAATGTCCATGGCACCGACAAGATAGTCGCAAAACGTAACATTTATCTAATCGGATATGATAAAACTGCACATAAAAGCGGCATAAAAGTACCCAAAGTAATATGCACTACCACGGTTTTGTAACTTTGATAGACTGAAGGATTTTTGCACTTTTGATTTATGGCACCGACAAGATAGTCGCAAAACGTAACATTTATCTAATCGGATATGATAAAACTGCACATAAAAGCGGCATAAAAGTACCCAAAGTAATATGCACTACCACGGTTTTGTAACTTTGATAGACTGAAGGATTTTTGCACTTTTGATTTATGACATTGTTATAATTAGTTCATATGCATAGATTTATACATGCTGGTTAATGATCATCAAACACAATTTTTTTGGCACTGTTTATTCTATTTATTCATAACTCTATTCACCTTCTATGATAGGACTACACCATGCCGGCATACATAATGTTATAGAATCCATTTGCCCTACCCGATTTCTGCATTAATCACTATTATAGTGTATGTATTAAATGATAAAGAAAGTAAGTGGTATTGTTTACAAAAGAGCTTGATTCAACCCCTTCATGAATGTTCTACATCACACCACAATAACTATGTATGCACTGCTCTTTCACTATTCAAGCCTGACGAGATCTGGTGTTATAGTTGCTCGCTTGGCATTTTTCGACAACCATCAAAGCTTGTGAAGTACACTTGCGGAGATAGCATTTGGTTATGCACCGTCTGCTACAGCAGCTGCTACCTGAAATGTCCCTGGCACCGACAAGCTAGTCGCAAAACGTAACATTTATCTAATTGGATATGATAAAACTGTACATAAAAGTACCCAAAGTAATATACACTACCACGGTTTTGTAACTTTGATAGACTGAAGGATTTTTTCACTTTTGATTTATGACATTGCATAATTAGTTCATATGCATAGATTTATACATGCTGGTTAATGATCATCAAGTAACATTTTGTGTTGCTGGTAGAGGTGTCAAACTATTTTCATGTGGTTGATTATCCATAGAGAATTAATGCATGCAATACATTATCTTTCATTTTTAAGACTGTCACCTGTCAAACTAGAGGATGCCAGAGAACTCAAACAGACGTGTCAAAGTTTACCTGTGGACATAGCATACAACTATGCAGAGAATGTTATAAAAATTACTTTCACAAATGTCCATTTGACCATTGCCGTACAACATCGACGTCAACACGGGACATCTGTTATACAGAAGGATGCCAGAGCATGCAGCTGTACCCCGTATAAAATTTACCCGATGTTCATCCAGCTCACGTGCGGTATTGCAGAGTTATGTGCATGTGACAACGTATAGGCTTACTGATAAAACACATTATTGCACTCGTAAAAGTGGAATATGGCTGAGAGTGCACTTGTGAGCAGTATTTTCACTCGCCCTCAGCTTGTAAATACATCTGTCCACTCGTGCAATATCTGGTCATGTTCCACTTTCATTTATGCAATAATAAATACATATACTTGGAACATGATGCAATCCCTCATGAATATTCATTAAAGTACATCAATCTACAATAACTGTGTATACGCTGTTTTTTTTTTCACTATTCAAGGCTGACGGGATTTGGTGCTATAGTTGCTGGAAAGGCTTTTTTCGAAGTCCATATTCACTTGTGACCTATACTTGCGGACATAGCATTTGGCTATGCTCATATTGCTACAACAACTACTACCAGAAATGTCCATGGGACCGACAAGCTAGTCGCAAAACGTAACATTTATCTATTCGGATATGATAAAACTCCACTTAAAAAGTATCCAAGAGTTAGCACAGTTTTGTAACTTTGATAGACTGAAGGATTTTTTCACTTTTGAGTCAAGATAGTGTATATTTCGTTCACATGCACAGATTCATACATGCCACAAATGATCATCAACTAACTTTTTGAGCTGCTGGTAGAAGTGTCAAACAATTTTCTTATGCTTGATATCCATAGAAAATTAATGCATGCAATATATATATCTTTTATCCTTAAGAATGGCACCTGCCAAACCAGAGGATGCCAGAAAAATCGAACAAGAGTGGCAAGGTTTACCTGTGGGCATACAATGCGACTATGCAAAAACCATTTTAATGGTTGCTTTCACAAATGTCCATTTGGCCATCGACAAGCATCCCGTACCGCATCGACATCAAAATGGGACTAGGATGATGATTAACAGTAAAAAGCAGTACTAATTAAAGCTACTAAAGACACTGATTCCTTAGCATTAGCTTTGTTGTATAAGCTGATTGTGCTTTTTATTATTGTTTTATACTGATTTATGTTTTGAAGAATGTTATACAGTATATTTACATGATACACACAAAATGCCGCAAAATTTTTTTGGCATGAAATGGTGTTGATATTCATAAACAGTCATTCATTAATATAAGTCTTTCAACCCCAAGATCATAACCTGTAAAGCTAAAGGATGCCAGAAAACAAAAACTGCATGGTGCACAGTACCTGTCGAGACCAGAGAATATGGCTGTGTATCTTTCATTATAAAGAATCCCACCTGTTATACTCAAGGATGCCAAAGCACTCGAGTAAGATGAGCAAAGTTTACCTGTGGACATAGCATTCATTTTCGCAAATGTCCATGTGGCAATCGATAAGCATCCCATACAGTATCAACATCAAGAAGATGGGACTACGTAGGATGCTGATGCTGAGCAGAACTAATAAAAGCTACTAAAGACACTGATTCTTTAGCGTTGACTTTGCTGCGCAACCTGATTCCTCTTATATTAATAATATTTGCTTTATACTTTTATCTTTATGATGAATATTATACGGTAAATTTACATGCCACAACAAAATTCCTAAAGGCTTGAAATGCTGTGGATATTCATAAATAGTCATGCAGTATCATATCTTTCAACCCCAAAGGATGCCAGAATAGCATGGTGTACGATACCTGTTGAGAACAGAGAATATGGCTATGTAAACATTACTAGAGTTCCTATTGCCTTCACCTGTCATAAAAACCAATCATTAACAAGACCTCTGATGTAATTAGCCTATTTCCTCATACGGTCTGGAAAAGGAGCTATCATATTTAATTATTCAAATGACGTGTAACGCCTAGCACAGTGTCATGTGACCTACAGTCTTGTGATGATCACATGAGCATTATGAAATTATTTTCTACCTACATAATGATTTATGTTATCATTTTATTCCTCAGGCACAGCAAGCCAAGTGCCAGGGCTGTGGAGTGTTTACATACATAAAGCCTTACAGGCTTTTCCAATGCAGGGAGATTCACCATCTCTGTGAAAGCTGTGCAAACAGACCAAACTGCCCAATACACAGAATGAGCAAGAGAAAATAGGATCCATAAAATTATAGAGCTAGCTATCACACTTGACTAAAATGGCCATCCAATCTACGCTAAGATATTGTTCTGATTTTCATCATTTATCAATTTCTTTAACGTTACTTGCACTACCAATCTTCTTATTATCATCCACAAACATTACTATGGTATTCTGCATGTACATTATAATAATACTGCATATATGTCCACAATTAATGGCTCATGGAAAACAGACTAATTACAGGAGAAAAAGAAGGTACTGAGGAGGAATGTATTACATAGAGATGGGTTGGCAGGTAGGCAAGCATGCCCATTTGATACTCTTGAGCTCAGTGGCTGTAGAATATGAATTCTACAATTATCCCTTCCCAGGAATATAAAAGTTATGGATATTCTAAATACTCCATTATAGAGCCTGAGGAATCTTTTAACTGTCAACATTTCATCCAAGATAAAATATAGGTAGGGGAGCAAGGTCCACAATTGCAAGTAGTACTATAAGATTCACAAAAGCCACTGGAAGTTTGCAGCCTCAATGGCTGGCTTTGCCTAGGTGGCAAAAAACTGGGTTAGGTTTTGGCAGTCAATTGCAACTGAGTCATGATCAGCAGTCATGCTATTAGTCTTATGACCAGACCTAGGCCCCCTTGTGTATGAAGAGGTGAGCCTAGATCTTGGTACTGGTATAAGTTTAACTGATTTGTTGTTGAGCAGAGTCTGAAAATGGCCAACTGGTATTAAGATTGTTTTATGTTTCCCACGTCTGTTTATTTGCTTGTACTATGCTACAAGCACAGCGTTTGGTCTGTAGCCTTATCTGCAGACACACGATCGCGATGAAAAAGTTCATTTGGATAGTGTATCAGCAACCTCTGAACACACTCTAGTTAGTCATGCCTTATAGATGTGATGACCTACATCCTTTCATGTAGGCTTGCATGTTGACAACACTTACTCCACACGAAAGCCAGTAAATCAGACAAAGTAGAAAAGTGCACAAAGGAACTCCAAATTACAAAGTTGACGTCATTGACATTGAAGAGGTGGAGCCAATGTTACGAATAATAGGAAATAGCAAAACAAAACAGCTGAAGCAATAGATAATGTCAATGTTAGGATAAGGCTGTTTTTTTTAACTCTCACCCTGAATCATGAAATCCCGAAACTCAGTAAGCTTAAGTCTCCCATTTGAAAAGACTTTATGATCGTGAAGAGGTGGAGCCAACGTCACGAATGTTATGCTATAACTAAAAATAACATCGAAAGGAACTGCCTTGACTTCTATCAGGTACACAAATGTTAGTTGTTTGTTGTGTGCACCACTTATGAGCTTCCCAAATCATTTTCCTATTTGACCAGATTTTTGCATGACGGTTACTTACCATAGCATGCATGTGAAGCAACAATAACCAGTGACAAATTGGATATCCAATTAGGCTTATATAGAAGCTACATGATTCATCTGATAAAAATATATGCCAATTAAATATTTAAGGTGGCGATAGAGTTGCAAATAAATAGAATATATGGTCTGAAAAATTATACAGTCAACATGGTGATGTTGAAAATCGACCAAGAATTCAGTAAGTGTCAAGGCTGTACATGCAGTATTCATTGAGAAAAGATTTGCACTGATTTATCATTTGTAGCAAGCTGTAACTGATGATGACGTTGTCTCCCCCTGGGCTACTGTCTTCTTATGTATCTCACAATATTGATTGATTATCACAAGAAATCACAATCATGTGGAATTTTTTTTTCCATAACTCCACCACCATCTAAATAATTACATATAACACTGAAGTGCATAATACATACCGCATAAAATGCTCTGGAAAGATCTAGTTAATGAGTAGCCAATTGTACCAAATGAAATATCATAGCTAGGCCATACCATTATCTGGAGCAAGTGAAAGAGTTTTATAAGTAGGCAAGGTATACCAAAAAAATGAGATTTTCATAACCAGTGTGTCATGGTGATTCATAAATACCAGTAGTCTCATTCCCAGGCCACATAGGAACGAGACTATTGCAGCAGTACAGGAAGTAACTTTAAGAGTAGAAATAGGATTTTAGTAGTTTGTGCAGGCTGTTCCTTATAGCCACAGTAGATATTGGTCAGAATGAAAAGACACAGAATCCTAGGAGAGGTTATCACATGGGCTGAATATATTCATGTACTTACCATTTGATCTTGTTAAGATTCTTGAAGTTTAATCCTTGCTTGCTTCAGTGTAGAGGTTAAGGAGTTCGTGATCCTATTAATCTTTTGCTCTATTTCTTTGTCTACAAGAATGTCCCTAAACACTTGCCCATGACCTGTGTCAGCTCTGAAAAGTCGCATCAAAAGAAAGTCCAAATCATTTCTGATTCTGGGAGAAAAGGACCTTTTCCAAAAATGGCTCAAACACGTACTCATCTGCTTTCAAATAAAGCAGCTTCTTTACATATATCCAAGAGCATTGTTGTGTTTCCGATGGCATCAAACCAAGCCATACACTGCTGTTCCAATTGCAACGACTAGAAGAAAGTAATCTGCATAATGTATTTTCACAAAAATTCAAAAAGAGAGCACACAGTAATTGAAAGTGGACTGGTAGACTTTCACTGCTAAAGTCTTCTGGGTATTCGAAAACAGAAGTGAAGCTCTTTCTTGGAAAAACTGTAGCTAATGTTTATAAGAACAGAGACAGCTGATACTGCAAGTTGTAAAACTAGCTTGCAAATATATAGTGGGAGATTCTAAGCCGGCTTGACTGATCTGGAAATTTCCATTCTCGGTATTCACCTATAGTACGTTGCGATCTCGTAATCAATCAAGTTGATCTAACAAGTCAAACTGGCCTTGGACCAAAAGTAGTGTGGAGTTGCCAATGCAAAGCTCTGAATGAAGATGAAAATTGTGTAGTACTCACTCAGTGAGAAGCTTTCTAGGCAGAAGTTATTTATGTATGCAGCTTGATCCCATGATACTTCACCCGTGCTCAGATTTACTCCAGAGTCCAAAGCCGAATATAGCAGTTGATCTCTCCACCACCAACAAACAAAAGTAATTGATCCAAAACGGTCAACTGTGCAGTAATTTTTGCAATATAGAGTAGAAGCTGATTCCAGAGAAACTCCTTGGGTTCAATAATCATTTCTTTTAGCCTTCTCCCGAGGTGTAGAATCAAATATTAATTCTTCGACAGAGGTTTTTTTTACCACTTTGCAAGAAGCCAATCCCTGCATTTCAGTGGCAACAACCGACAGAAAACAAATACTGAATTATTCTACTACGTCTTTAATCCAAAAAAGGTGCGAGCATTGCGAACCACCCCCTTTAATTGTAACTTGAACATCACGTGACCATTGTTCGCCGGGGTTTTTTGGAAACAATTAGCCTCGAACCTAGGTCTTCCTCGCCCATATATTTTACTTCGCAGCCGTGTAAAAAAATCGAGGAAGGCCTAGGTTCGAGCCTTACCACTTTGTTCCAAAATGGCGGCGCCGACTTGATGATAGCTATCGTAGCTACTAGCGGTCCTCCGTGATAACTACGGTTTCTGGGAATATTTTACCAGATATTTGTGCCCAGGAGTTCATAACCCAAGCTCCTATTAGACTCGTTCCCAAGCCTCTCCGCCGAGGAGAAAGGCTCTATCACGTGCGCCGGCATGGCAGACGTTTCACGTCGCCCAATTGATCTCGCCGCTTATGCTTACCAGGCAAAAGTATTTTTTCGTTTTTTTAGGTAGCTCTAACTAGATAATCAATTAATCAATCAAATATTATTAACGTGTCACCAGATTACAAAAAATCTACCACCTCAAGAGAGTTTATGAGATGCTAGAAAAGAAAAACAGGGATAGGGAGTACAGAATAGAATAGTATTGTATAATTTCTTAATTCTATTCTGTATTCTATTCTATTCCTATTTACCTTTTCTAGTGTCTCATAAACTTTCTTGAGTATGTAGATTTTTTTGTAATCATGACTTCCGATGCTCACCAGTGCGGATCTGTGCACTGGCCTTGGAACTAAAAGATTGACCGACCCGTAGGATGTCACATGGTAGCCTGGAGAATAACGCACGGTTCATTTTACTGCAGCTAGCAAGGCTTATTCTACTCTTTCAGTAAAACTTGCTTTGATACAGAATAGCTCTCCGCCGAGATCATAAAGCTTAGCTGCTACACTATGCCTAGGGTAACTGCACATCACCACACAACCTTGAGGTGTTCACATTAGCTGTTGTAGTTGTGTGGCTTCAGGTAGCCACACACACAGCATGTACTCACACAATTGAGAAAATGAATCAATGTACACTGTATGTTCGAGAAAACTACAATATGCAGCAGAGGAGTGCAGAATAGCAGCAGGCTGAAGCTGTACAGGTCCGTGTTCACGTATCGCACCAGCATTTTTCCCACTCCACAAAACGTGGAGAATGAGGCTAATATCACACCTGTGTGTACTCATGTACATTGTAATCATATCTACAGTTCAAGATCTACTACATGTAAAATTCACTAGTTTTGCAGTACTTTTCAGGCTGTTTTCAGGTCAACTTAGCTATATTATACTGCCTGCTGTTTTGGCAGGCTTCTATTTGGTACGGTTCAGGAGAGACTGGGAACAAGGGGGGTTAAGTGTGACAGCAACTGTTCACCACAGTTTAATAAAATGGACATGTATAGAAATAGTGATCGCAAAATAATAATTATTAAGTTAATAATGTGTTAGCATGTGTATGTGGTACTGTGTATACATGCAAAGAAGTTATCGGTTTTGTATATACGAGAAAAGAATAAGTTAATTACTGATTGGTTTCTAATTGCAGCTAGTGAAAAATGGACTTAAACGAGGGATGAGTCATTATCAGGTTGATGCATAGTCGATGTTTGAACAGTGTGTCCATTTACAATCGGTGATGCTGTTGAACTTGGTAGCTGTTGATGGCGTACTTCTGCACCAATTCTCCTCTGATTAGGAGGGAAAAAATCTTCTGCTGAAGCGGCTCTCCTTGCCAGAGATTGACGAAGGCTGGTATGACGGTTGTCATCTTGATTCTCAGCGAAAGGAATACGAGAGTCTGCGGGAAGAGAGAAGGGCCTCCGTAGCTGATTGGCTCTTGGTGCTGGGACATGACCGAGGGTATGAGTAGGACCAGAATAATTTTTCAAGACAAATCGAACTGGTGTATCTGGTCCTCTGGCTGATATCTGGATGTTTGAACTGCCCGCCAGAAACTGTTCGATGTTAGTAACACTCAACTCGGGAAACATGTCAACTGGAAAAACAAGAGCAATACTACCCTGTTTCTGAGGTTGATTGTAGGGAAGCATATGAGGTCCAGAACCAGGAGGCACTCCAGGCGGATATCCAAAATGTCCCTGGGGGTCTAATTCACCTGGGGCTTGTGGGAAGTCTACTTCTTCCGTACCTTGTAATATTCGTCTCTCCTCCTCTGCCGCCATACGCCGAATTTCATCTGGAGGAGGTGGGGGAGGGTATGCACCTTCACCACGATATTTATACACGGTAAACTCGAACACACATTCTGTACTTTCGCAGGTGATTTGGATACCCTCAAAGTCATGTACAGGTCGAAGTTTTCCTCTGAGTTTTTGTCGTACTGTTTCCATTGCATCATCATTTTTTTTGAATAATCTGAGTATCAAGGATAGCAGCTATAATTATAATGGAGTACACTTCCAAAGTAATAGTGACAATATTTCCCAATAATAGGCTTTGTGATTTAATTACTCCACTGTTTTAGTAGGAAATATACTACAAATGACTATCAAGTCTTCTAGACAGCTAACAGTCACTCATACCATATAGCGCCAAATGTTCGAGGCGCATAATTTTCGCGGTTTTCGCGGATTCGTTTCATACCGCAAAAATTAAGCTCGCAAAAAGTTTCAGAACTGGCAACTTCGTTTTTGAAATGGCTCTCTACCGTTACTTTGAAGCAAAGCTGCCGGATCCTCTGGTTCAAACATAGATTAATAACGTACTAGTACTACGTAGTATATTAATCTATGGTTCAAAAGCAGTACCGTCGATCTTTCATCGCGTCTGCTAACGGGGCCCGGGGAGTCAAGACGTTGGTGAGACGCGTGCTTCAGCTCTAGCAAACGCCAAAACGAGGTTCGCACACAAAGTTCATAACGGAATAAAAAGCTGAGATAGGGAGCGAGCAGCAGAGCATGGCGTAGTTGCTACTACGAGACTAACAACGAATGGGCGTGGCTATAAAAATCCCTGGTCCGCGAAATTTATTTCCGCGAAATGTTTCAGACGACCAATCCGCGAAATATTTGCCCCTCGAAAATTTGGCGCTATACGGTAATTAGATTATTTTGTCTCTAAACAGCTGCTTCATAGTAAAAATGAAAACCAGTAGCACATAAATGAAGCATTCAACAAATTACTGTTTCTCTGTGAAAATAATTTATAACCTGAAAGGAGACTGTGTGAAGATTGCTAGAGAGACTGGGGATGCATGCATATAGCAAAAGGGTCGAGTGATGTATAGCTAGGGACACAGCCCACATTTCCCTTAACCTCGTTCCCAGGCTGTCCTGAGTTAACGATGCAGAATGGAACGGGAGAGCCTGGTATATTTTGTGACGTAATTACATGAAAACATGGATGCAATATCATGCGAATGGACACGATAGACAGCAGCTGCACTTTTGTCTGAGTTTGCTGGCAATGCTGGATGTCAGACAAGAGACACAAAGTCCGAAGTGGATACTACTACTATTAGGGCTACTTTAGTCACAGTACCTGTGACGTAAGATCAAAAGACGGCTAACATTACTCCATTTACTCGACCTTTTCTGTGTCAAAAACCTATGAGCCCTCCGTAACAGTATCCTTGGTGGTAGGTTTCACCCATTTTCGGGCTTCTTGTTTCATTTGAGCCTTGCCTGATATCCAGCACTGCCGGCAAACACAGACAAAAGTGAAGCTGTTGTCTATCGTGTCCATGCATGTGATATCGCATCCATATTTTCATGTAATTACGTCACGGGCTCTCCCGTTCTGTTGAGTCGGGAGAGCCTGGGAACAAGGCTACATTTTCCTCTTTACAGTGCTTTGCTAGACCAAAATCTCCCTAAACATTTGGTCTATATAGGAACCAGTTACATTGGCTGGAGGCGAACCATGGATCAAACTCTGTGACAGTAACTACTTCCTGCAGGCAGTTAATTCCACTAAACATGCCACCCTGTGGTTTTCAGGTTGAATATGTACACAGTTGATACAAGACAAGGAAGTGACTGTAAGGCATCAAGCACATAATGCACAATTCCTGGTAGTTAGTGTGATGGTTGCAGAACTAAAAATACATTATCATGAGGGTCCAGAAAGTGAATACAACCACATACAGGAAATACAACTCCTCAATGAAGTAATAGTAGTCATTTTATAATACTGCTAGCCTCATCCCCAGCCTCCCCCCCCCCCCCCCGAAGAGTGGCTTGGTATCCACTGCTTGAGCATGCGCTTAATTTCAACATTCTGATAATAATGTATAATAACATTTCATGTCTGCAGTATGATAACGTCATGCTTGGTTATGAATCTGCTAATGTTAAGGTAGCATGCTTTAAGCTTGTAGTGATGATTTTTTTTTGCCAGGTATATATATAGATGCTTAGAAAGTGTCGTGATTGGTAGTTTAAATATTCAATCCCATTTAGCACTGAAAAGCCAAGAAGGCCAGATCTGAGATTGAAAATCAAGCAGCTCACAGTCACTGCCAGGAGAGGGTACTTCCAAATCTTGAGGTACGATAGGTACCATAATTACTATTTCAGAATCTTAACTAGCTAAAAAACCTGTCTAGCTGCAGAAATTCACAATTGGGATGATTTCTAACTCTCCACTTACTATACGTGTGTACTGCCTCAATACTACTCGTTTCTATGTGGCTAAGATCATTCACGGATACATTAACTGACCCTTTTCGGTACTTTTTTGCAATTAGTTCAAGCATGTGTAAACAGTGGATACCAGGCCACTCTTTGTGAGGCGTGACCTGGGAACAAGGCTAGGCTCAGCAGGGTTTCATTTGGGGGGGGGAGGCATTCGCCCTCCCTTGGGAATCTCAACTCTTCAAAATTGAATACTGCTCACTATACGCACGACCCCCCAAAATATCTTCCGACGTGCTTTTGCCCCCCCTTGGGGATTTTCCTAAATGAACCCCTGCTGAGAGAATACATCTTGGAGTTATGGGAAAGCACTTTCTGTATGTGAATGCCTGTGTATGTGTGTATGTTGAATCTTTGGAAATATGCCAAATTTGTACACTCTGTATAAACCATACTACAAACAAAAACATCCCCACTCATTATATACTATAATTTCTTATCCTATAGGCATAATTTCACAGACAGTAGTTACTGTAGTTGAGTTGGGTCTGACCCCCCAATGATGCCAGAAGTTATGTGGTGTAGTACCATACAAACGAAACATGTTTAAACTACTAGCACAAACAGCATGTGTACTTACCCTTCAGGGGGTTCATATTTCTGGAAGTATCCAGATACATCTCTACTGCCAATCTTTAGAGGGCGGATAGCTAGTAGACAAGCTTCCGTTGCAAAGTAGGGCTCATACAACCGTTCAATATGCAGATTTGCTGCAGTTTAAGGAAAGGCATGTGCATTTTTCAGGGTGAATGTGCTGCTAGATTTTCTACATGATGCATGTTTTTACCAAACATGTAATCTGGGCGTGGAGCGAGATAAAATCTGGGCATGCAAAGCCTGGGTATGAGGCTAAAACATGTAGGAAAGCTACAAGGCAGCTATCTGCCTACATATGTGCCATGGATTATTATCTTGTAGAGGTACATGACCATACATGTCACATGCTACCAGTTTGTCAGCAGATTATCACACTGTTTTCATAGATGCATAATTATGTTTCCCATGAATAATTATAGTACTATATACAACAGCTGTCTCATGGATTTTACTTCAATGTAAGCCTACCATGCAGGGTAAGGGGGAAGAGCTAGATTCTCCATGAAACTGTGGCAACTACTCTGGAGTTAAAATTGCCTTTACATTACCAGCCGGGCATGTGCGAAGCACGCGCCCGACTAGTACTAAGACTGCTTTACGTTTTTGCGTTTGTGTGTGTGTGTGTGTGTGTGTGTGTGTTCATCCACAATTATCACGTGCGCTAAGTTACGTCATTCCGTTACTATGCCACTATAGCCACAAGCTCAATAGGCCAAGCTACGTCAAGCTAGGTTAGTTGTGTGTTGCCTAGACGGCGAAAGAGTGGTAGGTAACGATGATAATTCTGTTTGCGCAAGTTCTGATTGCTAACTGGAAGTGCACTACGAAATTGCTGTGTCAGCACTTTCGCTGGAGGCTGTACATGATGAGACTGTCTAGCCAAGCTGACCCATTGTACAGCTGCATTTAGCTTAGACTGACCTGTTGCTGAGCTCAACTTTCAGTTGGATGATTTATGTAAAAAAACACCCGGCTGGTTTTTAGATATGAAATATCAGTCTTGTTTTTACAGTGTGATAGTAATATAAACATGAATACCCAGAGGTAATAGTATTTACCGTATAGCCGGTTATTTTTTTTAGGGTTCTAATTTTCGCTATATTTGTGGGGCTGTCGTGAACCGTGAAATTTTCTTCCCGCAAATTTGGTTCCTTGCAAAGTGCACGACAAAAGAGCATTTGCAGTCTTGTTCAAGCTTCTCTAACTGCGAGCAGGTTAGATTGAGAAAGAAGGACATTTCTGATGCTAGCCTTTAGTTAGGCTAGCTAGCAGTACAAGCAAGCTATGCAGGGGGCTATGAAACCTGAAGCAAAGGTCGCTGTTACTCACCCGCTGGCTTTCTTTTACCCAGAACAGTCCTTCCACTCGATTAAGTCAGCATGCAGTAAAATAAACAATCAAAGTCACGTACTCGAACTACAAAACCAAAAACCGCAAATATTTCTACTGATGGTCAATATGAGAAAATTGTGAAAAACAGTACCCGTGAACATATCCGGGCTATATGGCAGCTTAGTACATGCACTCAGCCTTGGAGGAGGAGTAATTCTCCATCACACTTGCCTGTTGCAATCTTTGCTTCGTCTGTGAAAGGACCAACAATAACGAAGTGTATCTTTTTTTCTGTGTTCTGTACAGGAGGATCACCTGGGTTTACACCTGGATCTTCAAACTCTTCATCAATTGCCCTATCAAACTAAAAAGAAATGCATGTACACTTTCTGTCAAATTTCATTAGTAGCCATGAATAAAATCTAAAAACCAGCATGCAGGGTATTAAATCATGCAACTGAAGGCCAGTAATTTCCACTGTTCTACTTACTGGACAGTAACACAATGACGTAAACTAGTGCACATGATAAGTAAGGATTAACACTCTCAGAGCATCCCACAATCTACTAGCATGCGCTAATGAGCATTGGTTAATTTAGCCCTGATATAGTTGTGTAGCAGAAAAAAACATACAGCACAAGTTAAGCATATAAATTGTATATCAAGGCTGCACACTCAATGGAGTGCATGATTTACATAAGCCGTCATGCAGTTATATAGCCTCGTTCCCAGGCCCACGTGCGTGTTTCACTTTAGCGCAGCTGTGGGCCTGGTATATTTTCTCACGTGCGTGACGCGTAGGGTAGGAGGGAGGTAGAAGGGTGAATATTTGTGTGGGCGAGGACAGCTGCAGTTCTCAGACAACGAAGGAAGGCAGCGAATCTATACTTCTTGCAGCTACTCTTTGGAGCCCGTTTGTGCCACAAACCAAGCGCTGAAACAATGACACGAGCAGAAGGCAACCGTCTTTTGAGCGATCCCTGCCCACACGCAATTAAGTAAGTCAGATCACATGAGAAAATAAACCAGGCTCTCCAGCAACGCGCAGAGAGCCTGGGGACGAGGCTAGCAGTTATACATACTTCGTTTATGTTCTTTGTCTTCTGGCTGAAGATGGCATCCGGCAAAGTGATGTTAATGTAGTTGGTGAAGAATGTTTCCTTCTTTAGTAGTTTCTCCTTGTTCTCAGGTTGGTAGAATGGGCTGAAGTTTACAGACAGCACCTGCACGTAAAAAAATGTACGTACATAGCTATACTAGTTAGAAGAAATTAGCTAGCTACGTACTACGTGTTTAGCCCATCTGAGCATCCATAGCACCTTTTATAATTGTGTGGAATGTCATACCAGTACTGTAACTATCTTTTCACCTACTCTGGAGACTTGTTCCCAGGTCCATGTAGCTACATGTTTGACATTCACTATATATTATGTCTAAACTGGGCAGGAGGGCTATTGTTTACAGTAGGCATGAATGAAGCCATACACAAACAATAACAACTTGGTATGTACATTTATAATATCCTGTTTGCACAAGGAAAAACACTTCTATCATTCTAAGAACAGCTCTCAAACTTTAGCATATTTCACATCAGCAACAGAGTGACTGAAAAGTGGGTACTGGCCTGTGTAGCTTGCTACATAAACTAAAGATGTTCTGAGAATTGCAATCTTCCCTGTCCATGCTCCCTTCTACTCTACAGATCACCAACATGTACCATCCCATAATAGCACAAGTGTAACTGGGGCTTGAGTCAAGGCTAGCTACTCTGCTTGATGCCCACCCCTTAGCTATAGTCCTCCACTTTTGCTTTCAGTTAGCAGGTCAGTATACATACTGTTTGATTTGTAAAAAGATAGTTAGTTTGCAGACTCGGTTGCATTCTCCATGCTGTCTAAGTGCATCATAGCACTCTGTGAACTAAGAGGATTAAGGTTAGTCTTGTGACCAGACCTAGGCTCACACCCTTGCAGAACAGTCTGGCATGCACGCCAAGTCGAATTTCTTGGGTCACAGAGTGGTATGATGATTATCACATAGCAAGTCATTACTCTATGGCTTCAGCACTTACTATATGCACCACTGGCCTGCACTGATCAGTAAGGGGGAGGGCTAGTTGACCTGACATTGAGACTGCCTTCCAATAGGATCACACAAACAGCATTAGCAGGTCAGTATACATACTGTTTGATTTGTAAAAAGATAGTTAGTTTGCAGACTCGGTTGCATTCTCCATGCTGTCTAAGTGCATCATAGCACTCTGTGAACTAAGAGGATTAAGGTTAGTCTTGTGACCAGACCTAGGCTCACACCCTTGCAGAACAGTCTGGCATGCACGCCAAGTCGAATTTCTTGGGTCACAGAGTGGTATGATGATTATCACTTTATAGCAAGTCATTACTCTATGGCTTCAGCACTTACTATATGCACCACTGGCCTGCACTGATCAGTAAGGGGGAGGGCTAGTTGACCTGACATTGAGACTGCCTTCCAATAGGATCACAAAAACAGCATACATAACATAACAAGCAAAATACTTTTCACACAGCATGCCAGACTGTTCTGCGTGAGGGTATGAGCATAGGTCTGGTCACAAGACTAACCTTAATCCTCTTAGTTCACAGAGTGGTATGATGCACTTGGACAGCATGAAGAATGCAGCCGAGTCTGCAAACTATCTTTTTACAAATCAAAGAGTATGTATACTGACCTGCTATATTCTTGCTATAAAAATATATGTGTGTAAGGGGGTTAAAATGGTATACCAGATCTTTAAATTGAGTACCTACCTCACGAAACGCTCGAGAAAGGATTAATGAATAGCCAGTTGTACCAAAAGAGATATCATAGGCCATGCCATTGTCTGGGGCAAACTGGAAAAAACCGAACAGTTGGTCACGAATGCTGCTAGTCCGCTCCTACAAGGAGGCAAAATGGAGCACCTGAACTACAAACGTTACTATAATTTATAGCTAACTTTATATCATAACCAGGCTTACCAATCTGATGTTCCCCAGTCCTGCCCTTCCCAACAAGTTAAAAACTTCATCTTCAGGTTGTTTGCTAAATCCTGCCTTGTAGAATACATCATTAATGTCTATTTCCCTTGTGTCGTGGATCTGGATTGCAGCTGGTCCAGAACCATTTCTATTTTCTGGCAAAACAAACACGATAAAAAAAAAATAGTAATTATTATAAACAGCACACCCTGGTTCGTATAGCATGAATACTGACAGATAGCTTACCATTTGATCGCAATCGTATTTCTCTCCTCACGTTCTGGTCCTTGCTTGCTTCAAGGTAAATGTGAAGACGCTCATGATCACTTCTAACCTGCCGCCTGATTTCTTTGTCTACCAAAATATCCCTAAACACTTGTCCATGTCCTGTGTCAGCTCGAAAAAGGCGCATTAAGAGAAAGTCCAAGTCACCTTGTATTCGTGGAGAAAACGGACTTTTCCAAAACGACTCGTACGCAAACACATACTCGTCTGCTTTCAAGCCCGAGGCAAATGCAAACCGAGCAGCCTCCTGATATCCGAGGGCATTGATGTGCCTGCGAAAGCACCAAAACAGGCCATAAGCTGCTGTTCCAATTGCTATAACTAGGAGGACGTAGTCGGCATACTGTAGGTTAATAAAGACCCTAAAAGAGGCATACACGCAGTAAACTGACACCGGAAGCAGCCAGCCTTCTGGGGGGCTTCCACTATTGAAATCCTCTGGGCACTCAAAGATGAAGGAAAAATCAGATCTTGGAAAAACTGAAATGTTCACAATGATAGAGACAGCTGCTACTGCTAGTTGTAAAGCTATCTTGCCCTTGTAGAATGGGAAGATTCCAAGCCGTCTTGATTTGCTAGGAAATTCCTTTTCCAATTTCTTGACCAGCTCAAAGTTAGCAGGTCGGTATTCGCCTATGTTGCTATCTCGCAGTCGATCGAGCTGTTGAACAAGGTCAAAAAAGAAATCAAATTGTCCACGAAACAGTGACCACCAGAGGTAGTGTGGAGCTGCAAGCGCAATACCTTGAATTAAGATAAAGACCGTGTAGTACTCACTCAATGAGAGACTTTTTAGGCAGTAGTTGTTTATGAATGCAGCCTGATCTCGAGTGACTTCAATGCTCATGTTCATTCCATTATCAGAAGGAATGTAGCAGAACAAACCTCCACTGCGCAATAGCTGCAAAGAAATATCCAAAAGCGTCAACAGTGCAATGATTGTTGCAACATAAAGAATGAGCTGATCCCAAAAGAACTCCTTGGGTTCAATCTCTTTTTTAACCTCATCCGTAGGTTTGTCCGCGCTCTTGTCTTGGCTCTTCTCCTGATTTTGCGGACCAAATATCAGCTCAGTGGCAGAGGTTGGTATAGATCTTAGAGCAGCCATCCCGGCTATTCACGATAATTCGTGCCGCGCTAATTAACTTCCTGGAATCTGCAGTTATAGAAACTGCCCCGCCTTATTGAACCATGAGGTCTCCCAGCAACTTTACACGCCTCGTTTCCGGCCCCGCATACAGGAAGCGAAGAGAGCCTAGTAGGTTACCGGTACACGGTATACGATATAAGATACGGCGACTATATATATCATATCATCGTTAAAACTGTGTTTTGAAGGCGCTAAACGCGCGAAATCGCCTAGTGCAGAAATATTCTAAATTTTTACTGGCTGATACTAAGATTGCTCCTGTGTGTGTGTGTGTGCGTTCGTCCGCAATTATCACGTGCGCTAAGTTTTGTCGCGTCATTTCGCTACTACGCTAGCCACGAGCGCAGTGCGCGTATTATCATAGATAAACATTATCTATGGTGGAAGCTACTGGAGGTTTGCAGGCTTAATAGGCCAAGGTACGTCAAATTAGGTTACGTTTCCTAGATGGTAAAAGAGTGGTAGGTAACGATGATAATTCACGTTCTGATGCTAACTGGAAGCGCAGACTACTACGTGTACTGCGAAATTGCTGTGTCAGCACTTCGCTGGAAGCTAGCCAAGCCATAGATAATATAGCTTCCCCTGCCAAGCTGATCCATTCTACAGCTGCATTTAGCTTAGACAGACCTGTTGCTGAGCACAACCTTCAGTTGAATGATTTATGTAAAAAAAACACCCAGCTGGTTTTTAGATATGAACATGGTTGGTAGCTATGACTCTACCCAATCAGACTGCTTCATTGAAGCAACCAGTATGAAGCCTTCCAAAGCCGGGGATAACATTGATAATGGAGGTGACCTCAGGCTTTGTGGATTTTAGGTGTGTACTAAAATCAGCTTAACCAAATATTGAATAAAGCCTAGCTGTAATCCACCTCATTACAGGAATTCTTCTAGAAAGTTCTGCATATTTTTTTTTTATAGAGCAGAAATGGAATCTCAACAGCACAAGCTAATACAAAGAGATCCAAAGTAACAAAATTACACAATAATCAAGTTACAAATAGAAATAAGGATAGCTAACTGACTTACGTAAATTAAACTTAAAACTAGGCAGAGATGGACAGTCTTTAAGAGCAGCAGGCAGCAGATTCCAGAGATGACAGGTACTAGGGACGAATGAATGGAGAAAGGCAGAAGAGCGAGTAAAGGGGATGAGTAAATTGCAAGGATGGTAAGAATGAATAGAGTCTAAGACCTACGAGGTGGAGGTTGAAAAAGAAAAGAACCAGACGGGAAGAAACTGCGATCATGAAGAACTTCATAGAGGAAGATAAGCTTGGAATTTTTACGATGAAGACTAAGAGGAGGACATTTGAAAAGTTAGAGCAGAGAGGAGTAAGAGGAAGACCACCCTTTAGAGCATAGTTTAAGAGCAAAGTACTGAACTTTTAAAGAGTAGAAATAAGAAAAGTAGAAGAAGGGTCCCAAACAGAGGAGCAATACTCGAGGTGGGGCTGAACAAAAGCAAGGTAGAGTTTAAAAAGAACAGAAGGTGAAGAGAAACAATAGAAGTAACGAAAAAGAAAGCCGATTAGCTTCCTAGATTTAGAGCAGATATAGTGAATATGTAAGGACCAAGAAAGGTTAGAGGAAAGAACAACACCAAGATATTTAAAAGAAGTGATAAGTTCAAGTGGAGAATTATTAAGGGAAGGGAGGAAGTGAAAGATGAAGGCTTGAGGGAGACGAACACATATTTAGTTTTAGAAGAATTAATAGTAAGTGAGTGAGAAGAAAACCAGAGTCAATGTTAGCCTGAAGAAGAGGAAGATCAGAGGAAGAAGTAATTGGATGAGAGAGAAGAATATCATCAGCATACATTGTTAGCTTTGCAGAAGAAAGAAGAGGTAAGTTAGAAAGATTTGATTGCCAAATGGTCACTACTTTGTGAACAGTATCCAATTTCAAGACATAAGGTGAGTAAGTTGTCTCCTCACTCTTAGGATCACTTCTTCAGGGCCGGAGCCACAAAATTTAGACTGGTCAGGTTGAATATGAGAGGCTGCGAATTTTCTTTTGACATTTCTTTTCAGGAAGCGCTCTCGTAGCCTCTCGTGGCTTCTTTTCGCCCTGAAACCAATCACATTGAAATCTGCAGAGCACCGTGTCCTTTCATTTGCATACGCTCATCATGATTGAGAGGTTCCTCGTACAGAAAAGTGCACAGTTAACTAGTCTCGTGACAGGACCACTCGTATAATTATCTACTCTTTCCAGTGGGCGTGGCCGCTTCATTCGCGAACTTACTACGCTATGTTAGGAACGATACGACAATGATCCCTTTATACTTCTATACAAAATATTTGTCTGAAAAGTGGTCAGGTTGAAACCCGACCAACCTGACCGGTGGCGCCGTCCCTGTTCTTTCAGTAGCTAGCTACATTGTTTCTTTCTGCAGGTACAGTACATTTAGAATGGAGATACCACCAGTTTGCTTGCAATAGTCAATGTTACAGGGCCATAGGAAGGAATTTGAAAGTGGTGAGGCCACTTAGTGGGGCAAAGTAAATGCCCAGTACTCATGTGTATGGCACTGTTGAAGGCAGTGTAGGAACACAAACACAAAACACAAACACAAAACCAATGCAATCACAAAACCAACACAAATGCAAAACTTGCTACACCCTCTAGCCATTTCTTGCCACAAACTAGGCGATTGCATTGGCTTCGTATTTGTGTTCGTACAAGCTAAGGCAGTGCCCTGCCGGGCCCATAAGCACTGTGCGCCTATACATAGAGGCTGTAAAGCAGCCGATTTTCGTGAGAATTCTTCTCTGTATGATGTTTACCTATCAGGACGCACTCTCGTAGCATTTCTTACCAAAATCTATCTTCTGACTTGTGCCGGTGGGCTTATCACTCACTCACAGGAGTGGGAAGTGCAGTATAAATAAATGGGGTAACTCTGGGAAACAATGTAGGGAAAATGTCCTGTAGCATTGTGCACCGTTCCCAAATGAGTGTTTTCAGTTGCCCACATGTCTGGAGCTACCTCCTTATTGATAGAGATAGAGCACATGAATGAACGAGTCAATTAGTGAGGTTTGCATTAATTGAGGAGCAAACCCATTTGAAAACGTGCAGCAGCTTTGGCTGATGTAGCCACAGTGGCTCCTACACAGTAGAATTTTAGCTTTGGAGGGGGGGGGGGGTCCGGGGGGAAGGGGAGGGGAGAATGCTTTTTTGGGAAGGGAATTGGGAAAAGTAGCCAACTGGCCATGTAGCAGTTTGGAATTTAGCGAGGTGCTCTAAGATCAATCTGGTGGCTTCTGAGGCCCATTGTGACTATCCTGATTGTCATAATGTAGCTATGAGCAAAAAGAATAGTCTATCTCATAACTGAATATTTCAATAGCCTGTAAGAAAGTTTTCAATGTCGGTATAGTGTACCATGCAAAGAGAGCAAATTGTCTAATTTAATACTTATATATGAAGTCAAAATACTCCAATATTAAGGGATAAATTTTGAACTATATGTTCTACAATCCTGTGACGGCATATTACTTTAATTATAGGATGCAAACTACATCCTTGCAGTTAAATGGCTTGATAAGGTAAAGTGGTTTGCAAAAATATGTTTAGCATAGAATATGAATTTGTTTTGTAGCTATGAAACTAAACTGTACCCACTGCTAGCTAAGTTTATTGGCATAAAGTCTTAATTGAATGCCATTTTCCCAAAAGGTGCTGATTTGTTTTGGGGTTTTTGAGAGGCAAATATGTTTAGTATCGTTTTGCCAAAACATTTCAGTTAATTAAGGAAAGAAACTTGGCCAGCTAATCCTACTTGTACTGAAGTTTTTTGTCCCAAGTTTGAAATCTTAACTCCTTATCAATTGTAAGAATATAATCATTTTTGTTCAGTTTTCAGAAGCATTATGTGGTACCATCACCACAGCACAGGCGAGCTGGATAGAAGAATGAGTTTGGAGCATTTACAATCTTGCAGAAATTTGCTTAAGAAACACATGAACTGCTTGGTTTTCTCAAACCTGGCCACATAATCATTGGTTTGTTTCCTTATTTGTAACTATGGGATGTACCATGCAAGAATTGCATGGCGCTGAGCTTCCTTCCTTTTCATTGAACCTTGATGGTACATTTCATAATGAGGCTGTGCTACTAGCCATTCAGACACTGCAAATTGGGGAGAAAGACACTTCAAAATGCTTAATTCAGTATGTGCCTCCTCCAGAGTAAGCACCTTCTATAGAAATGTAAAGAGGGCAATGTGTCCTTAATGTATCAGCATATGTCGATTAAATTCTATGTACCTATGATAATGGTAATTGGATAGTCAGTGTAGTTCATTTAAGCCTATAAACCACATTAAGCAGTATGTGTAGACTGTTAATTCATTTACCGATTAAAATTCACTAACTTCTTGTGACTTACATATTAGGCTTTTTTTGCATGTCTACAAGACTAGTGCCAGCTTTTTAACAATTTGCAGGCCTAAGAACAAGTAGCTAGCTCGGCAAGAAAAAAATGAAGATGATCCCTGACTTACACTCTATCTCTAGATCTCTGCTATAGTGAACCAACACAAGAGGCAAGAGGCATGGGACCATGATTCCGAGCTTGAGGCTAATGAAGTGTACAAAAATACAACTTATATACTGACGACACATTACTGCATTGTGAGTGGATGTGCTAAGTGTTAGTATACAACTATATTTACTTTAGTCTCATGTGACTACATTTGCTAGCAAAAAAGACTAATAATTTTGTAAGCTAGTCATCTCATTACTTTTGCTGGCAGAATAGACCATTCAATTATATATCACATGTTCCCTACATATCCACCACTCTCTCTGTGTAGTCTTGAATATGTGTGCACAATGATGAAGAGCACAAAAAGCTTGAGCACCAAATTGGATGAGAGTATGAGTGAAAAGAGACAAAAGAATGATTATGACCAATAAGGAGTTCATCAGGGATCGACTAAGAAGAAATGATAAGCAGAGGGGGAAAAAAGGAGAATCAGAGACTACAACTGTGAACAGAATTTGAGTCATCTGTGGTGGTGATGTCAGATGCCTTTTTGAATTTGCAGTCTATAGATACGTAAAAACCAAGCAACCTGAAATAGCTCAAGGATGTGTTTCAACACAGCCTCAGTCAAGAAACAAAAGCCCACAGATGTCATAATACCAATAATGGGTGTGCTTCACTTGATACTTGATGAGGAATTGGAGTAGGGTGTACAGGATCCGGAACCGCGGTCACCACAATCCAGTTTCCCATCCTACAACTACTACTACTACTAATATCACAGAACAAAGAGATAACTCTTACCAGACTATTGATATCACTACAGCACCAGACAATGATGCCCAATTTTACCCACATAGTGGTGCCTGTGATGTACACTTCAGTAGTGATCAAAAGGGATTCCGCCATGGATTGATAGGAACACTGAGCACTGACACTAATGCAGAGCCAAGTTCCGCTACCAATAATTTGCAAACCAGGGAATTTATGTATGACCTTAATTTCCCAATCACTGGAAGGCAATTTCTACTAAACGTTTTGTTAGTGCAAATCCAAAATCTGCTGTTGCTGAGGACAGTAACGGTAGTGATGGTGATGGTGAAGGTGATTGTAATGGTTATGGTGTTGGTGAAGGTGATTGTAATGGTTATGGTGATGGTGAAGGTGATTGTAATGGTGATGGTGATGGTGAAGGTGATGGTAATGAACCAATACAGAGAGAAGAACTGACAAAGGAAGAGGACTACTGGTTCATGAGAGCATAGGGAGGCATACGAGTTGATGGCTGGAGGTCTCCTTCATGTACACCTACCGAATATTCATCAGGCGGTGGTGAATCTGCAGTGACCAATAAACAAAAACTAAGTGAAAGCTGATCATTAAAGCCACCGGCACTAGCAATGCTACAAGAATTTTCCTATCTCTAGTTCAACTCATGTTGTCATACCAATGAATGGCTACCATTGATTTATGTTATAGGTTGCTCATTCACTCATTCATCACATACTATGTCATATCATGCTTTTATCTATAATTCCATTGCCAATACTCTTTGTAATCTAAATGCTTCCCACAGCATGCTTTGTTATTGTCCTCCACTTGTAGACTTTTATTCAAAGTCTCTACCTTAAAACTAGTGCTTGGACAATCACCTGTCCTTAGTACTCAAGGAAATAGAAAATTGTACTTGTAACTTATATGCAGCGTCATGTCCTGTTTTCAAGGCATACATGCTTATTATGCACAGCCCAACGAGGGCATGTCTGCTATAAATCTGTCCTTACTATTCAAGGAATGAACATACCCTCTATTCCAGAAATGTATGATATACACTAGTACTCCATAGCCTCTGTTGAAATAGAAAGCATCATTACTATAATCTTGCATACCAATAAAAAGCAGAAGCACCAATTGAATGACTAAAGACAACAGTCATGCCTTAGACTTTTAATTATGTACCATAATCAATGGTCCTGAGTGCAAGATGCCAAATCACGGCAACTATACATAAGATTTTTCATAATTCATTGCTGTGTTACAAGCAAATGCAAGTCCAGCATAACATGGTAGGTCAGATGGGATGTGGCCAGGGAGGATCAAGAGGGAGGGGGGGGGGGGGGGATGAAGACTGATTAACTAGCTAGCTACATATTAAGGATCTGAGGGAAGTGGTGACCCATTAATTCAATAGGATGACCATTGAACATGTATTACATGTAGCACCATAGTTAGTAGATTTATGCCAGTGCCCAAACATTTGTTAGCTAATTGGGAGTAGTCTGACATGCCACCACTCGTGATGAGAGGCATTATATGAAGGCTATAGCAATGTTTATCCATGATTTACATAATTCCTCTTAGGACTGTTCTATATGGAAGAAAATATGCATCGTGATCTGGAGTTACTAGTTTGTCATAAAGTGTTTCCATAATTGTACATACATACACACATACATACATACATACATACATACATACACATATGCATACATACATACATACATACATACATACACATATGCATACATACATACATATTGGTAGAGGACAGGTAGACGGACAGACGGATGAATGAGTGCACAGACAGACAGACAGACAGACAGACAGACAGACAGACAGACAGACATACAGATAGACATACAATGTCATACATACACAGAGACGATCTCATGTTAGCTATGGCCAGTTGTATTATGTCAATGTTAATGATACATGGTTATGCGGTTGAGGTGGCTATAGCTCATAATATTTGAAGTGTAGCTAATTATACAGGTCCGGCTCAGATTCCTCGAATGACAAACACACTAAAGAGACTTATTTCGGGAGAAACCTGGGGGGGGGGGGGGGGGGGGTGGGAGCCCTAGAACACGCAATTCGGGAGAAACCCGGGGAATGCCCTGGAACGTATCTCAATTAGCATCTCAAGGTAAACACATTAGGCTGCACTTGGACAGCACAGGCTCAGGCTACAAGGTCATGAAAACACTACCGGTGCGATCAAAAGACATGGTTGCTATGACTCCACCCAATCAGATTGCTCCATTGAAGCAAATGGCATGAAGCCTTCCAAAGAAATAACATATTCATAATGGAGGTGGCCTGTCTGCCGGCAAAAGTAGGCTGGGCATTTCACGGGCTTTGGGGATGAATACTCTTCAATCATGGGACTTTCCAGCCTACAACACAATATAGGAGGGTACTAAGGTTTATCTAACCCAATAATAGAAGTTTACTGTGTAATCCACCCGCTAGAATGTTCGGCAGATGACGTATTGCCAAATGGGCAGATTTGACTTCTAAAAGTGGTAAACAAGTAAATTTCCCCTGTACTGACCTTGAGTATTGTTGTCTCCTGCGCGCCAATTCTCGTTAGGGATTACGTCTTCGGAAGTAGATAGGCCTATAAAAGAAAGACGCCTTTAGATCTGCTCATAAGAAAGCAGTTCAAGGAAGAGCTGATTAAAAAGAAAAGGAGTTCACCGCTTCGTGAACTGAACTCGATTTCAAGACTTATCACCTAAGGTGAGTAGGTTTCCTCTGACTCTTAGTCACCCAGGCAGGCAGAGCTTTTAGCATGCTGTTCCTTTTTGCAGGTACTAGCTACAGCTGCTACATTTAGAGTGGAGATAGCACCAATTTGCCTATACAATAGTGATACTTTGGTACCGCGTTTTGTCATACTGCAGTGCATGTACGCTGCTGTGAATACACATTTTCTGTCGTTACTTTCTACAGAAGAAAAGAATTTGACTACTTCGTGAATTTCAAGACTTGTCACTTCAGGTGAGTATAGCTACGTGTAGGCAAATAATAGCAATGGTACTGTTAAATTTGTAGCAAATGGTAGCTTTACCATACTGCAATGTGTGCATACTTTTTCTCTATAGCTGAAATGGCATCTAAATTTGACAAAGAGGAGGTGAATACAGCTAGCTATGTTTTCAGTTGCTAATTGCTATAGTAACTTACCAATATCTACTATATATTATTTATGGATTGTTTTCACTTGTTTAGACCTACAACTGTGACAGTGATACTGCGGCTGAGGACAGTACTGTAAGTTGCAAAACCTAATGTGTGTACATACCATACAAGTTTTGCAGTAATCTCATTTGGGAGTGGCTCTAGATTTTAATGGGAGTGAGCATGCGCAGAACTGTTTCTCTAGCTATGTACACAGAAGATTTTTTATATATACAGGCTTCTTGTGTAGAAGAAGTGAACTTGTTTAATGCAGGTGCTATATGCGGCATTACAGCTTTTGGTATTAACATGACGGGATGTAAATTTCTAGCTAACATAACATGGGATTGAGGCTGAGCATCCATATTGTACGTAGACCCAATTAATGAGGACGGCAATGTATACTGTTACAGGGTTTGTTTTAAGGTGGCAGGCAAGCAGTATGAAACAAGTGCGTACTCACGTGACCATCATCACTAATAAAATCTTGGTGCAAAGGTTTTCTGGATGCCACAAAAATCTGGTCAGTGACTATAGCAGACTTACTCTTTGCTGACAGCTTCTCCAGTGGTTTCTCGATGGGGCTACATAGTTAGATGGCGACAAACACTCGATACAGTAGAGGTCCTTCTACACAAACGCACGCAAGCAGTAAACTTCTACCTGGAAATTACCCTTCCAACCCAGTATAAGCAGAGTTCTGCAGTGCATTGCAAAAACTTCACAAAGCCCCCTCCAGATCAGCGTTAACTTTATCTCGAGAAAAGAGTGGAGATATAGCTTGGCAATGCATACAATACAACTGAGATGTCCTAAAAATTTATGTTGGCTTGTGTGCTGCTCCAGAATGTCAGGTTTGTTACGTATGTAGAACCAGCATGCAGTTCTTGAATGTCGAGTTTGGATACCATTCACGGCAGGACTTGCAAGTTACAAGATATTTTAGGTGACAAACCAATAATTGTAAGATCACTTGTCTGTCACTTTCATGCAAATCACTAACCCTCTAGGAGTCATGTAGCAGTCCTCGCAGTCCCTCTCCTGAGCCGACCGGTAACCTGAGGGGAGGGGGACCACAAGCAGTGAGTCTGCATGCAACATTATGCATGATAAAGGGGACTCTTATGGTGTTCTGGTCTGTACGATCTTGAAAAACTATACACATGTCACTGAATAGACACCATTATAGTACTGCCCACTTTAGGTGGAGCCTTGCATGACTCTGCTACTGTAATACAACGGCGATTGCCCCACTGATAGTAATGTCATTCTTTCTACTATTCATAAAGGGACTTGTAATAACAAAGGGCTCAGAACCATATAGTGGGCTAATCCAAAAACCAGTACTGGCCACATTGTGGGAAATGCATACATAGTATCCCTATCCACACATTTCAAGTTTCAAGACAGGGGTTGAAGATGGAGGGAACAGGGGCTCGAGCCCCCCCACTTTGGACGATACAGGCTGTGATGCCACATAAGCATAAGACATACAGGGAGTCCTTCAGCTGTAATCGGAGTGAGACACCAACGGTCCAATGGGAGGCTACTGACTATTAATTGAATTGAGCCTTCGTCGAGGCTCCGCCCTTTATTGAATGGGAGGGGCTGAGCTTGTTGGATTAAACTTTGAAATTTGTAGTTATGCATATGTACACGTGAACAGGTACCGATATCATTAAAGATATTCTAGCAAGCCTCACCAGCCAGTGACCTTTAAGTTTCCAAGGCTCTCCTTTGGATAGAAGAAGGTGGTATACCGTACATGAGATGCTATGAAAGCGCTTCCTGACCAAACATTGGAAAGTGGGTGTTCAAAAAAAATTCCGTGCTGCACGTGGGAAATTACAATCTTCTCTTCTTAGCCCCCCCCTCCACACATACTTTTAATCTACTTCTGACACCTTTGCAAGGGTATTCTCAAGTTTTTGAGGCCGGCCAAGTTCAATATTTTCGGATTAAACCACTGGCTCTGAGCCCTTCTTACTGTTTGTAGTCATACATAATAAAATTTGGGCAGTGAACGAATGAAAGAGGGGCACAGTATTAATACTAGGAATACGCAAACATAATATGCCTCACGGCTATACAAAGGCCTGCATGAACAGGTAGTTGCTATGTATTAAGGCTACACTACCTAAGGGCTACAATAGAAATTAAACTGGCCTTTAAAAGTAGATGATTCTAAGCTGTATGGGGGGGGGACACACATGCAGACCTTTTGCTTACATTATCACACCCCGGGTTGCACACATTGCGGACTGGGGCTGGGGTAGCTCCCCAGATGTACACGGGGCCGACTATTATCATGTGTTAGCTAGTCGCGAGAATAAAAGAAGCAGTAATTCTGGATCAGCTATGATAAAAAGACTGACATCCAGGTTATGTCTCTATCTACAAGCTTTTCCGAGGATCAGCCACGGATGCCATGGGAGAGCAGACGGAGAAGCTGTAGTGCTTGAAACTCATCGCTCAATCGCGCTGTCCATCTCCAGCACTCATATCTCTACTTATACAAAGGGTACACAAACTCTACTGTGAGCTGTAGTAAGCCTTCCTTGGTAAAACTATGAGGTAGACTTGTCGCTGCGTTTGGCAACTACACTGTGATCACTAGCAGTAGTAAAGGAGTGTGAGTAGTAGGGAATACATTTTGAATGCCTGTAGAATAGTATTATGGCACTCTCTGCAAAGGAATAAGTATTTAGAAACCTTTTACAGATCAGACACATTTACATATTCAAATTTACTGCTGTACTATACACATGTATACAACGCCCAAGTAATGTAACGGTTTTGTTTAAAGATATCACGGCTGTTAAAGGAGTATAGGGTAGCCGTTCTATGCATAGTTTCCCTATACTACACTTAAAATAAACTGCTGGTGGCAGACAGCACACGGTCACTCTAATGATACTAATATAATATGCATATCTTTGAATTATTTTCAAGCCTCAAGCTGGGTTCCAGTGCGGACACCAATCCCCAACATACTATGTTCAATTCACTTGTAATGATTATGCATACTTGTGTTATTACTGCTTTAATAATGCCTTTTGGCACTGTCCATGGCACAACACATGTCCTCGTAAAGCAATATATTATCCTTAAATTTATTCACTGTCATAGGCCCCTGTGTCTCTTTATGGTTATATTATTTGATGTGAACACTACTTAATTGAACTCTTATGCTATTGCTTACATTTGTGCAAAATCTCTCGCTATGGTGCTGGATATTTATTTCTCGCAGTCCACCTGTTAAATTTACCTGTGGTTTTAGAACCTGGCTATGTTCTTACTGCATCGAGAAATACTACTCACATGTCCATGGGATCCCCAGTGTTACCAGATGTTTGATTGCTAATCTAGCTGCTTTCCGTTTCTAAGCATAACATCAGTATACTCGTATACAGCCCCCAAGTAATGTAATAGTTTTGTTCAAGTATACAATGGCTGTTAAAGGAGTGTAGGGTAGCCACTCTGTGCATTGGTAAGTCTAATGATACTATCACAATATGCATCTCTTTCAAGCCTCAAGCTGATTTCCAGTGTGAACACTGTTCCCCGACATACTACGTTAAATTCACTTGTGGACACAGTGCATACTTGTGTTGTTGCTGCTGTTTTAATTACTGGTGGCACTGTCCAGTGGACAGAACATGCTATCGCGAAGCAGATTATATTCCTCGTTAAGTTTTGTCATAGGCCCCTGTGTCTCTGTGTAGTTATGTTATTTAATGTGAACATGTGTCAATGTCATAATGAAAATATGCATCTCTTTGAATTACTTTCAAGCCTCAAGCTGGGTTCCAGTGTGGACACCAACCCTTGACGCACTATGTTGAATTCACTTGTGGTGACTATGCATTAATGTGTGATTACTGCTATTGTAATGCCTGGTGGCATTGTCCGGTGCACCCATCATGTCCTCGTAAACTGCAATATTATCCTCAATGTGCTTCGTCATAGGCCCCAGCATCTATGTATAGTTATGTTATTTGATGTACACACTTCTAAATTAAATTCTTGTGCTATCACCTTACTTAATATGTACAAAATCTCAAGTCCAATCAACTATGGTACTATGCTTGTCGAATATTTATTTCCCAAAGACCACCTGTGGAATTTACCTGTGGAGGGCTATGTTCTTGCCGTATCGAGATTACTACTTCACATGTCTATGGCTTCCCTAGTGTTACCGAGTGACAACCGACGTTTGATTGCTAATCAAGCTGCTATTCATTTTTCAGTGCATGAAAGTGTAGACATCAGTACGAATTGCTCAATAACCAAACTTATTTGTTTGCAGAAACGTTTAGTAAGTGGCTTGATATAATCTATGCTTCAAATGTCTCACCCCTTAAGCCCGATATCTGGCCTATATGTTCAGGATGCTGGAAAGGTACTTTTGATCTACCAATGAGATTTGTGAAATTTGATTGTTGCGCATGGCACTACATGTGGCTATGCCGAGAGTGCTACCATTCAAGGTATTTCTCCTGCCCATACGGGCACCCTCAAGCACGTCGTACAACATAACCAGTGCAGCTTTGGCTCAAGCAGTACTGTATGCAGAGAAAAGACCACTTGTAGTGACATACGTAGTTATAATTATGTACTTGAACAAGCCATGAGCTATGGTGAATGTATTGCTTACTGATTTCCCTCATGCATTCTTGCATTGCATTGACTTTGTGCTGCTTCATTTGATCTGTTGAAAGGGAAGAATTATAATATCAATCATGAGATACAGTCAGTATAAGACTAAGAATATGCAATGAATAAACTAATGAACCATGTCTACGTCATTTGAGATTGAGTCATTGCATATTGTTATGAGAGGATCATGCTCATAATCATGAAAACCTATTTCCACACTAATAACCAATATGAAATCATAGCCTATGTACAGATCCCTCCCAGAGAGAACTATATGCCGTATGAGGAAGTGTTAACTGTATTTGCAGACCATACTCTCACTAAACACCCTGTGACCTCTAGGTAGCTAGGCAACTGGGGATCTATCATACTTAAACCCTCGGTGTCTAATGGCATACTATAAAGGAAGTGCCTATTTATTATTCATAGAATATTTTTTTATTGCACTGTAATACTGAGTGCCTGCTTTAATCATTCCACAGACACAACATGGAAAGTGCCAGGGCTGTGGAGTGCTCACAGAAATCAAGGCCTACAGATTATTCCAGTGTGGGAAAATCCACCATCTCTGTGAAAGCTGTGCAAACAGACCGAACTGCCCGATACACCCAATGAACAAGAGACTGTAGAAATACAATGGATGTAGAAGGCCGGCCACCCAATCTTTGTTTTCAATCATTATGTATTCATATAACAAGCAAACATGCTATGTATGTTTATTTATCTACTGCAATCATGTACGCAATATCAGTGCATTTATCATCCCCCACCCCCCATTCATACAGTAACTTGAATTAAGGTATCTTTGTGGTAAATCAAAGGGCACTAATGTTGATTTAGTATTCTTTGCAACACCAAGAGCAAAGATAACTAAAATGATAGTACAAAACCAATAAAGTCAGTGCATATTAATTTAGTGATTAAAATATACAGAATCAAATTACAAATTAGTCACACACTCTACTACATCATAAATTAAAAGTGCTTGTTCACAACAAAATCATACAAAGTGATTAAATTACTGCATAATTAAAGTAAATGTCATGAAATCAGATAATGTCAAAGTGCACAGAGTTAAATTATATCACTGACTGTTGTTGTTATGCGGAAAGAGTCCATTCTGGACAACGACAGTAGGTGAATAAGGCCGGGGTAAGTCGAGATTTTGTTGATTTGTGGGGTGCACCTCTGCCCGAATGAGAGACTGAGCACCTCCACTGGTCGGCTGTGGCTGGTGCTGGGTACGATCTTCATCCTGTTCCCAAGCAAAATTCTTTGAAGGTACTTGCAGTGGATGAAGAGGCCTTCTTGATGTTTGGCCTTCCCTTTCAGTTTCATTAGGACTGCGAAAAACAAAACGTATTGGTGGATCTGAGCCCGACTTGGCTGATAACTGAATATTTGAATTGCCAGAAAGAAATTGTTCAATGTCAGTAGCGCTCAATTGTGGAAGCATGTCGACTGGAAAAACGAGAGCGATGCTGCCCTGTTTTTGAGCGTCAGGTGCACCAAATGGTAGTGGACCAAAAGGCGGTAATCCAGGAGGTATAATTCCAGGGGGCAAAGGTCCAGTAGGAGGACATCCAGCGGGAGGGGGAGGATTTCCGGGTGGAGAATTTGCATCTAATATATGCTGCCGCTCATTAGGGGAAACAGGTGGGGCAGGGTATTTCCCTTTGAATTGGTATACTGCAAATTCGAAGATGCAGTCTGTTTTGTTGCATTTAACACGGATGCCTTTGAAACGATTCACCTCCTCATATGTCAACTCCTTGTCCATTTCTTTTCGTGCTTTCTTGCTCTTTCTAAATAATCTACGTAATGGGAAAAGATGAAAATGCTGTGCTCAGATGGTTATTATATTGATCCCACTTCAGTTAAACAGGATAATAATAATTATGCTCAATTTTAGTCCATTAAGCTACTAGCAGTAGACCCTTTTCTGAGAAAAGCAGAGAGAGGGTCTACCATAGCCACCATCGTTCCCAGGCCCACGCGTGTGTTTCATTTTCATCGTAGCTGTGGGCATGGTACATTTTCTCATGTGTGTGATCCATAGGGTACAAAGGCGGTAGAAGGGTGAATTTTTGCGCAGGCATGCAAGGACAGCTGCAGTTCGCAGACAATGAATAAAAGCAGCGAATCTATACTTCTTATAGCTGCTCTCCGGAGCCCGTTTGTACCACAGACTAAACGCTGAAACAGTGTCGCTAGCAAAAGGTAGAGAAGTGCAACCGTCTTCGGGCGGTCCCTGCCCACACACAGTTAAATCATGTAAGAAAATGTACCAGGCTCTCCAGCAACATGCACGAAAGCCTGGGGATGAGGCCAGGTCTACCGGATGTCATTAGTATTCATAGCTCACAGTTATTGTTTCAACAAAGCACATACTTAAACTATAACCCTATGTCAAGGCCACAGCAGACACAGCAAGCAATTAGCTGGCCAAGGTCAGCTAGTCATGAAAACAAATAACATCTGCTCTCTTGCTTGTTCTGAGAATCAAGGGCGTGAGAGGGTCTAGCTCAATAGACTACACTGCAAAAACAGAGTGGTCATTTTAACCCATATAGGGTTGCCTCAGTTGCAATACTAGAATGCACAGTTAAGTGCAGTTCAATAAGATCACTTACTCAGGGAAACCCAGATATCATTTTTGTTTGGTGGGGATAGTAACAGGTTGGTACAAAGTTGCTGTCTAGCTACAAAACAATGTGTAAACAAGTGGATCACTTTACACGGATATTTCTCCAATTTCAAAAGGATAGAAAGACCAATTAACAATGCATACCTTTCCCGTGCAGCCTGTTGCTATCCCCACCACAGAAATATAATGTAGCTGGGTTTCCCTGAGTAAAGTGATCTTATTGATATGCACTTAACTGTACATTCTGTGGTGCCATGCAACTGAGTTAACCTTATATGAGTTAAAACGACCACTCTATTTTTACAGTGTATGCTCAATTTATGCTAGCATAAATAACGTGGATTTATGGGTTATACTTAGCTATTGCTCTCTTTCAATGCTCATCAGCAAGCCAACTAATCCAAGCACAAATCAAAGTAGGTTAAACAGACGAGATGGCAAGGAGATAGGTGTGAAAAATCATGATTGCTGTCTTGGATAGTGTTGAGTAAGCCAAGCAGGGGAAAACATCGAACGTTTAGCTCTTTAAAGAATGCCAAATCTCTGAGGACACAGCTGCATTATCTAGTCACAGCTACAAAATTGAGTGTGACACTGAGGACACCACTGTAATGTGTGACATCATGGGCACAGACAAGTGTGTAAGTAAGGGGGCTTGGATGTGCGCACAAGGCGCACACACAATTTCTTCCCGCTAGTTACCGTAGCTACAGCAAAGTATGTTAGCTAGTGCGCTATTATTATATACATGTAGGGTGAATCTCAAAAACTGGGGGTGGGGGGTGGGGTTCAGCCCCCCTAGCCCCCCCTTTTTTCTACACCCTTGGATATGAGGTGGCAACAAAAAGAGCAGAGTTGCAGCCTGTAACATGTGACCTACTTGTAGCTTAATTATTTACTACTTATAGTGGTCAAGCTCGCAGCTGCAATTTTGACGTTTCTTAATTGCAGGAGCCACAGAAATGCTATCTGAATTGTAGCTACCTGTAACATGTGGCCTAGCTTAATTGTTTACTACCTATAGTAGTCAAGCACGAAGTAGTCTGAGCTGGGTTAAAACCATCCTTTTGTTTTTGTAGTGTACACACAAGAAGTATTTTGTGCCTGCAGTATAGCTAAGACAATAACTACATTAGAATGTATGGAACTACTTCATTAACAGTTAGCCTGTGTACATACACCATGCGTACTTACTCTTTTGGTGGTCTATATCGGCAAAAATGTTTTGAAACATCCACATCACCAATCTTTAGAGGACGAATAGTTAGGAGAACAGCATCTTTATGAAAGTACTCGGCAGTTTTCATTCTTTCAATGTGCAGGTTCACTATATCAATGAGAATAAGCTAGGATAGATAATACATAACTGGTGTAGTGATATGTACTTAATATAAGTATGTATGCCTTGGAAATGAGTGGTAATTGTTAATTAATTCCCTTAATATGTGACTTAGCTTAATTGTGTACCTTCTGGTGACCTATAATGGTCAAGAAATGTAATTAATTTGCTTGTATGCACATTGTTGTGCACCTCAGATAGTCCTAGCTGGGTTACATCAACCCTTTTGTTTTTGCAGTGTACATGTGAGAACAGTTAGTATGACGCTTTGCAACAGTCACTAGCTATGGCGCCACTAGTGCTTCAAGTACCTCAACTCTAACAACTTTCAGCACATCCTGTCTCTGCACGATATCTTTGTTAGTGCGTGTTATGCAATTGTGCCCCTTACAATTCAGAAATTACAATTATAGATATCACACCCGTAGCTTTCTTGGCCTCATCGGAAAATGGACCGACAATGACAAAATGTGCCTGCTTGGTCTTATATTCTGGTGGGTCACCTCTGAATTCATCGTCAATAACTCCGTCAGACTAGATTGAAACAATAAAAGCAGTAGTACAAGATATAAATCTTCATAGATGATTACAGAGGTTGGTTATCCACTGGAAAGAGCAAATGGGCAGCGTCTCTTGAGTACCACTTAATTAACCCAATGCTACTATAAGCAGTACAAATGTACAGCTACTTCCGCACAACTTGGGTTTAAATATCTGGTGAGAATGCTACATATGGGAGAGCTGTAGCTTGCCTAACTGAATACAATAGACCCTTTACCATTATGATGTAATGGGGGGTAAAAGTGAGCACTAAATGGAGAAAATACATGAAAACATATGTAAACAAGCATGTTCTTATGTTTTCGTACAAGAAAACTGCATCAAAGCACGTGTTCTCATGTATTTTCTCCATTTAGTGCTCACTTTTACCCCCCATTACATCATAATGGTAAAGGGTCTATTTTGATTGTTTTTTGTGGCACATGCACTTTGTTCGATCATTGCATTCGTGCATGTCCCGAGACCCCGCCCCTAAGTGGGTGGGTGCGCACCGCATGCTTTATAATCCAACTGGACCATTTCAAATCTGACGGCTACAGCCCTGTATTTCATTTATACATAGCTCAAATGTTTTAGTACAGCTATGTGCTTAGCTGATTAAGATGCCAACTAAAGAGTTTCTGCTGTCTCTGAAGTCCTAGATTTATGGTTTTTGCTAGTATCTGTGCCTAGAACAGCCACAATTTTCCATGTGTATGCTCAATATAGTGGAGAGGTGATACAGTCTTGCGCACTAATAATTAATTTTACTTGGCCTAATTATATATTTGCCTGAGTGTAGTGGCTAGAAAAATGCAAGTGGAATTTGCAAAGCAGGGATTCCTTCCTTAGTAATCACCTGAAATTGTCTGCAGTGGCTTGGGTGTGGACAGGATATTGAAACTGAAGCTTTGTAGAACAGGGATTTCCTTATCATGCAGTACACAGTACAGGGCCAAACCTAGGTCAAAGGTCACACTCATTAGGATTTCAATCCATTTCTAAGTACATAGTAGCTTTATTCACAGGCTTCGCCCCAACTTCTGTCACTTGTATGGCTTTTCATTAAGTGAAACATATAAATGGGCCTGGGGACAACGTTAGTATGACGCTTTGCAACAGTCTAGCACTCACTAGCAAGTGAAATTTACAAAGCAGGGATTCCTTCCTTAGTAATCACCTGAAATTGTCTGCAGTGTACGTATGGCTTTTCATACTGCAATTAACAAAAGCTGGGGTGCAGGCCTGGGCACGAGGCTTATAGTTAGCACTTTAGCTTAAATTATCGTTTAGCCACTACAAAGCTTGCTTGTACTGCGAGCTAGCTAAGCTAGAGGCTAGCATCAGACGCATCCTTCTTGCTTGATCTAACTCGCTATTAAAACTTCGATAGGTCCGGGCCGGCGTTGATTTTCATCCGCTACTCTGATCTTACAGAAGCTTGAACAAGACTGCAGCCGCTCTTTTCGGTTAAGTCTGCGAGGACCCGAGAAAGAAAATTTTGCGGTTCATGACAGCCCCACAAATACAGAACCACGCAAAAATAACCGGCTGTACGGCACTCCACCTCAAAGCCCTGCACCCACACGTTCTTTTCAAACAAGATGGCTGTAATGAGTAACTTTGCTATTGGAGAGCCTGGCATTTCCTCTTACGTGATATAACTACTTAATTATGCATGGTAGGGACCAATTGAAAGACGGATACACTTCAGTTTCTCCACCAGTTGTAGTTGAAGAGTAAGCCACTGAGCAAATATTTGCCATCCTTAGGGGAAAATATACGTGTATGGGGGATGTAAGGATTAGAAGTAGACCCTAGCCAGCTACAATCTTATGCGATTCAACTGTCTGGCTCCCTACATCTTAAATTGCATAAAAAGAGAGCTAGTCTTATTAACTTCACATACTGAATTACACATGGACCTAGCTATAGTAGCTAGTAACCTTAGTAAGGTTCTCTCTCCTCTGTGAAAATATGTCGTCTTGGAAGGTGACAGTGACATAGTTGGCATGGAATTCTTCCTTCTTTCGCACTTCAGTTTCATTTCGGTAGAATGGGTTGAAGTTCACAGATACTACCTACGTGATGTAATGATTATAATTACACGTTGAGAAAATACTTACACTGATAAGAATTACCACTAGCTGTGATGTTTTTTGCTTTCGCAAGTATCATATTAAATTTTTCTAAATAAGTGCCCGCCCCCAACTTTGACAGTTCTATGATTTGGGAGGGTCCGCAGTATAACTGCCCATCACGTGCAGCTACAGTCTGTGTAAACAATATTAGTACAGAGGTTTGCAGAATCTGTGCCTGCTGCAGACAGGATTCGAAAACCCACTCGTTCATTAGTGTACTTCCGTTTGAGGAGTCCTAGCAAACGCTAAATTGAGTACTGTGAATAATAGAGAGTTCCAGTGCAGGGGCAATACAGCAAGCTAGTTACAGTCAAGCTTATAGGTACGGCTAAGAGAGGATAGTCAGTTATTTCTTACATATGTAGTTTGCAATAATGTGGCACTTATTAACTGTAGAAGAAGCAATGTCTTTACTTCCTTGCAGTTACCTACATGGCTAATACAAGGTACAAAAAGGAAAGTAAACAGCTTTTGCTACAGTTATGGAGTTGGTTACCTAAACAGCGCTCAATGACTCTCCATTAAATTGGTTTAACAGTGGTACCGAATTCAAAATCACACAATTTTATGAATGCAGCACTCTCAAAACTTTTAAACTTGGCAGAGAAAGTTACTTGATATATTGAATATTAAAACAAAGTACTAAGCTGATTGAGCAGGCTACCATGGCAAGTCAATAGCGCAAGAACAAAATGGTATATCCCACACCTCTTACAAAAACATAGTGACCTCATGAAGGTTTGTCTCCATAATGATCAAACATTTGCTAGTTACCCCTGCTTCCTTCTCAGAAAATAACAGAAGTCACTTAGGTATCTCCTGATCTTATCAAAACTATGTAGTTCCTATGAAAACATGTAACATCATCCACACTGCATTGCTGCCCACACTTCTGCTTATACTCAGACTTGTTGTGCTACATAGGGGGCGGAACACAATTGTACTTGGGGCTGGGGGGGGGGGCAAGTCAGGTCTACATAGGCCCCTTGACATCAGAACCATTCTTTAATAGTCAGGCTCAGGCATGGCCTGACCCCGAATGCCTGACTACCAGTGCTGGAAGCCAAACTCCCACTAGGAATAACATTACACATTGACTCTCACTATGGTGATACTGATGTAGATCTAGCATTTAAACATCTATACCTTTGGCTTTAACTTGCTACAATCCCTTAGAAATTGTCCAAACGATTGCTGAGTGCGTTATTTAGTTTTTAGGGGGGACATGGCCCCCTTGCAAAAAAAATTGGGGGGGGTGGGGGGGGGGAGCATATACCCCCAGTGCCCCCCAGTTCCAACACCTAACAACAACTGCAACTTTCACCCTTCTATTATAGCTACCACCCTCCCACTAGTATTGTATGCATCACACACATAAAAAAGTGTGCTAGGCACACAGGTAGGTAAAGCGGAATGAGCACATGGGCATGGGAACGAGACTAATTGGCAGACAAAATTGCTGTACTTACATGTAGAAACGCCCGAGAAAGAATAAGAGAGTATCCAATTGTGCCAAAGGAAATATCGTAGGCCATTTTATTATCTGGGGCAAGGTGGAAAAACCCAAACAGCAAGTTTCGGATGCTGTCCATCTGCTCCTGTGTAAAGGAAGTGTGAAGTGTATGAGCACAATGTTATGTGTTAAATAGCACACGATTATCTTCAAGTCTGTACCCATTAACTGTTTTATCATTTCTGTATCCTTACCAGTTTCATGCTTCCTAGCCTGCCCTTTAGCAAGTTGAACGCTTTTTGTTCTGGGTTCTGATTAAAACCCGCTTCAAAGAATGAACTCCTCAAGTCTTTATCTCTAGCCGAAGAGCGATTTTGATTATGATCTTGGGGTGGGACATTCTGGGGCGGGACATTTGGGACTGAGTCAGTGTTGTTCTTGTTCAGTGTCGTCCCGTGTTTGCTTTGCCTTTCCACCCGATTTGAATCCATACATGGCAGGGAGGCCCAGAATGAAGTTGACGTAGCACCTTCACTTTCACCGTCGTGTGAAGCCCTCCCATCTTCGTCACTCTGATCTTCATCGCTCTGATCTCCATCGCTCTGATCTTCATTGCCCTGATCTTCAGCATTAGCTGCATGATGGATAGTCCCGTTCTGTGGCTCTGGTTCGGTGTTGCCCGAGGATGAGGCTGCATGACGGAGTAATGGCAAGCAAGTTTGACAAACACTATAATAAACACACTCTCTTAGAATGAAATATCTCACCATTGGATTGTAATATCTCTGTAATTTGTTGGTCTTTACTTGCATCAATGTAAAGATGGAGAAGCTCATGGTCCTTTCCAATGTATTGCTTTAATTCTTTGTCCATTCGGATGTCCTTGAACACTTGCCCGTGGCCTGAATCAGCTCTATAAAGGCGCATCAAGAGGAAGTCGAGATCATTTCCTATTCGAGGCGAAAAAAGCGCTCTAAACCGTCTATTCCAGAATGGCGAAAAAACATACTCATCTGGTTTTAGGCATGAAGTAAACGCAAAGAGAGCGGCCTCCTTGTATCCAAGGGCATTGGTATGCCTCCGAAAACACCAGAATAAGCCATAAGCTGTGACTGCAATCGCAGCGACTAGAAGAAAGTAATCCGCAATCAACAGTTTCACATATACCCTGAAGGATGAATACACACAACTGACGGAGAATGGAAGCAACCAGCCATTCGGGGGATTCGCACTATCGAAATTCTCCGGGCACTCAAAAACAAATGCAAAGTCAGACTCTGGAAAGATTGTGCCATTCACAATAATGAAGACAATGGCCAACGCCAGTTGTAGTATCAACTTACCAATGTAGAGCGAGAAAATTCGAAACCATTTCCATCTGTCAGGGAACTCCTTCTCCAATTTTTTGACTATTTCAAAGTTGGCAGGTCGATATTCACCCGTGTTGCTATCTCTCAAGCGATCAAGCTGTCTAACAAGGTCGAAAAAGAAATCAAACTGCCCACGAAACAGCGAGGACCAAAGATAATGTGGAGCTGCGAGCAAAATACCCTGGATTAAGATAAACACCGTGTAGTATTCACTGAAAGAGAGGTCCTGCAGGCAATAGTTGTTTACATATGCAACTTGATCCCGTGTTACTTCAGTTATATTGTGATTGGAAGGAATGTTAACGTAACAGAACAAGCCTCCATTACGCAAGAATTGAATAGAGACATCAAAAAGCGTCAGCAGTGCAATAATTGTTGCAATGTAAAGGATGAGCTGATCCCAGAAGAACTCTTTTGGTTCAATCTCCTTCTCTGCTTTGTCTCTAGGACCGTCATTGTTATCTTGAGCCTTTTCCTGAACGTCTGAGCTAAATATCAGCTGATTTGGAGAGGTTGGTAAGGATCTTAGAGCAGCCATCCCGGTTAGTAATTCGCGTATCCAATTCACTAGCTATTAATACTAGAGAACACTTCGCGCCATGCTGACTTCCTGGAATCTGCTAACCGAAACCCTTTATCAGTGATGCATAATTCATATTCGGGTTACGACCTCGGCTCCTGCGGCTACGCATCGCATCACGTAGTCTCGTGCCTAGACCACGCCCATCCAAGGGCTGACATGTTTAATATTAAAGGCGAACGACAATGCACGCTCATTGATAGTTGGCTATCAGTTGTTAGGCCAGGCAAACTCTCCCTACCGTTAGAGTTGGAAGCTTCTCTACCATATTGTCGATCTCGACCACTTATTAAACCGCGCGGGGCCTTCGCCCCTCGAGTGCGAACCCGCGTTGGCCCGCGAGAAAGATAAGATGTCATGAAAAAAAGAAAATCAGGCCAAAAAGTGGGAGGCATGGCCCGGGATCAGGCCTTCCCAAAAAAAATACGGCCCTGATTTAACTGTTTCGGCCGGGGTAGTCTCGAGACCAGTTCTGGGTTTGCGTACTGCGCTACACAACGGCTCTGACGTATAGTACGGAGCGCGGTACGCAGTGTGTACGTAGCTAAATTCTCTTCTACGACAATTACGGTCCAAGAAATTATGCCTGATTAGCGCCATCACTAGCAGAGAGTGAGAGCCACTAGAAATTATTTAGCACGAGGTAGAGCACGTGATGGTCCAGGCAGTCTCGAGCCCAGACCTTCGCTCCTCCCCTCGCAAACGGCGGCATGTTTAATATTCCAGGACACGTTAGCGTACAGAAATATTGCTTAGCTGTGCTTGTGAAAATAAATTCTTATTGGCTAATTTGGGTTGTGGGCATGAAAACATGAAGATAATACTACAGTATATAGTTGTAGCTAGCTAGATAAGCAGCTAGCTAATTGCCCTCTCTCTTCCATGATGTCTGCATCCTCCTCAGGTCTGGGACAGGACTATCTGACACTTCTTGTGTGTTCTATCCTCAAGCTAGGCTAATTAAAGTAGCTGCAGCCCAGTAGAGAGGACTATTCCAAACAGAAGAATGAGTGGGAGGGTAGTCTATGAACACCTGCCTATTATACCTATAGCTAGCTAGTACATAGCTAGTAGCTAAGATCATGCATAGCAGCTGTTGTCCAAAGAAACCGTCTTGTAGTGCCGGGCGAGACCAGCTAGGTAGCTAGTCATCTGGAACTGAGTGTCCATAGGTTGCATGGGATTAAGTTAGATGATGCTCAAAATGGAAACTATTCATCATAGCTAATACCCTGTATAGCTAGCTATAGCTATAGCTATATTTAGTAAAATCCAGAATTTTATCTCCTCAGGAAATTGCTAGCTACTCGTGTAAGCTGCTTGTATATTACAACTCCATACGCATAGTAGCTAGCTACTTAGATAGTTTAACCTAAACTTAGACTTCTTATGGGAACGTACCAAGTGGTAATTGTGTTCTTTTTCCATTTCATAAGCCAGTAGCTAGCTCCAGTGTTCCATTCCAGTAATCCAGTACTCCCTTCCAGTCCCTTCATTCCCAAAGGAGGTCGTGGAAAATAATTATGCTAGCTAACTTTTCTGTGCTGTTGTTTGGTCACAGTTCTTTACTGTCAATGTTTAGCAACTGTTTATTTTGGGGAAATGGACACAAATCCCACGGGAGATTGAGTAAGTTACAGTACTAAAGCAGCTTATTAGCTACTGCCTCTAACAAATATACCATCTGATTTAGCTAGATGGCTCTTTCAGTGAGTACCTTACTTTTCCTGTTGATTGTTTCACTGTCTTTGCAGTCCTGCAGCAACTATAAAACTGAAGAAAATGTGGACAACAAAACTGTGATAGAGGTCTCTCTTCCCAAATGCCCACCTGGCTTTTTCCTCAGCAAAGACAAGTGTAACTGTTCTGCTCACTATGCAGGGAAGGCATACCCTGGAATAGAAAAGTGCAACATTCAAAAGTTTCAAGCATATATTGTGCAAGGATACTGGGCTGGATACATTCACAACGAAACACCAGAGAACTTGTACACAGCCCCATGCTTCCTCGGTTTTTGCAATTATGAATCTAATAGTAATAAGCTCCGCTTACTTCCAGAAAATGCTTCAATCGCAGTTTTATCGGAGTTCATCTGTAGTAAATATCGTAAAGGTGTGCTCTGTAGAGAATGTCGTGACGGTCGATCAGTGTACTATCATTCGCAGCATTACAAATGTGGAGAGAACAATTACTGTAAATTTGGTATACTTTTCTACTTCCTATCGGAACTCATTCCGCTGGTAATTCTATTCACTGTAATTGCTATATTTGATGTTCGTTTTACCTCTGGGACCATAAATGATTTCATTTTCTTCAGCCAAGTTTTGGACTCAATGTCTATTGATGCTAATGGCATTATGCAACTGCCATCTGCTGTTGACAAACTGAGCATTGGTTACAAGTTTTTTTATGGACTGTTTAATTTTGACTTCTTCAACATTGAATCTCTCTCCTTTTGCTTATGGAAACAAGCAACTGTCCTGGATATACTAGCATTCAAGTATGTTACGACAATTGTCGCTTTGGGACTTATCATGTGCTTAGTATTTATTACACACCGCTGCCAGTGCAGGAGAGTTTGTGTACTCAAAAAGAAATTCAGTGCAAGGAATTCTGTCATACACGGACTCTCTACTTTCCTGGTAATGTGCTATGCTCAGTGCACAAAAGTATCATTTCAAATCCTTACTGCAGTTATACTTACTGGACAAGGAGGCACTCCTGGTCCCCGGGTTTCAGGATTTGGTGGTGAACCCTACTTTCAGGGGAAGCACCTGGCATATGCTATTCCAGCCTGCATCTGCCTTACAACCATCGTGGCCATTCCTCCTGTGTTGCTCCTTGCATTTCCTCTCTCTTTACAGTTACTGTCTCTCTGTGGGCTCAGTGAGAGCAGGGCGGCTAACTGGATCTCGTTACATATCTGGACCCTTAGGTTGAAACCACTTTCGGATTCCTTCCAGGCATGCTTTAAGGACAAGTTAAGGTTCTTCGCAGGATTGTACTTCGTGTACAGAGTAATCATCCTAGCACTGTTTGCCTTTAGCAAAACCGCAATTCAGTATTACTTTACTGTTGAAGCAGTACTCCTATTAATGCTTGCTTGTCACACTTTATCACATCCATATAAAAATCAACGACATAATAGAGTTAGTTCACTCATGTTCATCAACTTGGCACTTATAAATGGGTTAACCACTTTTAGCTATGTTCATCATCTCACATCTGGAGAGAAAAGGACCACAGACATCATATCTTGGCTTCAGATGGTTCTGATCTACCTACCAACATGTTTTTCACACAAAAGGTCATCTTTCAAATTTGAAGTAAATTGAGTAGATATGACCTCACAAACTCAAATAATAGGGATTTGATCTGGAGGCACCAAAGGTTATAGCCAGATCAGAGAAAATTGCATAATGTCTGATGTAGTACGTAATTTGCTGTGCAGTTTGTGTCCTGCAGTTTGCTTCGTAGTTCCTGAGTAGGTCAATCTCAGAGCTGTTCTCTTACAATATAGGCCTCCCCTTGCAGATTTTATATATTTTACAGCCATGAAGATCATTTTTACAGCTGCAAAACAAGATTTCCATTTCATACCTAAAACCAGCCAGGTTCTATTCTCGTAAATTCAAACCCTGCTCAGCAACAGGTCATCATGATGCCAAGCTACATATAAATGCAGCTGTCACTTCATCTAATTACAGCTGATTCAGCAATCTTGTGGCACACTTATATTTAACTATCATCGCTACCATTGCTCTAACTACAAAATTACAAGGCTGGTGTAGTTTGGCCTGCAAACCTCAAGTAGCTAGCTAGCTTAATTCTGTTGTGCTTGTGGTATAGCACCACAATAATAGACAGACTGATTGTGTGGCACATCTTCCTCTATCACTTCTCCCTTCCTGTGTATAGAGATATGGGTATGAGACTATAGTAAATATACAGCCTATAGTTACAATGTATATGTGTATCTCTGTCATTTATGTTCACCCTTTAGATCCAAAAATTCAGCTTTCTCCTGGACCAGCACACTAGCTGGGTTAAAAAACCTCATGTTTTTGCAGTATTGGAGATGTGGCGGTTGTTAGATGGGAGTCTTTATTCAGTGGACTGGAATGGATCACTGGACTACTGGAATGGACTACTGGAACACTGGAATGGACTGGAACGTGCCTGTCACAAGTTTGAATTTTCAATGCCAACCGTACACATGCATGCATGCATCAATGGAAAGGTTATTTTAACAATGGATTGGTTGCTGGAGTTGCATCATTATCATTTTAGCTATACTATAGTTTTTGTAAGGGAACAATGTTCTGCTGATTGTGATACCTTACATGGCTATCATAGTAGGGATATCTCATGGTCACATACCATGAGCTATCCCTAAAAATCTGCTCATCAGCTAAAATCATGACTCTCTACTACACAAATGTAGCCAGCATAGTACACAGCTTTGACAGTAAACAATGTATTTCAGACGTATGACTCTGATAACGTGGCATATGGTCATGCACATGTCAAAGTGCAATACCACGTATCAATGACAATGTCCATCGTCTACATTAGCTGCAACTCTAGTAACCAAAGGATAATGCATACACAGAAGTGTTTCAGCTATAAAGTGGCACAGAACTAGCCTCATTCCTAGGCCCCGCTTTATTCGGTTGCACGAACATAAGTGTAACCAAACAAAGCAGGGCCTGGGAACGAGGCTAGTACAGAACATAATCACTATCTGAGAGAGTTCACTGACTTGTGTCCTCCACTGGCATTGAGAGGGAGAGTGGAGACACTAACCATGGCTGGGAAGGGGGATGAATTGTACACTAACTTCTTAGAGCCAGTGTAAAAAATATCCCTCCCATTTTCTTTCAAGAAAAATATGGACGTTTACACTTCGGTATTTTCTTTTTCAGATCTTTAGTATATTAGCTATTCCAGCAATTTGATAGCTATAGCTAGCTACTGGTGACTGAATTCAGGTTCAAAAGTCACCTGCAAAGCAAATTAACAGCTAATTAAGGTTTCTTCAACACACACGTACACAAATGCACGCATACATGAACACATGCACGCCTTCAAAAATATCCACACATCTCTAGCTAATGCACTGGAGCTCCCTATACAAACGGTTGCTGTGATAATGATTCCTCCAGGGCAATGGATGAATCGTTAATATTGTCACAGCAACAGTTTGTATCACTGTAAAAACAAAAGGGTTGCTGTAACTCAGCTAGGGTAATCTGAGGCGCACACAACAATGTGCACGTGCATACAAGCAGATCAATTATATACATTGCTTGACCATGTACAATAGGTCTCCAACTTTCAGATAGGAAGTACACAATTAAGCTAAGTCACGTATTATACAGGTAGCTACTGTCACAATTTGGGGATTATAATAGTAGCAACTTGTGTTCAGTGGACTTACTCTACAGTGTGACTGAAGAGTAAGAGTAAACTACCAAAGGTCAAATAAAATAGCCTCATTTTGTGTTTTATTCTTATTAGACTGAATTGTGGCAAAGTAGCTAGCTCAGCTAGTGGAATTAGCTTGAAGGCTCTTCCTGAGTGAGCATGTTCCGATAAAGATATAATGACAAGTTAACAATTTTAGAGGTTTAGTGAAGAAAAACATAAAAAGGTTCATGAATAATACAAGTTGAAAGTATTACACAATATGGAAACCTTTACACACATTGGAAGGAAAGGATCTCTAGATTCTACCTGTACTGACGTTTCAATTCACATGTTATCCGAAAACATAGACAATCAGTGCACAGGTACTGACAATTTGTGGCTTGGACGTGGGTCAGTTTATCATACGAGATGAAGCGACTCCAGCCCCATTCTTCATTCATTATATAGCCTGTCACTCTACCAGCATGAGCATCAGGTGTTGTGCCAGTGAACCTAATGGTCTTTTCAAAATGCCCTTTATTTTGTTGCTGGTTTAGCAGTTGAACGGTGATGTCACCTTGAAATGGCCACTTGAGTGAATTATCGAATTCACCCTTCATTATCTGAACAAAGACACTAATATGTGTACTGCTTTCATTAGCACACACATTGAGGCACATTCTATAACCCCCTGTGTGAGTGTAAAATGATGGAGAGAGCCAAGTGGTATGTTCTTGTTTAAAGTATCCAAAATCATCCATTGTAAACTCAATGGGACATATGCAAACACGCGTTTCCATGGCAAAACACTGTCTCTGCAGCTGTAGCACATCTCTACAAATGACATGGGTCACTCGAAAATGAAGACAGTTATGTTTGAGGTAGTGGCAATGCTTGGCTGGATTGTAGTCTAAGTCCTCATAAGCTACAAGCCCACCAAAACCTTTTTCAGCTATTTCACCATCAACCACTCTATAGCCAAAATGTATTCCAGAGAAAACTGCTGTAAATCTGTGATGCTCACGGTCCTCCAGTTGATTGAGCATCTCAAAAGCAATAGAATCTTCAAATGGCCATTTCAGTAAATGGTCAAAGTCTCCACGCATCAAATGAACACCTACATGAATAAGCTTGCCATCACTATCTATATCTGGGTTGACTTTAAGGCACATCTTGTATCCTCGAGAGTGAGTATGGAATGACGGGCTGTACCAACACTCCTTATTCCATTTGTATTGATGAAGATTAGTCATAGTAAACTCAATAGGAAGGGAGGGCAGTATTGGTTCCAATTTCCGTTGTATTTCTTCAGTCTTTCGTGCAAGAGATCTCTTTAGTGCCTCATTTTCTTCCTCAAGTTCTTCAATTTTTTGTTTGTTTTCTTTCAACTTTTTTCCAAATTCATCCCTGAGATTTATAATCTCTTCCTTGACTTGTTGGTTATGCACAGCCATGAGGGACATGTGGGCCACAACATTCTCAACTATATGGGTAGGCATATTCTTGCGAGGGAGCTTCACTTCACAACCAGCATAGCAGAAGTCACAACTGACTACTGTGAGGGGGCAGTCTTTGCTCACATGATGCTCAAGGTTCTGACGCTCGGCATGCACTCCACACTCGTTTGGGCAGGGCACTGGACGAGACCCACACACTGGCCAGTGCTTGGTTGTTACATCTTCAAAATCAGCTCCATAGTTACCACAGTAGTCACAGCTGAAGGGTCGTCGGATGCACTCTTCAATTTGGTGGGCGGTGACATAGTGACGCTGGAAAAGTTCACAGCAGTGATGGCACTCGACTTCAGAAAATTCGCAGCCAACGAGTTGCTCATGTAGCTTGGGGCTCACATTCAAGTGTTTGTCTAGCTCCCCCAACTCACCCGTCCACTGGCAACCCTCTTTCTTGTGAGAACACCAAACTTTAAATGCATAGAGTGAACGTTTCAGGCCCTTGTTTGGAACAACAGAGAAACCTTCCTCATTACAAGTTGGGCAAGAACCGTTTTGAAGTTGAACTCTGTCGATACACAATCGACAAAAGTTGTACCCACAGCACGAAATGAGATAGGGCTCACGAAGTACAGAGAGACAGATGGGACAATCGACTTGGAAGGCTTCCTGGGGACGCTGTATAAACTCACAGTAAAATCCACCTTGTTGTCGCTGCGCAACTTCTTTCGGAGATTTGCGTTTGAGCAAAGATTCTTCTACGCCCAGTGACTGCTCGGTTCTTTCTACGCTTTTGGTAGGAGATGGCGTAGCCATTTCAGGCGCAAACAAATTGGGAGTGGATCGTATTTTCACAGCGAAGGAATTTTAATAATATTCAAAGGGATTACAGGAAGCGGTTACGAGAAGTCGGTTACGCCCCTTGGTGGTACAGACGTCGACGTCCACCCAGACGTCGACGTGAGAGACTCAGACGTCGTCGTGAGAGACTCGGACGTCGACGTGAGACTCAGACGTCGACGTGAGAGACTCGGACGTCGACGTGAGACTGTAATAGCTGAGTTACAATACAAAAGTTTTAGCTGTTTAGGTTGAAAATTTACAATTGAAAAAATAAGCTCTTGCCTGCACCTCAAGCTATACTTATAGTAGCTACATGTACCTACTTAGATAATTTCAATTAGTATGAACGACCCATGCAAAAGGCAGTGGATCTCGGTTGGCTGGTTCTCTGTATTCATATTGGTTGGAGGCTAGTCTCGTTCCCAGCCGACTTTTCACCCTCCGTCGAAAATGTACTTTTCTCGACGGAGGGCGAAAAGTCGGCTGGGAATGAGACTAGTTGGAGGCTATACCAACCACAAACTGAGTTCATAAACATATCATCAAATGCAGATGGTTTAATTGCTGGGCTGCAGTATTATATTTATCAGGGCATGGTTATGATGTTTGCCTTTGTGGCTGGTAGAAAGAGGACCCTGAGCAACATGTGTTTTTCATGTAATGTTTTTGTTGTTCAATTCTACAGTCACATCATAATGTAGTTTGAATAATGCAGTTTCAGAAGTCCATTCCACTAGTCCAGTACTCCATTCCAGTCCATTGAATAAAGACTCCCCATTCCCAAAGGAGGTCATGGAGAATGGTAGCTATAGCTTTCTGTGCTGTTGTTTGGTCACAGCCTAAATATCAAGTTTGTGTAATTGATTACCTAGTCACACTATATTATCGGCTCACTTTATTTGCAACTGTTTATTTTGGGAAAAACAGGCATAATCCCTGGGGAGATGTGTACTAGAGCAGTTACTGCATCAAGCATGCCTTATTATTCTATTCTACGCTAGGACTTAGATGGCTCTTTCAGTGTGTATATTACTTTTCATACTGGCAGCTACAGTTTCACTACCTTTGAAGTCCTGCAGCAGCTATGAAATTGGGACTTTCGTGGACAACCAGATCACGCTAGAGAATGGCATTGATTGTATTTTTGGTGGACGAGAGCACCCTTGTCATACTCTAAAGTATGCAGCAGAGCAGTTAGCAGAGCATGCAAGTACTGACTACGCAGCATCGGTTGTGATCTATATTATTGGTCCTACAGTACCACTGAATGACACCATAAGGTTCGCAAATGTCCGCAACGTTTGGCTTATCGGTGAAGGTACTCAGATTCTATGTGGAGCTAATGAAGCTGGATTTGAATTCTCTTTTGTAAATGGCATTCACATTGAAAATTTAACCCTTAACGAGTGTGGCACTGACAACCTTACCGCTGCTATTCACATTAATAACTGCATTAATGTGACAGTACAAAATGTTGCCATTGCATCAAGTAGTGGTGTCGCACTGGCATTCTTTGACACATATGGAGACATTCAAATTTTCAATACCTGGTTTCAGAATAATAGTATACATTGGTATAAGAAGCAGTGGCATATTGGAGCAGTGTATATTGAATTCAGTTACTCTCCTAGTGAAAGGTGTCACCATCTGGGGCATTGTGTTCGTAGCAACTACAACTTTTCTAATTGTAAATTTGTAAACAATAGTTTTGCACTACCTACTGCATACCATGGAACTATTAGTAATAGTTTAGGAGGGGGGTTGGCACTTTTCTTCAAAGGAAGTAGTTGCTTCAACAATGTCATTCTACTGGAATGTGAATTCGAAGGAAATTATGCCTACTGGGGTGGAGGCCTGTATACTAGGTTTGCTAACCAGGCCTGCAATAACTCAGTAACGATCCTCAGAAACAGATTCACAAACAACGTGGCAATCAATGCGGGGGGTGGTAATGTTGTATATCGCAATTTAAGCTACTCTTCTCCATTCCAGAATCGTATATTCTTCCAAGGAACTGAATTTATTGGGAACAGGGCATTTTATGGTGGAGGAACTGCAGTGTATGCTAGCCACGGTTCAGTGCCTTCAAAACCAGGTGACACTATCACTTTTGATAATTGCTACTGGAGACAAAATTCCGCTCACTTCAGCTCATCTGTTGACATTTCACCTGTTAAACATGACACCTTATCAAGTGGATTCCTCCCCGTCCCAGTCTTTATAAATTGCAATTTTTCCTACAACAATTTATCACCAAGGACTACAGCAAACAATACAATATACACCACTCAGGGAGCTTTCACAGTCACAAAGTCCACTGTGCAGTTTGGACACCGAATACTGTTTACGAACCATAACTCATCTTTACATGTGGTATCAGGAATAATTGAATTTCAAATGGGAACTCAGGCCCTGTTCTACAATAACAGTGGAATCAATGGGGGTGCTATAGCACTCCATGGGTTTTCCTCTTTGCATGTTCGAAATGGATGCTATCTCAGATTTCATAATAATACGGCATTAGAAGTTGGCGGCGCAATTTACTATCATTCCTTTGATCAACATGACTTCGTATCCACACATTCTTGTTTCATTCGGTACATTGGCCCCACTATTGATGAATCATGTACAGCTGTTCCGAATGTCACATTTGAATTTAAAGACAATAATGCCTCCAGTGGTGGGAACTCTATATATGCACTTTCACTTCGCCCCTGTTATTATGAACTCTTTCGTGGTTCCAGAGCTGAACATGATTACAACCTTTTGGACGGTCTTCGGTGTAGAGCAAATTTTACATTTGACAAGCCCTTTAAAACTGCCATTGCGACAGCAGGAATGCGATTCAAGTTAAATGGTAGTCAATCGCTATTTGTCATTCCTGGACAAAAGTATAATGTACCACTTTCCATAATGGATGAAATGAATAATGAGGCCCGTGATGCAGTATACAGAATGAATACTAAGAAACTGAAAGTTGAGCATATGTTTACAGTAACTGGAGACATTCAATTGTATGGTGAACCGGGCCAAAAAGATAATATTCAATTTAGTGTTGTCAGCTTACGTGACATATCCTTCCAAGTTCAGGTCTGTCTTCTCAAATGTCCACCTGGGTTTTTTCTCAGCAAGGATAAGTGCGAGTGTTCTGCTTTCTCTGTAAAGCATGCATACCCTGGAATAGAGAAGTGTAAATATCCAGAATTTCAAGCATATATTGTGCAAGGATACTGGGTTGGATACCTTGACAATGAAACATCGGATTACTTGTATACAGCCCCTTGCTTCTTCGGTTTTTGCAGTTATGAACATAATATTAATAAGCTTCGCTTACTTCCAGAAAAAGCCTCTAGCACAGTCTTGTCTGAGTTCATATGTGGTAAATATCGTAAAGGTGTGCTTTGCAGAGAATGTCATGACGGTCGATCAGTGTACTATCATTCGCAGCGTTACAAATGTGGCGAGAACAACAACTGCCACTTTGGTTTACTTTTCTACTGCCTATCAGAGTTTATTCCACTGATAATTTTATTCACTACAATTGTTGTATTTGATGTCCGTTTTACCTCTGGGACCATAAATGGTTTCATCTTGTTTAGCCAAGTTTTGGATTCAATGTCTATTGATGCTAATGGCTTTATTCAACTGCCATCTGCTGTTAATAAACTGAGCATCGGTTATAAAATTCTATATGGACTGTTAAATTTTGAATTCTTCAATATTGAATCTCTCTCCTTTTGTTTATGGAAACAAGCAACTGTCCTGGATATACTAGCATTCAAGTACATCACAACAATTTTTGCCTTTGGACTTGTCATGTGCTTAGTATTTATTACACACTACTGCCAGTGCAAAAACCTTTGTGTACTCAAAAAGAAATTCAGTGCAAGGGATTCTGTCATACACGGACTCTCTACTTTCCTGGTAATGTGCTATGCTCAGTGTACAAAAATATCTTTTCAAATCCTCACTTCAGTTACTCTGACTGGACAAGGAGGCACTCCTGGTCCCCGGGTTTCAGAATTTGGTGGTATACCGTACTTTCAGGGGAAGCACCTTTTGTATGCTATTCCAGCCTGCATCTGTCTTACGATCATCGTGGCCATTCCTCCTGTGTTGCTCCTTGCATTCCCTCTCTCTTTACAGTTACTGTCTCTCTGTGGGCTCAGTGAGAGCAGGGCGGCTAACTGGATCTCGTTACATATCTGGACCCTTAGGTTGAAGCCAGTTTCGGATTCCTTCCAGGCATGCTTTAAGGACAAGTTAAGGTTCTTCGCAGGATTGTACTTTGTGTACAGAGTAATCATCCTAGCGCTGTTTGCCTTTAGCAAAACCACAATTCAATATCACTTTACTGTTGAAGCAGTACTCCTATTAATGCTTGCTTTCCACACTTTAGCACATCCTTATGAAAATCAACAACATAATAGAGTAAGCTCGCTCATGTTCATCAACTTGGCACTTATAAATGGGTTGACCACTTTTAGCTATGTTCATCATCTCACATCTGAGGAGAAAAGGACCACGGACATCATAGCTTGGCTCCAGATGGTTCTGATCTACCTACCCATTGTCTACATATGCAGCTTCATTGTGGCAGCAATCATTAAGAGAAAGAAAAGCAGAGCTACAGAGCAACAGTTACGAGAGGGACTCCTGCAATTAGATTCACTCATAGATCATGAGCGTTTGCCATACCAGGGATTTGAAGAATCAGCTTTGCAACATTCGCACAAGTAGAGCAAGAATCACTCTCATACTGACACATGTGCATGCTTATTCATGCACCTCCATAGTTATCTACTTTTTGACATGTCAGAAATTCTTCATAACATTTATGCATACACCCACTGCCATCATCTGCAGCAAGTTAGCAAATTTAATTTTGCTATTTGTTTAAGTAACCAGAAAACAAAATTATCAAGACTTTACATGTTATACTTTAATTTTATATGTTAGTGTATTTACGGTGCAAAAATAATCAATACGTGTACTAGATGTGACATTAATTTCAGGTGGTATGGTGCTTCCTTGTCTTTACATTTCAGTATAGCTACTCTAATTAGAGGTTACAACCACTCTACCTTTAACATAATTATAAGCTAAATAGTCCCCTCTGTTTCCTATAATACATCGCTAACCCAGCCTTCTGTGGCATTAGCTTGCATTCCCTGGCAATGTGGTGATACAGTGCATGAAAAAGACTGTCCCGCCCCCCACAAAGTAATGATCAATGTTCTTGGTCATTTTGATGAGTGCCTACACTGGATAAGTAATGTTTTTATGAAGACTTCGTAAACCCAATGTACATGATATTACAGCGGAAGGAGAAAGAAAGGAAATAGAGACAAGTCCCAGACTATGTCACGCTGGCCTGGTTATAGCTAGATGTACAAATAGAACACACGTACGCTCCTGCAAGACACGATAAGTGAATCACATTTTTACTTCTTCAAAGTTGAGGTGTTTGGTGACTATGGCGTGGTTCTTAGCTTCCTCTTGTCCCTTGAGTCCCGCCCCACACACCAGACACCTTAGGGAGATCTTGTTCATGTCGGTGTACTGTTTTGCCTGCAGGTGAGCACAACAAAGGACCAAAAAGTCTCACAGCTTCTTCTCCATTAGTAGTCTTTTGTGGCTCAGTCCCTCAAACTAAAAAACGTTATAATGATTCATAATGTTATTTCACATACGGTATAGCTGGAAAATTTGGCAGGAATTAGATCTGGTGGAATAGCCCAAAATGGCAGCAGACGGATGGGTTACACACAGAAAAGGAGTTTTTCCTGAGCCATCTGGTAATTTAGCTAGACGGTTGTGCCTATATATCAACAACAAAGAGTGTGATCAACGGTGGATTAGCAGGGTGCGGCATCAGAGCTCTCCAGCAACATCTACGTATGTGAATTCATGAGACGATAACACCATGAATATCGAGTCCGTTGTCCAAGGAAGTTTAAGTTTGGGACTAAATCAGTGGTTCAGTAGTTGTACAAGTGTATGGTTGCCTTGACTGTGTCACTCTTAGCCGCACCCTGCTAATCCACCCTTGATCACACTCTTTTCTTGATATGTAGGCATAGCTATAGCTAACTGTCTAGCTAAATTACCAGATGGCTCAGGAAAAATTCCTTTTCTGTGTATAACCCATCCGTCTGCGCCATCGCCATTTTAGTAGCCACGTGTATTGAGGTAGGTAATATACGGGGGGTGGGACTTGAGTTAGGGGGGATTTCCCCCTTTCCCCTGAATGAAACCCTGTAATGCAGTAGTGTTCGTGAATGATCTTGCCTCAAAAGCATCTCTTGCTATTTGCTGTGCTTGAATTAAAACAACATCATCGTCAATAGGGAACACTCTTTGCAGAATCTCCTCATCAGAGCTCTCCAGCACCAGGGGGTCATAGTGCATACCGTCATAGATGAGAAGGGCCCTTTGGCGGTAGCCCTTGGACTCACCTGCAAGTTTCAGAGGGGAGGAGAATGGGTAGAGTCTGGTTAACTATAGTTGCACCTAACATCGGTCATTGTGGATATATCCCTGAAAATTGCACGTGGGGAGTTGGGAGCTATTTTCTACTGGAGATACCCAAGAGGGTCATACTCCCATAGTAAAATAATAATCTTTAGGGAGCTGTATCTCCACAACATTCCAAGACATTGCATTCACATCTTAATTAAATATTCACCCATCATTGGGAACCAGTGGCATAGTGGAAATTTGCTACCATAGCAAAAGACACTGGATAATCGATTACAGCCTATTGGGTTTAGTATATAATAAGATAGCGAATAGGATCACAGAAGTATGTAGTTGCAATAGGCATAAAGTTATGCTTCGAACCAAATCTGTCAATCCTCTGTGTCCGTACATTCACCACATCCAGTTCCGTGACGTAGTGCTCACTGAAGACCAGTAGTTCAATGGCTCCTGAAACACAAGTTAGACCTAGTCAAGAATAATATCCTTTGAAGTATGCCTGCCTAATGAGGTATCTAAATCTGATAGATACCTGCTGGCAGGTATATCTAAACGCCCGTTTAGATACCTCATCTTTATTCATGACATTAATGGCTGCCTATCACAACTGAAGCTCTCAGCATGGGGCAGGTTGCTGCTTCCTTCAAAGGGTTAGCAGCGGTCACTTATAGAGGCGCTGTTATCATAACACTAGGTCTAAATCGGCTAATTAGACACCTCTGTGTAGGTATCTCAGTCAATAGATACTGTATCCATTTTCCTGAGATACCTCCACCTCGGTGTCTAACCTATATTTAGACACCAAGACTGACGGATCTACAAGAGTGAGAATTTTTGCTACGGTGGGGAATGTTGCATGCGGAGTACTAATGCAGAGTCAGCCCCCCCCCCCCTCCACGACAATTTAGAAATTTAGATGCTCTGAGGTTGCTTCTGGGACTCCAAAGGCCGGAAATTTGCTACTAACAAACTACTGAGTATGAAAATTCTGTGCGGGACACTCAATCTTACTGGGTGTCCCGCAGGGATATAATCTAGTTGCCCCCCTGCATCAAACCATGTTAACAACTTAGTGTAACTGTGCACGTTGCTGCTAAAGACACTGATTGTTCTAAGTCTCATTAGCTGAGGTATCTAATTAACTACAGCTTCAGTCTCACTTGATAGGAGTATGTAATCAGCTGTCGAGGCTTCTTGCACTGCGCAGTTGCCTTGACAATCAATAAACCCTGCCTTGATACTCTGTACCTAGCTGATAAAGACCCAGTTCAGGTTGAAAACATAAATTGCCTTCACGACTCAGACACTACGCCATTCTTCATTTATAATTATATAACTATTTAAATAAGGACAGAAAGAGCCAATCGATGTGGATGGCAGATAGGTGTTTGACGTCACTAAACCAACAATGGAATTGACAGCCTCAACAGCAGGGACACACCAGGGGAACTGTAACAAGGTCACTAATTAAAGTATCTGGGTAGGAGTCTAAGGGACCTTTTGCGTATTTAAGGATAAAAATGACACTATCTAGCCACCAACCTCCCCACGACTCTTCCTTGAGTAGCCACTCGACATACTGTTGATTGCTTTTGCCCAGAAAAGCAGCGTCAAATCTTTCCGGATCTGAGAGAATGATACCACCTGCTAGCTCTCTTAAGTCCTTGGCACTGTCAATACTCAGCAAGATACTGGATGAAAAGCACAATACATTACTGTTATAACTCTTAGTATAGAGAATATGTTGACAGAGGGTAACAAGGCTAAAGGGGTGAGAGTAGGAAGGACAGAGGGGTAGCTAAAGGTCAGAGGGACAGAGCAACAGAGGCCTAGAGGGCCAGAGTACAATAAGGTCAGGGGGGGGGGGTTTAGAGGCCGACAGAGGAATAGAAGGCCAGCCAGAGAGCCAGAAGGACAGAGAGACAAAGCACTGGAGGGATAGAGGATTAGAGAACCTCTGTCCCTCTCTTCCTCTAGCCCACTACAGAAGAATAGGTACAGAGGGACAGAGGGTGAGTTGGAAACTACGTAGACCTTCAAAAACTGTAGGCCAGAGACACACTTATAAATCAACGGAGAATCTGATATAATTCTTGGGTGCACCGAGCTACACCTTTAAAGAAGGTTAAAATGATATGAAAGTGTTCTGACAATATTCTTTGGATGGAACACTATGCATGACATTACAATACATGTAGCTAGATATGCAAATCATCATGATAGTCCATTTGAGAATCTCCACAAAAATCGGAACCCAGGGCCTTCTGATTACTAGTCAGATGCTTTTACCCCGTGTAACATGTAAAAAGAATGTTTTCCAAGTAAGAATGCTCTCAAGTTTGCACACTTACCTAACACTCTTAAATAAACAGGAGTTATCGGCTGGAACAACTCTGCAAGGATACAAAACAGCTAATATGATAATTAAATCTGGTAAGGTGGGCTTGCATCTTTAAGATATGACTTATAGATCTGGAAATTCCGCTACCATTGGGCTTAAAAGCTCACAGTCATTTCTCAGTTTTCTTTACAAGAGCTCAACTCATCTCCTTTTCTCTTGCCTGCTAACCCCTTCCCTGTTCTCACTGGCAAAAATAACGTGTATATACCTATTGCTCTTTGAATCATGAGCCTCGGACTTTCTCACAATTGTTTATCAAATTTTATGTGACGTCTTGGTGTATCTGCAGCAAACATCTTCAGATAACAACTGCAGAAAACTGTTAATATTGACACTTGTTTTCTGCAGTTACAATCTGCAGAACATTAATTGCCACAGATGCACCGAAATGTCCTATAAAATTCTTGTGTGAAAGTCTGAGTCTCTGGATTGTAACACTACTAGGCCTTCCTGCCCCAGTGTTATAGTAATTGAGTAGGAAAATTGTGTGCCTAGGCCCAGCATGCCTCCATGCATTTCTGGTAACGCTTCCAGAAACAATCTCGTGCCTATGCCCTAACTTTATAACACCTATACAAAACCCAGTAATACACAAAACACTCTATACAGCTCACCCAAAACATCAACTGAAATCATTCCTACCTAGCATGTGCAACAACATGTACAAATAAGGAGATGTAAATACTTAGGGTTCACAGTTACTACAGTTTCCCAAAAAGGTTCTTAGGTTTCTCTCATAGGTTTCCCAGTCCTATACTGAAAAAGGTTTTTGGGTTTCCCAAAAAGGTTCTTAGGTTTCCCTTATAGGTTTCCCAGTCCTATACTGAAAAGGATTCTTGGGTTTCCCAAAAAGGGTTTTAGGTTTCCAGTCCTATACTGTAAAGGTTTTTGTGTTTCCCAAAAAGGTTCTTAGGTTTCCCTTATAGGTTACCCAGTCCTATACTGAAAAGGATTCTTGGGTTTCCCAAAAAGGGTTTTAGGTTTCCAGTCCTATACTGTAAAGGTTTTTGTGTTTCCCAAAAAGGTTCTTAGGTTTCCCTTATAGGTTACCCAGTCCTATACTGAAAAGGATTCTTGGGTTTCCCAAAAAGGGTTTTAGGTTTCCAGTCCTATACTGTAAAGGTTTTTGGGTTTCCCAAAAAGGTTCTTTGGATTCCCATGCAGTCCTATACTGAAAAAGGTTCTTAGGTTTCCCTTATAGGTTTCCCAGTCCCATACTGAAAAAAGTTTTTGAGTTTCCCAAAAAGGTTCTTAGTCCTATACTGAAAAAGGTTTTTGGGTTTCCCAAAACGTTTCTTGGGTTTCCCTTATAGGTTTCCCAGTCCTATACTGAAAAAGGTTTTTGGGTTTCCCAAAAAGGTTCTTAGGTTTCCCTTATAGGTTTCCCAGTCCCATACTGAAAAAGGTTCCCAAAAAGGTTCTTGGGTTTCCCTTATAGGTTTCCCAGTCCTATATTGAAAAAGGTTTTTGGGTTTTTGGGTTTCCCAAAAAGGTTCTTATAGCTTTCCCAGTCCTATACTGAAAAAGGTTCTTGGGTTTCCCGAAAAGGTTTTCGGGTTTCACTAAAAGGTTCTTAGGTTTCCCTTATAGGTTTCCCAGTCCTAAACTAAAAAAGGTTTTTGGGTTTCCCTTATAGGTTTCCCAGTCCCATACTGAAAAAGGTTTTTGGGTTTTCCAAAAAGGTTTTTGGGTTTCCCAAAAAGGTTCTTAGGTTTCCCTTATAAGTTTCCCAGTCCTATACTGAAAAAGGTTCTTGGGTTTCCCTTATATAGGTTTCCCAGTCCCATACTGAAAAATGTTCTTGGGTTTCCCGAAAAGGTTTTTGGGTTTCACAAAAAGGTTCTTAGGTTTCCCTTATAGGTTCCCCAGTCCTATACTGAAAAAGGTTCTTGGGTTTCCCTTATAGGTTTCCCAGTCCTATACTGAAAAAGGTTCTTCGGTTTCCCAAAAAGGTTCTTGGGTTTCCCTTATAGGTTTCCCATGCAGTCCTATACTGAAAAAGGTTCTTGGGTTTTCCAAAAAGGTTTTTGAAAAAAGGTTCTTAAGTTTCCCTTATAGGTTTCCCAGTCCTATACTGAAAAAGGTTCTTGGGTTTCCCAAAAAGGTTCTTAGGTTTCCCTTATAGGTTTCCCAGTCCTATACTGAAAAAGGTTCTTCGGTTTCCCAAAAAGGTTCTTGGGTTTCCCTTATAGGTTTCCCATGCAGTCCTATACTGAAAAAGGTTCTTGGGCTTTCCAAAAAGGTTTTTGAAAAAAGGTTCTTAAGTTTCCCTTATAGGTTTCCCAGTCCTATACTGAAAAAGGTTCTTGGGTTTCCGAAAAAGGTTCTTAGGTTTCCCTTATAGGTTTCCCAGTCCTATACTGAAAAAGGTTTTTGGGTTTTCCAAAAAAAGGTTTTTGGGTTTCCCAAAAAGGTTCTTAGGGTCCCATTAGCTATAGGTTTCCCAGACCTATACTGCAAAAAGGTTTTTGGGTTTCCCAAAAAGGTTCTTATGTTTCCCTTATAAGTTTCCCAGTCCTATAATCACCTAACCCAGGTCGAAAAACTGTGCATTCCCGGTCCTTCCCGCCCCAGCATTTATCTTGCAGCTGTAAAATAAAAGCAGGGGTGGAAATGAGAATAAGGCCAATGCAGGATATTGTGGGGCAAGCCTAAATACATACAACAGGGTTTGAAGTACTTAACTGTGGAGTGTTAGCGCGCGCACTCTTACATTCATACTGTGTACTCTAGCTTTCATAATTTAATCATGATCGAGTATACCGGTACTTTCTAGCTGAATTAGGACTATTAATTTCTCTCAGATTGAGAGAACTGTCGCGAATGTGTCTCATCTCACTTTCTTGCCAGGTGTCCATCTGTGTCTCCAACAAGAGTACCTGCAGTCCTCACAACTCCGCTACTGCCCTGCCCCAAAGTTCCCTCTCTCTTTCTAGTGGTCTCCTCGACGATGAGCGTCTCTCCCGAATTCAGGTGGAGATCTTGCAGAGTAGCCATTGGGTCGCAGGAGGGTAGCTCCTGGGGAGGGTAGCCACGTAATACTGCAGTGGGTGGAGAAATTTAATGCCATGATTGTTCAAATACTGCACATTTAGATGTTCTGTCTTGCAACCATGGAGAAGCTTGTTCTTTACTGCTGCAAGATATAATCTACGTGAGGGAGGCCCGGGTACAGCTACCTGTACTCCAATAGTTTTCGCTACATTATACATCTAGCTCCGTTCTCCTTACACTAATAATATGAGCCACTAGTCACTACCAATCTCTGTGGGTTTTCAGTCATCTCAAGTAGCTATCTCAAGTTGTTTCTAGTTGTCTCAAGAGACAAGTTGAGACTCTGGTTTGAATTCTCAGACCTTTCAATTTTATCCCAAGACTGTGAGATAAGTCCACGTGAGTCGCATGGAGCCTGGGAGACCAGCATAGTTCAATAAACAGCTGCACTAGACGAGAAACGTTCCACTCACTCTTTTGTGAACCAGGCTCTATTCCTGTCTTCTCCTGGAGCACTTGCTGTAGCTTCCAGAGGGTGGAGTCAGCTGCCAGTCCATTCACCACAAACCGTCCTGCTTTGCTGCGACCACTTAGAACCTGGGGGGAAATTAAAAAAGGAGTCAGTAGCGTAAGTCACTAATTTCTTCCCACTAGCTACCAATCGTTGACCCACCAACCTCATCAATTCTCGGCGCAGGAACAGAACACAGAAGCATGCATAAATGGTCTAATTTATGGTTCCCGCCATGTTGCTGCGAATTAGGCGGTTTAGATAGTTTTGGTGGTTGAGGCATGTTGAGGTCATGACAGAGAGGCATAAGTAAGCTGAAGAAAGGCCGGGAAAAAACAAAGAGCTGAACCAGAAGAGGGTAGCCAACCCAAGAAACTAAAGCAGTGATCAGAATGAGTCAATGAATTGAGCTGTAAAAGGCGGATTAATGAGCGTGAACCAAGCCTCGAGGAACTTTGGAATGCCTGGGACAACACTGAGGGACCGTATATCAGGTCGAGTGGAACATGGTGCTATATCTGGCCGCATACTCTATCTTACTGCAAAGGAGGACCAAGAATTAGCCAGTTTCTTATGGTAAACCAAGAAGGATCCCTTAACAATCGTCCAGAAAACACTTGAGAAGATGGGACATCCTGTAAAAATGTATCATGAGGAGGGTTGGTGGCAAAGATTCATGAGTCGTAATGAAAGGCTATCTCTGCGCACATCTGACACTCTCTCTCAGGTTAGAGAAGATGCTTCGACTTAATCCAAGATGGGTAGCATCTTGTTTGTTGCTCCTGAATGTATTTATATGGCCAGTTTTGTGGCTCTAATTTCAAGCATTTAGTAACTGTAGCTATCATACTTGCGCACAAGCATCCTTTTAGACCGAAAAACCTACGTGCCTAAATACGTGTTGTAGTCATTCGTGACTCTTCTGCTATGTGGTGAAAATAAAGTGATGCTCTTCTAGTGTGCTTGTATCTTTACACTTGGAAATTTCCAGCAAGGCAAATAATTATAATGTACAGATCGCATACAGAGTTGGGAAGGCTGTTTGTACTCTACTATAACATATACACAGAAAACAGTCGCTAACCAAGTTTGTCGCTGTCTTGTCATCACTATCTCTATCTTGGACTAGCTCCGCTTTCTGTTCGATTTTTTCAATCTTTAGATTTTGCACAAGATATCTCTTTAGTGCCTCAATTTCTTCCCTGAGTTCTACAATCTCCTTCTTTATTGTCACAATCTCTTCATCTTTCCTTTTGGTGACTTGTTGGTTATGTACTGCCATGAGGGACATGTGGACCGCAACATTCTGAGCTACATGGATAAGCATATCCTTGCGGGGGAGCTGTACTTCACAGCCGGCATATCGAAAGTTGCACTTGATTTCCGTGAGGGGACAGTCTTTGTTCACATGTTGCTCAAGGATTTGTTGCTTGAGACGCATCCCACACTCATTTGGGCAGGGCACTGGACGAGACCCACACACTGGCCAGTGTTTGGTTGTTACATCTTCAAAATCAGCTCCATAGTTATCACAGTAGTCACAGCTGAAGGGTCGTCGGATGCACTCAGCAATTTGGTGGGTAGTGACATAGCGACGCTGGAAAAGTTCACAACAGTGGTGGCACTCGACTTCAGAAAATTCACAGCCAACGAGCTGCTCATGTAGCTTGGGGCTCACATTCAAGTGCCTGTCTAGCTCCCCCAACTCACCTGTCCACTGGCAACCCTCATTCCTGTGGGAGCAGCGAACTTGGAAAACATAGAGTGAACGCTTCAGGCCCTTGTTTGGAAATACATTATAATCTTTCGTCTTACAGACTGGACAAGGTTTATTTTGCAGCTGTTCAATACACAATCGACAAAAATTATATCCACAGCAAGTGGCTTGATGGGGCTCACGAAGTACAAAGCGGCAGATGGAACACTTGACTTGGAAGGCTTCCTGGGGGCGTTCTATAAACTCACAGTCAAATCCACCTTGCTGTCTTTGTGCTTGTTCTCTTCCTTGTACATAAGGGCTAAGACTTTGGTCACAAGGCATAGCCATTCTGGTCTATGATTCCACTTTAACAAAAGTGGGCGTATTTCGTGAAATTGTACGCTACTGCGCATGCTCAAAAATTACGATATGCAAGCTGAGCCTGAGGCGATGCCTCGCGTGGCTACACAGGTATAAGCATAGATTAATATACTACCTAACAAGCATGTTGCTATACAGACTTGGGCAAACATGGCAACGAGTGGGCTAAACCTATACGCCGAGCCGTGAGTCATCCGCCAAGTCCCCGTAAAGCTTCGGGGTTCCAATTTTGCTACCGTGATATGCGAAAAATCTTCCCGCGGCCTTCAAACCGCGACGGACCACGAGGAGCGGCTGAAGTCTTGTTCAAACTTCTCTAAGAGCGGAAGGACTTTTCTGGCTAAAGATAGACTGGCTAAAAGAAAAATAGGGTGGGTGAGAATCAACGGCGGGCAAGAAGCGCATGCTATTCTTTAGCCTAGTTTATAGCTAGCAGTAACGGCCTACGAGCAAACTTTGTAAGGGGGCTATGAAACTAGAAACAAAGCGTATTGTTACTCACCCGCTGGTTTTCTCTTACCCATATCGGTCTTTTAATACTCGTGTACGATAAAATCAGTTCTATGCTCGACCCACGAAGTCAAAAATCGCGAATAAGCTGACGACCGCGGTGAGAAAATCGCACTCGCGAAAAAATATGATTTTGGCTGTGTGTGAAGCGACAAATGACTTGACACTAGTGACAGTGCTTGCGCCGCACTCTCTCCTAGTATCGTCAGCACACCCTCCACAAACGCGCCAAAAAATTGGGGGGAGGAGTACAGATCCCCCCAATTTTTCGCGTGTGTGGAGACAAGACTAGCAGCTACCATTACCAAGGATACTTAATTATTAACGACAGTATTAAGCGTTAGGCCAGGCAAAGTAGAGTTCCTTAGTTGCCAGAAGAGACCATCTGGGTGTCGGCTGCGCTCTGCGGTTGGGATCAAGTTGAGATGGTGGAAGTGAGTCGGACCGTGGAACGCTCCTACTCCCCTACGGGGTTCATGGGCTCCAGGTGATATTAACATGACATTTTGTTAATGTAGACCTATGTGTGTTTATAGCTGCATGCGTACTTTGAAAACATGCAGTGAGCGTTTCAGGCCCTTAACTTGTTTGGAACAACAGAAAAACCTGCCTCATTACAAGTTGGGCAAGAAACGTAATTCTCGATACACAATCGATAAAAATTATACCCACAACATGAAATGAGATAGGGCTCACAAAGTACATAGAAGCAGATGGGACAATTCACTTAGAAGGCTTCCTGGGGGTGTTCTACAAACTCACAGTCAAATCCATCGTGTTGTCTTTGTACTTGTTTTCTTCCTTTTACGTAAGGGCTAGGACTTTGGTCAAAAGGTGTAGCCATTCTACAAAACACACAGTATGTGCACCTGGCTCGATGCACTCCTAGCTACATGCATACAGTTCCAAAACAAACTTCCTTGCAGTGTCATGTGATCTAGTACAATTGATTATGCAAGGGTGAGTCTTAAGTTTTAAATAATGAGGAGGAATGCAATCGCTAGTGCACCTACCAGGGAGATCTTGTTCATGTCGGTGTACTGTTTTGCCTGAAGGTGAGCACAAGAAAGGACCAAAACATATATAGTCTCACAGCTTCTCCATTAGTAGTCTTTTGTGGCTCAGTCCCTCAAACTAAAAAACGTCATAATGATTCATAATGTTATTTCACATACGGTATAGCTGGAAAATTTGGCAGGAATTAGATCTGGTGGAATAGCCCAAAATGGCAGCAGACGAATGGGTTACACACAGAAAAGGAGTTTTTCCTGAGCCATCTGGTAATTTAGCTAGACGATTGTGCCTATATATCAACAACAAAGCTAGAGTGTGATCAAGGGTGGATTAGCAGGGTGCGGCATCAGAGCTCTCCAGCAACATCTACGTATGTAAATTCATGAGACGATAACATCATGAATATCGATTTCGTTGTCCAAGGAAGTCTAAAGTTTGTGACTAAATCAGTGGGTCAGTAGTTCTACAAGTGTATGGTTGCCTTGACTGTAGCCGCACCCTGCTAATCCACCCTTGATCACACTCTTTGTTTGTTGATATACCGTCTAGCTAAATTACCAGATGGCTCAGGAAAAATTCCTTTTCTGTGTGTAACCCATCCGTCTGCGCCATCGCCATTTTAGTAGCCATGTGTATTGAGGTAGTTAATATACGGTGGGTGGGACTTGAGTTAGGGGGGATTTCCCCCTTTCCCCTGAATGGTCACATGCCAAAGTGCTACAATGACAATCTGTTGATCATGACTCTCTACTACACAGAAGTACCCAGTATAGTACACAGCTTTACAATGCATTTTTGGGCATATGACTGATAGGGTGGACATTACAAGTTGGACAGGAACCCTTTTGAAGTTGAACTCTCTCGATACACAATCGAAAAAATTGTACCCACAGCACAAAATGAGATAGGGCTCACTAAGTACAGAGACAGATGGGACAATTGACTTGGAAGGCTTCCTGGGGGCATTTTACAAACTCACAGTCAAATCCACCTTGCTGTCATCGTACATAGTACATAATTTTGGAGACTTGCATTTGCACAAAGATTCTTCTACGCAAAGTATAATTCTTCGGTTCTTTCTGCGCTTTTGCTAGGAAATGGTGTAGCCATGTGGGCATTAATAATTATTGGGGGTGGAGCTAAGCAGGTTCAGACAGCAATTTCCTTACAGTCTTTTTTCATCCTCAATAAATATTTATAATGGCATAAACATAGACACAGGCATGGGATATAGGCAAAATATAATAGCAACTCAATAAATAATGGCATAAGCATAGACACAGACATGGGATACAGGCAAAATATAATACCAAACACACTAAAACTAGAGACACGATCACAAAATAATAAAGGTAAGTGAAAGACGCTACACAGTACAGAAAAAACATAGTAGAACATTTGTTCTATTCATCTTGGAAGCAAAGAGTGAATGCCTAGAGCGTTCTGCTTTGATTAATTAACTCTTCACATTCACAGTTATCCGAAAACATAGACAGTCATTGCACAGGTACTGACACTTTGAGGCCGGGTCATAGGTCAGTTTATCGTAGGAGATGAATTGAGTCTCGCCCCATGGTCTACTCATTATACGGCCAGTCACTCTATCAGCATGGGCATCAGGTGTTGTGTCAGTCAAGTCAATGATTACCCCCAAATGCCCTTTGTTTTGCTGCTGGTTTAGCAGTTGAATGGTGATACTGCCTCGAAATGGCCACTTCAGTGAATTATCGAATTCACCCCTCATTAGGTAGACATAGACACTAACATGCGTACTGCTGTCGTTAGTACTTACCTCAATGCACATTCTGTAACCCCTAGTGTGAGTATAAAATGATGGAGAGAGCCATGTGTTGTGTTCTTGTTTAAGGAGTTCAAAATCAGCCATTGTAAACTCAACGGGGCACAAGCAGACACGTGACTCCATGGCGAGACACCGTCTCTGCAGCTGTAGCACATCTCTAGAAAGGACATGGGTCACTCGAAAATGAAGACAGTTGTCCTTGAGGTAATGGCAAGGTTTGCCTGGATTGTTGTCCAAGTGGTCATAAGCTACAAGCCCACCCTCACCACTTTCAGCTCTTTCACCATCAGTCACTCTATAGCCAATGTCTGTTGCAGTGAAGACTGCTGTAAATCTATAATGCTCACTGTCCTCCAGTTGACTAAGCATCTCAAAGGCAACAGAATCTTCAAATGGCCATTTCAGTAAATGGTCAAACTCTCCACGCATCAAGCGAGCACCTACAGCAATACACTTGCCATCATCACTCGGGTCTTGGTTTACTCGAAGACACATCTTGTATCCTCGTGGGTGAGTATAGAACGGTGGGCTGTACCAATACTCCTTGCTTTTCTTGTACTGGTCAAAATTGGTCATAGTAAACTCGACAGGAAGGGAGGGCAGTATTTTTCCAAGTGACCTCTTTAGTGCCTCATTTTCTTCCTCAAGTTGTTCGATTTTTTGTTTGTTTTCATTCAACTTCTTATCAAGTTTCACCAATTCGCCCTTCATTTTCACAATCTCTTCATCTTTTTTTTGGGTGACTTATTGGTTATACACTGCCATGAGAGACATGTGGGCCACGATATTCTCAGCTACATGGGTAGACATATCCTTGCAAGGAAGCTTCACTTCACAACCAGCATAGCAGAAGTCACAGTCGACTACCGTGAGGGGGCAGTCTTTGCTCACATGATACTCGAGGTTCTGACGCTCGGGATATATCCCACACTCATTTGGGCAGGGCACTGGACGAGACCCACACACTGGCCAGTGTTTGGTTGTTACATCTTCAAAATCAGCTCCATAGTTACCACAGTAGTCACAGCTGAAGGGTCGTCGGATGCACTCTTCAATTTGGTGGGCGGTGACATAGCGACGCTGGAGAAGTTCACAACAGTGATGGCACTCGACTTCAGAAAATTCACAGCCAACGAGCTGCTCATGTAGCTTGGGGCTCACATTCAAGTGCTTGTCTAGCTCCCCCAACTCCCCCGTCCACTGGCAACCCTCTTTCTTGTGAGAACAGTGAACTTTGAAAGCATAGAGCGAACGTTTCAGGCCCTTGTTTGGAACAACAGAGAAACCATCCTCATTGCAAGTTGGACAGGAACCCTTTTGAAGTTGAACTCTCTCGATACACAATCGACAAAAATTGTATCCACAGCACGAAATGAGATAGGGCTCACGAAGTACGGAGAGGCAGATGGGACAATCGACTTGGAAGGCTTCCTGGGGGCGTTCTACAAACTCACAGTCAAATCCACCTTGCTGTCGTCCTACAACTTCTTTTGGAGACTTGGATTCCGGCAAAGATTCTTCTACGCCAAGTAATTCTTCGGTTCTTTCTACGCTTTTGCTAGGAAATGGTGTAGCCATTTCCGGCACGGTTAGTACATAATGGGGGGTGGAGCATACATCACTGCGCATGCTCAGCTTTTTGTAAAAAATGGTGTGGAGCCACCGGTGCAAATTCAAAACGGTCAGCCCTGCCTTTTAATTTTTAAAGGTTAAAAGACATGCTGCTTTCAAAGTTACAATGCCTGGGTTGAGACCAAAGTCTCCAGTATTTCTAGATCTGATAGTAATATAAAACAGATCCAAGAAGGCCATCGGTTATCGGTTGCCTATGCCACATCATACCAAATGGGTGCTACACCAGTGAACAAGTTAGCAGCAATGTTTCTAAAACACTCCCAAGTGTAAAGTTTATTTTTCTGTAATGTAATTCTACACAAAGCTCTTGACCTGCACAGCTATATATACATATCACTGTAAAAACTTGAACCAAAACTTCGGTCACCATAGGTGCAACTAATTAGTCTCGCATGCCAGCCCCCTTCCGCAAAATTTTGCGGAAGGGGGCTGGCACGCGAGACTAGCAACTAATATGGACAAGGGACATATTGTCATTGCAGCACTTTGACATGCGCCTGTCCATATATAAACTAAATGCACCTTATCATAGTCATATGTCCAAAATGCATTGTTTCCTGTCAAACCTGTGTACTATACTGACTACATCTGTGTAGACTAGTAGAGAGTCATGCTATGATGCCAATACGCAATTAAATAAGTTACCAGACTCTCAAGTAGCAAAGCGCAGAGCCTGGGGACGAGGCTAGATAAATGCACATTACTGGCTTCAGACTAAATTCAGATGCACAATTCCAGTAGACTAAGTGTAACCTCACTATGAATATACACTCATCAGTAGCTATCCTCCTCCAAACTTCTACCCCTGATTGTAATTCATTAAACTGGTTCGAGCACTTCAACTTTAAAGGTGTGAAATCATTTTCGTAGATTCATCTAAAGTACACCTACAACTTATGAGAATTAGGAAGATACCCAGCTGGTAAAAACTATTGGCAGTCTAAATTATGTGGGGATGAATGTGAAAGTGCTCTGGATGTATAGCTATTGACAGCATCCTCATAGTAGATTTAGAAAAGTTATTGGGGAGAAATTCTGAGGAGTTTAGTGCACTCGCTAATTTTAAAGGGAGTGAGAATTGCTAATTATGTTTTTAAAGCCTTATTAAAACTAATTAATCTACTAGGAAGAAAGAATTATATTGTGATCATGATCTGGTTGCTCTTGCTCTTATCCTCTGACTGGGGTCTTACAAGCTCCGCTTGCATCTGTGGATGCTAGGTCAATAGCATCCCGTATTGCACAAGTCACTGTGCATCATAGGCCAAAATAATGCATGATAGCGGCCACACACCCCTGTGGCCTGGAGATGAGGCTAAATGCATGAATGCAAAGCATTATTTTTCATACTGCACAGTAACAAGTGCACTAATAAATTCTGTGTCCGCACATGGGCATTAGATTTGGCCAATCAAATATTATCTTATGCTGTGTAGCTACTATAGCAAGAGTAGTCAAGGGATATACATTACTGGTATGTTGAGGTAAGTAAAAAATTTAATGTAGCCGTGAATGATCTTTGGTGCAGAGACAGCACTGGCTGCCGAGGTGTTAATTATAGTGCACTATTGGGAGGTCTAGGATATCAGGGGCATCGAGTGGAGCTCTGATTAATTAAAGTGTACAAAAATACCATACCATTAATGATAATGGCCGACACCAGTTATAGCATCAGCCTACCAATGTGTAGAGTGAAAACTTTGAATCAGTACACAGGGAATCACTAACATTTAATACTAGAGAATACTTTGCGCCATGCCGTATACCATGCTAATACTAGAGAATACTCTGCGCCATGCCGTATACCATGCTAACTTTCTGGAACCTTCAGGTCACAACAAAATAGCTATAGCTACCAGCAAACATGCAATAATTGAACAAGAATAATCTGCATAAGGGAATGCAACTTATATTATAGTCTCATATGGTGGTATGCAATCAGAAATACAATTACGTAATCACAACAAATTCTTACTTGCTAACAGGTAAGTAGCTACAGTTAAGTATAACACAAGCAGTCTATTTCAACCGTGAATAAAAAAACCAAGAGAGTCAAGTGCACTTCCAGATCGTCCAAAGAAGGCAACAACATCAGAATTAACAGCAAACATCTCTCCATCTGCTGTACTACCATAGGGACCAAACACGCGCCTATATGGTTGATTAAATTCTGATGATGTTGATGTTAGGAAAGTTAGCATCCGAACAAGGTTATTAGCACGTCCAAACACAGCACTAATCTTCTCTCCTGGTTGAAGGGTTATGTGGTGCCCATGGGAACATGTTGTTCCTCCTCGTACTGTAGTCCATGCTATAGAGCCATCAGTATACTTGTACCTTGCTCGGATTGATTCAACTACATCACCATTAGGTACAGTGCACACTTTCAATTCTTTTATTGCAGCCACTAGTCTGCAAGGATCAGCAAATGCTGTACCACCAGTACCACCGTATGCCGGGCTAGACGCACATGTTGCACATCTAGCAACTCTATAGGAAGTATACACTCAATGACATACTGTAATGTACACTCTTCTGTGTTATTTAATTCAAGTGTTACCGTTTTCTTCCTTGATCCATGATCTCTTCCATCAGAGAAGAGCTGTTGCCGAGCTTTAATTCCTCAAGGATGTCTTCCAGAGTGTAGCTAGCCCTACCATAAAAACTCCCTGGTTGGCTGTCTTCCTGAACTGCAGAACTAAAGCAATTCTGGCAGTCATGTAATGATTTCTTTACAACAGGCATGAGCAAAAAAGAGTACATGTACTGTAGGTCTAAAATGATGCATTCCTAAATCAGTTCATAAATTTTAATATTGTGGACATGCAAATTGAGCTGTTATAGCTATTATTACGTTTTCTCTTCGTCTGTGATGTCTTCATCTTTCTCAGGCCTGAGGCTATCCGGCACTTCTTGTGGCATTTCCTGCATTTTGTCCTTAGGATGGACTTGAGGTAAAGCTTGAGTAATGAAGACTGCTCCAAATAGCAGAAGGAGGAATACCGGTCCTGTTGCTTGTCCCATTGTGACTGAAATGGCAACTTGAAAAACTGCACAGAATCTTGCCTCTTGATGATCGATAAAAAAAAGTACAGCAATTCTGCTTTTATAGCCACCTTGCTGCTGGTCTTTTCTTTATAGTAATTGTGCATTGCTGACATCATGAAAGTACAATGCCGGGTTTATTATTTTCTTGTATAATGAGTTAGCTATGTAGCTACAGGCATAAAAATCATATCTATATTACTGAAAGTTCATTTCATCTTGAAAGGCCATTTTGGAAAGTTCATTAACTACATTATGATAGGCATAAACACTATCACTGAAAGTTTATATATAACCTCAAGAATGGCATAAAATTATGGCTGAAAGTTCATTAGCTACATCATGAATTTAAGACATAAACACTATCACTGAAAGTTCATATATAAAATTATGGATGGCTGAATACACTCCCAATTAAGTGTAAAGATAATACACAGGAAGCTACCCTCCACAGTAGATCTAGACCAACCATTGTTCAGTTATATAGGAACCAACAGCAGAAAATTATAATCCAGTAAAGTCTTCAATGGGGAGCTACATACAACAGAGAATGTCTTGCAGCTTCTGCACTGTTCACTAGTTGTGTAAGCCACAGAGTGCATGAACTCATTACGTTTGCATTTAAACTCAGCCCCTGATCTCATTAGGTATGCCATTCAAGCTCACAGTTCATTACATCATGAAAGGCATAAAACTAGGGCTGAAAGTTCATTACATCATGAAAGGCATAAAACTAGGGCTGAAAGCTCATTACATCATGAAAGACACAAAACTATGGCTCAGTGAAGGTTTATTACATCATGAAGGTATAACACTAGCTATGGCTGAAAGTTTATGCCATTAATATAAGTTACCTAATAATTAACACACTAGCTATGATACTCCAATAATTTTCCTAGCCTCGTTCCCAGGCCTCCGCGCTCTGTGGCGTTCTCTCAGGGTTCCAGTAGCTCAGGTTCAAATTCCAGCTATTATATTTTCCATATTGGAGGTCACAACTTGGCCTTCTGGGGTCATAAAAACATGCAGTTAATTCAATTTGCAAGTGCAATTATTGCACTCAAATCCATCTGATACCATGGTATCATCACAGTTCCTATGGCCAATTATAAACTTCTGCAATCCATTTATGCTCATGGCTGTAACTGCATAATAGCCCCCTGTGTGAGTGTAGAATGATGGAGAGAGCCATGTTTCATGTTCTTGTTTGAGGAATTCAAAATTAGCCACTGTAAACTCAAAGGGACACAAGCAGCCACGTAATTGACTCCAGCTGTAGCCCATCTCTACATATGATATGGATGACTCGAAAATGAAGACAGTTGTCTCTGAGGTAGTGGCAATGCTTGGCTGGATTGCAGTCCAAAGTGGCGATAAACTACGCAGTGAGTACACACCCAATTTTTTCACCCCTTTTATGCACCATCAGTTAGCTACTTTGCAGCTGAGCATGGAATATTCCATTGAAAACTGCTTGTACTGCTCAGTGTCCTCCAGTTGATTAAGCATCTCAAAGGCAACAGAGTCTTCAAATGGCCATTTCAGTATATGGTCAAAGTCTCTACACATCAAACAAACACTTTTCTTACGCACTTGCCATCATTATCTACATCTTATTGGACATTAAGCACATCTTGTACCAATCCTCATGGGTGAGTATAGTTAATAGAATGGTGGACTGTACATCAACACTCCTCATGTACTGTTCAAAATTGGCCATAGTAGTTAGGAAAGGAGGGCGGAGGGGGTAGTTAAATGCTTAAGTTATTGTCAATTGGGTATAGACTTTGATGTTGCCAACATAGCCATCAACTTGGTTTGGAGATTCGACTTCAATCAAGCTCTGACCGGCTTCCTACCTTAAGGGACAGTGGGGTGTTCAAAATTTGTTACACTTGTATCATTGCACTTCAGGAAGGTTAGAGCTCTTTCAGTCACAGTTAACTCTCAAGTATAGAGAAAAATGATATTTTTGTACTGACTTTACATGTGAAGCCATAATTTTGCCTGTGTGTCATGTTGGCTACTTATTATCATAAAACATTGCAGCTAGGACATTTCTAATGTAGAGATGTGCCTGCCCATGCACAATAAAAATTATCACATGAGAAAATATACCAGGCTCTCCAGTCGCAAGTGAAACATGCGTGAAAGCCTGGGGACGAGGCAACAAGCCTAAAATGGTAGGGTGCAATGATTTGTACAGGGCTCTTGAACCCATATCGGTTTGTCATGATCAGGATATATGTATTAGGGAGTTCAGCCAGTTCTTAAATCACAAGTCAGCAATAATAGAAAGTGTACGCTTTCTATTATCTATGATTTTTTACCGTCACAGTTACCAGAAAATGCAGACAGTCATTGTACAGGTACTGATATTTGGCAGCTTGGTCACAGGTCAGTTTATCATAGGAAATGAATTTCCTCCAGCTCCATCCTACATTCATTTCACAGCTAGCTATTGGCAGTCAGTGAAGGGAAGATAATACGCTGTGTTTTGTTGCTGGTTCAGAAGTTGAACGACAATGTTGCCTCGAAATGGCCACTTACACCCCTCATTATTAGTTGTGTTCTGCATTCATTAGTATATACATTGAGGCACACTCTAGAACCACCGGTGTGAGCGTAAATTGATGGAGAGAACCACTTATCATGTTCTCGCTTAAGGCGCTCAAAATCAGCCCCTGTAAACTCAATGGGTGACAAGCAGACTCGTGACTCCATGGTAAAACACCGTCTCTGCAGCTGTAGCACATCTCTACAAATGACACGGGACACTCGAACAGTTGTCTTTGCGGTAGTGGCAATGCTTGGCTGGATTGTGGTCCAAACAGTCATTAGCTACAAGTCCGCCAAAACCTTTTTCATCATAAGTCACTCTATAACATACATTCTAGCAGAAACTGCTGTAAACCGATAAGTTCCTTCAGAGCATATATGAAAATGTGATTCACTTTCAAAATAACAGTCTAAGAAAATTTCATTAATATACCTAACATTAGCCTCAATCTATGCAACAGTAACAGATTCTATAATACACTGCTAGAGTCACAGCTGTAGATGACATTCACACCCTCAGCTGTATCCCCAGCTGTAGCAAGGTCTTCACTCCCGGCATGAAGCTGCTGATCTCGGAGAAGTTGCCGGAAGAGACCATCTGGGTGTGCCGGGCAAGACCTGCCTGGTAGTTGAGCATCTGGGTGTCTGGAGGTTGGAATCAAGTTAAGATGGTGCAACCAGATTCTCAAATTCAGAAATTAAACCTGACAAGATTGATATTACAGTTCTAAAAACCAGTCAGACACAACCGATGTGCTTAGCATTAGGTCAGGCTGAGTTAAAGGCAATTATAGAACTTGAGCATGTGCACACCATAACCCCAAGACTGAAGCTATTAGAACTTTCGGTGCCAACTACATTGAGTTTGTGTTGCCTAGCTGCTAGAGACAAAGAAGCAATCTCTAGCAAGTTACAGCTGCGAAATTGGAAGTACACTACATATTGCTGACTCAGCACTTTGCAGGCTCAGACGCATAACAAGCAGGCACAAAAAAGAAACGTACAGCAATCTTCTGGCCATGCACAGCAAGAACATAAAAAAACTGCTATAAATTGTTAGTTGCAAAAAATGATGGTACCCTTACCCTGTGCTATGTAGTGGAGTCCCTGCAGGACATCATGAGAGAGCTGGAAAACAAAGGAACAGATACAGTAGATCTCTGACTGCTAAAATGTCTTACCGACACACGTGCGTACAAAGGGTCTCTATGTGTACCTTAGACTCCCTAAGGAGGTCATAGAGAGTAGCCAGTTTTCTGGAGATGTCTTCAGTCTTTCTCTTCATAGCCTGAGATGAGATAAGAGAGTGAGTGAGTGAGTGGGTGAGTCGGTGGTGGGTGGATGAGTGGGGTGGGTGGGTGGGTGGGTGGGTGAGTGAGTGAGTGAGTGACTGACTAAATGAGTGACCAGCAGTAGAGATGAAGGGGGAAGGGGGAGGGAGATGATGGTAGGTAGGAACTTACCTCCACCAGCTATATGCTTTAGTGCAAATAATTTATGAAGTGTGACAATAATTAGGCCAGAACTTTAAGATGAATGCCAATGACTCTGAATTTTCGTCGCCATATTAACTACGACTCATAGTGGTGCTAGCTGCCGACTTGCAGCGCTCCAGTGCGGCATCAAAGGCCGTCACCATGGGTATGTGTTCCTGAGGAATGGGAGGCTTCTGCATGACCGGAGCAGGGCTGGGAGGCTGGAGGTGAGAGAGAGACAGAGACGGAGAGTGACAGCTAAGTGAGAAAAAAACAACTAGTGGACAAAAGTGATACATGCAGCCTAAAGATTATAGCGTCTGTGATGATGACAATTTCAGAGTGACATACCAGATCTGGATTGAAAGGATTCTGGTATACATTTATCAAACAGTGCCTCATACTATCAGATAGTGGTTTTACTGGCTAAAGAAAGTATTGGTACAGCCTTAACATTGGCAGGCTGTAACCTTCAAATATCGGGATCAGGATCAGAGGCATACTGTACAGTGGAACCTCTGTAATGTGGTCACTCTGTAGCAGCCAACCTCTCTAGTAAGCCCACCTTGTTGGGTCTCAATGTACATACTGCTAATGTATTATGGACCTCTATAATATAGCCACCCTCTATAATGCAGCTACAAAATGTTGGCCCTAGGGTGACCACAATATAGAGGTTCCACTGTATTAGTACAGCCTTACTAATTATATACTAGGTTTGGGTACAGCTATAGACCTAATGCCTTGCCCCCCAAAGCACTAGTACACTAGTAGTAAGTTCACTTTCATAGGTGTTATTATACAAACAGTTATAATTTTACGTGTGTGTCTGTCTGTCTGCCAGGCTGCCTGCTATAACAAACCTCTGAGTGTGCTGGTGAGGGTTGAGCCTGGTCAGTCGGGGTGGGAGGGTGCCCCTGGGGAGTGGGGAGGGGTTGGACGGGGGCAGTGATGGGAGCCATGATGGGAGCTTGAGGGGAGTAGCTGGTGGGGGGCTGAGGGTGTGTGTGTGTGTGTGTGTGTGTGTGCATAGACATATGTATAGGACTACTGTTCTGAGATTCGGGTAATACATGTAAGTGATTGTATGTGACTGTCGAAGGTATAAATCATGTAGAGAGGCTGTGTAATTGCACAATTTCAGTTGAACCTCACATGATAGCTGGTTCAATTTTCATCCAATGGGTTTCCCCTAAGCACAAAATTAATATCACTTTCTTTCAAGGGTCGAGAGAAGCGGAGCTATGAAGCTGACCGCAGGAAGCGACTAGTTACCGGGTTAACACATCCTAAACTCTCCTTTTGGTACATTCTCCACTCCTCAACCACGTTGATTCCTCTCCTCATACTTCTATACCAATCAGTACCCAGTGTTTCCCCCAAAGGGGGGTACCAGGGTGCTCCCCCCTCCCCCCCCCCCCTTTCCTAACTTGGTTTCCTTTGATGCAGTCATTTGCTTTGATCTAATGGAAAGGTTATATCTCCCCCCCCCCCTTTCTTTTTTTACTTGGGGAAAACACTGGTACCTCTCATTTACACTCATACCTCTCACATGTGATTACTCACTACATATATGTACCTTCCTGTTGTATTATTTCGTACATTCACTTCGCTATACTCAATTGCTAATCCATGTTAGGCACATTTAATTTGCTTGCGAAGGCTCACCCCACAATACCCTGCATTTTGCCTAGTACTGGAGAAGTAATCAGCTGTGGCTGCCCAAAGTACCTTCTTGGACCTCAGTGGGGGAGGATCGTTCCATGTCTCGGTCGAGGAAGTGGGTGGAGGAGGCCCAGTCTGTGAACTGATTGGCATCGCAGCTGCTGGGTTGAAGATCCCGGGCTGCAATCCGATTGGTTGAGATGGGAGCGGAGCTTGACCAGTGTTCACTGACGTTCCCCCAGCACCAGCACCAGGAAGGTTGCTAGGTAACGGCATTGATGGTGGGTGTGTCCCTAGCATGCCCGTCCCCAGAGGCTGGGTGATGCCACCATAAGCCTGAACTGGGTTGCCAGCTTGCTCACCGGCAGATCCTCCATAGCCATACCCTGGTGCCAATGGCTGAGTTATCGGTTGCATGTAGCCGGTAGGATTCATGGCATACGGATTTGTAGCTGTTGGCTGGGTAGACGACATTAACCCTGTAGTGTTCGTGGTGGCAGCTACATCAGCGGTGGGCTGCGAAGGGGTTAAATCTTGCGTTGGAGTTTGCAATGGTGCGGCTTGCTCCGGTTGGATATCAATTCTTTGGAATGGAAATTTTGGTCTGGAACCTGTGGGCTGGCTCAGGGCTTGGAAGACCATATCATGCAGCACGTCACTGGTGTCCTGGAATGGGGACATAGCAGTGGTTTTTCTTACATTCACATTCAGACACTGTATTAATTAGTATTATATGCACACACACATTAACACACACACACACACCATACACACACACACACACACACACACACACCACACACACAATACACTTACACACACACACACACACACACACACACACTAGCTAACCTTTGCTCCACTCTGCTGTAGGTAGCTGAGTGCAGTAGCCAGTGATCCCTGAGAGGCAAGAAGCCCGGCATAGGTCCTGGAAATAAAAAAAAAATACCTAAATTTGTGTAGTACCTCTATAAGGCAGAAGTGAAACAAACGTCTATTAGTTGACCCTTTGCACAGGCAGTCACTGAAGAGCTCAGCTCACAATAACAGCCAAAATGCGGTGAAAGCTCTTCAAATTAGATAACACTAACATTAATGGCCGAGGTAACACAGCCACTAAGATACAGATACTCAGATCCACTGCCAGTAGTCACATGATGTAATGTCCTGTAGTTATTTATAGAACTAGGCATACGCATTGCGCAGATAGCCTCGCGTAGAGGTATGACGTAGGTTAGTTAGCACAAAACCACACCCACTAGAAGCTGCATCGCCCACGCAATTGCCGGAGAAGCTACTCTACGCGAATGAGCCTTCAGGAGACGATTGTCTCTGCATACAACACAGTTCCAAGGACCAGTTATGGCTACAACACGAGAGCAGAGTTGCTTGAAACTCACGTTCGTATCGCTGGCGATCGATCCGCGTACCGTCTGTCTCCAGCGGTCAGATCTCTGGTGAAACAGAGGCTACACAAACTCTAATCACGTTGGAGCTGTAGTAAGCCTACCTAGGTACAAAGAAGTGATCGGTTTGTCCAGATCTCTAATTCTTCGGGTGTCAGAAGTACAAAGGCGGCATCCATGTAATTCGTCAGGACGCCATCTTGAACACGCGCTTGCCCCCCGGGGTGCCCGGAAGCGTTTCGTTACAGCTGCAGTAACAACGCGTATACGGACTGTACAGACATAGTAATAACACATATAAGGAACGTAACCGGAGATTTAATTGCATTCCTAAGCGTGACGGAAGTTGCGCACATATATATATATATATATATATATATACGCTAGCTGAGATTTCAGCCCACACTGCACGATTAGTTGCCTCGCGCTAAGGCGCTCGGCAATTAGCAACCCTCACCTCAGCTTCTCAGCGAGGATGCCGCTGGCGGTGGCGGTGAACTGCTTCCTCTCTCTCTCAACGGCTCTCCTCAGGAGCACCACCTTCTCCACCAGCTCCTGCAGAGCCAGGACACCGGCCGTCGTCGTGTCGGTCGTGGTGTTCCTGGGCAGGAGGAGGGAGAAGTTGTGAACGCAGGCAACATTTGGTGCTGGAGAGTTACTATAAAGTAGTTTGGAGGAATCAGACATCCTTAGACTCGTTCCCAGCCTGTAAGCGACAAAAGCTGGGCGGAGGTCTGGGAATAAGGCTAACATATCCTTACTAAACTGGATATTACACTACCGGAAGTTGGTGTAGGCAGCTACATGTAGTATGTATGCATGTAACTCACACTCAACCATACAGCTATATCACTACACCTCTCCTTTACAGGAACAAACAGAGGATAGACAGCTGGACAGACATATACACTGATTGACAGACAGACAGACAGACCTACCAACAGTCCACAAATTTATCCACATTTCCGGAACAGATATAGCAGAGACTGGCATTGTCACGGTAACGACCTTCAACCTCTGTCTCCAGTCTCTCTCCAAGCAAATCTATGGAAAATTGATCCTCACATAACAATGCACATATTATTAATAATAGCATTTTTCAAAATTTCTTGTTGCCATTCATTGATTTAGAGATTTTGGTGAAACTGGTATATTAGAAACACCTGTCGGTCAGTTAGAACACATTATACTTCAGAGCTGTCAATGCAATGGAGGGAATTCAAAGCTCAACGAATGTACCCATTTTGTGATGATGCTGGGCGAGAGCACGTGGGCCTAGGGTTAAGGCTGTGCAATTGCACTTGACCCTGATCTAACACTGACTATTTCATGTATAGTACAGCAAGGAAAGATAGTTTTCCAAATATAAATGTATAAATAAGGAGGGGTGTCTGGTCATGGGAGCACCAACCTCCAGGTCTTCAGACAACAGGTTCTTACCACAGAGAGGGGCAAAGTCCTCGGGTCCTGCGTAGGTGACCAGCGCTGCCAGGATTTCCCTCCAGTTCTCCAGGTTACCGTAACGACACAGTTCTGTCCAGTTACGATTCACCACAGTTGATAGCAACTGTGTGTGTGTGTGTGTATGTATAAATTGTGCGTGTGATAACTATTCCAGTAGCAAGTCTTTCTACTGCTGCTCAACACTTACTACAAAAATCCATGGCTTTTTAAATACTGGATACACAGACAGATGGACAGACAGACAGACAGACAGACAATCAGACAGACAGACACACACACACACAATGCGCTCACCCTCACTGAACTAGACTGGTCCTTCTGAAAGAAAATCTGTTGAGTTCTCTGCAGCAGGTCTGACCCTCCAGCGATGGCGAGGACCATCGCCTCCGCCTGGCAAAGGGAAGAAAGTGAGGTACTTAACACTAGGCTCATTCCCAGTCTCCAATCCACAGATTATTCCACACAATGCATATTTAGCCACAGTGGAAGCTAGCCACTCCATACATATACATTACAGACATTTTTTCTACAATTAGCTGGTACTGTGGTAGCAATAGGAGATTAGTCTAGCCAACGGTGGCTCTTATGGAAGAGGCTTCCTTTAGCAACAATGTGTGTGCTCACCATTCTGTCTGCAGTGATGCAGATGTTCACTGCCGCCTCAAAGTTACCGACAAGTAGAGCCTTGGAGAGTAAGCCATCTGTGTCTGGGGGAGGGAGGGAGGGAGAGAGAGAGGGAGGGAGGGAGGGAGTGAAGAATTAAAGACATACACATACACACATGCACTAGCCATGGTTATCACTGTAGCTGAGAGGCATTAAGAGATTGCAGCATGCCTCACCGTTATCAGTGGCTATTGCACAACTGGATGTGGTGGGTTGGGTCCCTGAGGCGTATGGCTTGGGCTGGTCCAGAGAGATGTTGTCAAACACACTAGAGGAACCTTCTGCAAGGGCACAGGAAAGAGGGTGCATATTTATAGTAACAGTGTATCTCTATCATTCACATACCACCTTCAGATCCAAAAATGCCTCCTCCAGCACTTTGCCCATCAGACTCCGCCCCTAGCTCCTCCCCCTGTCCCGTTCCTTCCTCTCTCAGCGGGATGGCAGACAGCTTCTGAGAGAGCTCACTGACGTCGAGTCCTCCACTGGCACTGGGAGGGAGGGTGAAGCCACTTGCCTGGGCCAGTGAGGAAAACTAAGCAAGGAGGGAGGAAGAAAGAAAAGGAGAAGGGGTGGGGAAGGAGAGGGAGAGTGACTGGTACATTAACTCTTAGCATGCATGGATGTAAAAAAATCTCTCTCTCACCTTCCTTCAAGGAAACACTGACTTTCATACCTTCCTGTCCAGCTCTTCAGTATCATATCCCAGCAGTTTGAGGTACTGCCGCCTGGGCTCAGGTTCAAAGGTCACCTAGAAAAGGTAATTAACACAGCAGCTAAGAATAATTCCGTCGCGTATTTCGATCACATCCGCATGTTCAAAGTGCTGTACCTCTAAACTTCTGTTAAGGGTGGGGCTCATACGTGCTATGTAGTAGTGTCAATGTGAGGCTTCTACGCAGTGCGTATGAGCCACACCCTTAACGAAAGTTTAGAGATATAGTGCTTTGAACACGCCGACCAGCGATTGAAATACGCAACGGAATAATGTTTGTTTTCTACCCGGAAAGGCCACTGCTGCAAAACTAAAGCTTCTATATATAGCTACAACACACACAAACACACCTTCAAAAAATTCCACACATTTCTATCTAGTGCACTGGAGCTCTCCTGCACTTTGCCCTCACAGAACTCTGCAAACTGTTGCTGTGACAATGACTCCTCCAGGGCAGTGGATCGTCGTAGCAGTTCGTGTTCAGTGGACACCTGGCTGATGTGGACAGCCTTGGGGTTAGCCCCCCTCGTGTTGCCAAAAGAGACCAATTTCCCTCCAAACTGCAAGGGAATAAAATGAATAATTATTTCCTAAAATAGCCTCACTACTCCAAAGCCCTTTTTTAAAAAAAAAATACAAGCGCTAAAAGCTTGTATGGAGGTTTGGGAATGCGCTTACTAATATGTAACATGAGCATATGCCTGTGTGTACCCACTGTGTATTGTGCATGGTCAAAGCACTGTGACATGCGGTGAAGAGACAGTACCGGGCGGGCAAGGTTGGCTAGCAAGGTTGGCTTCATACCTTACGTAATCTTTCACTAAAGTATTCTCAAGTTCCTGGTTACTGTAAGCTGTGCAGGTTATAGATAAATGAGTTTTAGCTGGGGTGCGTGGAAAGAAAGAGGTTCTTGGCTGATAAATCACCAACCACAATATTATGGAGTACGGTAGTACTCCATATATAGGGATGGCTCCGAAAAAAAATGGCTGCCCCATTGTCTGAGTACAAAGTGATATGTTCAAAACTCTGCCCTAGAGTTAGTGATAAGCTTTTGTGGACCATACCTGTCATTCTCGAGTGTTTTCAACAGTAACAAGACTGTTAGCGCTGACAGAGAGCATCGCTGATGTGCCAAATCGGCAGGTCGCGAAACTGGCAAATCGTTCCACTTCTTGTTTCTTCTTCTGAGAGGATAGCACAACAATGACTGAAGCAATTACAATAATTCAAACGCGAAGAAGCGCTACTGGATTTGGGCTAGTGCACCCACACCATAGCGTTCTCAAACAACTCAAACTGTTCAGCACAGATTCTCAAGCTCTCGAAGCAAGTACTTGCCGCTATACGCCGTTCTGTTCCGTTCCGTTCTGCGCATTAAGCGATGGTTACGCCTACACCGGAAACGCAGCGCTAACCTCCATGATGTGCATTAAATGGAGTCGGCAAACTGCTGTAGACAGCCGTCTGCCATTGCAATGTTACATACAAGAATGTGTGGGTGTACAGTGGCATTCTCAAGTCGGTAGGCGCTTAGCTACAATTCACATTAGCTGTATTTTGCTACTCTGCTGTATCTTTAAGCCCCACTGAAAGCTTTGCAGTGCAAAGTGCATTCTGTGTCTGTTACATTATAGGTGCTGTTAGTTTATTATAAATGGGAGCATATGTGGATACAGCTAATAACGCTCATCTACCCCACACAACCAGACCATCTAAACACCTTTCTCCTCCCCACAAAAAAACAACAAACAGAAACAAGTAACAAAAAAACATTAAAAAAAATGAAAGAACATATATAGGGATGGAATCCCCAAAAAGCACCCAAACAAGGTAGGAATGGTACCACAATACCCTTACGGATTGTCATCCCTATATCTTTTGCCATTTTTCCAACCTCAACACACACACACACACACAGACCAATCCCTGCCATGCCACACCAGCCATATCCACAGCCAATAGAATGTGCATGGCAATTGCAGCACTTCACAATGCAACACACATCACCCCCTCACACTACAACTTATCCTCCACATGCAGCAATACACACTCGTAGGCTAGACTCACTTACAGGTACCACTTACCCCACATTCTACACCACAATCCACACCTACAATGACAACTACACTCTTCCACCTGCAACAACACCCTTTCACCTCACCAACAGTTAGCACATTTCCAAAAACATTACTCTATTATACCAAAGTACGTTCAAAAAAACCTAATCATCTCTACACCACAATCTAACATCCTGTCGTCCCATGTAACTAGCACTTACGTATACTAGTGATACACAATGTGCAGGGATGTCCTTGCTTCACGAGAATTGCTGGGTGTGGCACATGGCATGCAGGTGGCACGCCCATAGCACCCACCCACAAATGAAAAAGGTCAAACACACACCCACAAAACAAAATGGCTACTTGCCATTATGTGCTTAGAAGACCAGAGGCCGAAGCAAGCTTACTTTGATAGTGATCGCTTCCAAGTTAGGAGTCACAGTTTATAGCGAAGGTAAGTGTTCGCTGTGTGTTTGATAGGCTATACCAGGAGAACTGGCTGGAACAGGTTACGACGAAAAAAGGTCAATCGAACTGGAGTATAGCTTCGCTTTGCTCGTAACTAGTTGCAAAAATGGCAAAAGATATAGGGATGACAATCCGTAAGGGTATTGTGGTACCATTCCTACCTTGTTTGGTTGCTTTTTGGGGATTCCATCCCTATATGTTCTTTCATTTTTTAAAATGTTTTTTTGTTACTTTTAATAATGTCATAGTATCTGGTGCAAACAGAGTTATTCAGATGCTGGAGGAAATAGGGTTGAGACTTGCCTTCACATTAAAGCTAGCCAGCAAGGAGAAGCTGCAGCTGGACTCCATCTATCAGGGATGTGGTGGGTTGGGCCAGATGATACTTGCTATCTCTCACGACTCAAGCAATCATGCATGTATTTTATTGCTATATACTTTCACAACTACTACGCACTTGACAGGCTACACACATTGGAGTGAATCCCAAAAAAGTGTGATAGAAAGTCATTAGCTAACAGTCTTGTGTGAATCAAGTCTGCAATTAAAAAATATGCTGTGTGTGAAAAGTAGAAGGGCACAGTAGCGTATAAGCCTCCTAGCCTCGTTTCCAGGCCCACGTGGATGTATGTTTCACTTTAGCTATATAGCTGTGAGCTAGCCTTGCACTCAGGCCTCCCCTAACAGCTTTTTTCATAGTGAAAAAAGCTGAGGCTAGCTGTGAGCCTGGTCTACCTATTGCTGGTGATATTGTTTCAGTGCTGAGTCTGCGGTACAAATGAGTTAAGAGTAGCTACATGTACAAAAAGTGTAGCCTTCGTTTGTTGTCTGAGAACTGCAGCTGTCCTCGTCCACACAAAATTCATCCTTCTACCTATACCCACATACACGGGGTACGAGTATGGTACCTACCCTACGCATCATGCACGTGAGAAATGTAGATCCCTCTACCCACACACAATTAAGGCTGCAAGACTCCAATATTAAGGGTGCAATGAGGACTCTTGAACTCATTTCGGTTTTTCAGGGTATAAATTACGGAGTTGAGCAGGTTCTTAAAATCATAATAGAGTAAATTCATTATACAGTCTTTTTCCATAAACATTTACATACATGTAGGTACAGACATGGGATATATACATGCAAATAGCAAACGTGCTAATACTAGAGACATGATGACAAAAATAATAAAGGCGATACTACTAAGTGAAACGCAAAGATGATATTGCTACTTAGTAAAGAAACAATGTGAACATAGGAGTTGAAAAGGTCAACTTGGGAGCAAAGACGGTCATCTTTGTACACACACTGGTACATGCATGCATGTAGAACATTTTACTTTTAATTTTTCACTTTTGCAGTTATCCGAAAATGTAGACAGTCATTGCACAGGTACCGACACTTTGTGGCTGGGTCATAAATCAGTTTATCATAGGAGATGAAGTCAGCCCAGCCCAGTCCTAATTTCATTATATAGCCAGTCACTCTACCAGAAGTGTCATTAGGTGCTGTTGTGTCAGTGAAGAGAATATTTCGCTCATAATGTCGTTTGCTCTGTTCTTGGGTTAGCAGTTGAATGGTGATGTTGCCACGAAATGGCCACTTAAGCGAATTATCAAATTCACCCATCATTAGGCAGGCATAGACACCAATATGTGTACTACCTTCCCAAGTAGAGACCCTGAGGCACATTCTATAGCCTCCTGTGTGAGTGTAGAATGATGGAGAGATCCATGTGCTGTGTTCATGTTTGAGGAGTTCAAAACCAGCCATTGTAAACTCAACGGGACACAAGCAGACACGTGACTCCATGGCGAGACACTGTCTCTGCAGCTGTAGCACATCTCTACCTACAATGTGAGTCACTCGAAAATGAAGACAGTTGTCTTTGAGGTAGTGGCAATGCTTGGCTGGACTGTAGTGCAACTTATCATAAGCTACATCCCCACCCCGACCGTGTCCAGCTCTATCACCATCAGTCACTCTGCAACCATAGCGTGTTCCACTGAAAACTGCTGTAAATCTGTAATGCTCACTGTCCTCCAGTTGATTGAGCACCTTAAAGGCAACAGAGTCTTCAAATGGCCATTTCAGTAAACTGTCAAAGTCTCCACGCATCAAACGAACACCTACACTAATATGCTTATCATCCTGGTCTGGGTTAACTCGAAGGCACATCTTGTATCCTCGTGGGTGAGTATAGAACGGTGGGCTGTACCAATACTCTTTGTTTTTCTTGTACTGATCGAAATCGGTCATAGTAAACTCGACAGGAAGGGAGGGTAGTAATGGCTCTAGTTTCCGTTCCATTTCTTCAGTCTTTTGTGCAAGAGATCTCTTTAGTGCTTCATTTTCTTCCTCCAGTTTTTCAATTTTCTGCTTGTTCTCTTTCAACTTTTGGCCAAGTTCATCCTTGAGTTTTACAATCTCCACCTTTCTTTCCGCCAATTCATTCTTCATTTTCACAATCTCTTCATCTTTTTCATAGATTTTCTTTTGGGTGACTTGCTGGTTATGCACTGCCATGAGGGACATGTGGACCACAACATTCTTAGCTGCATGGGTAGGCATATTCTTGCGAGGAAGCTGTACTTCACAACCAGCATAGCAGAAGTCACAGTTGATTACCGTGAGGGGGCAGTCTTTGCTCACATGATGCTCGAGGTTCTGACGCTCAGGATACACCCCACACTCATTTGGGCAGGGCACTGGGCGAGACCCACACACTGGCCAGTGTTTGGTTGTTACATCTTCGAAATCAGCTCCATAGTTACCACAGTAGTCACAGCTGAAGGGTCGTCGGATGCACTCTTCAATTTGGTGGGCGGTGACGTAGCGACGCTGGAACAGGTCACAGCAGTGGTGACACTCGACTTCAGAAAACTCACAGCCCACGAGCTGCTCATGTAGCTTGGGGCTCACATTCAAGTGCTTGTCTAGCTCCCCCAACTCACTCGTCCACTGGCAACCCTCTTTCTTGTGAGAACACTGAACTTTAAATGCATAGAGTGAACGTTTCAGGCCCTTGTTTGGAACAACAGAGAAACCTGCCTCATTACAAGTTGGACAAGAACCGTTTTGAAGTTGAACTCTCTCGATACACAATCGACAAAAATTGTATCCACAGCACGAAATGAGATAGGGCTCACGAAGTACGGAGAGGCAGATGGGACAATCGACTTGGAAGGCTTCCTGGGGGCGTTCTAAAAACTCACAGTCAAATCCACCTTGCTGTCGTCGTACAACTTCTTTTGGAGACTTGGATTCCGGCAAAGATTCTTCTACGCCAAGTAATTCTTCGGTTCTTTCGGCACTTTTGCTAGGAAATGGTGTAGCCATTTCCGGCACGGTTGGTATTAAAAATACATGATGGGGGTGGAGCATACATCACTGCGCATGCTCAGCTTTTTGTAACAACAGTGGTGTGCAGCTATTGAAAATTCAAAACTGTCAGCCCTGCCTGATGGTTACAAGACATGCTGCTTTCAAAGTTACAATGCCTGGGTTGAGACCAAAGTCTCCAATATTTCTACAAAAAATCTGATAGTAATATAAACCAGACCCAAGGCCAGGGTTATTGGTTGCCTATGCTACGTCATACCAAATGGGTGCTATACCCCACAATACCAGTGAACAACATTACAACAATCACTAATCGGCAGGATGGTTGAGTGTTAAGCCTTTTTTCCAGGCCTTCCCTACATACAGTGTTGTCCCCTGCTAATCTCTGCGATAGTAACATTCAAACTGAATCTTTCAGAGCATATATGAAAACGTGATTCGGTTTCAAAATAACAGTCTAAGAAAATTTCATAAATACACCTAACATTAGCCTTCAATCTATACAACAGTAACAGATTCTATAATACACTGCTAGAGTCACAGCTGTAGATGACGTTCAGACCCTCAGCTGTATCCCCAGCTGTAGCAAGGTCTTCACTCCCGGCATGAAGCTGCTGATCTCGGAGAAGTTGCCGGAAGAGACCATCTGGGTGTGCCGGGCAAGACCTGCCTGGTAGTTGAGCATCTGGGTGTCTGGAGGTTAGAATCAAGTTAAGATGGTGCAACCAAATTCTCAAATTCAGAAATCAAACCTGACAAGATTGATATTAAAGTTCTAACAAGACTGATATTTCATATCTAAAAACCAGCCGGGTATTTTTTTACACAAATCATTCAATTGAAGGTAGTGTTCAGCAACAGATTAGTCTTAGCTTAATGCAGCTGTAGAATGAATCAGACAGTCTCATCATGTAGCACTGCCAGCGGTAAAAACCAATCAGATATTTTTCACATAATGTGGTTAGCATCAACTTGATCATGTGTGCTAAATACATAATTGTCACCATAACCACAAGCACCATAGAATGTTTGATGCCAAGTTTGTGTTGCCAGCGACGATAATCTCTAGCAGGTTACTGCTGCGAAACTGGAAGCATACTACATATTGCTGACTCAGTACCTTGCAGTCTTGGATGCAAGAACAAGCAGGCACAAAAAAGAAACATATAGCAATCTCCTGGCCATGCACTTCATGCACAGCAAGAACATAAAAAAAACTGGCTATTTGCATTAAATGATGGCACCCTTACCCTGTGCTATGTAGTGGAGTCCCTGCAGCACATCGTGAGAGAGCTGGAAGCGAAGGAATAGATACAGTAGATCTTTGACTGCTAAAATGTCTTAGCGATACATGTATATGTGCGCACAAAGGGCCTCTATCCATACCTTAGATTCCCTAAGGAGGTCACAGAGAATAGCCAGTTTTCTGGAGATGTCTTCAGTCTTTCTCTTCATAGCCTGAGATGAGATAAGAGAGTGAGTGAGTGAGTGAGTGAGTGACTAAATGAGCAGGTATGGTCGCATTCCAGAATTGGAAGGTTTTAGATGGCCACAAATCATCCATATGTGGAAGATTATTCAGAACAAACAAATATCTTCCAATTTTGGATGAAATTTGACTGATTTTAGGTATATAGAGACTGCATAGACAAATGTCATCCAAAAATGGAAGGATTTTGTCTTCCATTTCTGGAAGCAATTTCAAATCTTCCACTATTGGAAGGATCTAGTCATCCATTTTTGGTTTAAATTGATGTGGGCTTCCATTATTGGAAGGATTTAGTCATCCATTTCTGGAAGATTATTTAAACTGAAATGAACTTCCATTATTGGAAGGATTTAGTCATCCATTTTTGGAAGATTATTTAAACTGAAATGAGCTTCCATTATTGGAAGGATTTAGTCATCCATTTTTGGAAGATTATTTAAATTGATGTGGGCTTCCATTATTGGAAGGATTTAGTCATCCATTTCTGGAAGATTATTTAAACTGAAATGAGCTTCCATTATTGGAAGGATTTAGTCATCCATTTCTGGAAGATTATTTAAACTGAAATGAACTTCCATTATTGGAAGGATTTAGTCATCCATTTGACTGACGTCGACGTGAGACTCAGACCTCGACGTGAGAGACTCTGACGTCGACGTGAGACTCAGACGTCGACGTGAGAGACTCTACGTCAACGTGAGAGACTAACGTCGACGTGAGAGACTCTACGTCGACGTGAGAGACTCTACATCGACGTGAGACTCTATATCGACGTGAGAGACTCAGACGTCGACGTGAGAGACTCTACGTCAACGTGAAAGACTCAGACGTTGACGTGAGAGACTCTACGTCGACATGAGAGACTCAGACGTTGACGTGAGACGCTACGTCGACGTGAGACTCTACGTCGACGTGAGAGACTCTACGTCGACGTGAGAGACTCTACGTCGACGTGAGAAACTGACGTCGACGTGAGACTCTACGTCGACGTGAGAGACTGACGTCGACGTGAGACTCTACATCGACGTGAGAGACTCTATATCGACGTGAGAGACTCAGACGTCGACGTGAGAGACTCTACGTCGACGTGAGACTGACGTCAACGTGAAAGACTCAGACGTTGACGTGAGAGACTCTACGTCGTCCAATAATGGAAGTTCATTTCAGTTTAAATAATCTTCCAGAAATGGATGACTAAATCCTTCCAATAATGGAAGCCCACATCAATTTAAATAATCTTCCAAAAATGGATGACTAGATCCTTCCAATAGTGGAAGTTTTGAAATTGCTTCCAGAAATGAAAGACAAAATCCTTCCATTTTTGGATGACATTTGTCTATGCAGTCTCTATATAGCTAAAATCAGTCAAATTTCATCCAAAATTGGAAGATATTTGTTTGTTCGGAATAATCTTCCACATTTGGATGATTTGTGGCCATCTCAAACCAGTAGTAGTTGAGTAGAGATGAAGGGGGAAGGAGGAGGGAGATAATAGTAGGTAGGAAAAGAACTCAGCTATATGCTTTAGTGCAAATAATTTATGAAGTGTGACAATAATTAGGCCAGAACTTTAAGATGAATGCCAATGACTCTGAATTTTCATCGCCATATTAACTACGACTCACAGTGGTGCTAGCTGCCGACTTGCAGCGCTCCAGTGCGGCATCAAAGGCCGTCACCATGGGTATGTGCTCCTGAGGAATGGGAGGCTTCTGCATGACCGGAGCAGGGCTGGGAGGCTGGAGGTGAGAGAGAGAGAGACAGAGACAGAGAGTGAGAGCAAGTGAGAAAAAAAAACAATCAGTGGACAAAAGTGATAGATGCAGCCTAAAGATTATAGCGTCTGTGATGATGACAATTTCAGAGTGACATACCAGATCTGGATTGAAAGGATTCAGGTACATTTATCAAACAGCGTCTCATACTATCAGATAGTGGGTTTTACTGGCTAAAAAAAGTATTGGTACAGCCTTAACATTGGCAGGCTGTAACCTTCAAATATTGGGATCAGGATCAGAGTTGGTACAGTGGAACCTCTATAATGTGGTCACTCTACAGCAGCCAACCTCTCTAGTAAGGCCACCTTGTTGGATCCCAATGTACATATTGCTAATGTATTATGGACCTCTATAATATAGCCACCCTCTATAATGGCCCTAGGGTGACCACAACATAGAGGCATTAGTACAGCCTTACTAATATACTAGGTTTGGGTTAGTGTTGTTTTAGTATGGCTTCATATAATTTAGTTCTAGTTTTAGTTAAAATTCTATTTAGAGTGCAAAGTTAAGTTTAGTTATAGTTAGTTAACTAAAATTTCTAAGCTATTACTAAAATACTTTTTAGTTTCAGTTAACTAACTAAAATGGTATATTTTGGGGACAAAAAAAATTAGTTTAGTTATAGTTTATTCCTCAGGGGAAACTTTCAGTTTTAGGTATGCTAATTAAATCTGTTTTGGCCTCTACTAAATTTATTTTAACTAATACTTTTGATTAACTAAAACAACACTAGTTTGGGTACAACTACCGTAGATCGGGAAAATTTCTTTGTTAAAAAAATTTCGTGGCTGTTCCAAACAACGAAAATTTATCACGCGAAAATAAGTTTACAACGAATAATAAGAGCCACGAATAATGATTAGGGTCAGTAAAACTTTCACACTCAAAGCTTTTATGAGTACCTCTCCAACAGCTGCCTCCCAGTAGCCATGCACGCACAAAGCCCTTCCATATTCGTCCATCTTTCTATAGTCACGCTTCTAACTTTCTACGGTGTTAAATTTTCGTGGTTGGTCCCGACAACGAAAAAATTTTATCGCGAAAGTTTTTCGCTCAAAAATTTCTTACCGCGAAGATTTCCCGATCTATGGTATAAAGTATATTACCTAATGCCTTGCCCCCCAAAGCACTAGTACACAAGTAGTTGTGTATTATACAAACAGTTATAATTTTATGTGTGTGTCTGCCTGTCTATCTGCCAGGCTGCCTGCTATAACAAACCTCTGAGTGGGCTGGTGAGGGTTGAGCCTGGTCAGTCGGGGTGGGAGGGTGCCCCTGGGGAGTGGGGAGGGGTTGGACGGGGGCAGTGATGGGAGCCATGATGGGAGCCATGATGGGAGCTTGAGGGGAGTAGCTGGTGGGGGGCTGAGGGTGTGTGTGTGTGTGTGTGTGTGTGCATAGACATACATGTATGTATAGGACTACTGTTCTGAGACCTGGGTAATACATGTAAGTGATCATATGTGACAGTCAAAGGTATAAATCATGTTAGAGTAATTGCACAATTTCAGTTGAACCCCACGTCATAGCTGGTTCACTTTTCATCCAATGGTTTCCTCTAAGCACAAAATTATCAACATACTTTCTTTGAAGGGTCGAGAGAAGTGGAGCTATGAAGCAAACATTTGACCGCAGGAAGCGACTAGTCACTGGATAAACACACCCCAAACTCTCCTTTTGGTACATTCTCCACTCCTCAACCACGTTGACTCCTCTCCTCATACGTCTATACCAATCAGTACCCAGTGTTTCCCCCCAAAGGGGGGTACCAGGGTGCCCCCCCCCCCCCCCCTTACTAACTTGGTTTCTTTTGATGTGGTCATTGCTTTAATCTAATGGAAATGTCATATCTCCTTTTTTTTTACTTGGGGAAAACACTGGTACCTCTCACATGTGATTTACACTCACACTACGTACCTTCCTGTTGTCTTACATCCACTTCGATATACTCATTTGCTAATCCATGTCATGCACATTTAATTTGCTTGCGAAGGCTCACCCCACAATACCCCGCATTTTGCCTAGTACTGGAGAAGTAGTCTACTGTGGCTGCCCAAAGTACCTTCTTGGACCTCAGTGGGGGAGGATCGTTCCATGTCTCGGTCGAGGAAGTGGGTGGGGGAGGCCCAGTCTGTGAACTGATTGGCATCGCAGCTGCTGGGTTGAAGACCCCGGGCTGCCATCCGATTGATTGAGATGGGAGCGGAGCTTGACCAGTGTTCACTGACGTTCCCCCAGCACCAGCACCAGGAAGGTTGCTAGGCAACAGCATTGATGGTGGGTGTGTCCCTAGCATGCCCGTCCCCAGTGGCTGGGTGATGCCACCATAAGCCTGAACTGGGTTGCCAGCTTGCTCACCGGCAGATCCTCCATAGCCATACCCTGGTGCCAATGGCTGAGTTATCGGTTGCTTGTAGCTGGTAGGATTCATGGCATACGGATTTGTCACTGTTGGCTGGGTAGACGACATTAACCCTGTAGTGTTCGTGGTGGCAGCTACATCAGCGGTGGGCTGTGAAGGGGTTAAATCTTGCGTTGGAGTTTGCAATGGTGCGGCTTGCTCTGGTTGGATATCAATTCTTTGGAATGGAAATTTTGGTCTGGAACCTGTGGGCTGGCCCAGGGCTTGGAAGACCCTATCATGTAGCACGTCACTCGTGTCCTGGAATGGGGACATAGCAGTGGTTTTTCTTACATTCACATTCAGACACTGTATTAATTAGTATTATATGCACACACACATTAACACACACACACACACCATACACACACACACACACACACACCACACACACAATACACTTACACACACACACACACACACACACACACACACTAGCTAACCTTTGCTCCACTCTGCTGTAGGTAGCTGAGTGCAGTAGCCAGTGATCCCTGAGAGGCAAGAAGCCCGGCATAGATCCTGGAAAATAAAAAATCAAAATCAAAATTGGTGTGGTACCACTATACGGCAGAACTGAAACAAACGTCTATTAGTTGACCCTTTGCACAGGCAGTCACTGAAGAGCTCAGCCCACAATAAAAGTGGTGAAAGCTCTTCAAATTAGATAACACTAACATTAATGGCTGAGGTAACACAGCCACTAAGATACAGATACTCAGATCCACTGCCAGTAGTCACACGATGTAATGTCCTGTAGTTATTTATAGAATTAGCAACCCTCACCTCAGCTTCTCAGCGAGGATGCCGCTGGCGGTGGTGGCGGTGAACTGCTTCCTCTCTCTCTCAACGGCTCTCCTCAGGAGCACCACCTTCTCCACCAGCTCCTGCAGAGCCAGGACACCGCCCGTCGTCGTGTCGGTCGTGTCGGTCGTGGTGTTCCTGGGCAGGAGGAGGGAGAAGCTGTGAACGCAGGCAACATTTGGAGCTGGAGAGTTACTATAAAGTAGTTTGGAGGAATCAGACATCCTTAGACTCGTTCCCAGCCTGTAAGCGACAAAAGCTGGGCGGAGGTCTGGGAATAAGGATATTACACTACCGGAAGTTAACTACATGTACATGTAGTATGTATGTATAATATATAACTCACACTCAACCATACAACTATATCGCTACACTTCTCCTTTACAGGAATAAACAGAGGATAGACAGATGGACAGACATACACACACTGATTGACAGACAGACAGACAGACAGACCTACCAACAATCCACAAATTTGTCCACATTTCCGGAACAAATATAGCAGAGACTGGCATTGTCACGGTAACGACCTTCAACCTCTGTCTCCAGTCTCTCTCCAAGCAAATCTATGAAACGTGATCCTCACATAATAATGGTACACTGTACATATTATTAATAGCAGCAGTTTTCAATTTTTTTTGTTGCCATTCATTAATTTAGACATTTTAGTTAACCTGGTATGTCAGAAACTAGCCTGGAAAGCATAGGCTGTCAGTGTAATGGAGGGAAGCTCAACGAATGTAGCCATTTTGTGATGATGCTGGGCGAGAGCACGTGGGCCTAGGGTTAAGGCTGTGCAATTGTACTTGACCCTGATTTAATACTCGCTATTTCATGTATGGTACAGGGAAATAAGGAGGAGTGTCTGGTCATGGGACTACCGAACTCCAGGACGTCAGATAACAGGTTCTTACCACAGAGAGGGGCAAAGTCCTCGGGTCCTGCGTAGGTGACCAGCGCTGCCAGGATTTCCCTCCAGTTCTCCAGGTTACCGTAACGACACAGTTCTGTCCAGTTACGATTCACCACAGTTGATAGCAACTGTGTGTGTGTGTGTGTGTGTGTTTGTGTATGTGTGTATATGTGTGTGTGTGTGTGTAAGTGTGTGTGTAAATTGTGTGTGTGAATAACTACTCCAGTAGCAAGTCCTTCTACTGCTGCTCAACACTTACTACAAAAACCCATGGCTTTTAATATACTGGATACACAGACAGATGGACAGACAGACAAACAATCAGACAGACAGACACACACACAATGCGCTCACCCTCACTGAACTAGACTGATCCTTCTGAAAGAAAATCTGTTGAGTCCTCTGCAGCAGGTCCGACCCTCCAGCGATGGCAAGGACCATCGCCTCCGCCTGGCAAAGGGAAGGAAATGAGGTGTTCACCACTAGGCTCATTCCCAGTCTCCAATCCACAGCTTTTCCACACAATGCACATTTAGCCACGGTGGAAGCTAGCCACTACCATACATATACAGTACAGACATTTTTTCTACAATTAGCCAGTATTGTGAGATTAGTCTGGCCAACGGTGGCTCTTATAGAAGAGGCTATCCTTTAGCAATGGTGATGTGGTACTCACCATTCTGTCTGCAGTGATGCAGATGTTCACTGCCGCCTCAAAGTTACCGACCAGTAGAGCCTTGGAGAGTAAGCCATCTGTGTCTGGGGGAAGGAGGGAGGCAAGGAGGGAGGAAGGGAGTGAAGGAGGGAGGGAGGGCAGGAGGGAGGGAGGGAGAGAGAGAGGGAGGGAGAGAGGGAGGGAGGGAGGGAGGAAGGTAGGGAAGGAGGGAGGGAGGTAGGGAGGGAGGGAGGGAAGGAGGGAGGGAGGGAGGGAGGGAGGGAGGGAAGGAGGGAGGGAGGGAGGGAGGGAGGGAGGAAGGGAGGGAAGGAGGGAGGGAGGTAGGGAGGGAGGGAGGGAGGGAGGAAGGGAGGGAAGGAGGGAGGGAGGGAGGGAGGGAGGGAGGGAAGGAGGGAGGGAGGGAGGGAGGGAAGAATTAAAGACGTACACATACATACGTGCACCAGCTGTGGTTATCACTGTAGATTGCCGTGTGGCTCACCGTTATCAGTGGCTATTGCAAAACCGGATGAGGTGGGTTGGGTCCCCGAGGCGTATGGCTTGGGCTGGTCCAGAGAGATGTTGTCAAACACACTAGAGGAACCTTCTGCAAAGGGCACAGGAAAGAGGGTGCATATTTATAGTAACAATGTATCTCGAGCATTCACGTACCACCTTCAGATCCAAAAATGCCTCCTCCAGCACTTTGCCCATCAGACTCCGCCCCCAGCTCCTCCCCCTGTCCTGTTCCTTCCTCCCTCAGCGGGATGGCAGACAGCTTCTGAGAGAGCTCACTGACGTTGAGTCCTCCACTGGCACTGGGAGGGAGGGTGGAGCCACTCGCCTGGGTGAGGGAGTAAAACTGGGGAGGAAGAAAGAAAACGAGAAGGGGAAGGGAGGGAGGGGGAGAGAGAGGGAGAGAAGAAGAAGGGAAGGAGAGGGAAGTGATGACTAGATAGTGACCATGTATGCAAAAAGTCTCTCTCACTTTCGTTCAAGACTTTCATACCTTCCTGTCCAGCTCTTCAGTATCATACCCCAGCAATTTGAGGTACTGCCGCCTGGGCTCAGGTTCAAAGGTCACCTAGAAAAGGCAATTAACACAGCAGCTAAGAATAATTTCGTCGTTGTTCCGATTGCATCTGCACGTTCAAAAGTGCTGTATCTCTAAACTCCTGTTAAGGGTGGGGCTCATACTTACTGCACAGTAGCATCAATGTGAGGCTTCTACGCAGTGCGTATGAGCCACACCCTTAGTGAAAGTTCAGAGATATAGTGCTTTGAACGTGCCGACCAGCCATTGAAATACGCAACGGAATAATGTTCATTTTCTACCCCGGGATGGCCACTGCTGCAAAACTACAGCTTCTGTATATACAACACACACAAACACACCTTCAAAAAATTCCACACATTTTTATCTAGCGCACTGGAGCTCTCCTGCACTTTGCCCTCACAGAACTCTGCAAACTGTTGCTGTGACAATGACTCCTCCAGGGCAGTGGATCGTCGTAGCAACTCATGTTCAGTGGACACCTGGCTGATGTGGACAGCCTTGGGGTTAGCCCCCCTCGTGTTACCAAAGGAGACCAGTTTTCCTCCAAACTGCAACGGAAGAAATGAATATTTCTTTCATTTTGAAATATCATAAAGTGTGCTAAAAATCACAGAGTGGGGAATGGGAATGAAGCTACATGTAGCTGACCTAGTCTCATTCCTAGGCCACACTTCTCAGAGCAGAAAATATAGGAGAGCTTTGAAGCACTTTCTGTACAAAATTCAACACAGTAGCGTTGAAGGCCAACTGCCAAAGGTCAGCCTCATTTTCTGTGTTTTATTCTTGCGCATGGAACAAGTCATGATACTGTATCTAGTTAGTGCAAGCACAGTCATATGCGTGATGCGTATATATGGTAGAAGGGTGGTATAAGGATAAATTTTGTGTGGGCGAGGACAGCTTCAGTTCTCAGACAATGAAGGAAGGCAGTGAATCTATACTTCTTGTAGCTACTCTTCAGAGCCTGTTTGTACCACAGACTGAGCGCTGAAACAATGTTACCAAAAAAATGTACATAAGTACAACTAATTCCCTCCCACGCATAATTAAGTAGGTTAAACTAGGCATACGCATTGCGCAGATAGCCTCGCGCAGAGGTATGACGTACAAAACCACACCCACTAGAAGCTGCATCGCCCACGCAATTGCCGGAGAAGCTACTCTACACGAATGGGCGTTCAGGAGACGAATGTCTCTGTATACAACACAGTTCCAAGGACCAGTTATGGCTGCTACACGAGAGCAGAGTTGCTTGAAACTCACGTTCGTATCGCTGGCGATCGATCCGCGTACCGTCTGTCTCCTGCGGTCAGATCTCTGCTGAAACAGAGGCTACACAAACTCTAATCGCGTAGGAGCTGTAGAAAGCCTACCTGGGTAAAAAGAAGTAATCGATTTGTCCAGATCTCTAATCCTTCGGGCGTCAGAAGTACAAAGGCGGCATCCTCGTCAGGACGCCATCTTGAACACGTGCTTGCCCCCCGGGGTGCCCCCGGGGCCGGAAGCGTTTCGTTACAGCTGTAGTAACAACACGTATACGGAACGTACAGACATAGTAATCACACGTATAAGGAACGTAACCGGAGATTTAATTCCATTCCTAAGCGTGACGGAAGTTGCGCACATATATATATATATATATACGCTAGCTGAGATTTCAGCCCACACTGCACGATTAGTTGCCTCGCGCTAAGGCGCTCGGCAATCATGTAAAAAAATATATAGATACCACCCAGTAGCAAAGTGAAACGTGCATGAGAGTCCAGGACACAACTCTTGAACTCATTTTGGCATGTCAGGGCAGTGTTAGGGAGTTGAACAGGTTTTAAATCAAATTCCTTATAAAAGTTTATATCATAAACGCGGACATAGATAGAACCAAAACAATACATAGTAAAGAAAAAATTATAAAGGTAAGCCATACAAATTGAAAGTAGAAATATTTGCAACTTGGGAGCAAAGACAGTCATATAGTACACACACACACACACACACGGGGAGGTAAGGATCTAATTAATTTGTCACTTTCACAGTTACACGAAAACATAGACAGTCCTTGCACAGGTACTGACGGTTTGTGGCTGGGTCGTAGGTCAGTTTATCATAGGGGATGAATTGAAGGCAGCCCCATCCTTCATTCATTACACAGCCAGTCACTCTACCAGCAGCAACATCAGGTGTTGTGTCAGTGAAGTTAATAATCTCCTCATAATGTCCTTTGTTTTTCTGCTGGTTTAGCAATTGAATGATGATGTCACCACGAAATGGCCACTTGAGTGAATTATCAAATTCACCCCTCATGAGGTGGGCATAGACACTAACATGATTACTAATTACCCAAGTATTCATACTCAGCTTGAGGCACATTCTATAGCCCCCTGTGTGAGTGTAGAATGAAGGAGAGAACCAACTGTCACGTTCTTGAGTAAGGCGTTCAAAATCAGCCATTGTAAACTCAATGGGGCACAAGCAGACACGTGACTCCATGGTAAAACACCGTCTCTGCAGCTGTAGCACATCTCTACAAATGACATGGGACACTCGAAAATGAAGACAGTTGTCTTTGAGGTAGTGGCAATGCTTGGCTGGATTGTGGTCCAAGTTATCGTAAGCTACATGTCCACCAAAACCTTTTTCAGCTATTTCACCATCAGTCACTCTATAGCCAATATGCATTCCAAAGAAAACTGCTGTAAATCTGTGATGCTCACGATCCTCCAGTTGATTGAGCATCTCAAAGGCAACAGAGTCTTCAAATGGCCATTTCAGTAAATGGTCAAAGTCTCCACGCATCAAATGAACACCTACACCAATGTACTTGCCAACAGCCATGGAGTCTGGCTTGACTTTAAGGCACATCTTGTATCCTCGTGGGTGAGTATAGAATGGTGGGCTGTACCAATACTCCTTGCTTTTCTTGTACTGGTCAAACTTGGTCATAGTGAACTCGACAGGGAGGGAGGGCAGTATTGGCTCAAGAGACCTCTTTAGTGCCTCATTTTCTTCCTCAAGTTCTTCTATTTTTTGTTTGCTCTCTCTCAACTTTTTGCCAAGTTCATTGATCTCCTCCTTTCTTTCTGCCAATTCGTCCTTCATTTTCACAATCTCAGCATGGGTGACTTGCTGGTTATACACTGCCATGAGAGACATGTGGACCATAATATTCTCAGCTACATGGGTGGGCATATTCTTGCGAGGAAGCTTCACTTCGCAGCCAGCATAGCAAAAGTCACAGCTGACTACCGTGAGGGGGCAGTCTTTGCTCACATGTTGCTCGAGGTTCTGACGCTCGGGATACACCCCACACTCGTTTGGGCAGGGCACTGGACGAGACCCACACACTGGCCAGTGTTTGGTTGTTACGTCTTCGAAATCAGCTCCATAGTTACCACAGTAGTCACAGCTGAAGGGTCGTCGGATGCACTCTTCAATTTGGTGGGTGGTGACATAGCGACGCTGGAAGAGTTCACAACAGTGATGGCACTCAACTTCAGAAAACTCACAGCCAACGAGCTGCTCATGTAGCTTGGGGCTCACATTCAAGTGCTTGTCTAGCTCCCCCAACTCCCCCGTCCACTGGCAGCCCTCTTTCTTGTGAGAGCAGTGGACTTTAAATGCGTAGAGTGAACGTTTCAGGCCCTTGTTTGGAACAACAGAGAAACCTTCCTCGTTGCAAGTTGGGCAAGAACCGTTTTGAAGTTGAACTCTCTCGATACACAATCGACAAAAATTGTACCCACAGCACGAAATGAGATAGGGCTCACGAAGTACAGAGAGGCAGATAGGACAATCAACTTGAAAGGCTTCCTGGGGGCGTTCTACAAACTCACAGTCAAATCCACCTTGCTGTCTTTGTGCTTGCTCTCTTCCTTGTACATAAGGGCTAGGACTTTGGGCACTAGGCGTGGCCATTCTACAAAACACACTTACACAAACAGGAGCAGGTCTCGTGAGATTGTGACCATTGCGCATGCTCAAAGGGATTCCAGATTAGTGGCATAATAACCAAGGTATGCATGAGTGCACTAGTAAAGCATTATTCATGAGTAGGGAGAGCCACGTTGCTAGGTGGTTGCTATGCCTATTGTGCGTAAGTCCACCTGGGCATGTTATTAACGAATACCTACACTTTTAGGAAATTATGTCATAGCAGAGTTTTAAAATAGCTGTATATGAAGACAACACCATTGTAGCTGTTTGCTAGCCTTGTTCCCAGACTCGGAAGAAGGAAGGGGGAGCCTGATAAAACTCACAACGTGAACATTACCAGGATATGCCAAACCAGGATTATTATTGCTATCTAGGCCTATTGCTATCTACCACTTCTTCACCATCTAGATAGCACGAAAGTAACTTAGCTTGATATACCTTGGCCTAATTGGCCTGCAACTTCCAGTAGCGTGCTCGTATAGTGATACATGTAGTGGCATGGTAACGTATGATGTAACTTAGCGCACGGAATAGGTGGGGATAAACAAACAATTAAAAATTACAAACACAAGTGGGAAAATGTAAACAATCTTAGTAATAGCCGAGCATTTGCTTCGTACGCACCTGGCTGTCCGCACTGACATTCAGCTTATATAAATTTACGTGACTGGGCAGTTAAATACACGTAAAGACACCAACACTACCTTGCTTTACATAGCTGCCCTGAAAACCACCACAAATACTACATACTGTAAATTTGGCTCCACAGGGCCTTCTGAACCACTTGGGCGGGGTTTTGAGGGGGGCGGAGTCAATAGGCTGGTGGGGCTTGGCTGCAATTCCAGCAAATATGTCATCTGTTGCAACAGGAGCAGGCTGTGTGTGTGTGTGTGTGTGTATGTATGTGTGTGTGTGTGTGTGTGTGTGTATGTATGTGTGTGTGTGTGCGTGTGCGTGTGCGTGTATGTATGGAAAACAAATACGGTTTGTATAATAACCACATGTCATAGCCTTTCAGCAACAGCTGAGTGGCCCTTCAACCCAAGGCAAAGGGGCCGCTCAGTATGTTAGGGTTGAATACGGGGTGGGGTGGGGTCGAAGGACTATCCTCTAACATTTTGGAGTTTTTTGTAACTCAGTAACACCCTTTTGGGCACCACCAGTAACCTCTGATTACAAAATTTAGGGGGGGGGGGAACAAAGTCCCAGGCAGCCTAGGGGGTGTGGCTCTCCACATAGTTGCATATTGCACACCTTCCCATCCCAACTGAAAATCCTGCAATGAAACTTTGCATGTACATACATACATACATACATGTGTACATACATACATACATACATGTGTACATACACACATACATACATGTACATGTAGTGAAGGTCTATAGGTGCCTGGACCCAGCGTTTCCCCCAGAGGGGGGTACCAGGGTGCTCCCCCCCCCCCCTTTCTTAACTTGGTTTCCTTTGATGTGATCATTGGAATGTTTAATTTGCTTTGATCTAATGGAAAGGTTATATCTCCCCCCTTTTTTACTTGGGGGAAACACTGCTAGACCCCCTCCCTCATGAACTCAGTATGTGGATTCATACTCAGACGAACATATATGTACCTTTTGTTCAGCGGGCTGCTTGGCCCCGCCCCCTAGGAGGGAGTACATGCTGACGTGGCCATCGAAGGAGGCGGTGCTGATGATGGCGGGGTTCCGGGGGCACCAGTGGCACTCGAAGATCCACTGGGAGGTGGCAGGAAGCTCGTACACCACCTAGAGGTTTCCATGGTGATAGGAAAGTATTGTTACTGTAAATAAGGGGTTCATCCCATCCTGTCTCTCAATCCCTCCCCCTCCCTACCTCTCCCTCCCTCCTTCCCTCCCACCCTCTCCCTCCCTCCCTCCCTCTCTCCCTCTCTCCCTCCCTCTGTCCTTCCCTCCCACCCTCTCTCCCGACACGTACCTCTCCTCCCGGCGTGTCACTGTTGGGGTTCCAACAGAGGACCTGGTTGTCCTTGGCAGCACTGAGCAGTAGGTCAGAGTCCTGGGGACACCAGGCCACCGAGAGGACTCCCTTCTTGTGGTACTCCAGGGTACGCATTGGAGCCGTGGCATAGCGGAGGTCCCACATCTGAGGAGGAAGAGTAGGCAAGAGACAGGGTGGAGGGAGGAAGGGAGAAGGGAACATTCCTGATGGCAGTTGTGACAAATTTTAATGGGTCTATACATGTATGTACCTGGCATTATAATTACTGTGTCACTTAGCATGCAGCCCCAATGCAATGGTTAGTGCACCTTACCTGGTATATATACATGTACGGTTACATACAATAGCAACCACATACATGTACATGTACATGTAAATATACATTATACAATTACAGGATAAATGACTTGAAGAAGAGGAGAGAGACAGGGTAGAGGGGAAGAAGGGAAGGTTCCTGATGGCAGTTGCGATAAATATTAATTACTGTGTCACTTAGCATGCAGTACCAATGCAATGGTTAGTGCAGCCCCTAGACCTTACCTAGTACACGTACATGTACAGTACATACAATAGCAACTACGTACATCATACAATTACAGGATAGGATTCCATGGATGAAATGCATGCTTTTCTGATACATACAGTACATGTACATGGGATGATTTGTTTGCCTTTCCACTACACGCTGGGGTATGAATGTATGTTAAACCAATGGTGCATCGAGCCTCAACATTCCCTTGGCGTAATTGCTTGTAGAATTTTACCATGTACATGACTGTAGAATAGCCTGTCATTAACTTTAACTATTGTAACTCTTGTTGGCGTGTTGCCCTTAGGCTAGTAATATCTCACTAAATTGGTTTTTCGTGCAATGTACCTGTATGACAGGGGCTCTGTCGTCCCCCGAGGCCGTCACCATCTGTGTGGCCACGTCGGGGTGCCAGGCGATGGCGTTGCAGCGGACACGAGCGCTGGAATCAGTAACCTGAACACATGGGACAAAGTATAATGAGTGTAGCACATACTTGACCAGCAGAATACAGCCCTACAGGCAGGCTTGCTGCCTTATTTTAGCCTCAAACCCAGGTCTTCCTCGCCCAGAGTTTTCTCCACGGCTGCGAGATAAAATCTGGGCGAGGAAGGTCTGGGTTCGAGGCTAGGCTTATATAGTAATCTTATGCTCAAAATGCTTATGGGTTTCATCTACGGTTCATTATTAAAGTAATTAACCTATAATAATCTCATCCTAACTTCTAATTCCACTAAGTTATATGTTCTAAGCAAACAGTTCCCACACCACTATACGATAGCCCGGTACCTGTATGATGGGTTCATTCTTCCTGAGGTCCCAGACAACGGAGCGACCACTGGGGGAGGTGGAGGCAAGGATGTGCTGGACCTGTGTGTGTGTGTGTGTGTGTGTGTGTGTGTGTGTGAGTGATGTGTGTTAGGTGAGCGCAAGCGTTTAATTGTGTGCATGTGTATGTATATATGTATGTACATGTGTATGTATGCGTGTGTGTATGCATGTGTGTGCATTGTTAAGGACGAACATTGTATATGTAACGGTGAGGGCATAGGGCCATGACACCTCCAGTTACATGCATGTGACATGACCTACTACCGATTACACCATAGATGTAGTCACGTAATTTTGCAGTTCCAATAACTCATGCAAAAATTTCTAGGGGACAGGCCCTTGAGGCTAGATGTTGCAGTTGGTAGATTAACAATGACAATGCAAAAATCTAATGCAATTGTGTTGCATAATAATAGGAGTTAATACATTATGTAATGATGATGTAATCCCACCTGTCTATTCCAGGCCACCCCAGTGATATCTTCAAGAGGGTGAATCTTGTTGCCGGGACTCATGGCGCTGGTCGGACTGGTGAGGTCCCAGATGAAAATCTCAGACTCGCTGGCCCCCGAGGCAAACAGGTTGGGCTGAAAAGGGTTAACGTCCAGTGCCCTCACTGCTCCCACATGTTGGGAGGACTGGGACATCAGGGCATCCGGTGAAGCTCTGAAAGGGTTAAAAAGTGACCACTAATTGGAGAAAATACATGCAAATGTGCTTTGATGTAGTTTTCCTGTAAGAAAACATAAGAACATGCTTGTTTACACGTTTTCCTCCATTTAGTACTCACTTTTGCACCCATTACATCATAACGGTCTATTCCTTGAATAGTAAGGACATTCTGTTGTATGCTCACTTGATGATCTTGTCAGCGTTCCACAGAGAGATGGTGCCGTTGTCGGATCCCCCTATGATCACACCCGAGGGGAATTCCCCATCAACACCATGGGCACTCCAGGACAACTTGTGGAACCTGGGAGGGGCGGGGCATGTTAGGTGTATACATACACATGCATGTATATACCTGCAACATACATGCAAATGTACATGTATATATCAAGATGGAGACATATTATGTGTGTTAAGTACTTTCTCTTCCTGCCGTTTGTGGTCGGCTCATGTGCTCCCGATTCAGTTCATATACTTATTCTCAGCTAATTTTTGCTATAATGTTATGCACAAATTAGTAAGAGCCCGACAGTGGTCTGACCTTTGTGGAGACTCCACGCTCCCCAGGAGCGGCATCTCCAGTCCGGGACTGGTGAGGTCCAGAGAGAAGATCTCTAGCTTGGCACTCGTACTGTGTGTGTGTATGTATGTACATATATGTGTGTGTGTATGTATGTGTGTGTGTGTGTGCGTGCGTGTGTGTGATGGGAAAGAAGAGACAGCAGTCGATCAGAATAGTTTCTACGTAGCCTGGGGGCTCTTCCATTGACTGTACAACTGCTTTCAAGGTTGCATGATACATACATAGCTGCATTCCAAGACCTGTAGCCGGTAGCAAATACTAGAGAAATGCCTCTGCTAATCAATGCACAAACTAGCGAGATGCACAATGGAAATCAATGCTACATACTTGGTACACAGCTTCTGGAGACTAATGCAAGATGCACTTTTAGGATATATTAGTAGAGGCATAATGAATTATATTGGATCTGTAATCAGGATGATGACAGTACATAAAGTTACCCTTTAGGACACTGGGAAGACTATTTTCTGCATGATTGTAGGTACTTGTTAAGACAAAACTTTCACTGGCAGGAATGCCCTCGTTCCCAGACCTCCCCACTCGGTGTTAGTCTAGTGTGCCAGCCCCCATCTGCAAAAATATCTTGCGGACGGCGGCTGGCACATGAGAGGTAGACTAACTCCACGTGTGTTGCGTATACGTGCAAGGGAGAGCGCAAAGCGGGCTTTACTTTTTGCTCGTTCTTATAATTTACGTAACACACACAGAGCGGGGAGGCCTGGGAACAGGGCTGTGGAAGAAAATGTCATTGGAAGCTATTGGCTATTTTCTATGCAATATACAACAGAATAAATTCAGTAGCTCATTCCTGAGGGAGTGTCTCCTGTAATTATAGTAAAAAAAATAATAATACTAATACCCACTCTCTAAATTAACCTATCCCTTTGTGGGATGACTGACCTGAACGTCGCGTCCAGCTGCTGGGCAACCGTCCCACAAGCCAGGTAGATGGACTGCAGAGCCGATGGACTCCACGCAACGTTTGCCGTACGTAAGATCTCTTTGACTTTCATTGTTTCAGGGAAATCTCGATTTGGAAATCGGTAAAAAATAGGCAGAAACTACCACACATGTATCTATGCTATATCGTCTTTGTGTAGCCACAAAGCCATGTGGAGTTTACGTAGTTAACTCCTTTGGTACTGAATTTTTGCGTGGCGGCCGCGACATGTCATGTGATTCTCACGAAATCGGTAGTGAAAGTGGAATGATTATCACGTGAAGATCTGTTAATTAACTGCGGCTGAAGTCCGGACAAAACTCGTGTCCCGATGGAAGTACTTTACTGCAGCTAGCTGTTTATGCGAGTCTATGATAATGAGAACGAGTAAATGTAAGTATTCTGTAGCGATATGGTTGTATTATCGGCCATTCATAGGTCTGGTCACGAGGCTATAAATATTAAAACGGGAAGGAATGCTGTGCGTTAATTAGAGTAATGGTTTAGCCAGTCGTGCCGCGTCAGCATACATAAGCAAAATCGGAATCGTTTAGTTGATGGTAAGACTGCAGATTCTGCAGGCTCTGTATGTAACGAAGATTAAGGTATTAAATTGTATTCTTTGTATACGAGTCATGGCTTTTAATAATACCCTAGCCCCTTAATTTAGTTAGTACGCATAGATGGCTGTTGATCTTGTCCGATGCATTCTCATTTTGTGTAGGATCAAAATGCCAGGAAGGGTAGAAGAGAAGGTTAAGCTGGTGTGTGTGAAACTGAAACCGAACGACACTCCCGATAAAGTGAAATCCAAGCTGCTGAAGACCTTGAGAAATGCTGAGAAGAAAGATCCAGAGTTGTGTTCGATTGGTCACCCGCTGGAGTCCTTCTGCGAAGAGGTGCACTGCATTTCAGAGTTGAACGTGAGCGATGTCGTCGAGGTAGCGTCCAACTCGAGATACATCGTGTTCCTCCTGAGGGATGGCCGGGCCTGTCGGATGAGATGCACCTCCAAAGCTGAAACCCACTCAAAGGTAGTAAAATGACTTGCATCTGTATTTTAGACCGTCATTAGTGGGGCTTCATTTGGGGGGGGGGGGGGGCATTATGTATGTACGTACATGCAGAGTTTCATGGAAACTTTGTGCCCCCCCCTTGGGGATTTCAATCCTTCAAAATTGAATATTGCTCACATGCGCACGCCCCCCCAAAACGCCTTCCAACATGCTTCTGCCCCCCTTTTGGGATTTTCCTAAATGAACCTTGGATTAGGGTTTCATTCAGAGAAGGAGGGGCTCCCTAGAACCCCCCCCCCTGCACACACACACACACACACACACTTTTTTCCTAGACCCTCTAGGATTGGGGTGCACAGAAATTTCCCAGATTCTTAATGATTCCTTGAATAATAAGGACAGTCCACTGTTCTCGCCACAATTATGCAATAGGGGGTGTGCACCTACTATACTTACTATGACATCATTATTAAGTCATTGTAGATATACCAACACATGCATGCTAAGTCAGTGTCTCATCATTCAGGGTTTCATATATGATTTTAAAGTTGGGGCGGGGGAGGGGGGGGAGAAAACCATGACCTGTGCTTCTGTGAAGCAAGAATTGCTAGGGGGGGTCTGGGGGCACCACCCAGAGAATTTTTGATTGATTCTAAAGCCATTTCTGAGTCAAATTGATTATTTCCTGTATTAACAATATTTACAGTTGTTTTAACCGAAAACTAATGATAGTCTTGTCTGAAATTTAGTGGGGAGAAACTTAAGCTAGGGGGGATAGTGCCCCACTAAAGCAACAGAGAGAGAGCCCAGCGTCATGTGCTGTATGATCTTCTTCTCCCCGTTACCAGGTGACAGCAGACCTGCTGAAAAGGCCGAAGCAGAGCAGCTTTCAAGTCCTCAGCGACGCCGAGTACGCCCGACAGCTACAAGCCCAGTTTAACGCGGAGGGAGGTACTAGGAGTCTATTTGAAGGGAGCAGTTTGCTCGGCAACAGCAGCAGTACAGCTGGCAACACGGGCAGGGGTAGTGGTCCTTCCAGTGCCAGCCCGTCTGTCGATTTAGTCGAATTGGACCGACGGACTCGTGAATACATGTATCTCGGAAGCATCCCTTCGCCGGAGTACCGCCGAGACCCGGAATATTATCGAACCCTCGCTAGGGAGTTGTCCCACGAGGGAGAAATGGTCACCGGTATGGGAACAAACGTCTTCGAAACTCGAAACCGCTCTCCCCCGAGCCCCTTTCCACCTCTGTCCCTGATCGAGCCCATCAGCCCAACCTCACCCCCGCAGGCGGCTCCTTTTTCTGTTGAAGGGGACGCCAGTGGGGATCCTGTCCTGCCGATACCGGCCATCACGCCGCCACCTGCGTATGAGACCTTATCTGTTGCAAGGTCAGTGGACATCCACATGTATACACGGTTTCATTTAGGGGGGGGGGGCATTCGCCCCCTCTTGAAAACTTTGTGCCCCCCCTTGGGAATTGCAACACTTCAAAATTGAATACTGCCCACTGTATGCGCGCCTCCCCAAAATGTCTTCTGACGTGCTTTTGCCTCCCCTTGGAGATTTTTCTAAATGAATCCCTGGATACTATATACACATGTACTTTATCATATGGTGTTATTATCTGTATCTGCTACGCCTTGTTCCCAAATCTCACTGCCCATGAGTGTTTTTACCAGCCAAGCGCGCGCAAAGCTGGTACTAAGATTGCTTTACGTTAACGCGTCTGTCTATGTGTGTGTGTGTGTGTGTTCGTCCGCAATTATCATGTGCGCTAAGTTACGTCATTGCGTTACTATGCCACTATAGCCACGAGCACAGTGGACGTTTGCAGTCTCAGTAGGCCAAGGTATATGTCAAGCTAGCTTAGTTTTGTGTTGCGTAGACAGCAAAAAAAGTGGTAGGTAGCGATGATAATTCTGTTTTGATAAGTTCTGATAGCTAGCTGGAAGCATACCGGTACTACAAAATTGATGTGTCAGCACTTTTGCTGGAAGCTGTACAAGACCGTCTAGCCAAACTGATCCATTCTACATCTCATGCAACCTCTCATAACCTTCCTACAAAAAGTGGAGGTGAAATTATATATTTTCGGGAGTGCAGACTACATTTTCTCTCCCTTCATTTTTCTGCAGTTCTGCTCCTACTGGCGTCTCTGGTGCTCCACCCACCGGCGGAGGGGAGGGGAGGGACAGCAGAAGGCTCCTGGGTGCCACTGGCTCGCAGGGAGGAAGTGGAGGAGGAGTGGGAGGGGCAGGGGGAGGGGCCAGCTGGAGGAGCAGGAAGGTGCAGTGGCCCGAGATGGGAACACTGGAGTGGGCTGTCAGCAAGCAGGTATGAACCAGTGTTGTGGAGAGGTGTAGCCTCATTCCCAGGCTCCACTCCCCAACTTTTCTCGCACCGTGTAGAAAAACAACTACACAGTGCAAAAAAAAGCTGGGGAGTGGAGCCTGGGAACGAGGCTACAAAAAACTGCACAGTGCGAGAAAAGCTGGGGAGTGGAGCCTGGGAACGAGGCTAGAGAGGTACATGATGTAGAGAATAGGCCTAGCTACAACTGTATAATCCTTGCACCCAAGTCTTAGCCTCGTTCCCAGTCTCCACTCCCAGCTTTTTTTGCATGTTGTAAAAAAAAGACAACATGTGAAAAAAAAGCTGGGAGTGGAGACTGGAACGATATGTACATGTACATGTACATTAGAATTTGTAGCATGGCAGCCATACAAATCAAAGGCACCGCCTGCAGTTTATATAGTGTACCCGTGTTCTAACTCCTAGGGGTGTTCTAACTTCCAATTAGTGGTAGTTAGAACACACCAATTAGGGTAGTTAGAACACGGCAGCCAAAACACTATAGAACTGTAGCTATAGCGGTCCTTTGATTTGTATGGCTGTCATGCTACAAACCAGCTAAACCACCCCCTAGAACAGTTCGGGGGGGGGGGGGGGGGTTTACCTGGAACTGTCTCGTGTATTACCGGTAAACGCGTCTAGGGGGTGGTTTAACTATAACGCAGAGAACCTCGCAATAGTGAGGATATAAATTTAACCTGCTGTATGTACACTGTACAGTGTTAATTTTGTATTCCTTACAGAACCCAGACCAACCGTCCTCTGATTCCACCTTTGTTGTCATGGCTACCCTGCATTCTGAAATTCTATTGGTTGGTGCAGACAGCCGCCAGTTGTATAGCTGGCCCTGTGAGGATGGAACTCCTGGCCATAGCCACACCCCTCTCAGCCCCTCCCCCCACCCTCTCTCCGATGAACTAGGGCTGTCCTCTGAGAGGATTGCTCTTGTGTCAACCAGTGACGTCAGGGCAACGGTTGTCACGGAGACAGGGAAAGTGGCCACATTCTATGATGCTCTGCTGAGAGGTGTGTGTGTGTGTATGTGTGTGTGTGAGTGTGTGTGTGTATGTGTGTATGTGTAGTGTGTGTGTGTGGATGTGTGTGTACGCGTGTATATGTACATGTACATGTATGTGTGTATGGTTGTGTGTGTACATGTATATACATGTATACATGTATGTGTGTTTGTATATATAACACTAGGAATCCATAGGATCGCATTTTTGGTGTACGTACCAGTATGCCATTTCTGAAAAAAAAAAATTTGAATAAACAGGACACTCCATACTTGGTAGCCTAAAAGTTGCTACTTTCAACTATACAAGATACTTATCACCCTGGGCATGTGTGTCATTTTCCCCTCAGATTGTTCCGAGGATGTCCCCCCGGCACTGGTTCGATCTCTTACCCATCCAGTCACAGAGCTCCCGGAGGTGGAGCCAGATGGAGGGGGAGGGGGAGGGGATCGCATCGTGCAGCTCTCGGTGGCCAACTTCCTCACCACGGCTGTCACTGAGACAGGGAAGGTCTACTGGTGGTAAGTACATGTACATGCATGGACACATTAAAGTACACAAATTTATATAGTTACTATTTTAAAAGAACACTAGCAGCTGTAATAAAAGGCAGCCTATATATGCTTGTTCCTATCTAGAGCACCCCATTTAACTTCTTACCTAACTGTAACCAACCTGTTAAGCCTATTCACGGTTTTCAGTGGCAGTTGTATACTATATCTCTCTAATAGGTTGTTTTAGTGCTATTTTAAATTATTTAGCAAAAATATCCTAATATTTACCACTAATTTAAAACCTCTTTAAGTATGTAGGAACATAATTGATCATATTTGTAGCCTTGTTTAGGCATGTACACGGACACACTTACATAATGTATCTCGTTCCCTTGTTCCCTTCAGGGGTCTCTGCCCTCAGGGCAAGAAAGGAGGTAGCTCTGACGACAATAGCAGTGGTAGAATGACCGGCGTCCGCTCCTCCGGCACCTCCTTCTTTTCCTCTCGAGGAGCTATCACCGATGGCGGTTTAGTGAGGATGAAGAACGGTCCCCCGTGTGGCCCGAACGCCATGGTCTACACGAGATCTCCCACCCACGGCCCTCGTGTGGGCAAGACCGTGAACATTATGGAACACGGCAGGCTCGATCCGAAGACTACTGTCCTTGTGAAGGTCTTTAAGAGTGATGTAATCGGTTTGTCTCGTAAAGGCAGCCGTGATTCCGGTAGAGGCAGTGGTGTGCATGGCATAGATGACTCAGATCGCTACGACGGTCTTGAAGTTTGGAAGCTCTCAGACGTCGTTTTTCTCGGAGATTCCCCCTCTGTTTTAGGTAGAGTTGTCACAATCGATCAGCAACAGGTCATAGTTGACGTCTCATACTCTGAGAACGTTTCCTCTAACAGCCAGGCCACGAGCAGCAGCAGCAAGAGCACTCTGAAGGTCTTCAGGCTATCAGAGCTCGAACCCTGCGTTGATAGCAGCAAGGCCTCGGACTTGCCGGGAAGATCGAAAGTGAAATCAAAGAAGACAGGTTCGCTGCCCTCAAGTCAGCAGTCACTCAGCGGTACCAAGTCCGTCTCCCAGCATGTGGCAGGTATCGTTCAACATCGCCCGACTCTTATGCTAGACCCCACTGCAGCTGCTCCAGCAACTTCGGGGGATTCTTTCAGCCCTGAGGATAGCACGCCCATGTCCAAGATTGTCGGCTACAAGCCTCTAGCCGTGCATGCTACGGACGAAGGTCCTACCTTGCTCCTTCAGAGGATAGCAGATGGAAGAGCCTTTCTGGTCTGTTCTTCCCACGCCAGCTCCGGTGCCTTTGTCAGCACGAGTTTTGTTGCCGTCGGTACAAAGGATTCGAAGCCCACTCGGTGTACGGTTGAGGAAGAAAGCGTGGATGCCTTTCAGAGCGGCCTAGCAGTGGATCGTTTGAAAGATTCATCCGGTTTGCTGCTAGGCGACGACGCACATGTAGCTCATTGTGGACTAACCAGTTCTAAAAGTGTGCTTATGGAAAGTGAAGCCGGTACTGGAGACTCCAAGAACCGTGAGAAACAGAGACAGGGCAGTCCCTCGGGTGTGAAAGCTGGTAGAAAACGTAAGAGCAGATCTAGAGAAACCACGAGTGAAGAAACTCACGTAGCCACATCCTCTGCGCTCCATCACAGGTATGGTTGAATAATGTTTCATGTATGTATGTACATGTATGTATGTATGTATGTATGTATGTATGTATGTATTTATGTAGGTATATATGTATGTACATGTATGTATATATGTATGTATACATGCATGCAGGCATATACATGTATACTACTTACAGTACACATCTGTGCCCCCCTCCATTAGTGAACCTACTCCTCTCCCCTCCTTCGTGAGCTGCTTTGGCTCTCAAGTTCTCCTTCTTCTCGACGTCAATGGGATGGTGTGGCCCCTTGCCAATGGCCTGAGGCTACGTCCTCCCTCGGACCGGAAACACGCCTTCAGGGCTCCCCCACAGCCGCTCCGTCCCTATGCCAGCATTGTTTCTCGCCAGCACGCCGCCAGCAAGGAAGAAAATGTCTTAGTCTTTGTTCTTGGTAAGCTACATGTAAGAACGTTAGAAGCATATACAATGTACATGTAATATCAATAATAGTAGAAAGGTTAATAGAGCATTGTTAACACAGCAAATCCATACAATACAGGACGTTTTGATCTTCTTCATCTGTTATATAAACACAAATACTAGTTGTGTTTATACAACAGCTGAAGAAGATTCTCGGATCAAAACGTCCTGTATTGTATGGATTTGTTATGTTAACTACTATTGATACAGCATAGCAATGAGCCTTTACTCTATCACATACATGTAGTATCAAGATCACATTGGTGTGATCCTTTTTTGCTGATACATGTATTATCCGCGTATTACCTGCCAGTGAATGGCGCGGGCTTTCTAGTCAATTTGTCTCAACTGGATGGTAAGTGACAAGTATACGCAATCATTAATGATTTAAGAGCCTTAGGCCTACCCTGTACTAGCCTCGTTCCCAGGCTCCACTCCCCAGCTTTTCTCACGTTGCGAGAAAAGCTGGGGAGTGGAGCCTGGGAATGAGGCTACCCTGTACTGCAGTCTGCATAGTGGTTACTAGAGCTTCATTTTTTTCATTCCCAGTTCCCAGATCTCAAGTTCTGATGCCAGCTGTCTTGGCTGGGAACATGACCAAGGTGCAGTCTATACTCAACCACTTGACCACACAAGTACAGGTACCCGTACACCTTAATCCCGATTCCGAATCCCTGGATTCCGATTTTGAATCCACCTCAACACCAGCCAAGAAGGTCCGTCTGAGTTCCAGTCCATGTGATGGAACCAGCCCGGATACAGAAATGGTCGAAGTCCCTGAAATCATCGCAAACCCACCACTTCCTGGTAAATCTTCAGAAGTAGAAAACCTCCCTAAACTTTTAGACTCTCAGAATGACCACCAGTCATCATTGTCTCAATCTGCTTTGCTGCATAAGGACAGTGAGGAAGCATCAGGAGATAATGACGTCAATAAGCCTGCTCCCAAGAGAATCCGTTTCTCGGAACCAGACGCGGCTCTTCCGGCCCCCAAGCCCAGAAAACCGACCCCTTTCTCCGCCCTAGACCTCGTAAAACCCTCGGAGCGCCCCCAGCCTCTCTTCTGTCCTCCAGCCACCGCAGAGCAGTGGAAGCCGGTCATGTCTGCACCGGTACTTGCTCAGAGCGACCGTGGAGCTGAGCAGATTCTGAAGATCGATTTCGATCAACAGATGCCGGTGGTAGAAAATGAAGCAGTCTCCGTCTCGAGAACTGGAGCAGAATCAAGTCCAACTCTAACTCAAACGTATTCAATATGTAGTCTGGTGAAGCCGAGTGTCATCAAAGAGATGAAAGTATCGTCTCCAGGTTACGGGTTGGATGTCCTGCGAGAGGCTACCGTCCATAACTCGAATATTCTTCACGTTTGTTGTCAGATGGAGGGAGGGAGAAAGGTTGAGGGGACGGGGAGCAAAGGAGAGGAGCTACGGGAGGCCACTGACAGCTTTCGACCACTCACAGGTGAGCCCAGAACATTACATGTGTGACATCCAATATGGTCAATACCAGCATTTGTGGCTACTTGTTTGTCAAAATTCATCTACTGTCTGCAGTATTGTGGTCTTCACCATCTCTAGCCTCGTTCCCAGTCTCCACTCCCAGCTTTTTTGCGCATGTTGTAAAAAAAGCTGGGAGTGGAGACTGGGAACGAGGCTACACCATCTCTGCTTGCTAGCCTTACAAAGACAATACTGGGAGTTGAGCTTGGGAATGAGACTGAAATTTAAACTTGGATACAATCAAAACACTAAACTAGTAACTATACATGATTGAAAACCATTGAAAACCTACTGAACCCCATGGTAACTATACTGATAACCATTGTAAACCACCGATAACCATTGATAACCATTGAAAGCAACTGATAACTACTAATAACCATCAAAAACCACTGAAAAACACTGATACCATTGAAAACTACTGATAACCATTGGAAACCACTGATAGACTGAGTGTAGCTGGGGTGTGAGGGTCTGGCGCACGAGACTAGCTGGTGTGATAGTCGTGTAAATTATGGCACTATAGATTACAATTATTCCTGTGCTGTTAGTTAAGTCAAGGGCGTATCGAGCCACCGAAGGCAGCGGGGTCGATGCACCCTTGGTTAAGTTTAATAGCTATTTATGTATTATTGTCGTTTCTAGCTATTACATGTACTTGGACTGTGCAATGTTATAGCTATTACAGCAAGCCACCGCACATACATGTACCAAACATGTCTGCTTACATTCCTCAGTAAATCACCTCCACTACCAGAGCATCACTTGCCTGCCTGAGTTCCAAAACAAGAGCTTCGAGGAACTTCGACACCATTCCCAGCAGGAAGGCCCCACCCCTTTCCCCACCCACCATGATGGAAAGGGGTGGAGCCTGGGCCAGCGACGGATGGCCATTCTTGAGAAGTTCCTGACTTGTAAAGAGATCAGACCCACCATCATCAAGCTGGTTAGTCTTTAGTTAGACCCTTAGCAAGCCTCATGCAGCCCCAGGTGTAGCCTCGTTCCAAGGCTCTGCCTCTGCAAGAGCCTGGGAATGAGGCTACCCCAGGTGACGCCGAGGGGGGTGTGGCCTATGGAAGAGGGTAGGCCTTTGTCCACGTATACATGCAGGATCAAAATAATGGAGAGCTTGCTAATGTAAACCGTAGACAACTCTTTCAGTATTGATGGGCATTGAAGGACTTCACTGCTGCCTACCTACCATAAAAATGTCTACATATGTGTATGTGGCAGTCCCGTGTAGAAAGCGAACATTATTCCGTCACATATTTCCATATATGCACGTTCAAAGCGTTATATCTATGGATATCCGTTAAGGGCGGGGCTCATACACACCACTTAGAAGCCTCACATATTGATACTACTACATAGTGCGTATGAGCCCGGCCGCCCTTAACGGAAGTTTAGAGGTACAGCGCTTTGAATACGCAGATGCGAGCGAAATAAGTGACGGAATAATGTTCGTTTTCTACCCAGGATTGCCACATATGTAATTGCAGTGTGTTATTTGTGTGTATTTCTTGTGTAGCTCTGCAGCAAGAATGCTGAGGGCAGTACTCCCTTCATGACGGCCGTGAGCCAGCGAAACTACTCTGCAGCCCTCAGGCTACTTCGCTTCGTGGAGGAGGTCGACCAAGAGCAGCTGCAAGACTCCGTTACCTCTGCCCCTACCGTTGTCCTTCCTATGGAGACTGAAGAATCTGAAACCAAAGTCTCGGGACAGGGTGGCATGGAACGAGACCAGTCGGCTGATCGAGCTAGTGATAAAGTGGAAGCTAAGCCGGAAAGCAAGACAAGAAGAAGAACAGACCAGACCCTGCTAGAGAAGGCGATTCTGGCCTGCATGGGTGCCGGTATAACCCCAGTCCACGCTGTGTTAGCGAGCTTGTCTCCATTCTACGACAGTGTCTCCATGTGTCTACATGTCAGTTCCATTCCAGTCACCTTCTCAGCTCAGCATCTACTAAAGCTATTCCAGGTAATGGGTACTGGGAGTCTGGAGTCTGGGAGTCTGGGAATGGGACTCGATCAGTAGGATAGTAATTAGCATATCATCAATAATCAAATATGTGAACACAACAGGTACTAAGACCATTAAGGAAAGCAAATGAGAGAAACAGACCCTTATTAAAGACCAGCTCATACATAAAAAGAACGAAGATGGAGTGGCAATGGAGGCATTGAATGAGGGTAAAACTTAGCTTTGTCATATACAATTTCATAACATTTGAAGGAATAATTTGAAAAAAAATAGGTTATGAGAACAGCAGGTGATTTTTTGGGAGAATTGTGGGAGCATAATAGGCTCAGGTCTAAAGGTAGCTCACATATTTGTGGGAATGCAACCAGACAGATGAGCAGACAGAGGTGTTGCCATGGTATGCATGGTATGCCGGACAGTTCAATTAATATGGATCTTATACTTAAGTTGTCTGAATTGAATGTTGGGAATACTGAAAGTGGTGATAAACGTAGCTGAGAGGTCGTCACGTTTGACCACTGCCAACCAGTGTTGACAGAACGCTGAACACCTGTATATCAACATCTGTCTGGCTGCATACCTCGATATCAGCATCTCACCATAACGTCTGGCAAGCTATTAACAGAAACCAAAATGGCTACACTGCTGAAGCTTCCTTCCTTACTGAGGACCTAATAGATACAAAGTAGCTCTGATATGACAAGATTGATCTGAATACCAGCTGGGAATTTTCTCGTAAATCATCCTTCAATTGGCTGCACTCAACGACAGGTTGCTGCAAGCTAAGTGCAGCTATGGAACCAGCTTGTTACTTTCAGTCATGTGACCAGTTGCCATGGCACTCCAGTTTGTATAAATAGCAATATCAGTTTCACCAAAGTATGTAAATCATGGCAACAAGCAATTTTTTGTGAATATATTGGGCCTCTCGTCCCCCGTGAGAACATTTGAGCGAGCCTGATATGAACAATTTTGCTAGACTACAATTTTGCTACATCTAGCCATTGTACCCTGCCTCATTCCCAGGCTACTGTTTGGTTCAATTCCAAGTCTCCTGTGTTCTGGATATGTACCGATAAATATAACTTCCTCTCTCTCTCCAGTCCCGTTATCCCTCGGCCTACAAAGCTGAGATCTTCCGTCAGGGAAGCAGTGTGTCCAGCTCCTCCTCTGAGAGTGACTCTGACCTCTCGGACAACGAGGACGGCCAGACAGGGCTGGGCGGGGCAGGGGGAGGGGGGACAGAACCAGGGGGGAGGGGCTACCGACCCTTTAGCAACATAGAGAGCAGGACCCGCTCCAGGATGGGTAAGTTAATACAGAGGGAGGGGCCTTCAAAATTCAGTAGTTTATTAACTTTCCTGGAGGGCATGCCCCAGCACTCAGAGCCTCATCCCAAGGGCATTGCACTTTATAATATAGCTACATGTACTTGTGGGCGATTCCCAAACATCCATTTCTATTCTAGGCACCCGTTTTCCTGATATGAGAATGAGACAGCCTAGTCAGTATGGTGTAATAGTCGTGTTATATTTCTTCCAACAGCTCAGCTCCGACGGAACAGAGCAAGAAGACGAAGGAGGCACCGACAGAACACCACCTCCCTGTTTGGCGCCAGTGCTGCTCTCCCCCAGTCGGGCGTGATCCACTTCTCTGACGTGGCCCAGTTGAGGGCAGCCTCGCGGGAAATGCACGAGTTCCGACTGGCCTCCAGCGTCACCAGGAACACCGGTTTCGGACACACCCAGTCTATCAGTTTCCTCGGGTGAGAGAACAGAAAAGGCTTCAGAGGCTTCTACAGGAGGTTTTGGGAGGGGGTGGGGGGTGGGGGGAGGAGGGGTAATTAGCATCGTAATGTGTGCATTAGGCTTATGCTTTCTCTGAGTTTGATTCTAAGGCCGTATTATAGGCTCGTTCCCAGTCTATGTGCTGGGAGTGGAGACTGGGAACGAGGTTTAGGTCATGCCGTGCAGCATTGTTGTCCTTGCCTATAAGTCACTGGAAATGTTGCTTGCAATTAGGCAATTTTGCCCCCTTGGAGATATTTCTAAATGAACCCCTGACCTTTGCTTTAATCATTTTCGCTCTCATCTCTCTTCTCGTCCATCTTTCTCAGCGTTCGTCTTGAGCCGGAGTCAGACGGGGACAGTGACGACGAGGGAGAGGGGCGGAACCTGGACCGCCTCCCTTTTGACGAGTACCCGCCCATCACCAGTCTGCCTGGCAGTGGCAGAGGGAGGGAGGAGGGGGAGGGGCTGGGAGCGAGGAAGAGAAGTGCTCGTGAAGCTCAACACGCCAACAAGGTGGGTGCTCGAGGTTTGAGACTACGATGTTTATAATTATGATGTGTGCATGTGCATGCCAGCAAAAATATGATACTCGTCACTAAAGTTGCAATGCAGAGTCAGGGTGCGATTTTCCCTGTTTTTTGCCCCCCTCCACTCCCTTACCATTTATGGGTCAATGCTATGAACTTTGAGCTTGAACTTTAGAAACTTGATAGGTAATGAACGTCCTATGTTATGGCGGCATCTTTGCATGCCAACAAAGTTGACGACAAGCGCTCAGTGCTGTTAAAAGAATGAAAATGGAATTGAGAGAGAGAGAGAGAGAAAGAGATGTCTACGGTCATCCCCACGCTCTTCTTGTTCCAGAACGCTAAAGTTTCAGCTGCATGTAGCAGAGAGCCTAAAGCAATGCTTTATTCCTCTGACGAAAGTATGTGTAACTTGAGTGTGCTATACATGCATGTGTAATAAGAACGCATAGCATCAGACAGACAACATGCTTGGGACAAACTTCTGAAATGCACTCACAGAGGAATTAAGTAGGAAGGAAAACCCAGAGGCCCCAGGGCAGCCATGCCCCGGGGCCAGTATGCCTGTTATGATTTCCTACTTTGTAATTATGAAGAACCTCAGACTACAGGTTATGTCACTTATTGGCCTGAGCAAGCCCCACACTAGCGTGTATAGTGGAACAATTTTATTGTGCGTACGTACGTCTCATACCGCATATGCGCTAATGCTCCAATATCCGACAACAATTCACATGTTGAGCTCACATGTGTATTCAAGTTTACTTGCACTATGCTAGCACTTGACTTCGATCGTGCTAACCTCGAGGGCTAACTGACAGCAAGAAATAAGAGAGGACAGCAGAAAATACTATTACAGCTAGGGTACTTGCTAGGCGGCAACGTAGTACCCGGAGACCCCAGATGCAAGGCTCCAGTGGAAGAGAAAGGTCAGGCACTAACGGGATAGAGTGGGCCAACGAGAGAGAAGGGTAGCAGGTACCCCAAAAGAGAGAGGCGAGGCCTCAACGGGAGAGGAATCGTCAGTGAGAGAGAAGGGGAGCTGGCATCCTGGAGGAGAGGGAAGCCAGACACCAATGGGATTTATATAAGGAGCGCCAACGAGAGTGAAGGATAGCAGGTACCCAGTCGAATTTTTTTTTAGAAATCGGCTGGCTGCTTAGTGGCCGGCTGGGGGAGAAATTCGAAAATTGGGGCTAAAGCTCCAGAAATAAATACTGCAGGTACCTCAGAGGAGAGGGAGGCCAGACGCCCAACAGGAGAGTGAGTGTCAGTGGGAGAGAAGTGTAGCAGGTACCCAGGCCCGGAGGAGAGAGAGCACCAACAAGAGAGAAGAGCAGCATAAACCTCAAGACGAAGACAGGGCATGCAGGCTCCGGCAGGATTGGGAGCATCACTGGCAACATCCAGCACTCTGCTCATTTTCATTAGAGCTTGGTATTGCTAAATTGTCAAATGTACATGTAGTTGACTTTACACACATACCCACATTTTCTTGAGTAGATAAATCGATTTTTCTTGAGGTACATACTGCAAGCTTATTGCACTGTCTTGCCGATCAGATTTATGGCTTAACATAGCTTAATTTAGCCCATATAATATTATATTATTTTATCATACTGTCCCGGACAAGTGGCCATGGGCGCTTGTAGCTCATGCAAGAGAAATTGGTTGTGCACAGGAAAGCCTTTGCAACTATAGGTTCTACCATAGATAATAGAGCACGTTACGTGCTCTATTAACCATAGATAATAGAGCACGTTACGTGCTCTATTATCTATGGTTCTACTACTACATAGTTCTGTTTGCTCAATTAAAATTAACTGGCAGTCTCATATACAACTAGCCTCGTGCCCAGGCCACACCTCCAGCTTATTCATTGTCAATTATTTGTACTTTGACCTTTGAGTTATGCGGCATGTGCGTGGTATGCTGACAATGGATCTAAACGGTTACGACTGTCGTTTCGTGATGGAGCCTGTCTCGAGGACCTACGAGTGTGCGGTGTGTCTCATGATTCTCCGAGAGCCGAACCTCACCAGTTGCTGCGGTAACCATTTCTGTCGAGGCTGTATCGAGCCGATAATCGAGGGCGGCAAGCCGTGCCCCTTGTGTAAGGAGAGCTCGTTCAGTACGATGCGTAACAAGGGCCTAGAGAGAGAACTGAAGCATGAAAAGGTTTGGTGTATGTGCAAAGATCACGGGTGCGAGTGGTCGGGAGAACTGGGAAAAGTGGACGAACACACAAGCACGGAATGTCAGTTCGTGAAGACCGAGTGCTCGCTGGGCTGTGGCGCTAATATGCAACGTCGTTGCCTTTCAGAACACGAAAGTGGGGCTTGTCCGAACCGTCCGTGGTACGCCAGCTTCGAAGACGCCAACATGAGGCTGTTAGCAGAGAAAATCGAGGGCCTGACCGGCGAGAATACGGCCCTGAAGAACGAAGTCGCAGCCGTGAAAGAGAGATTGGAATCGGTTTCAGCCGAGAATGTGGAACTGAAACGAGAGTTTGGGGAGGCGAGAACCCAACTGAGTGAAGACAAAGCTGACCTTCTCTCAAAGCTTGAGGCTGCGAATTCAGAGAGGGCCACCATTCTTGCTCGTTTTGATACTTTGGCTGCTCAGGTCGATGAGATCGGACCGAAAGATGAGATCGGACCCAAAGATGAAAGGCAGCTGTACAGGCCAGAGAAGGAAGAAAATGTGCCAGATGTAACTTCTCACTCGCGAAGTCTAAGTAGGGCATCGCTTGATTTTTCCTGCTCTTTGCAGAGTTCCGGAGAGACAACCCTCAATGTCGTACCTTTTTCCTTTACGCTGCTTAGCTTTAAACAGCGCAAGAAGAACAATGCAGAATTGTACAGCATGCCTTTCTACTCTCACCAATGTGGCTACAAGATGTGCATCCGGGTGGATGCGAACGGTAGCATGGAGGGCAGAGGAACACACGTGTCGGTTTATGCCTATTTGATGTGCGGAGAGTTTGATGGTGAACTCGAGTGGCCGTTTAAGGGCGTTGTAGTCATGAGACTGCTGAACCAGCATCGAGACAAGGACCACTACGAAAAAGTGATAGATTTTGAAGCCGCACAATCCCACGGCACTGCCGACAGAGTAACAGTAGGTACCAGGGCGCCCAGAGGACAGGGGTTCTCACAGTTCATACCCCACATCGACATCTCCCAAGATATTGCCAGTAAGAGGCATTATCTGAAAGACGACTGTCTGAAGTTTGTCGTCGTTGCTGTCAAGACGTCTAGTGCTGTTGCTTCGAAGTCTAGTGACCCTCCCAGCAAACACACCTCATTCTTCTCCAAATTACTGAAAAATTAGGGCGAATTTATTTATGGGATTGCAGCACTACTGTACATATACTAGTGTATACCATTGGTGTACAACTAGTGTGTGTGTGAGTCCCATGACATTTTTTATGTAGCAAGTGTCGCTCCACTAATCATTCAACTTTTGAATCACTTCCTCAATACTGTAATACCATTCCCATTCTTTGCATTCCACTTCATTGACCTTATCGCACACCTAGTACCACTATACTTTGTCATGTCTGTACAGATGGTGTGTACGTACTACAAAAAAAAAATAAGTACTCTCTTGCTAATTTCGGCCAACAAAGTTTCCTCTGTGAGGCTATTGTAACAGAGGTTTGTAGTGTTCTTGCAAAATCCGGTTTGCAGAGCGTCAACTTGTGGGAGTGAATCAGTGAACAGAATTTGTTGATACTGTTACGTAGGCTACTCCAATAACTGAATGTTGCAAGAACACTGCAAACCTCCGGGTGCATGTTTTTGTGTCCGGTGTGTTGACTTTCCCACTTTCTGTGACCCCTCCTGCATGCCTCCGAGACCCAACTTATATATATACCCCCTTTTCAGTGTGCATTTAATTTAGTTAGCCTTGTTCCCAGGCCCACTACCCAGCTTTTTTGGAAATTTCTAATAACCAGCCGGGTACTTTTAGATAACTCTCTACATGAATGAAGGTCAATCCAAGCTAAATGTAGCCGTGGAATGGATCAGGTTGTCTACAAATAGCTAGCTAGCTTCCAACGAAAGAGCTACATGTATCTGACTGCAATTTTGTAGTGCACTTCCAGTTAGCTGTGATTCCTACCACTTTTTCGCCATCTACATGTAGCTTGATGTATGTAAGGCACCTTGGCTTATAAACTTCCAGTAGCTTCCACTAGTATGCCACCTACAAATGCAGAGGGGGCTTCTCAAGTTGGGTCTTGCATAAGAAAGAAAGGCTCTCTGAATACCAACTTTAATTCAGAAAGAAACTTTGCGGCTCTCTGAATACCAGCTTTAGTTTGGAAAGACACTTTGCAAAGTTTCTTTCCGAATTAAAGTTGGTATTCAGAGAGCCTTTCTTACCACCTACAAATTTGTTTCTAATTTCTCTGACATGCTTCATTGAAGATGAAACTTTCATATCTTCTCCCCTCCCCCACACCACTAGATTGCCACTCACCGACTGGCCCACCAGCTGCTTCTGAAGTTACTAGCCCACCCCAGGGTGGCCACTGCCATGGGGCAGATCGGAGAGACGGCTGTTGCCTCCCTCGTCCACAACCCCAAGTGCCTCTCGGTGCTCAGTGACATTCGAAGAGGGATACAGAAGGGAGCTGATTCTCACGGCCGCGACACTTCAGGTGAGAAGATGGGTCTAGTTTCGAGCCAGGCTCCACTCTCCAGCCTCCGCTTCCCAGCCTCGTTTCCAAACTCCACTCCCCAGCCTCCTTCCCAGGCTCCGCTTCCCAGCCTCGTTCCCCAGCCTCGTTTCCTAACTCCACTCCCCAGCCTCCTTCCCAGGCTCCGCTTCCCAGCCTCGTTTCCAAACTCCACTCCCCAGCCTCCTTCCCAGGCTCCACTCCCCAGCCTCGTTTCCAAACTCCACTCCCCAGCCTCCTTCCCAGGATCCACTCTCCAGCCTCGTTTCCAAACTCCACTCCCCAGCCTCATTCCCAGGCTCCACTCCCCAGCCTTATTTCCAAATTCCACCCCCCAGCCTCATTCCCAGGCCCCACTCTCCATCCTCTGCTCCCCAGCTTTTATCGCATAGTGAGGTTTAGGACCTGTACATGTATATAATATGTTAAGTGTTTTTACCATGGTTATGAACTCTACTATTTTTTTGAGCCATCAACTGCGTGTAAGTACATGTACATGTACATGTGTGTTTTTTGTATCCGTAGGGTCATCGGGGCGTGGGGTGTCTTCCCTCTCCGAGTGGCTTCAGAGCCGTCGAGAACATGACTCGAGCCAGAGTAGCACCAGTGCCACCCGTTTTGCACCTCGAGCGAGAGTATCACAGCACGTTCGTGTGGTCCCCCAGTTCGGAGAGGAACTGCACCAACTGATTTCCGATACCGTCTCCTCGGTTGCCTCCGTGCTGCCGAGTTTGCTCGAAAGCCATAACCTGCCTCCTCGGAACATCCCGAGGTTTGGATTCGGCGTGCCCAGACTGGTGCAGCCCCATCCCCATTCCGCTTCCACCCCTATTGGTCTCTCGGCTGCGCAGCACCAGGGACGTTTTACACTCTCCGATTTCCAGCTGCAGCCGCAGTCGGGCTCGCTTGCTGCTGAGATTCTTATCACGACTTCGCCATTTATCAGTCAGAGCAGCAGTGATCGCGACGATAGTCGATACAGGCCCAGGGACGGTATTAGAACCAGTGAAGAAACCCAATCCATTCCGCCAAACAGGAGTGGAACCGAGGCAGAGACGCAAACGTCGCAGACAAGTGTACCGTTATCTTCCAACCAATTGCGTTTTAGTAGTACTCTAGGTTCTGGTTTCGGGAATAGACCGGGAGCGCCTGGAATGGAATCAAGACCTGAGGGAGCACAAAGCCAAGCCCGGGAAGGGCAGACCACCTCGGACACCGAGTCCAGCCATGCTGTCCCACTCACGCCTGCCGCTCAAGAGTGCGATATGCTTCTTCCTCTAATAACGAACTGGCCTTGTATCGTAACCACCATCCTGGGGTTTTACCCCGAAGAAGAGGTACAAGTTCGGTCCAAAGCGGACGGCTCTGTTCCCGGTCCGTCCAGGTGTACGGGCAAACTCCTGCCTGTCTATCTGCTGGACAGCTTCACGACCAATCTCGTTCTAAACTGCGAAGACGCCGTCATCGACAAACTGGTTGCTGTCATTGTGGAGAAGATGAACGAAGCGTTTGAAAACTGCAGCAGCGACGACAACGCATCAGCCAAGATTTTACTAGATAACTGGAGTCCCCAAGATTGCAGCTTGAGTGAGCTGACCGGATCTACGCTTGCACTGATTGTCGGCAAACGGTTTCTGAATTCTGTCATGAGGGTTCTTGCGCTGGAGCACAGTCGGGTGAAAAACGCCCTTCATGAGTTACAGCAGGAGAGAATGGGAGGGGGTGGGGCAGGGGGTGGAGCCGGTGGGAGGAATCTGGGAGGCAGCGGTAGAGGAGGCGGAGGAGGAGAGAGACAGAAGAGAAAGAACGTGTTGAACACCGTCAAGTGAGTTAGTATACTAGATCAGTGAGTTAGTTTACTTGATCACTGAGTTAGTATACTAGATCAGTGAGTTAGTATACTAGATCATTGAGTTAGTATACTAGATCTGGATCAGTGGTACATTACTAGATGAAAGACCATTTTCCGCTGATATCATCAATAATTTGTCAACTTATGCGAAAGTATGGGGGGGAAGGTGCCCTACCAAGAGCGCATAAAAAATGTTTCCCACCCCATCACTGTATTGACCATCGTGTTGTGTTACATTTGGTGCCATTGTTATGTCTGCGTATCTGAAACTGACAAATTTCCCCTCCCTTCCCCTCCCCTCCGGATCCCCACCCCTCCCCTTTCTCCCCTCCCCTCCCCTCCCCTCCCCTCCCCTCCCCCCTGCCCTGCCCTCCCCTCCCCTCAGACGTGTCATTGTTTCCTTCTCCTGGTTGGCAGTCCACTCCCTCGCTGAATCTGCTGAGGCGTCAGCTGCCCCCGTCCGGCTGGGGGTATCCAAACCTCTGGGTGCTCACTCCGTATCAGCCGACTACCACATGCCACGCTCCATCACTCCCAGCAGCTTCCGGTGAGACCAAAGGCCCAATAGTTCATTAGTAGCAAATTTGCAACCTTTTGGAGCCCCAGCAGCAACCAACCCCTAGGGGGCGTGGCTCTGCATGCATCATTTTTCGCACCCCCACCGAAAATGTCTATTTGAAACCCTGGCATTGTGTCAATGAAGCCACTACTGGTAGCCGTGCAGACTTACACTCGTTTCTTTATCTCTAGGTCGTCTCGGCAAAACGAGGACCCCAACCAGGTGCTAGCGAGGCAGCTGCACGTTCGGTCTGCTCTCTCCACCACTCCCACAACAACGAGCGAAGCTCTGTCGCTCAGTGCCTCGTCCCCAGCCTCAGTGACCCGGCCTACGGGTATGCCCCTCCTTCCTCGGGATGGGCTTCTCATGCGACCAAACACAAAAGACCCGACAGGCGGCTCCAACATCAGTCACACTTCCGACATGGCCGCGGGCATCAGCATCCATGACGACAACTTCGAGGATTTCGACTCGGAGGGGCATGATTTGTCGGATCAGGAACAAGAAATGGAGGGATTCGGACACACGGAAAGCATTCGGACGGGTAGGGTCGGACAGGTAGGGTTTGTCAGGCACACTCCCATTCCGGTCGGCCTTGCCCAGGCAGCTGCCAATGTCATTCACGAGGTCCACTTGGATTTGGATACGGAGAGCAGCTCGGATGATGAGTATTCAATCGTGGATGACCCGTTTGGCGAACCGAGTGTAACCTGGAACAATGGACAGGTGAGGAAATTTGTTCTCCCCTCCTGCCTGGTTTTTACATAAAATAAGAATATGACATATCTGCCTCTTCCTTCTCTCCTCTCTTGGTCACCCATGGCAACAGCTGCCATGGCAACAGTAACCAGTATAGTAGACCCAGTTGTGGTAGTCCTGGGTAGCAAACATCATTCCATTTCGTATTTTGATTGCATCACTGCATTCAATGTGCTGTATCTCTAAACTTCGGAGATAAGAAAAGCATTCCTTCCCCACTCCCTCCCCTCCCCTCCCCTCCCCTCCCCTCCCCTCCCCTCCCCTCCCCTCCCCTCCCCTCCCCTCCCCTCCCCTCCCCTCCCCTCCCCTCCCCATTAGGTCAGCCAAGAGGACACTAATCTTGACGATATCTACCCCTTTGCTTGGGCGCTGGACGGTCGGAGAATTGGAGAACAGAACGTCCGCAGCAACAGACCCACCTCACCCAACATGCTTGTGGTAGGCTTTGTCTCCTTTCTCTAGGCAGAGGAGGTTGGAAGGCATCTAGCCTCATACCCAGGCCACTCCCCCCCTCCGACTGTGTGGCCTGGGAATGAGGCTAGAAGGCATCACGTGTGCCAAACCTTCTGAAGATGTAATGTAAAGTCTTCTTGGCAGCAGAGAGAGCAATGTAGCAACTCCCTGAGTGATGTTGTGTAAGTCTAGCAAATAAAATAATTAGGCTCAATAGGCCAAGGTACGTTATACATGTGTGGCAGTCCCGAGTAGAAAACGAACGTTATTCCGTCGCGTATTTCGATCGCATACGCGTGTTCAAAGCGCCATATCTCTGAACTTCCGTTAAGGGCGGGGCTCATATGCGCTACGTAGTAGCGTCAATATGTGAGGCTTCTACGCAGCACGTATAAGCCCCGCCCTTAACGGAAGTTCTGAGATATAGCGTAGTGAACGCGCGGGTGCGATCGAAATACGCGACGGAATAATGTTTGTTTTCTACTCGGGACTGCCACATGTATGTACTCCGGGTTTCATACAGGATTTTTTGGTGGGGGTGGGAAAAATGGAGTCACGCCCCCTAGGGAGTGTGAGGGTATGCTCCCCCAGGAACATTTTTTGAAGTTTACGTGCTCTGAGGCTGCTTCTGGTGGCTTCTGGGGCCTCAAAAAGACTGGAGATTAGCTACTAATAAACTACTGAGTATCAGAAAAATATCAAGTTCTAAAATTCTTGGGGGGTGGGGGGTGGGTGGTAACTCCCAGTGCCCCCTACCCTCTGTATGAAACCATGTGTACATGTACATGCAAATTTGAATTTGCTCACCATTTCCCTCCATCCTGCCCCCTCCCCTCACAGTTTGGAGCCCCCTCAGAGCCCACCATTCCTCTCTGCACCATCCCCAGCATTCGATTTGGGGCGGGGTTTCTGGCGAGGACCTTTGCACGCTTCGTGAAAGACCTTGTTGACATCGCACAGATGATCTGCGACAAGAAAGCGCCACAGGTATATATATATGCAACTGCAATGTACCTGGCATGCCACCAGCTATGCAGAAGGAAGATCCCCACGCACCAGCTAGTTCCATCACACACCTGACATGGACTCCTATTTGTTAAATAGGTGCCTGTTAAAAAGGATTAAAGATTCAGGGTGCACCCCCTAGCCCCACACCCCCAGACCCACCTACTTTTAGAAGTGGCTTTTAAATATTGGTGTAGCTCTGGGTTGTGTGTTTGTTTTCTATCAGCCGCCACTGTCGTGGGCTGTGTGCTATCAAATTGTAGCCTTGTCCCCAGGCCGTAAGTACCTACTAAAAGGTACAGGTAGTTAACAAACAAATGGTACTCTGTAGGAATTAAACAAGTGCGTTAATAAAACGTGTAAACTGGAGATCTCAAATTTATCACATGCTGGACTCTACCCTATGAGAGTGGCGCCGCCCTTTCTGTAGACAGTCACAGATCGAGAGGTTAAAGGAGCCGAAACCTGTGGCTGCTCGATGATCAGTCTGTGGTACTCTCCTGATGACCAGCCGCAAAACGTATCAAATACATGTGTATTTATGCAGTATAAAGAAGGGGTCGTTTTATTCTTAGAATATCGACGATCTAGGCCTAAAACTAAATGTAAAAAAACTGGTTATGACTCACACAGCAATTGACAGGTACCCTGCCACAATCCTAGGCCTATTTTATTTACTCCCCCCAAACCTCACAAACACACACACACGCACGCACACACACATAGCCCTCCGTCCACCTCCCTCCTTCCCTCTCCCACCGGCTAATCTCCTCCTCCGTCTCCACCCTGGAGAGGACCTGGCAGTGGGTGATCTCGGTGCTGGACGTGGCCGAGGGGCAGCTACAGCAAGGCCAACTCTTCGACTCCCAGGTCAGAGTGCCCCTCTAATTTAGGGTAATAATTTGGCATACCCGTATAGACATTTACATGTATAGCAGCTACCTATTGTATAGCCACATGAGGCATCTTGCACTTGCGTAGCCCTTGTACAATGTCTGTGTGTGTACTAATTAGTACATGTATCTGTATAGCCACATGAGGCATCCCTTGTACGATGTCTGTGTATATATACAAACCATCATTTAATGTTGCTCTTCATACCGATATCCCTTTCTTACACAGCGCTATGTGCTATCTCTGCGTGGCAGCGGGTACAGCGCCGGCAACAGACCCATGGTGCGCATCCCTCCCCGTAGTTTCATTGGCTCCACCCCCGGGGAGTACATCACCTATCTCCTGCGGAGCCACACCCAAGAACACGCCCAAAGCCTCCCCGTCACCGACCTCTACGGGTGAGCTAGGGAGGAGGGCTTTCACGTCAGTGTGCAGGGTTTCATTTAGGGGGGCGCGGCATCCCCCCCCCCCCCCCCCCCCCCCCCCAAAATGTCTTCTGATGTGCTTTTGCCCCCCTTGGAGATTTTTCTAAAAGAATCCCTGGTGTGGCAAATTGTTAATCTTGTCCCCAGGGCCACCTGCATATTTTACTTATGAGTTTGGGTAGCCTTGTTCTAGCAAGTGATTAGGAGAAATATGTGTACCTAGGTCCGTTACGCCTCCGCAGCGTTCCGTGCCTATGCCCTAACCATACCCTAAACCTATCCCATCTATTCAGAGCCGCGAAATTGTACGTTCCCAGGCTCCACTGCCCAGCATTTTTTGCACTTTGGAAAAGCCCTGCCGTGTTTTTCCAAATTGCAAAAAATGCTGGGCAGTGGAGCCTGGGAATGAGGCTAGAGCTAGGGTATGTATGTAATGCAGGTGTAGAAGCGTGGTAGAAGCTAACTTCGTACCCAGGCCTCCCACGCCCAGATTTTATCTCAACCATGAAGAAAGATTTTTCTCCATGGCTACGAGATAAAATTTTGGTGTGGCATTCACTGTCTCTTCGATGACTCTCCCTTAGGTATGAGCATGTGGTGTACATGTTGGATGGGTTAATCTACACACTCACTAACTGGCCTCGGGAAGCTACAACCTTTGCCAGCGATTCAAATTCACCAATCATGACATCATCAACACAACCGACCAATCAGAGTATGGAGGACGATGTTTTAGTAAGTAAACCAAAACCAAGGTCTTCGAGTGCGGCTACATCACAACAGCCAGGGGCCGTATCTGAAGCCACACAGGGTTCAAGGTTTTTTGTACGGACTGAATCGGTCATCATCGGTGAGGAAGACCCTGACACTCAAAAATCCAACCAGCAGTTTTTTGGCCCACAGGGGGCTTCACTCCAAAAACCCGATTTTGTGGGACCCCCAAACTCTTGGGGGTCCCAAGTGGAAAGTCTGTCTCGACCGCTGAACGAGGTCTACCCCTTAGCGCAACAGCCACACCTGCTGAAGCCGTTTGCAAAGAAAGAGCACCTGTTCAGCTCTCCACCTTCGCGGAAGGGTAGCCTGGAGGAGGGACGAGGGAACGAGGGAGGAGGGAGACTTCCTGTCTCCTACGCTGAGCAGCGCTCTGAGTAAGTGGACTAGGAATTTTTTTTGTTTCAAGTTGTTACTTTCATGGTTGGGAAGTAAACTGCTGTACGGCATTTGGTGGGGGATTTAATTTGGCAGATTGGCGGATTGGTGAGTAGTTATCACTTGCTGATGTTTTTTGTGGTTACAAAATGTTCCCATCCCATGCACACATACACATACACATGCTCTTTCCCTGTAGTCCCCCCTCAGGTCATCCCATCACAGTTCATTGGACGATCGAACATGCCCTTCAACGTTGGCGCCTGGCCATCAGCGTGTTCGCCCATATCTTCCTGGCCGAGGGACCCGGCAGCGAACGTAGCAACTTCCTCAATGCCAGGGCCGGCTTTGCTAGCCGAATGGCGAGGTTCGTGATAGAACCTAGTACTGTTTTGTTTGCTAATACCATATTAGTGGGGCAGCGAGTCAGTAATAATTTAAGGTAGCTCCAAAAGACTTGTTCATTGCAACGCCGTTATAATTCATAGAAGAAACTTCTAGGGGCTACACATATTTATAGTATGTCATCCGTGTGTCCAAAAGTTCTGTGTAGCAACAGCAGTCATCTTGGTGAGTGTGTATGGTATTCTAATTGTCATTAACTGGGGTACCACCTCACTCTTCGCCTCTTACCTTCCCACCCTCCCCCCTTCCCCTATTCCCTCCCTCCCTCTCCCCTCCCTCCCTCCCTCCCTCCCTCTCTCCCTCCCTAACCTCTCCAGATTCCGTCACCAGGTCAGCCAGCTGTTCGATGCCTCCCAGTCGAGCCGAGACTGGGCCAGCACGGTGTCCAGCACCTTCTCTCTCAGGATACGCAGAGACCACCTCCTGCAAGACGCCATCGAGTCACTGCAGCAGGTACACTGTAAGGGTCAACCAACAAGCTAGTGGCCTGATTGGTATGCACCTGTGAAAAGCAACGTGGCAAGGATTATGCACTTTTTAAGTGCTTTTCATTTTATTGTTGCGATGTAGAAGTGACTGTAATCTAGAAGTCCATTATACCTGAGCCTTCCACACATTATTATAAAAAATATATATAATAATAAAGTTTCTAATTAATGCCTCCCTCTCCTTCCAGATGCTGCGATTCCACTACTCCCAGATTCGGGTAAAATTTGAGGGAGAGGAAGGTTCGGGGCCGGGGGTCAACCGGGGGTTCTTTGCGTCTCTTGCCAACGAACTCAAGTCCAATGACCCATTGAAGGTAACTAATTGGAAGGGGTGCATTTAATTAGAAGTCACTAAGATCTTTATGGTGGAGCTTGTATACCATTAATAATGCTGTTTTATTTATAATACTGTGTGGCTATTGTTGTCATGGCTATTGTTGTCATGTCAACTACCGGCAGGTTCCAATGCAGAGACTGGGTCTGTTCTTCCACGAGCCAGGCAAGCAGCCGGAACAGAATGGACTGTTTGCCCCGCTGCCCTTCATACCTTCTGCCATCTGCAACACACTCAGGACCGCCAGCATCAAGGTACACTCTAATTACTACCAGTTGGAAGTTAGATTCAGCGGAAGATCTTTATGCTAGCCTTGTCACCAGGCCCTCCCTAAAGCGGAGGAGAGCCTGGAGTGTTGTCTCACGTGATTCAACTTGCGTAGACTGGTACTGATAGAAAGATGGCTATATTTTCTCTTGAGACACTGCTTCAGCACTTGGTCTGTGGCACCAACGGCCCCTGAAGATTAATAGCTGCAAGAAGTGTAGATTTGCCACCTTTTCTCGATGTCTGAGATATACCACTGTGCTTGCCTATACACAATTAAGTCCTTTCTACCCCCTTTCTACCCTGCATGTCACTCACGTGAGAAAAGATACCGGCCTTTCCCGTTTCATGTGATTTTCAAGGGAGAGCACAGACAGAGGGACAAGGCTACTTAATACTGTGTTGTTGCTGTGTTTTTCATATACCACCTCCCATCCCTCTCCCCTCCCTCCTCCTCCCCTCCCCCTCCACTAGGCTGATCGCAAGAATGTCTTCAGAGCCATTGGCCGGTTCCTGGGGCTGTGTCTGTGGTTCAAGTACACTATACCCTTTATGGTCTGCAGACATGTGGCCAAGTTCCTTCTTGAAAGGTGCATTACATCATTACTATTAAAACAGAGGGGGGGGGGGGTGGGGCTGGGATCCCCTCCTCCCTCCTCCCCCAGAAGTTTGCAGTTGATTTTTTGACACTCAGTACTTTGTTAGTAGCTAATTTCCAGCATTTTTGGGTGTCCAGAAGCATCTTCAGAGTATGTAAATTTCAAAACTTTTCGCATATCCACATGCCCCCCTAGATCTCAGTGCCATCCTCCAAATTATTAGTTTAAGCATTTCAGTAGCCTCATGACCCAGACCTTACACGAAGGTCTTGGTCACGAGGTAAGGCTCACCTGAATGGCCATTATTAAACTCCCCCCCCCCCCCTTCCTGACCCTGTAGGGACCTGGCGTGGCATGACCTGGCCTTCTACAACGCAGACCTTTATGAGGGGCTGAGGAGAATGATGCTGGACGCGGAGGAGGGCAGGAAGGGTGAGGAGGAGTTCATGGCTACCTACTGCTGCTACTTTGAGGTAAGTAATGGCTACTTGAACTCGAGTTTTAGTCTGTGCACACGGCAAAATTAGCTGGTACTGAGTGTGTAAGTGATTGTACACATGCGTGTATGTCTTCGCTGGGTCTGAAAAGTTGCATGGCGAGGGGAACTGGTAGATCTCATGTCTTCATACCAAAGTCTGGGCGAGACCAAAACTTGGGATTGTGTAATTGGGTATGTAATGGAACTCACAATGGAGTTTAGTAATAATCATGCTCAGTATTTATTCAAGGAATGTCATTTTGCAGCTGAGGTTAAAGTTTAGCTTGTCTTTTATTTTTTAAAGATAAATACTATAAATAAAATAGCTACAACAAAATTAAGCTTTAGGTTCTGTAGAGATTACCAGAACAAGCGAGAGAAAAAAATATGCCAAGTGAAAAAAGGTGGAGGGGAAAAAAAAAAGTCCTCGCACCTGGCTGGGCTCGAACCAGCAACCTTTCGGTTAACAGCCGAACGCGCTAACCGATTGCGCCACAAGTGCTTGGCTGTTGGAGGGTTGTAACAAAATAGTATTTATCACTGCTCTGCTTCCTGTTCGTTACGCAATAGGTACCTTTGACAGGTACTGTGGAGCCAGTGTTGGTAGACCTGATTCCAAGCGGCTCCAAGATTCCAGTGACGCCAGAGAGAGTACAGGAATATGTCAGGTAGGCGGGCCCAGATGGCTAATGCTGCGGCTGTATTATACAATGGACACCAATAGCCTTAAGCCCAATAGCAAGTAGAACTAGGACTAAATAAAAGCTAATAGTTGAATACATATTAGAGTGCATTTATAGAATATAAGTACTCTTAGAGATGGTCTTGTTCCCAAGAAACTCTATGGTATATCGTAACTCCGACAGGCACTGTGTGTTAAGACCCGAGTAAAAAGTTGTAAAGGTCAAGGGGTATTTTTGCCATTGGTCAAGGACAGTTTTCATAACCTGTTATTGCAGTCAAACAGTCAAGAGCCTTTTTGCAGATGTAGAGTTTGGTACGTTGGGTCAAATTTATGCACATGCACACACACACACACACACACACTCACTCACACACACACACACACACACACATACACACTCACACACACACTAGGCTCTATGCCATGTTCATGATGGTGGGCTGTGTGAAGGACGAGCTACAGGCCATGAAAGAGGGTCTGACCGACATCATCCCTACAGAGCTGCTGGCAGGATTGACGGCGGAGGCAAGTGACCTCGTTCCTACGTAGGTTCTCGTGCTTTGCTGGTAGAGAGCCTGGTACAGTTACCCCCCCCCCCCCCCCCCCCCGATTTGTGTCCATTGTTGCGATATAAAATCTGTGGGGGGGGGGGGGGGGGGCGGGGGGATGAGGCTAGTGGTACTGTACAATGTACTTGTGTGCAGAAGGAACCGGCTGTGCCTCTCAGTATTAATTATAACACCCATCCTCCCTCCCTCCTTCTCTCCCCTCCCCCCCTCCCCCCTCAGGACTTTCAGCTGCTGCTCTCTGGAGGTTCGGCCAACATAACCCTCTCTCGCCTCAAGTCTGTCATCAAATTCAACCACACCCACGGGAGCACGGCCATCATCTGTGAGAGATTCGAGAAGTAAGTCTGCTATACACAGTCTCAATCCCATACCCGGTAATTTAAGAACTTGGTACGTTGTATTTTTGTGGCAAGCACTTACTTAACGTTTTGTAGGCCTTGAGCAAAACAGATTGAATAAAGTTCTAAATATAACTATGGGAGAAAAGAATTTGGTTTCCCCCAAATCAAATCTGGTTACCCATACTGACCATGACTTGCAAGCCAGCCACAGTGCCCTACTGACCATGACTTGCAAGCCAGCCACAGTGCCCTACTGACCATGGCCACAGTGCCCTACTGACCATGACTTGCAAGCCAGCCACAGTGCCCTACTGACCATGACTTGCAAGCCAGCCACAGTGCCCTAACTCATAATTAACTGCAGTGTGCATTTCTTGTAATGTTAGCACCATGGGTACCATACAGAGTGGTGTGTAAAACACTTTACCGATTCTTATGCTCTGTAGTCCATTTTATATGGTCATTGGTAATTGACATTCTTCATAAATGCATGATCCCTCCCTCTCTTCCACTCTCCATTCTTCTCTTCTCTCCCTTTCTCCCTCCCTCCCTCCCTCCTTCCCTCCTTCCCTCCCTTCCTTCCCCTTCCTTCCCTCCCTCCCTCCCTCACCTCCAGGATGTTCTGGCGTGTTGTGAGTCACATGAACAACACACAGAGACAGCAGCTGCTCTACTTTGCCACAGGCAGTGCCGCCCTCCCAGCTGGGTCCGATTCCAGTGACAGGGCTCCCGGTATGTGGTAATTACAACCAACCTCTAATTAGTACCAACCCAATCTGGTTTGAGGTAGTACTTTGAAATGTAAGTATAGTCACATTAATATAGGGCATGTGCCCGTTTTAGTAGATGGGCATAACTTTACGCGCACCAAGCTGGAACTGAGATTGCACACCAAGCTGGAACTGAGATTGCACACCAATGTTAGTGAAAACAATGATCCTGTTAATGTAGCTAACTAGAGGTGAACTATGAAATTGCTGAGTCAGCACTTTTTGCTGTACCATTAGTTGTACGAGGTAGCTCTACAGCTTGGCCTGACCTGCTGTCATGCATTTGCTTTGGATAACTCGATCATGTGAACAGCACTAGCTGGTCCTGAGATTAGCTGTCTCATCTGCAGAAATTAGCAGCAGAATAGGATTGTCATCACTGCCTACCACTCTTTGACTGTCTCTATAGGCTGAGCTAGCTTGCAGTAACTTGGCCTGTAAACTTCCGCAGTTAACCCACAGCTGTCGAAATTTCTTTCAAACGGGAAGTGCTACTGGATGTTAATTAACCTTAAAGACTGATTTGGGTTTATGACCGTCGTTCTCAAAGTCTCAGACTGGCTGAACAGTCAGCTGAGCAGCGTAATGCAACTCGATTCCCATAATGAATACCATGTATGCACTACTGTCTCACAGGTAATGTTTTACTTACACACACACGCACGCATACACACACACACACACACAACACACACACACACACACACAGCTCTCTCCATCACCATTGATGTAATCGGTGGTGGAAACACGGAATCACTTCCTGTTGCTTCAACATGCAGCCAGCGCATGTCCCTACCTCTCTACCCCTCTTATCACATCCTCAAGAAAAAACTTCTGCAAGCAATCCAGTGCCAGGCCTATGGGCTTGGATAAATGTATACCCACTGCACATCAGTTATTGTGTACATTCTCTAATTATAGGATAAAATTGTCTGAATTTTTTTCTCAGTGCCGTTTTTTGTCTTTTTGATTCAGTTCACTTGCACTGTGTACGTTGCCGTTTCTGGGTAACAATAATGTTTACACATACTTCCCACTGTATTGAGAGACCTTCTCTGTATGCTTTTCCAGGTTCTCCCCTCCAAAAATTGTAGAAGACTAAAAGATAAATCCAAGGCAAAGCAAAAAGAAAAGGCACTATGTTGCTAATTAATTAGTACGGGTAATCACATGGATTTTAGTGCGATTTGGGAATAATTGCATGAGCAATAGGTAAGGTAATTGCACGAGTGAAGCGAGTGCAATTTTACCTATTGTAAATGCAATTATTCCCAAATGGCACGAAAATCCATGTGATTCCACGTTAATCACATAAGTTCCTATAGTTACAGCCTTTGTTGAACTAAAAAAAAGGTGTACATGTGTGATTATGGGAAAAATCACACTCTTATCTATAGGGGTAATTGTATTATAGTGTGTGATTAACAATGGCTAACATTATATTATTAGATTAAGAAAACGTATCATGAGCTCATCAAACCCACCACTAGGGCTTATACTAGTCACGCGTATACCGTAGCCTGACCATTCGCTCTATGCGAATGGTCAGGCTACGTCTGCATGACTAGGCTTATAAGTGTACATTCAAATTGTTCTTTTAGTATTCCGTGTGTGTGGCTGTTGGTAGCTATATACTAATCGTAAATAATTCGGTAGCCATCAGCCTGCAGCTGAAAAAGATTCTTCCCAGGCTTAGTAGCGATAGATAGATGGCTATTTGTGGTATTTCTATAAAGAAAAACAACTTTACTTGGAGAAGAAAAAAAAGAAGCCTATAGCTCCTGGACGGTCAAACAATTCTTCCCAGGCTTAGCACTGATCGATAGATTCCATAAAGAGAAAAAGTTGGAAGGAAAAAAGCCTAGCAGCCTCCCTCCCTCCTGAACTCTTCTGAATGACAGATACATGTAGATGTTGCAATTTGGATAGGAAATGTCCCTTCAGCCTGTGGTTGGTCCACCAGGGAGTCCTGTATATACAAGCATACACAACACAAACAAGAAATACATACAGATTACAGCACTATTTCTAGATAAATAAGTTATTTTGTTAAACCACCCCTAGACGCGTTTACCGGTATATACAATGAGACAGTTCCAGGTAAACCCCGAGGGCGAAGCCCGAGGGGTTTACTACGGAACTGTCGTGTTTATTACTCGGTAAACGCGTCTAGGGGGTGGTTTAGCTGGTTTGTAGCATGACAGCCATACAAATCAAAGGACCGCTATAGCTACACTATTTCTAGATAAATAATTTCTCGTTCGGCTTCACCGTTCACCGCTAAGCGATTCGACCTTCACTGTTCACCGTTCACCGCTAAGCGATTCGACCCTCACTGTTCACCGTTCACCGTTCACCGCTAAGCGATTCGACCCTCACTGTTCACCGTTCACCGTTCACCGTTCACTGTTCACTGCTCACCGCTAAGCGATTCGGCCCCGGGGGGCCCTAAGCGATTCGACCCTCACCGCTCACCGCTCACTGCTAAGCGATTCGGCCCCGGGGGACCCTAAGCGGATTCAGTGATTTGCATTAAAATAAAGGGGCAGAACTCATGCTAGCTAGCACATAGAGGCTGATTCTATCTGTTACTGTGATTCTGTGACCTTCCTTCCCCCTGAGATTGCTATCACGGTCCTCTCCTACCTCCCCGTGGAAAGTCTAGTACTAGTAGATTCTTGTTAATAATAGACTAGCTATGGTTTTCCTATCAACCGAGAACTCTCATGAGATTGGGTTAAGCGAAGCGATCGTGAAGACATACCTTCCTGAATATGGTAGCTATATGGACCTACTAGTTTCCTCTGCGCTGTGATATAGCTTAGCTGTTGTCTCCTTCACTGGTGTACATACTAGCCTGATACAGCAGGTAGTAAGCTTATGTTCTCACCCTGGACATCATAAATGTAGCTATCCAGCTAGTAATTTAGAAGTTAGGCAGATATGCAGAAATACTTCTGGCCCTTGGCTTGGCTCTCTCATCAGGCCTTCATGTGCTAGCTTGAGTTCTGCCCTTTATCAATGCAAATCACTGAATCCGGTCCGAATGAAGGGTGGGTTGGGTGGAGTGACCCATCCCCGGCCCCGGGGCCGAATCGCTTAGCAGTGAGCAGTGAACGGTGAACGGTGAACGGTGAACAGTGGGTCGAATCGCTTAGCGGTGAACGGTGAACGGTGAACAGTGAGGGTCGAATCGCTTAGCGGTGAACGGTGAACGGTGAACAGTGAAGGTCGAATCGCTTAGCAGTGAACGGTGAAGCCGAACGAGAAATGACTCTGTCGGCCACCGTAGTTTTGGCTGCCGTGTTCTAACTACCCTAATTGGTGTGTTCTAACTACCACTAATTGGAAGTTAGAACACCCCTGGGAGTTAGAACACGGGTACACTATATAAACTGCAGGCGGTGCCTTTGATTTGTATGGCTGCCATGCTACAAATATAAATAAATTTTTATTAATTTTGTGGCATTTTTTATAAAGACAAACTACTTAATTAACTTGGAGGGAAAAAAGAGAAAAGAAACTTGGAGAAAAAAGAAAAAAGTTAAAGTTGAGAAGGCAAAAGCCTAGGGAGCCTCCCATCCCTCCTGGAGTGTTAGACACACCCGGAGCGCTGGATAGGCGATGGCTGGGAATCACAGGAGCCGCTGCTGTAACGTACCCAGTCATCCTTTTAGCTTCGGAGTTCTTCCGGAGAAGAAAGTTACCGGCATATCGGCTATAGGCTTAGAAAGTCAAGAATCAGATATGTACGCGGGCGGCATTCGAACCCGCGTTCCGACTTGACTTCCCGTCCTGTAAGGGGGCGTCTCCAAACTATTATTGGTCCAAATAACGTCATTGTGACGAGTTTTGACCCCCCCCCCTCCCCCTTCATAACGCCACACCCAAGGGTGCCTTACAATGACATACTCGTACCTACTGGCAATTATTGCACGCTTTCCTTGCTGCATAAAAGGACAAGTAGGGTAATTTGTACTTTTCTAGCCATGCTAGCATGGTACATACGTTTTAACTAATGTTAACGTCACGGCCCTGACCCCCTCCCCCCCCTTAACGTCACAATGACGTTATCTTCTGCAAAATGGTTCGGAGACGCCCCTAACGGTGATGCGGCAAGCTAAATGGAATTGTTCCTCGATATAGGCTCACTCTCTGAACTTCTCTCTTGTTTTATAGCAACCCCATTTTCCAAACATTACCTGCCCCCCACTCTGGAAAGTTTCTCCGCCATGGAACAGGAAGCCAAGCTCCAAGTCTTCTCGAACATGCTGGACAACTGCTCTTACCAAGACCAGTTTTCTCTTCATAAGGAGCTGATAATTCGCTTGTCTAGAGACTTCATTACCTTCCTTCCCCCTGAGATTGCTATCACGGTCCTCTCCTACCTCCCCGTGGAAAGTCTAGTGACTGGACTGCAGGTGTGTAGGAGCTGGAGGGAGATCATTAGTGGAGCTACTCCACTGTGGAGGAAAGCTGTGAGTGAGATTGGGTTAAGCGAGGCGATCGTGAAGACATACCTTCCTGAATATGGTAGCTATATGGACCTCACCCTAGTGGCCCTAAGGCATCGAAAGTTAATCTCTTCTTACGTCCCGCATTCGGTAATGGAGAAGAAGTCTGGCTTTCTGTCCAGGGATCCTGCTGGAGGTTATGTTGTTAGTGAAAATCTTCCTTTGAGTGTCTCGAGAAATTTTGAAGTTAGGCAGATATGCAGCGATGGGTCACTGATGACTCTGCACTCTTTCAGCGTTCCAATGGACGTTGGAGTGCAATTTGGGCCTTTTTCTTCAATTAGCAATGGAGAGTTCGTGTTCTGGGGCAGCAATGAAGGGTGGGTTGGGTGGAGTGACCCATGCTCGTCCTCAAGGCATCCCTCTTGCATGAGTTCAAGAATGGAAGAAGAGTGTGGACTGGCAAGGATTGATATCAACTTGGGTCTACATTTGTGGAGGACAAATGAAGTCAGTTACCATTCTTGCACCGGAGTATTCGCATGTCTCAACTGCGGCTTGGTAGCGATTCTCACCTTGCCTACTAGCAATCAAGATGAAGATGAATACTGTGTTTTACTGAGGAGATTGACTCCAGGAAATTCAGTCATTGAAGAAGTTGGAAAATATATCCTACGGCTGCCATCAAGTGTTTTAGGTCTAGTAGTAATATTTTTCCCAAAGGAATGTGAGGGAGGAGTGTGTGGTTCTCACTATCTATAGCTACTTATATCTCACTTCACTCTTAGTCTGTACTTAGTTCCTGCTGAGTCATCCTATGTGGACTCTAAGAGTGATTGCACACTTTCCACAACTGAAATTTCGGCAGAACTTGTACCGGATGAGGAATGCTTTGATGGATATGCATGTTCCTCATCTGATGGATCAGTTGTAACTATCAAAATTAATGATGAGGAATACCGTGTTTGGGAGCCAGACAGTGGAAGGATTGTTAGGGTTCGTTTTCCAGCCGTTCCACAATGCTATTGCTGTTTCGCTGTTGGTAAACTGTACTCTATTCTGGGAGGTGTAAATGTGGAGGATGGTGGGTGTGTGTTTGCAGTGGTAGAAACCTACACTGGAGTCGTCCTTGTGAGTGGTACCACAGTCAAGGACTTAGAATTGTTTCCACCTAGGGACCAGTCATGGCTGTCAACATTTGCTGCCCCAGAGTACTTACCGATAGCTACAACTCGATTATGGAGTGGAATGCAAACTACGGTGGGGTCAGTAATGGCACGGAGGTGATTGCATATCAAGAATGTATTCTGTCTGTACATAAAATGTCACATGTTATGTGTATTGATTAATGAAGCACTCAAAAGGGAACCTAGATAGCGACGGTCATTTGTACTGTACTGCGTGGGCGGTTCAAAGGCTATACATCAAAGACACAGCTGCCTACGCGGCTGCGCCTAGCGCCTGGCGCCTATCTGCTAGCTGCACGTGCCACGTCCGAAAAGTTGCGCGAGTCAGACCCCAGTTCCGTTCCGAGTAGAATGAAATCCGACAACGTGACAGAGTTCTAAGCAGAAGAAATAGCTACTACTGAAGTTTGCAACCATGTACCGAGCCCCAGGTATTTTATCCAGCTATCATTGGTGTAGATAATTTATAAATGCAGGGCGAGCGTGAGTGAGTTGTGTATGTGTAATATCAGGAGTGCCGCTCGGCTGGCATGCTGGCACCGTATAATTTTTAGCGTATTAAAAATGGCTATTCCAGTAAATGTCCGTACACCCCCCATAGATGAGTTGGAAATTTATGACACACCATTTGACTCCTACCCTCCTGGACAATTCAACTTTTTTAACTTACACCCTGGACAAATGATATTTATACGAGCATCCCTAGACAAAATAATGGAATCACTGTATGCCCCCCTGGACAGAAAAAACAGAACTGCTTTGCACCCCCGGACAAAGTGACAATTGAAGCTTTACCCCCTGGACGAATGAACTACAGTGCGCAACAACCCCCAGACAATTGCTCCAAAACACAATATCCCCCCAGACAATAGCTTCAATGTACCCCCAGACAAAACCCCCTGGACACAGATAAATTTTCATGACCCCTCAGACAAAGTGCTCTTCTATGGGGGGTGTACGGACATTTACTGGAATAGCCCAATTCTCGACCACGTCCTAATGTTGACTGCTGCTATACAAATAATGGGTTAAGACAGAAGCGTATTATAGTTAACTAGTAACGTAGTCTGACCTTTTATGCCGCTCCTAGTCAAAGTTCCAATGCAAAATTATAGCTATACACAGTTTACATAGGAGGCCGTGGTTGCTAAGACTATAGAAGACCTTATATTAACCTTCCTGATTTACCATAATTGTATTCCGTGTGCTTTACATATATTATGTACGTATAACCTCTACTCGATGATTAGACTTTTAGGTCTTGTATCAGTGTATAGTTTGGTCCTGGTAGGGATGATTGAATCTTTTGTTTTGTGTGTTTAACTAATCACAGCAGTTGTGGCCATAAAATACATATCTGTCTCCAGTATAAACACTGGAGGTCATGTAGGGATATATGGGTTGAATCTGTAATTCAAAGACTCCTGCTGAAAGGGCCCTTGTCCTTGTGTTTAGTGCTGAAAGGGCCCTTGTATAAGCCTTGTGTTTAGTGCTGAAAGGGCCTTTGTAAGTAACCTACGGTGTTTAGTGCTGTATGGTCCTATAGCTATTTTGTCGATATAGGCTCACTTTTCTCTTTTCTATAGCAACCCCATTCTCTGATAATTATCCCCCCACTCTGGAAAGTTTCTCTGCCATGGGACAGGAAGCCAAGCTCCAAGTCTTCTCCAACATGCTGGACTACTGCTCTCACCAGGATCAGCTTTCTCTTCATAAGGAGCTGGAAATTCGCCTCTCTAGAGACTTCATTACCTTCCTTCCCCCTGAGATTGCTATCACGGTCCTCTCCTACCTCCCCGTGGAAAGTCTAGTGACTGGACTGCAGGTGTGTAGGAGCTGGAGGGAGATCATTAGCGGAGCTATTCCACTGTGGAGGAAAGCTGTGAGTGAGATTGGATTAAGCGAGGCGATCGTGAAGACATACCTTCCTGAATATGGTAGCTATATGGACCTCACCCTAGTGGCCCTAAGGCATCAAAAGTTGATCTCTTCTTACGTCCCACATTCGATGATGGAGAAGAAGTCAGGATTCCTATTCAGAGATCCTGCTGGAGGTTATGTTGTTGGTGAAAATCTTAATAATTTTCGTTTAGAGGATTTGAGTGTCCCAAGAAATTTTGAAGTTAGGCAGATATGCAGCGATGGGTCACTAATGACTCTGCACTCTTTCAGCGTTCCAATGGACGTTGGAGTGCAATTTGGGCCTTTTTCTTCAATTAGCAATGGGGAGTTCGTGTTCTGGGGCAGCAATGAAGGGTGGGTCGGGTGGAGTGACCCATGCTCATCCTCAAGGCATCTCTCTTGCAAGAGTCCAAGAATGGAAGAAGAGTGTGGACTGGCAAGGATTGATATCAACGCAGGTCTACATTTGTGGAGGACAAATGAAGTCAGTTACAATTCTTTAATGAAGTCAGTTACAATTGTTTAATGAAGCACTCAAAAGGGAACCCAGATAGCGACAGTCATACGTCAAAGAAAGAGCTGCCTATCTGCGCTGCACGTGCCACGTCCGGTTGCGGGTCAGACCGCGCCCATGCGTCCATGGTCAGACCCCAATCCCGTTCCGAGTAGAATGAAATCCGAACTCGCAGACAACGTGACAGAAGCAGAAGAGGCAACCATACACCGAACCCCCGTTAACTCAGGTATTTTATTCACCTATATTGGTGACAGATTTGCTGCCCCAGAGTACTTACCGATAGCTACAACACGATGGAGCAGTGGAATGCAAACTACGGTGGGGTCGGTAATGGCACGGAGGTGATTGCATATCAAGAATGTGTTCTGTTTGTACATAAAAATGTTAAGTGTATTGTTTAATGAAGCACTCAAAAGGGAACCTAGATAGCGACAGTCATTTGTACTGTACTGCGTGGGCGGTTCAAAGGTGCCGGCACGTGCCACGTCCGAAAAGTTTCGCGAGTCAGACCGACGTCCATGGTCAGACCCCAGTCCCATTCCGAATAGAATGAAATCTGACTCGCAGCTGAAGAGGTGACGTTTGCAACCATGCACCGAGCCCCAGTTATCCAGTTAACTCAGGTATTTTATTCAGTGGTGTATAATTTATAAATGCAGGGCTGCTATGCAAACAATGGGTTAAGGCAGACGCGTATAGCTAACCTTTTATGCCACTCCTAGTCAGACAGAGTTCCGATGCAAAATTATGAAAATTATACACACAGTTTACACAGGAGGACGTATGTCACCTTTATAGCCCGTGGTTGCTAAGACATAAAATTAAGGGTAACATAAGCTGACGAAGCTATATCAGGTGTGAAGAGTGGCTAGTAGATGACAGTAGTTGGATACTATGATTTGGTAGGCATAACCCTTAACCTTAGAGCTTAAACGTAGGTGTCAGAAGGAGTAACTCATCTCAAGATCTACAATGGCTGAATTCGTTCAAACCCATAGAGGAGGAAAGGTGCTTCATTATGATGGCTGAGTATTTGGAAGCGTTGAAGCACCAAACTGGAGTCTGCTCTACTGTATCTATATTGTATTTTGCTATTCTGTATTGTATGATGTTCATTATGATGCTATACTGTGAGTGAGTTGATTTCACGGGAGTTGATCCCGTGAAACATTGATTTCGCTGGAGTTGATCTGGTTGGAGTTGATCTCGCGGGAGTTGATTTCGTGAGAGTTGATCTCGTGGGCACAACTCGTTCATGTTTTAGTTTTTGCTAGATTTGAAGAAAGCTGTATAGACTACAACAAGTTTAAGTCTATGAATATCATTAATGAGTGTTCAGTTAACTTTCCATACGCATAATTGTGTTCCGTGTGCTTTGCATTAAGTACGTGTAAGTTTCCTCTACAATGTTCTATTCGATGATTAGACTTTTAGGTCTTGTGTCAGTGTATAGTTTGGTCCTGGTGAGGATTACTGAATCTTACATTTCGTGTGTTTTGCTAATCACATCAGGTATGGCCACAAAAATGCATATTATCTGTCACTGGGGGTCATGTAGTGGTTGGGTTGAATCTGTAATTCACAGACTCCTGGCTGAAAGAGCTATTGTAACAAAGTGTTAACCATACCAGACTTTTGATGTGTTACATTCTCAGACTATTCCTTAGGTAGCACCTCAGACTGTTAATGTGTTGGCCATGTGCTGTTCATGTTCATGAAGCCATGTAATTACTTCTTATGTGTGATGTATAAAAGTGTTGTAGTAGAAAGTAGTAGTTGTTAGTCAGTCTTTAGTATCAGTGTCAGTTATCAAGTCAATCCAGAATTCTGTCCACCTGTAGACCAGTTGTGGCTCTCAACATTTGACGCCCCAAAGAACATATCAATAGTCACGCTATGGAGTAATTCGATTGCGGAATCAACAAAGATGGGATCTGTAGTGGCACGGAGAGGCAATTTCAATACATTCTAAAATCTCTCATGTATACATTGTGAACTGTTGTTTGCATATTTGTACAAGGTTATGATTGTACTAGCTACCATGCCTGTTGTGATATTGTTTTCAAGCCTGTAGCTAGCTAGCTATACAGATAATTTTGCATGGAGTTCTGGTTGTCACTATGTCTTATTGTGCAGTGTTGAAACTGAATATTCATACCGATATTAATATGTTACGCACAGTGCATTTGTTAAACTTATTGTATAGAAATAAATCACGAATCTGCACTCTTTAAATTTCCGATATCCGGAGTGCGTTTCGGCTCTTATTATCTGAGAGATTACATACATAACGAGCAAGCTAGCCAGCAATTAGAGGCCAGAGGTTAGTGAGCAGATCTAGAGTAGCTAGTCTCATCCTCAGACTTCCACGCACGTGCCAATCTTTTAGCTACACTTGTGTGGAGGGTCTGGGGACGGGACTATTAAAGAGCAGAGTAGCTAACTAGCTAGCTAACATTTGCAATTGTACGTGTGTTCTCAGAATGCAATAATGAATTATCTGTACTATGACTGAGCTTAGGGACACTTTCTGCAAGAGTGAAGGTAGCCATGGACCACTTTTAGCAAACCTGTGCCCACTAGTCTCGTGCCCAGACCACGGCGTCTGGGCACGAGACTAGTGCCCCACGTGTTTTGGCCTCTGACGTCGACATCACATGCCCACGTATAAATTTATGGGTGTGGCAAAATACTCTTCGGGATAAATTGACCGCCCGCACAAATTCGCAACCATGGACCAAGCCCCAGTACCCTCAGGTATCACGATATTAAAGTTTCATTACCGTAGCTAGCTATAGTCACGATACCAGCCCCTGGCCACTAAATTCAAGGCAGAGGTGCAGTGGGCTTGTACCGAAACTATATTAATAAATAGCTCAGTAGCTATATAATTATAGGCTCTCTAGATCTTAGCCGCGTAAAAAGTCTAGACAGAAGGCCTGGGTACAAGGCTAAGGCTCGCTTTTTCTCTGTTTTAATATAGCAACCCCATTCTCCGATAATTATCCCCCCACTCTGGAAAGTTTCTCGGCCATGGGACAGGAAGCCAAGCTCCAAGTCTTCTCGACTGTGACATGCTGGACTACTGCTCTCACCAGGATCAGCTTTCTCTTCATAAGGAGCTGGAAATTCGCCTCTCTAGAGACTTCATTACCTTCCTTCCCCCTGAGATTGCTATCACGGTCCTCTCCTACCTCCCCGTGGAAAGTCTAGTGACTGGACTGCAGGTGTGTAGGAGCTGGAGGGAGGTCATTAGTGGAGCTACTCCACTGTGGAGGAACGCTGTGAGTGAGATTGGGTTAAGCGAGGCGATCGTGAAGACATACCTTCCTGAATATGGTAGCTATATGGACCTCACCCTAGTGGCCCTAAGGCATCGAAAATTGATCTCTTCCTACGTCCCACATTTGGTAATGGAGAAGAAGTCAGGTTTCCTATCCAGGGATCCTGGTGGAGGTTATGTTGTTGGTGAAAATCTTAATAATTTCCGTTTAGAGGATTTGAGTGTCCCAAGAAATTTTGAAGTTAGGCAGATATGCAGCGATGGGTCACTGATGACTCTGCACTCTTTCAGTGTTCCAATGGATCTTAGAGTGCAATTTGGGCCTTTTTCTTCAATTAGCAATGGGGAGTTCGTGTTCTGGGGTGGGTTGGGTGGAGTGACCCATGCTCATCCTCAAGGCATCTCTCTTGCAAGAGTCCAAGAATGGAAGAAGAGTGTGGACTGGCAAGGATTGATATCAACGCAGGTCTACATTTGTGGAGGACAAATGAAGTCAGTTACAATTCTTGCACAGGCGTATTCACATGTCTCAACTGCGGCTTGGCGGCCATCCTTGCCTGCCCTGCCCACTAGCAATCAAGATGAAGATGATTACTGTGTTTTACTGAGGAGATTGACTCCAGGAAATTCAGTCATTGAAGAAGTTGGAAAATATATCCTAAAGCTGCCGGCAACTGTTTCAATAGATGATGAGGATGTAATATTTTCCCCAAAAGATTGTGAGGGAGGAGTGTGTGGTTCTCACTATCTACTTATATCTCACTTCACTGTTACTTTGCACTTAGTTCCTGCTGAGTCATCTTACGTGGACTCTAAGAGTGATTGCGTACTTTCCAGTACTGAAATTTCAGCAGAACTTATACCGGACGGGGAAGGCTTTCATGCATGTTCCTCATCTGATGGATCGGTTGTAGCTATCAAAATTGATGATGAGGAATACCATGTTTGGGAGCCAGACAGTGGAAGGATTGTTAGGGCTCTTTTTCCAGCCGTTCCAAATTGCTATTTCTGTTTGGCTGTTGGTAATCTGTACTCTATTCTGGGAGGTGTAAATGTGGATCTGGAGGATGGCGGGTGTGTGTTTGCAGTGGTGGAAACCTACACTGGAGTCGTCCTTTTGAGTGGTACCACAGTCAAGGACTTACACTTATTTGCACCTATGGACCAGTCATGGCTGTCAACATTTGCTGCCCCAGAGTACTTACCGATAGCTACAACACGATGGAGCAGTGGAATGCAAACTACGGTGGGGTCGGTAATGGCACGGAGGTGATTGCATATCAAGAATGTGTTCTGTTTGTACATAAAATGTCCCATGTTAAGTGTATTGTTTAATGAAGCACTCAAAAGGGAACCCAGATAGCGACAGTCATACGTCAAAGAAAGAGCTGCCTATCTGCGCTGCACGTGCCACGTCCGGTTGCGGGTCAGACCGCGCCCATGCGTCCATGGTCAGACCCCAATCCCGTTCCGAGTAGAATGAAATCCGACTCGCAGACAACGTGACAGAAGCAGAAGAGGCACCCATGCACCGAGCCCCCGTTAACTCAGGTATTTTATTCAGCTATATTGGTGTAGATAATTTATAAATGCAGGGCTGCTGGCGGACGCGTATAGCTAACGTAGTCTGACCTTTTATGCCGCTCCTAGTCGGAGTTCCGATGAAAATTATACACAGTTTACATAGGAGGACGTATGTCACCTTTATAGCCCGTGGTTGCTAAGACTATAAAAGACCTAAGGTAGAGCGGGGTAATTTTGGTCACGGTATAATTCCGGTCAGTCGAAAAGTGACAACAACTGTATTATTTGTAAGTCTCACCAGGAGCCTATGAGCCCGGCGAAGCCGCGCGAAGGAGCGTACAACTTCAACTAGGGCTACATCGTAATAGTCTGGTGACAAGCCTATACCAACTTTTGTTCCGCAGTACGTAATACTATACGTAAGATTACATAACGCTTAATGAATATTATTAAGTACAGCAAACACATCACGACCCTTTATAAATGTCAGTACGACTTTCAGCTGTTCAGGTTTGAAGTCCAGGTAGCTCAATTCCCTTGCTGCACTTCTGGATGCCTCTCGTTCTGAGCGGGTGTCAAAGCTTACTTGCACTCGAAGCCCGAAGCCGTACCGTCTAGCGGGTTCACGTGGTATCGGTATTTTAATTAGCCGTTCTGCAATCTGATTGGACTGCAAAATTTTTGCAGGGAGTACAAAACGTAATATAGGCTTGTCACCAGACCCTCGCGCTTCGCGCTTCGGGTCTGGCTTCACCAGACTAACATCGTAAGTGGATCTTTGCGGAAAGCGTGTTTACAAACTGCACTCTTGCGGATTCAGTGCTAGTAGTGAAGCCAGTAAGTCCAGACAAATTAGTTGTTCACGCTTTCCATATAAGTCATGGTAGCAGCTGTACTCTACGAGATGTGTTTCTATGAAGTTAGAAGCTCCTACTCCCCTACGGGGTTCATGGGCTCCTGGTCTCACTCATGCTGCAGTAACACTAACTACTCCTCGTACTAGAGCTGCAATTATTTCTGCGTTGCTCTATGCATTTAGCTTTTCAGCTACGCTGACCGGAATTGCGCATGTGACCAAAATTACCCCGCTCTACCTTATAAAATTATGGCTAACATAAGCTGACAAAGCTATATCAGGTGTAAAGAGTGGCTAGTAGACGACAGTAGTTGGATACTCATTCTGCACATGATTTGGTAGTAACCTTAGAGCGGTGTTCATGTTTTAGTTTTTGCTAGATTTGAAGAAAGCTGTATAGACATAGTAAGTTATAACATTTCAGCAAAGGTTTAAGTCTATGAATATCATTAATGAGTGTTCGGTTAATTTCCATACGCATAATTGTGTTCCGTGTGCTTTGCATTAAGTACGTGTAAGTTTCCTCTACAATGTTCTATTCGATGATTAGACTTTTAGGTCTTGTGTCAGTGTATAGTTTGGTCCTGGTGAGGATTACTGAATCTTACATTTCGTGTGTTTTGCTAATCACAGCAGGTATGGCCACAAAAATGCATATTATCTGTCACTGGGGGCCATGTAGTGGTTGGGTTGAATCTGTAATTCACAGACTCCTAGCTGAAAGTAGCCTCGTTCCCAGGCTCCACTCCCCAGCTTTTTTTCGCACTGTGTAGAAAAGCGGCTAGCTGAAAGAGCTATTGTAACAAAGTGGACATTGGACTAATAAAGTGTTAACCATACCAGACTTTTGATGTGTTACATTCTCAGACTATTCCTTAGGTAGCACCTCAGACTGTTAATGTGTTGGCCACTGTGCTGTTCATGTTCATGAAGCCATGTAATTACTTCTTATGTGTGATGTATAAAAGTGTTGTAGTAGAAAGTGTATTATGAGTAGTTGTTAGTCAGTCTTTAGTATCAGTGTCAGTTATCAAGTCAATCCAGTGGTCGTTCGAGCCTTCGCGCAGCCTCGCATACAAAGGCGCTGCATTACCTTTTTTAGTGCTGTACAGTCCTAACTATTTTATCAATATGGGCTCACTTTTCTCTACTTTCAATAGCAACCCAATTCTCCGATAATTATCCCCCCACTCTGGAAAGTTTCTCCGCCATGGAACAGGAAAACAAGCTCCAAGTCTTCTCCAACATGCTGGACCACTGCTCCCACCAGGATCAGCTTTCTCTTCATAAGGAGCTGGAAATTCGCCTCTCTAGAGACTTCATTACCTTCCTTCCCCCTGAGATTGCTATCATGGTCCTCTCCTACCTCCCCGTGGAAAGTCTACTGACTGGACTCCAGGTGTGTAGGAGCTGGAGGGAGATCATTAGTGGAGCTACTCCACTGTGGAGGAAAGCTGTGAGTGAGATTGGGTTAAGCGAGGCGATCGTGAAGACATACCTTCCTGAATATGGTAGCTATATGGACCTCACCCTAGTGGCCCTAAGGCATCGAAAATTGATCTCTTGTTATGTCCCAGATATGGTATTAGCAGAAAAGTCAGGCATGCAGTTCAGTGAATCTGCTGGAGGTTATGTTGTTGGCGAAAATTTTAATACATTCAATTCAATTGTTAGTATCCCAAGAAATTTTGAAGTTAGGCAGATATGCAGCGATGGGTCACTGATGACTCTTCACACTTTCAGCGTTCCAATGGACCTTGGAGTACAATTTGGACCTTTTTCTTCAATTAGCAACAGGGAGTTCGTGTTCTGGGGCAGCAATGAAGGGTGGGTTGGGTGGAGTGACCCATGCTCGTCCTCAAGGCATCCCTCTTGCAAGAGTCCAAGAATGGAAGAAGAGTGTGGACTGGCAAGGATTGATATCAAATCAGGACTATATATGTGGAGGACAAGTGAAGTCAGCTACAGTTCTTGTGCAGGAGTATTTGCATGTCTTAATTGCGGCTTGGCAGGCATCCTCACATTGCGCACTAGCGCTCAAGATGATGCATGTGTTCTACTGAGGAGATTGATTCCAGGAAATTCAATTGTAAAAGAAGTTGGAAAATGTATCTTGCAACTGCCAACAAGTATTGTACTAGAGAATGACGAAGAGTTTAGTGTACTATTCTTCCCGAAAGAGTGTGAGGGAGGAGTGTGTGGTTCTCACTATCTTCTACTGGAAGCAGATGTGCCTGACCACCATGTTAGCCTGCACTTAGTTCCTGCTGAGTCGTCCTACGTACGCTCTAAGAATGATGACTGTGTACTAGAACTTGAAATTCCAGCAAAATTTAAAACGGCCAATTGTTTTCGTGGATATCGTTCCTCATCTGATGGATCAGTTGTAACTGTTGATGTTTACAACGAAGGATACCGTGTTTGGGAACCAAAAAGTGGAAGAGTTGTTAGTACTTGTTTTCCTAACACTCCAGAATGCCATTTCTGTTTGGCTGTTGGTAAACTATACTCTATTCTGGGAGGTGTGGAGGAAAGGGAGAGTGCATTTGCGGTCGTAGAAACCTACACTGGAGTAGTGCTTTTCAGTGGTACTGCAGTCAGTGACTTAGGAATTCGTCCACCTATAGACCAGGCATGGCTGTCAACATTTGAAGCCCCAGAGTACTTACCGATAGCTACACTATGGAGCAATAGAATCACAGAATTATCTATTAAATCTGGTATTGGATCAGTAATTGCACGGAGAGGTAATTCTATATGAAGAACCCATTTTGTTGTACATATGAAAGTGTCTAAGATTTAAAAAATTGCAAGTTTTACCTGTGACCTGGGATTGCGCTACTACAGGGCAATTTGGCAATCCAGTTATGACACTTAATTATTTGACCATGCTATATAAACGTTACACATTCAGCAGACACAGCTTTACTCATTGGTTGGGCTATTCCAGGTAATAAGCATACACCACTGTTGAGGAGTGTTTTTAAACAACCAAGACAACAATTATAATTATTGCCACGTACCCCTCAGGACAGATTAAAAAAATGAAGGTGGCCCCCTCTAGACACATTCAATGATGGGTGATCCCTCAGGACAAATCATAAATTTGAATCAACCCCCCCCCCCCCCCGAAAATTGCCCCTCAGCCCCAATAGACCATATTCGGTTAAGATGACTTCGGGCATTTGGGCCCATATGAGGGATTTGGTCTGGAGGCACCTCCAGTGCAAATCCCTCATATGGGCCTGTATAAAATGTGTATAAATTTGTGAGGTCACATCTACACCATTTAATGTCCAATTTACTTCAAATTTGAAAGATGACATTTCTGTGTGATAAACATTACATGCAAGGAACTATTGTTGCCATGGCGGCAAAAATGCCCAAAGTCATCTTAACCGAATATGGTCTATTAATTCCTTCTTTGACCCCCTAAAGACGTAATCATTTTCTGTTTAGAACCCCCCAGGACACCACCAGCAAATACCCCCCAAAAACATAACTAATGCTCCTCAATGGGGGTGTACCCTTATTTTCTGGAATAGCCCATTGCATTCAGCAGGCACAACTACTGTAGCGCAAGCAGACCAGACCCTACTCCAGGGGGTTCGAGGGTCTGGCGCGCAAGACTACAAGCCTGCATGTGCATGACCCATACAGAGGATAATCGTGGGAAGAGAATACGAGCTTCTCGGTACTGAAAATAGTTGTGAGGCCATCTCTACTCCACTTTAAATCGAAACTGAAATCCCGCATGGCCGGAACGGGATGCTAGTGATGTCATTGACGACACACACTGAGACACGCCTCCTATACGATAACGTATCCCGTAGTCAAGAGGCTGCTATTGGCCGATAATTCGATCGAGGAAAGTTCACTTCCGCTTCATTCGCGTCGATCAGGCTGGAAACTCAGATACTTTCTGCAGGGAGTGAAGTCGACCATGGACAGAACAGTACACTCAGGTAAATCCGTCTGAGCAGGACCTGACTGTCAGTCCGGCTCTGTCACTGAAACTGTACCTAGACCATGAAGTGTCGCCTCATACATATGCATAATTTCTGTGCTGCATGTAGCATGAAACTTTAGTGTAACCCACCCTGATCCTACCGCTCACTATGAGTCACCAGTGCTATAATGAATAACCCATAATATTTCTCGGGAGCATGGTTTTCAAAGGCATGTAATTTCAGTTGTAAACCCTTTTCTACTTGTCTTGGGGGCCGACTGCATTTATTCTCTTCTATTTATAGAAACCACATGTTCCCATCTGTTTCCCCTTTCCTTGGAGAGCTTCAGTGACTTGGGACGCAAGGCAAAGCTCCAGGCTTTCTCCTACATGCTGGACCACTGCTCCCACCAGGATCAGCTTTCTCTCCACGATGAGCTGGAAACTCGCCTCACTAGAGACTTCCTGACTTTACTTCCTCTCGAGATTGCCACCAGAATTCTCTTCTATCTCCCCACGAAGGATCTATTGACTGGACTGCAGGTGTGCAGTGGCTGGAGAGAAGTCATCAGTGGAGCCACTCGGGTGTGGACGAAAGCAGTGAGTGAGATCGGGCTAAGTGAGGCAGTAGTAAAAGCATACCTTCCCAAATGTGGTAGCTATATGGAACTCACCATAACGGCTCTGAAGCATCGACAGTCCATCTCGACTTACGTCCCAAATCAGGTGATAGCCGAGAAGTCAGTTCTTCAAGTATTTACAGCAGCTGGATGTTATGTTGTTTGTGAAAACACTAATGCATGGTGGTTCCAAGATTTTAGCGTGCCAAGAACTAATTTTGAGGTCAGGCAGTTGTGCAGCGATGGATCACTTGTGAAGCTCCATTCTTCCAAAGTCGCAGTCGATATTGGAGTGGTGTGTGGGCCTTTTGCTCCGATTAATAACACTGGTTTTGTATTCTGGAGCAGTGATGTGGGGTGGGTTGGGTGGAGTGACCCGTGTTCATCCCCAAGCCCTCCCTCCTGCAAGAAGCCAAGAATGGAAAGAAACTCGGAGCAAGCGGGAACTGTGACCCCCTTAGGATCAGGGCTGCATGTGTGGAGCACAAATGAAGTCAGCAGCAGTCAGTCTTGTACGGCATGTCTCTGCTGTGGCTTAATAGCTATCCTTGCACCGCATAATAGCCATCAAGATGAAGGAACATCGCGTGTTTTACTGAGGAGATTGACTCCGGGAAATTTAGCCATTGAAAGAATTGGAAAATGCACTTTGCAACTTCCCAAAAGTGTTACACCAGATAATGTTGATAAATTTAGCATGACCCTTTTCCCAAAAGCTTACAAGCAAGGAGTGTGTGGCTCTCACTATCTACTGATGGATTATGGACCAGACTGTTTAATCAGTCTACACTTAGTTCCTGCAGAGTCGTCTTGCTCTAAGAAACGTTATTGCATACTGCCCACTCTTGAGTTTCCAACAGAACTTAACATTGCTGGAAATCAGATTAGCTCGTACTGTTGCTCAGCTGATGGATCTGTTGTAGCTGTCAGTGTTCGCAAAGAAGATGTGTATCGCATTTGGGAGCCAGAAAATGGACGAGTTTTTACAGTTCCGTTTCCTGCAAGTCCATACTGCCGTTTAATTGTGGCTACAGGTAATCTGTACTCTGTTTTGAGAGGTCCAGGTGGTCGGTTTGCAGTGGTAGAAACGTACAGAGGAACGGTGCTTCTGAGTGGTCAATTTCGTGCCTTAGAGATGTATCCACCTATGGACCAGTCGTGGCTGTCAACATTTGATACCCCGGAGTACTTACCAATAGCTACACTGTACCAGTATACATGCAGCAGCGAAGAAGCAGTCATTGGATCAATAATTGCACGAAGAGGCACTTAGTGATTTGGTATCACTTTTTTAAACCTCTACTACGTGCACTCGGCTATCTAACTCAAAAAGAAAATGGATCCTTGGGAGAGAGAATAGTTTGTTTTTTTATACATGTGTAAATTTCTGCATGTTATGAGTAGCTACATCAAATATTATGACTTTGTACATTTGGTGCTTTGTATCCACGACATGTGTGAAGAGGTTTGGATATGAGATGGTATGTGGAGGAAAGCTGCAAACTGATATACAAGATGCAAAGACCCATGGACAGCTAAAGTTACTTATAATTTGCAGTTTGCCAACAACGTGCACTTCATAGCTCTCCAATTTCAGGCAATTATAATTACTCAAAGGCCATAATGAATATATGTAGGTCTCCAATTCAACCAAAGGACCATTGTAACTTACAGTACCATTCCTACTCTCTTTAATGCACTGGCTATGTAAGCTGATAAAGATTTCTTAATTTGCACTCTGACTAACTAGGCTACCAATATTGTGTGCACTGGCTATTTCTGTGTCACAGTTCACCAATTTCAGGCAATTAGCTAGTTCACTCAAAGACGTATATACCATATATGTAGGTCTCCAATTTCAAGCAGAGCTGTAGGAATGTTAAAAGTGCAGCTGTGTTTATACCATTGCTTGGCATACAAGTGCTAGCAGCCATGGTCATGGTCTGTGGTTGCTTTGATGTCTTGTTCTCTGCTGCATCCCATGATCAGTTGCCATGTAACAGACCCGGGAGCTAGCACATGTACAAGAAATTTTGTACATGCAGTGAAACGTCACTCTGTACGTAGACCATTTCGATGGATCTATGTAAATATTGCTAATGTATTAGGGACCTCTATAAAGCAATGCAGCCACCCTCTCTATATATACTTCAGCCATAAAATGTTGGCCCCAGGGTGACCACAGTATAATATACAGACATTTACAATAATTGTACAAGCAAACAAGCTCTTATGTCAATCCTCTGTGACTGGCAGGACATAGGTAACCTACTGGGCCTCCCTGCAAAGCATGGGTTTGACTTGATCACATGATATGATTCTGAATTGGCTAATATTATTATACGAAGTGGCTATATTGGTCCGGCAGTCCATGGTTAGAGTTTAGGGGGAAGGGGTTAGGGGCTAACCGTTGGGTGTAGAGCTTGCTTAGCCTCGAGGAGGCCTGGGTACGAGGCTAGAGGTTGCTGGGTCAACGTTGTTGAGCTACAAGCTAGTGCATGTATATGTATGTGCTTTCCCCATGTACATGTACTGACTCCCTGCTGAACAAATAGCCACGTCCTATTAAATAATATACGGTCATCCATGACATAGACCGCTCAATACATGCAGACACTAAACTTGACTGGTGGTTATTAGCAATATAAATTATTTCCATGAGCTTGCTGAGAAACTTGCAAGCTCTGTTTGGGTTGTATCCTGGGGCTAGAGACATACATTACTATGAAAAAGGTATGGCATACGGTAGACTATAGTGTCAGTGGTGAATGCTAGGAGGTGCCTTTTAGTGCATTTACGAGCCTGTGAGTGTGTGGAGGTGTGTGCATGTGGAGGAGGAGCGGAGGTGTGTGCGTGTGGGTAGAATAAACAAATTAGTTATGTGATATATTGGTCTCATTGCGCATGCATGTGTGTGTGCATACACAGGTGTGGATCGGGGGGGGGGGGTCATGAGGGTCAGCTGACCCCCTCTTTCAGTCTGTCGATTATTACGTCATTGCAATTACTATGCGTAAGTGCACCTACCACACCCCCAGTGAAGCGAATAAACTCTGCAATGGAGATCCAATCGATCACTGCACGTCAATTCTTCAGTCCATACAGTAAGTTGGTAAACGCAGCTAAATAGAGATGCTAGCCTCGTACCCAGCCGTCCCAGCTTTTTTTCGCTTCCAGTAAGCAAAAAAAACCTGGGATGGCTGGGTACGAGGCTACTGAGATGCTACGAGAGCGCTTCGTGATATATAGCTGAAAACCATGCAGTTAAATGTTTTCTGTGCTTCGCGGGATAATCGGCTACTCTCTGAAGGCGTACAGCATCGCTATCATGAGCCTGACAGAATATCCTGGATCCACCCCTGATACATGTATACATGTACATGTACACGTACATGACTGTACAGGATACCGCATCGTATGTGAGTGCAAGCGTGCCTACCATTCCATTGCCTCCTCTAGCCCCTCCCCCTTTAGTGCCGAGGTCTTGAAGATGGCCCACGTTCTGTTCTTCAGTGCTGATAACCCCAGGGCATTGGAGATCTCCGAAGGTGTCATTGCTCCCTCGATGTCCTAGGGGGATAGAAACTGATAAGTTATCACTGCAACTACAATATTAGACCACAGTAATTAAATCCTTCTTTCTCTTCCTGCTTGCATCTAAGTTAGAGTTTCATGCCGTATTCCAGATTGACAAAACCAATACGGCGTCTGTACCAGACCCTCCGTTTTTCGCGAGGGGCGGGCTATGCCAGACTATTCACAGGTGTGCTAAATTAGTTGCCCGCTCCTTCGCCACCAACAAGATCCTGCTAGCAGCTAACCATAAAATTTCATTGCCTGATTTTAATGACGAGAAAGCATAAATTAATTACCGTGGTCTTATACCATGCACGGCATGTATTGCTGGTATATACATGTACATGTACGTACATGTACATGTAGTAGTAGCCTAGTAGGCTACCGAGACTGTAGACTATTAATTTCATGAGCAGTATTGATGGAAAAGGGCATGGAGTGAAGCACATGTATGGTTTGGAAGACACTTTGTGGCTAAAAGTGAAAGTCAAGAAACAACATGTGCTCCACTAGCCAACTGAGGAATCTCTGAAGAACCCTTACAGGCAGTTGGCATGCTTCAGTGTAAGCAAGAGACCATTGTCCATGTAGGCTGCCTGGGACTTTGTCACCCCCCCCCCCCCCCCCTCCTCCCTGAAATTCTGTAGTTAAAGCAGATACAGCTTGAGGTTGCTTGTAATGCCTTCTGGAATCCAAAAGGGTGTCTAAATGAGTTACTGAATACCAAAAACAATATATACATGTACATAGGAGGAAACTTGGGGCTATCCCCCCCCCCCCCCCCCCCCCCTGTACGAAACCCTGAAGTATATTATATACTAGGTGTACATTTGAAATGCAAGGAACCTCGCGGTAGCAAGAATGTCAGGGCGGATCCTGGGCGGGGCGGGACAGATTGAATAATCCTTTGCGATATAGGCCAGTCGTGAAAATAATGTCATAGCTACTACCGGAGAGCTAGCCAGCTGGCCTATAACGAAGGATCGATCAGTCATAGCTACTACCGGAGAGCGCAGAAACGACCTGTGACTAGTCAGGAGTACGGGAGAGTGGACACGTTAGTAGCTATTGCTCGACTCGTGCCGCCCGACTCCAGCACTCATATTTCGACTTGTACATAGGCTACACAAACTGTACTAACCTGGGAGCTGCAGTAAGCCTCTCTTCGAGAAATGATGTGGTAGACTTGTCCATATCGATGACTCTTCACGCACTACAGCTTCGAAAACTGCGTCCACAAAACAGTAAGAGACGCCATTTTGAATCCCGGGGGGGCCCCAGGGGCCCAAAGCGTGACGGACATATATATATATATATATACATACAAACGTGGGCTGACTATGCATCGCGATTAGTTGCCTCGCTACCGCTCGGCAACAATGCATATACATGTATTTGAAAAAAAGGTCTCAAAGTTTCTGTAATGTGACCATACCTGCTTGTTTGCAAAGACCATCAACATTGACTTCTTCAGCTCTTCTTCCTACAACAGAGATTGAGAAACAGCATAAATTGACCCTTTACCATTAGGATGTAATGGGGGGTAAAAGTGAGCACTAATTGGAGAAAATACATGAAAACACGTGTAAACAAGCATGTTCTTATGTTTTCAAACAAGAAAACTACATCAAAGCACGTGTTCTCATGTATTTTCTCCAATTAGTGCTCACTTTTACCCCCCATTACATCATAATGGGAAAGGGTCTATAAATTGAAGGTACATTCCTACAGGGAGCATGTAGAACATGTCTTTACAGCTCAGATAGATGATTTAGGGTCACATGGTCAGATAATTATGTAATTTGGGGTCACATGATTATCAGCTGACCTCCAACATTGAGACCAGCTCAGACTTGGAGATGGCCAGCCTGTCCCTGTCGGCACTGTCCACTACGTAGATTATGGCATCGGTGTTGGCATAGTAACATCTCCAGTATGGTCTGTGGGGTTGGTGCGTGTGTGGGTGGGGAGGGTTAGGGTTAAGGTTAGGGTTGTGCATTTTGCGGTTTAGGGTTAGGGTTATGCATGGCTCCCTATCACCGGCAATATTCTTTACCTCGATGCACACAGTACCTTATACTGGTCTGTCCTCCGAGGTCCCATACTGTGGAGGGAGACAAGGGAAAATAGTCACCATGACAAGCAACAACAACAGTACAGTACTGCTCACGAGCAACTTAACAGCACTCGCGAGTCGCTCGCGAGTACGCACACGCGTATGCACACACGCAGTGCACTCGCGAATCGCGATCGTAACTCGAAACGATGTGCGATATACTAGTTGCAGAATAAAAACTATATGAAGTAAATGAAACGAAGAAAAAAGAGCCAGGCTGAATGAGTAAGAGAGATTCACATCAATTTCGGCAATGCACAAGTGGTTTGACTCGCATTGCACGAGTGTGCACGCTCGCGTGTACATACACACGCACACGCGTATTTGTGAACACGCACACGCGTGGACCGACAAGTTGCTCGTCAGCGGTACTGTATGTGTAGACACAGCTATCGTATAGTTGGTTTCTACTGCGGGTGAAATACTTCACCATACTGACTGCCAGTAGAAATATTCACGACTTTTAGACTTTGTATTTCTAGCAGTTCAGTTATGACGAGCTCATCAATAAAATCGCCCCCTGCAAAAAAAAAACAGCTATATATATGGTCTACATACATGCACCGAACACAAATACATCAGGCTTCTTGAACTGTGGCATGCTTGTGGTGTACTACTACAGCTTCCCATCTTCCAAATATTAAAATTTCTTATGTCCACATACCTTGAAACTTTAGGTTCTTGTATGTCACTGTCTCTACGTTAAATCCAATTGCTGCAGGGAAGAGATCTCACACTCAAAGCAACCATCAAAAAGGCGCACTCTGGGAACAAGCTACAGTTCAACTGCTGATCCACTAATCATACATGTACATGTAGGTGCAATTACCATATGATTAAAATGCAAGACCTTTGTAGTGTGCAGTACTCTGCACTCATATGAAATCATCCATTATCAGGTAATTCTATACCCTGCTGGCCTGGTTGTCTGGGAATGTACCTCCCCTCCCATAGTCAAAACAATTTATACCTTAGGCTAGTTTACAGTCTCCACTCCCAGCTTTTTTCTTTCGCATGCAGTAAAAAAAAAGCTGGGAGTGGAGACTGGGAACGACGCTTTGCATAGCGTGTATATGTACACTGTTTGTACATGTACTAGCCTGTCATGGTTACGCTAGTACAAGCTAATTCACATTGAGGCAAATGGTAGGTGATTCTAATTTAAGCTCACTTATCCAAATAGCCTTGGTCCAGATTCCAATTCCCCCTGTCTATGAATGAGACTCTACAACGTAGGTGCTTGCTCTTTTACATGGGCTGAGAACTAGACTATTACCAGATAATATAAACAGCTAACTACATGTACTCTAATAAGAGCTCACTAGGTATGGTAGTGACAACCTCGCCGACTTGTAATCTATAGAGAATGGTGGTCTTGCCGGCACCATCCAGGCCCAGAATTAGAATCCGTAGCTCCTTGGAGCCCCAGAGGCTGGCAAACAGCCGAGAAAAAAAGCCGCCTGGAGTTAGATGGCATGGAATGTGGTCAATAGTGAATGAATAACGAGTCTCAACTCCATACATTAACATTAAATCGCCTGACACCACAAATTTTTGCAGTGGACGATAATTGAGAGTTGCCAACGCAACTCGATTCCCTCTCAATTGGAGTGATCTGGTCAACAGAAGTTGATATAAGTTATCGCTGGCCACGCTCCAATCGCATTGCAGCTATCATGTAGTCACCTATTCTTTACCATTATGACGTAATGGGAGGCATTAAATGGAGAAAATACAGGCAAACATGTGCTAGCTTTGATGTATTTTTCTTGTACGAACATAATGGTAAAGGGTCCAGTACTACCTCATTAGATTTGCCACAATGACAGAGGTGGTTTATGCCCGCTTCAAGAAAGTGAATGGCCCTGGCCTACAACTCACTCAGAGAGAGGAGAGCGTATTTGGCTTTTCACAGGAATGTACATGCATGTACATATACGTATCCGCTCTGATAAATGCACGACATAACTGCGAGTTGTACAATGGGAAGAGATAGAATACAATGTAATACAGCCACTTCTTCAGATGGTGCCTAGGTGCTCTTCTAAACACAAATAAATAGAGTGCTTCGTTTATAAAAGCAGATACGGTACTTGGAGCCCAGATCCTCCACCTGGGGGGGGGGTGGAGCCCAGGGTTTGGGGCCTAGACAATCTATCCTGGGGGCGTCGAAGCCCAGACAATCTACCCTGGGGGCGTTGGGGCCCAGATCCTCCACCCTGGCAGATCGGGGCATGAGACTACACTATCAATGATATTTTGGATCTTTTACAGGAATGTATAGAGCTTCTAGCTATTAAATACCAGTAATGTGTTGAGTGATAGTATAAATCAATAATTTCACTCCTCCCTCTGCATGAGTTGACCCATAAGATTGATATCAGAAGTAATCTCTAATCAGAAGAACATATACTACAGAAGTGCATCAAGCAATCATTGATCAGCCACCCCACCCCTCCAAAATTTCACCCTCCTTCACGTAAATTTAGATACACAATGACTACCCCTGTATCAAATGGATTGAACAGAACTCACCCATATCTGTGATCTTCTAGTTAGCTGTGAAGTGATCGATTCCTACAAAGAGAATTCTTCACAAAGGCTTCGTCATGTCAACCTTGCAAACGTGGACACTAAAGTAAAATTCAAATTTACTTTCGTTGATTTAGAGCAACATGCCCAGTTGGCGCGCGCCGCACAAATACGTAATGAAGTCACATGACTGACCCCCTGCGTTGTGCACGCGGTCCTCGCGCAAAGCCTACTTCTGCATTGTCTGTCTTTTCTACGTCTGCGGCGGAGAGACGAAGGGAAAATGAAGCTCTCCATTGCTGCATTACTGCTGCTGGGATTATTTGCATGCACGGATGCGCTGATAAGGTATGCAACTGCTCTTGTGTGCGTAAATTAAAACAGACTGGAGTTTTTGTTCGTGTGTATATACGTAGTCTGCTGTGTAGAGTATTATGTCGAATGCGCATAACCGTATGTTTTATGCTTCTCTACTACGCTTATAGTAAGCGTAGTGTGTTAGTCAGCAATTTCACTACCTTTGCAAAGATGAGTATTATAAACTGCACTGGTGTAGTGGGTGGGTAAAATTTATGTGACTTTAGACCTTTTTTTGTACAGTTGCAAGTGCTGTATTAAACAGTATTAAAAAGAGTATCTCTGCCCACGACCTTGCCCCGCCTTTCTTTTTTCAGGATCCCCCTCACTCGCGGGCGTCGCCCCATCGAGACGGCCTGGGACATGCACATGACCCGTGACATGCTCGCGTGGAAGTATAGCTCGGACACCCCACAGGACGTGCGAAACACACCAGAGCCGCTCACCAACTACTTGGACGTAAGTTTTAGTAGAATAGTCATGCTACTTCACGCTGGAATCATTAAGTCGATTAAACCAATCAACATTATATCATTGTCACTACAAGATTTGGAATCTTATTTTTTTCAGAACATTTTTAGGTCAAGACAGTCTAGTATTTGTGTGTGGTGGTTCCAACATTGACGTTTTTTATTTGTACCTACAAGTTTGGAAATGCATGCTTGCCCAAACCCAGCCCTGCTTTAGAAGCCCTCTGAATATGGCTATTTATCAATGGCCGCCACCTACCATTTGTGGTTGTCATTGCTAGGGCATCAAAGGAAAAGTACTCAGAAAATTGACTAGCTAGGATGCCATGTGTAGGCAGATTCGATGACGGTTGTGTGGATAACGAACTTGTACTATTTGCAAATCTCTACCTGATGTTAAAATATTTCTGTTTTACTCGCCAACTAAAGTAATTTACATTCCCTTACCACAACACAGAGATGCATGCTCAGAGCAAATGCTCTTGCTTGTACTGAAGCTGGTGAGTAAGTGACATTGACTAGAGCTCAAGCTTAGCAACTTCCTACCAAGTTGAAAGTGAACTGCAAAGACCCTATTTCCTGAATATTAAATAGAAATTCTTGGATTCTTTTTGCAGATCTTTTATTAGCTACTTCATGTCCTCTTTTCAATGAGGTGGGAGGGGCTCAGGTGGCTAACCAATCAGATTTAGCTTGCATCTGTCTGGCGGTTGACTGCTATAAAATGGCACATAGGGTCACCTTTACAGATCATGCTATTCTCTTATCTGGCTGTACTCATTGCTATTGTTCTAACTCACCTTTGATCAGCATGGTCTGATGTGCTTGTGGAACATCTCCACTAATACAGATTTGTACTATTGCTCCAGTGTATATAATACCCTACTCCTGCTTGTACTATACCCAGCAGAAATAATTGTGAGTAATTTTTCTAATAGCTTATTTGGTGGTGGCTGCTGGGGCTTCAAAAGCCTGGAAATTAGCTACCAATGAACTGATCAGTATGAAAAAACTAAACTATCAATCAGGAGGGGGAGATTTGCCCCCCTTGGAACATTTGTGCTCCCCCCTGAGGATTTTAACCTTCAAAATTCAGAGGTGCTGCTGACTATACATGCCCCCCCCCCCCCCACCCCCCTCCCAAATGTCTTCTGATCCTCTTTTGCCACCACCCCCCTCCCAAATGTCTTCTGATCCTCTTTTGCCACCACCCCCCTTGGGTATTACTGTTATTCTTTATGATGATACCATCACATTGCACGCAGTACACAGCTTTCTCAACACGGTGTACACATGTAGTGACATGTACATGTACTCAACTTTTATGCAGACTACGTGTAGATGTAACCTGTTGAAACATCACTCATGTTTGGGTTTGCTTGTAAAAAGTATACGTGCACACACACACACACACACACACACACACACACACACACACATGCACACACACACATGCACATACTCACTCACTCACACACACATAAACACATGCTCACACACACACTCACACACACACACACACACATGCTCACACACACACACGCACCCACACACACACGCACACACACACGCACACACACACACAGGCCCAATACTACGGAACCATCGGTATTGGTACTCCTCCCCAAAACTTCAGTGTGGTGTTCGACACGGGATCGTCCAACCTGTGGGTGCCTTCCTCGAAGTGCTCTCTGCTCGACATTGCCTGCAGTGAGTACACCCCTGTAATTAATGGCATTGTCACACACCCATCCATATAATCATGTGTCCAGTCAGAAATGTGTAGTGCAAGCAACCTGGTATGAGGGTGTGTGGGTGGTCTGGGGGTTGGATGGGGTTTAGATGATGTGTATACATGTTCATGTAGCTTATTCTACCATTCTTGCTGAGCTCCTCCCCTTCCCTCCCTTCTCCTCCCGTCCCCTCTCCCCCCCTCCCCTCCCGTCCCCTCCCTTCTCCTCCCATCCCCTCCCCTCCCCTCTCCTCCTCTCCCCCTCAAGGAACCCACCGCAGGTATGACAGCTCTAAATCCAGCACCTACAAGGCAAACGGAACCAAATTTTCTATCCGCTATGGCTCCGGCAGTCTGGAGGGCTTCCTAAGTGAAGATAATGTCAAGGTAAGTCATGTGACTGTCACATGGTGGTCAGATATTAGCACCGATGATTGCCCATGATAAAGTAGCCATCAGATTCATGATTTACTTGCTAATTGTGAATTGAAGTAGTGCAGAATAAAGCTGATTTTTGCGTATGCAAGCCCTCCAGAAGTTTGTTGAGAGGTACATGTAGCTCCTTACATGCAGCATGCAGTGTAGTAGGCCATGAACCATAGACGTGATCAACAGAGGCAGTGATTTGTTTTGAAAGCTCCTCTACAAGTAAGTCCTGTGTCTGTCATTACCAGACAAATTTGCAAGTTCCATTTTAATTAACCAATGGCTCAGACACTTGCAAAAAGTGGTGAAATTGTACCGTTGGTTACTGCCATGTAGCTGGCCTCATGCCCAGGCCACTTTTTTCACAGCCGTGGAAGAAAAAAAAACGACACATTTTTTGTACTGTACTGTTGTTTTAGTTACTAATACCTAAAACAGATTTAGTAGGAGCCAAAAGGGTTCAATAAACATACTGAAACTGAAATTTTATCATAGAAAATAACTATTAAAAAAACTAATATTTTTTGGCTACAAAATGAGCCCATTTATTTAGTTAATTGAAACTAAAAGTAATTTAGTAACAGTTTAGAAATTTTAGTTAGCCAACTAAAATCTTCACACTCAAATAGAGATTTAACTAAAACTACAACTAAATTATGTGAAGCCATGCTAAAACAACACTCACAGCTGCAAGAAAAGCCGGGAGGAAGGCCTGGGTACGAGGCTAGGTAAATAGTGTTTGTATGGAACAGGGCATCATGTGCACGTGTGCATTTACAAGAACAAGTACATTTCATTCTCTTCTCTTTTCTTCTCAGATTGGAAGTGCCACTGTCAAGAACCAGACATTTGCTGAGGCCACGAAGCAGCCGGGTATCACTTTCATCGCAGCTAAGTTTGACGGTATCCTTGGGATGGCCTTCCCGTCCATCTCCGTTGACAACGTCGTCCCGGTATTTTACAACATGATCCGGCAGGGGCTGCTGCAGTACCAAGTGTTTGGATTCTACCTAGACCGGTGAGTAGATGATCATTTTACGGTCATGTGACAGTCATGTGAAAGTCGTGGTACTTGTATATGATTACATGAAGTATATTCGTTATTCCAGTGGGCTTGCATGTGAGTGCCTGTTGTTTTTTTAGCAGCAGACACCTAATAAAAACTCCAGCCTTTTCTACATTGACAGCTCTCTCTTCCCCTCCCCTCCCCTCACCTCCCATCCCCTCCCTTTCCCTCCCCTCCCGTCCCGTCCCCTCTCATCCCCTCCCATCCCCTCCCCTCCCCCTCACCTCCCGTCCCCTCCCCTCCCCTCACCTCCCGTCCCCTCCCCTCCTCTCCCCTCCCATCCCCACCCCTCACCTCACCTTCCGTCTCCTCCCCTCCCCTCCCAGAGACGCGAGTGGTAAATTAGGCGGAGAGCTACTGCTGGGTGGGACAGACCCCACCCACTTTGTCGGCAACCTCAGCAAGGTTCCTGTGGACCATGATGGATACTGGCAGTTTAAGATGGACGGGTAAGTAACTGTAAAGTTTTGTCCAGCTTTGATCAGGTTGTATGCTCATCATGGTATGCTAGCTAGTAGATTCGTAGTTGAATTTTATTTTGAATTGTTTAGATATTAGTGAGCCAGTTACCTTGGCAGGCTCCTAATACATACTGTAAGTATTTCTAACTTTTGTTAAGGGCGGGGCTCATATGTGCTGCGTAGAAGCCTCACATATTGACGCTACTACGCAGTGCATATGAACCCCGCCCTTAACAAAAGTTCAGAGAATAACGCTTTGAATACAGTGACGCAATCGAATTATGTGACGTAATAATCTACCCAGGACTGCCACATGTGCAGAATGTACTAGCACGTTCTGCCAACATTAGTCTTGGACCGAGACATTAAATACCTTGAATAGTAAGGACTCATACGGTGCTCATGTTTCTTGATGGCTGTCATGTCCTCTTCTGCTCTCCAGGATCAAAATCAACGGGAAGGCGACTAAGTACTGCTCTGGAGGCTGTGAGGCCATTGCCGACACTGGTACCTCACTCATCGCTGGACCGTCCAATGAGATTCAAGAACTGAATGAGCAGCTTGGAGCCACCAAGATCCCCATTCTCAATGAGGTACACCTGTATGCTAGCTTTGGGTAATACAGTAAATTGCTTTGGTGTAGTTTTCTTACATGAAACATAAACTGCTTTGTTTGCTTGTACCCCCCCCCCCCCCCCCCCCCCATCCCCGTTCCCTCGTTGCAGCATTGACGGTAATCAGCACCTCACCTCTCTGTATCTTTCTTCCCTTTCTAGTACATTTTTAACTGCAGTAAAATCGACTCTCTTCCTCCCATCTCTTTCACAATCGGAGGAGTGGACTTCACACTGACGGGGAAAGAATATGTCCTCCAGGTTTGTGTGTGCTGCCAACAGAGCCGTTCATTACCAGCCGGGTGTACACTCAACTGGAATTAAGATTGCTTTATGTTCCCGTGCGCGCGCGCGCGTATGTGTGTGTGTGTGTGTGTTCGTCCGCAATTATCACGTGTGCTAAGTTACGTCATTGTGTTACTATGCCACTATAGCCACGAGCGCAGTGCAGGGTCAGTAGGCCAAGGTACATGTACATCAAGCTAGCTTAGTTTTGTGTTGCTTAAACGGTGTAAAAGTGGTAGGTAGCGATGATAATTCTGTTTGGGAAATTCTGATAGCTAACTGGAAGCGTACTACGAAAATTGCTGTGTCAGCACTTTCGCTGGAAGCTGTACTGTCTAACCAAGTCGATCCATTCTACAGCTGCATTTAGCTTAGACCTATTGCTGAGTACAACCTTCAGTTGGCTGATTTATGTGAAAAATACCTGGCAGCTAATGTCCTCATTATTAAAGGCATTCGTTTCCATGAGTGTACATTGTATAGGTAGCTACCTAATTATTACTATGTCACCTCACACACACACACACACACACACACACAGGTCTCCCAGGCTGGACAGACACTGTGCCTCAGTGGTTTCCTCGGGATCGACGTCCCGGCTGGTCCCCTCTGGATTCTTGGCGATGTCTTCATCGGCATCTACTACACTGAGTTTGATGTCAGCCAGAACAAAGTGGGCTTTGCCAGAGCCAAGAACTAATTATACCTCCTGCCCCTGAAATTAATTAGGCTAATACTGTTATGTAATAGGATGAATTGTTGTAGTATTTTAACCCCCACTCCTCAACTGAATGATGTAATGGTGTGTTCTATGGTGAATTTGCTGTGTGTCCGTATTCCAATTCAAAGTATGTCACTAAAAGCAGCTGCGACGTTTATAGCCTCATCCCCAGCTCAGGCCATTCACCCCATGACCAGCTTTTGTCAGGGAAGCCTGGGCATGAGGGATCGGGAGTTGGCTAGTGTCTCGTGCCCAGACCCCCCTCCCCGGGGACACCCGTCGATCCCTCGAGTGATAGATAGATGGCTATTTGTGGTATTTCTATACTTGGAGAAGAAGAAAAAAAGAAGTCTATATATCTCCTGGACGGTCAAACAATTCTTCCCAGGCTTAGCACTGATATATAGTATTTGTGAAGAGAAAAAAATTGGAGGGAAAAATGCCTAGCAGCCTCCCTCCCTCCTGGATGGTCGAACTTATAAAAATTCTTCTGAATGACAGATAGATGACTATTATGCACTCCTGCTATTAGACAGATAGAGATACATTTTAATTTGGACAGGAAATGTCCCTTCAGCCTGTGGGCGCCGGCATGGCTGGTCCACCAGGGAGTCCTGTACATAGCTACAAGCGCTAGCATACACAACACAAACAAGAAATACATTGTTGGAATCAGCTAGGACTCTCTAAATTTACTTTAGTGTATGTAATGTTTATGTCATTGTCTTTACTTCAATGGTTCTTTGTGTGCCGGCTAATCTGGATGTGTTTGATTGGTTCAGTCCGGCCTCTCCTTTTTGATCCGTGTGCTGCTAGGGCCTCTGTTTACTTTCACATTTGTACCCTCTCACACTTCTAAGTCTTCGTTCAAGTTTTTTGCTGTATTACTGCTACTGTTGAAGTAAAGTTTGACTCTGAAACAGTTCGGTACCCGCATGGTAGATTTAGTCTGCATGCTCCGAGCGTCGTAATATGAACTGTACGCAAGCATTGACGAACTTGAAGTCTAGCCTGTCTAGATTGATACTTTGTTAGCTTGTAAGCATTGATTCCAAGAAAGGCTCGACATACATACAAACTACAGCACTATTAAGCACAGAATCTACATTCAAAAAATATAAATATATATATTTTTAATTAATTTTGTGGCATTTTTATAAAGACAAACTACTTAACTTGGAGGGGAAAAGAGAGAAAAAAGAAACTTGGAGAGAAAAAAAAAGAAGAAACTTGAGAAGAAAAAAAACAAAAAGCCTAGGGAGCCTCCCATCCCTCCTGGAGTGTTAGACACCCGGAGCGCTGGATAGGCGATGGCTGGGAATCACAGGAACCGCTGCTGTAATGTACCCAGTCATCCTTTTAGCTTCGGAGTTCTTTCGGAGAAGAAAGTTACCACTGAGCAACACGACACTCTATCAGTATCACTGTTCACTGTTCAGTGTGTGATCTGGGTGTTCGATCATGATAATAACTAGTTTTCCCATTTCCCGTTTCTCCAGTTCCTATTTCCATTCCTCCATTTCCCGTTCCTCTTTTTAGGCCATGCCACCGCACTCGAGGCTCGTGCCCCGGCGCGGCCCCGGCCCCGGGCCCCGTCGACAGCGCCGACACGTGGGCACGAGACTAATTAACATTGTCGACGCCCCAGACTGTACCACTTTGATATCGAAATCGACAAAATTACAGGGGTTTGCGGTCACATGTCCTGGGTTCAGAAGTTCTGTCAGCACAACTGTGCAATCCGAACTGGTATATACCTATAGCTATACGGTTCTGGAGTCAACTGTCCCCTTCGTATAGCGGCCCAAACGATGAAGTACACAGCTGCTATTCTGCTTGTGCTGGCGCTTTGCGTCCACTGCATGGCCATGGTCAGGTACGTCCACGTGTTGCATGTACATATACATATTAAATGCTTTAATACATGTAGCTACGAAAGTATAATTTCTGTATCCGTGATGTATATGCCTGTACTACACATCTGTACAGTACAACTGTATATTAAAGTATGTAAGCCATAGTAGAGTAATTCAGGTTTTGACCTAACAAACATATCTGATAGTTTACACTGTAATTTTAGTACGTACCTCTGTGTGGGTAGTAAGTCCATATAGAGCGGTTGCAGATGACGCCACGACCGTATAACACTACTGCTACACTTTTGGTTGTCTTCGTTTATTTCATCCAAATAGCAAGAGAGTGTTAGGTTAACTATCACTGTGGTACCGGTTATCATGCGGGGTGAATTCACTGAATCTGCCGGAGTATCGCAACCAACTCCCGTTCAGCTGCCATTGAACACGTTCTTATTGCCATACAGAAGTACTAGTCACGTGTTTTCCCGATGTAGATATTCATTTGAGGAACTATGTTAAAATATACGTCGGAACTTTGCAGCAGAAACAGGCCAATTCTCCCGTGTAGGAGAGTTGGCAGGTCAACTGCAAAAGAAGCAATCAGTACTGCTACTGTCTGCCTTTTTCCTGGAGCTCCTCATATAGCATCCTTACTACGATAGCATCTCCTTTCACTTTCACTCTGACCACCCTCTTTCATAATATTATAGCGTCCTTACCTTAGCCTTGTCCCCAGGCCCTCCCAAAAGCGGTGGAGAGCCTTTTCATGTGAGTGATGTTCAGGAGTAGAAAGGACTCAATTGTGTCTAGGCAAGCACAGTTGTAGTTCTCAGACACTGAGGAAAGACTTGTAGCTAATCTTTAGGGCCCATTGTTGCTACAGACCGAGTACTGAAGTAGTGTCGCTGGTGAAAGGTAGAGAAATGCAGCTGTCTTTTGATTGTTCCCCACCTACACATATAAGTAAGCATTCATTATGAATCACGCGAGAAAAGGTCCTCTCTTACTGACCATCCCTCCCCCCCTGTCCTACCTTCTCTCATCCAGGGTCCCCCTCACCCGCAAGGCCTACAAGTACTCCCCGCTCCGTGAGAGGATGAACCACAAGATGGAAGTTCTGAAGTGGAAGTACGCCCTGGGGTCGCCTAGGAGCTTCAAGGACGCTCCGGAGCCGCTGACAAACTACTTCGATGTAAGATTCTTGTTTTTGTGTAATCAGTGCACAGTCATTGACAGTGGCCAATTTGCATGATAATACCTAACAGATTGTCTTTTTGTGCTGTGCATGTTCTTTCTGGGGGCTAACATCAGTTCCCATAACAATGGTGTAGCTGTCTGAATAGACGGTAGTGGAGTGCATAGGAGGGTGCATCATGTGACCACATCCTGAGAGTGACTGAGTGAGGCATGAACAATTATTTTTAGTATAGTGTGAAGACTTAGTAGTATGTACATCAAGCATTCAGTTTGACCATGCTAAGTTATCCATCAGACCTCTGAGACATGATTACAGTTCATAGTAGAAAGTCTTCATAGTGTGTTTTTCTTTGGCTTCAGTCGAACTCCACAACAATTTCTGCTTTGGCAAATTGTGTTGCATGCTGTGTAATATCTCTAGCTGGTACATTTTGATATCACTCCTTATACTTGCGATGCAGTGTTGCAATGTATACTTTCAATGCACATGTGTGTTTGTGTGCAGCTGTAGAAAATGGTAGTACACACTGTGTCCTCAGTTTTTCCCCCAAAAGCCTGTTAGTGTAGTGTCCCAAAAGTGTCTCCATTTGCAGCATGCTGTGACCTCCTGTGCTGTAGTAGCTTGTGCACTGATGGGATACTATCTACTCTACTGGTAACTGCTGTGTTGTATAAATGTGCGCTGTACTGCATTGTTTAGTCCTGTGAGCAATTGGAGGCTTAAGCTGATGCAAGATATGTTTTGGAGCATGTGACTGAGTTCAGATTCCACACCACCTTTGGATTGTAATTTAGATTCCACACCACCTTTGGATTGTAATTTAGATTCCACACCACCTTTGGATTGAATTTAGATTCCACACCACCTTTGGATTGTAATTTAGATTCCACACCACCTATTAGATTCCACACCACCTTTGGATTGTAATTTAGATTCCACACCACCTTTGGATTGTAATTCAGATTCCACACCACCTTTGGATTGTAATTTGCTCTGTCTTTTAATGCTTTAGAGCATGTGACTAAATTATGGCCTTGTCTTGAAGCTTTCAGTCATGTGAGCTGGTGGGACACGAGCTGATGCACGATGCGTCCTGGAACGTAATATAGAACTGAATTTAGCATACCTATCATTTTGGATTGCACCTTAATTTTAGTGTTGTAAGTGCGTGGAAGAGATGACGACATGTAGTTAGGTTAACAAGATGCAAAATGATATCCGTGAGTTAGGTTAGACTGGGCAATTGGAGTAGTATCTCTGATTCAGTCAATGGCTATCCAACCTTTGTACCTGCCTAACTGTAGCAGGTCCTATATGAAGCTGATGCAAGAAGTGAACCTGTGACCTCGAATTTACTGGCTCAGTCATGTGATGAGGACATGGGAGGCAGTATTGCCTTTCCTGTGTTACTTTGGTCTTAATGGTCTCTCTTGGAAACTGTCTTTGAACTTTCAAAACAGCTTCCATCTGTATCCTGGACAACCCTATGATGTCATGGTAACGTTTGGGGTCACATGAGTATGACATAACCTATTCATTACTGGTTGCATCAGCCTTACCTTTTGTCCCCAGGGTTATCATAGCTGAGCCAATAATGGGGTGGGGGCATGTATGTGTATGGAATATCTGTCACGTTTTGGGCCTCAGCGGGTCCCCCCCCCCCTCCAGGATTTAAATAGCATCCGCTGGTAGCTATATGCATGCCATCTTCAAACTCATGGTGCACCGAGAGTCAGCTATAACATAATTTTACAAAAGGAGACTTACTACAGCTCCAACGGTGGTATGAGTGCTGGAGATAGACAGCACAATCAAGCGATGCTAACGTGAGTTTAAAGCAGCACAGCCCGTCTCTTGACTCTCCTGTAGCTACCAGTATGACTCATCCTTAGACATGTACTGCAGGCAGATGTTATTCTCCTGATGGCCAGTACATGTGTACATGTACATGTAGTTCTTAGTAGCTACTCCAGCATCACTGATAGGCATGCTTCCGGGTTTAGCTATTATTCTCACCACTGACTGGCTCACAATAATGCCAAGCTTCCCGACCCACCCTTTTGCAATAGGGTCTGCATGCCCCCCCCCCTCCAAGAATAGATATTCCTTCTTTGTGTATAGTTGTGAGGCCGTTGCTACATGTAGCTACCCCTGGTGTCTTTGAGTCCCACGAGGCATCTGTGCTTGTGTAACCGTATAGTTATGAAACCTTCCCCTCCCCCCTTTGTATGTAGGTTGAGTACTATGGCACCATCAGCATCGGAACTCCACATCAGAATTTCACAGTGGTCTTTGATACCGGATCTTCCAACCTCTGGGTGCCGTCAGCTGAGTGTGATCCCTCGGACGAGGCCTGCCGTGAGTAGAGGGGGGCTCTACTTGTATTATTGTGTGACTGTTACTGCTCCTTGGAGACTTTTTCTGGGGGCTCTGTATTCAGGAAGACATGGAAACAATAGAAGAAGAGTAGGAGCTAGTGGGAAACAGTAGCACAGTCTTGTTGGTTATAGGTGTGAGGTGCCACGCCCTCTTTGCTGAGGGGACTTACCTGCTCCTTTTCTCTCCTCTGCCTTTTCTGTCTCTTATCTCCCTACCCCTTGCTCCGTGCCTCCTCCTCCCCCCTTTTTGCTCTCTCCCTCTTCTATCCCCTTGCTCCCTCCCCTCCCCCCATCGTCTCCCCTCCCTCCTTGCTTCCTACCTCCTCCTCTACACCTCCTTCTCCCCTTGCTCCTGCCCTTCCCCTCATCATTTCTCCTCCCCCTTGCTCCCTGCCTCCTTCTCTCCCCTATCCCACCCCTGGCTCCTCCCTCCCTCCCCATCCTCTCCCCTTGTTCCCTCTCTGCCCCCATGCTCTCCCCTCTCCCCTTGCTCTCTCAGAGCTTCATAGAAAATACTACAGCAACAGATCGAGCACTTACGTACCAAACGGAGAGAAGTTCAGTATCCAGTATGGCTCCGGCAGCCTCAGCGGCTTCCTTAGCCAGGACACCGTCACTGTGAGTAGCCTGGGTCACATGACTACCATTTGATTATCACATGACTACCATGCCATAGCACTCGGTATCCTTAGACACATGACACAGGATTATCACCTGAGTATCCTGTTATAGTTATGTAATTGTCATATATACATGTGTATACACACACACACACACACACACACTATAGGTGGCTGGTCTGGCTGTAAAGAAGCAGATATTTGGTGAGGCCGTACAACAGCCAGGGACTGCCTTCGTTGATGCCAAGTTTGACGGGATCCTGGGCATGGCCTGGCCGTCCATCGCTACGGACCAGGTCACTCCCGTCTTTCAGAACATGGTCTCTCAGGGGCTGGTCAGCAAGCCTGTATTTGGATTCTACCTCGATAGGTTGGTTGATGTGGACCACGTGACAGTCATGTGATTGTCACATGATCATTTAAGGCTTTCCTGTCTATGTATGTATATCAGCTACTTGACGACAGGAATCCTACATGGAGCATATGGGCACCTACCCATATATGTACACACACACACACACACACACACACACCCATGCACAATCATGTATGCACCCACACACAGAGATGATACGGGTAAGCTTGGAGGTGAGCTGCTCTTGGGAGGCACAGACCCCACCCACTTTTCAGGAAGCTTGCAGTCTGTTCCTCTGTCCTCTGAGACGTACTGGCTGTTCAAGATGGATGGGTGAGTGCCACCTACATGTATGTCTGGACGTTGCCTTGCATGTGGAAGGTATCTTCACTCTTCCCCAATGCATGATGTATATACACACATATGTGAGAAAAGGGACCACTTTGCGTATTTTAAAAAATTTCTAATTTTTGACAATTTTCAAGCAGTCATATCTCGACAAGCATTAGGCAGACATGAATGCTTCTTGGTACAGTATAAGTACCAGCCTTTAACTGAAGGAATGCCACACTATTGGTCTGCAGCTCCCTGTTTCTGTGATGTATAAAGGGCTTCATTTAGGGGGGCGGGAGGGGGCATTTCCCCCCTTGGACATTTCAACCCTTCAAAATTGAATATTGCTCACTATACGCACGCCCCCCAAATGTCTTCCGACGTGCTTTTGCCCCCCCTTGGGGATTTTCCTAAATGAACCCCTGGTATACCGTGGTAGCACTGTGTGCATTTGAGAATGCACCAAATTATAGTCCTTTTCTTATATCTGCTCACATATATAGCTGTATCAGATGAGCCCAAAGGGTGAATGCTGGTTCATGCAACAGCTTTGTTGCCCGTAGTGATCCATTGCCACACCCATCATCACCTCCACCCGTACCCATTCTGTGTAGTGTTATCGGCCTTGAAAGATTTAGTTGCCAAGCAACCTACAAATGCACGATGACATTTGTATATGCAACACACAGTGACACACACACTCACACACACACACACACACACACATACAGTGTCCTAGTCGGTGATAAGAAGGAATTCTGTACCAGTAGTTGTGGAGCGATCGCTGACACCGGCACTTCCCTCATTGTTGGACCACCGACTGAAATTGAAGCCCTGAACGAGAAGATTGGAGCCAAACTGGACCCACAGCAGGGCGCGGTGAGTGGAGCATCTTCATTCACTAAATGTGTCACATATGGATAGAATATGTTACATTGCTTCCAATGAATTCAAGAAGGTGTAATGGAGCTGAGAGAAAATTCACTTTCAGCTGTTAAAATTTTATCAGTACACACGTCACTTAGCCCTATACCTAACTCACCCAGTTCCGATACCACAAACCCCATTCCAGCCTCCCTACATGTATGCATATATGAGTATTAAGCATTAGGAAGTAGTAACTATCGACTTATTTTGCAGGTTTGTACTTAGAGTTTTATAGTACGTAAAGGTAGTACTGGTTCATATTTTAGACTCTAGCCCCTCCAACATTCCCCTGGGAGGGTGTGAGCATATCAAAGTTTGGTACAGCACTCCAGGATATGTGCAGTGAGGTCAAAGTCCTAGGTGAACTACCGTAGAGAGCTAAGCGCTGGGTGAACACTTCCCTCCTTCGTCTCCGTTCCATTCCTCCTTGGGCATCCTTTTCAATTTTCTGATGCTGGTACACGTCCATCAAATTTTGTGTTCTGTGTATTGAGCTGTAACCTCATCTCCTTCTTCCCATCCCCAGTATGTGGTGGACTGTAACAAGGTGGCTGGCCTCCCTAACATCGGCTTCTCCATGGGAGGCCACACCTTTGACCTCACTGGGCAGGAGTACATTCTGGAGGTCAGTGACCCACGATGGAATGGTGTCCAGGGCTTCATTTGGGGGGGGGGCTTGCCAGAATCTCAGCCCCCTTGGAACCCTGGGACACCTAATATCTCTTTGTAGTATGTTTGTACAAATCTCGGATCACTATTGCAGTAATACAGTTTATTAGCTACGCCCTATCACCATGTGTACAAGTTGAGATGTAAACGTCGCTATGATTGAGGGGTTGGGTTCTTGTGAGAAACATTGCACGTTACACTGCACGATTTGGCTCACCTTGTATCTCTGCTCGTCCATGGCAGACACGGCCCTTCTCAGAGAGTATACCAACCCGAAGGCCAAATTATCTCCATAGCTTCGTCTCTGTAATTTCCAGCAACAATAGTTTAGCTGCTCCCATTACATCTGCATAGCGGTTCTATCGTATACCCACATCTGTATTCACCCACTGTACTTACACTTGGCAGTGTGGTTACGCTCAAAAGATGTAGCAATAATAATCCTCTCTCGCGTAAACACGAACACACACACACACACACACACACACACACACACACAACACACACATATTGGTGGAACACAGTGTTGTAGGGCTGTATAGTAGCATTATGTCAATTGGCATTCATCAACATGTGGTAATTGAAATGCAGACACTAAGACTAGTACAAAACACATGCGCTCTCAATGCCACTTGCTTCTTTGTATCTCGTTCCCATGATCCACTCCCCAGCTTTTTTCACACCGTGTAGAAAAAACGGTGAGAGAAAAGTTGGGGAGTGGAGCCTGGGAACGAGGCTACATGTATCTATCTATAGTTCCCCAACCTTTCCATTTGGCAGTGTGGTTTGCTTGAAATAATTGTTGTTCTACTGTCATAGCCATTAACCTGAATTACTTCCGACTCTTACATTCGTATGTACCTTATCTGGCACACACACACACACACACACATACACACGTACACACACACACACATGTACACGCACGCACACACACACACACACACACACACACACACAAACAAACACACACATACACACACACACACACACACACACACATACCACAGGACGAAGACTCCCAGGGCCAGAAGGTGTGTATCAGTGGGTTCATGGGTCTGTCCACTCCCGAGGGTCTCTGGATCCTGGGAGACGTCTTCATCGGGGTCTACTACACAGAGTTCGACGTGGGAAATAAACAGCTCAGCTTTGCCAAGGCTAAGCTGTAGAACCATCATTACTGTACTGTAGTTTATTGTTCGATACTCTGTAGCATGTTGTATCATGTTGCTGTTTAATTATTAGTCTTGTAATGTTATCGATTACTGATTGTGGTGACTGCTGCCATGCACTCCAATATTACAAATGACATGTACCATGTATGCCTTCTGATTATCAAATCATTATTGAATTTTAATAGTTATAGCTATAAATAAGCTTAATATTAACATCCTGCATGAAAATTCGTGGTCAGCGTACTCAATAAAACAGTAGATTTTAGCGGGTATACCTAATTTCCGGGACGGTGTCACAGGAAATTCGGTCGCTAGGAAATTCTGTCGCGGCGACAAAATTTCCTAGGGAATCCTGTACAGCCCTAACCCTAACTACCAAAAACCTTCAACCTCAACCCCTGAAACACTGTACAACTCTCTACAACCACTGAAAACCTCTTAAAACCTCTAAAACCTCTAAAACCTTTACAACCCCTGAAACCCCTGAAACTTTCTCTACAACCACTGAAAACCTCTTAAAACCTCTAAAACCTGTACAACCCCTGAAACTTTGTACAACTCTCTACAACCACTGAAAACCTCTACAACCACTGAAAACCTCTTAAAACCTCTAAACCCTTTACAACCCCTGAAACTTTACAACCCTCTGCAACCACTGAAAACCTCTTAAAACCTCTAAAACCTCTAAAACCGGTTGTAGCAACTATTTAATTGAATCTTACTTCCCCTATTTTAAGCCACATATGTGCAAGTGGAGAGCACTAGCTACCTTCTTCCGCAAGACACTGGCCGCTCTGTCGGGAACGACATGTATGTCCAGTCTCGCAGGCCAGACTCACGTGCGCAGAGCGGTCCGCTCTGCGCACGTGAGTCTGGCCCACGGGACTAATATACGCACCTACATGCCCGTCGTTCCTTGTTTTCATTCATAAACGGGAAAGTGTTTAAACAAGTGACAAGCATAGTTTACTATCAACAAGATATCAATCAAGTACATGCAAAACATAACATTGCCTAGCTACCACTTCTGGGTTTTGGGTTCCGGCTGCAATAGCTAATAGCTAGCCTTGTCTTTAGCTAATGGCTCCAGGTAATGGCAGTACCCGATGGAGACCCTTTGTACTGGATAGCTGGGGTGGCCAGGTTGTTTCCCCAAGGAACTACAGCTCGTATGGAAGTTGTTGAACAGCCAACATAGTACATTCTCATTCGATTCCCAGAGCAGCTGCTTGCATATTCAGGACCACATGCAAATACTTTGCAGCAAATGAGCGTTCCAACATGGTTGACTTGGTCGATGGAATAGGTCACTCTCAACCCAGGGCTACCAAAGATGCTGGTAAATGACCTGCAGGCGGGTCCATAGAAAAATGGAGGCGCATAACACCCATTGGCATCTGCCACAAGTGCTAGGAACGCAATTACAAGCAGAGCTTTAAGCATCATCTATAGGAATAGAACCAGCAAAGCATGGACAATAATTAATAATGAACAAAATAAATTATAATGACATAGCTATAATTATATATGATGCATGCATGCAATTATTAATTTAACTACTGAAACTAGCTATACAATTTTAGTAAAATGCTGCCTTACAGTTACCTTAACCCTTTGAACGCCATAGCCACATTTATGTGCCCATATAAAATAGTGAAAAGCATGTACTTTATATTAACGTCTAATATAAAAAGCTAATATAAAATCATATAAGCCTCATGGCTGTATTAAAACTTGGCTGGGAAAGAGTTAAACAAGTATTCTTCTCGCAGTAGTAGGAAATACCACCTTAGCAGAGTGCCTATGTCTTTATATATCTGTGAGCTGACCTATAATAATTGCACTCTGACCCAAGGTGTCATAATTATGACAACTTGAAAGTATATTATCAGCAATTCTTTGCTGCCTTGCAGTCTAGCTGCTGTGCCATATGACATATGTTGAAAGTATAAGATCTTTGTTGCCTGATAAACTTTTGAACTCTCTATAGATATAATATAATTATTGCATCCTGGCTGCTTCCCCATATGACACCCTGAAAGTATATATCAGCAATTCTTTTGTCACAGTCAAATGACATCACTATAATTAGGGTACATATTATCTACACTGCAGAGTGACGTACAAGGACCCTCTGGACAGGATCAGTGACAAACAGTTTATCATCACTGACCATCTCGGTGAGGGGACTACCATGAGGCCCCTACGTATGAGCGCCTTCCTCCACACTGTATCATACCCCACTACTCTGAAGGTGTGAGCACCTCCCTTGGTTCTTTCCGCAGGCAATCATACCAAGTTCACAGCAAAGTCCTCCTCCTGTTGCCCAGGAGTGGGTGGAGAAGATTAGGGCAGCCATCACCCAGGAGGAGGAGAGAGTGAGGAGAGAGGTAGGGAGTGGAACACAGTCTGGATATGTACTGTATACTGTGTACCTGAAACCAGAGGTCTAACTCTACACCTGTACCTTCTCCCCTGTAGGTTGAGGTCGCTAATCAAACTATAGCATCTTGAGAGCAATGACTGTATTGTGTAGTACATCTTGGCCCCGCCCCCTGGCATATGTGGGGATCACTGTGGGTCCATGCCTTCGAAAGGCATTGTATTGGCATCGATATCTGCACTGTGGTGCATTAATAATAGAATCAGGGCTGTGTGTGTAGTATATATAATGTGTGGATGTTATTGTATACTGTCATCATTCTCATTCAAAGAGACTACTGTGATTGAAAGCCACACACACCACAATGCCATACCAGTCATAATAGAGGGATTAATATTACTGTGTTGAGAATAATATAGTCCAGTTTTTGTCAGCTGTGTACTAGTCAATAGCTCAGAAGCCTATGAGTTATAAATCCATGAATAATTGCACTTGAAAATTCCAGAAAAGGACAGTGAAAATGAAAGATCTCAGAAAACTATGTCCAGGATCCAAACATGCGGCTCCTCCATAATTATGACAGCAGCCAGTATGTGCAATGTCATCAGCATGGAAGACTGTTCCCCATGCTGATGACATGCATGTTATCTTAATTTACTATAGTGAATTGGATCACAGTAAAGTTTGGAGCCAAACTTAAGGCTAAATCTTATTTTTGACCATAATACAACGACAATACAATGAATTTACTCTGCATGTTAGAATAAAACTGGGGAAAACTGAGAGGTAGGTATTACACTAAAGATTAGAGTAAGTGTAACAGTGACGGTGATGACAAACATGGTACTAGAATCTGGATAGCACAAATGGGATGTATGGAGCACGTGAAGTGGGCTACACAGGTTCCAACAGTTGAACAACATCCTGGAGTCCGTCAAACTCATTAAAGAACAGTCACAAACTTGTCGTAGTTGGCAGCATTTAGTTCCACTTGAGAGAGAACAGAGTTCATCAGAACGCGGAGTTTATTTGAGTCAGTCATGCCTCCCAGAGATGCTTCTTCCCAGACGGCCTTGGTGATCAGTCTTGCGCTATAGTACAGTTTGTCTGCCAGTTGTGCAGCAATGCCCACGGAACTGAGTACATCCACTAGTGTTGGGAAATTTGAGAACAGTCTTTGATACTGCTGTGTTTCTGTACCACAGGAAACCAGCTCTGGTTCAGTCGAGAGGGTTGGACTTGATGCTGTGAAAACAGAGAAATGTAGGTCAACTATCATACTACAACTAGACTAGCAATTCTCACAAGTACTCACCTCTGTGAATAGTGGCAGTGGTGGCAACTGAGGACTGTACAGTCTTCTGGGTCTCTCTCTCCTGTGCATCTGTGTGAAGTGACAGGTACGAGCATGCATAGTTATAGTCACAGTTACAGCGATTAGTCAATTAAATTATAGACATTGTCTTGTTATGGATTTGTCTAACTACACTGTACATAGATTGCCATTTATGAATACTTACATCTGTAGATATCTCCAGCAGTGGTAGCTACAGCTGAGGACTGCACTGGCTTTTCGGTCCGTCCTTTTGGTGCATCTGTAAAACACAAATGGTCAGATAGGTAGCAAGGTGTATTAAAAATTATGGAGCTGTACAATTCCATACCTGGTACTGGATTGGATTCTTGGTCCTTGAACCACACTCTCTGTTGGTCATTCAGCTCCCCATGCAGGTTCATGTCTTCAGCGCACGTCCACCAGGGGTATTCCTCAACAATGGCAGTATGGAGGGAGCCACAGGTGAGTGATAGAGGTGGACTGCTGTTTGAGGAGTGGGGACAGAAGAACGCTACCGCTGGTGTATCGTTATTGTAACCGAGATTAATCACGGCAGCATTGAGGCCAGTAAATATTGCATCCTTAATGGATGGGCAGACTTTGTGACAGATGGATGGAGGAGCATTGATATAAAGTTCAAAATGAGAGAAACAATCAACCAGTACGAGAGTGCAGGGACTCTGTGGTAGTTTGAACCTAATATGCAGTTCCTTGAGACTAATATGGGAGTACCACGGGAATTGACAACTTTCCACTGCTCTTGGTTGATGAGGTGGACAACCAGGCAAGCAGAAGACTCCGTAGCGAGGCCAGCCGTTAGGGAAACGAACAAGAAGCGGTGATGCAGCTGAGGAGATGGGGCGATGCTTGCTGAGTTCGTCATCGGACAGTGTCTCCAGAAGGATTGGCATGAAGTACTCATCATGTGATATGGGAGCAAAGATCAAGAGCTTTGTTAAAAGTTTTGCAAGATCGGCAGGAGTGAAGAGTCCATCCACGTAGTGCTTCGGAAACTCACTGAGAAACTCAAAGGCAACAATACCTTGGTCTCGGAATCTTCGCCCACTTTCCTGAAAATGGGCTTCTGGGGTTGCCTACCTTCCTTGGCTTCCTGAAGCTGATACTTGCGCTCTATCAGCTCAGACACCTTGTCTACTGGGACCTGTGAATCTGTGAAGACCACCCCTGGCAGGATCTTTGGGTAATGCAGGAGGATATTCAGCTCCGTCAAGAATTTCAAGGCAGCATTGAAAGCTTTCTCGTGAAATTTGAGCAAACGTGCGACCTCTGAGCACTCTTGTCTACTAAGAACTCTTCGTTTGAGCTGCTCTGCCAGATGCCGTAATATGAGCTCAAGGATGAACCACCAGATGGGAATTTTCACCTTGCGACTGCATTTTTCAATCTCCTGCCTCAGCATCTTGGCGATCCTCTCCTCCTCTTCTCCACGCCCTATCGTATTGACAGGGAAGATCAGCTCCTTGAGAGACTCTCCATAGAACACAAGCTCATCCTGCATGACGGGGCACAGGATACTACAGAGCTTCTCGTTCTTCTGTTGTCTGCTTTCGCTGGGGCACTCACTCTCTTTGTCTTTGTGCGTACCCACCATGATGACTTTGGGACGGTTCCCATCGGTTTGGCTAGATTGCAATGACCTTGTCATCACCTTCACAACTTGCTCACATGTGAGAGGTGAAGGGTGGGGAGTACCTACTGGGTGGCCACTGGCATCATAGTACTCCACCATTGGACGTGCATCAAGCCGCTCAGAGAGGCGAAAGACTAAGACAGCAACAGAAGGGTGTTTTGAAAAGATGGGGATCACCTCATGAAATGGTGGCTGACCCCCAGTATCAAAGAAGTGGACTATCGGGATGGAGAAGAGCCGGCCAGATTCCTTCTCACAAGCGATTCGATCGGTGATGCTTTTGAGGATTGTAGAAGTAGCTAGCTTGGCTGGGGACGAGGTGGAATTAGTATCCTGTTTGGTGTCAGGGCTGTCTTCTTGTGCAGTAGCACGAGAGGGGGTAGCCTCAGGCTGTGGGCTGTTAATGGGAGTGGCCTCATCTTGTGTGTTGGAGGTATTGAGATCCTCATCTGGTGTGTCGGAGGTATCGGAATCCTCACCTTGTGTGTCGGGGGTATCGGAATCTTCATTTGGAGGTAGCTTTTGGAGTGCTTCACTCAGATCGGATGGCAATTCTAGTTTTGCAGGCAATTCGATCACACAGAAGTGGGACTACATCGGCCACCATAACTGCCAACTCATCCATGGTCAGTTCACGCCAACGTTCCTTAGAACTTTCTATTCGCATTCCTGATACGGCTCGAATCAGGCGTTCTCCTGGTACGGCTGGAATTGGTTGTTCTCCTGGTACGGCTAGAATCGGACATTCTCCTGGTACGGCTGGAACTTTCTATTCGCATTCCTGGTACGGCTGGAATCGGACGTTCTCCTGGTACGGCTGGAATCGGATGTTGTCCTGGTACAGCTGGAATCGAGCGTTCTCCTGATACGGCTCGAATTGGTCGTTCTAGACACCCCGTACTGACTCTGAGAATTGCGGGTGCCATACCGAGGAGAAGGCGCTTTAGAGCTGATTTACCAGCTCCGGCCAAGCCTTCCATCAGGCACTTAGACAGTTGTGCCTCAATGTAGCCATCTTTCAGGGCTTCTTCTAAAAGCCGTTTTAATTCTAGAGAGAGGTAATACCACATAGCATGGGTGAAGTTTTGCAACTACATTATTCATCCACTATTGTAGTAGCTGTGATCCATGAAAAGATCTAGAAGACTTGGTACAGAAGTGTACCCACAGTTTTGATATCAAATATTTGTAAGCTACAAGACAAACATTTGTATACAAAAGAAAAATCGGTACCAAATTCCTATGGTGAATATAATTTTGTGGTATGACAAAGAGTTGTGATGAACTAGTGGGCTACCGCACACAACAGCATATTTAAAAATACCAGGCATACAATCTCTCAACAATTAAGAGAATTTATGAATAATCTCATTTAGCACACACTAATGAGGTGTCTAAGTAGTGAAGACACCCAGCAGCTGGTATCTTATAACTAAAGCACCTGGCTCCCAGTAAAATACCTGCATGCATTGTGAATTCAATTAGTGGAGCCTGCAGCATGATTCCATTCATTTCAAATGCCGAGAAAGGTTGGTGGCTGAGCATGTTGAGGGAGCCTAGGCGGGACTTATGGATAAGATTTTTGGCTTACAAATTGGTGGAAAATCGATGTAGGAAGTACGTAAGCTAGTGCTGTTTGTCTGTGGCTAGTTTTGCTGCATTTCTGTGCATTTCCGTATGTGGCACACGCTGCCAGTCTACCGTTTTGTGCCAATATGGCAGGCTAGGTAGGTAGCTATCCCAGCTACTAGCAGTTCTTCGTAGTTGCTATAGTTGTTGGGTGTATTGTAGCTAGTACTTATCTCGAAAGCCTGCATCATGATAACATCGTATCATGCCAAATGGCACTTCTGCCAAGCTCTGTGCCAATGTGAAACTCTGCTTTTTTACATCTAGGTCATTTATTTATGAATTAGCAATGAAGGACTGATAATATGCACCATTTTTGGCTTCACCTCGGTATTTCTGACGCTACCATCAGGATTCAAATCCGTGAAGAAACCTGCTGCAAGTGTCTACCTACTACTTAGACAAAGCTAGGCAGCCTTACTGAGCTCATCAAAGACACAAACAAGAGATGAGAGGCAGTAGGAAGGCTGCATACATGGAAACATAAACACCCTCCAGTGGCTAATGGAGAGACCAGCTCCTTCAATACGTTACTGGTGAGGATGAATATAATTTCACACTGAAGCCTAGTTAAATTAGCTGAACAAAACAATGCCCGAGTTTTGAGAGACAGTAAATACTATCAGCCCCAGCTACAAATTTTGCTGTATCATGCACGAGAACCAGAGGGTCATTGAAGGCCTGGGAGCTACTTGGAAACAAGTTTTAAACTAAAAGCCGGAGAATGTGAACCACTGGAAGTTTCATAGGATTCCTACATCCGAATTAACATGAGTGTATGAGCTAATCTATTTCTACCGCTAACTCAACTGGCACAATAAAAAAACAGAGCTAAGAGATGGTAGTTTTGACAAAAACTTTGACAATTGGTTGAACCAGCTACGTTAGTTACATTGTATCATATCAGGTTCTGAGACAGAATGAGTACTTGACAATCTCATGTATACTCACACCAACGCAAACCTTCATATGCAATGTTCTGCATGTGCATAATTTTCCGTAACTTTTGAACAAGCACTGAAAGTAGATTGTGTTCCTGTTTCTTAACAGACACACGTACAGTCCACCATTCCATTAACAGCCAATGGCCTGGAAGGTGAGGCTATAGCCTTGACGTATGATACTACATACATATGTAGCAACACAGTACCAGAGCTATGCACCATAATCATTACACTGTTGGTCTTAGCAGGCCATGAGGCTACAGGGCACTTTGCCCGTGACCTGATGGGCTACTCCTGCCGGCCTATAGTCACATGTTTGTGCAAATGTATGAATAGTACAAGAACGTATTACATCACACAACCTGTATTGTGAATTTCATGAATTTCACACATTAAAACAATGTCATAATGAATAATAATTTCTCCTGCCATTAAAAAGGATAATCAATCTCATGTAGCCTCGTGGTTTGTCTACTGCTGTCAGTGAGATCTTGTCTTCTGTTTACACTCCTGATGCGAATCCAGGACTGTTTGTTGGTGAGCGATGACAACGAATGAACTACCAACTGACATTTGAAATATCATACCGTACTCCATATATAGGGATGGCTCCGGAAAAAAATGGCTGCCCCATTGTATGCGTACAAAGTGACATGTTGAAAATTCTGCCCTAAGCTTAGTCATAAACTTTTGTGGACCATACCTGTCATTCTCGAGTGTTTTCAACAGTAACAGAACTGTTAATGCTGACAGAGTGCATCACTGAAGTGCCAAATCGGCAAGTCTCTAAATCGGCAAATAGGAGCAGAGTTGTGAAGGAATGTTTGCCACCTTTTAATCATATTCATTGCACTTTCAGGACGCTCCACCCAATTTCCTGTCATGCCCCTTGGTGGGAAACTTAACTATTACGCTCTATGGAAAAATCGTTACTTTAAGGCTCTAGACCAGCACTACGATACCAATTTGGAGAATGCTGCTTACCACAGCATGCGAAGGTGCAGTAGATTAACTACCTAAAGGCAATCCTCGAGATAGCTGACGGATCCTTGGTTCTGCCACGAAAACGCTCCATTCTCCATAGAGTTAACATTCCCACCAGGGGGCGTGACCGGAACGTCCTCAAACTGCAATGAATATAATTTCAAGGTGCTACAAAGTGCTAAAAATTCCTTCACGCCTCTACGGGAAATCCTCCTATAGTCTTCAGCTTTCTTCTGGTTTCTTCTTCCGAGGTGATAGCACAACAATGACTGAAGCGATAATAATGATTCAAACGCGAAGAAGCGCTACTGGATCTGGGCTACTGCATCCCACACCATAGTGTTCTCAACCCGTTTAGCAGAGATTCTCAAGCGCTCGAAGCAAGTACTTGCCGCTATGCGCCGTTCTGTTCCGTTCCGTTCTGCGCATTAAACGGTGGTTACGCCTACACCGGAAACGCAGCCTCGAGCACGAGCTGTTCTGCTTAGGAGCTTGTAATACTTGAAGTACACAGCAAAATATGTACAGGGATGTAACAGTATACGACCTGTAATGATCCGTATTCGTCCCCATAACAGGAAGTAACCGCAGCTTCCTGTTATAAAAGGGACGTTGCGAACGTGGATGAAACAACCTGTACAGTATGCATACGAGTACTCCTACGCAAAATGGGCAGTAACTTCTCTGAGGCGAACGGTTGCAACCTCCAAAGCCTGTGTACTGATGAACGTTGTTCTTTACACTTTCACGTAGCCACCACCACCAAATAGTCGCGTTTTTTGGAGGTAAGCGGACACCTGTTCCAATGGGAGGAGCTCAAAGTTTGGGGTTGGTAGATAATGGAAATAATCAACAGTACATCCTTGTATATAAGGAGAGATTTTCAGTGTCTGTAGTCCTTAATATTAAGGAGAGATTTTAAGTGCTTCTATAAAGGAGAGATTTTAAGTGGTGTAATGCCTTATTATTAAGGAAAGATTTTAAGTAGATATATCCTTTTATAAGGTAAGATTTTATGTGGCTTTGCTTTGAATTGCACTTAAAAGTCATTTCAGTGGAAGGTATAGGAAGCATTTTATGTGATTTACTAAAACACGTAATTTGAAGCTTTATGCTGTTAAGGATGTATTTTAAGTAGTCAATAGAACCTTTATGTTGTACATCAATGTATATTAAGCACAACCAATGTCAATTACAGTTTCTTCACTCCCCCTTCTCCCCACCCCTTCCCTTCCCCCTCTAGACTACCCATCCAGCTCTACTTTCCTTCCTGTACAGCTGCTGTCTCTGCTTTCCCCACCTGTTTTCCGTCTCAGGCTGGACGTGGATGAAACAACCTGTATGGTGGGGTAGTAGAGCTTCGTGTTGGAGGCTGTGTTTCTGATGTAGGCGTAATCTCTGTTACGCAGAACGGAATGGAACAGAACAGGATGTAGCGGCAAGTACTCACCTGAAGTACCTTGAGAATCACTGCTGAACAGTTGTAGTGTGCTAACTACTTTCCCTGGGTTTATAGTACAATTCAAAGATGAGCTGTTGTCATCTGGCAGGGCTGGATGTAAGAAACCTTCTTGAGGATTGATGTTAACATATCCCAACAAATTGGAGGTCTTGTAAATACCATCTAAAATGTCCTGTAGAACTTTTGGTAATATTCTTTCAGGAAGACAACTGACTTTGAAGCAAGAAGACAGTGAATCACTGAGTGTCACACGGCTGGGAGTCTCCCCTGGGACTTCAAAAGTAATACTATTTCTGAAGACTTGAACAGGTGTACCAGATTGCATTAGGAGCTTCCACTTTGAGTATGAAATAAGACAACAGACAAAAGCACAGAAAAAGCCCATTGGTAGTCTACCACCAGGGAAATAGAGCAGCAGTGGTGCAGAGGAAAATCTTTGCTGACGTTTAGCATGCACAGCTACTGGTAAAAGTGAGGGCATTAAATAATGACCTGGTTGAACTTTAGCTACAACTAAATGTGCTACAAATAGCTGTATCATCTCTGAAGGAGTGAATAAATCTGGAATGTAGTGATGGGGAAAGTCACTCAGAAGTTCAATTGTAAGTATTCCATGCTCTCTAAACTTCACTAGACGGCCTGTGGTAGATGTTAGAGTGGATTTGGCTTCTCTTAACTTCTGGCTATACTCAAACAATTCCACCTGCTTGACAAGGGGTATGTGGGGGTCAGCAAAAATGACCTGTGGCAGTATAGCGTCATAATAGTAAAGAAATTTGAGGCTATGTAGGTACTTAAGTGCTGCCTCAGTTGACCTTTCCCCTAGGTGAAACCTGCTAGCAATACCAAGGCACTCTGCTTTGCTTAGTATTCCTCTTGCTAAATCCTGTACTAATTTCTGTAGTGCTAAATGAAGCCCATACCACTGGAGTGGGATTTCATCAGGTATAAAATTTTGTCTTTCCACAAATACTTCGCATAAGTTGTTCGTGATCTCTTTTTCTTCTGGCCCAGGTTCCTTTGCATTTACTGGAAATATAATATTTCTTAACTCTCCGCCATAATAGAAAATGTTATCTTGGAGTCCTGGGGGGAGCATATTCTGGAGTTTTACATTTTTCTCTTCACGTGTTTCAGCACTTTTATGTTCCTGATCTTTGTGTGTACCAATTATTGCAATATCTCTGTGCCTATTGTCAGAAGTCTTCAGGACCTGTAACTCCAATGTTCTTCTCAGCATTTCCTCATTGGTGAACACAGATTGGTAAGTACTCACAAGTTCACTTTTATCATTGTAGTTTTCAACAATTTGGTGCTCACTAAACTCTTTAGAAAGATTGAGCACAAGGAGAATTCCTGTAGCTTTGTCAAGATAGTTAGGCAAAACTTCAAGAAAATCAGGCCTACCGATGTAAATGTCAATGACATCCACACAATCAAACTCAAAATTATCCTCTGAGCTGGAAGCATTTTCAATTTTTTTTGCAATAGTAAGTCATCTTCAATATTCGAAAATATTGGATGTTTTAGTGAAGCTGGATGAACTGACAATTGGTTTGGCACTGATTCTACATTTGCTTCTTGAGACTGTAGTTGTATAGAACTCATACACTGTGTCTGATATTTTAGAAGCATTCGTCTTTCTTAAGTCTTTACACCATACCTTCCTATCCTAGTTACTTATGAACCCATACTTCAGGCTACACAAACTCTACTAACCTGGGAGCTGTAGTAAGCCTTCCTAAGTAAAAGTATGTGGTAAACGTGTCCAGATCTCTGACGCTTCGTGCGCTTTAAGTTCGAAGACGGCATGCAGTAACTACCAGAGACGCCATTTTGGCCACGTGCTTTGTAGGGGCCCGATAAGGAGACATATGAAATGTACATAGTTTTGTTTTGGCCATAACTCCTCACAGAAAGTGAAAGTAGAGAAATCCTAGGTTGAAAATCTTTGTTTTCACCCAAGGATCATAATGGTATAAGTTTCGAACCTCTGTGACCCCTCCTTCATGCCAAACATTATATTATTGGGGCGAGCCTGAGCGAGGCCCACACTAGTCATGTCAGCGGTGCATTTTCTCTGAATGTATGTATTAAATATTGTACGTACGTCGTGCCGCATATTCGATGTTCACATAATTTAACGCTTTGCAATCTAATTTTGCAATTCCAATTTCTCGCGCTCTCACTTAGCAGTTGAATTTCTTGCGTTTCCACTACATGTACGTACAAAACACGTGGCAAAACCACTGGTTTTTCCTCGGCTATGGATGCTACAAAAGTGCAAACTACTTCCTCAAAGGGAACTACTGAATCATGCAGTGCAGAGAGAGAATAGGCTATGCCATAGAAGAGAACGAGAGAGGGCCTGCCGTGCTTCCTAAAATCTGGAACAGAAAGAAGAAAGGTTGCAGAAGCGGAGAATAAGGGATAGGACTAGGCACGCTGCTCAGACTGCCGAAAGAAGAGAGGCAGACCTGCAACAAAGAAGGAACTCCACAACAATTTCTGCTTTGGCAAATTGAGTTGCATGCTGTGTAATATCTCTAGCTGGTACATTTTGATATCACTCCTTATACTTGCGATGCAGTGTTGCAATGTATACTTTCAATGCACATGTGTGTTTGTGTGCAGCTGTAGAAAATGGTAGTACACACTGTGTCCTCAGTTTTTCCCCCAAAAGCCTGTTAGTGTAGTGTCCCAAAAGTATCTCCATCTATAGCATGCGGTGACCTCCTGTGCTGTAGTAGCTTGTGCACTGATGGGATACTATCTACTCTACTGGTAACTGCTGTGTTGTATAAATGTGCGCTGTACTGCATTGTTTAGTCCCGTGAGCAATTGGAGGCTTAAGCTGATGCAAGATATGTTTTGGAGCATGTGACTGAATTTAGATTCCACACCACCTTTGGATTGTAATTTAGATTCCACACCACCTTTGGATTGTAATTTAGATTCCACACCACCTTTGGATTGTAATTCAGATTCCACACCACCTTTGGATTGTAATTCAGATTCCACACCACCTTTGGATTGTAATTCAGATTCCACACCACCTTTGGATTGTAATTTAGATTCCACACCACCTTTGGATTGTAATTTAGATTCCACACCACCTTTGGATTGTAATTTAGATTCCACACCACCTTTGGATTGTAATTTAGATTCCACACCACCTTTGGATTGTAATTCAGATTCCACACCACCTTTGGATTGTAATTCAGATTCCACACCACCTTTGGATTGTAATTTAGATTCCACACCACCTTTGGATTGTAATTTAGATTCCACACCACCTTTGGATTGTAATTCAGATTCCACACCACCTTTGGATTGTAATTTAGATTCCACACCACCTTTGGATTGTAATTTAGATTCCACACCACCTTTGGATTGTAATTCAGATTCCACACCACCTTTGGATTGTAATTTGCTCTGTCTTTTAATGCTTTAGAGCATGTGACTAAATTATGGCCTTGTCTTGAAGCTTTCAGTCATGTGAGCTGGTGGGACACGAGCTGATGCACGATGCGTCCTGGAACGTAATATAGAACTGAATTTAGCATACCTATCATTTTGGATTGCACCTTAATTTTAGTGTTGTAAGTGCGTGGAAGAGATGACGACATGTAGTTAGGTTAACAAGATGCAAAATGATATCCGTGAGTTAGGTTAGACTGGGCAATTGTCTCTGAGGAGTAGTATACCTTACGATTCAATCAATGGCTATCCAACCTTTGTACCTATATAGCTGCCTAACTGTAGCAGGTCCTATTATTGCATTGAAGCTGATGCAAGAAGTGAACATGTGACTCAATCAGGGAATTTACTGCTGGCTCAGTCATGTGATGAGGACATGGGAGGCAGTATTGCTTTTCCTGGTCTTAATGGTCTCTCTTGAAAACTGTCTTTGAACTTTCAAAACAGCTTCATCTGTATCCTGGACAACCCGTGATGTCATAGTAATGTTTTGGGTCACATGAGTATGACATAACCTATTCAGTACAGGTTGCATCAGCCTTACCTTTTGTCCCCAGGGTTATCATTTTTTTGCTGAGTGCAGCTAAGCCGGGTGGGGGCATATGTGTATGGAATATCCATCACGTTTTGGGCCTCAGCGGGTCCCCCCCCCCCTCCAGGATTTAAATAGCATCCGCTGGTAGTTATATGCATGCCATCTTCAAACTCATGGTGCACCGAGAGTCAGAGATGTTTATCACATGATTTTACAAAAGGAGACTTACTACAGCTCCAAAGGTGGTATGAGTGCTGGAGATAGACGGCACAATCAAGCGATGCTAACATCAGTTTAAAGTAGCACAGCCCGTCTCTTGACTCTCCTGTAGCTGCCAGTATGACTCATCCTTAGACATGTACTGCAGGCAGATATTATTTTGCTAACAGCCAGTACATATTATGTGTACATGTAGTTCTTAGTAGCTACTCCAGCATCACTGATAGGCATGCTTCCGGGTTTAGCTATTATTCTCACCACTGACTGGCTCACAATAATGCCAAGCTTCCCGACCCACCCCTTTTGCAATAGGGTCGGCATGGCCCCGCCCCCCAAGGGTAGATCTTCCTTCTTTGTGTATAGTTGTGAGGCCGTTGCTACATGTAGCTACCCCTGGTGTCTTTGAGTCCCACGAGGCATCTGTGCTTGTGTAACCGTATAGTTATGAAACCTTCCCCTCCCCCCTTTGTATGTAGGTTGAGTACTATGGCACCATCAGCATCGGAACTCCACATCAGAATTTCACAGTGGTCTTTGATACCGGATCTTCCAACCTCTGGGTGCCGTCAGCTGAGTGTGATCCCTCGGACGAGGCCTGCCGTGAGTAGAGGGGGGCTCTACTTGTATTATTGTGTGACTGTTACTGCTCCTTGGAGACTTTTTCTGGGGGCTCTGTATTCAGGAAGACATGGAAACAATAGAAGAAGAGTAGGAGCTAGTGGGAAACAGTAGCACAGTCTTGTTGGTTATAGGTGTGAGGTGCCACGCCCTCTTTGCTGAGGGGACTTACCTGCTCCTTTTCTCTCCTCTGCCTTTTCTGTCTCTTATCTCCCTACCCCTTGCTCCGTGCCTCCTCCTCCCCCCTTTTTGCTCTCTCCCTCTTCTATCCCCTTGCTCCCTCCCCTCCCCCCATCGTCTCCCCTCCCTCCTTGCTTCCTACCTCCTCCTCTACGCCTCCTTCTCCCTGCGACCTCCTTCTCTCCCCTGTCCGGCCCCTCCTCCTCTCCTTGCTCCCTACCTCCCTCTCCCCCATACTCTCCCTCTTCCCTTGCTCCCTACCTCCCTCTCCCCCATGCTCTCCCTTGCTCCCTACCTCCCTCTCCCCCTCCTCTCCCCTCTCCCCTGCTCTCCCCTTGCTCCCTACCTCCCTCTCCCCCTCCTCTCCCCTCTCCCCTCCTCTCCCCTCTCCCCTGCTCTCCCCTTGCTCCCTACCTCCCTCTCCCCCTCCTCTCCCCCTCCTCTCCCCTCTCCCCTGCTCTCCCCTTGCTCCCTACCTCCCTCTCCCCCATGCTCTCCCCTTGCTCCCTACCTCCCTCTCCCCCATGCTCTCCCCTTGCTCCCTACCTCCCTCTCCCCCTCCTCTCCCCTCTCCCATGCTCTCCCCTTGCTCCTACCTCCCTCTCCCCTCCTCCCCTCTCCCCTTGCTCCCTACCTCTCTCTCCCCCATGCTCTCCTCTCTCCCCTTGCTCTCTCAGAGCTTCATAGAAAATACTACAGCAACAGATCGAGCACTTACGTACCAAACGGAGAGAAGTTCAGTATCCAGTATGGCTCCGGCAGCCTCAGCGGCTTCCTTAGCCAGGACACCGTCACTGTGAGTAGCCTGGGTCACATGACTACCATTTGATTATCACATGACTACCATATCTTATTGCCTTAGCACTTGGTATCCTTAGACACATGACACAGGATTATCACCTGAGTATCCTGTTATAGTTATGTAATTGTCATATATACATGTGTATACACACACACACACACACACACACACACACTATAGGTGGCTGGTCTAGCTGTAAAGAAGCAGATATTTGGTGAGGCCGTACAACAGCCAGGGACTGCCTTCGTTGATGCCAAGTTTGACGGGATCCTGGGCATGGCCTGGCCGTCCATCGCTACGGACCAGGTCACTCCCGTCTTTCAGAACATGGTCTCTCAGGGGCTGGTCAGCAAGCCTGTATTTGGATTCTACCTCGATAGGTTGGTTGATGTGGACCACGTGACAGTCATGTGATTGTCACATGATCATTTAAGGCTTTCCTGTCTATGTATGTATATCAGCTACTTGACGACAGGAATCCTACATGGAGCATATGGGCACCTACCCATATATGTACACACACACACACACACACCCATGCACATGTATGCACCCACACACAGAGATGATACGGGTAAGCTTGGAGGTGAGCTGCTCTTGGGAGGCACAGACCCCACCCACTTTTCAGGAAGCTTGCAGTCTGTTCCTCTGTCCCATGAGACGTACTGGCTGTTCAAGATGGATGGGTGAGTGCCACCTACATGTATGTCTGGACGTTGCCTTGCATGTGGAAGGTATCTTCACTCTTCCCCAATGCATGATGTATATACACACATATGTGAGAAAAGGGACCACTTTGCGTATTTTAAAAAATTTCTAATTTTTGACAATTTTCAAGCAGTCATATCTCGACAAGCATTAGGCAGACATGAATGCTTCTTGGTGCAGTATAAGTACCAGCCTTTAACTGAAGGAATGCCACACTATTGGTCTGCAGCTCCCTGTTTCTGTGATGTATAAAGGGCTTCATTTAGGGGGGCGGGAGGGGGCATTTCCCCCCTTGGACATTTCAACCCTTCAAAATTGAATATTGCTCACTATACGCACGCCCCCCAAATGTCTTCCGACGTGCTTTTGCCCCCCCTTGGGGATTTTCCTAAATGAACCCCTGGTATACCGTGGTAGCACTGTGTGCATTTGAGAATGCACCAAATTATAGTCCTTTTCTTATATCTGCTCACATATATAGCTGTATCAGATGAGCCCAAAGGGTGAATGCTGGTTCATGCAACAGCTTTGTTGCCCGTAGTGATCCATTGCCACACCCATCATCACCTCCACCCGTACCCATTCTGTGTAGTGTTATCGGCCTTGAAAGATTTAGTTGCCAAGCAACCTACAAATGCACGATGACATTTGTATATGCAACACACAGTGACACACACACTCACACACACACACACACACACACATACAGTGTCCTAGTCGGTGATAAGAAGGAATTCTGTACCAGTAGTTGTGGAGCGATCGCTGACACCGGCACTTCCCTCATTGTTGGACCACCGACTGAAATTGAAGCCCTGAACGAGAAGATTGGAGCCAAACTGGACCCACAGCAGGGCGCGGTGAGTGGAGCATCTTCATTCACTAAATGTGTCACATATGGATAGAATATGTTACATTGCTTCCAATGAATTCAAGAAGGTGTAATGGAGCTGAGAGAAAATTCACTTTCAGCTGTTAAAATTTTATCAGTACACACGTCACTTAGCCCTATACCTAACTCACCCAGTTCCGATACCACAAACCCCATTCCAGCCTCCCTACATGTATGCATATATGAGTATTAAGCATTAGGAAGTAGTAACTATCGACTTATTTTGCAGGTTTGTACTTAGAGTTTTATAGTACGTAAAGGTAGTACTGGTTCATATTTTAGACTCTAGCCCCTCCAACATTCCCCTGGGAGGGTGTGAGCATATCAAAGTTTGGTACAGCACTCCAGGATATGTGCAGTGAGGTCAAAGTCCTAGGTGAACTACCGTAGAGAGCTAAGCGCTGGGTGAACACTTCCCTCCTTCGTCTCCGTTCCATTCCTCCTTGGGCATCCTTTTCAATTTTCTGATGCTGGTACACGTCCATCAAATTTTGTGTTCTGTGTATTGAGCTGTAACCTCATCTCCTTCTTCCCATCCCCAGTATGTGGTGGACTGTAACAAGGTGGCTGACCTCCCTAACATCGGCTTCTCCATGGGAGGCCACACCTTTGACCTCACTGGGCAGGAGTACATTCTGGAGGTCAGTGACCCACGATGGAATGGTGTCCAGGGCTTCATTTAGGGGGGGGGGGGGGGGGGGGGGGGCTTGCCAGAATCTCAGCCCCCTTGGAACCCTGGGACACCTAATATCTCTTTGTAGTATGTTTGTACAAATCTCGGATCACTATTGCAGTAATACAGTTTATTAGCTACGCCCTATCACCATGTGTACAAGTTGAGATGTAAACGTCGCTATGATTGAGGGGTTGGGTTCTTGTGAGAAACATTGCACGTTACACTGCACGATTTGGCTCACCTTGTATCTCTGCTCGTCCATGGCAGACACGGCCCTTCTCAGAGAGTATACCAACCCGAAGGCCAAATTATCTCCATAGCTTCGTCTCTGTAATTTCCAGCAACAATAGTTTAGCTGCTCCCATTACATCTGCATAGCGGTTCTATCGTATACCCACATCTGTATTCACCCACTGTACTTACACTTGGCAGTGTGAATACGCTCGATACATGTAGCAATAATAATCCCCTCTCACATAAACACGAACACACCACACACACACACACACACAACACACACATATTGGTGGGACACAGTGTTGTAGGGCTGTATAGTAGCATTATGTTTATTGGCATTCATCAACATGTGGTGATTGAAATGTGGACACTAAGACTAGTACAAAACACATGCACTCTCAATGCCACTTGCTTCTTTGTATCTCGTTCCCATGATCCACTCCCCAGCTTTTCTCACACTGTGTAGAAAAAACGGTGAGAGAAAATTTGGGAGTGGAGCCTGGGAACGAGGCTACATGTATCTATAGTTCCCCAACCTTTCCATTTGGCAGTGTGGTTTGCTTGAAATAATCATTGTTCTACTGTCATAGCCATTAACCTGAATTACTTCCGACTCTTACATTCGTATGTACCTTATCTGGCACACACACACACACACACACATACACACGTACACACACACACACATGTACACGCACGCACACACACACACACACACACACACACACACAAACAAACACACACATACACACACACACACACACACACATACGCACCATAGGACGAAGACTCCCAGGGCCAGAAGGTGTGTATCAGTGGGTTCATGGGTCTGTCCACTCCCGAGGGTCTCTGGATCCTGGGAGACGTCTTCATCGGGGTCTACTACACAGAGTTCGACGTGGGAAATAAACAGCTCAGCTTTGCCAAGGCTAAGCTGTAGAACCATCATTACTGTACTGTAGTTTATTGTTCGATACTCTGTAGCATGTTGTATCATGTTGCTGTTTAATTATTAGTCTTGTAATGTTATCGATTACTGATTGTGGTGACTGCTGCCATGCACTCCAATATTACAAATGACATGTACCATGTATGCCTTCTGATTATCAAATCATTATTGAATTTTAATAGTTATAGCTATAAATAAGCTTAATATTAACATCCTGCATGAAAATTCGTGGTCAGCGTACTCAATAAAACAGTAGATTTTAGCGGGTATACCTAATTTCCGGGACGGTGTCACAGGAAATTCGGTCGCTAGGAAATTCAGTCGCGGCGACAAAATTTCCTAGGAAATAATGTCGCGTACTGGAACCCCACGACGCTAGATTTTGTTGCCACCCTGGATACATGTACATAGGCAAGGTACTGAATTTTCTGGTGATGTTTTACAGCAGCGATGGATCAGCTAACACATGATGATATTCTACGATACCTACGCCTATGTACCAGGACGTATGCTGACCTTCAGGTTGATGCATAGATAATATGAAGCTATATAGAGCGTCCCAGAAATTAGGTACGCGTATTTTCCAGATACATCCCGAAAAATTTGCGATATAGGATTGTATGGCTTCCACACCTATTTTGCTGGTTAGAATTTCGATAACTGCGCCACAGCGTAATTGACGTACTAAGTTCCTACCACTCTAATCATGATCTTTTGCCACATGCAACTAACCCTAACCACCGAAAACCTTCAACCTCAACCCCTGAAACACTGTACAACTCTCTACAACCACTGAAAACCTCTAAAACCTCTAAAACCTTTACAACCCCTGAAACCCCTGAAACTTTCTCTACAACCACTGAAAACCTCTTAAAACCTCTAAAACCTTTACAACCCCTGAAACTTTGTACAACCCTCTACAACCACTGAAAACCTCTTAAAACCTCTTAAAACCTGTACAACCCCTGAAACTTTGTACAACCCTCTACAACCACTGAAAACCTCTTAAAACCTCTAAAACCTTTACAACCCCTGAAACTTCGTACAACCCTCTACAACCACTGAAAACCTCTTAAAACCTCTAAACCCTTTACAACCCCTGAAACTTTACAACCCTCTGCAACCACTGAAAACCTCTTAAAACCTCTAAAACCTCTAAAACCGGTTGTAGCAACTATTTAATTGAATCTTACTTCCCCTATTTTAAGCCACATATGTGCAAGTGGAGAGCACTAGCTACCTTCTTCCGCAAGACACTGGCCGCTCTGTCGGGAACGACATGTATGTCCAGTCTCGCAGGCCAGACTCACGTGCGCAGAGCGGTCCGCTCTGCGCACGTGAGTCTGGCCCACGGGACTAATATACGCACCTACATGCCCGTCGTTCCTTGTTTTCATTCATAAACGGGAAAGTGTTTAAACAAGTGACAAGCATAGTTTACTATCAACAAGATATCAATCAAGTACATGCAAAACATAACATTGCCTAGCTACCACTTCTGGGTTTTGGGTTCCGGCTGCAATAGCTAATAGCTAGCCTTGTCTTTAGCTAATGGCTCCAGGTAATGGCAGTACCCGATGGAGACCCTTTGTACTGGATAGCTGGGGTGGCCAGGTTGTTTCCCCAAGGAACTACAGCTCGTATGGAAGTTGTTGAACAGCCAACATAGTACATTCTCATTCGATTCCCAGAGCAGCTGCTTGCATATTCAGGACCACATGCAAATACTTTGCAGCAAATGAGCGTTCCAACATGGTTGACTTGGTCGATGGAATAGGTCACTCTCAACCCAGGGCTACCAAAGATGCTGGTAAATGACCTGCAGGCGGGTCCATAGAAAAATGGAGGCGCATAACACCCATTGGCATCTGCCACAAGTGCTAGGAACGCAATTACAAGCAGAGCTTTAAGCATCATCTATAGGAATAGAACCAGCAAAGCATGGACAATAATTAATAATGAACAAAATAAATTATAATGACATAGCTATAATTATATATGATGCATGCATGCAATTATTAATTTAACTACTGAAACTAGCTATACAATTTTAGTAAAATGCTGCCTTACAGTTACCTTAACCCTTTGAACGCCATAGCCACATTTATGTGCCCATATAAAATAGTGAAAAGCATGTACTTTATATTAACGTCTAATATAAAAAGCTAATATAAAATCATATAAGCCTCATGGCTGTATTAAAACTTGGCTGGGAAAGAGTTAAACAAGTATTCTTCTCGCAGTAGTAGGAAATACCACCTTAGCAGAGTGCCTATGTCTTTATATATCTGTGAGCTGACCTATAATAATTGCACTCTGACCCAAGGTGTCATAATTATGACAACTTGAAAGTATATTATCAGCAATTCTTTGCTGCCTTGCAGTCTAGCTGCTGTGCCATATGACATATGTTGAAAGTATAAGATCTTTGTTGCCTGATAAACTTTTGAACTCTCTATAGATATAATATAATTATTGCATCCTGGCTGCTTCCCCATATGACACCCTGAAAGTATATATCAGCAATTCTTTTGTCACAGTCAAATGACATCACTATAATTAGGGTACATATTATCTACACAAGGACCCTCTGGACAGGATCAGTGATAAACAGTTTATCATCACTGACCGTCTCGGTGAGGGGACTACTATGAGGCCCCTACGTATGAGCGCCTTCCTCCACACTGTATCATACCCCACTACTCTGAAGGTGTGAGCACCTCCCTTGGTTCTTTCCGCAGGCAATCATACCAAGTTCACAGCAAAGTCCTCCTCTGTTGCCCAGGAGTGGGTGGAGAAGATTAGGGCAGCCATCGCCCAGGAGGAGGAGAGAGTGAGGAGAGAGGTAGGGAGTGGAACACAGTCTGGATATGCACTGCATTCTGTGTACCTGAAACCAGAGGTCTGACTCTACACCTGTACCTTCTCCCCTGTAGGTTGAGAGGTCGCTGATCAAACTATAGCATCTTGAGAGCAATGACTGTATTGTGTAGTACATCTTGGCCCCGCCCCCTGGCATATGTGGGGATCACTGTGGGCCCATGCCTTCGAAAGGCATTGTGTTGGCATCGATATCTGCACTGTGGTGCATTAATAATAGAATCAGGGCTGTGTATGTAGTATATATAATGTGTGGATGTTATTGTACTATCAGCATTCTCATTCAAAGAGACTACTGTGATTGAAAGCCACACACACCACAATGCCATACCAATCATAATAGAGGGACTAATATTACTGTGTTGAGAATATAGTCCAGTTTTTGTTAGCTGTGAACTAGTCAACAGAAGCCTATAAGTTAGAATAACTACACTTGAAAATTCCAGAAAGGGACAGTGAAAATGAAATCTCAGGAAACCAGGATCCAAACATGCGGCTCATCCATAATATGACAGCAGCCAATATGTGCAATGTCATCAGCATAATATGGGAATACTAGTCCTGTCCCCCATGCTGATGACGTGCACGTTATCTTAATTTACTAGCTATAGTGAATTGGATCACAGTAAAGTTTGGAGCCAATTAAGGCTAAATCTTATTTTTGACAATAAAAATACAATGAATTTACTCTGCATGTTAGAATAAAACTGGGGAAAACCGAGGTAGGTATTACACGAGTAAGCGTAACAGTGACGGTGATGACAAACATGGTACTAGAATCTGATAGCACAAATAGGAAGTATGGAGCATGTGAAGTGGGCTACACAGGTTCCAACAGTTGAACAACATCCTGGAGTCCGTCAAACTCATTAAGAACAGTCACAAACTTGTCATAGTTGGCAGCATTTAGTTCCACTTGAGAGAGAACGGACTTCATCAGAATGCGCAGTTTATTAGTGTTGGTCACACCTCCCAGAGATGCTTCTTCCCAGGTGTTTCTGGTGATCAGTCTTGCGCTAAAGTACAGTTTGTCCGCCAGTTCTTCAGCACTGATCATGGGACTGAGTGCAGTCATTAATCTTGGGAAATTTGTGAACAGTCTTTGATACTGCTGTGTTTCTGTGCCATAGGAAACCAGTTCTGGTTCAGCTGAGAGGGTTGGACTTGATGCTATAAAAATAGAAACTTGTAAGTCAATTATCATACTGCAACTGACTACGTAGCAATCCTACTCACCTCTGTGAAGAGTAGCAGCGGCAGCAACTGAGGACTGTACCGTCTTCTGAGTCTCTCTCTCCTGTGCATCCTGTGTGAAGTGACAGGTACGAGCATGCATAGTTATAGACACAGTTACAGCGATTAGTCAATTAAATTATAGACATTGTCTTTAACTTCTTATGGATTTATCTAACTACATTGTACACAGGTTGCCATTTATGAATACTTACATCTGTAGATAGCTCCAGCAGTGGTAGCTACAGCTGAGGACTGCACTGGCTTTTCAGTCTGGTCCTGTTGGTGCATCTGTAATAGAAATGGTCAGATAGCTAGCAAGGTATATCAATAGCAAAATGCCCAAAAATATATATATACAGCTGTACAATTCCATACCTGGTACTGGATTGGATTCTTGGTCCTTGAACCACACTCTCTGTTGGTCATTCAGCTCCCCATACAGGTCCACGTCCTCGGTGCACGTCCACCAGGGGTAGTCCTCAATAATGGCAGCATGGAGGGGGCCACAGGTGAGTGATAGAGGCGGACTGCTGTTTGAGGAGTGGGGACAGAAGAACGCTACCGCTGGTGTATAGTTATTGTAACCGAGATTTTTCACGGCAGCATTGAGGCCAGTAAATATTGCATCCTTAATGGATGGGCAGACTTTGTGACAGATGGATGGAGGAGCATTGATATAAAGTTCAAAATGAGAGAAAGAATCAACCAGAGTTAGAGTGCAGGGACTCTGTGGTAGTTTGAACCTAATACAGTTCCTTGAGACTAATATGGGAGCACCACTGGGATGAACAACTTTCCACTGCTCTTGGTTGATGAGGTGGACAACCAAGCAACAGAAAACTCCGTAGCGAGGCCAGCCGCTAGGGAAGCGGACAAGAAGCGGCGATGCAGCTGAGGAGATGGGGCGATGCTTGCTGAGTTCGTCATCAGAAAGCATCTCCAGAAGGACCGGCATAAAGTACTCGTCATCTGAGATGGGAGCAAAGATCAAGAGCTCAGTGAGAAGCTTTGCAAGATCGGCAGGAGTGAAAAGCCCATCCACATAGTGCTTTGGAAAGTCACGGAGAAACTCAAAGGCAACAATACCTTGGTCTCGGAATCTCGCCCACTTTCCTGAAAAGGGCTTCTGGAGTTGCCTACCTTCCTTGGCTTCCTGAAGCCGATACTTGCGCTCTATCAGCTCAGACACCTTGTCTACTGGGACCTGCGAATCTGTGAAGACCACCCCTGGCAGGATCTTGGGGTAATGCAGGAGAATACTCAGCTCATTCAAGAATTTCAAGGCAGCATTGAAAGCATTCTCGTGAAATCCGAGTAAATGCGCGACCTCTGAGCACTCTTGTCTACTAAGAACTCTTCGTTTGAGCTGTTCTGCCAGATGCCGTAATATGAGCTCAAGGATGAACCACCAGATGGGAATATTCACCTTGCGGCTGCATTTTTCAATCTCCTGCCTCAGCATCTTGGCGATCCTCTCCTCCTCTTCTCCACGCCCTATCGTATTGACAGGGAAGATCAGCTCCTTGAGAGACTCTCCATAGAACACGAGCTCATCCTGCATGACGGGGCACAGGATACTACAGAGCTTCTCGTTCTTCTGTTGTCTGGTTTCACTGGGGCACTCACTCTCTTTGTCTTTGTGCGTACCCACCACGATGACTTTGGGAAGTTTCCCATCGGTTTGGCTAGATTGCAATGACCTTGTCATCACCTTCACAACTTGCTCACATGTGAGAGGTGAAGGGTGGGGAGTACCTACTGGGTGGCCACTGGCATCATAGTACTCCACCATTGGTCGTGCATCAAGCCGCTCAGAGAGGCGAAAGACTAAGACAGCAACAGAAGGGTGTTTTGAAAAGATGGGGATCACCTCATGAAATGGTGGCTGACCCCCAGTATCGAAGAAGTGGACTATCGGGATGGAGAAGAGCCGGCCAGATTCCTTCTCACAAGCGATTCGATCGGTGATGCTTTTGAGGATTGTAGAAGTAGCTAGCTTGGCTGGGGACGAGGTGGAATTAGTATCCTGTCTGGTGTCAGGGCTGTCTTCTTGTGCAGTAGCATGAGAGGGGGTAGCCTCAGGCTGTGGGCTGTTAATGGGAGTGGCCTCATCTTGGGTGTTGGAGGTATTGAGATCCTCATCTGGTGTGTCGGAGGTATCGGAATCCTCATCTGGTGTGTCGGAGGTATTGGAATCTTCATTTGGAAGTAGCGTTTGGAGTGCTTCACTCAGATCGGATGGCAATTCCAGTTTGCAGGCAATTCGATCACATAAAAGTGGAACTACATCGGCCACCATAACTGCCAACTCATCCACAGTCAGCTCACGCCAACGTTCCTCAGAGATTTCTATTCGCATTCCTGATACGGCTCGAATCGGACGTTCTCCTGGTACGGCTGGAATCGGACGTTCTCCTGGTACGGCTGGAATCGGGCGTTCTCCTGATACGGCTCGAATTGGGCGTTCCAGGCACCCCGTACTGACTCTGAGAATCGCGGGTGCTATACCGAGGAGAAGGCGCTTTAGAGCTGATTTACCTGCTCCTGCCAAGCCTTCGATCAGGCACTTAGACAGTTGGGCCTCGATGTAGCCTTCTTTCAGGGCTTCTTCTAAAAGCCGTTTTGATTCTAGAGAGAGGTAATACCACATAGCATGGGTGAAGTTTTGCAACTACATTATTCATCCACTATTGTAGTAGCTGTGATCCATAAAAAGATGTAGAAGACTTGCTACAGAAGTGTACCCCGTAGTTTTGATATCAGATATTTGTAAGCTACAAGACAACATTTGTATACAAAAGAAAAATCAGTACCAAATTTCAATTGTGAATATAGTTTTGCAGTATGATAAAGAGTTGTGATGAGCTGCCGCACACAACAGCATATTTACAAATACCAGGCATACAATCTCTCAACAATTAGAGAATTTATGAATAATCTCATTTAAGCACACACTAATGAGGTGTCTTAGTAGTGAAGACACCCAGCAGCTGGTGTCTTATAACTAAAGCACCTGGCTCCCAGTAAAATACCTGCATGCATTGTGAATTCAATTAGTGGAGCATGCAGCATGATTCCATTCATTTCAAATGCCGAGAAAGGTTGGTGGCTGAGCATGTTGAGGGAGCCTAAGAGGATAAGATTTTTGGCTTACAAATCAGTGGAAAATCGATGTAGGAAGCACGGTAAGCTAGTACTGTTTGTCTGTGGCTAGTTTTGCTGCATTTCTGTGCATTTCCGTATGTGGCACACGCTGCCAGTCTACCGTTTTGTGCCAATATGGCAGGCTAGGTAGGTAGCTATCCCAGCTACTAGCAGTTCTTCGTAGTTGCTATAGTTGTTGGGTGTATTGTAGATAGTAGTTATCTCGAAAGCCTGCATCATGATAACATCGTATCATGCCAAATGGTAGTCTGTACCCAGCCGTCCCAGCTTTTTTCGCTTCCAGTAAGAAAAAGCGGAACGCCTGGGAACACTTCTCACGTGCGTGACGTAAGATTTAATGAACGTGGGCACGGGTAACCGCAAGCAATAAGCTACCCACGCGAATTAACGGTCGCTTTATCTGCACGATGTCATTCTGAATTGCGCAATTGCGCGAATTGCATGTGTGCAGTTTGTGGTGTCGTGACTTGTGCTCTAGCTTTGTCTTGTGTCGGTAAATCTCACTAACTACGCGAGAGGATAGCTATATAGTACGCGTGCATATGCTCGAGTTATCGACTCTGTCACTAGTCCTGGGACGGCTGGATGAATCTCTTGTACCGCCTTCGGGGGTCCAGCGTCTTAGATGTCTGCCAAAGGTACGTTTTTATACAGGAGCAAATAAAAATTGGTTGTGGAACCCAGGGATAACCGTAGTAACTGAGCGTACGTGTATGTGCCCGTATGCGTGGGCAAGCTGAACTTGGTTGCCATCTTGCGCCATTGTACCCCCACGCGCAATTAAGTCGGTTCTACCCTTGGTTCTACCTTTACGTCACGCACGTGAGAAGTGTTCTGTCACGTAATATTTGGACCCCCGAAATATTCGTTCCCCCCGGAACGGATATTTCAACTTCCGCGTGAAATAAACGATCCCCCCTTGAAATATTGGTTCCCCCTTCCTATATGCACCATCGTGGAAGCCGAGAAGCGCTATCTCCTAGTTTTTAGCTTATCCTATCTTCTACTAGTTCTAGCTTCTATATAGCTCCTAGGTGAGTCCTAGCTAACCCTTCCTAGCTCCTAACTCTGGACTACCAACCGGCGAATGATAACTGTCGCGACAAACGCTCGAGTTGGCGGAGCTGCTAGTTACAAGATTCTAGCTCTTTATATTTATAGTGTGCTTGCACATAGTTTTAGTACAGTCACTGTAGACATACATAGCTAACTATGTATCAGTAGAACCATAGATAAGCAATATTATCTATGGTAGAACGCTGGATTTACAGTGAGTGGCATGAGTGGGTGGAGCTTGTAACTCGAGCTTTCAGTACTGTGAGCATATTGCAAGATTTAAAATCGAATAATAACGTTAAACAAAGAGCTAACTCTCTGCTAAAACATCTGTCTACCCACCGGCTTTATCGAAGGACAAGAAAAAGCGCCGTGAAACGTACTGTCCTGGGGGAACAAAAATTTCAGAGGGGGTCCATATATTTCAACACTTGCGCTGAAATATAAGTTCCGGGTTGTCCAAATATTTCGAAATATAAGGACCGGGGGGACCATTTTTGGGGGGTCCAAATTTTTCGTGACAGTTCCCAGGCGTTCCGCTTTTTCTTACTGGAAGCGAAAAAAGCTGGGACGGCTGGGTACGAGGCTAGCCAAATGGTACTTCTGCCAAGCTCTGTGCCAATGTGAAACTCTGCTTTATTTGACATCTAGGTCAGTTATTGCCGAGCGCAGCGAGGCCAATAATCGCGACCTATGGGCTCAACAATCTCAGCTAGCGTCTATATATATATATATATATATATATATTTCCATATGGGAGATGTCTGTCACGCTTGGGGGGCCCCGGGGCAGCAACACGTGTTCAAAATGGCGTCTCTGGTAGTTACATGGATGCCGTCTTCGAACTTGTGGCGCCCGAAGACTCAGACGTTTGGACAAATCTACCACATCCTTTTACCAGGGAAGGCTTACTACAGCTCCCAGGTTAGTAGAGTTTATGTACACTCTGTATAAGTAGAGATATGAGCGCTGGAGACAGACGGCACGATCGAGCGATACGAACGTGAGTTCAAGCACTACAGCCCCTATCTCTGCTCTCCCGTGGCATCCATGGCTGATCCCTGGAAAATGTAGGTAGCGACATCATTCTCCTGGATGTCAGTCGCTTTCTCGTAGCTGCTCTAGCATTCCCTGTTAAGCTCTTATTCTCGCGACTGGCTGACTCGCGAAAATAATCGGTTCGTGTGCATCCGGGGTCTACCCAGCCCCAGTACGCACCCCGTGTGCATCCGGGGGGCTACCCCGCCCCAGTACGCACCCCGTGTGACGATGTCAGCAAACTACAACGAAACCCCACAACTGTTTGCATGTGACCACAAGCCTCTCCCCTCCATACAGTGCATGTCTACATCTAATAGTGAACGCGAGGCATAGTGCGCTTGCGTATACCTAGTTTATGAGTTAGCAATGAAGGACTGATAATACACACCATTTTCGGCTTCACCTCGGTATTACTGACGCTACCATCGGGATTGAAATCCTTGAAGAAACCTGCTGCAAGTGTCTACCTAATACTTAGACCAAAGCTAGGCAGCCTTACTGAGCTCATCAAAGACACAAACAAGAGATGAGAGGCAGTAGGAAGGCTGCATACATGGAAACATAAACACCCTCCAGTGGCTAATGGAGAGACCAGCTCCTTCAATACGTTACTGGTGAGGATGAATATAATTTCACACTGATGCCTAGTTAAATTAGCTGAACAAAACAATGCCCGAGTTTGAGAGACAGTAAATACTATCAGCCCCAGCTACAAATTTTGCTGTATCATGCACGAGAACCAGAGGGTCATTGAAGGCCTGGGAGCTACTTGGAAACAAGTTTGAAACTAAAAGCCGGAGAATGTGAACCACTGGAAGTTTCATAGTATTCCTACATCCGCATTAACATGAGTGTACGGTGAGCTAATCTATTTCTATCACTAACTCAACTGGCATAATAAAAAAAACTGAGCTAAGAGATAGTAGTTCTGACAAAAACTTTGTGACAATTGGTTGAACTAACTACATTAGCTACACTGTATCATATCAGGTTCTGAGACAGAATGAGTACTTGACAATCTCATGTACGTACACAAAAATACAAACCTTCATATGCAATGTTCTGCATGTGCACAATTTTCCATAACTTTTGAACAAGCACTGGAAAGTAGATTGTGTTTCTGTTTCTTAACAGAGACACACGTACAGTCCACCATTCCAGTTACAGCCAATGGCCTGGAAGGTGAGGCTAGCCTTGACGTATGATACTACATACATATGTAGCAACACAGTACCAGAGCTATGCACCATAATCATTACACTGTTGGTCTTAGCAGGCCATAAGGCTACAGGGCGCTTTTCCCGTGACTTCATGGGCCACTCCTGCCGGCCTACAGTCGCATGTTTGTGCAAATGTATGAATAGTACAGGAACGTATTACATCACACAACCTGTATTGTGAATTTCACACATTAAAACAATGTCATAGTGAATAATATTTTTTGCTGCCATTGAAAAGGATAATTAATCTCATGTAGCCTCCTGGTTTGTCTCCTGCTGTCAGTGAGATCTTGTCTTGTTTACACTCCTGATTCGAATCCATGACTGTCTGTCAGTGATCGATGACAACGAATGAACTACCAACTGACATTTGAAATATCATACCGTACTCCATATATAGGGATGGCTCCGGAAAAAAATGGCTGCCCCATTGTATGCGTACAAAGTGACATGTTGAAAATTCTGCCCTAAGCTTAGTCATAAACTTTTGTGGACCATACCTGTCATTCTCGAGTGTTTTCAACAGTAACAGAACTGTTAATGCTGACAGAGTGCATCACTGAAGTGCCAAATCGGCAAGTCTCTAAATCGGCAAATAGGAGCAGAGTTGTGAAGGAATGTTTGCCACCTTTTAATCATATTCATTGCACTTTCAGGACGCTCCACCCAATTTCCTGTCATGCCCCTTGGTGGGAAACTTAACTATTACGCTCTATGGAAAAATCGTTACTTTAAGGCTCTAGACCAGCACTGCGATACCAATTTGGAGAATGCTGCTTACCACAGCATGCGAAGGTGCAGTAGATTAACTACCTAAAGGCAATCCTCGAGATAGCTGACGGATCCTTGGTTCTGCCACGAAAACGCTCCATTCTCCATAGAGTTAACATTCCCACCAGGGGGCGTGACCGGAACGTCCTCAAACTGCAATGAATATAATTTCAAGGTGCTACAAAGTGCTAAAAATTCCTTCACGCCTCTACGGGAAATCCTCCTATAGTCTTCAGCTTTCTTCTGGTTTCTTCTTCCGAGGGATAGCACAACAATGACTGAAGCGATAATAATGATTCAAACGCGAAGAAGCGCTACTGGATCTGGGCTACTGCATACACAGCAAAATAGTTACAGGGATGTAACAGTATACGACCTGTAATGGGTCCATATTCGTCCCCATAACAGGAAGTAACCGCAGCTTCCTGTTAAAGGGACGTTGCGAACGTGGATGAAACAACCTGTATGCAGTATGCATACGAGTACTCCTACACAAAATGGGCAGTAACTTCTCTGAGGCAAACGGTTGCAACCTCCAAAGTCCGTGTACTGATGACTTTACACTTTCACGTAGCCACCACCAAATAGTCGCGTTTTTTGGAGGTAAGCGGACACCTGTTACAATGGGAGGAGCTCAAAGTTTGGGGTTGGTAGATAATAAGTGTCTGTAGTCCTTAATATTAAGGAGAGATTTTAAGTGCTTCTATAAAGGAGAGATTTTAAGTGATGTAATGCCTTATTATTAAGGAAAGATTTTAAGTAGATACATCCTTTTATAAGGTAAGATTTTATGTGGCTTTGCTTTGAATTGCACTTAAAAGTCATCCTTTTCAGCGTGGAAGGTAATTTTATATTATAAGGAGCATTTTATGTGATTTACTAACACACGTAATTTGAAGCTTTATGCTGTTAAGGATGTATTTTAAGTAGTCAATAGAACCTTTATGTTGTACATCAACGTATATTAAGCACAACCAATGTCAATTTCACTCCCCCTTCTCCCCTCCCCTTCCCTTACCCCCTCTAGACTACCCATCCAGCTCTACTTCCCTTCCTGTACAGCTGATGTCTCTGCTTTCCCCACCTGTTTTCCGTCTCAGGCTGGACGTGGATGAAACAACCTGTATGGTGGGGTAGTAGAGCTTCGTGTTGGAGGCTGTGTTTCTGATGTAGGCGTAATCTCTGTTACGCAGAACGGAATGGAACAGAACAGGATGTAGCGGCAAGTACTCACCTGAAGTACCTTGAGAATCACTGCTGAACAGTTGTAGTGTGCTAACTACTTTCCCTGGGTTTATAGTACAATTCAAAGATGAGCTGTTGTCATCTGGCAGGGCTGGATGTAAGAAACCTTCTTGAGGATTGATGTTAACATATCCCAACAAATTGGAGGTCTTGTAAATACCATCTAAAATGTCCTGTCGAATTTTTGGTAATATTTTTTCGGGAAGACAACTGACTTTGAAGCAAGAAGACAGTGAATCACTGAGTGTCACACGGCTGGGAGTCTCCCCTGGGACTTCAAAAGTAATACTATTTCTGAAGACTTGAACAGGTGTACCAGATTGCATTAGGAGCTTCCACTTTGAGTATGAAATAAGGCAACAGACAAGAGCACAGAAAAAGCCCATTGGTAGTCTACCACCAGGGAAATAGAGCAGCAGTGGTGCAGAGGAAGATATTTGCTGACGTTCAGCATGCACAGCTACTGGTAAGAGTGAGGGCATAAAATAATGACTTCAGCTACAACTAAATGTGCTACAAATAGCTGTATCATCTCTGAAGGAGTGAATAAATCTGGAATGTAGTGATGGGGAAAGTCACTCAAAAGTTCAATTGTAAATATTCCATGCTCTCTAAACTTCACTAGACGGCCTGTGGTAGACGTTAGAGTGGTTTGGATTCTTTTAACTTCTGGCTATACTCAAACAATTCCATCTGCTTGACAAGGGGTATGTGGGGGTCAGCAAAAATGACCTGTGGCAGTATAGCGTCATAATAGTAAAGAAATTTGAGGCTATGTAGGTACTTAAGTGCTGCCTCAGTTGACCTTTCCCCTAGGTGAAACCTGCTAGCAATACCAAGGCACTCTGCTTTGCTTAGTATTCCTCTTGCTAAATCCTGTACTAATTTCTGTAGTGCTAAATGAAGCCCATACCACTGGAGTGGGATTTCATCAGGTATAAAATTTTGTCTTTCCACAAATACTTCGCATAAGTTGTTCGTGATCTCTTTTTCTTCTGGCCCAGGTTCCTTTGCATTTACTGGAAATATAATATTTCTTAACTCTCCGCCATAATAGAAAATGTTATCTTGGAGTCCTGGGGGGAGCATATTCTGGAGTTTTACATTTTTCTCTTCACGTGTTTCACTTTTATGTTCCTGGTCTTTGTGTGTACCAATTATTGCAATATCTCTGTGCCTATTGTCAGAAGTCTTCAGGACCTGTAACTCCAATGTTCTTCTCAGCATTTCCTCATTGGTGAACACAGATTGGTAAGTACTCACAAGTTCACTTTTATCATTGTAGTTTTCAACAATTTGGTGCTCACTAAACTCTTTAGAAAGATTGAGCACAAGGAGAATTCCTGTGGCTTTGTCAAGATAGTTAGGCAAAACTTCAAGAAAATCAGGCCTACCGATGTAAATGTCAATGACATCCACACAATCAAACTCCAAATTATCCTCTGAGTCAGAAGCATTTTCAATTTTTTTTGCAATAGTAAGTCATCTTCAATATTCGAAAATATTGGATGTTTTAGTGAAGCTGGATGAACTGACAATTGGTTTGGCACTGATTCTAAATTTGCTTCTTGAGACTGTGGTTGTATAGAACTCATACACGCTGTGTCTGATATTTCAGAATCATTCCTCTTTCCCAAGTCTTTCCCATATCTTCCTATCCTAGTTACTCGGATTAGATGTTTGAGATATTGTACACTGTGGCATAATGTAGGAGGGATTTCTCCCATCATCATGGCCAGTAGATGAGTCTTCCCAACTCCGGCAGCGCCAAGGATGAAAAGCTTGAAGTTTCTTGACTTTATGAACCCATACTTCATTGCTGCTGTTTTGAAGATTTGTGTAGTCTTTCCCATACCTTCCTATCCTAGTTACTCGTACAAAGGCTACACAAACTCTACTATCCTGGGAGCTGTAGTAAGCCTTCCTAAGTAAATGTACGTGGTAAACGTGTCCAGATCTCTGATGCTTCGTGCGCTTTAAGTTCGAAGACGGCATGCAGTAACTACCAGAGACGCCATTTTAGCCATGTGCTTTGTAGGGGCCCCATAAGGAGACATATAAAATGTATATAGTTTTGTTTTGGCCATAACACCTCACAGAAAGTGAAAGTAGAGAAACCCTACGTTGAAAATCTTAGTTTTCACCCAAGGATCATAATGGTATAAGTTTCGAACCTCTGTGACCCCAAACACTACATTATTGGGGCGAGCCTGAGCGAGGCCCACACTAGTCATGTCAGCGGTGCATTTTCTCTGAATGTATGTATTAAATATCGTACGTATGTCGTGCCGCATATTTGATGTTCATATAATTTAACGCTTTGCAATCTAATTTTGCAATTCCAATTTCTCGCGCTCTCACTTAGCAGTTGAACTTTCATGTGACCACATCCTGAGAGTGACTGAGTGAGGCATGAACAATTATTTTTAGTATAGTGTGAAGACTTAGTAGTATGTACATCAAGCATTCAGTTTGACCATGCTAAGTTATCCATCAGACCTCTGAGACATGATTACAGTTCATAGTAGAAAGTCTTCATAGTGTGTTTTTCTTTGGCTTCAGTCGAACTCCACAACAATTTCTGCTTTGGCAAATTGTGTTGCATGCTGTGTAATATCTCTGGCTGGTACATGTTGATATCACTCCTTATACTTGCGATGCAGTGTTGCAATGTATACTTTCAATGCACATGTGTGTTTGTGTGCAGCTGTAGAAAATGGTAGTACACACTGTGTCCTCAGTTTTTCCCCCAAAAGCCTGTTAGTGTAGTGTCCCAAAAGTGTCTCCATTTGCAGCATGCTGTGACCTCCTGTGCTGTAGTAGCTTGTGCACTGATGGGATACTATCTACTCTACTGGTAACTGCTGTGTTGTATAAATGTGCGCTGTACTGCATTGTTTAGTCCTGTGAGCAATTGGAGGCTTAAGCTGATGCAAGATATGTTTTGGAGCATGTGACTGAATTCAGATTCCACACCACCTTTGGATTGTAATTTAGATTCCACACCACCTTTGGATTGTAATTCAGATTCCACACCACCTTTGGATTGTAATTTAGATTCCACACCACCTTTGGATTGAGTTCAGATTCCACACCACCTTTGGATTGTAATTTAGATTCCACACCACCTTTGGATTGTAATTTAGATTCCACACCACCTTTGGATTGTAATTTGCTCCATCTTTAATGCTTTAGAGCATGTGACTTAATTCTGACCTTGTCTTAATTTGCTGGGTCTTTCAGTCATGTGAGCTGGTGGAACACAAGCTGATGCAAGTTGTGTCTTGAAGCATATTAATATAGAACTGAATTTAGATTGCATGCATACCTACCATTTTGGATTGCACCTTAATTTTAGTGTTGTAAGCGCGTGGAAGAGATGACTACATGTAGTTAGGTTAGTAAGATGCAAAATGTTATGATTGATATCTGTGAGTTAGGTTAGACTGGGAAATTGGAGTAGTATACATCATGATCAAAACTAGGCAATCAATGGCTATCCAACCTTTGTACTCTGCCTAACTGTAGCAGGTCCACATTGAAGCTGATGCAAGAAGTGAACATGTGACTCAATCAGGGAATTTACTGCTGGCTCAGTCATGTGATGAGGACATGGGAGGCAGTATTGCCTTTCCTGTGTTACTTTGGTCTTAATGGTCTCTCTTGGAAACTGTCTTTGAACTTTCAAAACAGCTTCCATCTGTATCCTGGACAACCCTATGATGTCATGGTAACGTTTGGGGTCACATGAGTATGACATAACCTATTCATTACTGGTTGCATCAGCCTTACCTTTTGTCCCCAGGGTTATCATAGCTGAGCCAATAATGGGGTGGGGGCATGTATGTGTATGGAATATCTGTCACGTTTTGGGCCCCAGCCCCCCCCCCCCCCCCAGGATTTAAATAGCATCCCCTGGTAGCTATATGCATGCCATCTTCAAACTCATGGTGCACCGAGAGTCAGCTATAACATAATTTTACAAAAGGAGACTTACTACAGCTCCAACGGTGGTATGAGTGCTGGAGATAGACAGCACAATCAAGCGATGCTAACGTGAGTTTAAAGCAGCACAGCCCGTCTCTTGACTCTCCTGTAGCTACCAGTATGACTCATCCTTAGACATGTACTGCAGGCAGATGTTATTCTCCTGATGGCCAGTACATGTGTACATGTACATGTAGTTCTTAGTAGCTACTCCAGCATCACTGATAGGCATGCTTCCGGGTTTAGCTATTATTCTCACCACTGACTGGCTCACAATAATGCCAAGCTTCCCGACCCACCCTTTTGCAATAGGGTCTGCATGCCCCACCCCCCCCCCTCCAAGAATAGATATTCCTTCTTTGTGTATAGTTGTGAGGCCGTTGCTACATGTAGCTACCCCTGGTGTCTTTGAGTCCCACGAGGCATCTGTGCTTGTGTAGCCGTATAGTTATGAAACCTTAATATGCCCCCCTCCCCCCTTTGTATGTAGGTTGAGTACTACGGCACCATCAGCATCGGAACTCCACATCAGAATTTCACGGTGGTCTTTGATACCGGATCTTCCAACCTCTGGGTGCCGTCCGCTGAGTGTGATCCCTCGGACGAGGCCTGCCGTGAGTAGAGGGGGGCTCTACTTGTATTATTGTGTGACTGTTACTGCTCCTTTGAGATTTTTTCTGGGGGCTCTGTATTCAGGAAGACATGGCAAAAATAGAAGAAGAGTGGGAGTGGGAAACAGTAGCACAGTCTTGTTGGTTATAGGTGTGATGTGCCACACCCTCTTTTCCGAGGGGACTTACCTCCTTTTCTCTCTCCTCTACCTTTTCTGTCTCTTATCCTCCTCCTCCCCCCTTCTTGTTCTCCCCCTCTTTGCTCCCTCCCTCCTTGCTTCCTACTGCCTCCTCCTCTCCCCCTCCCCCCTTGCTTCCTACCTCCTCCTCTACGCCTCCTTCTCCCCTTGCTCCCTTGCCCCTCCCTCTCCCCTTGCTCTCTCAGAGCTTCATAGAAAATACTACAGCAACAGATCGAGCACTTACGTACCAAACGGAGAGAAGTTCAGTATCCAGTATGGCTCCGGCAGCCTCAGCGGCTTCCTTAGCCAGGACACCGTCACTGTGAGTAGCCTGGGTCACATGACTACCATTTGATTATCACATGACTACCATATCTTATTGCCTTAGCACTTGGTATCCTTAGACACATGACACCTGATTATCACCTGAGTATCCTGTTATACATGTAGATAAAATTATGTAATTGTCATATATACATGTGTATACACACACACACACACACACACACACACACTATAGGTGGCTGGTCTAGCTGTAAAGAAGCAGATATTTGGTGAGGCCGTACAACAGCCAGGGACTGCCTTCGTTGATGCCAAGTTTGACGGGATCCTGGGCATGGCCTGGCCGTCCATCGCTACGGACCAGGTCACTCCCGTCTTTCAGAACATGGTCTCTCAGGGGCTGGTCAGCAAGCCTGTATTTGGATTCTACCTCGATAGGTTGGTTGATGTGGACCACGTGACAGTCATGTGATTGTCACATGATCATTTAAGGCTTTCCTGTCTATGTATGTATATCAGCTACTTGACGACAGGAATCCTACATGGAGCATATGGGCACCTACCCATATATGTACACACACACACACACACACACACACACCCATGCACAATCATGTATGCACCCACACACAGAGATGATACGGGTAAGCTTGGAGGTGAGCTGCTCTTGGGAGGCACAGACCCCACCCACTTTTCAGGAAGCTTGCAGTCTGTTCCTCTGTCCTCTGAGACGTACTGGCTGTTCAAGATGGATGGGTGAGTGCCTCCTACATGTATGTCTGGACGTTGCCTTGCATGTGGAAGGTATCTTCTCTCTTCCCCAATGCATGATGTATATACACACATATGTGAGAAAAGGGACCACTTTGCGTAATTTAAAAAATTTCTAATTTTTGACAATTTTCAAGCAGTCATATCTCGACAAGCATTAGGCAGACATGAATGCTTCTTGGTGCAGTATAAGTACCAGCCTTTAACTGAAGGAATGCCTCACTATTGGTCTGCAGCTCTCTGTTTCTGTGATGTATAAAGGGCTTCATTTAGGGGGGCGGGAGGGGGCATTCCCCCCCCTTGGACATTTCAACCCTTCAAATTGAATATTGCTCACTATACGCACGCCCCCCAAATGTCTTCCGACGTGCTTTTTTGGAAAATCGCTGTGCGATCTAAAATTCCATGAACTTGGCCCCACATGTTCCTGCAGTGTAGCTAAAAGGCTTCATTTCCTGGTTATTGTTGCAGCAACAAGTCTTGTATACCCCTGGTATACCGTGGTAGCACTTTGCAGTGTGCATTTGAGAATGCACCAAATTATAGTCCTTTTCTTATATCTGCTCACATATATAGCTATATCAGATGAGCCCAAAGGGTGAATGCTGGTTCATGCAACAGCTTTGTTGCCCGTAGTGATCCATTGCCACACCCATCATCACCTCCACCCGTACCCATTCTGTGTAGTGTTATCGGCCTTGAAAGATTTAGTTGCCAAGCAACCTACAAATGCATGATGACATTTGTATATGCAACACACAGTGACACACACACACATACACACACATACAGTGTCCTAGTCGGTGATAAGAAGGAATTCTGTACCAGTAGTTGTGGAGCGATCGCTGACACCGGCACTTCCCTCATTGTTGGACCACCGACTGAAATTGAAGCCCTGAACGAGAAGATTGGAGCCAAACTGGACCCACAGCAGGGCGCGGTGAGTGGAGCATCTTCATTCACTAAATGTGTCACATATGGATAGAATATGTTACATTGCTTCCAATGAATTCAAGAAGGTGTAGTGGAGCTGAGAGAAAATTTTCTTTTCAGCTGTTAAATTTTATCAGTACACACGTCATTTATCCCTATACCTAACTCACTCAGTTCCGATACCACAAACCCCATTCCAGCCTCCCTACATGTATGGATATATGAGTATTAAGCAATAGGAAGTAGTAACTATCGACTTATTTTGCAGGGTTATACTTAGAGTTTTATAGTACGTAAAGGTAGTACTGGTTCATATTTTAGACTCTAGCACCTCCAACATTCCCCTGGGAGGGTGTGAGCATATCAAAGTTTGGTACAGCACTCCAGGATATGTGCAGTGAGGTCAAAGTCCTAGGTGAACTACCGTAGAGAGCTAAGCGCTGGGTGAACACTTCCCTCCTTCGACTCCGTTCCATTCCTCCTTGGGCATCCTTTTCAATTTTCAGACGCTGGTACATGTCCATCAAATTTTGTGTTCTGTGTACTGAGCTGTAACCTCATCTCCTTCCCATCCCCAGTATGTGGTGGACTGTAACAAGGTGGCTGACCTCCCTAACATCGGCTTCTCCATGGGAGGCCACACCTTTGACCTCACTGGGCAGGAATACATTCTGGAGGTCAGTGACCCACGATGGAATGGTGTCCAGGGCTTCATTTGGGGGGGGGGGGGGGGGGGGGCTTGCCAGAATTTCGGCCCCCTTGGAACTTAGGTTACCAATTTTTTTTCTATATAAACTGAGTGTAATAAATGCAACCCTAGGACACCTAGTATCTGTTCGTAGTATGTTTGTACAAAACTCGGATCACTATTGCAGTAATACAGTTTATTAGCTACGCCCTATCACACATATTGGTGGGACACAGTGTTGTAGGGCTGTAAACGTAGCATGATTGATTGGCATTCTTGTGAGAAACACTGCACATTACACCGCACGATTTGGCTCACCTTGTATCTCCGCTCGTCCATGGCAGACACGGCCCTTTCTCAGGTATGAGAGAGATACGTATATACCCATCTAAAGGCCAATTATCTCCATAGCTTCATCTCTGTACTTTCCAGCAACTATAGTTTAGCCGCTCCCATTACATCCGCATAGCGGTTCTCCTATACTATACCCACATCTGTATTCACCCACTGTACTTACACTTGGCAGTGTGAATACGCTCGATACATGTAGCAATAATAATCCCCTCTCACATAAACACGAACACACACACACACACACACAACACACACATATTGGTGGGACACAGTGTTGTAGGGCTGTATAGTAGCATTATGTTTATTGGCATTCATCAACATGTGGTGATTGAAATGTGGACACTAAGACTAGTACAAAACACATGCACTCTCAATGCCACTTGCTTCTTTGTATCTCGTTCCCATGATCCACTCCCCAGCTTTTCTCACACTGTGTAGAAAAAACGGTGAGAGAAAATTTGGGAGTGGAGCCTGGGAACGAGGCTACATGTATCTATAGTTCCCCAACCTTTCCATTTGGCAGTGTGGTTTGCTTGAAATAATCATTGTTCTACTGTCATAGCCATTAACCTGAATTACTACCGACTCTTACACTCGTATGTACCTTATCTGGCACACACACACACACACACACATACACACGTACACACACGTACACACACACACACACATACGTACACACATGTACACACACACACACACACGAACACACATACACACACACAAACACACACACACACACACACACACACACACATACCACAGGACGAAGACTCCCAGGGCCAGAAGGTGTGTATCAGTGGGTTCATGGGTCTGTCCACTCCCGAGGGTCTCTGGATCCTGGGAGACGTCTTCATCGGGGTCTACTACACAGAGTTTGACGTGGGAAAAAAACAGCTCAGCTTTGCCAAGGCTAAGCTGTAGAAGCATTCTTAATGTCATTACTGTACTGTAGTTTATTGTTCGATACTCTGTAGCATGTTGCTGTTTGATTATTAGTCTTGTATTGTTAACCTTGATGTCCATTACTGATTGTGGTGACTACTAGGATCCCATGTACTCCAATATTATTACAAATGACATGTACCACGTATGTCTACTGATAATCAAATTGTTATTTAATATAAATTGTAGCTATAAATAAGCATAATATAGCCTGCATGGAAAAATTCAGGCTCCTTCCTCTGCTATCAATGTCGTGGGAATTTCCTGCAGTTGACATAAGACAGGATATGTCCCTGATCCACCAGATTTATGTTATATTCCCAGTGACAGCTAGCTAATTGAAGTGGTAATATCTCGGGATTGGTAAGGAGTTTAAGATTTCAAATGTAGGTCTAAGATAGGCTATAGCTAGCACAAGCTTGACCTAATTTTATTTTGAAGTCACTCGGACGATCATTGCTACAGCTACCGAAAACCATGAACTTTGGTCCTTATCTCCGGTGTTGATGGACTGAGGTGAACAATATGCTAACATCTGAGTCATCTTGCTCTGACTACTTGTAATATCAACTCACTCGGAACTAAGATGCAAATTACAATTTTTCACGTCAGGTGTCTTGTAAAAGTCATAGAATCATAGAATCTGTGACTTATACTGATTTGACTTCACCAAACTATCAATATGTAAGTACATGTATTCCACTTTTGAGAGCTTAGCATCAAACTGTGTCGGAGATACAGCAGTTAATTAAACGAAAGAAAGCAATAATTTTCTAAAACATTTACTCTCTACAGGCTTGAGCACTGTAGCTACATGATTTATACAGCTGACCTAGGCTGGAACATACAGTGCTACAGACATGGTCAGTAGCTACATTTAGAACTTTCTGATATTAATATTTAGGTTAGTATATACTGTGATTGGAAGAACATTATTCATTCAAGAAAATGATGATCAACCATATAAGAGTAAATTTGAGAAAGTGAGTTTGGTCACATGACTCCTTGTAGATGTATGGCTTCACATAGCAACTACTATTTTAGGCCAAACTCCTTGGAGTTAAGAGCTCAAATTACAATCTAACATAGACTGTACTAACATCAGCTGCATCTTTTCAACCCGTCTTCAAATCCAATCCTCTTGATCCATCAACTTGGGTAGTAGAATTGGAAAGAGGTGATTTTGAGGCACTGAATGCTTAGGCACATTTTCGCCATTTTAAATTAGTCTATAGGTCAGGGATAATACTAACCCATCTTTGACCACATTAAAAAATCTTAACTCCTCACCATCCCAAGATATTGTTTAATATTTTATCATTCCCCCCCCCCCCCCCGCAAAATCTTCACTGTATATGTATGGCTTCTTTATTGCCTATATTATCAATTTTTGGGAAAACAATTCCATTGTGCACTGTAGCATTTCATTCTCATTGTCATTGCTGGATCGTCATTGCTGGATCATATTTGGTCCACATTGATTATGCATCAGTATGACTGCAATAATACACACTACAGACTAGTCATCACACAAATGCTGGGGGTGGCAAATTACAGGTGCATACAAGCTGATACATAACAGGATTATGGATAACATACATCTGACTAAAGTAAGCACATCATCACTATTCACACAAGCAAGACCATACTACTAACACTAGCTAACTGTAGATATCATCTTCACTGTCATCATCCAATATAGTTCCATATCCAAGTCTTTGATGGTTTGTCCAAGGATGATCCTGAATAATCTGTTTAGCAATTCTGTTTTGGTTGAGTCTTCGATGCCGAAGAGCCTCCACCAGGGTACCCCAGCTGGGATTTCCATTCCTTTCAACATAATCTTCTTTTCGAATCCATGCCGACAGAATATCATCTAAAAATGTACTTGATTCTTTCATTGCCTTTACCTTTCTCTGGCTCATTCCAAAAACTACTCCTAAGTTGTAAATGTGGTTGTTCTGTAAATCCAGTAAGTAGGGAGTGATCTCAAGAATGGTACCTTCATCTGTAATATGAAAAAACAAGGTTGATATTCATGTCTAAAAACCAGTTTATTTTGACATTCAGTTTATTTTGACATTCAAGCCCAAGAGTTACCCAAGCCAATACTCAGCAAAAGGCACATATAATAAATAGGCCTTGATAAATATATACAGCTGTGGAGCAGGCCGGGTTTAATAGGCTGTATTTATAAGACCACCTTAGCTTCCAGGCTCCCCCTGTGCGCGTACTGCAAGCAATATACACTGGGGGAGGTCCGGCATTGAGTGCTCTAACCTAACACAGCAATTTCATTGTGCCTCCAGTTAGCAATCATACATCGAACAACAGCACTATCCACACTTATTTTGCTGTCTAGGTACTGCAAAACTAAGTTAGCTTGATGTACCTTGGCTGAAAAATTGTCAGCAGCTCCACTGGAAAAGTAGACTACTGTCGCGTCGTAACGATTATGACACAATCTTTGCGCACATAATACATGTGAATGCACATACAAACTCAAAAGCCGTAAAGCAATCAGCCAGTCACGTGCTTTGCGCGTGCCTGGCTGGTAATAATTGAGGAATAATATATTTTTACAAGATAGAATATTATATATCAAAAGTATGTATTCTCTAGCCTACACACTACTACTGCCAAAACTTCAAGATGCACGCAGCAGTCATCATTAGTTCAGAATGTAGTTGTATCAATTCAGGCATGCTCATGCTGCTACCAATATATAAGATGTACAATAAAGAACATCTTGAGGATCAAAAGTTTGAATATTATTCATATGAGAGGTTTAATTCACTTTATTTTCTATCCACACACACACACACACACTCACCACGTAAAGTTATGCTACAGTTAGATGATGGCATTGAGTGGTTTATACACAGGTGTGTGTGGTTTAAAATGCCATCATCTACTTAATGTTTCCTGCACATGTTCCTGCACATGTACTGCACAGGCCAGATGCTGTAACTGCCAATTAGTATATGTTACTATAGTAACATGGTATGGTCATAGAGCATGGTAAGAATCCCATAGAGCATAGGAAGCTCTAGAAATACAGGAAATGTGTACATGGCCTAGAGCATGGGCAGCTATATGCTCTAAGCTATACTTAGGGCACTGAGAACATATGCTCTAACTACCATAATTGCCAATTAGGGTAGGTGGCAGGTAGAGCATAGGCAGCTGTCTCTTTGACTTATGGACTGTTACCAGCATGGCAGTACCTTTGAACCACCCACACAATACAGTACAAGTACATACATAATACGCACACACTAATGAATACATGCACATATGCTCACACATATTATGAACTGTTTTCCATACAGAAGCTGGGACCAGAAATAAGGCTAAACATACGTAATAGTGGCCTATATATAGCTATAAGTAATTTAGTTTCAATTGACTCACCAATTTCAGCATATGCATCAGGACTTACACCAAAGCATTCAGTAGTGTCACTATGTCTGACATGCAGGTCTGAAATGAACATCACAAAAGGTGTGACATGCAAGAACACATATAGTGTATTACAATTCTCAGAAATACCTTGCTGATTTGGATCTAACATAATATTGAAATATGTTGGCTTTGCTCCCTTCAGATGTAACGTGCATTCAAGTGGTGCTGGTGGCTCCCCGTCTTTCAACCACCTAACATTTAGTTCACATTTTGCCGGAAAAAGCTTTCCAGGTGAAACATTGTCTATCTCACACCGTCTCATCTAATGAAAACAATACAGTTATCAGTATAATAACATTTAAACATGATTTTTGTGGATTTGTACCTGTGGTGGATAAGCAGGCCAGATTTTCCAGCATCCATCATTTGTTACGTTACCACACGATTCAAACCCATCAGTTGTCACATCATGTGATTGCAGACCATCCAAACAGACACTATCACATTCAGGATCAAGATGGACATCAAAGCTGGTCAACTCCTTGAACTGGTAGGAATCATGATAGAGCTCCTTAACAGCCTATGAAAACAGAAGAGTGGTACATATAATACATATTCACAATCACTAATCAGCGTGAACCTGTACCTGAGAGCATGTTTGAAGGTTTTTCGTAATCACTAATATCACTTTCCATGTTGTTCTTCCTTCACATCGGTAGTAAACACGTGCAAAATAATGTAAACGTGGAGGCTGCAGTATACCTCTCATTCCATCCCACAGAATAGTAAAGAAAGATAAGTTAGCTACTGAGAGCTGTCCAAACGGACTACCAGGTGAAAAGGTTCCTCTCATATTAGTAGCAAAAAAAACAAATGGAAGTTCCTTTGTAGAAGACGCTACTGTTGCAAATACAAGTCCTTTGGCAGTATGTTTATCCAGATCACAACAGTGTTCGAGCTCTATAGTCACTGGATGGTCAATTGGTAACTCCCTGGAACTCTGTATGTAATATACACTACTCATTAGTGTAGTCTGAGGTGGCAGTACAAATGCTCCAGACATGCAGGTAGCAACAGTGATGTCACATTCTTCTGATTTTGGCAGTGCCAAAGCAGGTATATGCATTTTGAAACCATGGCATTCAATGGTTTGCATCACTTCACTTCCATATACTCTAGTCTTACATACGTCCATGAAGTCCACTCCAGGCAGCTCAAACAATGTTGGTACCAATCGACTCATTGATAGCTGTCTGTTTCTCCTAAGCCAGGTGATCTCTTCATCTTTTTCTCTGATAGATTTTTCATTTTCCCTTCTTAAGTGCTCAACATTGGGGTCCACAAAATTTCTCTCAGCTAAGTGCTCAACATCGGGGTACACAGATTTTCCCTTATAATTATAGGCCTTAGCAAACATTAACAATCTTATGAGCTCAACAATGGGGTCCACAAATTTTTCACAGTCAGTGAACATCAAACTCTCATCAATCTCTTCTTTCTTAGCTTTAATGTCATCTTCTTGAAAATCACCGAATAACTGAAAATACCTTTTCATTGATGACAATCTCTTCTCAGCTTTAGCTGTAAACTCTATCCATCCATCAAGCTCTGTTAGTTCCGAAAGTGCACTTTGGACAGCTTTTAATAAGTTTTTAGCTGTTGAATCTTCAGCTGTTGAAGCTTCAGCTGTTGAAGCTTCAGCTTCTTGATCTGCTTCATGGCATTGCTGCTGAAAACAGGACATGTCTATATGATCAGGTGTGATGTATCGACGTTGAAAATCTCCACCACAGTGGGTGCACTTAAGCTGGACAAACTCACACCCTGTGAGTTCTTCACCGGACTTGGGACTCTCATTCAGATGGTCATCAAGATCAACAAGCTTACCAATCCATTCACAACCCTCTCTTTCATATGGGCACAAGACAGTGTATTGATTAAGTGAGGCCTTTAGTACTCGGTTGGGAACGATTGAAAACACTTTTTGTCTGCAGGTAGGGCAACACCTGTCCATCTTCTCCGAGGTGTCAATGCACACTTTGCAATAGCTGTAATCACAGCATGTTAGTTGTTGTGGATCATGAAGCATATTCAGACAGATAGGACAATTTACTTGGATACTGTTTGATTCCAATTGCAAAGGGCTTTCCATAATCTTACAGTCATATCCTCCCTGTTGTTCTGGAAGTATAACTCTTAGGTTTGAGAACACTGCATCTATTCTTCTATTCTCTAAATGTTCATCTGTACTTGAAGGTTGTAACTGAGAGCCAGCTGTGACAAAATACATGAGAATGTTAGTATTTTAGAATAAGACTGATATTTCATATCTAAAACCCAGCTGGGTGTTTATATTTTATACATAAATCATTCAACTGAAGGTTGTACTCAGCAATAGGTCAGTCTAAGCTAAATGCAGCTGTAGAATGGATCAGCTTGGCTAGACCACTATGTGCAGCTTCCAGCGAAAGTGCTGACACAGCAATTTCGTAGTGCGCTTCCAGTTAGCGATCAGAACTTGCCAAAACAAAATTATCATCGCTACCTACCACTCTTTCGCCGTCTATCCAACACAGAACTAACCTAGCTTGACGTACCTTGGTCTATTGAGCCTGCAAACTTCCAGTAGCTTCCACTGCGCTCGTGGCTATAGTGGCATACGCGTAGTAACGGAATGACGTAACTTAGCGCACGTGATATTTGCGGACACATACACACACACACACACACACACACACACACACACAGACAAACGCGGGAACGTAAAAGCAATCTTAGTACCAGCCTGGTAAAAACAGTAGCAATAACTTTTCCTAGTGCATATTCTCTCATAACAAAGTACATAATTTGGTCCAAATACTATTTCATTCCTCTGAAAAAATTCATCACTGTCTATCTAGCAGTATTGGTAAGTCTCTTCATTTCAAGGTTTGAATTAACTTCATCCCCATTACATTCCATCCTTGATTCTTCCTTATTACTTTTCGTAATTCACCCCACAGCAGGACAGTCACAGATGATAAAGCATATTTATGCACCTATCAATGATAAGCCCCACCCCTACCCTACAAGGCTACGGTGGGGTAAGGGTAGGGATTTGACTTAATTGGGTGTCAAATTCCCGACTAATCGGGAATGAAAGCCAGTCAAATCCCTACTAAACTAGTCTCCTACCCAAAGGTTATAGTGGGGATTTGACACATTAGCTGGATGACTTGCATGTAGCTACATGGAATACAGACCACAATTCAGTATGGAACACAAGACTGAATACAATGACATCACCTACAAATGCACACATGATATTGACTGTTACATGTACATGTACAAGGAAGATGAAATGTTTTCAGTATACACTCAAACACAGGCACTACAGAAGAAAGTATCAGGTTCAGTAGCAATTCCGACACAGTCCCAGTGATACCATTTATTGCATGAGTCACATCCGATCCAATTCTGAATTTCATTAGTTTCTTCCTCATAGGCCTCTCCACACACACTGCAGACATCTGTAACAGCATTCGAGTTTTCCGTCAGTTGTGCATGTGAGCTTCTTGCATGTCGGGTTGCAGCAGCCTTCTGCGCTCCACGCTTTCGGTTCGCATCAACAGTTTCCAAGTGTGCTACCCAAATTTTGACCTCATCTACAGGCAATAAAACTTTCTGTGCCAGTTCAGATAGATCACCACGAGTTTTCGATTGCTTGAAGGCTTGCTGAATAACAGTTGATGGTGGCATACTCATTGGTACTGAATCTGATGATAATGCCACTTCAGGGACCAAGAAATGTCCACTGCAGAATCCCGAGCACTGCTTGCAGCTGGTATAGGCATTGGAAGGCATATAAGTGGAGGGCCTTGTGGGAACCATGAGAATTCGCTTCGGCACATTCCAACATGTCTCTGACACAATGGGTGAATGCATCCTGGTCTGAAACAACACAACAAATAGAAAATATACTGGGGGGGATACCCAATCATCAGATGTCGCTGTCTTAGGTCCCAAACTCCTGGTAAATTTGGGGGTGCTCTTGCTTCAGTTGCTCTTTGCTTTTCTTGGATCCTTTCAGGAAAATCTTCAGGAAATCACGGGTTTCATGATGGTCAACAGAAGCATCAGCCCCTCGGAACAGGTGTATAACAGACTCACCACAAGGAGACTGATCCACACGCTTAATGTAAATCTGAATAGCAAGTTCCAGGCTCTGCTTCAGGATGTCCTCATTAACCTGACCTGATTCCATGCAGCTTCCAGCCAAGGTGGATGGGATAAAAAGATTTGAGTGCCCCTTGATTAAACACCCATTTTGAAGTTCCACACGGTTTAAATAGCTGGAGCCACTGCTCCGTGCTGTTACTAGGGTAGCAAGACGCCCCATCTGCAGATGTTCTAGAGTCCACCAATATTGTACTTCCTCGTGACCAGGGCCTTCGTCACAAGCACCGTCAACCCGAACACATAAAATGTTTTTGGGTTCTCCTGTGTCTGGGTGAACAAATGCAGGCTGCAGCTTTGATTCTGACTGAATCATTCGGAAATCAGCTGCATGCTGTGCTGGGGACTTTGGAAAAAGTGGGACACCCTTGACGACACCAGCACAGAACTCAGGTGTTGTCTTGGTCTTGGAGAAATTGTAGGACGTAGTTTGTAGTGTACTAGGATACTTCTTCATATAGTCTGTATAGGTAGTGAGGATATCACATCCTGCTTGTGAGTTACCAGCGTATCAAGGCGATACCCGGATGCATCGTCTCTGTTGACATTCAATATTCCTTTGCCATCTGTGTATTGGATGAAATCTAAAGCACGATAGAGAGCACCACTCCAGTGACAATCTGGGTTATACTTGATGTCAAATCCTCTTCTTGCACATCTTGTTGTCACTTGTGCAACACCTTTATAGCGCATTGCAGCTCTATGTCTTCGATTTCTGGCAACACAAAGCTGAACAACGGTGCCATAAGCAAAGTGCCGGCCATAATGAGATTCCAAGTGTGATCTAATTCTTTCATATGTGACCTTTCTGTTGACATTGGAGTTCCCATCAAAAGTCAAAATACCAGTGCGCCGCCAGGCATCTGCTCCTACGTTGCATGATTTCACAAACTCTTCGATTGTCTGTCCAATATCTGGATGATCCTTGATGATTCCTTTGACCTTCTTGCTTCTACGGCGACGCAAAAAATTCTGTTCTTCAATACATTTTGCCTTGAGTCGTTGCACCTGCCGTTTTATGGTAGCTCTTCTTTTTTGAATGATATCCTTTAAAGAGGGGTCGAGTGGAGTTGTCGCTTTCTCAATAGCATCCGGATCATCTCTCACTGTCGGTGATAACACATCCATTAAGTGAATCTGCATGCTTGGTTCTCTGGGTGCTGTTGAACTTCTCATCAGCGAGAAAGGCTTCGTGAGAAATTTCAAGCAACTGTTTTTCCTTTTTCGTAATTTGCAGTTCATCAATAGATGAGGAGAGTTGAGTCATCACGTCAGAATTATCCAATTCCACTGAAGCCTCAACGCGTGTGACAACTTCAAACCAGTTACATTCGCTTTGTTTCACAATCTCACTTAACTGCGCCCATGAAATCTGACAGTCACGACTACATGCCTGTAATTGGGATTGGCTTCGATCAAATCCACTGGAGTAGTCATCTTCGTCCGTTGACACATCAGTTGACTCAACATCACTGCTATCACTAGGATCCGGATTTATCCCAAGAGACAAGAGAACTGATCTCTCTTTTGACATTGCCAGCTGGTCAATTGACTTGCGAATGTACTGTGCATGGTCAATACACGCCTCTACTCTCTTTGAACGCTCCAGCATTTTTTCGAACCCAAACTGTTTACGAGCCTGGGTAGCAGATACTCCTGATGCCCTGAAAACAGCATATCGAACGCATTCCCTTGCTCTATCTGATTGACAAAGTCCAAGTAGGGACTTCACAGTCGTCCGATCCAACGCAGGGGCAGACTTGGGCTGCTGTCTTTCGATGATATTTTTGAGAAGAGAAATGAGATTCTGGTAGTTAAAAGGATGGTGCTCGACAAGAAAGCACTTGGATACACCTGGTTGGAAGTCAATACGAAGACATGCAAGTGGCATCTGCAGAAACTTTCTTCGGGCGTGCTGAGCAGTATATTCGACGTCAGGTGATACTATACTATATGCTTGAGACAAAGCGCAGTATCCTTCTTTAAGAATAGCGTCAGCAACTTGCAACATTGTGGAACATCCGATACATGGTTGTGCATGTGCATTCGAACAGTGCTCTGATCGGGCAGTTATGTACTCTGTAAGAGTCAATCCAGATAGAAGGGACACATGTACGGTGTCACATAGCTGTTGTTTACAAGGATTACATAGTCGTTGCTTTTGTTGTTCCAAATAAACCTGTACCAGTTCAGCCTTTGGCCTCCCCAGACTAATTGTCTGAGGAGGCCTCACCGAAAAACCTGGCCAGTAGGAGATGGCAGAGTATCAGGGCCAGGTGAAGGTTGGCTATCAGTGAATGGTTCATCATCCATACCTGTTGTTGCATAGGTGTGGCGTGTCAGGGGAGTGCATTCATCATCATCGGTTGATAGGAGAATAGTATCATGATCAGTTTCTCGATCGATAGATTCCCCTAATGACTGTGGAGAAGATGGCGAGGTAAGCTGGCTGCTTGGAGTGCAAGGCGCAAGCACAACAATAGGTCTTGGAGAAGGAGTGGTGAAGCTACTGTTGCTGGAGGGTGTCCTTGGACTCAAAACTGGAGAAGGTGATGAGGGATTTCTATCTGTGAGAGGTTCAGGTGAGAACCTAAATGAGGGGGATGAAGCAAAGAGTCGTACTGGTGACTGCCGAGGGGTAGAGCTAGTAATGGAAGTTGACACTGAAAATTCTGTGGTATTACTTTTCCGTGAGAAGTACCACTTAGACTTGTACTGCTTCTTCTGCAGGCTCGATAGCTCAAACTCAAGCTGCCTTTTCTCGGATTTTAAAGTTGACATTTGTTCGGTAAGTTTATCACAATCTTTGTAGTTGTGTGAGATTTGCGCATTTTCCCGGCGCTTCTCTTTAAACCTGATTTGAATCTTTAATCATCCATACCTGTTGTTGCATAGGTGTGGCGTGTCAGGGGAGTGCATTCATCATCATCGGTTGATAGGAGAATAGTATCATGATCAGTTTCTCGATCGATAGATTCCCCTAATGACTGTGGAGAAGATGGCGAGGTAAGCTGGCTGCTTGGAGTGCAAGGCGCAAGCACAACAATAGGTCTTGGAGAAGGAGTGGTGAAGCTACTGTTGCTGGAGGGTGTCCTTGGACTCAAAACTGGAGAAGGTGATGAGGGATTTCTATCTGTGAGAGGTTCAGGTGAGAACCTAAATGAGGGGGATGAAGCAAAGAGTCGTACTGGTGACTGCCGAGGGGTAGAGCTAGTAATGGAAGTTGACACTGACAATAATTCTGTGGTATATGCACTTTTCCGTGAGAAGTACCACTTAGACTTGTACTGCTTCTTCTGCAGGCTCGATAGCTCAAACTCAAGCTGCCTTTTCTCGGATTTTAAAGTTGACATTTGTTCGGTAAGTTTATCACAATCTTTGTAGTTGTGTGAGATTTGCGCATTTTCCCGGCGCTTCTCTTTAAACCTGATTTGATCTTTAATATCTGCCAGTCGCTCCTGTATTTCAGCAATTCGTTGGAGACGAACACCACTGGATATCTTTTTCCTCTTTGGTGTTGTGCGATAACATTCTGCAGATGGATTCACCTTCGTTGAACGAGACTTCCCTTTTTTGTAGGTATAACCGGTTTCATGTACATGCTTTCGTGCACTCTCCAGCAGCAATTTTCGATCCGAAAGTAGATTAGGGTTGTTAACACAGAGTTCTTCAGAGGCCTGATTAATTCTCTTTTGGTACTCAGTGAGGTTTTCAGCCTTCTTAGGGTCTCGGCCATAAATTTTGGCTTGTTCTCTTATTTTCTGCAATGCTAATAAAGCTCGCTGAGGACTATTGGAAGATGCCTACATGAAAGTACAAATTGAAACAAGGGGGAGGGGGATGAAATGCTATATAGTAAGCAGCGTAGCATAGTTGTTCTGAGGAATCATACGGACCTAATGTCCAAATACATATAGAGATAGCCATATACATCTAAGACAATAATTGAACATATATGCACACACACGTGCACACACACATACACACACACGTACCTCACTAATAGGTAATCGTCCCTGATCATGAGGTGAAATATTCATCTCAACCAGACTCTTTTCCTATAAGTATTATGACATGGACACTAATTTTCAAGTTCATTAAGACATTGTGTGCCTCCAATGCAGCAGTGCCCATTATTGGTAGCCATACATAACACCTGCTTGCAACTACTACATGTGATGCAACCATAAATATTCATACAAGCAAAAGACTGGAGGCCATACATGCAGCCACACAGCATGTTCTTGCAAGCAACAGACTGGAAGCCCTACATGCAGCCATAGTATTCCTGAGCAAGTTCAAAAGACTGGAGGCCCTACATGGCCATACAGCAATGGCAATTTAATTATTCTTGAGCAAGTTCTTGCAAGCAAAGCCAATCCTGTACAGTCTGATAGCAATAGTGGTCTGCCTGGCACATCTGTATAAGGCAAGATCAATTCAAGAATATGCTGCCATGTGATCACACAGCTTGTATGAGTTTCCCACCTGCTCCCTGACCACACACACACACAATAGCACATTATGTTTACCTCACTAGCAGTAGGCAATCGTAGTCCGATACTTCCATTTCCTTCATTCACAGATATTCGAAGTTGCTTTTGGCTTCCACAATGACGTGAATCACCCACTATCCGAACCAAATTCGAACAATCTCTCTAATAAAAAAGATAAACACACTCAAGTTCTATTTATTACTATACCAAGAAAATATTAAACATACCTGCTCATTGCTCTCCTTGGGTAGGCTCTCCTTGGGATTAGATCTTTCTGGCCCCGGGATTTGTAGTTGCTCTCACAAGAGCAACATAAGATACTGAATTATACTAGCAGTTTACATAACAAAGTTAAAAGATTTTGCTTTAATATATTAATAAGCAAAATTTTAACTTTAGATCTATACATGTAAAAAGCATACCTCAATCGATTTCTGTACAATCATAGCCTCGATCACGGCCTTGTCTGCAACTGTTTGCTCCTCCTGTAGCTCCACATGCTCCCCCCCCATCATCGTCTTTGATTTGTAGGAAGAAATCCTGCTTCTCCAAAAGAACATCTCCAAATTTAGTCCTCACTGCAGCGGTCAGAGCGGACTTGTCTGAAACGCCAGCGTCAGCTGCACAAAAACTCACCATGCGATTCCTTCCCCCCATACAAACCAAAACAGACTTCATTGTGTCCATGTCTGGGGTCGTAGAGCAGTATCTGATACACATAAAAATAGCCAGCAGCAACTGAATCGCCATCTCGCACGAGGCCGTGAACGATTCTTTTCCGTGTACGACCCGTATAGCGGTGGAAATCAAATACCCCACCCCTCAGGGAGGCTCCGGTTGTCAAATACCGTCATTAGCCCCACCCTTGCCCCACCCTAGCCCAGTAGGGTAGGGGTGGGGCATATCATTGATAGGCGAGTGTGCTTGTGTGCAACTATAAAAGGTAGCACAGCAGCCATATAGTTCAAATAAGCTGCACATGATGCAGTATATATATATATCCCAGAAGACAGTTAGCCTCATTCCCAATCTCTCTCTCCAGGTTTGTAGCTAGCACAAATAGAGCCTGAAAGATTTGATCACGCGACACCGCGGCATCAGTACAAGTAGCTAATGTATATCAGCCACACATATAGCTGGTCATACATTCATTTAACCACGTCACTAAAAGTGATGCAGTACCATACATGCCATTACAGAGTATTATATATTATGTCATGGCTGGGAGGTGGATACGGGCGAAAGCCTGAGGGCTATCACGCCGAGACCTGAGACCGAGGGTTGGATAAATCCCGTATCCACCGACCAAGCCATGACATAATCTTTTTATTCTATATTACATTATGTCACAGTGCATTGCTATTGATATTTTTGTTGTAAAAGAATGGATCTCACAATAGCTATGCAAGTGCTGAAAGCAACAGTGAGCTTTGCATCGAGTCTGGAACAGGGCAAGACACGGGCTGGCTCGAGGTTCTCAAAACACAAAAGCCAAGTCAAAATCAACTCTACAGTACAGTGGCATGCAGTTTACATCCTTCAAGACACAAAACGGTAAATTGGCAGCGTAGCTACAGGCACAGGCACACGGAAACGCAATAAAATTAGCTACAGACTACGAGCGGTAGCTTACCATGCCTTCTTACAACAGTTGTCGAACGATTTTCCAGTAAAACCTGCCGTATAGTCGCTCTAGGCTACGCTGCACTGCTGCACTCGTCGACTTGGCTAGCTACCCTCGAATCAGAATCAGAATCAGAATCATTGGATAACCCCAGTGGGGAACGTTACAGAAAATAAAATATTAAAAACATAAATCATTAAAATGTCTTAAGAAACTTGAAATCCATAATAGCTAGAGAGTCTATCATTTCTTGTGTAACCTCCTTGTGTACACATGGACAGTCCTGCTCGGTACTGCCAAAGCAGCGGTGACACAGTGTCTTCACTAGGTGCTTCATCTGTTGGATGCAGCGAGGTCCCTCATCCAGGGCAGCATCCCACAGCTTCTCCCATCCAATAGCCCGAGCTATGTGTGCCATCACTGGAGCTCTGTCCTCCTGGGAACATCTGTCCAGCCTCCGTTCCTTGTCTCTTCGCATAACCTCCTTTTTTAGATCACGGGGATGAGAGCCTCCTCCTTCTGCCTTCTGTAAACTGAGTGCCGAGTACTTCCTCCAGTTCTCTGCACTCGTGCACCAGATTTACCGATTCAACATCATCCGTCAGCGACCTAAACATCCTGGAACCGAGCTTGCTCCCATCTCCCAACACCAACCTCTGCAGGAAACTCAACTTCCTTATCAATACTCTTGCCCGCATTGAAGGCCAACCCATCACCGTGTCCACTACTGTATTGGATGCACACCTTGGCACTCCCAGAATCCTTTTCCCCACCTCCTCCTGAAATGACTCCAACCGTCTCAATAGCTCCTCAGATACAATCCAATTCTCACAGCCGTACATCAAGATTGGCACCACACACACTTCCACAACTGACCGAGAAGAAAGTGGGCTGAGGTCTCCCCGATGCCGCCATACAGAAAGAAGCTTCTCCTGGCCTTCTTTACATTCTCTTCCACCGCTCTTGTTGCCATCTGATCTCTCCACCAGTATCCCAGACACTTTCCGACATCACTAGCAGGAATCACCTCTCCATCAACGCTGCACTCAGGAAACTGCTTTGTCTGATTTCTTGAGAACACCACTATCTCACATTTCTGTGCATTCAGCTCGAGTATAGGTTGCACATGCGCACTGCCTATATAGTCGATAACTGTACGCACGTGCCGCAATTCCAGCCGGCTCAATGCAGGTCTGGATACGGCATTTATACACCACGCGTACTATAGTAAAACTCTATAGTGACGTAATGTAGTATAGAACACGAACTTTCATGCATGTCCCTACGGAATACACTGCCAAGTAAATTTATTCATAAGCTTATTGGCTTCACGATTCAAGCAACTTTTCACAACTCTCTCACACGGTCAAAAACCCAAAACCAGATATGATGCACAAAAGTGGTATTTTAGGGAATTGATGTTCTGGGGATTTGAAGATTGACGTTGTAAATTATGTGGGGATGAATATGAGAGTGTGGTACATGTGAGTTACTAGTTAAGAGCTTTGTACTATTAATCTGGGACACTAGGAAGAAGGAATTATGTGGTGATCAGGATGGTGTAACTTCTGGTTGCTCTTGCTCTTGTCCTCTGACTGAAGATCTAACAAGCTCTGCCTGCATCTATGAGCGCGTGGTCGATGGTGTAAGTGCTACAGCAGCAACATGAGTAAATTGATGTCAGTGCTGCGGTGTTGTGCGATCACATCTTCTAGGCTCTGTCACGTTTAATTTGGACCCCCCTCAAATTGGTTCCCCATGGAACGAATTTTTCTGAAATATTTGGACCCCCCCTGAAAAATTTGTTCCTATCCAAGGGCCTGCCTGTGAAAGTTTAGATATGCTGGCTGACCATTCCACGAAGGTCCCAAGGTTAAAAAAAGTGCATATAAGAGGTGTATAAAAGATATTTTTGCCTTTCTTGCTTACTGCAGCTCCTAGGGTACGTCTAGACTTTGTGTCAGAGCCTCTGTACAAGTAGAGATGCGAGCACTAGAAACGGGCGGCAATCGAGCGATGCGAATGTGGAGTTTCAAGCAGCACAGCCCATCTCCCAAGGGCCCCAAGATTTAAATAGTGCATGCCAAAGGTATATAAAGATTTCTTGCTAACTGCAGCTCCAAGTTTAGTAGAGTTTGTGTAGCTTCTATAGAGATACAAGTGCTAGAAATGTATGGCATAATTGAGCGATGCAAACGTGAGTTTCAAGCAGCACAGCCTGTCTCCCATAGCAGCCAATTTAGCAGTATCCAAAATTCGATAGCAACACGTTCCGCCATTGGCTCTTTACTGCGACAAAAATGGGTAGATTTCTTTCTCTCCATGCAGGTCATGGGTGTTTAAATTATACTACATGTATTATGGGGGTCCATATCTCTTTGAGAAAATAACTTCCAGCAGGGGGTCCAAATGTTTTGGAGGGGTCCATATTTAGTAGTATACATTATGGAGAGTCCATATTTCTTTGAAAAAAATTAAGATCCGGCAGATATATAGGGGGGTCCAAATGTTTCAGAGGGGGTCCAAATTTCACAGTAAAATAAGTTCCGGGGGGTCCATATTTTTCGAAAAATTAGTTCCGGGGGGGAATTAATTTTGGGGGGTCCATTTTTGCCGTGACAGCTCTCATGCTGCCTTTTATAATTCAAGCGACAAAAAGCTAGAGGGAGAGACGGGGAATGTGGCTAGAATACAATTATTGTCCTGTAGACCAAATTTGCAAGGTCGGCCATACACTATATGGCAACAACTCATACAGTATTCCAGACAAATAGAATAAATCGTGTGAATTTAGAATTTTGTGGTTACAACCACTTTACTATACCCATATAATATATCAAAACAGTGGTTACCTTAGTTTAAGGTCTGAATCTCCATGATCTCAGAATAAAAAATTGTTGACCGATTGAGGATATGTTGAGTCTTACAAGGAGCATACAGTGCTACAGATAAGAGAGTAAGACGGTGTGATTTTTGTAATTTTGTTTATATTCACATTATACTTTTGATAACACCAATTCAATGGCACAATACCAGTAACTAACTTACTAAATGTACGCACTGCGCAGATGGGGCCACGCACAGAGGTATGACGTAAGTTAGTTAGCACAAAACCACACCACTAGAATGTTTGGGAGCCGCATTGCCCATGCAATTGCTGGAGAAGCGACGACTACACAAATCGGCCTTCAGGAGACGATGTCTCTGTATACAACACAGTTCCAAGGACCACATATGGCTGCTACAGAAGAGCAGAGTAACTTGAAACTCACGTTCGTATCGCTCGCAATCGATCCCCGTACGTAAGTCTCCAGCAGTCAGATCTCTGCTGAAACAGAGGCTATACACTGGGTAAAAAGAAGTGATCAGTTTGTCTTGATCTCTAATCCTTCGTGCGCCAGAAGTACAAAGGCGGCATCCAAGTAACCGGTAGGACGCCATCTTGAACACGTGCTTGCCCCCCCCCCCCCCCCCGGGGCCAAAAGCGTTAGATATATATATAGATATATCATGGAGTACGGTAGTATCATGGAATACAGTAGTACTCCATTACTCCATATATAGGGATGGCACGGAAAAAAGGCCGCCGCATTGCACGTGTACAAAATAATACGTTCAAAACTTTGCCCTAGATGCAGTCATAAGCCTTTATGTACTATGACTGCCATTCTCGAGTGTTTTCATCAGTAACAAGACTGTTAGCGTTGCTGGAGAGCACCGCTGAAGTACCACATCAGCAAGTCGCTAAACCGGCAAATTGTTCAACTTGTTCTTTGTTTCTCGTTGTTGTTGTTCGGCTAGGCTACTGCAATAACGGCTGAAGCAATTACAATGACTCCAACACGAAGAAGCCGCATTTCTCTGGGGTATTGCACTCACACCATAGCGTTCTCAAAGAAATCGATCTGTTCAGCAGTGATTCTCAAGCTCTTCAGGGGAGTGCTGACGCTACACGCCGTAGTACCGTTCCGCGTAACAAAGGTTACGCATACACCGGAAACGCAGCCTTGAGCACGAGCTCATGGAGCTGTTCTGCTAGGACGATTATAATACTTGAAATACGCTTTATTATAACAGTGATGGACCCAAAGTGAGTTGGTATAGCGCAGTCATAATAGTAAAGAACAGAGATACAACTCCTAGACCAGTATAGACCATACTAACTTCCATGATGTGCATTAAATGGAGTCAGTACAACCGCCGTGCACTCCTGCAACCGTCCTTGCCCAGATTACCTTATGGTGGTCTTTGAACTGTAACTGTGCCTGCTAACACTCCACAATTGTTGTGAATAACATCGTGTACAGTTTAGCTATCGATTATCCACCTGAGTAGCTGTATAGCTACAAGCTGCAGTGCTGCTGCCGTACCTTTTCCCTCAAAAACAAAAACAATCGAAACAAGTCACGAAAAAGCATTTTAAAAATGAAAGGACATATAGGGATGGAATCCACAAAAAGCATCCAAACAAGGTAGGAATGACACCACAATACTTTTACGGATTCCCATCCCTATATCTTTTGACAACCACACACACCACAATCCCCTACATGCCATACCAGCCATACCAATAAATGATTGCAGCACTTTACAACATGACCTCACAAGCTCACACTATAACTCTTCCTTTTTGCACTGCAGACTCAATATACTGCTCACCTCACATCCTTCCACACACATCAACCCCACTTATTCTGTCTTTGACCAATACTATTTAAACACAAAAGTGGTTTCAAAAAATGCCACAGGATGTACACAAAGGCACAATCTAACATCCAGTCATCTCATGTAATGTCAAAAGATACAGGGATGGGAATCCGTAAAAGTATTGTGGAGTCATTCCTACCTTGTTTGGATGCTTTTTGTGGATTCCATCCCTATATGTCCTGTAAAATGCTTTTTTGTGACTTATATACATACATACATACACTAGCTCAGATTCGATCCCCACACTACAAGATTACTTGCCTTGCGATAAGGCGCTCGGCAACTACTATTGTAACACAGTAAGGTTTTTTGCCATACACTAAAGCATGAAGAAACTATTAGCCATACAGGATGCTGAGTCAGCCACATAAATTTTGCTATGCTTATACCACTCCTATTTCACAGGTTTTAATTAGCAGAACCTCTTAGCAGTTATGGTATAACTTATATTTATATGCGAATGAGAAATTTATCACCACTACAAGTGAACAAGTAACTACATAACTTGCTTACTCGTGATTGGTATAACTGGAGTTTGGCCTGCATGAGCATCAGCCAGATGAGCTGGCATATCTTTACGGGGAAGCAGCTCCTCACAACCAGCATAGTGGAAGTCACATTTGATGACAGTGAGGGGGCATTCATTATCGATATGGGACTTGAGATTCTGGCGTTCAATGGATTTAAGACCACAATTTTGGCGACAGGGAACAGGGAAGAATTTACACTCCCTCCAGTGGATGTAGACAACATCTAAAAAGATAGAGTTGTATTCATGACAATAGTTACAGCTGTACGGTCTCGCAAAACACTCCTCTTTCTCGTGTTTGTCAAGCAAGTGGCGCGGAAATTTATTTTCACAACCAGAGGCACACTCGATTTCAACAAAGGCACAGCCTTCTAGACGGCTCTCAGGTGAGGGACTAGAGTTTAGATGTTGTTCATAATGTGCTAGCTTTCCTGTCCACTCACAACCTCTAGTATAATGATAACATTGCACTGTAAGATCTTTCAACAAATTTTCCATCTCATCATTGGGTTTTATATCATACGACATCTTGTTGCAAGCAGGGCAACTACGGTTAGCTTCTTTGACAGTACATATACAGTTGTGGCAAAAATTCGTACGACAACAACTAGTCTGATATGGTGCACGTAAAATCTGTGCACAAACTGGACAGTCAGATACTTTTGGAGATTGTCCAATCAATTTGCAGTCATATCCTGCCTGCCCAGATGGAGCAGACTGAAGTCTAAATTGTGACCCCTGAAATATACAGATAAAATTTAATAACAGCGTGCATTACTAAACAATTACACATTACATTTTATAATCACCCACATCTTTAGTCAACAGATACTGCATTGCTTTATGTACCCAGCCCCTTTTGGGGTACCAGAAGCCATTATAAGACTTCATGTACCAGAAACTTCAAAACAAAATATTTCACATACTTCTCATAATAAAGTAATATAAATCCCTACCACTTTTATACATGACTAACCAGTAGATCTGCAGATTGGGATCTCCTCTGGTATATACACCTATCATCAATCACCACTGAGAGAAGTTCTGGTATGAAGAACTCAACATCTCGTAATGCTTCTTGAGCACTGTGCACTACAGATGTGGGAATGTACCATACTAGATACATACCCTCTTTGATGACAGTGTGAAACAAAAGTGCAAATGGAGGAAGTGATAAACAGGAGGCAAGCATTTCATGTACCCTGTCTATGTAGTATAAGGAAGCATCAGCAATACAGTTATCAACTCTTATCCAGAGTTGTACGAAATTTTGACGATTCTGTTTTACAGATCGATGATGAGATTCAGAGACTACTTTCTTGGTGGGAAGAGTAAAATCTCTAGTTACTTGAAATTGTGTTCGGTCTTTTTTGTATTGCTCCATCTTGCTTGCTAGCTCTTGATCATTTATCTGAAATACGTCCATAATATGTTGTAATAAAAAGTAGTTCCAGAAGTCAAGTAGCTCATTTTGGCTAAGAACCTGAATTATCTCACTCAAATTTGGTGACTGCGGTATAAGGTTTGCATAACCAGAGGGTAGACTAGCAAAAAAATCCTGTAGAGTGTCACTAATTTCTTCCTTGCGAACGTTCCTTGAAAGATGGATGCACACATCCAGAAGCAGTTTCAGGAACCTCCCTTGCAATACACTGACGTCAGTTGTCATGGTTTTCTCCTTTTCTGTTTCAGATAGTTCTGCAATGATAAATACAAATAGTAGTTGGCATGCAACAATACTGTATTTGTTCTACACAAAAAAAGGCCACAGCTAAAAATATCCCGAGTTAAAAGTCACACTTTTACTACTGTAGAATAATTGTTTAAGACCAGTTTTAGAATCACTACAATTATTATGCAAACTTGTAGATTTTAGCCATTCACACCTGCTGTAAACAACAGCTCAGTTGCCCATTATACAATCAGATTCACGGGGGGAAAAAAAGGTTTGGAACCTCTACACTACTGCAGAGGTATAAAACTAAGTCCTGTTAAATATTTTATGTCCTCATATAATATCTCTACACTCTAAATCTTTAATGTAAAATAGTAAAGAAACAGTACAGAATAGCAGAGAAACATGAATTTCTCCACTTTATAGAAGAATAGCTATTCTCCTGTAAGTTTGATACATTAGTCTTTGTAGAATCAGCGTTGCCAGTATTGGAAGTCCACTTCATTTTCAATGACACAGTACCTCCAAATAATACTATGTTTTACTATAGATGAGATTCCAGTAGCCCAAGACCTTAGATTGGCAAATGTCAATTGTTGCAGAAGCATTAGCAAGACTAAAAACTAACTTATTGGTAATTCATCAATATTAATAATACTGACATGTCCAAGCAAAGATAGGTGACACCCTCTGCCAGATCTTGAGCAGCTGTATTAATCAGCATGCACTCAAAGACATCACCTCTGCATTGGCTTATTTTCATCTACTGTAGCGAGATATGACGCGGATGTAATACCAATGCACCTCGCTAGGGCGAGGCTAATTCTAAAACACTTGGTCTTTGAAGTGTGGAACAAAGAGAAGATGCTGGTCCTGCTGGCAAGTGAGAGCGTGTTTGGTAGCTAATAAACACATGCCTGTAGTAGTGGGTCATATACTTCAGATTACCAGAGGTTCTCACATAGATCACAACCAGAATATTGTGAGATACTGACAGTAGTGCAACTTTTTCCCACATTGGAAGAGGATAATAATTTTGATGTGTAAGGACCCATAAGGCGTGTAGAACTACCACAACCAACAGAGAATGGAATAATTTTCCTAAGGATACTAGGACTGTAGCTCCTATTCAAGACATGTGAGCATCAGTCACACCTTAAAATTTCATAACTCGTTCTACAGTATTATCATTACACCACTTAAATGCTCATTTCACTTTATACTGGCAGTAGTATTCAGGGTTATGGAATTGTGTGTTGTATGCAAGAATAGGATCAATTTTACAGAATGTCATATCTACACCAACTATGAGAATGGATTCATTCTCAGTTTGAACATATTTTCAAGAATCAGCCATGGCTACAGAGAACAGGAGTGTGCAAGAGACTGCTAGAGAGAACAGAGTAATGGCTGACAGCATTACTTGTCCATCACTGCATCGGCACTATTATGCACATTTACATTAATAAGCAAGTGTATATCTTGTTTGGCCATACTCCTACAGAAATAAAGTAGAGATCTTATATTTCAATTAGTTTGATTAATCATTCGACCACAGTAATTGAGCAAGCTAGCTATCTGCAGTCTGCTGTTGGTGACAAACTATTGCTCGTAGTGAGCCATGTCCAGTGTCTCTCCATCTGGTGACGCAGATCATTCAGGGCATGATATCACTTTCCGGAATCATTTTGAACAGGTCAGAGCCTACATCTTTGGCCACTACCCATGCAAAAGTGAAAGTAGAACCCTCCATCGTCACCCGTCACAATGGTCTTTCCTCATGCCCTTCTTCATGCCAAACATAAATATGTTTCAAATCTCCATTCGGGTAAACATATGACATACATACGTACACATTTGCGTGTGACCCCAAAAGATGCCTACTTTGGCTCGCTCGGCAATTTTGTGGAATGTAATCGAGCCTGTCACGAAAATAACAACTAACCTGTAAGAGCATAACAATGGGGCGGAGGAGCTGACTGAAAAAATGACTGGCATATTGTTATCTGTACACACTCATACAGTACCATGGCAATGAAACTCAACCTAGCTTACACATTCACCTGTATAAACATGGAATGATGGTTGTAGTGTCAGATCTTACGGAAGTGTCTGTTCCTCGATGCGCTATAGACTACGCTGAGTTCATTAATGTTTATCTAACGGTATCGGTAGGTTTCTTATTTGACTTACCCTGTTTCCTATTACTTTTCATATTTGCTCCATAGCAGGGCAACCACGGATGATTACAGCACGTATTTATGCATGCAAGTTTTTCGCTCTAAGAGCATCACGAGCGATCAATCTTTACACTTGGCAGTGTACATACATTACATTACACTCCCTTCTTTTCTTTACACAATGCAGTGCGTAGAAGAGAAAGTATCCTAGTTACCTGATACAGGAATGTACTGCTTTAATCTCTCAGCCACTGAATCTTGTCCCATCTCATACAATGCAGCGACAGCAAGTCTCCAGGAAGGATTTGGATGGGTTTCAAGCCATGTGTCGAGCACGTCCAGCTTACATTGCTTAGGTCCAGGATTACGAGACTCAATGACACGCAGATTCATAGGTTTGAGACCTAGACCTAGACCAAGTTTATACCAATCGGTAACTGGTATCAGCTCAACTGAAAGAGATTTTAGAGACAATGGAAACTCATTAGCTGTGATATCCGGAATTGGTGGTGCTGCGTCCGTGAGTTTACTGTGAGGAACTGGAAAAATTAAAAACATGTTATCACAACAGCATTAGGGAAAGACAATTTTGCACATGACGACTGAGTTGTACTACTGGCATTTCCACATATCCACTGCCAATAAGGAGCAAGACTATGAATAAATGATCCTCATTCAAACATTATTTATAAATACCCCTTAAATCTTTCCACGAGTTTTTATTACTGCCTGTAAGTAGTAGGCGCACAATGATATTATGTACCCCAAACATGTTTTAAACCTTACAAAAAATTTGGCTGATGATGGACAGGATGTGAAACTTAATTTTGAGCCTTCACGAAAATAAAGACTAACCTGGACAGCACGCATAACAATGGTAGGAGGAGCTATGAAAAATGACGTTTTTGGCAGAATGTTGTCTTTATCTAACTATTCTCAAGTCACCTGGTTCCCTATGGGAGAGTAACGACAAACTGACGCAATGCAGCTGTAGTAAACCTATTTTTGAATGATTAGTGTTATATGCCAGTCACCTTAGAATGTCTCTACATAGAGCTGCATATCACGCTCAGACAAGATCATTAATGTTTATCTAAGGTATCGGTAGGTTTCTTATTTGACTTACCCTGTTTCCTATTACTTTTCATATTTGCTCCATAGCAGGGCAACCACGGATGATTACAGCACGTATTTATGCATGCAAGTTTTTCCCTCTAAGACATCACGAGCACAACTACACTTGGCAGTGTAAAATTACATTACACTCCCTTCTTTTCTTTACACAATGCAGTGCGTAGAATGAGAAAGTACCTAGTTACCATACAGGAGATGTACTTTTTTTCGAGTGAATTTGTCCCATCTCATAATACGAAAAGTTCAGGAAATTTGGATGGGTTTCTGCCATGTGTCGACATCCAGCTTACATTGGCTTAGTCCAGGATACGAGACTCAATGCGAGATTCATACTTGAGACCTGCCTGACCAAGTTTATACCTCGGTCTGGTATCAGCCAACTGAGAGATTTTGAGCGGAAACTCATTGCTGTGATATCCAATCTGGTGGTGTGCGTCCGTAGTTTACGGCAGGAACTGGAAAAATTAAAAACTGTATCACAACGCATTAGGGAATAGACAATTTTGACTGTACATTGTCAATTCACATATATTCTGGGTGAAGATACACTAGCTTCCAGTGTATTATGGGAAAGCAAGGCAAGGTTTAATCAGTGACACCAGGCCTGAGTTCAAACCCGCTGAGAAAGTAGACACTTGAATGTAGCATTAAAGTACTGGGGGCTTTTATGACAGTCACCTATTACTGCCAACTGGTACTGACCATGATATTACATTTGCATTTAAACTTACAGGCTCACAAGCATTGTTTCCTGTGTTCCACAAGGATAAGCGGGCAACAAGCGCCGCCCCTGGTGGTCTTAAATGCTTTCATGTTTTCAGTTTCGTCCGCAATACACTGCGCTAGTTACGTTACCGTTACTATGCCCAGCAGGTAGCCTAATTTGCAGCGCTATGCCAAGGACGTAAGCTAGGTTTGGTTGTAGAACACAAAAGTGGTAGTACTGATAGACTTGGCAAATTAGACTGAACGCACTAGATTGCTGTGTCACCTTTCGTGGCAGCGCACATTTGCAGTGGTACCATTCCTGCTTTATTCAAGCTACTCTGAACACAATCAATTAAGTTTGTGCTAAAAAGAAACCCGTGGTTTTTAGATATGAAGACGTTGTTTATAATCTTGATTGTACAATCTTTCTGTTCTTGGCAATTGTCAACCAGTGTAAAATAGGTTAGAACAACAGAAGTGACAACACATATAACTCGCTTGCTGCAATGAAAATATCACTGTAGTACTACCTGCTAGGAGTAACCTGTGCCAAACTTACAATTTTTCAAACGCCAGCTAACTGTATAAGTATTTATTGCTAACTACACCACTTAACAGGAATAAATTAGTTACTTCAGGATGCCTATGGACGCCACAGAGGTTTTAGGACATCTTTGGCCACTACTACTACAACACCCCAACTTTTGAGTGAAAATGGTAGCTCGTACATCATAGTTTTGAGCAGTGACTGTTCTTAAATTATTGTCTACACTGCAAATAGTTAGATAATTCCAATCTAATTAGTGAAGAAACACTGGCAGCTGCAGGAGTCACTGTACCTGGGTATCAGTACTTCAGAAGCTACAGCTTGGGACACTGTGCACATACTACACTCGGACAGTTTAGGATGCCAATACTGGGTAATCCAGGAGGTAATAGGTGGTTGGTTGTTCAAAATTACAGATGCAATAAATCATAGGCCTGACACTGTTGTACAGCTACTGTGCCACCAGCTACCAGCAAATATGAGCAATACTTAATGGGAAACAATTTTTGCTAGGAAAATATAACAGAGAATTAGAAAAAACAAACTGGAACCCGGGACCAGGTCTATAATAGACACCATAATAGCATTTAAATTTTCATGTAAATTATTTGATAATTTGTATACAGTCAATAGTAGCTATCTGTACAGCGCTGGATAACTAGTACTGAGTAATTAGTAAACAATAGAGCAATAAGGACCACAATAAAATTATGTCAAGCATCATACATTCCTCTTTGATTTAATTAAAACTACTAATTGGCATTTTTCTGAAAATTGGTCTAAATATAAGAGGGTCGAATTAATTGAGACAATACGGTATTCATAAAGTTCTACTAAGGGAACCCAGATGACTACTGCATCAACAAAAAAAATGCAAAGACAAATTATTAATCATCATTACTAACCTCTTTTTTCACTATCTAGGCAACAAAAAACTATACTAACCCCATGTTTCTTAAGCTTTTTGGACTTGTAAACTTTCACTGTGGCTTGTGGCTATAGTGGCATAGTAATATTGTCACACATGATATGTGCAGATGAACAAACCAACAAACAGATGTGAAGGTATCTTAGTATATTTGCAGGCATTTCAATTAGTCAACTTTCAGGATGCTGCTTGAATATAAATGCTTTGCTAGACCTGTGTAGCTAAGATGGATAATGTCACCTTCAAAATTAATTGCGATGCAGGGAAAGTAATTCTACTGGTATGTGTTGTTAGATATGATGACGCTAAGTATATATAAACTGGGCCATGAACACCCCAATAGACACTGCTGGTAGCATATGTGACCGGATTTGCGAAAACTCGGAACTTCCCGCATTTTGGAACGCACGTACTTCAAAGACGCACTAGTCAAGTTAATACCATACGCTGCAGATGCACTTAATTTCCATCTATTTCAACAGATTAATTGGACATGGTGCCCAATCAGTCTAGGGTTAGCTGGTCAGAATCCTGTCTGGTATTTGGTATTATCTATATATTATTATGGTACAGTCGTCTTACCGAATGTACATAAGGTATTACATTTTGGTATTGCATGTATGCACATTACCTCCCAGTGGCGCATGAGCAGAATGGAAGCTACTGGAAGTTTGGTACCCAAAGCCATGGTACGTCAATCTAAGTTAGTTTTTATGTTGCTACATGGCGAGCAAGGGCTAGACAGTGATATCAATCAATCAATCAAATTTTTATTAGAGTGACATGCCCATATATATAAAAACATATAATGATATGGTGCCCAGCCATGACATGGCTTATAAGTCACTGTATAAATGAATAATATTATGCCTTATGAGTGATACAAAACCGAAGAACGTATTTTAAACATTTTATATAAACATTTAGCAATTAAGTTCTGGGAACATGTTTCATTCATTAATATATATAGAAGTTTATCAAAAGGGTGAAGTTGCATGAATGAAGGGTCTGTTTGTGTGATATGATATAGTAATTTATTCCTTTCTTGGTTAAGCGTATTACAAACCATAACAAAATGAAATTCATCTTCAATAAGACCCGTATTACAAACCAGACAGACCCGCTTCTCCAGGGGAACCTTAGGAATCCGGTAACGCCCGCCAAGGGCAGACACCCAGCCCGGAGCGAAGCCATCACCCACCTTGGCCCAGGATCAACTGGCAGGAGTGGGTGCAGCCTTAAAAAGTTTGTAAAGCTTCAGCTTACCACCTGATTCTGAGTCTTTAGTGACTGGTTTGTGTAACATTTCAATCCATCTTTCACTAGCAACCCTAAAAATTCTATCATTTACGAGATGTAATATCTGATTAAGACAGTTAACAGGAGGATTACAGGTGGAATAAACTTCTGGTAACTGCAAACAAGTAAGTAGCTTCCTAACTTGCCAACACCAATTTCTAATTTTATCACCTTCAGCAAGTCTCATTGACCATGTAAAAACCTTTTTACTTATCCTATTGGGTTCTTGAGAACGGGTTCGTAGCCACCATTTAATAAATTGGAGATTATGTCTAAATCCTGCAGGAATCCAACCCATGTCTCCCTGTAAGGCAGCAATGGGATGGTTCCTACCAACTCCAAGGAAGAATCTCAGGGCATTATTCTGGGTTGGGTACTGTAATGCTCGAAACCCCATATACAACTACTATAATCCATAACAGGAGCAACCAAAGTGTCATAGAGATATGTGTATACTATGTCCACCCAATGCCTTGGCTTTACCTACTAAGCTACCTAATGCACGACGAGTAGCCAAGTTTACTTTACTAACCATTTCTTTGGTGTCTAGGTGTTCGTTAATCCACAGTCCTAAGTATTTGTATTCATCACAATATTTTACTTCATTATTCCTACATTGAAAACCAAAGGAAGATCGTGGTCGTCTTTTATGCCTAATGTGCATCACCTTGGTTTTATCCAGGTTAAAGTGAATATCATTCTTTGTGCACCAACAAAATGTCATATTTATAAGGGCTTGTAACTTTTGAGGGTTTGAAGCCAACAGAACAATGTCGTCGGCAAACGCTAATGCTGGAATCTTAGTATCACCACAGTCTATCCCATACTCTGACGCACTGAGGGTAAGCAGCAAATCATTAAGAAAAAGATTAAAGAGCGATGGAGATAGCAGGCAGCCTTGTTTAACTCCATTTCTGACATTAAACCAAGTGATAAAAGGACCGGAGTCTCGTCTGCTACCATAGTGGTTTGTAGTAGCTACAACAGTTTTGTATCATTGGATCACTTCACAGTTCGCAACCTCAAGAGTCAACTGAAAAGGCTGCTTCTCAGCGTATTAAAGAGATACCTAAGCTTCAGCATAACAATATTCAAACACAAAATTGAATGCACTACAAAAGCACTATTGCCAACATTTCTCACAACTGGCTGTCTCGTAAGAAAGTTAGTATCCGGGCACCTTTGGGGTGGGTACTGCAGTATCTATGAGCCCTGTCAAGTCACAATCACTATTGTATTAAAATATTACAAGACCTGACTCGGTCACAGCGTCAATGATATGCTACATGCACTCCATTGTATACATAATGCACTAACTCAGGCTCGCCCCACAATGTCCTACATTAAACTAATTAATTGGCGCATCCGCTAGTTACACATGTCAAAATTGCCGACGTATCAAGATTGTGTATGCCGTGTTTGCGAGTTAGTGAAGACAACGAGATGGCACGCGCTAAAGCACCTCGCACTCTCCAAGCTACCCTGGATAGCCAGCCACCCGACAAACAGAAGAGGAAGCTATACCAGAGAGACTTAAGCTGAAGGTGATCGAATTCGGCACACAGCAAAACGGTCATGATCGTTTCTCTCCTCGCGCGTAAATTGCAGGTATCTCCAGAACGATATGTGCTATCAAAATGAAATTAAACGTGGGTTGTTTATACAAGAGGCATTGCTATAACCTGGAAATGAAGCTATTCAACCACACCACAAGGAAGATACGGGGCCGAGTTTGCAGAATTTTTTAATCGTGCGGCGATTTTCTAAACATGGCGGTACTATCAAGGCACATATCACAGAAATGGAAAGAGTTGCAAACATCTAGCGTCGGATTTCTTTAGTTGAAGGTTGGTACTTGTACTGTACAAAGAATCATTCCTGTCTTGCGAATAGCTATCGACATATGGCAGCTTGAAAATTGCCAAAAATCGAATATTTTGCAAAAAATGTGCCGGTGTCGGAGGATGGTTGGACCCCCTGGATGGTTGGACCCCCCGGTCCAAGGATAAACGGACCGGGGGTCCAATCATACGTGCGAAATTTTGGACCGCCCCCTGGATGAGTGGACCCCTTGCGTGTCTGGAAGTGGCACTTTCTTTGGCGTGTACGCTATGGAGGTTTTTCAGAATATTTTCTATGCTTCTATATAGCTCCTAGTTCCTAGCGCCTTGCTCCTAGCCCCTAGCTCCTACAATGTAGCTCCTAGCGCCTATAGCTTTCATAATGTCATTTCGTTATTATCCCTAGTATAGCATGCTTACGCCGTTTTGTATAGTCACAGCAGCCTATTTAATTCGGCAGAGCTCAGCGAATCAGGGGTAATGCAATACGTATCACCATAGATATAGATACGGTATCACATTTTTGCAAATCCGGTCACATATATTTAAATGTTAACCACAATGTCATAATGACTGATTTGTAGGCCCAGGTTCTTCCTAGATCCTCCCTGCTTATCATCACGGGGGCTGAATTAATTATCGGAAGATAGCTCAACAAAATAGCCAGCCACAACAATGCACACCCAAGCCAAAAGTTATTTCAGTAATATAATCAATAATTCTGCAGGGACCAACAGCAAAAAAGTTATAACCTTGAAAAGGTCAGGCAAAGTGTTCAGTACAGGAAATAACTTCATTTTACAGCTTCTGTTGACAGATATTTTGAACTATCAGCACATCAAAAACACAGGGTACCATTCTTCACTGATTCCATAAACTCTGGGAATCATCTAGGGGCGAGCCTGATCGAGCGCTGTACATCCACTCATACAATTGATACATATTCAGGAGTAAAATAGGCATGCATGTGGTATTGGAAGATGCACTTATATCACGTTTGACAATACATAATGCACATTAAGGACATAAACAATGGTACGGATGATGCAGTGATATGAATAATGTGTACTAAGGAGCAAAGTACAATGTCATAAAGAGTGACTGCTGGCCTTCTCTCTTGTTGGCGCTCCCTCTCCTGTTGACGCCTGGTCTCCCTCTCCTCTGGCATACCTGCTGCCCTTCTCTCTTGTTGACGCTCCCTCTCCTGTTGACGCCTGGTCTCCCTCTTCTCTGGCATACCTGCTGCCCGTCTCTCTTGTTGGTGCTCCCTCTCCTGTTGGGGTCTGGCCTCCCTCTCCTCCGGGGTACCTGCTATCCTTAACTGCTGCTACTCCCGATCTTGCTAGGGCCTGGCCTGCCTTTGCACTGGGGTTTGTGTTGCTCTTCTCTCTCTTTGGCGCTCTCTCTCCCTTTGGCGCCTGGCCTTAGGGTACCTGCAGTGTTTATGCAAATATAACCTACACTGCAAGTTTCCTAGGGAAGCAAGGGAAGCATTACCCTAGATCCCCAAGCCCTAAGTTACAAAGCAACTAGCTGGCTACTTTGTCCCACTTCCCTCACCCTAGGAGCATCTCCCTCCCGCCCAAAATATTAAAAAACACTGGATACCTGCTCCTCTTCTCTCTCGTTGGCGCTCTCTCTCCCGTTGTCGCCTAGCAAGTACTCTCGCTCCGATAGCATCTTCTGCTATCCTCTCTTCTTCGAGCGCTCGGTTCCTGTGCAATTGTCGGTTAGCCATCGAAGCTAACCACAAAAAAAACACTGGATACCTGCTCCTCTCTTAAATGCACACGTGGAACTTGAATACGCACGCGAGCATGATATGGCGTAACATGCATATATTTGGAGCATAAGCGCGTATGCGGTATGTGCGTACGGACAGAAGTACGTACGTACAGAGAAATTGTCCAACCATACACGCTAGTGTGGGGCTCGCTCAGGCTCGTCCCAATGAAGTTGTGAATGAAATATTGTGTAGTGTGTAGATATCATCTGAGCCTGTGACGTGAATATACATGTACTTGAAAGTAACTAATCAGCTCTATAATATAGCTACAAGCTGCAGCTGTATAACCACAATCACCCATACTTTTCTCCTCCCTCTCAATCACATTATAATTTATTCTTCACAGCAATTTGTAGTAGTGCATAATGACATCATTATGCACTCCAACCCATGTGCGAATGTAAAAGTACTTTGGAAAAAATGCCACAGGATGTACACATCACAATCTACATCCTGTCATCCCATGTAAAAAGCACCAAATGAAACCTGGTTTGAAAAATGTCAAAAGGTAGAGATAACAATCCATAAACATATTTGTGGTGTCATTCCTACCTTGTTTGGTTGCTTTTATGGGATTTATGGGTTAATTGGTGACGTTATATATTACAATGACTAGTGTGTGGCTTACTTCAGCTCACCACAACAAGCATTTTAGTATCTTCCAAGAGCTGACCTAGCCTATGGATTCTGATAATAGCACTCACCTATATATTCATATTCTCTGCACTCAGTGCTCCAATGTCCCAGGAGGTTACCATCAGAGACAGGAGCTTGACATACAGGGCATACGGATCCTGCTAATCCAGCTGCAATTTATATCAGAAAAACATTTAATACAAACCTAAGGGTAAAGATTCTGTAAATAATGTAATGTATCAGTGATTCACACTCCCAAATGAAAAGATTATAGTTGAGCACAGAGGAGAACAAATAGAAAAGTGTGCAGTATATACAAGTTACAAGGATATATCTATGTAGGGAACAGTGGATGAAATACTAGATTGAATGAGATAGCACAGCAGATGCAATTACAATAAGGACAGGCTCTAAATATCCATTCCTAGCTTTTATCGCAAAAAGTGGTAGGGAACCTGGGTAATTTAACCACAGGAAGTGTCATATCAGCAGATAAGTGTAGTGTGCATGGTTTGTGGAAGCATACTGTGATTGTGCTGTGCTAAACATATACAGCCAGAAGTGTAGAACAAAATTTGTTTAAACCTCTCTAAGAGTGGACCAAAAAACTGCATTTTCGAGCGTGAAGGTTTATGACAATCTTCTTAATCATAAAACTGATCTTGAAAGCGTCCATCTGCCTGCCTAGTCTCGTGTCCAGACCGCTATTCGCTGCAGCAGGCTAGTAGAGGTCTGAGATTACTGCCTGCCAAGAAGTTGGACACTATATAATTTAGGATTTAGTACACAAGTGCATTGTTCTTGCACATGACACGTCACATGTTGCATTGCCTTGCTTATACATGTGCTCTTGGTTTGTACTGTCATTTGGTGTAGGGCTGAACCCATAAGTAAACCTATTAACTTATTTGTAACTTTAAATATCGTACAGTTATATCACTTTATTGACGGTGACTGTTGACCATTCCAGTGCCAGACAAAAAAAGGCTGCCAGGAAAGCATGCTATAGCATTGACCTTGACAAGGAAAAAGCTGTCTCTAAAGCACGCTATAGCATTGACCTTGACAAGGAAAAAGCTGTCTCTAAAGCACGCTATAGCATTGACCTTGACAAGGAAAAAGCTGTCTCTAAAGCACGCTATAGCATTGACCTTGACAAGGAAAAAGCTGTCTCTAAAGCACGCTATAGCATTGACCTTGACAAGGAAAAAGCTGTCTCTAAAGCACGCTATAGCATTGACCTTGACAAGGAAAAAGCTGTCTCTAAAGCACGCTATAGCATTGACCTTGACAAGGAAAAAGCTGTCTCTAAAGCACGCTATAGCATTGACCTTGACAAGGAAAAAAGCTGTCTCTAAAGCACGCTATAGCATTGACCTTGACAAGGAAAAAGCTGTCTCTAAAGCATGCTATAGCATTGACCCTGATAAGAAAACGGCTGCCAGAAAAACACAATATAGCATTGACCCTGACAAGGACAAGGCAGTCTCTAAAGCACACTATAGTATTGACCCTGGCAAGAAATAGGCTGCCTAGTGGGGGTTCCTTATTCGAGGAGAGGAATCTATCCTGCAGTCTTTTGATAAGCAGTGGGAGAATGTTGAGAACTCTACACCATGGAGACTGGAATGGTGTCATCAACCCACCAACCCACCTCTACCTACCAATTCTACAGGTTAAAATAAATGTGGCTGTTTGACAGCCTAGGATGTTAATACTTAGCCTGTTCATTCATCAGACGTTATCTTTTGTCAAGGGATCACATGGGGAAGCCCATGTAAATGAGGCTAAAATGAAACAATATGTTCATTATGATAATATAGTCGTGTCACATGGAGATTTCCCTTGTGTATCATCTGTTGATCTCCGAGACAGTGAGTAGTGGACACTAAAGGAATAAATATGGTAGGCTAAAAATTAATGATCAGCTTGGCAGTGGGTGTGCCCCCCCTCCCACAGTAGCCTCTTTCCCATGCAGGCTCTTACATGAGGAGGCTACATGTGTAGTATCCTAATTCACAGTCATTCTGAAGTTGTGGAGTCTTAGCACGAATACAGAGGAGACCACAAACAACTGCAAGGTAATACAGGCAACGAGAGTAGGTATGCACAGCCATAAGGGCATGTGAAAAGGGCACTGGCTCCATTTAATGCACATCATCGGGGTTAGTCTGGCCCTGGAGTCTAACAATTGTGCCTCTTCGTGTATTTATACTCACACTATGACAAAGTAACTCACCACTGTGATAAAATGTGCCAAGTAGTAAAACTGTCCAGAGAGTAGCTGCTCCACACCGTGTAATTGGATCTATTATTTCATGTTTCAGTGAGCGTACGCAATACTACAGTCTCATTTACTTAATGTTTATTGTGAGAGTAAATGTCAAAATGGCTGACACGCAAAAGCGGTACAAAGCACTCTGTCCAGTCCTTTCGAATAAGAATTTGCACAACTTTTCGAGATTATTCGTTTTGTTCAATTGGTGTACTTATCATGGAAGGAAGGTTAGTTCAACTGTAACATTACATTACATTACAGAAAACACTTTACACTTGCGAGTGTATTTACAGGATATTGACTTACCCATTATTGGAGTAGATTCTTTAGCAGCTTCTTCATGCTGCTGCAATGTCTTACGAGCAGGGACTATGCCAGTGGCAGAACCCAGTGGCTCTTTGTCTATGCAAAGATTAGTCAGAGATAAGATTCATTGGTATTCCTGCTGGTGAGATATGTTATTAGCTTAGGGCTGATATATATGTAGTACCATTATTACCAGCCGGGCGTGCGTGAAGCACGTGCCCGGCTGGTACTAAGATTGCTTTACGTTCCCGCGTTTGTCTGTGTGTGTGTGTGTGTGTGTTCGTCCGCAAATATCACGTGCGCTACGTTACATCATTCCGTTACTATGCCACTATAGCCACGAGCGTAGTGGAAGCTACTGGAAGTTTGCAGGCTCAATAGGCCAAGATACGTCAAGGTAGGTTAGTTTTGTGTTGCCCCAGACGGGTGTTGCCCCAGACACAGAAAGAGTGGTAGGTAGCGATGATAATTCTGTTTTGATTGCTAACTGGAAGAGCACTATGAAATTGCTGTGTCAGCACTTTCGCTGGAAGCTGTACATGATGAGACTGTCTAGCCAAGCTGATCCAGTCAACAGCAGCATTTAGCTTAGACTGACCTGTTGCTGAGCACAATCTTCAGCTGGATGATTTATGTAAAAAATACCCGGCTGGTTTTTAGATATGACTTGTCATGCAGTATGGTAGTAATCCATGCTTAGGGATGGCATGGCTGCTACATTGAATGTGTACAAAATGGAAGTCTGCTCTAGATGTAATCATAAGCATTTATGAGTCATATCCGTCATTCTTAAGTGGTTTCATAACAAAAAGGACTGTTTAGGTGCAAAGACTCCACTGCAATGCATATGTTAATGCTCTATAACTAACTTCAACTGTAGTGTGTAGAAACTGAAGCAGCAGCTTGAACAGAGACCTAAATTAAAGAACCTTACAATAGTGCTGTCCATTATTTCCGTACACTTTAGTAATTTCTCTATTTATTGAATTATTACGTGCAGTCAGCCTTAGACCCCTTGAGTATAGTCAAATGCTTTCTGAAAGGAAGAGGTAACTCATTCCCTGGACTGCACACTGTTGGCTAGCAGTATTGCAATCGCCAAAACCTGGGGTACAGACCTGGAACAAGGACAAGGTAAGGGCTGTATGTATTGCAATTGTCTCAGGTTTACGCAGATGCCTATATGCACTTATGGAAGTAAAGACTGTATTACAATGTCATGTCCGTTAGCTATACCTTGCAATTGGAGTAGCTGCTGCTCAGTGGGGTCAGTATCAGATCCGGAGCTTGAGCTTTCAGCTTCTGAGACAAGCTCACCTACAAAAGTGATGTAATTAGAACTCAATATCTGAGACATGCTATATGTTGAATTTGAAGTGGGGGAGTGGCATGCCTTTGGAAAAAAAACTTCGCAAATATTAATTCCAAGGTCTGAGGTGCTCTATAGTGCCACTGTAAAGTTAAATTAATAAGAGGATATAATTCGTCACATTTTAAAGCTGCAATTGGGGCGGGGGAGGGGGAGGGGGGGGGGGGGGGGTTCCCCAGTAGATACAACCATTCAGTTTGGTGGCCCCATTCGCTGTTTTGTTGCTGCGTAGCATTAACCAAGAAAGTCAAGTACACTCCACCCACTCATTGGGGCGAGCCGGAGCAAGCCCCCCACTAGCATGTACAGTGGGACAATTTTTATGTGCATACTTTCTATATGCACCCACGCACACACGCACATACCGAATATGCGCTCACTGCATATACATTGTATTTGCTCACTTACACAGTCAAATTCCATGTGCGAATTTCAAGTTCCATTTTACAAGTTAAGACAATTCAGGACTTTGACTTGGCCTTGATGGCTAACCGACAGCAAGGCAGGAACCAAGAACTCAAAGAAGACAACACAGTAGATGAGACTGTTGCAGCTAGGGTACTTGCTAGGAGACAATGTACGGAAGCCAGGCGCCAATGGGAGAAGGAGCTTCATCGACAGAGGAGGCTAACAGGCACCCAGTGTTTTTTAGAAAAAAGTCACTTTTGGGGGAGGGGGTTACAATTTTAGGGATAGACCTTACCTGAAATAAACACTGCAGGGCCCCGGAGGCCAGACACGAACAGGGGAGGGAGCATCAACGATGCAGAAGGGTAACAGAAAACCAAGTGCAAATTAAGGTAGACCAGGCTCCAGCAAGATTGGGAGCATCCAGGTGAGGTATGTCTCTATAAGATTTTCCGAGAATCAGCCACGGATGCCACAAGAGAGCAGACAGAGGGAGGGTTGTAGTGCTTGAAATTCACGTTTGCATCGTTCGATCATGTCGTCTGTGTCCAGCGCTCATATCTCTGCTTATATAATGGGTACACAAACTCTATTACCCTGGGAGCTGTAGTAGGCCTTCCTTGGTAAAACTATGTGCTAGACTTGTCCAACTGTCTGACTCCTGGTGCGCTATAAGTTCGAAGACGGCATCCATGTAATTGCCAGAGATGCCATTTTGAACACGTGCCGTTACTTGGGGCCCCCGGGGGAGGGGACGGACAAATATATTTATATATATATATTGTATAAACACTAGCTGAGATTCTGAGCCGTATGTCACGATTATAAGCCTCACTGTGCTCGGCAACTACAGTCATAGACCCCCCATACATGAGGTCAGTAATATCACATGATCAGAATGTTTTCATTAAGGATTATCATCAGAGCACAATCAACAATGAACCTCGAGTCACGCCACTGGATTGTACACCTCCTACTAATTTACAATTCCTGGGCAATCTTATTGCAATAAAGTCACAGCAGCTATGGGGCATGGACAAATTTAAATACGATCATTATATGAACTTACTATAGCAATGGCGTAATTGTTTAGCAATAGGCTCCAGGACAAGGACTTTCTTCAACACTCGGGTAAATTTCCTGAGCCTTGTGTGATCAATAGTGATGGAGGATTCCACTGCACGGAGAAGCAAATCTGCTTGCTGTCTAGGAGTGATTCCAGGTGTGAATTGGATTGCTTCACTGGTTTCTGAAGTAATTATTGATCCATTGTAGAGTTTTCTGGCAAGTTCATTGGCCATATGAGGTTGTGCAAGAGCATCATGAAGATCAGTATAGTATCTTCTAAATGCTTCAGCTGCAAGGTTCTTTTTCTGTAGTTGGTTTCTCCGCACCATTACTGCTGTGTAATATACATAGATAATCAGTAGCAATCCATAACCAGAACTATCACTTGGATTCTGGCACACATGTATATGTGCAGCGATCCTAACCCCAGGCCAACAGTGATGATAATACCAGTGGTTACCAGTAAGATATGGTGGGTGTGCCTACCACATCAACACATTTTCTATCAGTGCCACAGTATCTCAAGGATCCAAACAATGTCTCTTTTTCTGGATCCAGGAGATAATGTGTAGCTATTTCACCAGGCCACATCTCTGTTAACAGCACCTCTATTTATACACAGTCATTACAGTAACACTTACCTGATTCATCAGTAGAGCCACTAGGACAACTAATAGCAGCAGTGGAAAAAACAGAGACTGCGAGAAAGAATAGATACAGTATAAGATCACTATCGTATGGGACATGATTGCTTATGTGAACCTAGCCTCATCCAGATATATATACCCATTCCATATCCCATTGCAAGACCTGGTATCCACCGTTACTAATTCATCCTACTACTGAAACATGCTACTACAAATAGGACTTGGTTATGATCATTGTGATGAGAATCTCTCACCAGTGACCAGATTCCAATTTGTTTATTATTGCAGCCAGGGAATTCTTGGCAGCCATCTAGTATAATGGCTTGCATCACATGACTGATTAATAACTGATTTTAATTTACTCTTCATATATTATTTGAATGTGGCAGCATATATGTGGCTCAAATATAGTATGCTTGCACTGTGGGTTAGTGGTAGTCTTGTTCTGAGGACTCTCTGCCAAGTGAGTGAAGCAAGCAAAGAGAAACGAGGGGAAGATCTGATAAGATCTTACTCATTGGGCTACAAAAGCTCTTACTTGAACAGAGGGGCGGCAGGCAAGTACACTCATTTCCAGGCTCCACCCAAGATGTGATAAAATTGGAGAAGGAAAAGAGAGGGGAACACTCTTAGAAACTGTAGTAAGCACGGAAGTCTGCTGATAGCTGCCAAGTAGCTATGGACCAAAATAGTAACACTGGCTACATGCATAGATACACAGAAACCATCAAAATGAGTATAATAGTCTTACTGTGTCTACGTAGCGGTATTCTAAGTACTCTAGTGCAGGTATTCAATAGAGTGTAATGAGCTAGATCCATGTTCATGACAAGAGTAGTTTGGCCCGGCTTGGGATCAAGGACAGCAATGATAGCTTCATATGTTGGGAAGCAATTAGCTACCCACCACTCCATTGCATACTTAAAGCACGTGAAAAGCCAATTAGGACCAGTGCGAGCATTTGCTGTATGAATTTCTGAGACCTTAGTGGAAAGGACTCCAATCCGTTCTACAAACAAGTCCCAGCTGTGCAGTACTGGTGAAAGGAGGTCTAGCAGCTCTGGGAGTGCCTCCTTCTTTACCTGTGTGCCTGAAATAAGATAATTACCAGTATTATAATACTGTAATCTGAAAAATTTAGAGGGTAGTTAAGTACTTTGAAGAGAGGTACACTACTTGATAAATGAGTAGCAAGAAGAGCAAGGAGCCCGAAAACAGTCAGTTTTAGACCATTACCCTCAACACTACTTCTACTTCCCCAACTTTTGTGCAGGCTAACAACTTTGGCATTATATTATCTGTTGCTACTTATGGCAGAAAGTAGGGAGTCTCATAGAACTGATCCCTGCCAGCAGTACCATATGCATGAGTGATACTCGTAAATAATTATATTTTCTCGCTAAATAAATTTCTCAGAAATTATTCTGCATAATTTTCACCAAAGCACTCTCATAGCATCTTGGCACATTCTACCTGATGGATGAACTGACTGTGGTCATTCTGCAGCTCGACTTCAGAGGTCATACACTTCACAAGGATGAAGTTAGTGCATGTGTATACAGCAATGGCTATGACATAATGGCTGACGAAAAGGGTGGGTCACGGGCCCCACTGCTTCCATACCGTACTCTCAGGAGAATAATGACCCCTCAATTACAGTAACCCTATGAATATAATTACCTATCATAACGGTCACTACCGCTTTTTGAATAGTATTACCTATAACAAACACAATTACCGTATGAATATAATAACCCATCAGGCAACTCAGAGACTACAGCACTTACAGCAACAGAGACTACCAGGAAAACTGCTTTCTACATGTACAACTGGAAGCTTCACTATCCTATAGAGAGCACACGAGCAAATAAACAGCAAAGTGTGTGCAGAACAGTGTGTAAGGTCAATAATATTCATACGCTAGTTGTAGCAGCTGTAGCGCCTCCTTCTTCACAGCAGTTGTAGTGCTTCATGTCAGCTGTGCTGTCAAGTATTCATTGCATTGTAATGATAGAAATGAATATCTTTCCTAGTGCCAAACCCACAAGTGTAGTGGTTGTACGTGTAGTATAAAAGGCAGCCACAGCGCCTACACTCTGTGCTGCAGTGTTTTTAACCTCGTCGTAAATTACCCCATGATTATAATTACCCCACGTAATCAGTACCGCAGAAATGCGCAATCTTCGAATAGAATAACCGGTCATTATTCTCCCGAGAGTACGGTATATGGTATACTAAGGGAAGTAGTAAATTAAATTATCCCATTGGTAAGGCAGTACTATAAATCAGTACTGGTGATACGTGCATAGGTTTACTACTACTAGTGTATGATAATATGATACAAATTACAGGATCATGTGCCTCATTTCCAGGCTTCACTCTGCAACATCTTTTGCCCTGTGGCAAGTGACAAAACCAGTCCTGACTTAGAAAGGATCAAAGCTAATTATTATCTTGACTTGCCAAAATACATCTAGTTAGCATAGTTCTCGCATTACCCAGACGGTGAAAGAAGTGTAGATAGCGATACACATGCTGTTGTTCGATGTTGTGAATGCTACCTGGAGGCACAGTGAAATTTCTGCGTTGGCACGTATTGCTGTAAGGTTGGAGGACTTGATCCCAGACCTCACCCAGCGTAAGGAATCTTATAATCTCAAATAGCACTCCTCAAACTTTGGCCTCTCTTATGTTCTGCTACTAACAGTGTGGCTATCTACTTAGCTCACACACTTGACACCCCCATAATATTTAAGTACTCAACTACGTTCCCAATACTATACATATAAATCTGGTTTTCCTGTACAAAAGAGTGGTATACCTTGTACCAGTGATGGCAGTGGTGACATAAAACTGGCAGCTGCACTTGTGACACCCTTCGTCTTGTCAACAGTGCTATCCATAGCAGTGGCACCTCCAAAACTGGAACCAGTACCACGAGCGTCAGCCAGAGTATGGACTTGAGACATAGAAACTGAACTTCTCCCAGTACTTCCTTCACTACGTGTGGTGCTAGGCGGAGTAGGAGGCTGTGTGCTAGTAGGCGGGGTTGAGGTTGTGTGAGGCTTGCTTGTAGCTAGTCCCATGAGTTGGCTCAGCCTATTTCGCTCCTCGTCACTCCATCCCAGTCGGTGTCCTGGGAATGGAGACATGAAATTATACTAAGCATTAAAAAACATTCCCTAACCAAATTCACCCTAAGTGCTACAGTTGTTAAATTGTGTAGGAGTGTTGTACGTGCACATTTAGATCCGTGTCCCTTCTTGGATACTGTCAACCATATAGCTAGATAAACTCAATTCTATTCATGCTTACCTCCAGTGGTAGGGAAGGTGTAGTCAGATGTCTGTGGGGGAGGGGTGGGGGTGGGGTTAGAGGTTGGGGTGGGGTTGGAGGTGGGGGTAAAAGTGGGGTTGGGAGGTTGGGCATTGTCTGGGCTGGGAAACTGTGAGCCGATGGCAAAGTGCTGATTAAAGAGAGAGTCCATGAGGGCAGATGCTGTGTGTGTGTGTGTGTGTGTGTGTGTATGAGTATTATGTGCATAAACGCATATGCTCACATTTGCATATGTACACATGTGTACGTGGGAATTTCCCCTGAATGTTCTGTATACATGGTATACCACGCATGCATGTAGTAAATAAACATATACAAACACACATGTTCCTTACCAGTCCACGGCAGATTTTCACTATCCGGAAACTGCAAATGGGAATTACAACTTAACGTGACTAGAACAAAGATAAAAACACAACACATGCAGCCTACATACATGGGTACATGCATGATATCCACACACACACACACACACACACATACACACACACACACACACACACACACACACACACGCAAACACACACACACACACACAAACACACACACACCTGGTGTAGGGCTAACATAAGCTGTTCCATGAATTCTGGCCTACCAATCTCGGAGTCCTGCAAAACGGCTTCAAAGTCTGACTATAGGGAAAAAGAGTGTAGGGTAGGTGGGCACGTATACATTAGACTTATACTATATTATGTAACTGAAAGATGAGATTCATACCATGAAAGTGGGTAGATCAAACACATGCAAAGTCCCTTGCACATTAAAGTTATTCAAATGGTGCTGAAGGAGTTATTCAGAAGAGGCTCACTTTGGTGACGTAGTGTCCACCCAGCAGGAAGTTGAGTGGAGAGGGTGATCCTCCAATGAATTCTGCCACGAGCTTCCCATCCTGGGCAAATACCTGTGTGTACGCACACAAAATAAGTATTACTTGGTATCAAAACTTTTTACTTGGTTTTGCAATATGTTTTGAGTTGTGTTTGCCTGATCCTCCACAGGGCATACTTTGTCAAGTAAATTCACAATCGTATTGCATATAAGTACTTATTCTATACTCCACCTGTGCATAACATTATTGTTACGTAGAGCTACCGTGCAATATTATCCCGTATTGCACGGGCAAATACGCATGCGCAGTTGAACCGTAAATTTGAATTTCGTAACTTGATTGGCTGAACAGTGGCCGCATTTTTGCCAATTTTCACGCTGTCATATCTCGACAACCATTAGCGAGACACGAATGATTCTTGGTACAGTACACGTACTATCTGTGAACTAAAGGAATCCCACGCTAGAAGTCTATAGCGCTCTCCGTTCCAGAGATACGCACCTCGGTAGCATCGCCATTTTCAAGAACTTGCCGCGTGATCGAAAATTCCGCGAACTCCGCCCCATATCTTCCTCGTGGTTTGGCAGAATGACTTTATTTCCGAGTTATTACTACAGTAACGCCTCCTGTAAAAACCACCCACGTTTCATTTTGTACATTGTTTTCTGAATTATACATGCCATGTAGATCATTGTGAACTATCATCGCTGTTTGTAAAAGTAATAATATTATTGTGCAATGTTATGTGCATGTATTATCCAGCTATGGTCAATGTAGTACAGCTATATAGAATAAATCTCTTATTACACGCATTCCCATGCAATACGGCATATTGCACTCATGCAGGGAGTATTTTCACTCGTCCTTCGGACTCGTGAAAATACATCCCTGCACTCGTGCAATATTCTCCCGTATTGCACGGGAATGCGTGTAATAAGATATATGTACCACTGCCTATCATCATTTTTACCCCTATGTCTTCCTAACTCTTCATTCAGACCATTCGTACCTGACCGAAACTTAAACAATAATCTTGTACCCGGATCACCTACCCCCTGCAAATAATTCTTGAATTCTATTTCCTTACAGAAAGACTTGTACAGATTCAACTTAACTTTAGTATTCAAGCTGTCATTAAAGTCCTTGTATTCTCTATCCCTCAACGCTTCGTCTACCGTATCTAAAAACAAATTAATATTATCTGCAGCTAATACCTCTTGGCTATCTAAATCTAACTGCAGCAGCAATTCATTAATTACTTTCATCCAAGTTTTCCTCTGCCTACCTCTACATGGTTTCACTTCCCACACAGCATCTAATAGTACTCTAGGATACCGCTCATTATCCAACTTATTGACTTTATACCACCACTTAAGTTTGCTTCTATCCCTCCTCCCTTTCAAGGACTCTAACCCCAAACAAATTGCATGGAGTAAATCATTGAAGAGTGAATCTTACAGTTCTTGCCATATTTCATGTTGCTGTCAGACACAGCCTATGTGATTTGCAACACGTGTGTGAGTACATAGAGTGAGACTATGCATAGTATATACCACTCACATGCAATTCACAGAACAATTTTAGCCAGGAAGCTATTGGGACCAAAAATAGCAGCTGCTAGCAGAGGAAACCTTTATCCCACTTCCCACCCCCTAACCTTGTCTTCCCCAGCTATCTATCTATGCCATTGAACACAACTGATAGCAAACCTTCCCTAACTACAACACTGTACGATACATATAGAAGAATTTGTACTTACGGCCGAGTTCTCAAAGTACTGCATGAAGAAACTGATAATGTGACTGTGTCCTGTGCTTACTGCCTGGACAACCAGCCACTCATGCTATAAGGGAGAGAGGGAAGGAAGGAGTGTTATATGTACACATATAGCACGTGAACCAGCAGTAGACTCACTCCTTTGTCTCTGACAGCTGCCGATATGCAGATCTGTGCAAACTCATATAGCACTTTTACAACACTGTGATTCAATGAGTCTGGAGCTGGGAGCTGAGTGATCAAGGGATGGAGGGACGGAGAGGGAAGGGGAGGGGGAGGGAGGGAGGGAGGGAGGAAAGGGGAGGGGGAGGGAGGGATGACGGTTGAAAAGAGGGAGGGATGGAGGAAGGAAGGAAGGGAGAATATAGTGAACCACAGTAAGGAAATCCAGTGGCTTGTTGGGTAGCATACCACAGTTTGAGGCACTGTTGACTCTGAAGCAACAGGAGGAGGTGACTTGGGTCTGGCAACAAAAAGGCCGTGTGGATCGTGTTCCTGTGTGTATACATGTGTAGGATTTCATTACTTTCATGTGGAGACAGACTCTATATACCTGTATCTTTGTCTGCTTCACAGTACCATTCTAGTAGCTACACTGTAAGGTGATGATCACCCCAGGACATAGAATATTTAATATATGCAGCATTGAAACGACTAGTGTATGAGGCACTCATCTAAAGGTAAAGTCAACCAAAAAACAACAGAGAGACCAGACTAGCCACACTGTCAGGTCAGAAAGAAAAGAGCATAGTGAGACCAGATACTGGCTGGGCATGTACAAAAGGGTATCCACAGAAAGCTATATACTGAGCAGGGGAGCCAGACAGCTTTAATAAATGGCATGTATATCATACTACATGTATCAATGGTTTTTCAAATTCTTTCATAGACACTGTTGTTTTATATGCACCATGTGTATAAAACCACAATGTGGAATGCAAAATCTCACGTATGATACACGATATGTCCATTTTCATATGCTCTATACTACACATTAGCTACCCACATACACCTGCTCAGGCTTGCCTCCCAATGTCCTGCATTCATGAGGCACACAAGCTAGCACACAAGCTAGCACACAAGCTAGCCATTTGAATATACACTCACTTCCTCAATGACTGGGTCCTGTTCTCTCAAGTCCCTGGAGCCATAGCCACCCCCGTGACCACCCCCATAACCACTCCCATAGCGACTCCCATAACCGCTCCCATACGAGTCTTCATAATCTCCATCGTAGGCAGAAGACTGGTTGGGGAATATCATGATTAGCAGCTTCCGCTGTGAGAAAAAACAGCGCTGCAGCTAACGGACACTCATCCGTAGATCATTAAATAATTTGCACATGTACGTACATTTCTAACTATGGCACATGCGCTAGGTAACTATGGCACATGCGGTAGGTAACTATGGCACATGCGGTAGGTAACTATGGCACATGCGGTAGGTAACTATGGCACATGCGCTAGGTAACTATGGCACATGCGGTAGGTAACTATGGCACATGCGGTTATGCAAAACTGAATGGCAGACTTGCACTATAGCACTCTTTAGCTAACACTGTTACTCCTAGCAACCCAATTAAATTGTAGTACTTAATAAAAGTATAACTGGCAGGGCTTCATTTAGGGGGGGAGGGGGTTTCAATCCGAATACTCCTCACTATACGCACGCCCCCCCAAAATGTCTTCTGGCGTGCTTTTGCTCCCCCCCCCCCCCTTGGAGATTTTTCTAAATGACCCCTTGGCTGGTTTCATTGCCAACACCCCTAGTAATGAAACCAGCTATAGTTTCAAAGTTGGGTCCAGGGTTTTAGCAAGTGTGTAACCATAGGTTGCTAGGGTAATGTGTTATAAAGTGTGTTTTAATTAGAAATAGTACTAGCCAAATGGACTCAGTGAAACCAATAATCTCAGACATACAATCTAGGTAAATTTCCACTGCACTGACCGGCTGCTGCTGACCATCCGACTGGTATCCAGCTGGAGACTGATAGTCTTGGGACCCCTGGTACATGCTACTTGAACCTCGCCCTTCGCCCTTTGCACCGACTTTTTTTGGCTATGTGACACCGCTTCACCTTTGCGTAACCAAATAAAGGAGGGGCCTGGATACGAGGCTAGTCCACATACTACAGGTAGCATTTACCTAGAATTAGAATTTTAGGTTCACGATGGCAACAGCAGCTGTGTGTAGCTTTAATTTGCATAGTTGTAATATACACTCACAACTGAATACCAGAGCATTATCTACCTGCTCAGGCTTGCCTCCCAATGTCCTGCATTCATGAGGCACACAAGCTGGAAAGTTAATGGTCACATTGGCACTCTATACCAGTGGTTACCTTTCCCACTCCAGGTGTGGCTCCAGTCCCCTCCCCCACCTGTGCCCTTGCCATGTCCTCAGCTTGCTGCAGGGACACTGAGCCTGCTCCCGAGTGGGGGTGATTGGGAAGCACAGCCCTCACCGGGGGGCTGAGGTCATCAACGAAGGAAGTTCCCAGAGGCGGGAGAGTCCTGGGTTGCCACGGCTGTGAGGACGCTGCTTGAGGGGGCAGGGCTGCTGGTTGCTGATTGAAGTCGTTTAGCGTGTGTGTTGGAATGGAAACTGAAGCACCAGCTTGGACTGGAACTGGGACTGGAGATGCTGCTGGTTGTTGTGGTGGAGGTGACTGACTTTGGATGGAGTTTTGAGGAGGTAAATTTGAGCTAGAATGGCTGCTATCGCTTTCTAGATCCTCATCAAACCGGTTTAGTGCTTCCTCTGAGAAGTCATTCAATGGCTCATCTTGTGTTGAGGGTGGGGGTGAGGGGTTGGGGGATTGGGGGATTAGTTCAACTTGTGGAGCGGGTTGGACAGGTGTTACCACGGCAGCTGGGGTACCATCTCCATCCTACAGAGATACAGGTAGAGTGAAATGAACACTCTCTCACAGTAGGTACACTGTATTCTACGTATTATCCGCCCATAATATATTATCTGCCCAATCCTTTCTTTGAACGAAAGTTATGTTGGAGGGTATTTACAAATATAGTATCCACCCACCCCTTATACTATCCATGTGAGCTAAATCTATAACTAAAAACGGAAAACTCCAAGACAGTGAACAGAATCAAGTGACAAAAATTCGATCTCTGATGTGCTTTAATTGGAATACCAACGGTAAGCCAACTAACCATTTAGCTTTTTAGCTGATAATACATTAGTTAACTGCATGCTTCCATAATACGTAAATTATTTAGCCTATTTGTATATCTGTCTGTGTGACGTGTCTGTCTGCTCTCACCATTTGCTGATAGAGTCGGATCTGCTCCACCAGTTCGTGCATCCCCTCCTGCACGGCATCCTCCAATAGCTGCTCCTGCAACGTGGGAATTACTCTTTTATACACAAATAGACAATGCATGTACAGTAATAATTTACACTGTAGGCCACAGAGGCAATGGTACTATGGTAACTATCGTGAGCTGCAAAAGAGTGTGTAGGTGCAGTGACATCCAAACCTAAATTCAATTGCTAATAATTTCCTTATTTGGAAACCTAATGTAGATGTTGACTACAAACAGAAAATGGTTAGAATGAGAGTGAACTACTTTGAGCAAAACGAGTTGGTTTGATGGTGGACTCAAGGAGAGTGCAGAAGCTATAGCTACAAAAAGCAAGTGCATGGAAAACCTTAAACTGGATGGCGCTCACAGGTATGAATGCTGAAGTTCCACGTACCTTTGTGGCTTTGCCACTTGTAAGCTCCTGGTACTAGCATTTAAAGCGAAATTGTAGCAGAATACTACATCCTGCATTTTGCAATGCTTCAACTGTAGAGACGTGTAACTCCACCACACTATACACAATCTGAATGAAATAAGGTAAATTTTATAGATGTTGCTACACTACGTAGCCAGCATAAAGGATACCAGACCACTCTTTGATTGTGGCCTGGGATCAACGCTAGTAACGCTAGTATATATTACACTATACAGAACTGCTCACAATGCCTCCATATCTCTCAGCCAGCAGCTCAGCACACTGACGGTTTTCAGCCTTCATGGCTATCACGAATGGTTGGGAGAGCTAACAGGGAAAACAAATATGAAATAGTAGATATTACATAAATCTGAATAAATACATTTTGTATAGGTAATCACAGGCATTCGAGTCCAATTAGGAAATAATTGTACAAAGCAACTGTAAAATTGTACGAGGCGAAGCCGAGTACAATGTTTACAGTTGCTTGTACAATTATTTCTAATTGGACGAGAATGCATGTGATTGCCTACTAATCACATACTTTTGTTGTAATTATTGTCATCCTGAAATAGTAATATTATGCAATACTTGCAGCATCTAAACTGTGTATAAGACTGTCAAACTCTTCATCCATAGGAGAGGAAAGAAACTCCATAATGTCGCTACTGACAAAAGAGGCTAAACTCTCAAGCGTTTCCGGGTCCATGCCGTTCAAATTGAACCTTGGTTACCAAGGAGGCGCGCGCATGCGCAGTACTAGAGTACAATTTTGGCCAGAGTACAATTACGAAAATAATTGTACTCTGCTCTATAGGGGTGTTTCTATGGTAAATTAATAAGTATATGATTAATAACGAAAACCAATAGTAATTTAAAGGCTTTTAATGGCCAAGTTAACAAGCACCTATTGAGATTCAGTCTCAGTGATGCTCTATTTTTTTAGCCCGATCTTCACACACTACTGCAAATGTATATCAGATTGGTAAATCACTGAAGGTATCTTACCCCAGCCAGACTGGTGTTGAGATCGGTCAGCTTCAAGAAGTATTCCACAATGTTGACGTGGTTCCCCATCACTGCAAAGGCGATTGGAGGAAAGGCGGCCTGGACAGGGGGAGGACGGTAAGTCCACATCTCTGCCGCTAAATTTGTGTTCAAGCAGTACCCCTCCCGACCGCACCCAGCTCACTGACGACCAGCGACTTGGCTAAGTGTCCCTCAGTCACAATGAGAGTACACTCCAGTAAGTTCTTTCCCCCCCCCCCCCCCCCAGCCTCGTAGGCATTATCTAGTTTGGGGATTCCCTTTAGTTTGCTTGCCTTAGAGCCATGCTACTTCCGGCCAATCTGTGCCCCTTTCTAATCAAAGCCATAAGCAGCTGCTTGTGTCCTTACTATTCAAGGCAACAGTTGCCTTATTAGAAGCTATACTAAAGCTTCTTCGAACATAGCTGCTACCAAACAAAAAATAATTTAAGGACTCCTTGAAAAAATAATTCTAGGGTCCTTTGATAATACATTTCGCAACAAAGGGGTGTTTCAGTTGCTAACTCATGACTCATTGCTAATTACAAGTCTAATTACTAATTACAAATCCATCCCAGTGTATATGGCCACTCATATTATTGCATGAGTATACTCCCACATACCTCACTGATAGCATTGACCTCTGCCCTGCTGTCCACCAGTACTTGCACAATGCCAAGATGGCCTCTGGCTGCCGCATCAGCAAGTGGTGTCATCTCCATGGGGTAGCTGTTACTGCCCGCCAATGTCAAGTTGATCCGCTGGAGGTAAGGAAGAGAAAGGCTAAGAGATGACTTCAACAGCCTCTCAGCAACATACACAGTTGCCATGGAAACTAATATACATCGTCTTGGTGTTTCAAAATGTCTGAGACATAATTACAAGCAAGTACACCCCACTTAACGACGTGTATTCGACAAACTTACACTCAGTTGAAGAAAGACAAAAGGTGAGTTTTCCTATAGCACAGGCCTGTTTTTGATTGCCATTGAAAAAACTTGGCATTTCAAGGGTTTTGAAAGCAAATAGCGTAATTGTTATTGCACATACATATGTATATGCATATAATATTATTGCACATGTGCTGGGTTTTAACTTTGTGGGCTCAAAACTCGCAATTCACAATTATCATATTTTCACAATCAAAATCTGGCCTACGGTATAGTCACATGCATACACCCAACAGCATTCAGCTTCCATTTTAGCGAAATACTGTGGAAGTTTCGTAATCAGTGTAAAATTTGGATTTGTGAGATGTACGCAACAAGTGATGCACATTTGGTGCTTACACGTGAGCAGTTGATGTTAGCTCCGTGGGTGATGAGAGTTGCCACCAGGTCTTGGTTGGAGTTAGTCACTGCAGCCATGAGAGGAGTTAGACCATCCTGGGAGTCAGAGGGAGGGGGGGGGGGGAGGGAGGGATGGAGGGGAGGGTAGGGAGGGAGTGGAGAGAGGGAGGGAGGGAGGGGGAGGGAGGGAGGGACGGAGGGAGGGAGGGAGAGAGGGGGATTACAACATCGTACCGTCTACAAAACTAGAAGGGATTGCTTCTACCTTATTGGGTCTATTGACATCAATTCCTTGTCTGTTGGCATCCGTTCCCCTCTCGCACAGTCGCCTGGCAACATTAGTATGGTTGTTTTGGCAAGCCTTTAGCAGAGCACTACAGCCTTCCTGCAATGACAGACAGACAGACAGACAGACAGACAGTATGATGTATACTATACTCATGGATGGTCATTACGATGGACTAAAGTGTCGACTTATGTATAAGGGTTCAAGAGTGGCTTGCATTATGGTTAATGGTTAGCAGATGGGATCATTCTAAAGGATGCACTTATAGTGTACACCACAAAAATTCAAAGATATAATTATGTGCATGTAATAAATTTATAAAGTATATGTACATGTACCTGGTCGCAGACTGTGAGATCAACTCCACTGTCCAGCAGTAGGTCGACCATCCTCAGGTAACCCTCCGCACAGGACGTGATTAGAGGTTTCAATAAGGCCTGGGAGTATGAGTGTGTGGAAGGGGGTGGGAGGATGGTGGAACTCATCCTTTGGTTACTGCACTCTGCCAGCAACTACATACACAAGATGGTATTGAGGACTTAGTATAAACGTATGCCAAACTGATAAACATGCTATAGAACAATGTAACTTGCTGTAAAGGTATAGCAAGTGATGTCCTTACTACTCTAACACAAACACATACCATGGATGACCCATTGACACTAGCTCCTTTGGTAACGAGCAAGCTGGCTGCTTTGAATGTTGTTTCACCGGCAAAACAGCAGACAAGGAGAGGAGTCAGGTAGCTGTCCTGGAGGAGACAAAGGGGGGAGGAACACTGGATGAACATGTATAGTGATTGAAATACGGCATGATGGATGCCATAATTAGTCAGAATGTACAGTTCGTTTGAGACTGCACGTAGACCGGACCATCCAGTGAGAAGAAAGCCAGAGAAGCAGAGGAGGGTAGCCTCATTCCCAGGCTCCACTGTGAAAACACAGGCAGTGTGTTAGCACTGTACAGAAAACTACCAGGCAGTGAACCCAGGGACGAATCTAGAGAATAGTTGAATACATGTGTAATGTATATACTCTCTCTGTAAATATATGTACAAGCTGCTTCGAGTCCTCCAGCCAGCTACTATCCATAATAAGCTGCTCCAGTGGTTAGGTAATCTCAAAGAGGTAATTACTAGAGTAATAACCTTTGGAGAATAATCCTTAATCAAGTCCTTCGGGTAACTCCAATCAATTTACTTGTAAACACTATTATGTCTACATGTACAATGTGGGGCACAGTCCATATGGGATGAATCACGAAAATCATCAACCTATTGAGGTTCAGCACGCATTTGATTCTAATAGAGGCACACCTACTACCTTAAATTGCCACAAAAACAACATGGTGCATATAAAGGTCTCAGAATATCAGACTGTGCCACAAAAGCAACATGGTATTTTTATTGTTTGGTTGATATTTATCATTGCAATGTTTAATGAGTTGTACAGGAGCATTGTCAGCTTGGGCTGTGTATAAAAGGACTTTGTTTGTATGACAGTGTTGCTGGCTAACAACTCTACCTTAAGTGTATGCTGAATGCATATACATATACGTGATGCTACATTGTATATACCACTGTACATACTGAGGCTCAGCACGGATGGTGGAGGTGAGGCTACTGTCTATTTACAGGTAGTCCTAACAAAGTAAGCCCATCATAAGCTAATTTCGGAACATGTGGCAGTCTGAGGTAGAAAACAAACATTATTTCAAGTGCGTATTTCGATCATATCAGTGTGTTCAAATTTAAAGCACTGTATCTCTGAACTTCCAGGGGGGCCTCATACGCACTGTGTAGACGTGTCGATAAGTGACGGTTCTCCACAATGCATATCAAAATATGCAACTGTTACAGAATAATTTGTAGACTGGACTGCCACATGTACTATATATGATGCACAGCTCTGCCATGATGCACAGCTCTGCCATGATGCACAGCTCTGCCATGATGCACAGCTCTGCCATGATGCACAGCTCTGCCATGATGCACAGCTCTGCTGACACTAACTTTGCAGGGCTGGTCCACTGGGGTTCCCTTGTGGAGGAGGTAGCGTACAATGTCCAGAGACTCCAGTGTCTCCTTGAAGTGGAGGCAAGTGAAGCTTTGCTGTGGGAAGATGGGAAGGGAGGACTTTAACTGTAGTGACGGAGACGTCAGAAAGGCAAGAATGCGCAGATAGGAGGAGTCTGGGGGCATCCTCCCACTCAAAACATTTGAATGCTCTGACGCTGTTCTGGTGAGTGTATATGGATATACAAAATGTGATTCTGGTCTGCCATCATATACATGTACAGTGTCATAATACAGAATGTACACGGGTGTACACATACATGTAGGCTTTGAAGTGGACTGCTTCGCACATTCCTAGATGTCAGACGTGTACACTCACGCAACCAGGCTTCCCCCTCCTGCTTTACTTTTGCATACGGGGGGAGAAGCCTGGGAATGAGGCTAGGCGGATTCAGAATATAACTGTTATGCTAAGGTGCAGTGGGACATTACATGCCCATGATAACCGGATCTGAGAAAAACTTGGGTTTGTACTGGTTTTTGACAATTTTCAAACGATTATATCAGAGAGTCGGTAGACTCTCTATGTAGGGATGGCATCGACACGCCCATTACATAATACAAAACAAAAGCCTCAAAATCTCTGCTAAAAATAACATATAAGCTTTTACAGGCACCTAACCTTCATATTCGGGTGTTTCTGCAACCAATAAGACTCCCAAAGTTTCCAAAAAGCATCGCTAAACTGGAAATGCGGAAGGTAGCTAGACTACCAAATTGTTCATCTTGTTGTTGTTGTTGTTGTTGTTGTTGTTGTTGTTGTTGTTATTGTTGTTGTTGTTGTTGTTTTTCAGTGAGGCTAACTCAAATTTGGTTCAAGCAATCACCGTGGTTTTAGCACAAAAGAAACGCACGTTTCAGCGCGCAGGTCCACGACAACATAGCATCTTCATAACTATAAAACGAAACTCGAAAGCGATACACAGTAAATACACTCGCTCTGCATGCAGTTGGTATCCCTACACCTTGTTTCAGTGCTTTTTGGTACTTCCATCCCTGCGTCTTTGCCCATTTTTTGAAAATGTTTTTTTTGCACTTGTCTCAATAATCGGTAGAGAAGATACTCGGTACAGTACAAGTACTAGTCTTTAACTAATAGTAACCCTACATACATAGAAGTCTGCAGCCCTTTCCATTCCTGAACTATGCACCTTGGTAGCATAGCCATTTTCGGAAAATCGCTGCATAATCAAGAATGGCACAAACTCCGCCCCGTATCTCCCTTGCCATGTGCAGCGACGCCTCCTATAAAAACAACCCATGTTTCATTTAGATTGTGCTCAGTGTTGTGAAGATATGTGTCTTTGAAGTGTACACATTCAAATTAGCGACTTTCGGTCCGTTTTCTTAGATCCGGTCACATATACCGTATTCTACGTGAAAAGTGCTAGGTGAAAGAGGGGGGTGGGTGGATAATACGTAGTTCGCATAATCACGATGTAGTATCCGCCCACTCGAATGCATAGCAAATGCGCAATATGCAAATTAAGCGAGGTTACAAGGTACAATGTAAGTATAGCCTTTTCTAGCTATAGCATACAAAATGTTTAGCCAAGTATGGGCAGATAATACATGAATACAGTACATTTATGCTACATATCCTGCCACAGGATCTCACCTGGTCCTGGGTGGCCGGGTCTGCTCCTTTCTCCACTAGAATCTGCACCATCTGGAAGTCTTTTCGAATACAAGCAAGGTGGAGGGCTGTCTTGCCGTCAGGTCTGGCCGCATTGATGTTGCAGTTATTGTTGAGGAGGAAGAGGAGCTTGTCCGTGTTTCCACTGCTGACTGCCAGATGGATGGGGTAGGTACCGTCCTGTGTGTGTGTGTATGTGTGTGTGTGTGTGTGTATGTGTGTGTGTGTGTGTGTGTGTGTGTAGTGTGTGTGTGTGTGTGTGTAGTGTATGTGTGTGTGTGTGTGTGTGTGTGTGTGTGTGTGTGTGTGTGTGTGTGTGTGTGTGTGTGTAGTGTGTGTGTGTGTGTGTGTGTGTAATGTGTGTGTGTAGTGTGTGCGTGTGTGTGTGTGTGTGTGTGTGTGTGAGTGAGTGAGTATATTTGAGGGAGGAGATGAGTAAGAATTTCAAAGTGGGTGTGACTATCAGGAATTACTATAGCCTACAACCTATGGTGATTCAGCACTGGTACAAGCAGCGTTTCCCCATATGAATTTGCATGTCTGTATAATGGTACGCACATGCACACACACACACGCACACACACACACATGCATACAAAACCGACAATGCTCCACATGCACACTCACAGCAGTTGGTGCATTGATGCTAGCTCCATAGTTGACCAGGGAAGTGAGCATCTCCAGACCTTCTGGATTCTCCAGAGCCCTCACCACATCCTCACTGCAGGTCTGAGAGGGGAGGGGAGGGGAGGGGAGGGGAACATTGTATGCTTGCATAATTTGTGTATGATGGTAGGGTTGGTGCTGGGATGAGGGTGGGATTGTAGGTGGCTGAATGACGTCGCCTAGTGTGTGGGTTGGATTGGAAACCGAAGCACCGGCTTGGACTGGAACTGGGACTGGAGATGCTGCTGGTTGCTGTGGTGGAGGTGAGTGTAGCTAGCTAGCAAGCAACAAAAACCATTGTAGTGGGCGCAATAATAGGAAATGAGTCTTCAGAGCGCGATAGTAGTGATGCATAATTAGAAATTATCGGTTAGAAAAATTGAATTTTGACACAGAATTAGAAGGACACATAATAATATTAGAGCGCCTATGGTATTATCCATTTATACAAACACACATATACCGTATAGCGGGAAATTTTTACCAGGGGTAAAATTTCACCAATTCCGCCAGTTGGTTCAAGCGGCGAAATTTTAACCGGCAAAAATTTTGTGAGTTGAAAATTTAATCGGGTGAAAAATTTGACCGATGAAGTTGGATGCGAAAGTCAGCAGTGCATGACCAAGTTGTCACGTACCGTCAACCATGGCTTTGCTACATTATATGGAGGTTCTGTCACGTCGCGGAGAGCTCCATGATGCTCACACTTACACTCACTCACATGCACATCGCTCGATCGTGCCGTCCATATTTAGCGCTCATATCTCTACTTACACAACCTCTACTAACCTGGGAGCTGCAGTAAGTCTTCCTTGTGTGGTAGACATACTCACATCTCTGACTGTTTGTGCGTCACAAGTTCGAAGACAGCATCCCCGTACGAGACGCCATTTTGTACACATAGAATTTAATTTCGCTCAATCACGTGTGCGCGAAAATAGATCTGGCGAAGTTTTTCCGCAATACTACACTATTGGCTTTGGTGAAAATTTTCCCCGGTGAAAATTTCCCGCTATACGGTAGTACAATTAAAAAGCACTAAAGAATTAATTTCATCTTGAGTGGTAATATTGGTAATCATACAAATTAACCACTATATACAATTCCATGACAAATCTTCAAGCTATACAAGACTTAGTATGACAGACTCACCGCCTTAATTCGTACATCCTCATTATCCTCCTGCATCAGATCAGGTTTTCCCTGCAGTAGTACAGGTAATGATTACGCCAAAAATAAAACATCTAAAATCATTTAGGAATGGAAATCACGAAAAAGAATCCAACAAGGATGAGATGACACTGAAATATTTTTATGGATTGCCATCCCTACATTTTTCTACCCACACATCTGCACTGCTCTCACTATACGTACAATTGTATGTTGTACCGAGCTAGGTACTCAGCGACTATATGGTCAAGTTTCTACATACTGAAGTTATGCATGCATGCAATAGTGCTTGTTGTCATGTGATTTATGATGTAGTAAAGGAACATTGAAGATATTTGCTTTTGTTTTTAGCTCTTTTGTTAGTAGGTTAGTAGGTAGGTGGTCTGAAAGGGGTAGCGATCAGTCGTGTTTAGTGGAGGCTGGATATAGCTAGTGATGGGAGTGCAATGGTGCGGCAGAATAATATTTTTGCGACCAATTTAATATGTAAACATGGTGGCAGGTTGTGCATTCGTAATCACTGATCCATGAACTATTTAAAAATGATGTGCAATGGCAGGTGTCCCTAGCGAATCACTGATGAACAACTTCCATTTTTTGAAAATAATGCAATACACCAAAGGAAATGCTGCTTCCTCGTGCTGAAATCATTGCTGCAGCCTTTATTTGTGTAAGCCTGGCTGAAAGGAGGAGAAAGAAGTACAAATTGGCAGATTAGCCAATTTGGTACTTTAGTAATGCTTTCTACATACCAATTGTAACAGTCTTGTTAATTCTACAGGTATGGCTCATAAACCTTTACAACTACGTATCTAGTACTAGACTGTCCTGAACATGCATTACCATTTTGTACATATTTAATGCTGTGACCACTAGTTTTTCCATGCCATCCCTACATATGGAGTATTACCATACTCTGTGATAGCTTACGGTATTAGAGGTTACCTTTAGTAGATCCTTTTTGTACTCCTCCATCACACGTGCCATTGCTGGGTCATTTTTACCAAATTGCTTGGTAATCTGCTCAAGTGGGACATAGTTTCTATAGTCCCACAACTGACTGTTGCTTATGGCTTCAAATATCTCCATTGGGTCGGATGATTTTGGTATGGATTCTTCATGTTTCGGAAAAAGAGTGACAGTAAAGGGTTGAAGGCCGTCACTGATTTCTTCCTCTCTGAGGGTTTGCTGTAGTCTCATGCCCACGTCTAGATACAGGTTTTTGAATCTATCCTGGATCATCATTTCTTCTTCCTGAAGAAGGAGTATATACATGTATTGTACATGCAATAGAGAGTGACTTACATACATACACTACTACCATCACTTGGTCTTTAGTATAAAATTTAATCAGTATTCTCGCTAGGCCTTTAACTGATAACTGGGGTGGGCCTGAGCAAGCCCCTTACTAGAGAGTCAAGTTCTGTCACCCGTATCTATATATATATATGGTATGTATGTCTTGCCCCCCTAGTCTTGGGGGTCAAGGTACTCGTTCAAAATGGCCATCTCTGGAAGTTACAAGGACGATGTCTTCGAACTAGTGGCACACAAACAATCAAAGATCTGGTTCTGAGTCCATCACATATAGTTTTACTGAGGAAGGTTTACTACAGCTCCCACATCAGTAGGGGTTGTGTAGCCTTAATAGAAGTATAGAGGTATGAATGTGGGAGATGGATGACAATACAAACGTGAATTCATGCAAGCACAGTCTGTCTCTGCTCTCCCGTGGCAGCGATGGCCGAGTTTTGGATATCTATTGCAGACAGAGACCTCACCTTCCCAAAGGTCAGTCATTCTTGAAGTTCATACCTTCACTGTGTCACTGATACACGCTACCACCACTCTAACAGCTATATGCTGGTAATACACATATATTCTTGAGACTGTCTGGCTCACGAAAAATAAACCTGGCTTTATCAATGGATAATAATTATAGTATGTGCGTACTGTATTATCCATGGTCCATCAAACATGCTAGCAAAGTTTCAGCAAGAGGCATAAACCCTACTGGAGTACTACATAGACTAGCTTGCATACCTCAACATTGCTAAATTATCACTGCACATTTTATACTGCAAAATGTACATGCAATAGCACCAGTACATACTTTTCGTGAAGGCTTGCCCCACAATGCCAGTGTTTATAGGCATCATTTTGGAATATTCATAGCAGTCGCTGGGCTTCACCCCAAAATCCATTCAACATTACATTCAGTGGTGGTACATAAACAATACAAACCACAGAGCATTATTCATAAGCCTTAGGAACACATGAAGTTAATGTTTACTATATTGACCGCATTCAAGCCTAGATTAAATATGAAATGTACTAGAGGAATGATCTTGATTCCTAATTCATTTTGCACTACACAGATATGACCTTAAAGACCGTACTAGTTATGAAGCTACCCATTCTTAATAATACCTTAGCTGGGAGCCTTTCCTCGATGTATGTCTCTTCATATACACATTCCTCTCCAATGGTTACACTTTCAATTGGATGTGTCCTGAAAAATGCAGCAATTTGTCGAGCAATTTCGATGGCTCTAGGAACTACGTCTGTGGGGATGAACCAAATCACTAGAATGCTATTTTCAAGGATGGTATCAAGCAAGCAATGTAGCTCTGGAAGCAATAAGGCGTCAGCAAGTGATTTCCATAATCGCTCAAGGTACAGCAGTGAGTGTTCACCTACACATTGTTTTAGTCTGATCGACAGTCGCCTAAAGTACTTACAATCCCGTTTTATTGAAATAGGGTCTGTAGGTTCATCAGATATATCGGTACTGGATATAGCAGCTGGGATGTACTCCTTGATCTTGGTTGCAAGCTTAAATGATGAGCGATCCTGTCTGTACTGCTTCATCTGGCTTATAAGCTCAGCATCATCACCACCAAAGTGTTCAATCAGTGACTCAAGTGGGAAATAGTTTATGTAGTCACATAGGTTATTGCGTCTCATGGCCTCAAATATTTCCCACAAGTCAGAAGAATTGGGTATGTAATCCTCAGCATCATGAGGAAGAATTTCGAGGAGATGTGGTCGAAGTTTCCCTTTAACTTCCACATTAGTTAGTTTTTCTTGGAGCTTTTTACACACAGTTTGGCGGAAGAATCCAAATTTCCCTTTGATAATTGTGAGGTTCTTCATAGTGTAAATCATACATTAATACTGCAACAGGCCCTAAATGTGAAAAACAAATAATCAGATGTGAGAATCCTGTTATGGAAATAACAGTCACTGTATTAGTTACCAGGCAAATAAGTTCTGAGAGTACTTAATACTATATCAGGGGGTTCATTTAGGGGGAGGGGGGCATAGGTGACCACACTAGACAGGTTCATTGACTGTAAGCATGGCAAGATGAATAACAGGAGCATATAATGACATGAGAAGTGGAAGAAAGAGTAGGAGCGTGCAACAACCACAAAAATTTCCCATGGTAGTTCCGTTACTATTTTGGATACGCACACGCCACAGTCAAAAGAAGCATGAAGATGGCTTGAAACAGGTCACAGCTCGAAAAGGCCACTTGTGACTCTTGACCTAATTTTCCAACCAGAGGCATGAAACCCGAGACAACTTACAGTAACACCTTTTAGACTAAGCCACTGCTGGCTAAGCTTGTTTCTACAATGTACATGTAAATGATCTTCAGATCAACCATCAGAACCTAGTAGGAGATCCAAGGTAGGTTTATGTAGTTTTGCTAGTAGCTACTTCAACAAACCACACCCGACATATCAGCACTTGCATCAATTACTGTTGCGATGACAGTGGCATGACACGCAGTGCAGTAATTATGTACTTTCTTGATGGGCCCAATTATCATTACTCACAGAAATACATATCATAATGCCGTGAGAAGTGGAAGAGTAGAAGTGTGGAATGGCCATTCAAAAGATGAAAGTAGTTCTGTTAGGATGGCTATTAGCTATGGGCCTCATATCCGTGACTCCAGTCCATCAAAGAAGGAAGTTTGATAGTTTGGATTACTGGACTCCTACAGCAGTGAATATATTACTAGAGAAACGAGTGAAAATGTTTGTGTAGCCATTCATGATCATTTAGCAGCAAACCGTTTACTACAGATGGCAGTTATGGTATAGACCGGTTTTAGCAAGGGCATCCAGTTGTATGTGACATATACGTACAACGGTATGGAAAGGAAATGTTCACTTACTAAGAAAAATGTGCTTATTACAAACGGTTTGGGCTTGCAAGTTACTATGTAGATGCCAGGCAGTGTGTTGAGCTAAAGTACCTGATTACCATTCAAAAACGTTTTATGTCTATGCAGATAACACGTTTACCGAATCATTCTTATGCTTGCTACCACCCATTGGCAAACATTGCTCTTGTCTGCTGGATTGACTCCACCTGCCCTGTACAACTGCAAAGGAATTTCACATACTCTTGCATCCATGATTTATGTGAAAATACTTGGCTGGTTTTTAGATATAAAAATCATTATCTATCTTGTAACATGTTAATGCACTATTAGAACTGGCCAGAGTTGATTTAAACTGACCACTCTTAATAACCATTAGGTTATTAGGGGATGGGCATAAAGTCTGGGCAGCTGTATGTCACCACATCTGTGACCTGCAAAAGGTATATACCTCAGAAAACACAACAGAGCACCTAAAACTCCACCCCAAAGAGAGTGGGCCAACGCCCACAAAATGCCAAATGTAAAGGTGAAGTCTACCCTGGACGTTGAGTCTGATCATGCCCCCTGATCAGTAATTTAAAAAAAAAACGCCACTAGATGAACTAATGAGGTGGCCTGTTTCAGGGTACTTCTTGGAGTGATCCCTGGTGAACGCCCTGGTGTTCGAACATGTATCTGTGAGAGCCCAAGATCAGGAGAACTTCCTGGGGCATGTGGCTGATGTAGTCGCAGGGCACTGCTCCCTTGTGACCGCCCTGATTTCGTCTCCTGTCTCTGCTGAGGTGGTTCTCGATTACTTTCAGGACCCACAGATTCATCCTGGTCAAAATGGATGCTAGTAATTCCATCCAAAAATGGAGTAACTTGAACATCCAATTTGGATGATTCAGTTTAGAATATTATATCATCCAAAAATGGAGTAACCGTTACATCCACATATGGATGTCTTGAGTATGATGCTGTTCACTATAGAGGGAAATGTCCATCATCCAAATGTGGATGTTTTGTGGCTATAACGAAACATCCGATTTTGGAAGCAGACTATACCTGGGCTCCTGCACTACATGGAGGGTGTTTCCCACATACGAAATGTATTTATCAGTTTATGATCCATGACAACAGACAATAGGAACTGAGTCAAACATTATTCACAACAATGTATATCTCACATGGGGTGTGCCTGGTATGCAATCTGGGAGCAGGTATGGACTCAGGCTATAAATTCTAGTTAAATACATGACAAATAGCTTGCATATACATTTTTACAATACATCGTGAAATTTGTCAGGAGTACATAAGTACATAGTATTTTGTCGTTCACTCTGAAATTGTCACTTTAAATGGAATATAATGTCCCAGGGCATGGGGTGGGGAATACTGGGGAGAGGGAGTTCATTTCTAAGTTTCCCCTGAGGGTTGGGTATTTGGTGTTCAAATTCCCACCCTTGCCCCACCCTCCTCCTACTAGGCATAACATTGATAGATCTAGGTTTGGCAGCACGTTGTCCGACTCTTGTTATTTCACCCCAAGATTGCACCAGAAACGATCTCAGATGGTCTAAAATCCAAAATTTTCGGAATAGGGGGGCATGCCCCCACACCCCCCTAGCAGGCGCGCTTATGCGCGTGGCGCCTACATCGATCCTTCCCTGCCCCGCTGCTCCCGCCGGACCAATCCAAATTTGCTTCCTACGGACCTGTACATTAATATAAGCGTCTAAGCACTCTGAACAGCTTTTAAAATCAAGTGCTCAAGGCTGCATTTCCGGCGTAGGCGTAACCATCGTTCAATACACAGAACGGAACAGAATAGAACGGCGTATAGCGGCAAGTACTTGCCTGGAGTGCTTGAGAATCTCTGCTGAACGGTTTGATTTGTTTGAGAATGCTATGGTGCAGGGTGCACGGTAGCCCAGATGCCAGTACCACTTCTTCGCATTGGAATCATTGGAATCGCTTCAGTCATTGTTGTGCTATGAGCTCGGAAGAAGAAAGCAAGAAGAAAGCTGAAAATGATTTGCCAATTTAGCGACTTGCCGATTATGGCACTTCAGCGATGCTCTCTGTCAGCATTAACAGTCTTGTTACTGTTGAAAACACTCGAGAATGACAGGTATGGTAGTTAAAATGCTTATGACTTAGAGTCTAGGGCAGAGTTTTGAACATATCACTTTGTACACATACAATTGTCATGCAGCCATGTTTTTTGTGAGGCCATCCCTATATATGGAGTACTACCGTACTCCATAATACGCTAGCTGAGATTTCAGCCCACACTGCATGATTAGTTGCCTTGCGCTAAGGTGCTCATACGCAACAAAATATAGTATTCACTAAGTAGACTCTGAACCTCAGCCCCAACTTCCACTCCCCAGCATTCTATGTGTAGTTTTTACACCTTGCAAAAAAATGCTGGGGAATAGAGCCTGAAAGTGAGATAATGTCATAATAATATTTAGCATGAACCACATACATCTTGACGTGCCTAAAAAACTTACACGCAGCATTTATACGCAGTGATGTCATTACTAACACTCACCTGCTTCAACAGTAGAGCTACCACTATGGCCACTAATAGTAGCAGTGGAAGAAACAGTGACTGTGGGAGAGAGCAGCATAGTATAAGATCACCATCGTATGGGTCATTGCTTATGTGAACGCAGCCTCTTCCATATTCAATATATTCCATTCCAAGGGCTAGCATCCACTGTTAATAATTAATCATACTATTGAAACATGCTACTACATTAGTACTGTCAATCTAGGATTTAGTTATGATCTTTGTGATGAGAATCTCTTGCCAGTGACCACACTCCAATTTGATTATGATTGCACCCAGGAATCCCAAATTCTTGGCAATGGCCTAGCAAAATAGCTTGCATCGTATGACTGAGTAGTAACTGATTTTAAGTAGGTACCTTTCATATTCGAACATGGCAACGTATACGTGGCTCAAATATAGTCCCATGCTTGCACTGTGGGCTAGTGGTAGCCTTGTTCCAAGACCTCCCCACCAAGGGCATGAGCGAAGCAAGCAAGGAGAAAGGTGGGGAAGGACTGGTATGGCTCAATCACGTATGCTTCCACTGATGACGTTTTCATGAATGCTTTGCAGGCAGTTTATGGACCAGCAATAGTGAACTCACAGGTTGAGGTTCTTTCACCACCAGACAGTCGCCTTGCACAGCCTTCATAGCTATTTAAAATACATTTGCTGGTTCTCTGGCAACCTTTGACCTTGCTTGGGCAATGTGAATGAAACTCTGACATAAAAAACGAGGCCAGGTTATGCCATAGAGAAAGCTTGGTGCATAGCACTGCACTAATAATACGCCTGTGTAGATGTGCCCCATCGCAGTACTATTCGGCAACGGAAATGGAAGAACAAAAGCATCCTCTAGCCACTGCAAATTACTGATGCTGTTAGGAATGAGAAGAGCACGACTCCTGGGATCTGTTAGTACATACTAAAGTATAGTCTTGTATAACAAAGAAAGGCTTTTTTTAATTTGGAAAGAAACTTTGCCAATATATCGACTAGATACTCTGGTCTTCATCAGAGCAAAAGTGAACTTAGTGTGAGAACACCTGGTATTTATAGCCATGCATGTCATGACACATCACAATGCTCATCAGCGCACGTCACAGGAGGTCAGGGGTCGACCCGAGCTAGCTCCTCCTCGAGTATCCTCAGAATTGCCACCCAGCAATCAGGAAGCTCCAGTCCTCAATCGCAGTTGAAACGCTCTTCAGTAGAGATCATCTGGATGCAAAGTCTTGTAGTCTTAATCGTACCTATATGAGACTAACTAAACTGGCAGTTGACACCACCTACCAATTTTTATTAAATGAAGCAATTTGGATGTGGTATACATATTAGACACAGATACTACTAATTTATTAAGGAGCAGTGGCATTGTCACCAGTACAAATCGGAACTTGAATCCAGGCTGTGCATCACATTGAAGTTGATAAATGGGTGGTTACAGCAGTGAGGCCACAGCAAAAATAAGTCCAAGAAGCACAGCCCCTCTTTTTGCGGAACCCCCGAAACAACCGACCAACTACGTCACAAAGCATCATAATTACATACATTACATCATAAATAATCAATTAACCGTAGTATGACATCATGTAATGGTTAAATAATTATGACTCAACCCTTACTTCGCACTCGCGATCATGACGAGAATCGAGCCATAGCAGCACGAACGAGATACTGGAGAGCCGCCGCTGAGTGAGCGATGTAAGTGCGATGCAGTGATAGCGGACTAAGCGAGTACCATTTCAAGAAACGTCTCCAAGGCCAGAAGCACAAATCCGGAGTGATTCAGTCAAAACCGATCTCGACTCGGCTGCCGGTCCCAATAGTACTCGAGCTCTTGTATTGAGTCGCGACGGTTCTGAACTTGAAGTCAGTTATGTTGTACATAGACACAACAACCTGCCAAAACCAGTCGCTTTTTCGTAGCTTTTTGCAGCGATATTGTTATGCATGCTTCTGGGTTAGTTGTTATTCTCGCGACATGCTGGCTAGCTCGTGACCCATCTCGCCCCGCCCAGGTCGAGTGCAATTATCCTCTACTGTAAAAAACACAAGCTTCAAACAGCTACAAATCACAATAACAAATCAGTATTTAATAAAGATGCCTCCAGCTGGCCACCAGCATAGTTTGGCCTGTCTGAAAACCCTAAACGCTCTTCAGCAAAAAAAATCCCCGTCTTTTGAGTACCTTTTTTGCTGAACCTCCAAACCAACCAACCAACTTCATGGGTGACACCATCGTGCCTTTTTTTCAAGTGTGGCCTCCCGGTTACAGATAGGTTTCTATAGTAAGGATGCAATGTACACACCTTTCTCCTTGTGCTGCTTTAGTCTTTTAGAAGTGCTTGGGCCATCTTCATCATCCGGTCTCGCTTCTACAGCTACTTCCTTCTCATCAGTGTACTCCCGTCTTCTCTTAGGTTTGCCCAAGGTGGGGGATCTAATATCTACATGAAAATAAAACCCTAAATATCCATATAGATAGACTAACCCATGGTGGAACACATAAACAGTAACGTGAATATCAGTATCGAAGTTTATCAGTGACTGTCATGAATATAGCCTAGCCAGCCTTATACATTGACTAGGGACAGTATTGTATACAGCTGGCTATAATGAATGAAACCAATCTAGATAGGCCTTGGGTTTCCAGACCAATCAACTTGACGCAGCTCCTACACTCTACATCTGTAGACTGACTTGTTGACACCACCAACCACTTTTCATGGAAAACTAAAAAGGGAAGCGTCTTGTATGTGTTGAACTAGATGTAATACTACTGATTTCTAAAGGAAGAGTGCATGTGCAGTACAGTACTGAGCCAAAAGAGGTTGGAAGACATTACCGTATTTAGCAAGAGGTCCGGCAGGTCCATAATAATTAAAATTACACATGTGGAGAAGTATTAATAACCATCAATATTATATAATTACGTTACTGTTCCACTAGCACACTGAAAGCTGCTGGAGGTTTGCAGGCCAATTAGACCAAGGTGCGTATAGCTAGCTTAGTTTCATGTTGCCTAGATGGCAAAAAGTGGGTAGGTAGCAATGATACATTTGTTTTGACAAGCTAACTGGAAGCACACTATAAAGTTGTCGAGACAGCACTTTCACTGGATAAGCTGATCTGTTCCATGGCTGCATTTAGCTTGGACTGACCTGTTGTTGTGTACAACATCCAGTTGGATGATTTATGTGAAAATACTTGGTCGGTTTTTAGATATACAAATCAATATCAATCTTGTAACATGTTCATGCACTATTAGAACCGGCTAGAGTTTATTTAAACTGACCACTTTTAATAACACCTTAGGGATGGGCAAAAAGTCTCGGCAGTTGTATGTCGCCACACCTGTGGCAATAAACGCAGTCCTTCAGTGTTAAAATGCTTCAGAAAACACCTAAGAACACCTAAAATTGTCTGGGGGCCCCCAAACCCCCTAGAGAGAGAATAATGCCAAATGTAGAGGTGGAGTCTAACTACCCCTGGAGGTTGAGTCTGACCATGCTCCCTGGTCGGACCTCTTCAAAAGTTCTTGCTACAGCACTGATGTATGCTAAACAGCGCCTTCTGGCAGAGAGAGCAATACTGCAGCTCCAGAAGTGGATGGTGTATACGTTTAGCAGTTTTCAAAGTGAAGTGAGCAAGTAAAACTGCTATTTTACCTTCAGTAGTGAAGCTTTGATCAAGAAATAGTTAATCTTCTGCATCACAGCTCCACACTCGTAAGCCAAGGAGATGAAGGTGTGTACCCAACAGTTCCGTCGAAGGTTGTAGAGCTATGAAGTGTTCTTTGTATTAGTTATTGTATGGTTGTGAGTGCCATATGGAAAATAATGGCACTGCGTGACATTATGGCATGAAGGTCGTCAGGCCCGAGTGACCATGGCATCAAGCAGTGCCATTATTTGCTATATATATATGGCACTCACAACCATACAATAACTAATTTGTACCGCAGTGAACAGCAGAAATCTGGCACTTAACGCATTTTCTAAGGTGCGTACTTGAAAAGCGCATACAGATATATAGTTATATACATGTATCTCCACCATGCTAGGCACAATCTAAATGAAACATTACTTGTACAGGAGACATTACTATAGTAATCATTCGGAAATGAAGCTTTTCAGTCAAACCGCGAGGAAGATATGGGGCGGAGTTCACGGCATTCTCGATTGAGGCACGTATCTCTGGAACAGAGAGAGCTGAGCGTGGGAATGCTCGAGTTGAAAGTTAGTACTTGTACTATACCAAGAATCATTCATGTCTCGCTACTGGTTGTTGAGATACGTATGATACATGTAGCTTGAAATCTGGCAAAAGTTTAAATTTTTTTAAAACGCGGGATATGGCACTGTGTGTAGGCAATTACAGCATTGTGTGACATCATAGTAGTGCCATATATATATTGGCACTCCGACTCCCTTTGATCCGCCCACACAGTGCGGTAAAAGGGCCGGATAATGTATACCTCTGCACAACTCCCGTATTCTTTATAATGGAATCCTATTACATGTAGCTATGTATACTGATTTTGCACGCAATAGTTACTACACGCAATATCTACAGCTATGCACAGGATGAAACATCAACAGTAATAGGTAAACTGCCAACTCAAATAAAATTCATTTACCTTGTTTTTCTTTAGCCATGAAGTCCTTTACTTCACTAGCAAGAGTTCTGTTCATAACAGGGGTCGTTTGCCCCCACTCGGGATCTAAGATTGCGATAATTGCTTCATATGTTGGGTTGTGATGATTGTTCACCCACCACTCCAGGGCTTGGGTGAAGCATATGTAAAGGTCACTCGGACCACTTTGAGGGTTAGCAGCTCTGATTTGGGAAACTTGAACAATGGGCACACCAATTTGTATAGCAAATAATGCCCAGCTGTGTACTACTGGAGAAAGGAGACTCACAAGCTTTGGGAGTGCTTTCTCCTTTACACGTGTACCTAAAGTATGTAAGAGCAAATAAGTAGTAACCACCTGCTCGCAGTGAGAAAAAATTGATGTATCATAATGTAGACTTCATCATACTATATGTTAGCCTCGTACCCATACTGCAAAAGGTACGTAGTTGTTTTGACCTCTTAGTGGTTACCTGAATGTCAGATGTCTGAGTACGAAGAGGAGTTAGGTCACAAAGTGGGGTAATTGGTTTGTTGCTATGGACTATTACTATGGAATATCAAGTTCCATAGCAATGAACAAATTACCCACTAGAAGTTTGAGGCCTAACTCCTACCTTCATACTCAGACATCTGAATTTAGGTAATCACTAAGTAGTCGCAACAACTACATATTTTTTGCAGTGTGCAGGCTTTCCTTGCCCAGATAGGGCTGTGAGATTAAATCTGTGTGAGGAAAGCCTGGGTATAGTGTTATGATAACAGCACCTCTACCCCATGCTGAGCGCTTCAGTTGTGATAGGCAGCCACTAATGTCATGAATATAGATTGCCAGCAAGTATCTAGATACCTCATTAGGCAGGCATACTTCAAAGGATATTATTCATGACTAGGTCTAAGAATATGTATTAAGTATGTGTAATTTTAGCAAAGTATGTATGCATGCAAAATAGTTATTTGCAAAAAGGTATAGCTATTATAATAACTGCAAAGGCAATTAAAACTTAACTTAATGTTAACCTGACAAAATGCAAGGGGATAAAGCTGTGAAAAATACTGAACTGGTATTGCTGACCATGTGCCAATTATTTCTTCTCTATTCCCATTCCTATGCCAACGCAATACGCATGTGACCACCACAATTACTCATCAAGAATCGTTATTGCCACTTGATTTTGTCAGCTTTTGGCTATATATAGGTTTAGCTCACATGGATATTACAGACTGGAGAAACAATTGTCCAGGGATCCCTCTTTCAGGGTGTGGGTGAATGCTATATTCTGCTGCGGATGGTATTAATCACCATCCACCCCCACCCTATTTTGATAACCCCTACCTACGATAACATATAATTTATGTATAGAGCTGCCTATGTGTCAAAACATATTGCATTCTGGTTCACAAGTAGTTGTTGGTGCTTAAAACAAATTGAACTCAAATTAGGCAGTATTAGAGGGGGTACATGGCTACCATGAAAGCAGAAGATACGAGGCATGGGCTGCAAATAATAAATTGATGCACAACAACAGTTTGTGAAAATAATATCACTGAATTCCGACAAAACAAAATGCAAGGGGATAAGGCTCCGAGAAAATAATAATGAACTGGTATTGCTCACCATGTGCTAATTATTTCTTAATACAGCTGCAGTACAGCTGCAGTATTGATAAACATGTTGCACACGCTGGCGGAATTTTTTTTACAGAGGTATTACGTCACAATAATGAAATTGCTAACATTCCAAGGATCCGCGTGACCCCTTCCATACGTGCCAGACCCTCCTTCCCTTTCGTTTTTTCCTACTTTTCCGACGGGGCACGCGGGGAGGGTCTGGAGTCGAGACTAGAAGGATCCTCAATCCTTTAGCGCTAAACTACCCCAACAGTCAGGCTCAGACAAGAGTGGCTAAGACACGCGGTCAAGCAAACTTATGGAAAGGAGGGTGTATAGCATATTAATATATGACATGTACCTCCATCCTCACCCCTCGCAAACACACACGCACACTGATGTACACACTTACTACTAGGTAAGGCACCATAAAAAATGTGTCCATGACAGTCACCTGACCCTATGACCGTGCCTTGCTTCATGCTATTAATACACAGTGATGATCCCAAGGGTAAAGTCACAGTAATTTATCTCAGGTGTACCTATGGACTATCAGGAGACTGAAAACTTCTTCTGGTGTTCAATCAAGAGCATAGGAGTTACTCTACAGCCCTTGCTGAGCAAATATTTTTGAATGGGATATGGAAGTTACCAAAACTTTAATCTGAATAAACCAGCAGATTAGTGAGCGTTCTAGTAAGCTTATATCAATCAGCTGCATCTAGCTGTTGCTGGATGTGCAGATGATAGCTGCTCTCTAATAGCTCTTTACATACAGGAGTGAGATACAGGTGCCGTCAGCAACTGCACTGCCACATTGTGAGTCGACAATACTGTACATGCTGTATAAAGCGTATGGTGAATGGGTGTGGTCGTTATCACAACCAGATAGTAGTACATATTAGTAGTAATGCCAAGCCTCGCATTGACTTACGGCCTATCGTATTTACCGTTTCTGTTAACTCGTTACGCTGCGCGCCTGTTATCTTTACTCCTGGGAGTGCGGTTTGGTCGAAAGTAAGCTTACTACTATCGGTTATCTATCAGTTAATTATACCAGCTATATCACAATTCCCCTGATCATTTTTACCTGCATAATAAAATACGGATCTATATAACATGGCCCTGCTATATTCAGTCACATCGCATACCTGTTAGGCTTGCTCTGGGCAATGAAGGGTCTGGTCCCTCTGCCATTTTGCTAGCTCAGGCACGCCCACAAACACTACGAACACTTCTGCGCATGTGCAGACACAACTTGCAAGGTGGGGCTAATCTTTGCTCGTACCCAGATCCCAATCCGCCCTCGGTCTGGGCACGAGACTCTGGCTGGAATTATGAAGTAGGTTAGTACATTTCTGTGCTATTTTACCAGGACATTGTTGAATGCGATTGTGCTTTATTAAACTATTACCTACCAGTTTCAAGAATAAAAAGTAGCCAGGAGGTAGTCTCGGTACCAGTCCACCAATCAAGGCGGAGATCGCTTCCAGTATCCCACCACTCTTTTGCCACAAATGGTGGGATACTGGAAGCGATCTCCGCCCTGATTGTGGGCTGGTACCGTTATAGCATAGATAATAGATATCTATGCTTACAATATCCCACCACATGCACCACGAAAAGTGGTCTGGCACACGGATTTACTACTATAATAGGACACTGTGGTAAACTTTTAACCGCACGGGTTGATAACTAAGTAAGGGTTAAGCCTTAATTGAGCTACGTTAGATTAGCAAACTTACCACATTGTGGGATGCATTTAGTTTTGCTCAAAACAGGAAGTGTGGGTGTAGTCTTGCGGGCCAGACTCACACTTTTGTCGCTACTGTGAGCTGAAACAGTCTCGTGCCCAGACCCTCCCCTCGCAATTAAAAAACGCGGCGGACGGGTAGGGTCTGGGGACGAGACTAGAGCTGAAATTGTTCAGCAATATTTTTAATATGTCGCTGCATTATTTCCGTCATGGGGTTCTCAGGATCATTTATGCATTCTGATATAAGAGGGCTATCATCAATTATTTCCGGCGGTATTGTAATTGGCAATGAAACTGTGGGGGGTATTTCTGTATCACTCTCATCTATTGCGCCAGGTTGCTGGCGAAGTCCGATAAATCTGGCACTCGCGTAAGTCCCTGGTTAATGCACTCCATCGCACGGTACCGGCACTGCCTCTGAATCTCACACACGTACACCCTTCAATGCACACAGTATCCTGGGCAGTAGCGGCAAATGACGAAAGTAGAAGCGTCATTATCCACAGAAATTGCCAATATCGCCCGTAGGCGGATCTGGCTTCGCGGTTCATATTCGATAGCCTTACGTATGTTGTCCAGTATAGCCCAGCTAGGTAGCTACTCAGTTGTACCGGCGAAAAGTAGCGGCAAAGCTTCTAACTCCACGCACACTTAATTATGTGTAGGGGGCTTTCACCATAGATAATATAGCTTCAATGAAGCCAATGCTCTCCAGTCAGCGTCATTGTGACGCTAAGGAGGGGGGGGGGGGGGTCTGGCCTTAGTGTTACGATGATGCTAACTGTTGTTCAAGTTGCGAAAGCCCCCTTAGCAGAAGAATGAACTAAGGACACTTAGTTGTGTCCTTGGATGAACGATCGTCACAAGTATATGTGCGATTAAGTACAAATATGGGCGTGCCCGTAAACCTATGTGACGTAAACTAACTGAAGTCTTGAAATCCGAGACTTCTTATTTGCGAATAGCCACGTGAGGCGTACTGCACTTGCATATCCCTAGTATTTCAATTTCCCTGGTCACCTGTTATCCTTACCCTTGGGAGCACAGTTTGTCCCAAATCTGAACAATAGGCCTAACTGAGAGGAGGCAACCTCTAAGGTAGCAAGGGAAATTGAAAAAATCTCTGCCAACCGGAATCAACACCAGGGGTGTGTGAATAGCCATGCAGTTTTAGCTGTAAAACTGGATTTGAAGTGTTTCTGTGAAAAAGCATATGTAGCTACAATTTTGGCCTGGCCTGTGTAGGTTGTGTGTAGGTAACGAAGAGGGGTCAGACTGTGTGGGGAGTGCAATATTTGGAATTCTAGAAGCAGAGGGGGTAATCAGATGCTTACTTATTGTCATGTGGGTGTAGGCTAGGATGTTGCCAACATAGCCATCAACTTGGTTCGGAGATTCGACTTCAACCCTACTCAGACCCCCTTCCTACCTTAATTAACGATACATTGAAGGTAAATTTTCAGATAAAACCGTATTAATAATATTATATAAGACAAAAGTCATGGAAACTATATAGGGAGTAAAAAGAAAAAGTATTTTTTTTATAGTAATTGTATAATTATTGTGAGTGTAAGTAGATGAAGCCACCAGATTCGACTGCAGTTAAATTAATGGTCACTCAGTTTTGGCTGTCCGGTATTTGCGGCTCTGCTAAAAAGTTTCATTTGCGGGGGGAGGATCATCATTATCTGATGAATATTCAGTAGGTGTACGTGAAGGAGGCTTCCAATCATCAACTCGTATGGCCCTTTGTGCTCTCATGTAATAGTATTCCTCCTCTTCTGTCATTTCCTCTTTTGGTAAAGAACTATTTGATTCACTACTCTGTATGGAAGCATTGTCATCATCTTCGGTACTTCCTAATTTTCTGCTATCAATCTCTAACAGTTGTCCACCAGAGTCATGGCTATAAAATTTTGTACTTTCAATAGGAATGTTATCTGGAGGCTCTCTAGCAGCAGTAGGCTTGGGTAATGGTATAGGTATATTCTTGTTATCTCCAGTGTTTTTGGTACTAGAAGTGTGTGCAGCAATATCTTTTGATTTAAGAAATTTGGCCTCATCTGATTGTGACCCAAGTTCTTTTTGTGTAGATTTATCACTCTGTCTAGAAATGTGTGATTGATTGTCATCACTATTGATAAAACAGGATGATTGCCTACCAGCGTCATGACTATTTGGATCTTCGCTGAGCTTCTTATCTCGACTCGTACTAGAATCTGATTCAGACAATGAGTCTTTAAGTACGTCAGTCTGATACTTTGGCTGCTTTGGAGGGTTTTTAGAGCTTTTTTCCTTTGGGTTACGCTGTGCTGAATCCCTGCCTTGAGCTCTTTTCTTTATTTTTCCTATTACGTATCTATAGACTGCAAATTCGAAAAGGCACTCAACATTACCACAAGCAGCTGGAATTCCTTCAATTCTTGTTATCATAGATTCTTTGTTTCTTTGTCTGCTTACCGAACCTTCTGTAATTGGGTGCCTGGTGCTGAACTCCTCTTTTGTCATGATCATTCCTTAGCTTTCATTTACTGCTAATAAATGGATACACTCTCGCCCAATTTGTTGTTCAAGCTGGTGATGTTCTTTATCATTGTCAACGCAAATCCGTTTGAAAAGGCTATGAATTGGGATAGCAATATGAGAAAACACAGAGTAAAAATGCTATACGTATGCTGCCCTCAACAGTCAGCCTACAGAATGAACCAAAGAACACGGGAATATGTATGCAGCATAAAGTTAAGGTGCAGCAACTTTATTTTGCAAAATATAGTCCATCAGTCAAGCCACATGACCTTGGATATGTCTAGGATTGTAGCTAATATTTCTCTATGAAAAAACTTATTAAAGGCTGCAAATATTTGAGTATGCCACCAGTTCCAGGCTATTGGCATACAAACAGGCATGCCAAAAATACTGATATCTAGCTAAAGGTAGTAATTTTGGACTCTCAACCCATGCCGCCGAAAGAACATCACCATCAGCTTCAGCTGTGCTAAACAACTTTGATCTAGGGGTATTTTTTTGTGCTTATTCCGAATTTGGCAATTTAAAATTAATAGCTTTAATCACATACTATATTAGTAACAATACATTTACCCCTATAGATAAGAGTGCGATTATTTATAATTGCACACTTTTTGTAATCGCACACTTATTTAGTTTAACAAAGGCTGTAACTATAGAAACTGTAATGATATGTGATTAACGTGGAATCACATGGATTCTCGTACCATTTGGGAATAATTGCATTTGCAATAGGCAAAATTGCACTCGCTTCGCTCGTGCAATTACCTTACCTATTGCTCATGCAATTATTTCCAAATCGCACTCAAATCCATGTGATTACCCATACTAATCATTTAAGTATCATACTCATGCACAGTCGGGTCAAACTAAATGCCTACCATGATTGAATGTATAACACCCTCTGATCACAAGCACAGATCTAAGCAAAACATTTTAGTACAAACCGCTTCCTTTTCCAACCTTCCTAAAGATATATACAAGTTAAAGTTTACTTGGCTACCTACAGCTATATAAGGTGGCGCTGCGCCAGTTCCATGCATTACGTATCATTTTCCAGCTACAAAGTTCAGTAAGATATAGATAGTGGCCCCCCAAATATCTTCCAAACTGCTTTTGACCTCCACCCTCCTGGGTATTTTTCTAACTGAAACACTGGTAACAATGCATGCAAAAATGACTATGTGCACGGTATGATAGACCAGTACTTACTCTTGAGGAGGGATATATTGAATAAACTGTTTCAAAGTGACTTTCTTTTCTATCATCAGTGGACGAATGGCTAATAGCACAGCCTCATCATGAATGAAATGGGTCTGGTGAAGTCTATCAACCACTCGGTTTACTGAAGAGAAAGAATATTCAATTGAGATTGAGCATGTATTCTCTGCATATAGGTCACTTAGTACATAGGTGTAGGAACATGATTTCAAATGAGGGTGGGGGGAAGGGGGTACTGACAAAGACAACTAGGGGGTCTGGGGGCATGCCCTCCCAGAAAATGTTTTGAAATTTTGATGCGCTAAGACAGCTTCTGGTGACTTCTGGGACACTAACTAGGAACAGTATATAGTGACTGGGAGCCACGACCCAGCAAACAGATGCCTCCAGTCAGAATTTCGTATCTAAACAGATCCATCTTAATCATCGCAGGCAACATCTTCTGCAACTTTCATGGAAAAATGTATGCTTCAGTATAATAGCTGCAGGATTGTTAACAGCTGGAAAACTAAAGAATTGGCTTCATGTTGAACTTACAGTCTCTTCCTACTTACTATCTCTGCCGGGAACAGCTGCTATGCAGTTTGATCATTCGCTCTGCACAGCACGAAACATTGGGTGGGCTGGATCCGACACAATTGGGTTGGGGGAGCCATGGCCCCCTGGTTCCTACGCCTATGTAGTATAATACGTATAACTAGCTAATCATGCTTAGCCTAGAACATTGTAATATACATAGCATGGAAGGATTCAAGGTATCATTTACTGCCAGAACAATTATAACTGTATACTATATACTCTGTACATCCAGTGCTACATGCAGCTAGCTACAGGTATCAACGTGCACTTTGATTTGATTTTTTATTGTACTACATACATGTAGTACTTCTGAAGAATAATAATCAATGGGCTATCACACACATTACCACCATCTTACTAGCCTTGGATACTTGTAGTGTACTTTTTTGGTAGCAGGAGTGCGAATGTTATTATGCAGTACTCCTGTTATATAGTATAGTGATGGGTATGGATTTCGGAGCTAGGCTAGTTGCATGCTACACCTGTTACACAGGGGTAGCAGAACTGGATTCAGTAGACTTCGTTTACCTGTGGCTGTTTTAGATTCATGGTCAATGGGGCCAACCATAATAAAATTGGTCCGAAATTGAGGATTATTCTCTTGTCTGTTCTTAATTCCAATCTTCCCCTCACCATAGAATATTCTGTTGATAGCTTCTCCAAACTGAAATTGAATCATTGTAAAATAGTTAGTGTTACAACCTGCAGATTTAATGTCTGCAAAAGACTTTAATTTTTAACTCACCTTTAAAGCATCATCAATTTTTCGTACAAAGATATCAGGTGGTGAGCACAGTGTGGTGACACGACTAAGTGATCTCTCAAATGTCACCTCCCCTGTATCTTGCAAATGCTGATTAAACTTTATTGAAGCGACCTGTAATAATATATTGGTACTGATACTGATTACTGCATACTAGCCATAAAAACTCAACCAACTCACCTCTTGAAAAGCCCAGGCAAGGATAGAGGCACATCCAGTTGAGCCAAAGGATATATCCATGGCAAAGGTGTTGCCAGGTGCAAATTGAATAAATCCAAGCATTCTGTTGAGAAAGTCCGCCTCCAATTCCTTGTGTGTATGACATCAGACATAAGTTATTATAAATAACATAATTATGTTATAGTGACTACACTGTAAAACTTACTGGTTCCTTTCTCAGATCTCCGTAATAAACTCTATAATGTATAGAACAACATTAATTATGATAACATTGTGCCACATATATATAATAATAATACACTATGAGGGGGAAAATATTTTGTCATGAACTTATTCATAAGCCCAGTTTTGTGGTTCTAGTTAGCAACTATAGGATAATATAAGCATGATTGTAAAACCCACATTCACACTGCCCTGCTATGGGATATAAGGTAATAGGGAAGAAAAACGAGTTAATCTCAAATGATGTTTTTACAAAGAAATATATATTTTCTTGAACTCGAAGCATGTGCGTACGTATGTGTAAAATTTGAGATGAAAACATTACAAGACGGGTGGCACTAAGGGAGTTGAGCAGTTTTAAGCAGGATAGATAGTCTCTGCATGCACCCACGATGGATGACTTTTCTTACATGAGAGAGAGTATATCTTCTGAAGGCTGACCTCCATACTAGCTCCTGAAGCTTTCATTAACTTCATGCACCATGCACCCAATACAATAATTAATAGCACTGCTCCACCTATGTTGTTATTCATTAGTACACCCACACCTTTGCTTGCTATCTTCGCAGCGTGGTCACGTTCGAAACAAAGACTACATAACTCTTTAGGGATTCTCTCGGTTGGCTAGTAGAATCCATGCTTATGAAGTTTTTTCAATTTCAACCCGAACTCGTCATCAAAAAAATCATCAAATTGCCGACGTTTCGACTACAGTGCTGTAGTCTTCTTCAGGGCACATCAATACAGAGCTAGGAATACCGGTACAGTCACTTAAATACAAAAACAGTGAAGCTAATTAGTTGCCATGTAACCAACAGGTTTGTAAACTGTATCAACACAGTACAGTGTATACATTTACTGATACTCTAGTTCTTAACTTACCCGTTTCCAGTCAGCTTCAAATGTGGTGAATCACTGTCTTTCAATGCTCCTGCGATGACTTTGCGAGGTGGAAGAACATTTCCTTCCTGGTATACTCTTGAAGTGGCTTTCGACTCTAACCACTCACACAGTAACTTATGTAGTTCTGATTCTTTGAGTTCATGGTAGCTAAGATGTTTACGAACGTTGGGACATCCCAGCTTTTCCATCAATGCAATCACTTTCTCTTTCTCTCCAAAGTGGGTTAGTTCTTCTGCAATTTTTTTCAATTCTCCTTCATCCAGAGGTGTGTTGCAGGCCTGTAGAAAAGAATCACTAATTCAGTACACACTACTAAGTAACAGCAGGAGCCCATAACCCAAAGGGAAGGAGCGTTGAACTAGTGATTCCACCTGTTGTCGAATGGCACCTACAGGAAAACTCCATATATGGAATGCCTAGCAGCTATCACAGGGAAATGGGTCTATGTATACGGGATAGGACGGACACCGTTCGTTGCTAAAACTAACCGTACGCGCAGCGTTTCAGTCCGTTGTGGGACCACTTGGCATGTTCTAAAACAGCGTAAATTCTACGCAAAATACCTGATTGGGTTCATAGTTCACAGTAATAAACTTCAATCCTGCCACACTCAAGTGGTCCCACAACGGACTGAAACGGTGCGCGTATGGTGCAGATACGGTTAGTTTCAGCGACGAGCGGTATCCGTTATACTCCGTACTCATAGGCTCATTTCCCTGTGTATGCATAGCTGGTTTACTACTAGACTAGTGCTAAGTAAATTACATAGCACTTACCATATAAGGAGTTTTGGGCAAGCGCTATTTGACAACAGGTGGAATCAGCATACATACACAAGTTTAATGCTCCTTTCCTTTGGGTTATGGGCTCCTGATAACAGTCGTCACACTATCCCATGTCTTCATGGGGAAAAATTGATGGTATACCATATGAACCTACGTTGTGTTCTATGATTCCAAATTGAGAACTAAACATTCGGAAGACATCGTGTCTAGGTGTCCCCTTGAAACCCCGGTCTTTGAAGTACATGTGAACATCTTGAATCCTATGAAGATCGGATGTTGGTTTGTCTGCAGTATTCAATAAAAGCATAGAATATTCATATGAGGTTCTAACTTTAGAACAGTGTCAGTGATGTAATGATTTTTTTTTGCATTCTGTATTAATATAGAGCGCTAGTGAATTTTGCAAAAAGTAGATATTTTTTATTATTTGCCTGTACATATCTCCTAGATTACACGCGTGCAAATATTCAAAAGCTGGCTAAAACTAGCATACACTGATGACATTAGAGTCATGCAATTCCAACCTTTCTCTCCTATTTCAGACTGTGCTGTATGAAATAACTGGAGCAGTTCCTGATTACGTGTGTTACGAATATTCACCTCATTCTGGATCTGAATCTGTTTGAAAACTTTACCACGTTCCATGTCAGTATGAAAGAGCATCAATAGCAAAAAATCCAAGCTACTTACAATATGTGGTTGACGAGGGCAGTCACAAAAAGGTTTGGAGACATAATGTTCTGGACGAAAGCATGAATCTACTACAAAGTTTGCAACATTTTGGTATCCAAGCTCGACTGGATGCCTCAGAAAGCACCATACTAGACCGATCACTATAGCTATGGCAACCAGTCCAGCCAGAATACAATCTATGTACTGAATAAGGGGTAGAAAGCTGAAGGATGAATAAACGCAAGTGATTGTAGAATTCAAGGGCCAAACATCATCGGCTCCTTCTGTGATCAGATCAATACTTCTTGGACAAGTGAACGAGGGAGAAAAACTATAGAAATATGCTATACCAAAGATAACGGAAAATAAAGCAACTACAAACTGGAATCCAAGCTTCAGGATGTAGGTATATACTATGTGTTTCCTTTGGTATTCCTTCTCTAATTTTCGAACAATTTCGAAGGCCCAGGTGTCATACTTTTCAGTTCGAAAAGCATTCAGGTCATTTGCTACATGAAAGAAGTATGAAATTTCTCCAGACAGAAACGAAGTCCACAGGTATTGTGGAACAATAAGTGCAAGTACATGGGCAAAAATGAAAGCCCAGTTACCACGAGACAGACTTTGGTAGCAGTAGTTGTTGACCGAGTCTCTATCAGATGTCTCCATGGTGACTGGCACTGTGCACTGTACCCCTGAGCCTTGAGAAATCTCCATTACAATATCAATAGCAAGGAGTGCTAGGATTGTATACGCCAAGATCATCACTATCTTATCCCATTGGAAGTCCTTATGTTTCAGAACGGAAGACTCTTCCAGTCCTACAGGAGAAGAGCCAGATTATAGCTGTGATGGCTTGTAGCTATATATAATAGTTGGTTGACTCTCCTAGAGCATAATACCTACTCTTTCAGGCCCATATAATGCAGTGCTCAACTAAATATTATTCCAACTATATACATACCTTCCAGATTTAAGGAGACAGGTCTTCTTTTAGTCAAGGCATTGGGATGAAACAGTTTTAAGTGCTCATTGAGTTTCTGAAGTTCTCCTGTCCACTGACAGACATTTTCAGCATCATAATGTACACAGTGTACCTTGAGTTCTTTCAATTTTCGTTCCAAACCCTTATTATACATTAAAGTAAAGTCAGTAGCTTTGCAGAGGGGACAGCCACCTCCTTGTGCTTTGATAGGCTCAATACATGATAAACAGAAGTGGTTACCACAACAGCTGATGAGATTAGGCTCACGAAGAATTTGCAGACATATTCTACATACCGTTTGTAACTCTGCAGGTGGTGGTGTAACAAATTCACATGGATATCCCCCTGGCTCCATGGCCAGCTCCTTGTATTGGGCTGACACGGGCTCTTCCTGAGCTGACAGTGATAAATCAACAATAGGTTCTTCCTGCATATATAGTGGATATAGAGCAGAAAGGGCGTAACAAATCATCTAGATATATGTATGCATAGTCAATTGTGACTGAATTTGTGAAACCCTGCACTGTGAAGTGTCAGGTTTTAGCCAATTTGGTCACATGCAATTGCTAAATGATTTTAAAAATTTACTGCTTGAGTTTTATCCTATATTGCGATGAAAGAGAGGTAGAAAAGGTAGGTAGAAATATGTATGACAAAAATAATTAACTTCCAGATTATATGTTTAATGGAACCAAGGTAACCTTGACAGTGGATGAATACTTGAAAGGACAGAGCTTGTGGTTGCCCTGTTAATACAATTCTAGAATTTGGCTACCATATTACACTATCAAATTGGAAACATACACAACATGACTGACAGGCTACATGCATGAAATGGACCAGATTCACAAGCAAATATTAAGGTGATAGGCATAGTAAGTCATACAGTGAAACAAGATGTCCTAATAGCTTACTGATTCCTTCAGCTTGGCGTCATTATCCTCTGTACACTCCCTTTCAAAGACACATTCATCTCCAATTGTCACCTTCACTATTGGGTGCTTTTTGAAAAAATTGGCACTCTGCAATGCCTTTTCAATGGCTTTAGGAGCAACGTCTGATGGGATTAGCCACACAACAAGAACACTGTTCATGATAACGGCATCAAGGAGAAGATAAAGCGGAGGAAGTGACAAAACATTGTAAAGAGACCTCCACAATTCCTCCAGATAGTCTAGATGGTAGTCGGCAACACGTCCTTCTAGTTTTACGGCCAATTCTGCGAGGTACGCTTGTGTTCGTTTTGGCTGGAGTTCAGAGGCAGGCTCATCACAGCTGTAGGGAAACTTAGACCTGGCTTTGGGAATATAGTCCTTGATTTTGGTCGCCAGCTGAAATCCTGAACGATCCTTTTTATACTGATTCATTTTACTTTTCATTTCCAAATCGTCACCACAAAAATTATTGATGATCTCCTCGAGTGGAAAGTAAGACCAGTAGGTCAACAAATCGTTACTTGTCATTGCTTCAAATATCTCAGCGACATTTGAGGATATTGGTATACAGTTAGCATGTATAATACTTCCAAAAAGTCTAAGGATGAATGACCGAAGCTTAGTCTCGATTTCTTTTGGTCTCAATCGCTCTTGAAGCTTCATTTGTACAAATTCCAGTAGATTTGCAAACTTTCCTCGGATAAAGAAGTCATTTCTCTGGATAAAATCATCCTTTGGTTGTGAAGTAGAACCTTTGATGGAAAAATGTCATGTTGCAATGATTGCCCTGTTACATTTGTGGTAGTAGCTACATGTACACAATCTGATAATTCACACAAAATACTGCTGCTTCCGAACACTATCTGAACATATACAGTTACACAAATACGTTCACATGTGGGTGAAGATTATCATGCCATTTCTGGATCTACGGCAATGTTTTAGAATAGTTTGTTGTAGCAGTTTGCAGAAGTGCTAGTACTACACACAAGCCTAGAATGTTGACAGTTATTTTTTATTTACTGAGAAGCCATTATTCATTGTACAGTATATCATGACTTTTATGGGAAGCCCAGGTGAATTGGTGCTAAAAGGAAAATATCAGTTCATTATGACGCCGACATTTAGTGTGGAGTTGACGAAAAAATGCACAATGTCATGATGTAATGATTGCCACAATCGTCATGCAGGATGTGACGTCACGCGAAAACTCTACCGCGATATTCAGTGAAGCAATTACAATGATTCAAACGCGAAGAAGCGGCATTTTTCATTGAGTATTGCACTCATACCAGAGCGTTTTCAAAGAACTGAAAGTTTTCGGCAGTGCTTTACTAGAGCCGTCGAGTGAACGCTTGCCGTTGCACGCCATTTTCATTTATAACAATTAATAACGTGATAACCGGAAGCTACGAGCGCGTTTTGATCAGCTTGCATCGCTTGCGACGCGACAGCCGAGGCGTGGACCAGCTTTTGCTAGAACTTGGAGTGCACTTTATAATAGCAGTGAGTTGCCAGAAGACATATTATGTGTATAATGAATGTCCAAACACAACTGCTAGACCTGACTAACCTTGATGATGTGCATTAAATAGAGTCAGTATCCGCCTCGCTTTCGGTGCTGTATATTCCTACTACCTGTAATCTTTGCCCGTATTGCCTTGCATTTCCCTTATGTATGTAGCTGCAAGCTGCAGCTGTGCCACCACAACGATCCATGGTTTTCTCCCCCCCCCCCCCCCCCAAAAAGCAACAGAAACAAGTAACAAAAAAACATGGAATGCCAAAAAAGCAACCAAACAAGGTAGGAATGACACCACAATACTTTTACGGATTGTCATCCCTATATCTTTTGCCATTTTTCCAACTGCACACACACACACACCAATACCCGGCATGCCACACCAGCCATATCCCCAGCCGATATAAAGTGGCAATTGCAGCACTTCACAATGCAACATAGTCTCGCGTGCCAGCCCCCTTCCTCACGAGACTAAATGCAACACACATGACCACCTCACACTACAGCTTATCCTCCACAGCAATACACACTCTAGACTACATATACATACCACTTACCCCACATGTCCTTCATCACAATCTACACCTACTTCTACAAGTACACCTATACTCTTCCACCTGTAACAACCTTTGACTCGGCCAATGGAATTATCTTTAGTACTGAACACATTTCCAATAAAAAAACCTCTCCATATAGCTACACCACAATATAACATCCTGTCATCCCATGTAACACTCACATATAGCTAGCTAATGAGACCTAGTTGGAAAAATGGCAAAAGATATAGGGATGACAATCCGTAAGAGTATTGTGGTGTCATTCCTACCTTGTTTGGTTGCTTTTTTGGCATTCCATCCCTATACGTTCTTTAAATGTTTTTTTGTTACTTTTACTGTACTTCCCCCCAGTCTATTATACACATGATCACAAGTCCCCCCCTCCCCGTGTAAATTTAGGTCAGATAAGACAAAACATATATGATGTTGACAAACTGAAGTCTCCAAAGAACCATGCCTCATACAGTCTCAATTAAGAATGACAAGAACATGCTCATTCTAGTTTTGCCCATAATCTATTCCCTGTTAGACAGGTCTTTGAGAATCACCCCCCCCCCCAAAAAAAAAACGGCCTAGCTAGCGCTGGATATTGAACCTATGACCTTCTGAATACTAGTCAGATGCTCGTACTCACTGAACTACTGCATGCACACTGCAAAAACATCAGGGTTGTTTTAAATTACTCTCAATTACAAGGCCATGTGGTGTGTCACAATAACACAATCAAAAGTACAAGTTGGAAAGCTATATTAAGTGGCCACTTGAATATCCTCTTAAAAAGCTTCATAATCATTGGTAATTTATTGGTATCTTATCGCCTTGAATTGTTACTGAGCCTGATTAAAGACACTGTAAAATAAAAGAGTTGGTTTAACCACTGAGTGGTTACTGCAGTTACAAGGTACTAGTAGCCTCGTTCCCAGGCTCTAGTGGAGGGGAGAGTAGAGCCTGGTACACACTGTTTGCGTATGCGTGAAAATGTACGGAACATGGCCAGTAAACGTGTCCGCGAACGAACTCAGTCACATGGCGAGGAGTAGTACGGAGGCAGTATACAGGTATAGTAAGCGGAAGAACTACAAACTGTCTGATTTTTGGTTTTCTACAACTGAAGAGGCTTCCTAACCAGCAAAACTACCTGTAGTTCTTTATCCGCTAGGATTATGGTAGCTGTCTTACCATAGAAATTCGGAAGTGCCTCTCTCCTAGTAGCTGCTCGATTTGCAATCTCAGATCTGGCCTTCAGCGCCTTTCAGAGGTAAACGGGATCGAACAATCAAACTAGCGATCACTTTCTAGGCATCTGCATGGCGAAAAACCATCAGCACAGGCTTAGCCTCCTTCCCAGACTCTTCTGAAAGCACCACCATCTTCACTTGTACGCAAACAGTGTGTACCAGGCTCTTTACTCCGCCCACGCAAGAGCCTGGGAACGAGGCTAAAGGTACTAGATCATACATACATATATTTGTTGCAGGAATATAAAAGTTTCACTTATTGCTAGCTATAAAGAAACTCAACCACTGTGTTATTGTATATTTGGGCATCAGATTACTGACAGTTGATTACCAGATGTTCACTTCCTTTTAGATAATTTGACTACCGCCAGATTGCTAACCAGTACATGTAGCTATAGCCATAATAATTCCACTTAGGGTCAACTTAGGGAAGCCAGTCACAGTAAACGTAATCTGATAGTCCCTAATCTGATAGTCGCTAACTATGTAGTTTCCCTTGTAGATAACAAGGGAACGATTGATCACTTGTTATTCATGCAACTACCAGCATATGAGCAACTGAGGTAGCCAAGCTGGGCTAAAGCTCATGTTTTTGTAGTGACCCCTGATGTTTCTGAGTTGTTGTATAAATTAATACTGACAGACCAGTCAGGATTACATTGCTGGAGAATACTCTCACAGAGACTCAAAAAGAGGTTTCCACCTATATACTACAAAACTGTAGCAAAGTTTGAAATCACGTTCCCATCATACTGAGAATTGCAAAACAGTGAGAAGGTCTCGGCTTCAAGCTAGAGCTACAAATAGCTACATATAACATGGGAAATTACAACCCTTGTGTCTGTATTTAAGGGAATGATTTCTGTAATATTGACACGGTTCACTCTTCATACCCAATCGGTGAGAATTCTGAATGATTTAAATTCTTAATGAAATGAGAGATGAGTTAACCATCTGTTGTGTCACCTTACTCTCTCCTTTACACAAATATAGCTGCTATAATTGGGTATGTAGCTAAATGAGTGGGTAGATACCACATATATATGTATTTAGACCTCTCATATTGTATTTAAGAATGTGGTTAAAATAGCTGCATGGCTGGATAATACATAACATACACTACATAAAAAGATAGTAGGACACCACTCACCTAGTCCACCAAGATCACCGTGGGTACTACGAGTAGTAGTGTGAAGCTTTACAGCTGTGTGCGAGAGGAGACATTAATAGTAACAGCTAGGTAAAAACGGCCAACTCTAAAATTCACCTTGTTGCTGTTTAGCAATGAATTCCTTTACTTCGCTAGCAAGAGTTGTGTTCATAACAGGGGCCGTTTGCTCTAAAACGGCAATAATTGCTTCATATGTTGGGTTGTGATGATTGACTACCCACCACTGCAGAGCTTGGGAGAGACATGTGTAAAGAGAACTCGGACCAGTCACTTGGATAGCTGCTTTGATTTGGGAGACTTGACTACTGGGGACACCAATTTGCTCTGCAAATACGTCCCAGCTGTGTACTACTGGAGAAAGGAGATTCAGGAGCTGTGGGAGTGCCTTCGCTTCCACACGTGTATCTAAAATAGGAGTACATACTGTTCAATAAACTATATGTATTCTCTTAATATATATAACTGTATAAAAAAACTCACTGTATAAAAAAACAACAAGAAAAAGGTCAATGGAACTGGAGTACGCCCACAACACACACCGACAAAACAGACTGGCCGACACGCCTACAATACCCCACCCACAAAACAAAATGGCTACTTGCTATTATGTGCTTTGAAGACTAGAGGCTGAAGCAAGCTTGATAGTGATTGCTTTCAAGTCTCCCCGTTTGGAGTTTTATAGCGAAGGTAAGTTTTCGCTGCGAGTATGGGTATAGTTAATTCCAGGCAAACGATACATGGTAGCTGGTCTAAACTTACAGTCACTCTTTCAAGGCCATTTGATACCATTTGATCCAGATCTTAGCAATTGACTAAAATAGCTACATAGTTCCTACCCTAGCATTGCCAGTTTACCTTTTATGGAGTATAGACTCATATTTCCTGATGTTTTATTATAGTGCTGTCATAGTTAGCTAGGTAAGCAGCTACACTGTAGTTGACCAAATATAGGAAAGAAAACCAAGGAAACTCTACAGGAAACCATGCTTTGTGTAAGATGACTATATCAGCAGGAATTGATTTTGCCAATTACTTAGTCCGCTGGGAGTGCTGCTGCTATAGCTACAAAGCACACAACCATTTCTCAAGTCAGGTAGACCCTTTTTGTAGCGGAAACATACCTGCAAAACATCATCTTACGTTTTTAACATACAAAAATTTACATAATATTGTAGCTAATTCCATGGCTCAGTAATGTACTTTATCCCTCCCGGCCCTCGACAGTGTAATTGCAAATTAGGCCCTCCGTCAAAGATATTACTATCACAATGCCCGTCTTCGATTTTACGCCCGAGTAGCCTCTGTTCGCGAATTCTGTGGGGTGGTTAACTACATACATTTCAGGTTACATACCCAATATGACTATATAGAATAGTCACTAACACTATTCACGAATCTTATAGTCTACGTTGTCCATAGATCCTACCTGCAGGACTTGCGATGGCCCATTTGGGCGCTAATGGATCTGGTCCCTCGGCCATTGCTTAATTCATCCGGATCCACCCTACGTAACTGGGCAGTTCTGCGCATGTGCAGAAATAATGATTATTCCAATACGCCCCTCCCTCAGATGCAGGTCATGCAGGACGAATGTGTGCATGGGAGACAAGCCTCATGAGCTCACTTTAAACAAGGATGGTGAAGTTTACTATGCCTAGCTAGCCCTAAAAAAAATTTCGTAAGGGGGCGTCCCTAAAGTATTTCGGTCCTAATGACGTCATGGTGACGTTCTGTTTGACTCCCTATTTTTTATATTTTGCTACTGCAGTGATTATCAAACAGAAAGCTTTCTCTGCGCTCTACAAGAATTCCAAGCTGGTATATTTCTAGCCATACTAGCTAGCAACAACGCAGTCCTTCCCCCTTACATCACAATGACGTTATCTTCAGCATAATATATATTGTATTATGTCATCACCAAAACTTTAATCACAAGACTCAAAACTCAGAACTGACTTAGAGGAACTGATATACTAGTGTTCTGGAATGTTCCTCTCACAGTCTACACGCTTTTTACATTATAGTAATGTCTAGGTTTTTTACGTGTCTTTTGTTTCCCACTGATTAAGCTGTTCAAGTGCATTTAGCCTCATTCCCAGGCCACCCTTGGGAACGAATACATTGTAATAGACCCTTTACCATTATGATGTAATGGGGGGTAAAAGTGAGCACTAAATGGAGAAAATACAGAAGAACATATGTAAACAAGCATGTTCTTATGTTTTCGTACAAGAAAACTACATCAAAGCACATGTTTGCTCGTATTTTCTCCATTTAGTGCTCACTTTTACCCCCCCCCATTACATCATAATGGTAAAGGTCTATTGACCAAATACAGAAAAGAAAACTTATGGATTTTTAAGTCAGCAGGAAATAACTTAGCCAATCACCTATATAATCAAGGATGCACCGACCCAGCTGGCACTTGCTTGTCCTAAAATTTGTATCAAGCACAATTGGAAAGTGAAAGTGAAGTACACACATGGTCGCCCACAGGGAGATAAATTGATCACTTCTGCTATGGCATATCTAATCATTCTTTGTGTCCTTTGTTTCAATTTTGGTTGACTTGAGCACTGCTGACTCCATGATAAGTTGCGAGGCAACTAATCATGATGTATAGTCAGCCCAGAGATCTAGCTAGATATGGACAAGTCTACCACATACATTTATGAAGAGAGGTTTACTGAACAGTTTGTGTAGTCTATGTGTAAGTAGAGATAATGAGTGCTGGAGCTGGACGGCACGATGACCGAGCAATAGCTACTAACGTGAGTTTTAAATCATCTTTCCACTCTCCATAGTAGCTATGGCCGATGTTTGGTCACTGCCTGTCTCTCCACTCTTCTGTAGTAGCAGTGACTGATACTTGGAATGTTTGGCGCACAAACACATCAATCTTCGTCGTTGTTTTATTTTCACAATGACACACATTAAAATCTCATGCACCTCACATGGCCATGGCAGTGAGTGTGGCTGCATGCAATAATTTTTTATTGGAATGTATGCATACCTTTAGCTTTGGCACTTGCTAATGATAACCCGTAAATTAAACAAGGCAGTTTCCTGATAAGTAAACAGCTCCTTACTATAAAAACAAAATTAATCTTATCTCTTCCACCTCACCAAAATATGCATAGACTATAACCAGCGCCGCACACAGACGGAGTAAACAAGATCATGAATATCAAAGTATGGGTATCAGTGCTAATGGGTATAGCTTGGCCAGCTAGGAATTACACCTCAATTTCAGCCAGCCTAGAGACTACTATATACAACTTGGTGTAACATATCAAGATAGGCCCTAAATTGGGTCTCCAGACTTATATTGCTATAGACCTGTATTTTTCCTATGTTTCTGATCAAGTATTTAACTGTTCAAGTACATTTAGTCTCATTCCCAGGCCATACCTGGGAACGAGGCTAAATGTACATTGTAGTTGACCTAATACAGAAAAGAAACCAAGAAAAGAAAACTGTTACAGATTTATTTAAGTCGGCAGGAAATAACTTAGCCAATCACCTATATATAGTCTGACAGGGAGTTCTGCGGCAGCCATGTGCACAAATCACACGAGCATTTTAATGTTTTTGATAATTTGAAATGTAATAAACAAAAGAAATCGCGTGATGTGACACTGCAACTCTCTGCCATAAATGGAAACTGGTAGCCAATTGTATCTGGTAAACTGCTCTCTGGATCGGAGTTTGAAATTCTATGATTCTTGGGAAGGTTAGTTTCATGGACCAGATGAGACTAGGGCATGCAAGGTCACGGGGTAACTTATGATTCTGCAAGTGACCTAGCTACTTCTGATTCAAAAATCATTGTGTTTTAGTGCGCGCAGCCAGGAGGTCACACCCGGCCAAACAAGTACAAACGCATGGACTATATTTTAAACCATCATTACTTGATGTAGCCATAAACTTATACTTATTTGCGCTCTTCAAATAATGCGATGCCTTGGTCCAGTAAAGAACTTCCCTCCACGATATATAGCAGGGTCCGTCCGCGAGACTCCCCTACATTGCCCGTCTTCGATTTTTAATACGCTCAAGTAGCTGTTCCGTGGGGAGATTTAACTATACATACATTTCAGGCTACATGCCCAATAGACATTATTTACGAATATTATACTCTACGCGGTCCATAGATCCTACCTGCAGGACTTGCGATGGCCGGCTGGGCGGTAATGGGTCTTGATCTGGTCCCTCGGCCGGCCATTGGTTAGTATTTGTCGAGCTATCCAGATCCGCCCACTTAAACCGAGCAGTTCTGCGCATGCGCAGGAATTTGACGGCAAACAATTATGCAGGCGACAAAGGGGGGAATTGTGACTTGTGTGTACGGCAATTGCAAATTAAAACTCCCCCTCCTTCATAATCCTGGATCTGCCGATGCCTACTGCAGCGATTATTGAACTGAAGCTTTCCTTGAAGCTTACAAGGATGCCAGGCTGGGTAATTTGTATATTTTAGCATGGAATATGGTTCAACTAATGATAACCCAACCCCCTTAACAGGGCCATTTTCCAGTTGGTATACGTACTTGCCTGGCCTCCCATAAATAAAGTTTTTATCAAGCACAATTGGAAAGAGAAAGCGAAGTACATGCATGGCCCCCCGCAGGGAGCTATCACGTCTGCTATGGCATATCTAATCATTCTTTGTGTGTTTTGTTTCAGTTCTGGTCGGCTTGAGCACTGCTGACTCCTCAAACACGCTACTCCTGTACCGCCGCCTGTCAGGCAGCACATACAGGGCCAGGGTGTCGATGACGGTGGCTGTGAGGGTGAGCAGTCCCATCCCCGAGACCAGCTTCAGGAGGAGGGTCGAGAGAGAGAGCATGCCTGCAGGGGAACGGAGGGAGAAGGAGGAGTGCTCCAAAGTGGTGGGGACTCAAACTGACTTCTAGCTAAGTCTGCTTTGTTCCCAGGCTCCAATGCCCAGTGCTTTTAGCACAATGTAAATACACTGCCCATGTTTTTTTTTGCAATGTACGAAAAACCTGGTCAATAAAGCCTGGGATCAAGATCAATCCAGGACAACAATTACCATAATATTATGCCACAGATTCACCTTCTTTTTTGTATCATGCAATTGCTTGCGTGTTATTGTGCAGTAGTCACATTGAAAACGTTTTTCATTGGGGCATGAGACTAGGTAAAATTAATGTGCATTTGGCTATTGGCTAACGTGGCTATGTTACAGCATTCTTGTGATGTCATGATCATTAACGGCTATAACAGCTATCAAAACATGTTGACTAATGGCTCCACACCCAGATGCAATTCCTTTTTCCGTCTACACTTGGACTCAGCCTATAGACACAGCTAACAATAATATTAATGACAACACTAAACATGCCATCACTATTACATCACTGATATTAATCAACTAATGATGTCATCATTACATCACCAACCTAAGCTCCCAGCTTGCTCAAACTCCACCCTGACACAGTGCCTCTTCCTGAGCAGTCTCCACTTGGGCTGGGAGCCGGGGTGGGCGACCACCTCCTCCAGGGAGGCCAGAGGCTGCACCTGCTTGCTGCTGTAGCTCACGTAGGGCACTCTGCGGACACGATACGTGTAGTCTATGTCACTGGGAGTGGGGGAGGAGGGGAGGGGGGGGGGGGGGGGGAGGGGGAGATTAATAATTCATTTAGGATGTTTCTGTGGTGGGAAAGGCATGAGATACATGAACGTTTGTGGTGCATGGCTTTGAAATGAGGCTATAATAGTGCTGTGCCCTTGAGGGGGGGTCTGGGGCCGGGGTATGCTCCCCAGGAATTTTTTTGGAGCTCTGAAGTTGCTTCTGGAGCTCCAAACATTCACTCCCAACTAACATCATCAAGGTAGAGAATCCTGAAATTGTAGCAGATATGTGTAGGTACTTTAATTCCAGGTTTGAGAGACTTAATTAACTTTATAACATGTAGGAGATAGAGAGCTAAATCTACTGTCTTGCTCTGTAGCTAAAATCCAAGGTCCCAAAGGTGGATTGAAAGCGGTGTGTCAACTTTGACCCAAGTTTAAAATTTTGCATCTCCAAGGGAAGTAACATCAATTTCGATAGGCAAATTTGTTGTGTTCATTTTAGCTACAAAGTTTTGAGATCTGTTGGTATAATTATGTTAGTACTTGTTCGGAACCTTCAATAGTGTGGGTTTGAATTGAATGCAACAATAACTGGGGTTACATGTACACCTCAAAATTTACATATTCCCCTCTCACTACCATAAACATTTGAAACCATATACGTGCATCTACAACTCTATATGTCACAATAAAAATAAGTCGAATTTTGCACTCAGAAAGAGCTGGGCTTCATTTAGAACTCCTCTCCATTCAAAATTAAGTAAAAACACTCCTCTACTCTAGCACTGTACATGTACCACATATGTATTGTCTAAAATTTACTAAAATATGGACTACTTTCTCAATGGGACAAATACATACAAATTAATTAGCCTCGTACCAGGCCACACCCCCCGGGTGTGTCCTAGGAATGAGGCTAACAAATTAATATACCTACAGAAGTACATCAGCCTCGCCACACATACAATCCCAGAGCATGGCTACCACTAATTATTGTTGAGTCATCTGTTTGTATCACAATTATCTGAGTTGAAAAATGTATTAGAATGTTTTCCCACTCTCTTTTTTTTTAGCTACTCGATACCAAAGGAAGTGTGGACGAGGCTTTATACAGGCCTATTACCATACCAGTGATGCATGTAGGTATAACAAATCTCCTAAATGACTGCTCTCACAGCTAATGAGATACAAGAGAGCACTTTCCGACCACTGGAAAAAATACATCTTCCGCACCGGGCATGGGATTTCATTAGCCTTGTTCCCAGGCCTTCACCCCAGCTTTTGTTGCTTGCAATACAAAAAGCGAGGTGAGCCACGAGGCTAGGATTTCATAATAAACTGCTGGATTTCCTACACCCCTGATGACCCCTGATGACCCCTAATGACCTCTGATGACAGTGGAGGGTAAAGAGATTCCTATAAATGTAATTCAATTCAGGATGCAGCATCTTCATAAACACAGGTATCCATGGTAACCAATACATTAACTTTCCTTACCTGGTTCCAAACCAGGTATCCATGGTAACCAACAGATCAACCTTCCTTACTTGGTTCCAAACCAGGTATTGAACCAGTTCTGATAGAAAATGGTGACCCTGAGGATGCAACCACGCTCACGGAACGACCGCCCCCGGGCATTAACCGCATCCGACTCCTCATCCAAGCTCTTCACCCCTGCCGCCAACAGTAGCTCATGGAGGGTCACCTGAGACGAGGACAAGTGTCACATGACCTCTAACTACTCATTAGAAGCTAACATCAACAGTAGGCTTTTTTTTTCTTTCAAAGAAAAATTGCTCAATAGCATTTAGCTAATATAAAGAGCAACGGAAATGCAAAACAACAGAATAATAAAGTATATCTAAAAACAACTGAATATCACAGCAGTTGGAAATTATTCAAATTATACTTAAAAGACCCGATAGAAGAGCAGTCATTAAGGTGAGGAGGCAGAGAGTTCCAGAGGGAGGATGAATGAGGCATGAAGGACAACAGGAAGGCAGAAGTACGAGCACGAGGTACAAATAGGTTATTTGGGTGGAAGGTGCGGGTATGCATAGCAGGAACATGAAGCAGGCGGAAAGAGTGAGGAGGAAAGAACATGTAGCCATTTAGAATGAAAAGAGAAGTGAGTTTAGATTTCTTGCGACGAGAAGAAAGAGAGGGACAGTTGAAAAGTCGCAGAAGAGAAGGATAGTTAGAAGACCAACTTTTAGCGGAGAGCTTTAGAGCAAAGTGTTGAATTTTTTCGAGCTTGGAGATGACAGCAGGAGAAGAGGGGTCCCAGACAGAAGAACAGTATTCAAGGTGAGGGCGAATAAGAGAAGAATAGAGTTTGTAAAGAGTAGAGGGACTAGAGTGATGATAGAAAAGGCGATATAGCATACCACAAAGATTAATTGAACCTTTTGATGTTTAATATACTTCCAAGAGGTTTCTGAAATGTAGTGGATTAGCCAGAGATTGAGTGTTACCCGGATACTGGTGGGGCACAGTGTTGCAGGGCTGTAGTTGGTAGCATTATGTCAATAGGCATTCATCAACATGTGGTGATTGAAATGTGGACACTAAGTACAAAACACATGAACTCTCAATGCTCTTAACTCACTTGCTTCTTTGTATCTAGTTCTAGCCTCACTCCCAGGCTCCACTCCCCAGCTTTTCTCACTACGTGTAGAAAAATCGTGCGAGAAAAGTTGGGGGGTAGAGCCTGGGAACGAGGCTATCTTAGTTCCCCAACCTTCCCATTTGGCAGTGTGGTTTGCTTGAAATAATCGTTGTTCTCCTGTCATAGCCATTAACTTGAATTACTACTGACTCTTACTTACGTGTGTATGTACCTTATCTGGCTTCCCTGGTTGTGGGGGGAATTCCTTCACCATCTCCCCCTCGGCCCCTGCCAGGAACCCCCACAGCCTCCTGTGGGAGGAGGCCAGTCTCTCCCTCCCTCTCCCGTCTGTGAACTGGGTTGCCACCACCACGTGGTCCACCTTTAGCACGACGTATTCTGCACCCTGAGTGGGAGGGAAGGGGGAGGAGAGGAGAGGGAAGGGAGAGAGGGGTGGGAGGGAGGGAGGGAGGGGTGGGAAGGAGGGGAGAGGAGGGAGGGGAGGGGAGGGAGTTGTCAGGAAATGCACGACTACATGTATATACATGCACATTCAGAAATGACCCAACAGAGTGAATGTTGGAACCTGACTGGTGCAAATACTTTAGACCAAGGCTCTGGTGCAAATACTTGAGACCAATTAAGGCTCAAGCAGAGTGTGGTTATGGGAGATGTTCTCATTTCGGAAGTTGATCGTTATTGAAAGTACGTAATATTATGTCTAATTCCTCAATTCCCATTTCTCAATCTGGTTCAATATTTTCGTTAACAATAATGGTTGAGAAATGAAAACCGAGATATGACTTCCCTGGTCACCATGCTGTAGGACTCACCGGTGTGTAGTAGACGCTCTCACTGACTAAGTTGTACTCCTCCCGGGCTGTGGCACTGTCTGTCGTCAGCTGCTGCAGGCGGTCCTTGGACAACGTGGTGATGGTCACAGCCCGAGACTCTGGAGGAACAATACAAGAAAGCGTATATTATACATCTCCATCTCTGGAGGTTGACAGGCCGTCCCATTCTCAAATCACGGAACGGGTGACTAGAATAGAAGTGGATGTTTGGGAATAGGAATTTTAGCCTGGTATCTTTCAAGAGTTGCTGCACTGGGACGTGGATGCATGGCAAGCCTAAAATGACACTACGGTGCATGTGTATGTATTTCTAATAATCAGTAACCAGTGCAGGGGAGATTCTGGTATCTTTGCTCACACAATTTAACTTAATGGGCTGGGACTGATTGAAGAGCAGCTGCATTTCTCTACCCTTCACCAGCAACACTGCTTCAGTACTCAGTCTGTGGCACCAATGAGCCCTAAAGACTATTTTAGCTACAATAAGATATAGTGATTTACATTTACAGTACTACATACATTTGTACAAACTGCCAAGTAATCCATTCTGTATGCTCAAACTCACACAAGCTGCTGCTTCGCTTGCTTACCCACTGGCCAACTGAGGTCCCAGGGGTCGGTGTATCGGCAGGACACGTTGCCATGGCAATAGGGAAGATCACGAGGGGAGAAAGTTTTGTTGGCGAACTCGTCAGACAGGGTCAGCTTGACGGTGCCCTGGGGCTTCATATCAAACTGAGGGTGAGAGTGGAGAATGATGTATTTGTAGAGTAGTATTGTATTGAAGTGAATTTAAACTCTTGCGGAATCCAGTAGAGTGTTTAGTAGCGTGACAAAACTATTGTGGTTTATTTTTAAGCATTAATACTGCTATGCACCAATCATTAGCTTGCCCCTCCCCTTGTCCCCAGTTGTCTTGGTGTCATACCGTACAGTGTGTCAGTTTTGCGTGTAGAAATTTTCGTGAAAAGCTCAAGAAGCTGTAAGACATAATTTCCGTGGTTCTAAATTTTGTGGTGATTCAATATCGATATTGTAGATATGCAATAACGTAACATGAACTTCAACTTATTTAGTGCAAGTGGTTCAATTTTGCACGACAGAGAGATAGAGTACTTCGGCACTGAGACGTGTATCAAAGTCATCATCTACTTCAGGACCTGCTATAATTCGTGAATTATTGGATGGCTACACTATATCATATTAATTAATTACCACTGCCAAATGGGAAACTGGGAATGAGATCTGGAAGACTGGGAACGAGGCCCTCACCTCCAGGTATCCCTTCCTGATGAAGATCTCCACGAGGGTGTAGAGGAGGATGAGGGTTGCCAGGAGGTAGTAGAGGACCCCGAGGCGGGCGTCCTTCAGGAGGACGTACTTGTAGGTCACGTAGTAGAAGAAACTGCCGGCCATCTCGACTGACGTGGTCGTATGTTAGAGCAAGCTGAAGGTCACTGGAGGATACAAACAGAGTGGCTTCATACACAGCTGCAGATCACCGTCAGGCCACTCCAGGATGATTGTTAGTTTCTATTCTGAGATTTAAAATTTTAAAAAAAGGTGTTGACTTTTACCTCCAGGCCCTTAACTCTTTGAACGCCATGGGCACATTATGCGCCTATATAAAATAGCAAAAAGCATGTACTTTATATTAACGCCTAATATAAAAAGGCCCATATAAATTCACATAAGCCTTATGGATGTATTAAAACTTGGCTGGGAAAGAGCAAGGGCTGGTCTCCCAAGGAGGAGGGGTAGTGAAACACTTTACCTGGGAGGCAGCTGGTGGGATTCAAACCCGTGACTGTTGGTCCACAGTCAAATGCATTAATCACTTCGAGGGGTGGTCACACCCATAGGGACTGTAGTCACGTACAGCTAAGACCGGGGTCAAAAAGTGGTCAACAGGTCAAGGGGTATTTAATTTTGGCATTGGTCAAGCGGTCAAGGACAATTTTAGTAACCTGATATTGCAGTAAAGTGGTCAAGAGCATTTTTGCAGATGTAAATGTTGCTATGGTCAAACGTTCAAGAGGCTTTTTGCAGTGTGGTCAAGTCAAGCAGTCAAGCAGCACAAATGACGGTCAAAATTTCTTGAACCTGGTCTTAGCTGTGACTACAGTGCATATGGGAGTGTCCACTTCGCCACATGTCATCTCGAATCCCGAGGCTGATGTTATAAATACCGAGGCAAATGAAGTCAGTTTGATTGCCCAGTTTCTACTCGCCCACCCGCATGCTGCCGCTCAGCTGCCAAATTTCACCACTAGCTATTATTATACCCGAATCCCCACGCCCTTGAGTCTATTTCATAGCCACGTTGGCCCCCAAAATGGCTGTAACTTGATGTTTCTATCCACGGGTATATTTAACGTCGCTGCATCGTCTTTCTCCGTGACTTACTTAAAATTCTCAACGGTAATGACAAAGTAGCTACCGTTAGCACCTATTTTCAGGTGGTCGTGCAACCACTGCTGCAGGTAGAGCACGGCACGAGCACACGTTTGTTAGCAATGGTATAATGGCTATTATCCTCCCACCGACCTCACTTCCTGAAGGTTCCGTGAGCAGCAACTAACAATCATGTTGGAGTGGCATCATCCAACATTCGTCACACTACATGTATACAATGTATAATAGCCAACTTCTTCCCCACCCATCGACCAGCTAGGTCACATTGTGGCTGGATTGTGGGTAAAGCAATAATGATTAAATAGCTATGGAGCCCTTCTATAGCATACCATTTGTAAGATCAAAAACAGCTCCCTGCAATCAGCACGTTTGGTCTTGAATATTTCCATAGGCCCCCGATCGAAATTTTCGTGACATTTTCACCGAGTTCGCGATCACGGGGACGTTTCAGCCTAGCGCGCGCCGCGCCTCGTCCCAGGCCCACGTGCGCGAAAGCGTAAAGCATGCAGCATGCTAGTCTCGTGCCCAGACGTCCACGCCCCCCCGGCGAAAGAACGTCTGGTCAGTTTGATAAATTAGAACAAAAATTTGAAATATACCGTATATACAGTGACCAATCACATACGAGATTTATTATCAGCAATCGTGGGGTCTGTGACAAGAAAGTTCGTTTAGAACACCAGACGTTCTTTCGCCGGGAGGGCGCGAACGTCTGGGCACGAGACTAGCAGCATGCATGCAGGGAGCGCGCCCGGCTGGTAAAAATTAATCACTTCCGTTACTAGAATTCGTATCACGTCAGTGAGCGAATTGGATTGTGGGTTATACCACAGTGGCCGCATAGTAACGGATGGCGTAACTAGGAAGGTACATATTAATCACTTCTGTAAGCTGGTAAAAATTAATCACTTCCGTTACAGGAATTTTGTCTGCGTATACATGTAGCTACAGCAAGCTGTACGCACGCGCAGTAGGGCTGTCGGTGTTATACCACTCCCACTCATAGTGCCATAGCGTAGTAACTTAACGCACGTGACAATTGCGCTCAGGCGCGCACCCGGCTAGTAAAAAAAAAACCACTTCCGTTACTAGAATTCCACGAATACAAGCAAAGATTCTGCCGATTCTGCCTATGGTTTATGATTCTGCGAACTGCTGTACACTGGTGTAATTTGTAGGGCTGTGGATTATACCACTCCCACTCAGTGGTTTAGCGAGTACAGTACTCGGGCTTTGTCATCGTAGTGTGGTAGTGTATCTTACGACACATCGGTTGGTAAAACTGAAAAGGAGCAAACCACTCAACTATGTCTGCAGCTGCCTACCTCGACTTAGGAGGCGTTGGCAAGAAGGTGACCACTTCTTCAGCAGGCTGCCAGCTGTGGATCGACCGTGCCGTTGCACACACGTTCGGTTTTAACCGCGAGGAAGCAATTCGCTGCTGCCAAAAAGCTCTCAGTTTTAATAGTCGCTGTGCCATGGCACACTATTTCATTGCTTACAACCATGCCGCTGACTTTAACAACCCAGATGGCATGGATTATACTGTTGGCTACAAGGAGGCCCAAACGGCACTGGATATAGCGCAAAACACCTCTCTTTCTGATTGGGAATACAACCTGATCGAAGCACAAGTGCATCGTTTCTGTTGGCCTGTGGGATCAAAATCGCTGGAAGAACTCAACAGGAATTATGCCAATGCGATGCGTCTTGTCTACCAGAAGTTTGGAGAAAAAGATATGGATATTGCAGCCTTATTTGCAGAGTCTTTGATGATAATAGGACCGTGGCGGTTGCGGAATTTACGTCCAGATGTGAAACCAGTAATCCCAGAAACCGAAGAGGTGGTGATGGTGCTAGAGAAGGCGCTAAAGGTAGACCCTACGCACCCTGGTCTGTGCCATTTCTACATCCACACGATGGAGCTATCAGCCACCCCGGATAGAGCTCTACCTGCGGCAGATGTGCTACGTTCCCGGGTTCCTGAGCAAGGCCACCTCCTTCACATGCCCAGCCACATTGACATGTGGGTGGGGCAGTACGAGGAAGCCATTGAATCAAATAAGAGAGGTGTGGTGGCAGATGAGATATACAAGTTGAAAACCGGACAGGACAATGAGTTTTATAAAATGTACCGCATGCACAACTACCACTTTGTCGTCTGGGCGGCCATGTTCGATGGGCAATATGCCACTGCCTTGGAGTATGCAGAAGCTGCTGAAGAGCAGCTTGGACCCGAAGCTGTCACATACATGATGGGAGATCTGCCTATTGGTTCCATGTACCTGGAGGCATTTGCTTGTCTTCCTTGGCACGTGCTCGTTCGCTTCGGCAAATGGAAAGACATTGTCAACCGCCCTCTGAAAGAAGATAAAGACATGTATGCTAGCACAGTTGCCACCTCACACTACGCTCGTGGAGTCGCTTTTGCAGCTATGGGCAAGTTGGAAGAGGCGGAAGCAGAGCGCAGCAAGTTCAAGGATGCTCTGCAGAACAAGAAGCTTGAGAAACATTACCTGTTCAACAACCTAATGCACGATCCTGACCACCGTCGTGGAATTCTAGATGTAGCAGAGGCTGTGCTGGACGGCGAAGTGGAGTATCACAAGGGTAACTTTCGACAGGCTTTCGAGCACCTTCGCTTAGCTGTAAAACGTGATCTGAACTTGACCTTTGACGAACCGTGGGGGTGGATGATGCCAGCTCGGCATGTTCTAGGAGCCTTGTTAGTCGAACAAGGAGAAGTCGTAGAAGCAGAAGCTGTGTATCGAGAGAATCTCAAGCGGTACAAGAATAACTTGTGGTCACTGTTGGGGCTTCACCATGCTCTTAAGCAGCAACAGAAGATGGAAGAGGCGAAGTCGGTGTACGTCTTGTTTCAGAGAGCAAGTGTTCGTGCTGACATAAGCATTAGAGCGTCTTGTTTGTGTGCCACTAAGACGTGTTGTCAGTAAATTACTCTGTAACTACCATTCTGAAAACGCTATGCTACCTACACTGATGTGTATTTATTTACATTGCATGTGTATATATATTATGATTATGTCTCTGAATTAATCAGACCTCTGTGAAGTTTCTCTGCCCTTCACCATGCAGACATGAAAGAGATGTACAAATTACCTGTGTAATTTGTTTTTCATATCGGACTGCATGTTTCACAAATTGTAAAATTTATTACTTGACTTCAGAATCAGACCTGTGAAGTTTGAAAGATATACAAAGTGCTTGCGTAGTTTATATTTTTCACATTACACAGTTTCACAAACTGTAAAATTTAATTTACTGCTTGACTTCAGAATACAAAATTAATAGTAAAGCCACGGAGAGGTCTGATTCCTATGTATAGTACATGCTAAACATCTGGAACTATAGTAACCACCAAGTAGTCGAAACAACTATCTAGTGCTTTAGACTTTAATACTAGTCTTGTTTGCTACAGTATCAGCTGCGTAAGGTATAAAGGTTATGTGATTATTGCTTGGTAGTGCGATAAACGTTAATTTTTTTACAAATCCTCCACTGTATGATTATCATCACTGTGTGTACTGTCATTTTAGACCACTGCTGGTGGAAGCATTTTAGGATTGGTCCAGAGAGACCACGCCACACAGTGGGTAATTAGCTGCGTGAATTCGAAGCACAGAAAAGTTTTAATCTACCTCAGTTTAGCAGTCAGGAAGCAGCTCTCATGGCCTCTCGCTGCATTGAAAGCTCAGAGTCACACTCTCACAGTGTTCACTGCATGCAATATTGGATCATGGGTGCTGAAACCAGTGATGATACCAGGCCGTTATAAATAAGCAGAGTGTCTCACTATGTATAATGTGACAGCATGCAATCAAGCAGTCCATAGTAACTGTTGACATGACTGATACTTGTAGTATTGTAAGTATGCTAGATTGCTAGTGCGTAAAGTTGTAGTTACAAGAAAACCTACATGTAGATTATTGGTTCGGTGGCCACAGGGTCTGCCGGACCTGCTCCGCCGGCCCTGATATCACTACAAAAACACAAAAGTTTCTTTAGTGGTCTCAGTTGGAGCTTCAGAACCTAAAATGTGCACACAAATACTGACCAATTAGATCACTTAGCTACATTCCATAGGTCTCCAAGTATAAGGATTCCAATCAGCTGTTGGGATAGCTACAATGGGAAAACATCTGCTATAGCTTCCTACTATGGTATAGATTTCAACCAACAGCCCCCAAAAATCTCCCTATACACTGCAAAATCAAAAGGATTGGCATGGTTTAACACATGAGCACTATAGGTAGTATCACTGCAAAAAAATATATAGTTGTTTAGACTATTTAGTGGTTACCTGAATTTCAGAAGTTTGAGTATGAAGGTAGGAGTTAGACCTCAAAGTGGGTAATTTGTTCCTTGCTAATGAACTTGACATTCCATAGTCAATTTCCATAATAAGGAACAAATGACCCACTTTAAAGCCTAACTCTAACCGTCATACTCTGAAATTCAGGTAACCACTTAATAGTCAAAACAACTGCATACTTTTTACAGTGTAAACAATTAACCTAAATCACATATTACAGGTAGCTACAATTGAGGAATGCTAGAAAGTGCTGCATGCATTTGTGAAGTTTCTTAATTGCAGGAGCAGTAGGAATGTTATAAGTGCACCTTCACTTTTAACAGTTGTAATACCTGACTTGTGTACCTTCTATCTGAAATTTGAGACCTATAGTGGTCAAGAAATGTAATTACCTGCTTGCAATTGTATGCACATTGATGCACAACTCAAGCTGGGTTACCGGGAATAACTACACAGCCAGTAGTAGAAAGCATTATTATGGAGACTGTACCAGGAATAACTACCGGTATACACAGTCTGTGGCTACCTTGACTGTCTGATAGGAAGTTAGATTATTCACTCACCTCCTTCTAATAGGAATCTGGTAGGAAGTTAGACTATTGACTCACCTCCTACTATAGAAATCTGGTAGGACATTATAGACTTCTCACTGTATAGCTACTATTGCAGTTGGTACCTGTGGCGAAGCCACATAATTACAGTAATGAGTAATTGTATTCTTAGTGGTAGGTAGGATGTTGTGTTAGTAACCTCATGTCCTACATTGCATAGTATATTGCCTGGTGCTCCTCTGTGTGCTACTGTATTTGGTTATTTGGTTAAGTTGCCCTTATTTAGTTGAGTTATGTACAGGAAGAGCCTGCCCTGAGTTTAGGTATTTTCTTTAGAATGCCTGTTATGTCATTTTCACACCTCTTTCACCCTTTTCAGTTGGTTACTTTCATTTCCTGTACGGGTTAGGATTATTGAGGATATTGCTTAATGTTCGTTTTCAGTAGATCATTTCCCTGGAATATTGCAACATATTTTATTTGGATTTTATTGGTTTTATATCATCCTTTTTCTGTGAGTATTTAAGGAGCACCAGATTCTGCATTAATCATTCCATCGATTTGACTAAGAGAACTCTCAAGTAGTTCAAACTGTCTTTAATGACCTATTTCCGACGACTCGCTGGCAAACCCTTGCCTTGTCGCTCGGACTACGCTACAGTACCCACATCAACTATACACAGCATTACATCACTTAATTACCAGATGTTCACTCCCAAAAATACTTCTTTTCAGACTGGCACCAGAAAGCTAGCTAGTATAGCCACTTACTTCCAGCTAGGGAAGCCACTCACAGGAAACATAATCATATATATATAGGCACTAACTGTGCATATGAGGTGACCCTTGAATTGCAACTGAGATGACCAAACTGGGTTAAAACAATCCTCATGTTTTTGCAGTGTTGCTATATTACCAATGCAGAAGTGCACTAAAAACGATCTCAGAAGAGCTGAAATCCGTGGGGGGGAGCGTGCCCATTTTTGGCTTCTGAAGCTGCAACTGGCTAGCAATTCATTGTAAAAAATACATGGTTGTTTTGACCATGTAGCGGTTACCGAAATTTCAGATGTCTGAGCATGAAGGTACACTGCAAGAACAAAAGGATTGGTTTAACCCAGCTTGGGTTACCTGAGTTTCAGCACAATATCAAAGAACGTGCATACAAGGAGATCAATTACATTGTTTGACTATTATAGGTAGTAAACAATTAAGCTAGGTCACATATGACAGGTGGCTATGCTAGAAGTGCTGCACTTATGATGTTTCTTAATTGCAGGAGCCGTAGAAATGTTATAAGGGCTGCTTCACTTCTAACATTTCTATAGTTCCTTAAATCTCAATGCTCATGAATAATTAATGAGTAGCCTAAAACTGCCTTTTTCCTAGCTTTGGCAGGGGTCATGGCAGACCTTTGTAGTTTGATAGTCATGAATGTAATTAATTGGCTATGAGTCTCATTAATAACCTCATGAATATGATTAATTGACTCTCGTTCAGCAATGTCTGGCGTGCTGGCTGTACAGTGCTTAAAAATCAAATTGACATTTTATTAGCAAACTTGCAGGTTATTGAGAGGATTCCTAGTCATTAATGATATTCATTGACAGTTGGATCAGACTGTATAGGATAGGAGCCGAGTGCATGTGCTGTATGGGAAGTGGAAATTGTTCCTTGAATAGTTAGGCAATAGGAAAGATATGGTGAGGGGATTAATTGTTATACGTGACTTAGCTTAATTGTGTACCTTCTGTCTGAAATTGGAGACCTGCAGTGGTCAAGAAATGTAACTGATCTGCTTGTATGCACATATGTGCATACAAGCAAATCAGTTACATTTCTCATGCAACTCAGATAACCCTAGATGGGTTACATCAACCCTTTTGTTTTTGCAGTGTAGGAGTTAGGCCTCAAAGTGTTACAGTAATTTGTTCCTTGCTATTGAATAATATTATGACTATGAAATGTCAAGTTCCATAGCAATGAACACTTTGAGGCCTAACTCCTACCTTCATGCTTAGACTCAGAAATTTAGGTGACCACTAATATAAGCAGTCAAAACAACTAAACATTTTTTACAGTGATACACTGCAAAAACATGAGAATTGAGTTTGGTTAGCTAGCAACCTCAACGGTTGCAATTCAAGGGTCACCTCATATGCATATAGTTAAAGGAATAATACTTCATAGGCGGCGGAGAAGGGGGGGCAGGGGGGGCTAGAGCCCCCCCACTTTTCAAAAAGGGGGGGCTATGCCCCCCCACTTTGGCAGCTCTGTGACGTCATATATGGACATAGTACTAACGCTGTTCTAGCGGTCATGCAGTAGCTAACTATACTTCTCACGATCAAAACTCACGGCCAGAACTAGAGGCCATCCACTATATTGAAGAACACTCTATTTAGAGCCATCTATTTTACTGGCAGGGGCGGCGGCTGTAGCCGTGCAAAACTCGTAGAGGGTGGGGCTGAGCGTCTTTGGGAGCTTTGACTGCATTAACGCTACGTGCGCGAGCAAGCAGATTTACGGTGAGTTAGTTCGAGTTAGTTAGTTAAAGACCCCATGAGAGCGATTCCTGACACCTTTAAAAAGCTTTGGTGGCGCTGTACTTGGTCGGCTTTTCTACAGAGGAAACTTCACAGTATAATTACGTTTCCTGTGACTAGCTTCCCTAACTGGAAGTATGTGGTTATAGGCTGGCACCAGTCAAATTATCTGCATTTTTGTGAGTGAACATCTGGTAATCAACTGATCCGATGCCAAAGTAGCTATGTAGTTGCAGGAACACTTCTCCGACTGCGTGGCTTGGGAACGAGGTTAGAATTCGAAGCGTCCACACCCGCTCAGCTGAAAGCGTAGTCTCGTGCGGCTGGCAATTTTGGTCCCCCGACAGATATTCACGGGGGGGGGCGGCATCGAAAGGGGAGGGGTCAAATGAACTTTCACCCAGACAGTGGGTATTATTTCGAGATAAATTTAATAATTATGTACATGTAGCTACATTGTTGGTAAAACTGAAAAGAAGCAAGCACCTAACTATGTCTGCAGCTGCCTACCTCGACTTAGGAGGCGTCGGCAAGAAGGTGACCACGTCTTCAGCTGACTGCCAGCTGTGGATCGACCGTGCCGTTGCACACACGTTCGGTTTCAACCGCGAGGAAGCAATTCGCTGCTGCCAAAAAGCTCTCAGTTTTGATAGTCGCTGTGCCATGGCACACTATCTCATTGCTTACAGCCATGCTGCCGACTATAACAACCCAGATGGCATAGATTACACTGTTGGCTACGAGGAGGCCCAAACGGCACTGGATATAGCACAAAACACCTCTCTTTCGGATTGGGAGCATGCCCTGATCGAAGCACTAGTGCATCGTTTCTGTTGGCCTGTGGGATCAAAATCGCTGGAAGAACTCAACAGGAATTATGCCAATGCGATGCGTCCTGTCTACCAGAAGTTTGGAGAAAAAGATATGGATATTGCAGCCTTATTTGCAGAGTCTCTAATGATGCTGGCACCGTGGCGGTTGTGGACTTCGCCTCCAGACGTGAAACCAGTAATCCCGGAAACCGAAGAGGTGGTGATGGTGTTAGAGAAGGCGCTAAAGGTAGACCCTACGCACCCTGGTCTGTGCCATTTCTACATCCACACGATGGAGCTATCAGCCGTCCCGGATAGAGCTCTACCTGCGGCAGATGTGCTGCGTTCCCGGATACCCGAGCAAGGCCACCTCCTTCACATGCCTAGCCACATTGACATGTGGGTCGGGCAGTACAAGGAAGCCATTGAAACGAACAAGAGAGGCGTGGTGGCAGACGAGATATACAAGTTGAAAACCGGACAGGACAATGAGTTTTATAAAATGTACCGCATGCACAACTACCACTTTATCGTCTGGGCGGCCATGTTCGATGGGCAATATGCCACTGCCTTGGAGCATGCAGAAGCTGCTGAAGAGCAGCTTGGACCCGAAGCTGTCACATACATGATTGGAGATCTGCCTATTGGTTCCATGTACCTGGAGGCATTTGCTTGTCTTCCTTGGCACGTGCTCGTTCGCTTCGGCAAATGGAAAGACATTGTCAACCGCCCTCTGAAAGATAAAGACATGTATGCCGGCACAGTTGCCACCTCATACTACGCTCGTGGAGTAGCTTTTGCAGCTATGGGCAAGTTGGAAGAGGCGGAAGCAGAGCGGAAAAAGTTCAAGGATGCTCTACAGAACAAGGAACTTGAGAAACGTTACCTGTTCAACAACCTAATGCACGATCCTGACCATCACCGTGGAATTCTAGATGTAGCAGAGGCTGTGCTGGACGGCGAAGTAGAGTATCACAAGGGCAATTTTCGACAGGCTTTCGAGCACCTTCGCTTAGCTGTGAAACGTGATCTGAACTTGGTCTATGACGAACCGTGGGGGTGGATGATGCCAGCTCGGCATGTGCTAGGAGCCTTGTTGGTCGAGCAAGGAGAAGCCGTAGAAGCAGAAACTGTGTATCGAGAGAATCTCAAGCGGTACAAGAATAACTTGTGGTCACTGTTGGGGCTTCACCATGCTCTTAAACAGCAACAGAAGACGGAAGAGGCGAAGTCGGTGTACGTCTTGTTTCAGAGAGCAAGTGCTCGTGCTGACATACGAATTGAAGCGTCTTGTTTGTGTGCCACTAAGACGTGTTGTCAGTAAATTACTGCACAATTACCAGCTGCAGTCTCAAAACGCTATATCACCTACATTACAGTTGTTTATAATGATGTGTTTATATATTTATAAGTTCTTGAACAAATGCAAATGAACAAATGAACAAATTGATGGATTTAGGTAACTGCACTGATTATCAACAGGCATGGTCAAGTTCCAAAAATGGAAGGTTTGTGGTGCCTACAATCATCCAAAACTGGAAGATTATCGAGAGCAAACAAAAATCATTCAATTTTGGATGAAATTTGACTGATTTCGATTCCTCTAGAGAGACTGAAAGAACAAACACCATCCAGAAATGGAAGAGCTTTGTCTTCCATTATTGGAAGTGAATTCAAATCATTACACCATAGATAGTGAAGTTGTAGAAACTTAGCCTCGTTCCCAGGCTCCACTGCCCAGCGTTTTTTGCACTTTGGAAAAACCCGTGTTTTTCCAAAGTCCAAAAAACGCTGGGTAGTGGAGCCTGGGAACGAGGCTAATAGAAACTAAGTTCGAGCTTCAGGACAAGTCAAGTGCAGTTATTGCCTGTAAGTTCTAAATTGGCACTCATTTGTTTACTTATTTTGTTAAGTGGGAAATTTATCCCGAATATGTCGAGTAGGCGTGGCCTTGAAGTCATTGATTTCTCGCCCCAGCAACCAACGATACGCGATTAAGGTGGTGGGATATACCAAAACATTGTTTTGTGACCTCAAGCAATGTTGAACTATGAATATCTCATCATCTATACCACATAGCTGCCTATGTTTGACAGCACTATTATTGTGATTGCTTAGCACTCCAAAAGATATCGATACGTATATATCTTAAAATCTACTATATTGAAGCTGCAGATGGTATGCCTCGTGGGCACTAACTCTAAACAAAATTTGTCAACCAGGTAGGGTGGCTATACTAAGCTTTGAAAATAGTCACAGTAGTATATACCAGGCTTGAATCAAATCTAAGGCTCAGCTAACAAGTTTGACACAATATATAGCACAGTGTTGAATCAAACCTATATATAAGGCTTATAGCTAGCACTAAATTTTAACAGCTGAGCAATGGTACGGTACCAAGCTTGAATTAAACCTAAGGCTCAGCTAAGACCAAGCTTAGATCATCTCAATACCACCAGATTCAATTATAACACCATGCAAGCTTTAAAGATCATCACAATTATTTGAATAGTGCCAGGCTTGAATTGAACCTAAGGCTCAGCTAACACCAAGCTTTGAAGATCATCGCAGGCTTGAATTGAACCCAAGGCTCAGCTAACACCAACATTTAAGAATAATCGCAACACTACCATCAGGAGTCCATAACCCAAAGGGAAGGAGCGTGTATGTATGCTGATTCCACCTTTTTTGTCAAATAGCACTTACCCAAAACTCCTTATATGGTAAGTGCTATGTAAGAGCAGTAGTAAACAAGCACAACTGCTAGGCATTCCATATATGGAGTTTTCTTGTAGGTGCCATTTGACAACAGGTGGAATCACTAGTTCAACGCTCCTTCCCTTTGGGTTATGGGCTCCTGCTACCATACTAGGCTCAAAATCGAACCAAATAAGCCTAAGGCCACCTTGTCTTGTCTCCTCACAAAAAACAACAACATTATACCATAATTATATCTTATACTGTGCTGGTGGGAACAGTGTCCAGAAGAATCAGCTATGTCAGAACTAGCTACTGTTCGAGGCTCTTCATCTCAAGTAAACATATGCTTAGCTAGTGCGTCGGAGCGTCAAGGCTTGTATTTGCGAACGTATGCTTAGCTATAGCTAGTGAGAGTCCAGGTTTGTACACACAGAGACATACATACGCATGAAAATACAAAATTATAATGCTAACAATAATAAAAATTATCACTATTAATAACTAGCAAGAGTTCATGCAGTGAGCTCACCATTATAAGCATTCCGCGTAGTGCTGCAGTCCAAGTTCGAGATGACAATTTGTGAACAAAACCGAGCATGTGTACATGATGTATTTGTACTGATATAGCTATATTATAGAGGCTATTTGTTCCTCCATAATATAAATACCATTCAGATATGAATGTTTACAGAACATTCAAGCTGATATACGCTTAGCTAGTGAGAGTCAAGGCTTGTACACAGAGACATACATACACAACAACTTAAGTTTGCAACAAAGGCTACTGCAGAGACGCCGTTCCTTGGAAAGCAAAGAAGCTCTAGTGCGCGAGTATCGACTGCTGCAGGTGCAAAGAGTATCTCATATCGCCGGGCGCCCTCCTCGTATATGTCACACGTTGACGAGCTGTTGTTACCCAAAGTTACACGAGACAATCATTTGGGAAAAATTCTGACCCCGAGCAACAGCAAATCGAAACAGTAAGTGGGCTCATTTCGCTCGAAATTCGAGACTACTAATCAATACGCGACATGCCGCCGAAGAAAGCAAAAACTGCTACTAAAAACATCCAGAGAGCGCAGTATGTGGCTCAGACGGCAGCTCCTGCGACCTCAGCAGCCGACGAAGCCGATAAGGGGGACCGAGAGATGTGTCGAATCTGCGACCAGGAAATTGTAGAGGCTACTGCAGACTCCGAGGGTCAAGAAGCACTACTTTGCGAGGGAGCATGCAAAGCCTGGTTTCACCGTAGGTGCTTATCTGTGCCAACTCAACACTTCATGAGGATGACGAACTCTACTGACCCATATACCTGCCTGCTGTGTACAACCAAGAATCAAGCCGAAACTATCGCTGCCCTACAACAGTCTGTGTGTGCGTTGACTAAAGAAGTCTGTGACCTGAAGGCTGCAATGGCGAGCACGCAGCAACGCTCTGATACCTCCTCTAAGGCTACTGAGAAAAGTGCCGGCACTCTGTGGAGTACTGTTACTTCTCGATCTAAACGACCACCTCGGCCACCTCGCAACACCCAGCCTGAACCACCAAGAGCCAAACCTACCCAGTCTACCCGGTCTACCCGGCCTACCCAAGTTCAAGGTAGGGAGAGTGCTCCCACACCTCAACAACAAAGGGACTACGTTCAGGTTACCGGCGCACGGAAGATTTGGGGGACTCTAAGGAACACAACCCCCACAGCCATTGCCAACGCTATTAAAGCACTCACTGGGCTCTCCGACGTACACAAGAGGAATCTAGTCATCAAGAGGAAGTACAAAACAGCCCACAGCAATAGCAAAAAGGTCACCAAATGGTGGTTTGTTGTTCGTGGCGATGAAAGCATGCTGGAACATTTGACCGCAGAGTGGAATGCAATAGAAGTGCAGACGGCGTGGAAGCTCGAGCCTGTCCTATGCTACAAAGACAGTGACAGCTCAGCGTCCGATGATCAACCAATGGCGGCCACTACCCCGCTATCAAATCCAGCACGACCTGAAAATGGAAAGCCCAATGGAGCCAGTCCTGATATTGCTCCAGAAGAAGGTGAGGTCCAAGAAGACTCAGCAATTGACAATGCTCAAGGACCCAACCGCAGTGATGCTCAAGCAGCCGCGACAGAAACCCCATCTACCTCTTCCCCATCTCTTCCTTTTTTAGGGGTGAAGTAGCCACTACACGTCACGTGGAGGGCGTAAGCTCTCATGGTGAGTCGGAAACTTTGCTTACTCCTACCGTGCAGAACATGGAAACTCGGCCTAAATCCACCCTGAAGATCCTTTATTACAATGCCAAGAGTTTACTACCTAAATTTGATGAGTTGTTGCTTTCAGCCGATACTCACTGTCCGGATGTTATATGCATCACAGAATCCTGGCTTTGCAATGACATTCAGGACACTGAAATCGCGATCCCTGGTTACCAATTGGTCAGACTTGATAGAAACAGACATGGTGGTGGTGTTCTCATGTATGTCCTGCACAAGTTCATTGTTAAATTGTTCCCTACTCATCCCTCGTTAGAGCTACTTACTGTTACCATACAATGTGATAATCACAAACATTGTTTATCATTGTTCTATCGCCCTCCTAGCTCATCTGTTGATGTACTGTCTTCTTTCCATAGTTACCTGGAGTCAATTAACATTCCTCAGTTTTTTAGTTTTGTACTCATCGGAGATTTTAACATTAATTTTTTAGACCCTTCACACCCTTTGTTTTCTACTCTTTGTAACATTTTGTCCTCTTTTGGTTTAACTCAAGTTGTTAAGGAGTACACTCACATCCATCGAAACAGACACCATTCACTTATTGATCTTGTACTAATGTCAAACCCATCTACCCTCACTTCCTGCTTACCTAGTCCAACTCCGACCATCTTGGAATTGTTGTCACGGTAGAACTGAGGATTGCCAGCAAACCAGCCCGACTACCTCGCCGGACTATTTGGCGCTACTCACATGCTGATTGGGGCAAAGCTCGAGAACTGATTGAAAACTTTGACTGGGACACTCTACTTTCAGAAGACATCGACCTATCCTGGACCAAATGGCATGCAAACTTTATGGACATCATGGAGGAATGCATCCCCCAAAAATCCCTCCCTCCCAGGAGGAACCTCCCGTGGATGAGGAAGGACATTAAAAATGCTATGAGGAAAAGGGATGCTTTGTTCAAAGAGTCTGGCTACAGTGCCAAATTCAGGTCAGCACGCAACAGAGTCACTAACATGCTCCGTAGAGCTAAGACTGATTATTTCAAGAATCTAAACCCAAGGGACGCTAAACAATTCTGGAAGGCTGTGAAGTACCTGAATAAGCAACAAGCCACCATTCCCACGCTCCAACAGGGAGAGTTAGTCGCTAACTCTGACCTTGACAAAGCCGAAACCCTGAATTCCTATTTCTCCTCTTGCTTCAACAAATCCCATCCTCCTCTCACTGCACTTCCTCCGGACCCTTCGTCCGCCTCCACCATTCGACATGATCCCTCTCTTGATGAGATGTATTGCACAGTCAGTGAAGTTACTCAACTCTTACAGAATGTTGATCTCTCTAAAGCCAGTGGATCTGATAAGATCTCAGCCCGTATGCTAAAAAGCACCGCATCAAGCATTGCCCCTTCCATCCATAAGCTGTTCAACCTCTCTATCCGGTTGGGTAGGATTCCACACCAGTGGAAGCATTCCATGATCGTACCGATCCCTAAATCCACCAGGATGGCTGACCCTGGCAACTACAGGCCAATTTCCCTCATTAGCATCCTTTGCAAACTGTTGGAGAAGCACATTTGTTCACTTATGCACGATCACTTATCCAATTTCCACCAACTCTCTAACTCTCAATGGGGGGTTCGTTCTGGCCGATCAACCGTGACTGCACTCCTATCTGTTACTCATGACTGGTTCTCAGCCCTTGAATGCGGCAAGGAAGTATGTGCTGTGTTTTTTGACTATCGTAAGGCATTTGACAGTGTTCCTCACCAACCCCTGTTGAAAAAGCTCGAGTCCCTCCATTTCAGTGAAGGTATCCTTCGTTGGGTTACTGACTATCTTACCAACCGTCACCAGTATGTTGTGGTTAATGGCCAATCTTCTCAACCTGCCCCAGTGACCTCTGGTGTCCCGCAAGGCTCTGTATTGGGGCCGTTACTGTTCCTGATCTATATCGATGATCTTACCAACGTATCCCTCAGTGACGGTGCTAGCATAGCATTATATGCTGATGATGTCCTGCTGTTCCGAATCATCAACTCACCTGATGACTTCATTGCTGTCCAGGAGGACATCGATAAAATCAATGAGTGGTCTGTGACAAACTCCCTCACTCTCAACAAGGCAAAATGCAAATACATGTCAATATCTCGCAAAAGGTCTCCATCTACACCGCTATCGCCGCTCCTGCTTGAAGGCTGCCCTCTCGATGAGGTAAATGGTTTCAGGTATCTCGGTGTTCTACTATCACATGATCTCTCCTGGGGGGAACATGTCAGCACTATCTGCTCCAAAGCCAGAAGAATACTAGGCCTTCTTTACAGGAGATTTTATAACAATTGTTCAGGTGACTCCCTGCTTCAGCTATACCTATCGCTGGTTAGACCCCATCTTGACTATGCCTCTGCTGTCTGGTCCCCTCACTTGAAGAAAGACAGGGATGCACTAGAGAGCATCCAGAAGTTTGCTTGCCGTATGGCTACCAGGGCCTGGGAGAGCAGCTACCACGATCTCTTAGGTCTGGTCGATCTCCCATCTCTTGAACACCGCAGGTTGATGACTCGTCTCTGCCTCCTTTACAGGATTGTGTACAAGTTATGCTACTCCGAGGACAACGTCTTTACACTAAACACCTCTCCAAGGCACCATGCGCCCCATTCATTGGTTCTGAACCAACCTTTTGCCCACACTAACTCATATTCATTTTCCTTTGTTCCACACACTATCTCTTATTGGAATAAACTAAGTTCTCCACTTGTCACTTGTCCCTCACTTCCTTCCTTTAAACGCCATTTATCATGTACTTACAATACGTTGTTTGCTCACACTTATTACACTGTCATGCACATGCATGCACTTATTTACGCACGCATATACACAATAATACACATGCACTTAACTTGGAGTAGGTGCTTGCAATTGGTAGGGCGGAGCCTGTTGAGATGTCGGAGTAGGTGCTTGGCAGGGCGACGTTGAGATGTCAGAGTAGGGCTTGATAGGACTGTGGCGGTTGTTGTGGGAACTCTCGCAGTCTTGCGATGGCTGGAACTGAGGAAGCAGGAGAAGTAACTACATCAGCGGATAGGACAGCCGTCTAATAAGCCGCACAGCCGTGACACTCAAAAGTGAAGAAGCGAACAATTGCAGCCCGTTTTTTGTACGTACGAGTTTCGCGCGTAAAACTCGGCTCTGTCCGGTCCAATGAACAGTGCCAGAAAATATTTTAAGCGCCGCCAGGAAAAATAACCGCCAATGCTTATATGGGGCAGCCAGGCTGGGCCTGCCGGCGGTAGCCCAGCTGCCTCAGGCAGGCACGAAAGCCTGCATTTAATTTGATCCCTCGCCTCAAAGCCTGCATATCCTAGTCTCGTGCCCAGACCAATGTTCGTCCCCCGCGGAACGACGGGGGGCGAACATTGGTCATGGTCTGGGGACCGAGTAGGCGTGACCTGGAAGTCATGTGATTTCTTGCCCCAACAACAACAATGTTGCTACGCTATCACGTGAATAAACTTAACCCTTTCGCAAAGGTACTATTTTTGTACCTACCGACAAAAGACATGGCCGTGTATCCCGGTATGAAGCCCATGCTGGACTTCACTCAGCTCCCCTCCCGAGCGCAGGGAAGGATCAGAAAAAGGAGGAAGGCCGTGAAGACTCCAGAGAACCCCAGAGTCAGGTCTATCTGTCTAAGCCAGGGAGAAGGGGCCCCAGTTTCTGGTACTACTGGAATGAAATGGGTAAGTAGCTAACATGATTTATCATGAGAAAGTAGTGTGTTCGAAAAGCTGTAATTTTAACAGACATCACTCCCCCTTATTGACAATAATTAGTCTCGCATGCCAGCCCCCTTCCGCAAAAATGGGAAGGGGGCTAGCGGGGGGGATTTTTGGGAACAAGTGTAAAGAACGGCACCACGAAATTATACCCACGCGAGGTTTAGGGTTAGGTTAGGGCCAGGGTTAGGCTATATAATTCTTCGCGGATCATAATTTTCGCGGTGCCGTTCTTTACACATGATCCGATTTTTGTTCCATCTGTTAATTTGCATAATATGTATCTGTAGGTCTCGCCACAGTTTGATGGACTCTTCCAGAGCACTCAAGTGCCACTGGATACCAATACAACTAGAAGCACTACAACTACAGCTATGGGAAGAAGGCGACAGAAGATAGCCAACCCCTTGCAGGTGAACGTACCGGGACCAAAACCACAGCGGGGAAAGGAGAATACTCCAAAGAGAACAGTCCCCGCTCAACAGGGACAGAGGAAGACGGTGAAAGTGGCCAGGAGGGGGAGAGAGCCACTGCAGAGAGTGGATGGGAATTTGGCTGGTACTGAAGAGCATGGAGTACATGTACAAGAAGGTGCTGAGTCATTATCTCAAAGGTCAGTAAGTGCAAAGGTAGCTGCAACAAGTATTAGAACTCAAAGAGAGAGAGCAGCACCCTCAAGACATGTACAGCATATTTCCACTGCTAGTGTTTCAACGGAGCGTGGAGTGCCAAACACGATTGAAGATTTGACCTCGGACTTCGAGGATTTCAGCATAAACGATCAGGACATGGAGTTTGAACAGCCTCCGCTGACCACACTGGCAGATTCTACACCTATGAACCCTCACCCCACAAGTAGCAAGACCTCCGATTGCAGACATCCTTCAGAGGTCCCCAGTTCCACACAGCAGCCTTCCATCAGCGCCAGCCAGTCTTACAACCCTCAGACGCCAATTGTCTCACATCTGAATATCGATAAGGACAATAAATCTGGTAAGGTACAGGCTAATACAATCTCTCAAACACCAGCTGCACATTTAAAAGCCCCAAAAGATATTGCAAAACAGGGTCCTCTCGCAGCAGATCAGAAAAGAGCAAACTCAGCTGATGAACACGTTTCAGAAGAGAGAGTCAACAACCTAAGTAACATGGTCTCTGATATGTCATTAGAGGATGCGAATCCTGTTGTCTCTGAACCACAACCGGGTAATGTCATAATCATTCATAATCACCCAGCAGTGATTCCAGGTACCCATTCCTGGACCAGTACATTTGAGGTATCATCTTTTATGCCTCCCTTGGCCAGCACACCTTATCACAACACCAGACCGAGACACACCGGCTCCATAGCCAAAGGCTACTCAAAACCAATGCAACCACGAGACCTTCATAAGATGGCTGGTAACGATAAGGAAATTACTGCACCACATTTGCAAGCTTGCAGCAGTATGAACGAGACAGTATTCGCACCCGAAACGCCAGCCCGTCTTTGGGATTTGTGTGGGGGCACTAGATTGAGACCAGAGACCGTGAGAGACAATGAAACTTGGGTTGTAGGGGATAGTTTTAGCTGAAGTTCCTGTATTATTATTTATATGGCTACATCCATTGAATTGTAAATTTTATGGCCACTCGTCTGTTGTTGTGTTGGTTACGACTCATGATATTTCCCAGTACATGGTACAATATTATGTATTGCCAGACTGCTCGGGTTCTGAGCCCTTCATATGTAGCCACATGTGCTTCAAGCTCGATCATTCTACACGTGATGAAAACTGTTAGTCGAAATATTTGATAAAAATCTGTCAATTTTTGTCATAGGAAACTATTATAGTTTTGAGAAACACCAGAGTCATGACCTTCCTCAAACATGTCAGATGCACCATTTTGAAATCCGAGGTACCCCCAGGGGCCCACAGCATGACAGATATTATATACAAACGTGGGTTATAGTTGCTCGCTACCGCTCAGCAATAATTATTGTATAGTCTTAATCGTGTCAATTTAGTCTATACTGCAGGAATGTGGCTTACTTTTCTGCTGGTGGGGCATATTGCGAGGATTGCTCAGATGAACATATCAAACAGGTGGCTGATGAATGCAAGCTGAGCCATAATATGTTGACCACTATTGCTTCCTGGGATTCTGGAAAGCACCTGAGGGCATTTACAAGGCAAATTGTGTGGATGATGTCTTCCAATCTGTCCTCAATATGGGTTTGAAACCAAGTAGCCACACATGCCATCGAAGACATTATTCTGGAATCCTATAAACATAATCCAAACTTTTACCCTCATGTGGCTGCAGAAAAGTATAGCTAAAAGAAGGCTGTAGAGATCTGACTGACACAAGTCTCAGGATCAGAAAGTCAGAACTACAAACTGAAACATGGCTAAGAGTAGTTAGTAGCAATTCTATTGTTGTACACTCACAGTACTGTGTAGTATTTGCTATATATAAGGTGAACAGCCCAATATCCAGTGTGCTTTTAATATTGAATGTTGATTTCTTCCATACTGCAGGAATGATGTGGCTTACTTTTCTAGTAGTTCTTGCCACTGGGGCATATGGTGAGGATTGCTCAGATCAACATATCAAACACGTGGCTGATGATCGAATGCAAGCTACAGCTGCGAGAGCAATACTTTACCGTCGACTGCACTGGTGGTGTCGTGCAAGACTACATTACCTGTTTGACTGAAATTAGTGACTGCACAAACGTGATGGGTATAACAGAGGTGACCCTTTCTGAGGTGTATAGCTTCAACAGCAAGATGCTCAGTGGCATCACTGGCCCTTCTAATCCAGGATCCAGGGAGTACTGGTGGTCGTATTGGTAAACGTGGTCGCTGCATGCTCCGGTGTGGCTGCTGCTTCTGGTGCAGATTGATCTGTAGGAGGCTTACAATTACGGCGAGCATTGGCAAGAGAGAGGCAGAAAGCAACCCTGATGTGGATGATTTCACGTGTACTCTTGGTTAGTTTTGTGCTGTGTACTACCTATGCATTGATGATGCTAGATCAAAAAGTATTTGCTACAAATGGCCTTTAGTTAGTTATAGCAACCGATGAACACACGGTGCGTGATCCTTCTGATTCTAATTTGTTCATTTTGTCCAACTGTGTACCTATTATGTCGCACAATATAATAATATATTATGGTTAAGGATACGCACACACATTTTGCCACCACATGAACCATGCATGCTAGCTAGTCTTATCAATTCTATTTTTACAACTGCAGTATCAGAACAATTGCTAGTACACAGTCAATATGTATACTTTGGCCTGGGAAGTACTACAAGCATAATTAATTGCAAGCTTGTTACTGTCAATATCTTCATCTACCAGTATATCCAGACTCGGACTATAAAGAAGACAGAACGCAGCTAGAGACAGGAGGATCTGTGGCTTTCAAGCCAGCTGTGTTTATCTCATTGCTCGCAATGGTAGCATGCAGTTGCTATTTCTGTGTTTTAGCATTTCCTTTAATGTGTCTTTATACTTGATGTAGTAAGGTCATTTTGCATTTGAACGCTAGAAATCGACTCATTTCATGTTATGTTTCTGCAAGTTAGCTGGCTGCATGCTCCCGGATATCTCTACCTACACTACAGTTGTAATTTTAAATCGCATAAAATATATTAACTTTTTGCACCAATAAAACCTTCTTAGATCAGACATGCCTTGAAGCCATGTATTAATAATTATTTGTTCACTCAATTGTTACATAAGACTAATAATTGAGTGTGTGAATAGTACTCTTATCTGGTACATACATATATCTACACTGGTTAGGCACACAAATAGACTAAGTAGTTGCAGTGTGCACATGGCTCTAAATATGTTAGCTACAGGAGCTGACTCAGTATTGTGTAATTATAGCAAAACAGCTCTGTCTACAAAATGTACATATTATACTGTTATGAGCACATTATTCAATATACCTCCACTGAGAGGTTATACGAATGAGTATAGTGAGCAGGCATCTTGTTTATCCTTGCAAACACACCACGTTTTTTGAACCTTACATTGAGTTTCTTTCACCATCAGTCAATTGAGAAGAATCAGATAACTATAATAACCTAAGGCAGGACACGTACAATTTCTCGGAGAACAACACATAAAATTGTTTTTTTATGAGCCATAACATGTTGACCACTATTGCTTCTTGGGATTCTGGAAAGCACCTGAGGCCATTTGCAAGGCAAATTTGTGTGGATGATGTCTTCAAATCTGTCCTCAATATGGGTTTGAAACCAAGTACACACACCATTGAACAAGTTATCAAGATTCTGGAATCATATAAACATGAGGTGGACTTTACCCTCGTGTGATGGCAGAGAAAGTATAAAAGAAGGCTGTAGAGATCTGACTGACACAAGTCATCCAACCTCAGGATCAGAAAGTCAGAAGTCGAAGCGCTACAAACTGAAACATGGCTAAGAGTGGTTAGTAGCTATTCTATTATTGTACACTCACAGTACGCACTGTGTAGTATTTGCCATAATGTGAACTGTCCAATATCCAGTGCATATGCTCTTAATATTGAATGTTGATTTCTTCTATACTGCAGGAATGATGTGGCTTACTTTTCTAGTAGTTCTTGCCACTGGGGCATATGGTGAGGATTGCTCAGACGAACGTATCAAACAAGTGGCTGATGAATGCAAGCTACAGCTGCGAGAGCAATTCACTGATAACTTCACCGTCGACTGCACTGGTGGTGTCGTGCAAGACTACATTACCTGTTTGACTGAAATTAGTGACTGCACAAACGTGATGGGTATAACAGAGGTGACCCTTTCTGAGGTGTATAGCTTCAACAGCAAGATGCTCAGTGGCATCACAGGGCCTCCTGATCCAAACAGTCCGATAAATTCAGGTAGTCGTATTCGTAAAGATTGTAGCCTCAAGTGTGGCTGGTTCTATTGCAGATTGACCTGCGGGAGATTTCATCTCGAGATAGGAGTGACATTTCAGAGGAGAGAGGCAGAAAGCAACCAGGCTGGGGAAGATTTTATGTGTACTCTTGGTACGCTTTGTGTTGCATGTGTTGCACATTATGCTAAAAACAGCCTTTAAGCTACCAAAAGATCATTCCACCGGAGCTAGAGCTCACATCTGAGTAAAGGATTATCTGGCTCATAATTGTATCAGTTTTGTCCCAGTCCTCAGCATAGTGCTAATTGTATGTAACTCGGATCTTACTTCAACAATAATGCAAGTTTATTACTATCCATGTCTTTCATCTACATTATCCAGCATTTCCAGAATCAGACAAAGAAGAAAGAAAGCGGCCAGAAACCGGAGGATCTGTGGCTTCCAAGCCAGTTATACTTATCTCATTGCTCACAGTGGTAGCTGCTGCTATTTCTGTGTTCTAATTTTAAGTTCATCCTGATCAATGTCAGCATTACTTTTGTACATCCAGTAATTAAGGTCATTTAAATGCCATGGACAACCCTCATTTACTATTTCATGCATGTATGCTGTGTTCCTGTAAGTTAGGGTGCTCCTACACGTCAGTTTATAGCTAATAATTGTTAGCTGTACTTATAAGAATATGGAATTGATTTGTAGTAGCACTGTTACATAAGTGACATCACACGTTAATTTTAAAATACCATACCAATTTTGGTTTGAAAAGTCATGCATCCTGCTAGTATCTTAATGTGTGCATCATAGTTATAATAATGAAGGTATACATAAGCTGGAAGTAGAACACGTCTCAGGTGTACTAAAAGCAATAGTGTTACAATCTATATACCCACACAGTATAAGGATTAAGTTAGTTACATGTACGGCCACCTATAGATGCATATGACGAACAATTGGCAAACACAGTTGTGTGGGCTGAACAGTGGTATTCTGAAAAGACTTCATGCTTCAATTCAAATAAGTGAATGCAAGCCTTGCAAATTGGCAATAAGGGGACAGTTGGGACGCACCTCATGTGCTTCTGGTGGGAGGCATATATAATTACACAAAGCTGCATCCCTGTGCTTTAAGTCTCGCCACTATGTATATGAATTATCATAGCTACTGTGATAACCTACACTTCCTTACCTTGCACTTATAATTAAGTGTAGGTTAGATAATGGTATATGTATAGCTACACTTTAGACAAGCATATAGCTATTAATAAGCTTCATTTCCAACTTGCGGTATGTGCCACCCCCTGCCAACCAAACAAACTCCTCCACAAACAATTTATACCCACGGTTTATATTGTGTCTGTAATCAGCCACACCCTCGTTGAAAAAATAAACAGTAGTCACCCAGTATCCTTGAGTTAAGTCTCTCCTCCCGACAAGACTGAAACAGGAGAGTAACCTACCCACTGCAATTAACCCATATATTATTGTGTCTATATTTTAGCCACCGCCCTTTTTTGCTAGATCTTTGTAGTACAACTTTACAGTTCACATTCATGTTGTTTGTGTGTGTGTGCGTGTGTGTGTGCGTGTGTGTGTGCGTGTGTGTGTGAATTGCTGGTGTTTTGATCAGGTAGTATTAAACTATAATGGCTAACAACTTCCTTCCCCCTTGTCTATTTTCCATTGGGTCGAATAATAGGTGAATACCTATATATACTATCATGGCTCTCCTCTGGAAACAGAAAAACATAACAAGTAATGATCGTGTACATGCATGTTGCTACTGATTGTATACATGCATGTTTATACACACCTGGCTGCTACTATACCACAAAGGCTGATCCAAAACCAGTGATAGGAAGTCTTGGCTATAAGATGGCAGCTATATCGTATGCTTACCGCTATGCATATACTTCCTTATCAGATCTTTTCTTCCCATTTATTGTAAGTTATATGTACACATTAGACTAAACACAAACTTCATGCCCATATGATTGGTACTTCAAGGTATGGGATATTATGCATCATTCCTAGTCACCCCTCTGCACTGCATGAGTAATGTAGAAATGACAAAAACTGGGTGGGAAAAAGGTATTCACCCAAGGCTAGGCCATGCCACCCAGTTTACTCCGGATCTATTGAGGTATGACACTCAATATACGTTGTAGGCATAGCTATATGGATGCTTTATACTGCTTAGTATAGGATAGTATAGTAACAATGTGTATTCTTAGACTAATAGTCATAGAATACTTGTTAGAATAATTATAGGAAGTTCACTGAACGTATAGTGACATATACTAAAATGGCTTAGAGCACAGGCAGTGTATTCTAAGTGCTCCTCGGCTTCACCTCAGTCTAGTTAGAATACAGCTGCCTGCGCACTAAGCTATACATAATAATCAAGCCCTATGTTCTTTAATAAGTTAACTGTCTCCATAGCAATCCCTTCCCAACCAAACTGAAACCAAAGAGTGATTTATACAACCATCCACCCACTACCATCAACAACAATTATTGTGTCTGTAAAATCAGCCACTGCCCTAGCCTTATTGGATAAGTAAATTGGGTAGTAAGGCTACTCAAAAATAGCAGTTTCACAGTGTAGGTGTACAGTGGGGGGCGCAGAGTAAATACTGTGTCCACTCAGCATCGTATTTACCATAAACTATGGCTGTAGGCTTCCTAAGGCAGGATACAATTTGCAAAGAACAATTCAAGGTTAGCTTTCTATGAGCCTTAGCTAACACCTAGATCAGGGCTCGTAGCTAGGTGTTATAAACCCTAGCTCAAACATCCGTTGCAAATATCTGGGATTCTGGGAAGTTGACGTCTTCAGGATACACACACGCTCTTTCAATATACACCTGCCACCCATCACCCACCACTATGTCATTAGACACAGTTTTCCTATAAAAGTGCTCTGAACAGAAGCTATCCAACCAGTGAATTAATTCAGAAGAAAACAACTCATAGCTCCAAGAAAACTACGAAGAAATATGACTACAACAGGTATGAGACTATTAGTCCTTTCCACCTGTATTCATTACGCACTGCATGGGTATCATTATATATTATGTCTACGCTTTTTCATTGCAGCTGGTGTCTTGCTTACCCTTTTGGCGGTTTTTGCTGCCAGAGCTTGCGGTGAAGATTGCTCAGAAGGACGCATCAGCCAAGTGGTGGAGAAATGCAAAATTGAGCTGCGTCAGAAGATCGGCAGCAACTTCACAGTTGACTGCACAGGTGGCATCGTGCAAGACTACGTCGAATGCCTGATGGAAATCAGTGCATGTACAGATATAGTCGCCACTGCTGAGCTTTCCCTAGCCCAGGAGTATGGCTTTGACAGTATGCTGCTTCAAGGTGCGGTAGGCCCTAAGGCCAGGAAGCCGAGATGCACGTTCGAAGCTAGCTGCTGTCCTGGCAGAGTCAGACTGACATGCAGACGGTTTGCAATCAGGATTGGCAGACCAAGTAGAGCTGCAGAAGGTGACGGCTTTCCTGATGAGCTACTCAGTGGAGATGAAGTGGCTTCCAACTTCAACTGTGATATCGGTAAGGCTTTGTAAGACTAGGCAGGTACATCCCTGTGCGTTTAGAGCATCTAAAAAAACAGCCTTACAATATCAATTTTACCACCTAGTTTAGTTAATGTATATTCTATTTACCATATGCATACTGTTTTATGACAGACTTCAAAGAGAACAGGCAGCTGGAAACTGGAGGCTCTACGGCATTCAAGCCAGTTGCTTTCATCTCAGTGCTCTCTGTGGCAGCAGCAGCAGCAGCCGTTTTCTAAACTGAGACTGAAAACCTTGCAACGTTTACTGGGCACACATTTTTAGACTTAGTCTAATGCCAAAACGATCTAGCAGTATATAATTACTGTATGAACATTTGTGTTGAGCAACACTTTTCTTTTTTCTAAAGTTTATACTTAAGAAACTGTACTTGTACACGTTATAGTTAATTAATTTGTGCCCTGATAAAGTGCATTGTCTGCATTTAATAGTATGAGTGAAATTCATTATCAAGCTGCAATAGCAACAGTACACATAGCTGGGGAAGAGGAGGATGGGTTAGGACAGGGAAGGGGCAAGGGAGAAGGGGGAGGGAGGGGATGAATAGCGACAAATTTTGATCCACTGCAATATTGGGATGAGATTATGAGGCATGGTCACACGTGAAGCAGTCTGTTTGAGCTATGTCCTTATTTGTCAAGTAATGTAGTTGGACTGCTGGCATGTTTTCTTAGAAAACTTTCAATCTTGACAGTTTTCAAATTGTTACATGTAGCTATACATGTAGCTATATCTCAGCAACCTGCAGTCAGCTACATGTAGCTCAATAGACTAGCCAGGTCTAGCTACACTGTTTTTGATATTGAATGCCATAATGAGAATATTGCAGATTAGATCGTCAATGTTCACACTACATGATTTATTGGCACTGTTCACACCTGATATTGGCACTGCAAGGGGTGACTGTGGCAGTGCCACTATGCCAGATGGTGGCACTGCAGAATATACTACAAGTAGTACTCATGATGCATACACCCTTATTAGGAGAGTGTGCATGGCACACTAATGTCAACAAGAATGTAATATGCATACTCCAAATAGTACACAACCACCACTGTAGCTGGCAAGTGATTTGAAAAGGGGACGGAGTCTGCAGTGAGGTAGGCCTCAGAACAATGTCTCAATAGCTGAGGCAATACACACTTTGTAATTTACCAGGGTAGCATCTGAGCAAATGGCAACTAGTGCTGGGAAGCAGGAAAAAGATTCCTTAGCCTGAATGAGCCTAGGATCATAGACACACATCTAAGGTATCAATAAACTGGGGTCAAGTAGGATAAACGGCATCGTGAAATTATACACGCGCGAGGTTTAGGGTTAGGTTAGGGCCAGGGGTAGGTTCTCTAATACTTCGCGGATTACAATTTTTGCGGTGCCGTTTATCCTACTTGATATACAATAAACTGGTTTCTACTCACACCCCAGCTATGGATCTCAGCATTAATGACCTAGCTATCACATACAAGGAAACCTTCACAGCCCGTAGTAGCTGGTACAACCTTGGTCTGGCACTACAAGTGCCAGTAGCCACCCTTGATGATATTGATGGTCGTTCTAGAGACCCCAAAGACCTACTCCGTGAGGTGTTGAAGGCCTGGCTCAGAAGAGCCCGCAAACCAACATGGCAGTCACTAGTGGATGCACTGGACAACCCCATAGTGGATGAGCCAAGGCTGGCAAGAACACTGCAAGAAAAGTACTGCATAGGTATGTGTATATATAATGCCTGCATGCTGTTTCTTAAATACAAAGGCTGGGCAGGCATATAGCTACTCACTGCTATTGAGAGGGTTGTAGTCAACCCCAGCTTCACATCTAGGCTTTCCCACCCCACACTTTGTCTCCTGATCGCGAAATGAAATCTGGCCTGGGTACCAATGAGCCCAGCTGATAATAAAGTGTTTAGCTATCATGATGTAATGGGCCGTAAAAGTAAGCACTAAAATTAAATGGAGAAAATAAATGAACATGTGCTTTGATGTAGATTTCTTGTAATGAAAAATATATGAGAGTATGTTTGCTTGTAACTTCTTGTGCTCACAGCATTTTACCCTCCCTTACATCAAAACATAAAAGGTGTATACAGTGGAATATGCAGTGGTCATAAACATGCATTTGTCCAATAGATAAACACACTATTGTATCACCTTGCTCCCCTTCCAGCTCCCCAAACAGAAGCAACCAGCTCTATGTGTACACAGCTGCTACATGAACAGGTTGTGGCAGACACAGCAGCAACTGCTGCACTGAAGGAAGCCTATTTACAACAGGAATGCAAACTTGAAGACCTGCAGGGAACAGTTGCAGCACGGGGCTTCCAAATCCAAGAGTTTGAGGAACAAGTGAGTGAGAAGAAGATGAAATTAGAAGACACCATCACAGCACATGGCCTGCAGCTCCACGAGATGGTAGAGAAAGTGAGGGAGAAGAAAGCTCAACAACAAGAGGAGGTGACCTCCGACCCCAGCAGTGCCACTGTAGCTGAGGGAGGACTTAGATTGAGATGGATGGTAGAGGAATCAGCAACAGAGGAGATGAAGAGAGGTCAGGCTGTGGTGGATGCCTGCATGGTTTACTTTCTCTCTACTTCTGAGTGTATAATACACTCCTACGACTCAGAAAGGAAGGTGTGGTCAACTCTCCCAAAGTGTCCCCATTGGGAGTGCAGTCTGGCTGTTGTGAATGGTCTACTAACGACCATTGGTGGGGAAATATTTAGGCAATCTAAATACACATATACCAACACTCTCCTCAGCCTGACTGTTAGGAATAAGGAAGATAAAGAGTGGTGTGAACAGTTTCATCCAATGCCCACCAAACGTGCTGGGACAGCTGCCGTATGCACTCAGAAAGCCCTAGTGGTGGCAGGAGGAGCAGATGGAGGAATAAAACCGCGATTAATGAGTACAGTGGAAATAATGGACACAGAGACACTACAGTGGTCAACTGCCAGCAGTCTACCTCACCCTCTCTATGCACATTCAGCCACAGTCTGTGGAGATTGTCTGTATCTCATAGAAAGTCAGTATGTGGGTTTGGGAGTAAGCACTGATGCAGTGCTGACCTGTTACCTATCTAATCTTTTCCATTCATGCCAGCCACAGTCACTGATAGCACGAATAAAGAGTGCTTTCACAAAAAGAGAAGCAGTTTGGCAGGAAACGGCTAATGTTCCAGTGACAGACACCACTTGTGTTGCTTTCAACGGACACCTGCTAGCAGTGGGTGGACTAAATTCCAATGGCCAGTCAACTAAGAACATTTATGCCCTCAATCTCACAAGCAACTCCTGGGAAGTCACCAGCCACATGCCTACAGCTCGATCTCGCTGCCTAGTGGCAGTCCTCCCGGGCAATAAACTTATTGTGGCTGGTGGAGAGAGACAGGATGGTTTGGCTGATACTAGAATAGCTGGTATTAGACTAGCTGGTGCTGGTACTGATATTGTACAAATTGCTAAAATGATATGATAGCATCAACAAAATTTATTTGATGAATAATTTCATTCCCAGGCTGCACAATGCAAAATGGAATGGTAGAGCCTGATATAACTTTTATGATGGAACAGTCAATTCAAAATTTCACTGAAACACTTCTTTGTGCAAATAGTGCAGGTGGAGTCCATTAATTACCAATTATCACGTACGCGTTCACATTATCGCGCATCATGCATGGTACTGCAATTTTCATAAACCTTGCAACAGTTCAGCTAAAAGCGTCCTAAGCTAATTGAATAATGTGCTCATTCAGGCTGGCAAGAAGACTGCAAAATGATGTGTGTAGAGCATATCACCGAAATAATCGTTACGGGTTTATAAGACTAAATTTTGCCAACGTCTGACGGGAAGTCAAGGTGGCTCGTTCGGTTACAGCCTGGGGTCGGAACGTTGCCTCCCCAATAATCAGGTCGCGGGTTCGAGGCCACCCGCGTACATATCTGATTCTTGACTTTGTAAGCCTATAGCCAATATGCCGGTAACTTTCTTCTCCTGAAGGCGGTGGCAAGTTGAATATTTGTGGCCGGGTTACACCACTCAAGGTCTGGTTCTGTTCCAGTATACATACTGTACATATACATGCAGTTATAATTTTTGGAGAACCCAGAAGCAACCTTACCCTGGTCCGATGCTTTTTACATGCAGCTAAATGTCATTCGCATCACATACCCACTTCAACATTCATACTTATTATAGTGCATCAAAAATTGATATTATGAGTTACATAATCCTTGGGAAATACTTCACATCATTAAAGTGGTCCTAGGTATTATGTCATGTTATGAATATGGATAGTTACTATAATGGTCTTAGCAGTAAATCAGCCACTACACCTCATGGCTTCCAACAGCATCGTCGACACCTGCTCCCTTTCCTGCTGCCGTCAGAACTAACGCCGCTGTCTCAGTCACCTGCTGACTAGCTGTTGTGTAGGAAGAGACCAGGCTATTCCCACTTGGAGTTGTTTCGACTCCAGAACCACTGGACAGAGAAATGGCAGAATCGGCTTGCGCTACACCGATCGTGGAGCTCTTAGAGATGCCAGATGCGGACAGAGAAGTGACTTGAGTTATAACGTCAGGAGTGAAGGATGTTGACAGGGAGACAACGTCGATGGTATGGTCCGACACATAGGCTGTGAGAGGAGTTGTCTGGGAGGATGGGATGAGAATGTTTGAGAGCGGTTCGTTGTCAGTGCCGGCAGCTGAGGTCATGGCAGCAGGGATGTGGGGTTGCAATGTCTGCGCTTGGACTTGGATAGATGAGGCCATTTCATCTGAGGGTAGCGGTGGTATGTTGAGAGTGGGGAATGCAATGGATGTACCGGGTATGGTGACCACATGGGTAGGTTGGGAGGTGGTATTACTGGTGACCGTAGCTGGGGAAGCATGAAAGAGAGAGAGAGAGAGAGAGAGAGGGAGGGAGGGAGGAAGGGATGGAGGGAGGGAGGGAGGGAGGGAGGGAGGGAGGAGGGAGGGAGGGAGGGAGAGGAAGGGAGGGAGGGAGGGAGGGAGGGAGGGAGGGAGGGAGGGAGGGAGGTAGGAGGGAGAGAGGGAGGGAGAGGAAGGGAGGGAGGGAGGGAGGGAGGGAGGGAGGGAGGGAGGAGGGAGGGAGGGAGGGAGGGAGGGAGGGAGGGAGGGAGGGAGGTAGGAGGGAAGGAGGGAGGGAGGGAAAAAACAAAATAGAGGGAAGAGAATGATTGTAACTGTTATGTTGCGTGACAATGGTAAAGCTCACTGTCCAAAGAAAGCTAGCCTCCTCACCCACGTGTTCCTCTGGCTGGCCAGCAGTGCTCCCAGAGAAGCGGCCGCTGTGCCCCCTCACCCTATTCAGAGCATGACGGTGCCGGGATTCGTGAAGGTATTTCTGGGACAAGAACATAAACGATGAAATTATCACGAGGTTCATTGGTGCAACAAACTGCTTTTGGTTACTGTCTTCATCCGAGAAAAAACCTTCCGCTATTGAGATAGCTTGGCCTTACAACCAAATTAGAGCGAGGCATTAGCCATCAGTGGCTGACACTGACAGGCATAACTCTACCATACAATCATGCCGAAAAGCATACTTACATTGTAGCAAGTATTAAAAAAGCCTAAGACGATCGTAAAAAATTGGTAAAAAGCATACAGTTCGCACAAAATGTATACTGTTACCATATTTATGCTTTTACCACTCACCTACTACACACACACATGATTTGGATGTAAGATATAGCCTCATTCCCAATCTCCATTCCACTGCTTTCTTTCACATGTACTAAAAAAGCCATTTTTTGTATAAAAATAAAGCTGTGGAGTGGAGACTGGGAATGAGACCTAAAAAAATCCTACTAAATCCCATACCTGTCTCTGTTTGGGAATCTTCCCCTCGGCCTCCAGCCTGGCCCGGGCCTGCCTCCTCTTCAGGATGCGATGGTACTGCTTGGCATTGACGTAGAGCGGCTCCTCCTCCATCATGTCCCCTGAGGAGAGGGGGAACCGGGAGAGGGCATTCAGGGCCCCCACTGTACCCGGGAGCATCTGGGAGAAAAGGAGGAGGGGTTAGAGTAAGGGGTTAGAGGAGGGGGAGAACAAATTTTGATCCACTGCAATAGTCACAGGGCTTTATTTAGGGGGGAGGGGCATTGCCCCCCCCCTTGGAAACTTTGTGCCCCCCTTGGGATTTCAACCCTTCGCCCCCCCCCCCCCCCCCCCCCCAAAATGTCTTCCAACGTGCTTTTGCCCCCCCTTGGGTATTTTCCTAAATGAACCCCTGAGTCGGATGAGATTATAAAGACACATTCTTCTTGTTTCTATCCCACTTGCTCTCTTGGTACGTACTAGGTCTAGGCATGCAAAGTGGTCAAGCAGAGGCTCACCACAGGCAAGAAAGACTTCTTAGCAAAGATAACTGGATCCATCTTACCGCCATTGCGTTCTGGTTGGAGCTCTGTATGTTGGAGAGGTTGAGGCCCATGGCATTGGCCAGGGCAGCCGTCATCAGGGACGTCATGGCACTCTGAGTGGCCACATCCTCAGCCTGAAGAGGTGTGTGTGTGGAGGGTGGAGGCGCGGGGAGGGGGGAGGGGAGGGGTTGGGAGGGGGGGGGGGGGTAAGACTGGTACTAATCCAGTGCCATGATAGATTATTAAGTTGTCAAGAATGTCCAAACATTTAAGCCACTTCATACCTACCAATCACACCTCTGGTCATGCATACAAATATATTGTCTTAACTTTGGGCACATTGTCAATGTCACTGAGATCACCGATTTCAGCTCGATTCCCCAACAATGATAAATCTACATACCTCTGTATACAAGTGAATGCCTCACGCTAAACATGTACCCTCATAGTACCACGTACGATAATACTGGCTATAAGGTGAATCATCCAATATCCAGTACGTGATACTGGATGGCCTGTTTTATCAAACAGATCAACAGGCCATTTAGGATCATGAGTGTTGCCAGTACAATGTACAATAAACGGATGGGTAGCTGTCCAACATCACAGGACATTGGACTGGTTCTGTTTGTACTGTACAGACTCATCTGATATTGGACGGCTACCCATTCATTTGGTGTATTTAATAGAGCTACAATACCACTTGTATTGAGAGCCTTGTTCCCAGTCTCCACAGCATTTATTTATGAAAGGAAGCTATGGAATGGAGACTGGGAATGAGGCTAGCAAAAACCCATAAGAGTCAGCTGTTTGGCTCTTCCTTGTATCCAATTACTGTTGCCTAGTTACCAGGCTTCCCCCACCCTGCCCATGTACTACAAAATTAATACAGATTACTACTGGTTGTATAATATGTATACCTTATTAGGAATGTGGGAGTGCTCTCAAGTTTCAACAAAGATCAATTACGGACGTATGTATACTCTAAACAGTACCTACCACCACTGGAGCTGGCAAGTGACAGTAAGGGACTGAAGATTTAGGTCAGCAGTGAGGTAGGCCTCTCTCTCACCTAAGTATGTATAATTGTACATGCTGTGGTGTACTAAACAGAAGGTTGCAAAGGGAAGGAGAAGGGGGAGGGGGAGTAGAAAAACAATCCCAGGCTCTCCTGTCTTGGAGAGTAGAAAAGAGTGAGTCCAGGACCATAGCCACAGATCATCAATAATGAAGGAGGGACGGGGTAGTGAAATGAGACATGGTGCTGCCTGCTCAATGAAGTGATCAGCATTCAGAATCTGTGGAGCAGTACCAAAGATGTTGTACTAGGAGAAGTATATGAATTTGGCACTACACTTGTAATGATTGGGGAGGATTCCTTTCAAACGTAAACACCATCCCAGTATGTCCAGTCATTGAGACTGAACAACATACAGTTTATTGATAACCTGTGCCTACAAACCTAGGCATCTCTCTTGTACTCACCCCCAGCTATGGATCTCAGCATTGATGACCTACGTATCACATACAAGGAAACCTTCACAGCCCGTAGTAGCTGGTACAACCTTGGTCTGGCATTGAAAGTGCCAGTAGCCACCCTTGACGACATTGATGGTCGTTCTAGAGACCCCAAAGACCTGCTCCGTGAGGTGTTGAAGACCTGGCTCAGAAGAGCCCACAAACCAACATGGCAGTCACTAGTGGATGCACTGGACAACCCCATAGTGGATGAGCCAAGGCTGGCAAGAACACTGCAAGAAAAGTACTGTACAGGTATGTATAAGCATGCCTACAGTTTATTTTGATTCCATATAGCCTTAAAATAGACTGTTCGACAGTTTCTCAGAGAGCACTTCCTAGGCCAACACCTGTAGGCCTCAAACCCAGGCCTTCCCTTCCACACCCAGATTTCATATTGCTGCTGTGGAGAAACCTTTAGCATATCCAGAAGGCCTAGGTCAAGGTTGGGAAGGCATACACTCACTGTTATTACAACTGAGAAATCAGTAGCTTCATATCTAGCCCTTCCCACCCCAGCTTTTGTCTCACAGTTGCAAGAAAAAGCTGGATTGGGTATAAATAAATCCTTGTCTTCTGGCTACATTTCCCAAAAACAGGGGCCTGGTATCCACTGTTCACACATACCGAATTCTATATATTATCTGCTTTCCAGTGGCAAACAGGATCACATATACAGAGGCTACGCAAACTCCACTAACCGTGGAACTGTAGTAAGCCTTCCTTGGGTAAAACTACGTGGTAGACTTGTCCAGATCTCTGACGCTTTGTGTACTCTAAGTTCAAAGACAGCATCCATGTAACTGCCAGAGATGCTATTTTGAACACGTGCCTTGTCCCCCGGGGCCTAGCTGCTAAGTATGACACACATATATATACGCTAGCTCAGAAACAAACCACCACTCTCAAGATTATTGCTTCGCTCCGCTCAGCAATTATCCGCCCATCCCCTCCCTTCTTTGTTATGTGGGAGGGTATTATGTATATAGAATCTATCCACTCCTTATAACACCCATGTGAGCTAAATCTATAACTAAAAACCAAGACAGAATCAAGTAGTCTCGTGACCAGACCTAGGCTTGCCCCCTCGCAGACGGTCTGGTGCACCAACTCGAATTGCTTGAGCCTATTCCTAGAATGTGGTAATGAGGATTTGTAATTATTGCGTTCTGGAAAGCCATTACGGAACGATAAAATGGTGACGCTTGAATTGTTTGTCGAGATTTGGCAGCGGTTTAAACGAACTGGCAGCTAACGCTGTTCTTTATGGCACTTAGATGTTAGAATAACTCCAGTCTTGGTTATAGAAGGGCTAGTTGAAGATCAATACAAGGTAGCTATTTCCTCGGATTAAGCAAGTTGCCGTATTTTGCTACTGTACAGTTTTGTAACTTTGTTGCTAAGAGTTGCCTTACGATTATACAAGAAAGCACTTATTTACATTAGTGTAGAGACCTCAGTAAGCTTCTATATAGCATTTCTAATCTTGTATAGTCAATTAACAAACTCGTTGCTCCGCCCATAAACCCAAGAAATTCGACTTGGTGCGCCAGACCGTTCTGCGAGGGGGCAAGCGTAGGTCTGGGCACGAGACTAAAAAGCAAGTGGCAAAATTCAATCTTTAGTGTGCTTTAATTGGAATACCAACGATAAGTCGGCTAACCACATTCGATACTATACTCATGCTCTTCCCCCAGCACCCAAAACAGAACCAACCAACCCTATGCAGCTGCTACAGGAACAGGTTGTGGCAAACACAGCAGCAACTGCAGCACTGAAGGAAGCCTATTTACAACAGGAACGCAAACTCGAAGACCTGCAGGGAACAGTTGCAGCAAGGGGCTTCCAAATCCAAGAGTTCGAGGAACAAGCAAGTGAACAGAAGATGAAACGACAAGACACCATCACAGCACAAGGCCTGCAGCTCCACGAGATGGTAGAGAAAGTGAGGGAGAAGAGAGTTCAACAACAAGAGGAGGTGACCTCTGACCCCAGCAGTGCCACTGTGACTGAGGGAGGACTTAGGCTGAAATGGACGGTAGAGGAATCAGCACCAGTCAGGATGGAGAGAGGACAGGCTGTGGTGGATGGCTGCATGGTTTACTTCCTTTCACGTTTCGACCGTGTAATACACTCCTACGACTCAGAAAGGAAGGTGTGGTCAACTCTCCAAAAGTGTCCCTATCCAGACTGCAGTCTGGCTGTTGTGAATGGTCTACTAACGACCATTGGTGGGGCAATCTTTATTCAATCTAAATACTCATACATGTATACCAACACTCTCCTCAGCCTGATTGTGAAGGACAAGGAAACAGGCAGAGAGTGGTGTGAACAGTTTCATCCAATGTCCACCAAACGTGCCTGGACAGCAACCATATGCACTGGGAAAGCCCTCGTGGTTGCAGGTGGTAAATCTCTATTTAGTTTGTGTACTGCAGTAGAAGTAATGGACACAGAGACACTACAGTGGTCAACTGCCAGTAGTCTACCACACCCCCTCTATACAGATTCAGCCACAGTCTACAGAGATTGTCTGTATCTCACGGGAGTAGGCAGTAGAGTGCTGACCTGCTCCCTATCCAACCTTCTCCAGTCAAGCCAGCCACAGTCACTGACAGCATGGATAATGAGTGCTTTTACCAAAAAATGGAAGGAAGTGGCTGATGTTCCAGTGAGGTACACCACCTGTGTAGCTTTCAACGATCACCTGCTAGCAGTGGGCGGGGAGACTTCCATCGCCCATTCAACTAACAACATTTACGCCCTCAATCTCACAACCAACTCCTGGGAAGTCACCAGCCACATGCCTATAGCTCGATCTCAGTGCCTAGTGGCAGTCCTCCCAGGCAATAAACTTATGGTGGCTGGTGGATGGAGACCGGATGGTAGACGTTTAGATACTGTACAGATTGCTGAAATGATATAAACTGATATTTGCATTGATGAATAACCTCAACCTCAGGCTCAACTGTAAAACAGAATGAGAGAGCCGCGTATATTTGTGATAAAATTAGGAGACCACGACTTGTTTTCATGTAGTCACAACACATAAATATTCCAGTTTCACCAAAATGTCCTCACGTGGGCTGAGAGTCTCGGTCCAAAACGTGATCCTCACATGACTACGTTAGCAACAACTAATAACTAACTACATTCCGACCCCACCCCTAGGTGGTTAAGCGGTAATTATCTGTCATCGGCGGTTTCAGAGCTATGAGCTTACACGGGCATATTACAATACGTGCAGCAAAGCCGCACATTTCACTTGCGCGTGCATGCGCAAGCGCAAATTAGGGTGGTCTGGGGGCATGCCCCCCAGAAAATTTTGGAATTTTGGACTCTCACAGGTGGATTCTAGAGCCTTCTGAGTAGTCTCGTGCCCAGACCTTGGCTCCTCCCCCTCGCCGGACGGTCTGGCGACCCAAGTTCAAAAGCTCGTTTCATCCGCTTACATTCCAGGCGGGTCCAATGATATTGCAGGATTTGCAATTATTACGCCAAAGAATCCTATTACGGTCTGAGAAAATGGCGACGTCTGATTTTTTGGGCAGCTTTTAGCAGCGGTTTGAATCAGGTAGCGATTGATACTGTTCTGCATGCAGATTAGAAGTTTAGATAGCTGTAATCTTGGTGAAAACAGGGTTTATGAAAAGATCAAGTCACAGTATTACCTTGAAAAGGCAAGTTACCGCACCTCGCTTATTCTGTACAGTATTTAGCTACTTAACTTTTCAGTCAAGATTTACCTTCTTCGTGCATCAATACACAAAAAGGACCCTTGTAGAGATCGTAGTAAACTTCTATACAGCATTTAAAGCCTTAAGTATTTTATTAACAACACTCATTACTACGCCCATTAAAACAAGCTTTTGGACTTGGGTCGCCAGACCGTCCGGCGAGGGGGAGGAGCCAAGGTCTGGGCACGAGACTACCTTCTGAGCCCATCATCCTGTTCTAAAAGTTAACTATTTCATAGGGGATGGCCTCAGATTTTAGCCTGCATGCCTATATGAAAAGGTAGTCTCAGCACATGCAACATTGGCTTGCACACATGCGCAATTTCCTTAGTGGGGATTAAATGGAGAAGAGTCGCCGTTAGCGCTAATCTGAATCCAGCGACTATAGCAATAACATTGACCAAATTTTTACCCGGGCAATGCCCGAGTCTGGAACCGCCGATGTTATCCGTCCAGCTATATACAGCAGGTAGCTTCAGCATCCTTCTCGTCGGCCTAGGCCTTGAACGCTATTGTTTTTAAGTACCAAATTTCAATGGCAAGCTATGTGCAGCGAAAGTGATAACTAAATAACTATTATTAATTACATTTTTCAAAATTTCTCGTTGCTATGTGTACTTCACGTTCGGATATTTTAGTGAAACTGATTCTAGGGTCTTCTGCTCTGCTCAGCAGTGGAGAGCCTGGGAACAATTCCAAACAGCTCATATCAGAAATCAGTGATTAAATAAAGCATGCACTTTAAGCAACCAAGCTATAGGTAAGGTCTTCAGAGCCTATCCACCCACTCATTGCTCTGGTGAGTTGAAAAAGTCAGTGCTATTAGTGTTGCCATACACACTATGGTACAACTGATGCATACCCTCCAACATACGTTTTGATCAAAGAATTTAGCAAAATGGATACTGCCGAGCGGAAAACGAGGCAACTAATCGTGTTGCATGGAGACTTCACGTTCGTATATAATATGTATGTGAGTAATGCTACAGGAATGCAATTACTGCAAGCATATTTTCTGTGGGTGTGTCATTGTTTGTACGTTAGTGCCTGTGAAAGGTGAGCATGAGCTGTGATGCACTCGCCTGCAGAGAGGGAGCGGCGATTAAGAAGGCTACGTGCGCCGCAACACAGAAGCAGTAGTAGCGAGGAGAGGAAGGTAACATCGGTGGGTAGTTCATCAACAGCAGGTAAGGAACAGAACTACAGAACCAGCACTTCACTGACTGATGTACATACAGTATTCTGTAAGACGGAAACAGCCATAATATGTCTAAAGATTATTCACAGTCATAAATGTCTGAATTACCTTATTAGGAGAGTATGGGCGTGTCACAAGACGCATATATGCCCACCCCAATGAATGTCTGAATTACCTTATTAGGAAAGTATGGGCGTGTCACAAGATGCATATATGTCCACCCCAAACAGTGCCTACTGTGTGCAGCTGGCAAGTGAAAAATATAGGACCTGCAGTGAGGTAAGCCTCTCACCTAGCCACAGTAACTGTGCACAGATTACTATTGGCACTAATTTAAAGGTAGACTGTATTATTCATTTGTTTACCTGAGTGATAGGCACTGCTGTTGTTTTTGTTGTTATCAAGGAGAAATGGTATAGTTATGGAGGGGGAAATAGAAAAAAAATGGCTTAGGCTCTCCTAAGATGAGTCTATGGGTAGTAGACATCACTTATCAATAAACTGGTTTCTACTCACCCCTCAGCTATGGATCTCAGCATTGATGACCTAGCTATCACATACAAGGAAACCTTCACAGCCCGTAGTAGCTGGTTCAACCTTGGTCTGGCGCTACAAGTGCCAGTAGCCACCCTTGATGACATTAATGGTCGCTCTACAGACCCCATAGTCCTGCTCCGTGAGGTGCTGAAGGCCTGGCTCAGAAGAGCCCGCAAACCAACATGGCAATCACTAGTGGATGCACTGGACAACCCCATAGTGGATGAGCCAAGGCTGGCAAGAACACTGCAACAAAAGTACTGTGCAGGTATGTATAAGCATGCCTACAGTTTTTTTTGATTCCATATAGCCTTAAAATCTGTTCGACAGTTTCTCAGAGAGCACTTCCTAGGCCAACACCTGTAGGATTAGCCTCAAACCCAGGCCTTCCCTTCCACACCCAGATTTCATATTGCTGCTGTGGAGAAACCTTTAGCATATCCAGAAGACCTAGGTCAAGGTTGGGAAGGCATACACTCACTGTTATTACAACTGAGAAATCAGTAGCTTCATATCTAGCCCTTCCCACCCCAGCTTTTGTCTCACAGTTGCAAGAAAAAGCTGGATTGGGTATAAATAAATCCTTGTCTTCTGGCTACATTTCCCAAAAACAGGGGCCTGGTATCCACTGTTCACACATACCGAATTCTATATATTATCTGCTTTCCAGTGGCAAACAGGATCACATATACAGAGACTACGCAAACTCCACTAACCGTGGAACTGTAGTAAGCCTTCCTTGGTAAAACTACGTGGTAGACTTGTCCAGATCTCTGACGCTTCGTGTACTCTAAGTTCAAAGACAGCATCCATGTAACTGCCAGAGATGCCATTTTGAACACGTGCCTTGTCCCCCGGGGCCTAGCTGCTAAGTATGACACACATATATATACGCTAGCTCAGAAACAAACCACCATTCTCAAGATTATTGCTTCGCTATGCTCGGCAATTATCCGCCCATCCCCTCCCTTCTTTGTTATGTGGGAGGGTATTATGTATATAGAATCTATCCACTCCTTATAACACGTGATATGTGAGCTAAATCTATAACTAAAAACCAACAATTCCAAGACAGAATCAAGCAGTCTCGTGACCAGACCTAGGCTTGCCCCCTCGCAGACGGTCTGGTGCACCAACTCAAATTGCTTGAGCCTATTCCTAGAATGTGGTAATGAGGATTTGTAATTATTGCGTTCTGGAAAGCCATTACGGAACGATAAAATGGTGACGCTTGAGTTGTTTGTCGAGATTTGGCAGCGGTTTAAACGAACTGGCAGCTAACGCTGTTCTTTATGACACTTAGATGTTAGAATAACTCCAGTCTTGGTTATAGAAGGGCTAGTTGAAGATCAATACAAGGTAGCTATTTCCTCGGATTAAGCAAGTTGCCGTATTTTGCTACTGTACAGTTTTGTAACTTTGTTGCTAAGAGTTGCCTTACGATTATACAAGAAAGCACTTATTTACATTAGTGTAGAGACCTCAGTAAGCTTCTATATAGCATTTCAAATCTTGTATAGTTAATTAACAAGCTCGTTGCTCCGCCCATAAACCCAAGAAATTCGACTTGGTGCGCCAGACCGTTCTGCGAGGGGGCAAGCGTAGCTCTGGGCACGAGACTAAAAATCAAGTGGCAAAATTCAATCTGATGTGCTTTAATTGGAACACCAATGGTAAGTCGGCTAACCACATTTGATACTATACTCCCGCTCTTCCCCCATCACCCAAAATAGAACCAACCAACCCCATGCAGCTGCTACAGGAACAGGTTGTAGCAGACACAGAAGCAACTGCAGCACTGAAGGAAACCTATTTACAACAGGAACGCAGACTTGAGGACCTGCAGGGAACAGTTGCAGCACGGGGCTTCCAAATCCAAGAGTTTGAGGAATACGCAAGTGAACAGAAGATGAAACGACAAGACACAAATGACACAGTCACAGCACAAGGCCTGCAGCTCCACGAGATGGTAGAGAAAGTGAAGGAGAAGAAAGCTCAACAACAAGAGGAGGTGACCTCCGACCCCAGCAGTGCCACTGTAGCTGAGGGAGGAATTAAACTGAGATGGACGGTAGAGGAATCAGCACCAGAAGAGATGGCAGGAGGTCAGGCTGTGGTGGATGGCTGCATGGTTTACTTGCTTTCATGTTTCAACTGCACAATTCACTCCTACGACTCAGAAAGGAAGGTGTGGTCAACTCTCCCAGAGTGTCCCCATCAGGGGTGTAGTCTGGCTGTTGTGAATGGTCTACTGACGATCATTGGTGGGGAAATCTTGCTTAAATCTAAATACTCATATACCAACACTCTCCTCAGCCTGATTGTGAAGGATAAAAAAACAGGCAGACAGTGGTGTGAGCAGTTTCATCCAATGCCCACCAAACGTGCCTGGACAGTAGCCATATGCACTGGGAAAGCCCTCGTGGTTGCAGGAGGAGTTAATTCTTCAATTCATCCGTGTACTGCAATAGAAGTAATGGACACAGAGACACTACAGTGGTCAACTGCCAGTAGTCTACCTCACGAGTTTTACGGAGCTTCAGCCACAGTCTGTGGAGATTGTCTGTATCTCATGGAAGGCAAAACTGTGCTTACCTGTTCCTTATCAAACCTTCTCCAGTCATGCCAGCCACAGTCGCTGATAGCACGGATAAAGAGTGTTTTCACCAAAAAATGGCAGGAAGTGGCTGACGTTCCAGTGATGTACACCACCTGTGTAGCTTTCAACGATCATCTGCTAGCAGTGGGTGGGGAGACTTACAACGGCCATTCAACTAACAACATTTATGCCCTCAACCTCACAAGCAACTCCTGGGAAGTCACCAGCCACATGCCTACAGCTCGATCTCAGTGCCTAGTGGCAGTCCTTCCGGGCAATAAACTTATGGTGGCTGGTGGACGGAGAGATGGTAGACGTTTAGATACTGTACACATTGCTGAAACTCAACAACAAGAGGAGGTGACCTCTGACCCCAGCTGTGCCACTGTAGCTGAGGGAGGACTTAGGCTGAAATGGACGGTAGAGGAATCAGCACCAGAGAGAGGACAGGCTGTGGTGTATGGCAGATCTGAAGGTTCAAACGCAACAGGTATCATTGTGGAATCGTTCGCTGCAACCTTGCAGGAGACATGTAGTAGGCAGCGAAAATCAACACCGCCTATTCCATCTACTGATACATCTCAGAAGCGTTCAAAACTGCAGAGAACAATTGCTTTCCGACCAGCTGCTTCCAGTGCAGACATTTCTGCAGAAGAGAGACTAGCAAGGATAAAATCACTTCCGACTAGAGAGCGCTATATAAGTACTGCAAGTTCTGGGCCAGCAACAGCCAGTACGTGCGTTTCTGAATCGGAAAATCCTCAGTCTGGACTATTCTCACAAGCTACCTCATTTGTTTCGCCAACTCGCCCGGATAATGAAGCACCAACTTTGGAGTCTTTTGAAGAGCATATATCAGCTACTGCTATCACTTTAGATAGCCTTCCTAACGGACATGGGCGCAGCATTTCCTCTCAATCTAACGATGCCTCTCAGTTCTCACAATCAAAAACTAGCCGTAAAACCCGACCTATGCATGTCCTAGTTCAAAGCAAACCCCAAGCAAGCAGTGGAGTGTCAGGTGGAATTGCTAATGTGCCCAGTGGTTCCCAACAACAATCGGGACAAAAGAGTAGCAGTACTAATAGCTTCGCTCAAACGGACAGTATACCATACTCTCCAGGCAGCAGTCAAATGAACATCCCTGTAGACGATTTCCTTATGCCCCTATCAGGAAATGCACCTGCTCACACCAGCCGAAGCAATGCCGAACAGCCAAGAGGATTTGATGAAAACAGAATGAATGGTAACCATCATGTTAGTGGGAATGGATTTGTGTCTCACAGCCAAAATCAGGAGACTGTATCACAGTCATCAACTGATGTATAATTTTTTTTAGTATGTGCTGGATACACATTATTTAGTTTGGCCCATCTCCACCCCACATTACGGTGTTGTTGCATGCATGAGTTATTCATTAGTACTAAGAATACTGTGAATATTTCGTTTATTTGGCTCTTGTTTCTATTTTAATGCTTGCAAAATGCTTATTTGTACCACAGTAAAACCTGTGATTTGTGCTTTAAACCTAACACAGATATATCAGCAGTTTTAATAATTTACTTGCTGCAGATTTTATGAGCTCACCAATTTGCCACAAAAGGTTAATACTGCCAATGTGTGATTGGGTAATTGCACCTTATGTTAGTACGTGTCAGAAAGGATAATGGCTGCAATTCAATGTCAGCGTGTTGTGTACATCAAAGCCAGCTTAGCATGCTGGACTGGGTGGCTATATTATAGCCCACCCATTATTTGTATTTCCCATGCACCCCATCCATCACATCACAGCACAAGGCCTGCAGATCCACGAGATGGGAGGGAGAAGAAAGCTCAACAACAAGAGGAGGTGACCTCTGACCCCAGCAGTGCCACTGTAGCTGAGGGAGGACTTAAACTGAGATGGACGGTAGAGGAATCAGCACCAGACAGGATGACAGGACATCAGGCTGTGGTGGATGGCTGCACGGTTTACTTCCTTTCACGTTTCGACCGTGTAATACACTCCTACGACTCAGAAAGGAAGGTGTGGTCAACTCTCCCAAAGTGTCCCCATTGGAAGTGCAGTCTGGCTGTTGTGAATGGTCTACTGACGACCATTGGTGGGGAAATCAACTACCCTGATTGTGAAGGATAAGGCAACAGGCAAACAGTGGTGTGAACAGTTTCATCCAATGCCCACCAAACGTGCCAGGACAGCTGCCGTATGCACTGGGAAAGCCCTCGTGGTTGCAGCAGGAGTTGAATCTGAATTTAGTGTGTGTACTATAGTAGAAGTAATGGACACCAAGACATCACAGTGGTCAACTGCGAGGAGTCTACCTCCCAATTTCTACGGAGGTTCAGCCACAGTCTGTGGAGATTGTCTGTATCTCATGGAAGGCAAAACTGTGCTTACCTGTTCCCTATCCAACCTTTTCCAGTCATGCCAGCCACAGTTGCTGATAGCACGGATAAAGAGTGTTTTCACCAGAAGAGAAACAGTATCATGGCAGAGAGTGGCTAATGTTCCAGTGAGCTGCACCACCTGTGTAGCTTTCAACGATCACCTGCTAGTAGTGGGTGGGGCTTCCATTCGCCAATCAACTAACAACATTTACGCCCTCAACCTCACAACCAACTCCTGGGAAGTCACCAGCCACATGCCTACAGCTCGATCTTGGTGCTTAGTGGCAGTCCTCCCAGGCAATAAACTTATGGTGGCTGGTGGATGGAGATGGCGTAAAAATACAGATGCTGTAGAGATTGCCGAAATGATATGATGTCAACACAATTTCATTTGATGAATACTCTCATTCCAAGGCTCTCCTGACTTAAACAGAATGGGAGAACCTGGTGTATTTTGTGATATTATTAGCTACTATTTTTGTGAGACCATGACAACAACACAACACAAACTACATGTGATAGTCCCGTGCATGTAGAATATTATTCTATTATGTATTTCAATCCCATCACTGTGTTCAAAGCACTGTATCTCTAAACTTTCGTTAAGGGCGGGGCTCATACGCACTGTGTAAACGCATCACTATCTGAACTGTCTACACTGCACATATGAGACCCGTCTTATTGGAAGTTCACAGATACAGCGCTTTGAATTCAGTGACGCAATCAAAATACACAATGGAATAATATTCCATTTCTACATGGACTGTTACACAGGTAATAGACTCCCGTTGTGTTGTGCATTGGGAGTAAGGCTAAATAACTCTCAGTGATGCCTCATTCCCAGGCTCCCTCCCACATGTACTAAAAATAGGGGAGGCCTGTAATCAAGGCTAACATTAACATGTACATACATTTCCTAATTATCACAGGTGTACATAATTATGTAGACACCAGACTCCGTGGTATCCTGCAAGATGCAACACAGCTAGACTTCAGCTTGCCTAGTTCAGTGGAAATTTGGGAATAAGACTGGATTTCAGTTAGTTTGCTGACTGATGTACAGTAATCAGTGAGACAGCAATAGGGACACGCACATTATAAGCATGTCTGTAGGGCCTCCCCTGGGTCAGAGGACTCGCTAATTAGTCTGCAGTAAAGTGGTGGTGGAGTATAAGTGGCTGCATGTGAACTTCCAAGTAGTGAAGTAGACGAATGCACTATGACTTGTACAAGGTGACTGGTGTGGAAACATATCCTAAACTCAGTCTCTGTCACATAATGGCTCGTGATAAATGGGAAAGAATACTAGGGTAAAATAAAAGAATTGAGGAACAGAATAATGAATGTGCTTGTCCCTAGGGCAGCTCGTGTAGGAGTATTCATGTATCCTTATTAGGAGAGTGTGGGTGTACTAATGTCAACAAGAATGTAGCATACTTCAAACAGTGCCCACCACCACTGGAGCTGGCAAGTGATTTGAAAAAGGGGACTAAGTCTGCAGTGAGGTAGGCCTCAGAACAATACCACTATAACTGTGCATACTAACAATGAAATAATCTAGCCATACACACCTTGTAATTTACCAGGGCCAAAGCAGATGGCAGGGGTTGGGATACAGCCTCATTCCCTGTCTCACCCTCCCAGCTTATTTTCACCACTTGCAGTATCAAAAGTATGAAAAGCTGGATGGATGGAGGAACAAGGCTGGGAAAAGGTGTCCCTTAGGCTCCCCTGTCTGGACTGAATAACTAGGATCGTAAACACAGTTTATCAATAAATTGGTTTCTACTCACCCCCCAGCTATGGATCTCAGCATTGATGACCTACGTATCACATACACGGAAACCTTCACAGCCCGTAGTAGCTGGTACAACCTTGGTCTGGCATTGAAAGTACCAGTAGCCACCCTTGATGACATTAATGGTCGCTCTACAGACCCCATAGTCCTGCTCCGTGAGGTGTTGAAGGCCTGGCTCAAAAGAGCCCACAAACCAACATGGCAGTCACTAGTGGATGCACTGGACGACCCCATAGTGGATGAGCCAAGGCTGGCAAGAACACTACAAGAAAAGTACTGTACAGGTATGTATAAGCATGGCTACAGTTTTTACCAGCCAAGTGTGTGCCCGGCTGGTACTAAGATTGCTGTACGATCCCGCGTCTGTGTGTGCGTCCGCAATGATCATGTGCACTAAGTTACATCATTCCGTTACTATGCCACTATAACCACGAGCGCAGTAGAAGCTACTGGAAGTTTGCAGGCTGAATAGGCCAAGGTACGTTAAGCTAGATTAAAGTTTTGTGTTGCCTAGACGGCGAAAGAGTGGTAGGTAACAATGTTTTGGCACATTCTGATCGCTAACTGGAAGCGCACTACAAAATTGCTGTGTCAGCACTTTCGCTGGAAGCTGTACATGATGAGACTCTAGCCAAGCTGATCCATTCTACAGCTTAGACTGACCTGTTGGAAGCTGTACATGATGAGACTCTAGCCAAGCTACAGCTGCAGTTAGCTTAGACTGACCTGTTGCCGAGCAACCTGTTGGATGATTTATGTAAAAAAACACCTGGCTGGTTTTTAGATATGAAATATCAGTTTTTATAATTAATTCACACTTGAAATACACTGTTGGATAGTTTCTGAGTCAGCACTTCCTAGGCCAACACCTGTAGGATTAGCCTCAAACCCAGGCCTTCCCAGATTTCATATTGCTGCTGTGAAGAAACCTTTGCATATCCAGAAGGCCTAGGTCAAGGCTAAAAAGCTTACACTCGCTGCTATTACAACTGAGAGATCAGCAGTGAACTCTAGCTGCACATGTATCTAGGCTTTTCATGCCAGCTTTTGTCTTGCAGTTGCGAGATAAAGTTGGTTTGGTTATAATTTAATCCAGCCTTATTCCCAAGCCACACCTCCCAAAAATAGTGGTATTCACTGTTTGCACATGCGTGAATAAATTACGGCAAATGTATCTGTGAACGATCTTATAGCCTCGTTCCCAGGCTCCACTCCCCAGCTTTTCTCGCACCATTTTTCTACACAGTGTGAGAAAGCTGGGGAGTGGAGCCTGGGAATGAGGCTATGATCTTAGTCACATGGCAAGGAGTAGCTTGGAAGCAGTACACATGTACAGTGAGCAGAGAGCTAGAAATCTGATTATCTGCAACTAAATAGGCTTTCTAGCTAGTCAAGAATAGTAAAAGAACTTGTGATCTTCTATCTACTATGATTACGGTACCACAAAACTTTGGAAGTGCCATCTCCTAGCAGTGGCCATGGCTGTGAGCTGAGATTAATTTTCAATCACAGATCTGGCCTTCTAGGCTATTCATTGGCAAATGGGATCGAAGATTGGAACTATTAATCACTTTCTAAGCATCTACCTGGTGAAAAACCACCACTGCAGGCATAAACCGTACTATATCTCCATTAGCGTATTTGTAACTGACATTATTAACTAAAATTTTGAAATTATACGCATGCGCAAACAGTGGATACCAGGCTACTCTTCAGGGGGACGTGGCCTGGGGATGAGTACTAAAATAAACCCAGCCAGTATAACTACAGGAGGCTATGCAATGGTCATACACTTGCTATGAAAAGCAAAGTAGAGTCACACACATACTATATCCCCCCCCCCCCCCCACCACTCAAAACAGAACCAACCAACCCCATGCAGCTGCTACAGGAACAGGTTGTGGCAGACACAGCAGCAACTGCAGCACTGAAGGAAACCTATTTACAACAGGAACGCAAACTTGAAGACCTGCAGGGAACAGTTGCAGCACGGAGCTTCCAAATCCAAGAGTTTGAAGACCAAGTGCGTGAAAAGAACATAAAACTCCAAGACACGGTCACAGCACAAGGCCTGCAGCTCCACGAGATGGTAGAGAAAGTGAGGGAGAAGAAAGCTCAACAACAAGAGGTGACCTCCGACCCCAGCAGTGCCACTGTAGCTGAGGGAGGACTTAGGCTGAGATGGACGGTAGAGGAATCAGCACCAAAAAAGATGACAAGAGGTCAGGCTGTGGTGGATGGCTGCATGGTGTACCTTTCCGCTGAACAGACGGATGGACGTGTAATATATTCCTACGACTCAGAGAGGAAGGTGTGGTCAACTCTCCCAGAGTGTCCCCATCGGGAGCATAGTTTGGCTGTTGTGAATGGTCTACTGACGGCCATTGGTGGGATCGAGAGAATCGTTAGCAGTGATTATACATCCCGCTATACCAACACTCTCCTCAGCCTGATTGTGAAGGATAAGGAAACAGATGAAGAGTGGCGTAAATATTTTCATCCAATGCCCACCAAACGTGCCAAGACAGCTGCCGTATGCACTGAGAAAGCCCTAGTGGTTACAGGAGGTGAAGATAGATCAGGTGTGATTACTACTACAGTAGAAGTAATGGACACAGAGACATCACAGTGGTCAACTGCCAGGAGTCTACCACCGCCAGGAGACGACTACCCTTTCTACAGAGTTTCAGCCACAGTCTGTGGAGATTATCTGCTGTATTTCTGGGGATATTCACCTTGGGAAGCACATTTGCATTTCCCCGGGCTAAGAAGAGAAAGTAGTCATGCTGTGCTGATCTGTTCCCTATCCGACCTTCTCAAGTCATGCCAGCCACAGCCACTGGTATCACAAAAAACGACTGCTTTAACCAGTAGAGAAGCAGTATGGCAGGAAGTGGCAGATGTTCCAGTGGAAGATATCACCTGTGTAGCTTTCAACGGACACCTGCGAGCAATAGGCGAGAGCAATTCCAATGGCCGACCAACTAACATTTACACACTCAACCCCATAACCAAGTCCTGGAAAGTCACCAGCCAGATTCCTACACCTCGATCTCACTGCCTAGCGGCAGCCCTCCCAGGCAATAAACTTATGGTGGTTGGTGGATGCAGATGGCATCGTTCACATGGTACTAATTTGCTAGATATTGTAGAGATTGCTGAAGTGATATGATATCGTCATTTAATGAATAACCTTGTTCCCAGGCTCATCTAACTTTACAATGCAGTAGCCTTGGCCCCAGGCTCTCGTGCGTGTTGCTGGAGAGCCTGGTACCTCACATGATTTGATTTACTTAATTGCACGTGGGCAGGGCCTGCTCGAAAGACAGTTGCATTTCTCTACCTTTTGCTGGTGACATTGTTTCAGCGCTTGGTCTGTGGTACAAACGGGCTCCGAAGAGTAGCTGCAAGAAGTATAGATTCGCTACCATCCTTCATTGAGAAGTGCAGCTATCCTGTACATGTTCACGTACACCACATGTATTTTGACAGTGCGCAAATAGGCCGGGCTACGGTATGAGTTCATGTGCTGGTAACAGGACGCTCTCTGTATGCATTGCCCGGTATACATGTAGCTAGGGAACTGTGGTGGTTAGCGTTCGGCCCAACAATTGCATGACTTGTACGTATGTTACATGTAAGTAAAATTAACATACACGAGAGAGCCTTAAGATGAGGCCATGCAGCATACGTACCTGTGCAATGAGCTGTGAGGTGGACTGCTGCTCCTGCTGCTGCTGAATCTGCTCAAGGACAGAGGTCACAGAAGAGGGTGTGGCCTGCTGGTTGCCGGGAGACGAGGAGGCTTGCTGGAGCTGGTTCTGCAGGGCCTGGAAAAATTAAATGACATTAACACAGGGTGGTTCTCCAATATCCCACCACCAGGCAGACCAGACAGCCAATAGGCCGGCCTTTCATCTAGTGCTCATCAGTTAGCAAATGCTCTCTGCTAGTAACTACATGTACATTGTACAATAGGATGAAATATGCTGTATATAGTACAGTGACCACAGCCAAACATTAGGACCACCAAAATTACTGGCAATTGTGCATGTGCCATCAGAGCCCCATTAAGGATCTCATTATCAGATACTACCAACTTCTAGTACTAATTTATGAATGCACATAGGGGCCATTTATAGCTCTTTGGTGCCACATGTGTGTGAATGCATAGAACACACCATCCTAGTCTTGTATCTAGCCTATTCCCTTTCCACGACTTTTTCCATGGCTACAAACAATTGCATGGGGAGGCCTGGTTACGAGGCCATGGATATCCCTAGCACAGCAGGCTAGTTGGACATTCTTTGAATTTTAAATTTACACGTACATGCATGTGCACTCCCTGTGGGCAGTACTTGCTGGATTAGAATAAGTCATGTGACTAGCGGCACACGCCCAGTCACATGTCACAAACTGTGAACGAGGCATTCCATTAGCCTCTGCTCTCCAGACTCAATGCAGAACAGAACAGGAGAGCCTGGTATATGTTGTGCCATAATTACATAAAATGAATGTGATATTATCACATGAATGGACGCGATAGAAAGCAGCTGCATGCACTTTTGTCTGAGTTTCCTGGCAGGCTCTCCTGTTCCATTCTGAGTTGGGAGAGCCTGGGAACGAGACTATCATTCCTCAGCCAGGCTCGAATCACGTGACCTGACCTGTAAGATGTTGACGCTGGCTGTGTCGGCAGAGGTGTAGAAGGTCCCGGGCTGAGAGGAGACCACGCCCCCCTGGTCCCCAGCGAGACTGGCAACGACCTGAGAGACGGACACCTGTTCCATACTGTGAGATCACGGGACGGTCAGTTGGGAAGCTGGGCTGTAACGGTAGTGACCAACTGTGAATCAAAAATGATAACATGGAGGTACTGAAAACACAATTACACAGCCTCCACATACATGCAAGTATCCACACACATGGGATCGGGCAAGCTGCGGAGAAGAATGGCTCTAGCGAGCAAGCTGTAGTAGCAAGTGGCTCAATGCAAGGCTAGAGACTGGGAATGAGACTAGGACGAACCCATTCTCATGGGGTAGTCAGGCCAATACAAATAAGCTGATTTGACAATCCCAGACCCTCCACACGTGCCCCGTTGGAAAAATTGGAAAATCAAACAGAAAGAAATAACCCTAACCCTCCTTGCCCTTTGGTTTGTCCAACAGGGCACATGTGGAACATCTGGGATCGAGAATCGATTGGAGCTCTAACACCACTTCAGTTACACTTCAAACTTTCCTTCAGCAGGGCTCTTAGCCTTGTACCCTGACCTCCCCTCACAGCTTATTTTTGCAACCGTGGGAAAATGTGCAGTATCATTTTCCACAGCTGCAAGGGAAGGCCTGGATACGAGGCTATGCAATACTCCACTACTGTTTCTTGAAATCGGATAACTGACTGCACACAATGCTATTGGCTAGCCTCGAACGCAGACCTTTCTCGTCCAGATTTTATCTCCACGGCTGCGAGATAAACCATGGCTGCGAGATAAAATCTGGGCAATGGGTTCAAGGCTAGCTATTGGCGGTGACCACACTCACTCCTCCCTCTCTCAATGAATAATAGACTATTCGGTGGTGAGGTACGTTAGACATAATTGCATAGCCATTTCACACACCACATTCACTTTGGCTCGGGAATGACGCCAACGGTAGCTTATGCAATATCTGACGGCAACGACTCTCAGTACAGTGTCTATTAAACGGGGAGTACTCTTAGGGGCGCATTAATTGGAATGGACACGCTACTTTTATGCTGTACCTGGAATGTGGAATAGCTTTACTTGTTATTTGACAACGAGAAGTCAATGTATGCTTCCTCTTTAACTTTAGAATCCAGACGCACGTCGGTAATAAAATTTATCTCGTAGTTTCGGTACATCAATCATACATTGCTTTGTACTGTGCATACGCGCCATTATTTTCGGGGCTTCCCCTAAATAGGTCATAAACAATGACGTAGTGATTACCTACTAATTAAAGACGCACGATCCTAAGGCGAAAGAAGTTTTTGCCTTTTAGCTTCTAAACATGCTACAAACTGCCTTGCCAGCTGACGAGGTGATGTGTGAATGATCTGTCTGCTGAATTAAAAATTTTCGATGAAGCCAGACGCCATAGTGATCAGTAGTAGTTTCTAAAATAAACTTTCCAGCAACCCAAGAACACAACTTGCAAACGTTTACTACCAGCTGAACACACCTAGGGGTAAGTTAATGCGTTATAATATTATGAAATATGGTGAACAGAGATGTAGGCATCATGCTTTGCCAATGCCCTCTGGCCAGACTAGCTATCACATGATTTTTTAATGTATTATTATATGTAAACAAAATTTTCGACATAAAACATTAAGCCTTGCTGCATTGTATAATTAACCAAGCACTTTTAATAGTACCCTCCTGACTGTAATCTTATGTACATTGTTGGTGATGTCGCACTAATTTGCGGTCACCCGACGGGCTGTTTGTGTGTTGACCAGAGCCGCAAACAGTAAAACCGCAGCGTACCTTCTTGTCTAAACTCTCATTAGACAGTTTAGACAATAGGTACGCCTACTACTTGTTTAGACAAGACGTGGATTTGTTCTGCTGTGAGTGGGTATGCTATATAAGGCGTCCTCAGTAGTAAGTTAGGGTTTAGGGGTTTGTGTATTGTTAGTACAGCCACCTTAAATGGGACCGACAGTGTGACTATCCACATGCCAGTTGAGTATATCCTATCTTCCAGCAAGCTACTGAAGCGTTCTGCCATTGGCTGTCTGCTATAGCTAGCTACAGGTAGTCTCTGTCTGGTGTAGCCTCGTCCCCAGGCTCCCATTCCAATTCCGCTATTTAGAGGACAGAAAAGGTTTGCCCTCACGTAGAAAATGATTCCAGACTCCCATTTTCTCCTTTTTCCCTAACATTTTTGTTCCCTCTAGGCCATATGCTTAGCAACCAGCTAGCAATGTCAGAGTATAAATTGCTGTTCACTGCTGCCTTAACAGCCATTCCACTTGGCCTTATTCATAGCCTGCCTTTTGGCCATTTCATTTGTGCACAACTGATGCAACTGAATTTTGGCATGAAAACTGGTTTCCATCATCACAGTGACATCACTGTTTACTAATTGCTAAAGTGTATTGGTAATTTTCTACTGAGCTTGAACCATATCTCACCTTTGACCCCCACCTATAAGGAAATTGCATCATAGCTATGTAGTCATGATCATATGACCCCAAGACCAGGTGGTCATGTGACAGGAATGGTAGTCATGTGACTGGAAAGGTAGTCATGTGACTGGAAAGGAAAATGTAGAAGCCATAATATGTAATTAGTTGCAGGTACATGTACATGTATGTAACAAATTCATAATGGGATTGCCCCAGGGGTTTCTCCCACTTTCTTAGCTGCACAGTATAATCTGCTCTATTATCTCTATGGTATGTTTATGCACACACAGGAAAACAAGAAGAGGACGGAAGCGATGGCTGCAGATCCCTTCAGAAGGTCCTCGGACTGCCAGGGTGGAGTACCGCTCACCAGCCTCTCCCATCATCTGACCCAGATGGGACTGGGCAACCCCGGTGACCTCATCACTTCCATCCTGGCGGACACGGAACAGAGGAAAGTGGTTGGACCTCCGCCCTTGACCCCCGTTGTCCCCGCTGGGGTTATTGGGGGAGGGGCTTTGAGGCAGCCGCAAGCTCTGGACATGTGCCCGTTACCCCAAACCCCGTTGAATGCTGGTACGCTAGATTATCAATACTGTTGCTATGGATATACTATTTTCCCAAGCCCTGCCACAATGTACCTGTAAACTGGTCTATAGAGGTTTACAGAATTTTTGCCTGGTGCAGACAAGATTTCAAGTCACTTCTGCAATTAATCTCTTTTCCTTTTTGGAATCCTGTCTGCAGTAGGCAAAACTACCTGTATGCTGTATGCCACAGCTAATCAAGGTTACTAAGTGTCTGAAGATAGTCTAGAAGGAGCCAGGTCTAGGCAGTACTGTGGAATACGCTGTATGCTAGCCAGTTTCGTAGCCTCCATCCATTACATGATACGGGATGGCTTTGGCTTTATGTTCTGCCTCGTACCCATGCCTCCCCTCGCAGCTTTTTTTCACAGCCACCTGTGTTTTTTTGTTTTTCACGGCTGCAAAACAAAAATTCCAAGGAGATCCCCAATAGTACAATGTTGTGTAGAACAGCAACTGTCGCCTACAGCTCAGTGGCAAACCTGTAATTTTGTGACTCTATGCTACATTGTATCATGTGGTAGCCTCGTTCCCAGTCTCTCCGCTCCAGTTTGTGGTAGCCTCGTTCCCAGTCTCTCCGCTCCAGTTTGTGGTAGCCTCGTTCCCAGTCTCTCCGCTCCAGTTTGTACGTCGCTTGCGGTTTTTCGTACTGCAAGCCACGTAAAAACTGCAGAGAGACTGGGAATGAGGCTATCATGTGGGTCGTTGGAATGAGGGAGATACCAGTATCTAAGAGAACCTAGTCTCTAGCCTTGTACCCAAGCCTCCAAATCACAGCTTTTTTTCGCAGCCGTGGAAAAATTCGCGTTTTTCCATGGCTGTGAAAAAAGCTGCGAGTGCGAGGCCTTGGTACGAGACTACCTACACTTAGTCTCCACTGGAGGCTGAGAGAGAGCTCCAGAGATGGCCTGATAATAGGGGGATGTTCTTGTTGATAAGGATCATAGTTGTGTGCATGATTTTTCAAGGGGCTAGCCATGGAACAAGGCTATGTCTGTAGAAACAAAAACATTGAATGTCCACTGTAAAAACAGCTACAGTGTCCACTGCAACAACATCTGCATAATCACTCCACACATGTCCGATGGTGCCATGTAATTCTGTCCTACCACCACTGTGCGTAGTCCCAAGATACTCTGACTATGTACCCCTGCACACGTGGGACTATCTGTAACTGTAACCAACCCCCTACCCCACCCCTCTCACACTGGCAGTCCCAGGATTGTCCATAGACCGCCATACCTTCTTGTCAGAGTATCACTGAATGCCGGGTTATACTGACAGTCTCAGGATTGTCCATAGATCACCATACCATATAAATGTGGCAGTCTCGATATGGGGTTACTACATGTACTCCCACCAGTTAAGGGTCCTCTAGTTTGGGAGGGGGACAGTATATCATCCTCCAGCTTGTTGAAATGGAATGGAAATTTAGTAGTCTTGGTATGAGGTTACTACTCCCACCGATTGCTCCAAGATACTACCCGGTACATGCAATAGTACATGTTGTGGTTCATTCACTGTAGGTGAGATGCGGATGCGTGCTGACTCGTCCACCCTGAACCAGAGCCACTGGAAGCCTGTGGAGAAGGCTACCAAGTGTGCAGACCCCGAATGTCGCAAGAAGTTCACTTGGAAGTGAGTTCCTATCTGTCCTGCAGTTATCATAATAATAATATACTCATGTTGCTGTCGTCCAACCAGAACTTTTTCACGTCAAAATCCTTCATCGAGTTGCCAGCATTTCAACTGCAATGACATTATGCCGTAATCTTCTCAAGATACATCAAGCCTGTATTGCTGTGCCCTAATCATGAAGAAGGCTAGACCAGCATTCGTAGTCAAACTTTGGTAATTTGATTTTGAATGTGCAGAATCATGACTTGTACTAGCTAGCCAGCCGAGAGAATCCCAAAGAATTATTAACTACCATCTTCTACCCCAGGGACAGACGCAGAAACTGCTGCATGTGTGGAGAGGTCTTCTGTCGCAGTTGCACTGGGTTTCGTCGAAAACTCTCCACCAACGCGGACCCCGACCCCCTGGGGACCTCCCATCACGTCTGCCAGGCCTGCTCCGTGGCATCGACCAAGAAAGGCCGGGCGAAGGACCTCATGCCGTTCTTCAAGCCACACCGTGACCGGGCTCTGGCTGTGATCAAGAAAGACAAGGAGAGGCCATTTCACGAGAGAAAGAGATCGGGATCGAGACAGAGTGCCATACGGGAGGAGGCTGATCGCTTGACGGAGGGGTTTCAGACGAGTAGGGGCTTTGTTAGGGGACTAATTTCTGATTTCAAGGTCCCCCAGTGGCAGAAATCAGAGTCATGGAAACCGTCAAATGCCGTCATCACCTGCTACAACTCAAAGTGCAGGTTAGAGCCACTGTGTGTGTGTGTGTGTGTGTGTGTGTGTGTTGTGTGGTGCGTGTTTGTGTGTGTGTGTATGTGTGTGTGTGTGTAGTATGTGTGTGTGTGTGTGTGTGTGTGTGTGTGTGTTTTTACATGTAGGTGTGTGTGTATTGTATGTGTGTGTACACGTACATGTGTGGTACATGTATGTGTAGCAGTTTATTACTTGTAGTGTCTACTTACACTTTAAGTAAGGTTATATGCTCAACTAGCCTCGTTCCCAGTCTCCACTCCCAGCTTTCTTACGCATGTTGTAGAAAAAGCGGTACAACATGCGAAAAAAAGCTGGGAGTGGAGACTGGGAACAAGGCTAATGCTCAACAGTCTTAATGCAAGTGGGGGATTAATTTTTTTACTCTGCTGCAGGTTCCAGTTTCGGATGACAAGTCGTAAGATCCACTGTCGCATCTGTGGGCAGGTCTTCTGCTCCACGTGCACCCAAGACGAGATCCTCCTCTACCTGGACCCGCAGGACCAGGCCAAATGGGCCGTCAACGGCAAGGAAGGCGGTCCAAAGATCCCACCCGAACGCTACGAGACGCTGCCCATCTGTTGCATGTGCTCCGAGGAGCTTCAGTCGGTGTTACTACTTGATCTCTCACAGCCGCCAGCGGAGGTGTCCGATTTTGCCTCTCGTTTGGGCGAGGTGCAAAAGAAACTGACGTCCTTCACGACCAAAATCGAAACCTGGTTGCCCCAGTATCAGCAAATTGTGGATTCGTTGGATATAGAACCCGGCTCACCATCTTCCGTGAGAGGACGGCACCCTCTTCGCCAGCTTGTAAAGGTCCAATCGGATCTTTCTGACATTTTCTCACGCATGGCCGTCCACAGCCAGAATTTGAAGAAACTTCAGCCGCAGACCGAATCACAAGAGAGACTGGTACGATACATGATGATCAGTACGTTTCAGTTTTACAGCGAGAATATGTACCTCTTTCGAACGTCGAAGGCCCGTCTGGCAGAGCTGATGCCCGTCGACAACATGGACGAAATGCAGGCCATAGTCAACCACCAGAGTATGGACAAGATCTATCTCCTGGTACAGCAGCTGATGTATGAGGCACTCAACCTGGAGAAACAGTACAAGTTCAACAGCGACTTCTTCTTGCAACTCATGGAAGTGGTAAAGAGCATCGAGGCGGAGTTCAGGGCGTTTCTGGAGAAGAGAGGAGAAAGCTGGGAGAAGCAGCTCAAGTTTGTGAGGGAGTTTGTCCAAGGAGAGATGAAAAGTGGTCGAAGACGAATAGACATCCCTCGGACGCTCCCCCGTCACCACCCGAAGAGTGCTAAGTACGTGCAGTATCTCGTGGTGTCCAAGTGCTCCACGGTGATGCACGAGTGTTTGCGGGAACTGGAGGCCAAGACCACGGACAGATCGTTCACCGAGACCAAAGAGAGCATGAGACAGTCCGGTGCGGAGATGGACGTCCTGATGGCGTCCCTGATTCAAGAGCTTTGGAGTAGGAGGAGGAATGCAGCATGAGAAACTGCTATCATCAGCTTTTACTTATTTGTAAATTATCGTCTGTCCTTTCATTGTTCTTGCAGCTTCCCTGCCACAATGGCTCATGTTGCTATGGTGTTGCTATGGGATGCTGGGTTTATACTCTTTATATATATGGCCATGTCGTGGTCTTTTATATTATCTGATTGTCTGTACTACTTCTGGAGCTGTGTTTATATTTTCACATTGTCCTGTGCTATTGTTACGTGAATGATGCTTTGTTCATCGATTTTAATTGACGCCACCTGCATGCCCTGCATGTTTACATGACTATTTGTTTAGCAGAAGGCTGTATGTAGCCTTGTACCCAGGCCACACTTTGGGGGGTGTACGTGGCCTTGGTATACGATAGATACTATAAACCGTATAGTATCTAAGGTCTAGCTATAACTGTGAATCAGGGCTCACTGTCAGAACCAGAGCGGTCTAACTGAACTTGTCCTCCCTAGCTAACCTGAGATACTCTTAGAATGTGCTTTCTGAGCTGCTAAAAATTCAGAAGTTTGGTCATTTGCTCATACACTGTAGGGGATACTATGCATGTTTTTTTACTCCCATTTTTGTGCAATTCTTGCGATTTCTACTACTTGATTTTGGGTTAGTCCGCTATGGTTCTGGCCTCTTCAATTGCACAACTTATCCCCAAATGTAGTTAATGAAAGCACGTTTTCATGTATTTTCTCCATTTAATGCCTACAGCTGAAACAAGGGGTGGTCACTCCCATACGCACTGTAGTCACAGCTAAGACCGGGGTCAAAAAGTGGTCAACAGGTCAAGGACAATTTTTATAGCCTGATACTGCAGTCAAACGGTCAAGAGCTGTTTTGCAGACGTAAATTTTGGTATGGTCAAACGGTCAAGAGCCTTTTTGCACTGTGGTCAAGCAGACATAAATTTTGGTATGGTCAAACGGTCAAGAGCCTTTTTGCACTGTGGTCAAGCGGTCAAGCAGCAAAAATGACGGTCAAAATTTCTTGACCCCGGTCTTAGCTGTGACTACAGTACATATGGGAGTGCCCACCTCTTGTGTACAACTCATGCGGGGATTTATAAATGCACAAATATCGGTGGGGATTCGTGCAAATACCATCATTTGATGTTACTTTTTAATTTTCATGAATTTTGACGCAAACGACACCCCATAGAGTTTGTGGAATGCCCCCAATATTTTCCCTTCGATTGGCCCCCTGGGATTTACACAGGCGTATAACTCTTGTGCAAGTTCTGATGAAAATGAGTGGAGTGCTGGATGATGAACAGGATTGCCACACAACTGCAGTAGCTTTGTAACTGTGTCATGGGCTTTCAGTGATGTGGGTGACTGGATGATGAATCCACTTTCCACCCTGCACAGTCTGTACTGCTCTTGTCAACAGAGTTCACAGAGACATACACGCATAGTCCATTTGCAAGGCCATTAGGCTGTTTATGTTTACCGGGCTAGCCCCACCCCTGCGAGGTATTCGGCTAGCCCGTGTAGATAGGTTCATAGCGCTATCTGTAGCTACCTAACCTTTATCCCCAGTGCTAGTGCTTGTACTGTAGCCATCCTCGCTCATTCTAGGAACAATTCCATTTAACGCACATCACCGTTACAGGTCTATAAGCCTAAATTTTGCACACGTCTGACGGGAAGTCAAGGTGGCGCGTTCGTTTCAGACTGGGGTCGGAACGTGGCCTCCCCATTAATCGGGTCGCGGGTTCGAATGCCGCCCGCGTACATATCTGATTCTTGACTTTCTAAGCCTATAGCCAATATGCCGGTAACTTTCTTCTCCGGAAGAACTCCGAAGCTAAAAGGATGACTGGGTACGTTACAGCAGCGGCTCCTGTAATTCCCAGCCATCGCCTATCCAGCGCTCCGGGTGTCTGACACTCCAGGAGGGATGGGAGGCTCCCTAGGCTTTTGTTTTTTTTCTTCTTTTTTTTTTCTCTCTCCAAGTTTCTTTTTTTCCCCTCCTTTTTTCCCTCCAAGTTAAGTTGTTCTCTTTATAGATATGCCACAAAAATAATTTAAAAAATTTAATTTGAATTTTAAAACATTTATAACTAACAAACACTCATCTATCTATCCAGTACTAAGCCTGGGAAGAATTGTTTGACCAACCAGGAGCTATAGGCTTCTTTTTTTTTCCTTGTCCAAGTTTAAGTTGTTTCTCTGTATAGAAATACCACATCTATCTATCACTACTAAGCCTGGGAAGAATTTTTTTCTGACAGGCTGATGGCTACTGTAGCTACCAACAGCCAAGTCATGGTTCTGACCGCTTCAATTACTCTACATGTATTGCTTATGCATAGTAATTCCTAAATCACACTCACATAGTGCCTAAACCATTGACCATGTGTACACTGACGTGATCCATTGGAGTAACACTATCAATAAAATACCTGTGCGTCATATGAACAGTATAAAAATAGCGATAGAAAAGTGATATAATGGGATAAAATCCCCCTGACGATACAGTCACGGGTTAAAATGGGAGATAAATAGATACAAGACATTCCAAAGACTACACACAACCACCTAACATGTACGGACATCTATACCAGACATTTTATGGCAGCTCACAACCACCTGATAAAGCCAGCACACAAAACATACACTCGACGAAGACAAGACTGTTCTTATTTATACCTTCTCTGAGCAGAGATGGAGGGAGGGGTCAAACCAGGTAACCCGAGAGCTTGCAGCGAGCCAGGACGAAGAGGAGTGTTACCCAATCCTAGTGACGTATCGAAGACCTTCAGAGATGGTAGCATCATGTCTTGAGGGGTACTGAACGTGTTTGGTGGTAGGAGATCGGTAAGGGGGCTTAGGTTCCGAAGAGGGGTACTAAATTTCAGCTGGTCCATTCGGAGTGGCGAGAAAACGCCACTGTCGACTTCCGTGGGAGCAATTGGCTTCAGGGGGGTGAACGGGGAGGGGAGGTTGGCATGTGTGTATGCGGGAGTGCTGCCACGCTTTGGAGTGACAAAGTTATAGAGAGGAGAGAGAGAAAGAGCGTTGATTTCCAAGTCGGGGATTAGGTTCTTCACCGGTGTGAGAAAGGAGGAATCGAGGAGATTAAGGCTGTTGTCGTGGTCTTTCGCCAGGGGGTCGGGAGTCGTGCAGACACGTTCCTGCAGGCTACTAGCAGGACGGGATCTCTTACTGGGTTTGGTTGCAGTGGACTGGAATCTCGGAACGGGGTTTGTGTTTCGTTCATGGAGCGGAAGGTGGACGGATATGCTTGATATTTTCTTACGTTTTGGAGTCGTAGGCACCTCAAAGCTGGATTCGTTCTGATCCCAGCTATCAGTAAACTGATTCGGCGAAGTGTTCTCAATATCTCCGAATGCTTGGGTGTTTGTTTCTTCCCCCTTGCTCTCGTCAGGGGAGGGCAGCTGTTTTGCATAACTGTGATCTAGTAAGTGAGTGGGAGTGGTCGGTCGAGTACCACTCCACTCTTGTTTCGCTTCTCTACACAAAGCAAGGCCATCGTCTTCCACATCTTCGGCCGAACTCACGGTAACGGTGGTACCCATGGCAAAGTAGGGATGGCTACTGCAGGAGTCGACACTTGGCAGCACTGGCACGAACTGTCCCTTGCTTTTGACAATGTGGGTCCCAGGAACTCGGGAGTAGACACTGGATTCATCGATGACAGGGGGATGGAGGGTCGAGAAGAGGGGAATGGCACGCTTCAGTTCCTCTTCGCCATCCGAGAGAAGGGTCCAGTAGGACCCATTGCCCCTGTAAGCAACGTGAGGAGAAACAGGTAGCTATAAGTATACAAGTACTGTTACCATGGCAACAGCGTGTAGCCAGTACCAAGAGGAGGATTAAGACGGATATAGTGCAATCAGTCCTAATAAGGACAATTCCTACAATGTAGCTAGGCTCACCCAAAACTGGGGGTGAGCCTGGTACCTATTCTCACAGGAGTGATGTTCAGGGTAGAAAGGACATAGGCGAGCATAGTTGTACATGTAGTTCTCAGACACTGAGGAAAGGCAGCGAATCAATATTTCTTGTAGCTAATCCTTAAGGCCCGTTGGTGCCACAGACTGAGTCAGTGGTACAGAAATGCAGCCTATCTTTCCATGCATAATATACCATAAAAAGTACCAGGACCATTTTTTTAGTTTTGAAGGGAGAGACTGGGGACAAGGCTAGGTAATTACATCGTGATATGTAATGATGCTCTGGGGTTCAGGTGTTGCCGTGACTACCGACTTGTACTACTGCACATACCTGCGAGGAGGGAACTGGTGCACCTTCATGAACATGTTCTTACGGATGGAGAGGTTGTGGCGAATGGAGTTCTGTGTGAGCATGTGTGTACATATGCACAATGTCATACTGGACATATTTCATAATCCCCCCCTCCCTCTGGGTTAGGACCATTAACACAATATAGTCCACTAGGTTTGGTGCTGCGCCACACTACTTGTCTGTCAAAACTGTCTTCAGTAGGTGATGCAGTGGCTTATGAATATACCATGTACACAGCACAAGCAAACATCCACAACTGTAGGTTTGGTTTCAAGTGCACCAAACAAATACAGTGCACGCTGGCAAGCCTTTAAACTGTCCATGCTGTACGCCATCACTGGTCCAGGATATACGCCCAGACTATTCAAATTTTTTTTCCTGGGGAGAACCCTGCATACCTTTGGTAACATAGTCATAACAGACATTTCCACAGGGAATACAACACAACCACCATCCAAGTTCAACACACCCTGACGACATGCCCACCACACATACCTTCCAGGCCTTGGCCTCTGGTGTCCGGTAGAAAGGAAAGGTTCCCTCTATCCAGCGGTAGATGCTGCTGAGGGTCATCATCCGCTGGGGGGTGCTGCAGATGGCGAGGGAGATCATGGAGGCGTAGGAGAGAGGAGGCTTGTTAGAGCCTTGCTTCGTGGCGTAGTCTAGTTTCTTGCGGCAGCCGTCTTTCGGTTTGGAGTGAGGGTCTTTGTCCGAGGGGAGTCTGCCGCGTTTACGATAGCGACCGTGCTTCAGACCAGGGAAGTCGGCACCTGGTATGTGTGTGTGTGGAGGATTGGAGTTACATTAAAAACTGTAACACTAAGCATAATGAAACGTAAATACAGCAGCTGCCACTCTCACTCGGAATCTCAGCAGAGTTCCAGTGAGGACTAGGTTACATCAAAAAATTTTCCACCGCAAGTCAAAGTTAGGTATGTTAAATGACCCTTGCCCCCACCAAGTGAAGTAATTCACGTGCTTCATCTGCGAAGTAGTGTCTTTCCCAGTCTCCACATCAAGCTTACAGTAACGCTTTCACTACATGCCAAAAAAAAGCTGCAGTGTACATTATAGGCTTATAATGAGTCTACTAGCTATCACTGCCCCACTCACCCACCCCACGCACTTGCCCTACCCACTTGCCTTACCCACCTGCATCCATCCTCTGAAGCCACTGCATATCAGTGAGACTATCGTCCATGAGGTCGCACCCAGAGTCATCGGAGGATGTGGGTGGATGGCGGCTCACGTCAGCATACTGGTGGTTGGTGATGTCATAGAGACCTTCAGCTCTTTCCATGGTGGTAGGCAGGTCAAGCCGGTAACCTGGGTGAAGTATAACGTTGCAACATATAGCTATGTAGGCACTACCTGACTATTAGAATTTCTACTAGCACAAAGGATACACTCTGCACGTGCAAGGGCTGCTACACAGTTGTACGACTCTTTGCCGAGCCAGTTCCCAGGCAACACCCATTCTCTATCTACGCCATTCCTCTCCCCTCCACTAGAGCCTGGGAACGAGGCTAGGCCTTAGTCCAGGCCTCCATGCCCCTGAAGTTTTTGCAAGAAGCTATTAGAAGTGTGCTGATACTAGAAGCTTCCCCGAATGCTTGGCTATATGCCAAGCTATATGTAGCACTATCAAAAGCGAGCAAAGGGGGCAGGGCTGAGATACGGGCAGATAACTTTGTAAACAACCACGCCTGACCACATCAAAGTATTTGATATCACTCACGAGTCGGGACAACAGCTCTAAAAGCTGCTAGTTCCCGTCGTCTAACGGCTATTATCGCCCTTCAGCGCTTCACACGCTAGTTCCTTTTTGGTACGGCCATTTAAAACTCACCTTTATTCCCTGTCTCTAGTATCTCTGAGGTAGTCAGTTGAAACCGCTCCCGACAAAGGTAACCAGAGAGCTGCTTAGTTTAGTGGTCCCTGTTTCTTTTCTCTCCAGCAGTCCTGACCCTGTTTCACCATTCTCTCACTTCGCGGCGAGGGTTTGAAAGATGACGTGTGAAATTTTCTCTCGCGTACTACGCATGCGCAGTTACCAAATAATGAGATTCATTGCGCTAATGGCAGAGGGGACTGGAGAGCATTGTCTGTTTTCTTGGGTATGGGACTTCATTTGCTGTGTTTTGCTCTTGGCCAGCAATTTATGGCCTGGAAGTGAACAGGGTTGCTCAATTTCAGCAATGGAATAGATTTTCCAAAGAGGGAGGGGCCAGGAGAAGCTGGAGTTTGAAAATTCTCCTTTTTATTATCATGTTTTCACCATTTTGTCTGTGCTCTGCAGGGAGCTAACAGCTATGGTCAGCTGGGTTCAGGTCACAAGGAGGACACACACCTTCCTTCCAAGTGTCTCCTGCAGGGTGGCGTAGACATCAGTCGTCTAAGGCAGATCACAGGGGGAGGGGGACACTCAGCACTGCTAACAGGTAGCAGAGTCCCGTTCTGATAATCCCATACCCAGAATCATGTACTCAGTACCAGATAGGTATCAGGAGTCAAAAGGTAGTTTTGGTACAAAGACTAGGTCAAGCTGTGGTTGGTAATTATAAGGAAGCCTTTACGGCATAGGTTTTCTCACACTGTAGAGAAAGTTTCCTGGGTACAAAACGGTACAAAACCTCCTTATTTCCTTTTTTATTATCTAGTCATAAAGGTGAGGGTTGTCTGCAGAGCCATTTCTACCTTATTCAACCTGCTTCGTTCCGTGGTTACTGTCCTGTTCCTCACTTTATGCTCATTTGCAATAGGAAAAAAATATCATTTGAGCTCTCAAACCACGTGCAGATGATGGTCAAGTCATTGTGTTTGGCTGGAACAAGAACGGGCAACTGGGACTTCCAGCGTGTGAAGATCTCACCATTCCTCGGCACCTGGTGGGCCTGCCTGAGATCACCAAGGTCTCGTGTGGCTGGAACCATACACTCGCCATTTGTGACAGAGGAACTGTTCTTGCATGGGGATCGAATGCCTTTGGGCAGCTGGGAGATCCCTCTATCCAGAGACAGCCAGACAGACCAGTTGAGCTACCACAGCAGGTACATGCCATGCTGGAATGAGGGGATCTGGAGCGTAATGGTCTGTCACTAGGCTTGTCCATATCATGCTGGCATGGTTTTAAGCATAATTGGTGTGGTCTGGCATTAGCCTCGTTCCCAGGCCTCATAGGCAAATTTTATGGGAATTTATCAAAAGCGTTATAGGCAAATGTTTAAGCATAATATGGACAAGCTTATCTGTCACTACATAAATAATTATTGCCACATAATCCATAGGCATTTCATTTTGAGTTCTACAGTATCTAAGAGTGTCTTGTAATTACAGGTGTTATAATTACTATAAATTTTTTCATTGTAGCCTCATTCCCATGCAGACAGCTTTTCTCACACACACTGAAAAAAGCTGGCGAGTGGAGCCTAGAAATGAGGCCAGTTAATATTAAAATTCTCTCTTCTAGCTACCGAAATTCTTTCATAGGTATTTCATGGAGCGAGAGTGAGTGACATTGCAGCTGGACTGAGGCATTCCTTAGCAGTTACAGGTAAAGTGGCAGAGAAGTCCGTACGATGAATGAACAGTAGATGTATTGTTTCTGCAGATGAGGGCTTGATTTTCAGCTGGGGTGATGGAAAGAAAGGGCAACTGGGATTTGGAAGAGAAGAATTGAAAACTCAGCAAATTCCTAAATCTTGTAAGAACTATACTAACACTATCTGCATTTTTGGGGAGGGGGGGGGGGCTCTCCCATAGATAATAACTGCGACTGCTGGTGACAACTTTGAGAACGTCTTTTTGACGATTTGACCATGACCACACTGATTTTAGGCCTTTGACCGCATACATTACCCCACCCAGATTAGCCATTCCACGACAATTGACCCTTGCTTTGAGTGTGTTGACTGCACCACTTTGACCATTGACAGCTGACTGATTGCAGTGACTACAGACTCTATGAGAGTGACCACCCACCCCACCTTGATTCTTTATTCTTGTAACCTGAATCTTGCTATCCTCAATACACATACAGTGGCTACTCTTGCACGATGGAGATGCACAAATGTGGCAGCCGGTGCTTATCACTCAGTAGCCATAACAGGTAGCTACCTGCCATAAGTAATTAGCTATATTATGTCCCAGTTTTATCTTATAGATGTGGAAAAAGGCTCTACCTGAGTGGGTAAAAGTCAGGCTTGGCCATGGGTACAAGGCTGTCATAATAATTCAAGCAAGAATTTCTGGAAGTCAGTGCAAATCATGGCCTAAATTTTCCATTAATGAAGAAACAATGTTTAGCTACTTTGGACACTGTAAACATGCAATAGCCTCATTCCGGGCCCTTCATGTACTTTACTTATTTTGTGTGTGGGGAACCTGTAAAGTCAGGCTATACATACTTTGCCTTGCGTACATGTATACGGGCTTAGGCCTCTCCATGGCCAGTATTGAGAGTTGAGACATGGAAGACATGGGTAATGGCTGCATTTGTTCCCAAGCATTCACTTCTACACATTTCTGTATGTGGTGGGTAGGAGCTACTGTAATGTGCATGGGTGCTCTACACTAGGACAGTATTGATGACATCATCTGCTTGTGCAGGTGATGGGAGTCTCTTATCCTGGGGCTTGAATCAGCATGGACAATGCGGAGTTGGGCTCTTGACTGAAGAGTTAAAGGTTGAAGCCGAGCATTTCAAACTCAGTGAAACGAACTGGATTTCCAATGTGTATCAACCAGTGATAATCAAAGGACTACCTCCAGTTGCACAAGTCAACTGTGGGTGGAGTCACGTGCTGGCCATTTCAGGTCAGTGTACGTATACTGGACATGGTTTGCTACCTAAACCTGGTCTGCTATAGCTACATAGCCCCTCAAGCATTCATCTGTGAGGCCGTCCAGAAAAGTAGTGATTTCTCATTTCCAGTAACCCAAGTTTGGCTTCCTAGAGAGAGTCAATCGGTTGGTAGATAGCCCTCAAATAAAGTCACACCCATTAATAAGAGGAAACAGAACCACCAGACCAGTTACACTAATTAGTTACTTCCTGACGAACATACGTATGTTCGTCAGGAAGTAAAGAAAAGCGAATCTGATTGGCCTTTCATTGTACTTTCGTATAATAAGATTCGTCTCCATGACTACGCCCATTTTTCAATATTTGTACGTACCTGAGGCTAAAAACTGTACTAAGAATGAGATTTGTAGGATAAAAGACTTTTGGGTTTGGAGTTGTGTAACGGAAAAATGAAGATACAGCTGTGGAGAGTTTGTGCAAGATAAAATCTTGCCAGGGTGTGTATGGGCTCCTGGTGTGTAGCATGTCCAATATTCCTACAAAGCCAAAGATTTTGTTCTTCTGTTCAGTTTCGAGAGAGGTGTTTACATGGGGAAGATCTGACTATGGACAGCTTGGTCGGAGAGAGGTTCAAAGTAGGCCACATGACCCAGGCAACCAATCACAGTGCTGCCATGAGCCAAGGGAAATCCCCCCACTAAAAGGTTGTAAGCAGGTACATTTACGAAACTGGACAATGTTGTGTCGCATGATTCAGCAAATAGTTTACACCCTTGTTCCTGCAGGCTGTGTGTGGCTCTGAACATAACCTTCTTATCTCTAGTAAGTTAATGTTGCAGGGCTTTCAGAATAGACCCTTTACCATTATGATGTAATGGGGGGTAAAAGTGAGTACTAAATGGAGAAAATGCAAGCAAACATGTGCTTTGATGTAGTTTTCTTGTACATCATAATGGTAAAGTGTCTATTATCGGAAGACTTGCCCTATATTATTGCCAAAATGTTGTCTTCATGGTTAAAATGATACTGTTAACCTTGTTAATTCATCAATAGACCCTTTTCTGCTGCTTTGTAATTGCAGATATCAGCATGATTGTGCATCTGTGAAACAGTAGACAACGTATATAGAAGCGGAGGTTGTTTATTCCCTCGAATGGAAACTGATGTAATCATATCTACTGAACAGGACATACTGTGTTCCTTTTGCTATCATACATCAATATCCAAGAATTGGCCAAGTTGGGAGTACTGCAAAAATAAATTGATTTTAGTAGGAAAAGGTCTACAGTATCATTGGCACAGTAGTGAGACGAAAATGTAGCCTCATTCCCAGTCTCCACTACCAGTTGTTTACCGCATGCAGTAAGAAAGAACCAGGAATGGAAACGAGGCTAAAACAAATTTGTAATAAACATGAATACACTCTACACCTGCTGTCCAGGTTCCAATCTCGCCACCACCTTTGGCTGGAATGAGCATGGGATGTGTGGAACTGGGAATGAGACCAACATGTATTCCCCCCTCACTGTGGAGAGCCTCAGAGACTATGAGACAGTGCTGGTGGGGGCTGGAGCCGGACACTGCTTTGTGGTGGCTAGAAGACTCAGTACTCGAAATCCACCATCTAGTTAGCTGTGGTTAGCGATGCAAAAACTATTGCCAGTCATGCTCGAGTGTGGTGATCAATTTTTTTGAACATTTTACTGTGGTGAACGGTTTAACATTTAACTGTACGTGACGAATACCAAAAACGTCATAGTGCGTTAAATATTTTAATTAACCCCGCGTAGCTGACGATTGGCTTGGAGAGCCCGCCCCTCGCAAAAAACGGAGGGTCTAGTACAGACGCCGCATGATTTGTCTGTCTCCCAGTGACGACGTTAGGGTCACAGACAAATCATGCGGCGTCTGTACTACACTGCACTAGACCCTCCGTAGGGGCGGGCTCTACATGTAAAATCCGCATTCCAGATTGTCGGCGTCTGTGACGTATACCAAAAACGTCATAGTGCGTTAAAATTTTTAACCCGAAGAGTTCCGTGTAGCTGGCGAGTGAAGAGTCTGGGGACGAGATTATGGCCAACCCACAGAAACAGCAAGGTGGATTTGACTGCGAGTTTACCGTACGCCCTCAAGAACAATTCCAAGCTGACTGCCCCATCTGCTTGCTCGTGCTTCGTGAGCCCCATCAGGTGACCTGCTGCGGAAACAGCTTCTGTCGAATGTGTATTGAGCGAGTTCAACTGCAAAAGAGTCCTTGTCCAACATGTAATCAGGCAAATTTTAAAGTATTTCTAAATAAGGGCCTGAAACGTTCACTGTACGTATTTAAAGTCCGTTGCTCTCATGAGAAAGAAGGCTGCCAGTGGACGGGTGAGCTGGGGGAGCTAGACAAACACCTGAATGAAAAGCCCCACCTGCATGGGTCATTCAGTGGCTGTGAGTTTGTAGACGTTGAGTGCTGCCACTGCAATGAACATTTTGAACGCCGCTACATCATCGCACACCAAATTGAAACGTGTACCAGACAACCCTACATGTTGTCACTTATAACTAGATACTTTGATCATCGACTGCAGAATGTTGAAAGAAAGGTGCGAGAAGGAGATGAACGAAGACAAGGCAGACAAGATAAGTTACTGTGGTGTTGGTTAGTTGCTATGACGGTGATATTTGTAGCAGTCACGGGCTTAGCCTGGAAGTATGGATCTCAGAAGAGAGAGATGATAGTTCATTTAAGACAAGGAGACGATCAACTCGAAGAAAAGATCGTATTGAGGGAAGAGTTTGAGGTGATGAAACAACAGTTGACTCAAGAAATAGACCAACTCAAAGGTGTAGCCAAAGGTAGTAAACATAGATCGCCATTTGATGACTTAATTAAATTAATTAGTGGCGGTATAGTAGCATTTGTAGTTTTTTACATGACATTGTGCAACTCCAGGGGGCATCAAGGTCGGGGGCATCAAGGTCGGGGGCATCGGAGGCACAGATAATACAGACATGTACATTGGCTGTATCCCTGGTGATATTGTTAAACGATATGTGAGTGGTACAACCTTTGAAGTATGTTGGTTAGTCTAGGGTGTTTAAGTAGGTTAAATCCTGCATGAATTAAGATTAAGCCTTAGTTTTTTTGGTGTCTTTATAGTCTAAGTCGGATAGATACCTGTGGAACGTGGAAGTGGTTCAGGTTGCACCCTCGACCTTTCCTCCATTTTCACAGGTGTATAAGTACATTGGATCCCTCTAGGCAGGTATCCACCCTATACCTATACTTTTGTTTGGCTTAATGTTTGTTTTTGTACTCACATTCTGTCCATTTTTTTACTTTTCACTTGTTTTTGTTGTTTTTTTAGGGCTGTTGTTATTGTATCTTTTCCTGTACTAAGTACTTGCCTTGTATTATTGTGCTGTTTATAATTATTTTGAAGTGTAATGACGTGTACAGTACACATTTTATGTGCTAATAAATATACACATTGAAAGTATATATGTATCTGCAAAGGAGAAGGCAAAAAAGATGTGGTGCAGATTAAGAGTAAACTCCGAATACAGAACGTAATGTGCACGTGCCTGGGTACTAGGCTAATAATATAGCTTGCTACTTTGGGAGACAGTGAATTAGGAAATAGGGAAGAAGTTGACTGCCATTGGAAGATTTGCCATATATTATATTGCCCCATATGTAGATATCAGCATGATTGTGCGTCTGTGAAACTAATAGACAACGTATTTAGAAGCGGAGGTTGCTTACTCCCTCGAATGGAAACCTATCTACTGAACAGAACATACTGTGTTCCTTTTGCTATCATACATCAATATCCAAGAATTGGCCAAGTTGGGAGTACTGCAAAAATAAAATGATATTAGTAGGAAAAGGTCTACAGTACTAGTTTCCTCTGCGCTGTGATATAGCTTAGCTGTTGTCTCCTTCACCGTGTACATACTAGCCTGATACTGCAGCTAGTAAGCTTATGTTCTCACCCTGGACATCATGAATGTAGCTATCCAGCTAGCTATTTAGCAGGTCTAGACAATTGCAGAAATACTTCTGGTCTTGGCTTGGCTCTCTCATCAGGACTTCATGTGCTAGCTTGAGTTCTGCCCTTTATCAATGCAAATCACTAAATCCGGTCCGAATCGCTTAGGGCTCCCCGGGGCTGAATCGCTTAGCAGTGAGCGGTGAGCGGTGGAGCGGTGAGGGTCGAATCGCTTAGGCCCCCCGGGGCCGAATCGCTTAGCAGTGAGCAGTGAGCAGTGAGGGTCGAATCGCTTAGGGCCCCCCGGGGCCGAATCGCTTAGCGGTGAGGCCGAACGAGAAATGACTCTGTACTCAGAATTTACCATCTAGTTAGCTGTGGTTAGTGATGCAACAACTCAGTACGGGCCGTAGTCGTGCCCAGTTCACGCCGTACCGACGTTCGCCCCCGGGGGGTACGGGGGCGAACATTGGTCTGGGTCGCTGAGGGGGCGTGAATGCATCAATCGGTTTAACTGTACGCATGCCAAATACGTCATAGTGCGTTGAAATTTTAACCCGAAGAGTTTGGCTGATCTGAGGAGTGGAGAGTCTCAGAGTCTAGTCTGGGGGCGAGACTATGGCCATTCCAAGACAAAGAGCAGCAAGACAGGAACGGCAAGGTGGATTTGACTGTGTGTTTGTTGAACAGCCGCAGGAAAAGTTTCAAGCTAAGTGTCCTGTCTGCTTGCTCGTGCTTCGTGAACCCCATCAGGTGACCTGCTGTGGAAATAGCTTCTGTCGAACGTGTATTGAGCGAGTACAAATTTTGCAAAGCCCCTGTCCTACTTGTAACCATAAAAACTTCTCCGTTTTCCCAAACAAGGGTTTGCAGCGTTCACTATACTCCTTCTGCATCCAATGTTCTCACGTGAAAGAGGGCTGCCAGTGGACGGGTGAGTTGGGAGAATTAGACAAGCATTTAAATGAGAACCCCCGGTTGCAAGAGCAAGCTGATGGCTGTGAATTTGTAGAGATTGAGTGCTGCCATTGTTCAGAACTTTTCAAACGCCGCTGTATCGTAACCCACCAAACGGAAGAGTGTAGACAGCGGCCCTTTAGCTGTGACTACTGTGGCAGGTACAAGGCTGATTTCATCGACTGCATAACTACCAAACACTGGCCAGTGTGTGAGTACCGCCCAGTGCCCTGCCCAAATGAATGTGGGGGCTATCCTAAGTATCAAAGCCTCGAGCAGCATATGAACAAAGATTGCCCTTGCGCAATAATCAATTGCGACCTCCACTATGCAGGCTGTGAGATGCTGCTCCCCCGCAAAGAATTTCCAGCCCACAACACAGAGAGCGCAGCCACCCATATATCTCTTTTAGCAAGATACATCCTTCAGAAATCCGAAAGTGATTCACAGAAAGAAAACTTGAAGAAAGAAGGTGACCCAGTTTTGAGAGAAGAGATTGAGGTGAACCAAGCCAAAGTTTACTCTCAGGAAGAGCCGAGTAAAGTTAGCAGACCAACTACTACAAATGGTGGAACTCAAGACTGAAGTCCGAAGCACTTGAGCAGCAATGTCAGAAAAACCAAGCTGAGTTGGCAGACCAGCAAAAACAATTTACAAAGGTATTCTTGTGCGGCATGGTTATAGTTGCTATGGCGCTAGTTTTTTTCTTGACTATTGTAGTATTAGTCTTAGCCCTGGAATAAATTACACAGGTTGGATTTTGTAGCAATTTCATTCCTAGAGCTAGTATGCAGTGGTTTGCTGTATAAATCATTCTGTAAATGTTTATTCTAGACTTGATACATGTTTTTAGGAGTGGACTGTAGCACAATGATCATTACATAACATATTTAGGAGGTCCATGCATATAACTAATGCTCAATCACCTGGTCATACTGCACAGCATTAACTCTAATACTTGCTATAGCTTATCGAGTTCTGTCACAGCAATTGAGACCCCCCAGAGCAGGATTTGTATCCACTTCTAGATACGTACAGTATCAAGTATGGACCCCTATTATCTGTATAATTATGGACCATCAATTTTGGAACTTAAAAAAATGGACATGTAAATATGGGCCCCTCCAAAACATTTGGACCCCCTCCTAGGTATCTGCTGGAAGTTATTTTCTCAAACAGATATGGACCCCCATATTACATAATTTATAGAGCCATGACCTGCATGTTAGAGAGCAAGAACTATTGCTAATCACTTTTGTCGCAATGAAGAGCCAATGGCGGAACGTGTTGCTATCGAATTTTGGATACTGCTAAATTGGCTGCTATGGGAGACAGGCTGTATACGCCATACATTTCTAGCGCTTGTATCTCTACAGAAGCTACACAAACTCTGCTAACCTTGGAGCTGCAGTTAGCAAGAAATCTTTATATGCCTCTGGCATGCACTATTTAAATCTTGGGGCCCTTGTGAGATGGGCTGTGCCTTCGTGGAATGGCCAGCCAGCATATCTAAACTTTCGTATGCAGGCCCTTGGGTAGGAACAAATTTTTCAGGGGGGGTCCGGCCTGATCGAGTTCCGTATACGCGTAGTATGGCAACAGACTTGGTACGTAATATGGCTGTCTCACAGACAGAAAAAAAGCGGCAAAAAAGACAGAAACGGAAGGATGGATTTGACTGTGAGTTCACCGAACGCCCTCAAGAACAATTTCAAGCTATCTGTCCCATCTGTTTACTGGTGCTTCGTGAGCCCCACCAGGTGTCCTGCTGTGGATACAACTTTTGTCGATTGTGTGTTGAGCCAGTTCAACTAGAAAAGAGTCCTTGTCCGATGTGTAATCTGACAGAGTTTACTGTGTTTCTAAACAAGGGTCTGAGGCGCTCATTGTACGCATTTAAAGTCCGATGTGCTCACGAGAAAGAGGGCTGCCAGTGGACAGGTGAGCTAGGGGAGCTAGACAAACACCTGAATGACACGCCCCACCTGCATGGGCCATTTAGTGGCTGTGAATATGTGAAGATTGAGTGTTGTTACTGCAATGGACAGTTCAAACGCAGCGACATCACCACCCACCAGATTGAAACGTGTACTAAACGACCCTACATGTTATCACTTTTAACTAGATACATTGATCACCGACTGCAGAAATCTGAAAGGAAGGCTCAGGAAAGGGAAAAACGAATACGGGAAAGCGGCCAAATTTTAAGAAAAGAGTTCGAGAAAGATAAAGCTCAACTTTTCTCCATGAAAGATGAGCTCAAGCATGAAGTACAAACAGTTGAGCAATACTGCCGGGATGAAGTCCAAACACTCGAGCAATCCTGTCTGGAGTGCCAAGCAAAGTTAGCAGACCAGCAAAAGTCTACAAAGTTAGTGTGGTGGGTGTTAGTTGCTATGACGGTGATGTTCGTAGCACTCACAGGTTTAACCTGGAATTATGGATCTCAGACTGAGAGAGAGATAGTCCATGTAAGACATGGAAATGATCAACTCGAAGATAAGGAGATTGTAATAAGGGAAGAGTTTGAAATGATGACACAACAGTTCAATCAGAAGTTGGAATCCGAGAAGGCAGGAGCGGCTAGGAATAGACAAGGAATACACCAACTCAAAGATATGCACAGCGAACTTGTGAAAGAGTATGAGAAGATGAAACAACTGCTCAATCAGAATCCATTCAAAGGTAGTGTGCAAGAAGAGAGTGAAGGATTTCTGTATTATGCTATTTTTAGGCCATTAATGTGGTTGGTTGGTAACGTATTATTGTGGTTGTTTTGTTGTGCAATAGTGGCTGCGTTGGGTAAATTGAATGAGGCGTTTCGCAAAAGGAATCAAAAGTAAGTTGAGAAGGAGTTTGAGATGATGAAACAACTGCTCAAATGGGAACTATTCAATTTTGCAAAGGTAGTGCACAAGAAAGTGAAGGATTTCTATATTATGCTGTTTTTAGGCCATTGGTTTGTAATGTATTTTTATGGTTTTGGGTTGTGCAAGAGTGGTTCAAATTGTATGAGGGGGTTTGCAAAAAAAATTGATTGTACCCCCCCCCCCCCCCCCTCTCTACCCTATACTTATTTCTATTTTCCTGGAAATAATGTACAATAATACTTCGTTGAAGATGTATAGTACATTTTTTGCTGTGATCCACAAAAGGCTGAACGCTGTTGTGTAAGCACACGTGTAGACCAACACAACATGGGTGAGCTTATTATATCAGTCTATAGCAAGCTATAGATTTATAGACTAACTGGCCGTGGATGAGCTATAAAGAAAATTGTAGCAGTGCGTATTTAGTTTTGATATATCCGACCACCTTAATTATTATCATGCAAGGTGGGCCATGCAATCGGAAGCAGGGTTACTGTTGTTTTAGTACGGCTTCACATAATTAAATCAATTTTGAGTGTGAAATTTAGTTTAATTTCAGTTAGCTAAAACACTAAAAAATATTACTAAAATACTTTTAGTTTCAGTTAACTAAATTCTTTTAACTAACTAAATTAACTAAACTAGTTAACTAAATTAGTTAACTAAATTGACTCATTTTGGACAAAAAAATATTCGTTTTTGTATTAGTTTTTTCTGATAAAATTTCGGTATGTTAATTAAACCGGTTTTAGCTCTCACTAAATCTGTTTTAAGTACCAATTTTAATTGACTAAAACAACACTGTATTGCCCACGTTGATAGTGGTTAATTAGGTATCAAGAACTGATGGTTCATACATGATCAGATGTGCATGCATAATACATGTACATGTATGTAAGCACTGGAGCTATTATTTACAGTGAGTGAAGGGAATGCGGGAGGAAACTGGAGACTACAGAAACAAAGATATGAGCAGTGAAAATGAAACAAGAGATAGTTTAATTACCCTACAAAACATATACCTAGCTGTATAATAGTAAGAAAGTAGCCCGGGGGAATAGCAACTCCACCCTGTAGCTAGGTGTTGCATATTACTACCAGGTTGAAACTTGAAAGAAAGATGATATAGCTACTATACATGGCCACAGGTCAGTCCACTTTGCCATTGGTTAATAGCTGTGACCTCTTCATATAGAACTGTTCCTTTACATACTGGACGTCCAAGTTATCCACGAGGCTCCCCCACCCGAGATAAAGTGGTAGCATCACGGCAACGAGGAGTCGATCGTAAGTCATCACTGGGATGGCCCAGAGGATTACCACAGGCGCGAGGAAGATGGGATGTCGCATGTGCATGAGGAGGTGCTGCTGTTCCCCCGATTTGTAGTGCATGGGGTTCTCAAAACCGTAGAAGGAATAGTACATCTGTAGAGAGACAGAAAAACTGCTGGTGACTGCAGTGTTCTCGCTAGGCCTTTTTAAGAGTGGTGCACACCACTTGGTTGGCCCTAACTAGCCTTGTACTCCGGCTTTCCATGCCCAGATTTTTATCTCGCAGCCATGGAGAAAATTTTGCGAGGTAAAATCTGGGTGTGGAAAGCCTGTACGAGGCTACCCCCTAGCAACACCTGTGCACCACTAGTCGTGGTTTGAATGGCAATTATGATACCATTGAGTACTGCTTACGCCACTTAATTAACTCAAGCCATACTATGCAAAAAGAGCTCCTATAAGCAGCTATATACCAAAGGTACTATAAATGTACTTCCACACTACTTGGTTTTTAATTTCTGGTGAAAATGCTACTGGTGAGACAAGAATACTAGCCATCCTTTTGGGGCGCAAGGCATTAGTATAACACAGATTGTTGTTATAAGTATTCGACGGCAAGCTATGTGCAGCGAAAGAGATAATTAAATAACTATTATTAATTACATTTTTCAAAATTTCTCGTTGCTATGCGTACTCCACATTTGGATATTTTGGTAAAACTGTTCTTAGCAGGACTGAAAGACACAAGGTCGACAGTGTGCACGCGCAAGATGACATCATTTGAAAACACCACTATAGCCACTCCTACTCCTGCATGTGCACAAGTCAGAGGTCCCCTCCCGTACGTATTAACCTAGTGTTAAATGTATATTTAGAATAAGGGAGTAACTGTTAAAATAAACAGCCAACAAGGGGTTAAATAACTTTGCAAATTTTACGTAAACTTCCTCTCTGTTTTTTGAGAGGGGCGTCCTGCAGTCCCATGCCCAGACATCTACTCACCTTTCACTGAAGAACAGTCTACACACCTCAAGAAAATACATAGTTGTTTTGGCCACTTAGTGAAATTGAGATGTCTGAGCATGAAGGTAGGAGTTAGGCCTCAAAGTGGGTAATTTGCTCCTTACTATGGAATATGACTATCGAATGTCAAATTCCATACCAACAAACGAGTTACCCACTTTGAGGCCATGTCATTTTGGTTATGCCCCTCTAGGGTCGAACAGCGTGTCATATCGACTATGGGTTGTTCGGCTAGGTGTTGAAATACTTTTCTGTTTTAATAATTATGGTTATTATGTGTGCCTCTACCATTGAAATTAATACACACGGACATTGTGTGGTTTTGAGAAACGTAGGCACCTGCTTGAGTCCCAGGAGTTCCAGATAGTCGATAGTGAAGAGAGAGCAGGCGATGGAGAGCCAACAGGCCAGATGGACTGCTACTAGCACGCAAGAGAAGAAACAGCTGTCCAGTCGCCAGATGAAGTAGGAGGGAGTGGGGAGCCAGAAGTGGTATATGAACTGGTGTGTGTATGTGTATGTGTGTGTATGTGGGACTCTTACATGTACATTTATGTGCACACACACAGACAAAGCAGGGCTCCCCCCCCCCCCTTGGGGATTACCTAAGTGAGCCCCTGCAAAGGGGTAGAGTTCTGCCTAGAAGACTGAGTGGTAGTCAAAAATTCATCTCTATGAGTACGCTAAAATGACCTTTCCCCTTATGGGCAGAAACTTGATCTATCATCTGTAATAAGAGTCTGATGTTCTTAAATTGGCAATCTGACTGGAAGAGTATTTTCACAAGGCTTCATACATGTAGGTTGGAGCTGACTTGCTGCAACTGTCTAAGTTTTATATCAGCTTGAGGTCATGCAGACACTCATACATACATAGTACAGACGCACCTGAATAACACAGCAAGTACTGCAGATGTAGAGAGGTCGAGAAATGGCAGACATGTTGAGACCATCGAAGAACTTCTTTAAGCAGCTGCAAGCCATCAGGCTGTGCTGGGCCACAAAGAGCCATAGAAGAGCGGCGTCCACCAAGATGGCCTTCGTCAACTGGGAATCTGTGCGTAATTGAACGAACGAAAGTCAAGTGTGAATGGAATTATAAGTAACATAATTATAGGTCTTGCATGCCCAGGAATTTTCTTTCACTGAGATTTAGCCTGAACCTCCAAGGGAATACATGGATTTACAAAAACCGTTTAGACGTTGAATTAGATAGCCACTGAGGTAGTAATGGTCTGATTTGCAATAGATCACTATTGAATGGGAGTACTGCACAGGGAGAAGGTTGCAGTGTGTGTAACACTCAAGGGGGGGGGTCACACCCATAGGCTCTATAGACACAATTGCGACCGCAGTCGGTCAGTGGTCAACGACTCAGTAACATAGTTCGAATTTAATATCCCTGGATCCCGTGAAAATTTTATGCTAAGTAGGCAGTTGCCAAGCATACACTAAATTTCAGCTTTGCACCTTTGCAAAACCCTATTTTACCCTCCAGCGATGGCTATATTAAAGTTTCACTCCATCAGTTACCTGAGAGCCTCATTCAGTAGTACTCACCTCTGGTCGTGTTCCCAGCCGACGCTGCATCGTCGACAGGCCTAGGTGCATGAAGCAGAGGAGAAAAGGACCCGGGGTAGACCAGCTTGAAGAGAATGATATAAAGAAAGTAGAGGTATAGAAATATCCCAGGAATTATAAGCATCAGAGCCATGAACTTGGCCAGGATGGGGTTTGTTTCCTTGGAACTCTCCCCCTCTCGTTCGCTGCGGGCACCAATCTCCGCTGGCTGCACTCCAGCCTCATCTTGGTTCGCCATGTTCTTAATTTGAAACTTTGCTAGTCATGTGACCAGATTCTTGCTTTCTGGTTGGTCAGTTTTATGTACTCGCTGGCGCCATTTCAAAATTCATTCTGATTCTTATTAGAGCACCGCAGATTTTGAAATCTGAACGGTTATTATCACTCAGCAGGAAGCCTGCCAACCAACAGGCTCTGACTGGAGTCTGAACAAATTGTCAGAGAGACTTCTTTTAACTTAAAAAAAGTCCTCTTCGACGTCTGAGAGGAAGAACGTTACGCAATTCTGTGTGACCTCGGCTGGACCTTTGCATGACTGGTGTGCAGAATGGCTGAGCAGCAGGAGCAAGACTTCTCCAAGCTTCCGCTCGAAGAGAAGCTGGCCCATAAGGTGAGCCAATTAACTGTGTAATAGTAACAGTTTGAAGTGATAATTGCTGTGAGATGCTGTTAGCAGCTTGGGCCAGCTTTCTGTTTATCTCAACTCTAATTGGCTAATGGCTGTGTTTGTTTATCACACTATCTTACCTTATGTGCATCTTCTACCTTTGCCCATTTATTACATAAACACATGCTTTGTAATTACATCTACTGATGCATACATACACACGTACAATGTTCACACACATACACACACACACACACATACACATGCACATACATGTACACCCATACCCAGGTATGGAAGGCAAGACTTCAAGGCTATGAAGAGGCTACAAAGCTCTTTAAGCGACTTGACGAAGACAGTTCCGAGTTCTCCAAATTTGCTGGAAAGGTGAAGAAATTCGTAATAGACAGCAACGCAGTGGCCCAGGAGAGAGGTCTGGAAGCCACCCTAGCCTTCGTGGAATTCGCAGCACCAAACACAGCTGGAAAGTTAGTCCAAGATCTTGTATATACAACGGTGTAGTCTCAGACACTCGGATAATCTGAAGAAGGGTCTGGGCAATAGGCTGGGACGGAAGTGTATTGTGCACCTGGTATACCAATTGGCTCATTGTGTACATGTTAATTGGAAATGCCTTCTGTTTTTGGGGTAAGATCATCTGACTAGTAATCAGAAGGTCCTGGGTTCAATCCCCAGTTGCAGGGGTTCATTTAGGAAAATTCCTAAGGGGGGTGGCGAATGACCCCCACCCCACCCCCTAAATGAAGCCCTGAGCTGGATCCGATAATTTTCTTCAGAGTTTCTTCTCAATGATTTTTCTTTTATGTCTGATATGTGCATAGCTCAAGGACGATAGTCTATTTTCAGTAAAGTCACTATTGCTAAGGTCAATGTAGTTGCTGTGAATTCTTATAAAACTCCTGCCCTCCATGCGACCCTCAGGATATGTGGTGATGTCATTGCTGGTGTGGTGACGAAGTGTCTGAATGCCCGGCCCAAGACCAAGCAGGCCGGGATAGATATCTGTCTCATGTTCGTGGAGATCGAGCAGCAAGATGTGGTGCAGGTAGGCAGCAAGGCAGCCCGTATTTCTATCTGATCAGCATTTGAACAAGTGTTATTAGTTACAGTAGGACTGGTTTTAATTGGAGGTTCTAATAATGACCTTTTACCATTTTGATGTAATGGAGGGGGGGGGGAGGAGTGAGCACTAAATGGAGAAAATACGTTGTTATTTTCTCCATTTAGTGCTCACTTTAGCCCCCCCATTACATTATACTGGTAAAGGGTCTATTGTGCTCATGCACACTGTAGCTGTATAAACATGGGCTGTCCTGTTGGAACAGTTGCCATTATTACAAAACCAGGTTAAACCAGTCCTGTGTATGGTGTTGCCTACCATGTGGGCACAGAAACGTGTATGATGCTTGGGTACACAGCATTGCCAGCTGCTGTACAGTTACTGCAGGGAAGGCATAGTAACTGGTCCACTCTGTGTGAAAAATACATGTAGTTGTTGTACATATTGTATGTAGTCTCATTCCCAGGCCTTCCCTGCACGAGCAAGTGAAGTGAGTGAGTGTACGTCTTTACATTCTCTTGCTCGTGTGGGCAAGGCCTGGGAATGAGACTGCATTGCATGTGCTTGCCTCGTTCACAGTCTCCACTCCATGTAACAAAAATACATGTGAAAAAAAACTTGCCATGTGGCAAGTGAGACTGGAATGAGGGGTGTGTGGGCACTTGCTACAGATACGTACAATAGGCTAAGTATTTACAGTGTAGTTGTTCTCCTTGCAGGAGGAGATCTTGAAGGGGCTGTCCAACAAGCAGCCGAAGATAGTGGCGGGATCCATCCTCGTGCTGAGGCTGGCTCTGGAGTAAGTCAGTTTGCCACTTCCTTTCTGTAAACTTTGTTCAGAGTTGGCAAGGAGCTTGTCATAAAAGCGATCCATTAATTAGGTCTATTGTACATGTACTTTGTTCCTCAAGCTCAGATCCTTGGTGTCTATTTGGATTAACTTTCATCCACCTATGTAGTGTAGTATCCGTTACAATGTAATGGGGGGTAAAAGTGCTTGAAGCTTAAAAACGTACAAGTAAACAAGCATGTTCTTATGTTTTCATGCAAGAAAAATATATCAAAGGACATGTTAATTCTCGTGTATTTTCTCTATTTAGTGCCTGCTTTTACCCCCCAATGGATATAGGTTTATAGACAATAATGTACACGCAGTATACAATCTCAATGAACTGTATAATAGCATACAGTTCACTTAGAAGTCACATTACAATCATCAGTTGGTTAGAAATCCCGAGGTGTCTAATCATCACAACTATTGCTACTTTATTATCTCAGGGCGTTTGGTGCCAAGGTGGTGAACATGAAACAGCTAATGAAGGCCCTGCCGGGAATGTTTGAGCACAGCGATAAGAACGTCAGAGCAGAGGTACTGTATGGAGTGATTACATGACCATACACTTTCGGTTACAACTCTTGTTTATTTCTTTATAATACAAATAGTAGCAGAGTGGTAGGTTCTACCAACAGTGACTGTAGAAACAGAATTAATCTGCGCCTTCTACAGCCTGAATGTGACCATGTATTGCAGTGCGCTAGCCTGAAACTATATGACCGTCATGAACATCAAAGTCTTTATAATTAATTATGTATATCATTTTGTCACAGGCAAAAGCCCTCGCCATCGAGGTGTTCCGGTGGATTAGGGCGGCCATGAAACCTGCACTGGAGAAGAGCCTAAAACCAGTCCAGGTAAACTATACACCCCAACCCTTTTGCCCATACTGCACTACAAAGTACTGAAGGAGTTTGGGAACATTGACGTACTAATTTTATGAAACCATCTTCAAATCTATACTTGTCCGCTTGTACTTTCTTATGCTCACAGCACCATTACATCATAATGGTACAGATCTGGAGCAATGATGTAAGCACTACAGCTTCAGATCTGCACCATTATGATGAGGTTTAATGGAGTTAACATGTGAGGCAGGAAATAGGCGATGTAGCGGGAGGTGTGGTTGGTACTGGGCAGGGTAGACTTACGCAGTCAGAATAACCTCGTGTCTTTGCGGCTATTGTCCATAACAAAGCCCATTGTGGCTCCTAGTTAGTGCGGTTGCTAGTTAGTGCGGTTGCTAGTCTATCAAGCTAGACCCTCTCTGTACCCACCCCTAGCGGTGGGCGCATAGAGGGTCTAGCGGTGGGCGCAGAGAGGGTCTAGCTCGATAGACTATGCGGTTGCTAGTTAGTGTGCTTGGGCAATATTTATGTAGTAACAGTCTCAGGCAAGATAATGCACTTGCCTTTGACTCGTGCATTATCCTTCTCTCGTACCATGTTGCCCTTGCACACTAACTAAACCCCCCCCCTCCCCCCCCGTAGTGCAATATCAACAAAAACATGTTTCCATTTAGTGTTCAATTACATCATAACACTCTATGTACAATGTGCAAACATGTGTTTTTGTGAGTAGAAAGTTGGAATTGGATAGTGAATTCAGTCTCTCCTTTCCCCTCCCACACATGACATGTACCTCTCCAGTTAAAAGAACTAGAAGAGGAATGGGCGAAGCTTCCTGCCGGTAAGGCCACACCTACAAGGCTCCTCCGATCTCAGCAACAGGCCCAGGCAGCTGCCGCTCCCACTGGTGGTGGTGGGACGGGGGGAGGGGAGGAGGAAGGGGGGGAGGGTGGCGCAGAAGAACCCGAGGAGATCGACCCCTTTGACTTGGCAGATCCAGTTGATATGTTATCACAGATGCCCAAGGACTTTCATGAGAAAATAGTGAGTTACATGTACTTTCAAAGAGCGGGAGGATGAAGTGGGGAATTCCCCATGTAAATGTTTTGACCTCCTTGTCTTGGGCAAGTCCGACTAACACAGGGCGATGACTAGTGAAGACGGAATTTACTTTGTAGCTGTAGTAAGTGTTTGTCCGCTTTGTAGCCAATATTACCTCAGCAGGTGTACAGTAATATGGGCATTAATCTAAGGCACATTATTTAAAGTGGAGATAGCAAGTGTGGTTTGATCATGGTTTTTTGATTGATGGATTGACTTTATTTTATCTGCAAGCAGGCAGGCAGGCAAAATGGGTACACAATAAGGAAGTGGAAAAAATCGAAACAAAAAAGAATAACAATGTTTTTATACGGGAAGGCATCCATCGTAATGAGTTCCTGGAATGTAAATTGGACAATTGCAGACTGTGTGTTAAGTCTCTCTTACTTTCTCCATCAGGGTGATCCCAAGTGGAAGGATCGGAAGGAAGCTCTGGAGGCCATTTTGCCTTTGTCCCAGTCTATGAAGCTGCAGCCTGGGGACTATGGGGAGTTGGTGAGGGTTTTGAAGAAGGTGCGTCACAACATATACACACAGTTGCATACCCAATTTTTCAGTTGGGGTGGGAAAGATTGCGATATGCAGCTGCCTAGATGTGTGGAGAACCAGGCCCCATAGGGCCCCCTCCCCCCATCCCAATTTTGTCATTTAAGCGGTCGGAGGTTGTTTGTGGTGCCTAGTGATCCGCAAGTCCTGCTAATGAATTCCTACGTAAGTACCAAACAATGTACTGAAGAACTTGGGGGGGGGGGGGCTTTCCCTCTCCCCATATGAAGCCCTGCTGGCATTGCTGGTATATCTGACGTGCACAAAGCACAAAGAGTGGTGAGAAGAAAAAAAAAGAAGTATGCACTGACCGGGAATCGAACCCGGGCCTCCCGCGTGGCAGGCGAGAATTCTACCACTGAACCATCAGTGCTTGCTTGTCTAGCGTTTTCTGAACGTATGGTTTCGTGCACGACTACAATCATAACAGTCATAATGCTACTGTGGCCTAGGATACACTGTTTTGACTAAAGCACAATGCTGTATAAGGAATGGACTGTATGTGTGGAACAGACCTTGATGTAATGGCCAGTAAAACTGCTGAAGCACAAACAAACATGTTCTTATGTTTTCATACAAGAAAACCAATGTTCTCTCGCATTTAGTGCTCACTAGCTAGCCCTTAGGCGTAATTGTAAGAGGTCTATTAATGTACAATATTCTGTATGCACGGTTCTCACCATAGTGAATAACTATACATAACCATCCTTTGGGCCCGGGGTGGTTATTAAACATAAATCCCTGGCTACCGTGGTATAATTAATACATGTATTCAGAAATTTGTGCTTCTGACAGTTTAGGTATAATATAATCATCCCACATATTCACACAATGGATATTGGGGCTGTATGTATATAATACTACTGCGTCCATTCAGAAAACTGTTTGGCAAGGACGTTGCTTACTATAGGACGTGACTCCCTCCATGTAGGTGATCTCAAAGGACAGCAACGTCATGGTGGTGGCTCTGGCTGGGAACATTGTGGCCGGACTAGCCAAGGGGCTGAGGAAACACTACCATCCCTATGCCTCTGCTGTGAGTGTGTCTCTGTAATGTCAGGAGCCCATAACCCAAAGGGATGGAGCGTTAGACTAGTGATTCCACCTGTTGTCGAATGGCACCTACAAGAAAACTCCATATATGGAATGCCTAGCAGTTATGCATGGCTGGTTTACTACTCTACTAGTGCTATGTGAATTATAGCATACATGTAGAAGGAGTTTTGTGCAAGTGCTATTCGACAACAGGTGGAATCAGCATACATACACAAGTTTGACGCTCCTTCCCTTTGGGTTATGGGCTCCTGGTAATGTACATGTAGCTAAAGAGCAAAATACATATGTAGGCCTGGGGACAGGGCTTGATGATGGCGAGTTCATTGAGTTCTCTCTGTTGCAGACGATGACCAGTGTTTTTGACAAATTCAAAGAGAAGAAACAGAATGTTGTCTCCGCTCTGAGAGACGCTGCCGATGCCGTGTACCTCACTGTAAGTATCTAGCTTCGTACCCAGGCCCAGCCGTGGAAAATAAGCTGTGAGGGGAGGCCTGGGTACGAGGCTAGTAAGTATCTGTGGTTGCTAGTTTGTTAACCTCGTTCCTAGTTTTCATTCTATCTTGCCAAAATGGTATGGAATAGAGACGAGAATGAGCAGTCTTAGTGTATACATTATTGAATACAATGCAGTATTATTTATTTCCTTTTTCTATTCTCCATTCCTCATTCTTAATTTTCCATTCCCTGTACCCCAGACCAACCTTAGTGATCTCCAGGAGCAGATAGTGGAGGCCCTGAACAATAAGAACCCTTCAGTGAAGACAGAGACGCTGCTGTTCCTGGCCCGCTGCTACCAGCAGTGCACTCCCGCCATGTTGCCCAAACCTTTGCTGAAGGCTCTCTGTCCCTTGATGGTCCAGGTGTGTGTATAAGCAAATTGATGATGATAAAAGTAGGCAGAGAAAATTAATGTGCTTTGATGTTTTCTTGTTGGATAACATAAGAACATAAGAACACGTGTGTTTGCTTCTGATTTTTAAGCTTCCAGCACTTTTACTCCCCATTACATCTTAATGGATAAAGGTCTATTTGAAGGACAATAGTATAGGAGATTCCATCCCCTCCCATCTGAGAGCCAATGTGTGCTGGAAGCATAAAAAAGTGTTATTCTCTTAGGCTGCAATACAATTTGGATAGAGATGCCTGGGTAAAAAATCAGTTGGAAAAAAGTGTCAAAGGGTGCAGTACTAGCATTTGTCATTGACTTCCCTCATTCCTCCCTCCCTTTCCAGCGTCTGGATGACACCACCCCCCAGGTGAGGGAGGCATCCTGTGAGGCCCTCGGTACCATCCTGAAGGTGGTAGGAGACCGACCCATGAACCCGTACCTCGACGGCGTGGACAAGACCAAACTGGCAAAGGTTAGTCCACCTTTTCTTATAAATATTTCTGGACTTAAACATAAGAACTGAACTGTTGCTGTTAATTTGTACTAACCATTCTTACATGTACGTTAGCGCCTTCATGATCTACACGTAATGCTCTATACAAAACTTTTATGTACAGCATCAGAGTTTGAATCACAAGCATGCACACACACACACACACGCACAGATCCAGGAGCACCGAGAAAAGATGGAGCTGAAGATTCGTATGGGTGTAATCTCTAGTCCTGAGAAACCCCCTGCACCAAAGACAGAAGCTGCCAAACCAAAACCCAAACCTGCAAAACCAAGTAAGACATAATGTAATCATCAGACTCTGAAAGTTGGAAGTAAATACCTTTATATATCAATAATGGGGGTAAAAGTAGGCACTAAATGGAGAAAATACAAGAAAATGTGTTTTGATGTTGTTTTCTTACATCAAAACATCAAAACATGTTTGTTTCCTTGTACATTTGTGTGCTTGCAGGCACTAGGCCATGGTGCCAGCACTTTACCCCCCATTACGGATAAAGGTCTATTCCAATGTACTTGATACTCAGCTGCAGAGAAGCCACCAGAACCAAGTGGAGGAGGGACTGATGCCAGCCTGGACATGAGCTTTGATGAGCCGAGCAAGCCCATGAAAAAGAAGCCAGTGCTGTCCAGCCAGAAGAGGGTAAGAAAGTAGCTGCGTGACCATGTAAAGTTCATTTGGTATCCTAGAACAGAGATGGCGTCAAGGACAGATGGGAGCCATTATCACCCATCTCCATTGCCAGGTGAAGAAGGAGGACGATGAGGCAGGAGGGGGTGATACCAGCCTGGAGGTCAGCTTTGATGAGCCCAGCAAGCCAGTCAAGAAGAAGCCAGCGCTGTCCAGCCAGAAGAGGGTAAGGTGGACTAGCTGTATGCAGAGCCACTTTGTACTATCCTAATGTCCTTGCTATTCAAAGAAATATACCTAATATGGCCTACGTACATGTACATGTAGTCTCGTTCCCGGAACGAGACTAATATACATGTAGCCAATGAAATATCCGGGCTTATTCATTGATATGTGGGCACACTTTTGCTAGCAGCTACACTGTCTTTTGTCCAGATCCTCCATCTGCCCCAGCAAAAAAAACGAAGCCTCTTTTTTTTTTATGGGGGCAGGTTGAGGGTCTTGGTACAAGATTACCCAAACTGTAGATTTTCAGTGCACAATTTTGTATGTACATGTACATGTACATGTACTTGATGTGTGTAATCTTCATTAGGTAAAGAAGGAAGACAAAGATGAGGGAGGAGAGGTCGCTAGTGAGCCCCCACCCCCTGCCTCGGAGCCCAAGCCCAAGAAGCCGGCAGCTGTGAGTCTCTATTAATGCCCAGCCCTGGGACATGTACACGTAGTTGATTCTTATTTCCTTCCCTTCCAGTCTGGTCCCCCCAAGAAGAAGCCGGCTGCCTCTGGAGGCGGTGCGAAAGCCTCAGGTGGGGGCAAGGGCAAGGGGAAGGGGAAGGGAGGCGCAGGGATGATGGACGAACCTCCAGACCAGCCGGAGCCAGCTATAGCGGTGAGAAGACAAAAATTGTGTTGTGTGCATCTATCTTTCCAGACAAATGGTGTGTGTATTGGCTGCAAAGATCAGGGGCCGGGGTACCTACATGTATACCGTGGTAGACCCTTATGTAATGGTGCTGGAAAGTATGCAAAATTACTAAGAAACAGATATGTTCTTATGTTTTTATGTAAGAAAACTACATCGAAATGCATGTTCTCTCGTATTTTCTCCATTTAGTGCCTACTTTTACCCCGGATAATAGTCTATTATGTTGCCATGTCCTTATTATTTAAGGAATCCAAAACTGCACACCATAATGATATTAGCCTATAAAGTTATGGAGGTTATATCAGTCATGAAATGTGATCACTGCATGGGGTGTCTATATCAGTCAAGATATACATTATAATTATGTAGAGCAGATATTTATCGATTGTTTCTGTGATGAGTGGCCTTAGGATATCATACAGATGGGGGGGGCTGGGATTTAGTTTTCTGATACTCAATAGTTTATTAGTAGCATATTTTCCAAAATGTATGTATATGTCATGTCTACCTACTATGTAGGCAGAGGATGTTGAAGAGAAAGCAGCCGCTGTGCTCCCCTCGGGTCTCCTGGAGCAACTGGCTGACCCCAAGTGGAAGGAGAGGCTGGACGCCTGTGAGAAATTCCAAAAGGTACATAAATCAAAGCAAGCACCAAACTATGTAGTTCCCTTTACCATTATGATGTAATGGGGGTAAAAGTAAGCACTAAATGGAGAAAATACATGAAAATATGTGTAAACAAGCATGTTCTTATTTTTCATACAAGCAAACTACATCAAAGTACATGTTCTCATGTATTTTCTCCAATTAGTGCTCACTCCCCCATTACATCATAATGGTAAAGGGTCTATTATTGCATTCTTGAATGGTATGTTGGACATGCAATGTAATCAGTTATCGTACATGTAATTTACAGTTTATTGAAGGTCTCCCGGGAGACGAGATGCAGTCGCTCCTTTTCTGTAAGGTGCTGGCCAGGAAGCCAGGCTGGAAAGACAGCAACTTCCAAGTCATGAAGGCCAAGTTTGCCATCGTGGCCACGCTGGCCCAGAGAGCCAACATCTTTGGGAAGCGCTCCACAGCCTGCACTCTGACTGCGTGTGTGGAGAAATTTGCAGACATGAAGATCAAACCTCAGAGTGCAGAGACGCTCATGGCAATGGCCGAACGGATGACTCTCAACTATATCAGTCTACAGGTGCGTCTCTGTTTAATGGAGTACTGGTCTTACTGTTATTGTGTATATATACTGTGAACAAGAAGTGCATGATTCACTAACATAATATTATGCTCTGAATGAACTGAATGGCATTTATATAAAATTAGCAGATCGTGTACCCTGAGTAGACTTGTGTGGCAGTGTTATGATAATGTAGCCTCATACCCAGGCCTACCCTGGCAGCTGTATTCACTACCGTGGAAAAAAACTTCCATAGCAGAAAAAAAAAAGAAGAAAAAACTGCCAGGGGAGCCTTGGGTATGAGGCTAATGGTAATGTACATAAGTAATACATGTAGTGAGCAAATCAGTGTTCTGGGCTGGGCCTTTCTGGAAAGGTACCGTTCCATCCCAAACACAGGAGTGTACTCTTACCTCCTGATCTGCCAGGAAGTTCTAGCTTAGTACATGTACATGTGTATTGGAGAATGAGTACCCAGAAACAACACATGTACATGTAGGAAATAACATCATTCTTTCTTCTGTAGGTGATGAAAGCGGCCTTTGAGCAGAAGAGTCCCAAGGTACAGTCGGAGTCACTGGAGTGGCTGGGACAGGCCCTCAAAGAGTTTGGATTCCTGTAAGTGCATGGAACTACATGTATAACTGTGAGTGCATTCTACAGTTACATGTACATGTAGTGTGAACTACTACATGTATAAATGCATGGTGGGTTCAGCTGCAGTTACATGTACATGTATATACATGTACACGACATCGTACATGTACTTTGGACTATTAATTGTTTAGTGAATGTGCCTGGCGCAATGCCTACTAAGGTACATGTGTGCACACGCACATACTTACACGTACATACACACACACGCACACACACCACAGCATTAATGTCAAGCCATTCATCGACTATATCAAGAAGGCATTTGGTGCCACGAACCCTACCGTTCGTACCTCAGCCATCAACCTCCTCTCTACGATCTACATGTACATCGGGGCCCAGCTAAGAATGTTCTTTGAGGACGAGAAACCAGCCCTCCTACAGCAGATTGACGCTGCTTTTGAGAAGGTACATTTACATACCAGATATACCTTTGCTACTGGAGAGCTTGGTGCATTTTGTCACACTTGCATGGATGCAATAGATATAGACCTTTATCCGTTATGATGTAATGGGGGTAAAAGTGCTGGAAGCATGCAAAATTACAATGAAACAAGTGTGTTCTTATATTGTTTTCATGTAAGAGAATTATATCAAAACATGTTTTCGTGTATTTTCTCCATTTAGTGCCTACTTTTATCCCCCTATGGATAAAGGTCTATTGTTGTTGTTGTTGTTGTTGTTGTTGTTATTGTTGTTGTAGCAGCTAGCACATACATGCTTAGGTAATAGCTATACATCTTATTTGTGCTTCTATTTGGTAGGTATCAGGTGAAAGCCCCCCAGCCCCCACTAGAGGTCCAAATATGGCTGGGGAGGATGATGAAGAGGGTGACGAGGAGGCCGGAGAGGGAGGGGGTGGGGCTGCCGTTGCTGTTGTCTCACTGGCGGACCTGATGCCAAAGGTGGACATAAGTGGCCAGTTGAAGGCTGACCTGATCAAGGAACTAGGTGACAAGAACTGGAAGATTCGGGGAGAAGCGCTGCAGAAGGTTGGCAGTGTTCCCAGACTCTTTGTGTATTGCAGAGGATCGAATGTCTCTATCAGATCTCATTGAGAATCTTCATTCCTCCTTCTCCCTCCCTCCCTTCCTCCCTCTCGGTCTTTTCTCCAGGTACAGACCATCATCGCATCGGCCAAGTTTATCCAGCCCTCTTTGGGAGAGCTACCCGCGGCACTAAAGGGGAGGCTGGGGGACTCCAACAAGAATCTGGTTAGGGTACTCTAGACATTGTTGATAGTTACTTACATGTAGTTGGAGAGTGTAGCAATATTTATATTGTCAGCATATTCGCCCAGCGCTAACACTAGTCTCATTCCCAGAATGGCAAGCGAGTGAGACATTGAGGTTTGTGTATAAGAGTATTGTAATATGAATGCCAAGACTAGTCTATTCTCTGGAGTACAGTGTGCTATATACAGTACAGAAATGCTACATGTACGCTATACTCTGCTGTTCCCTTGTATATGTACTTGCAGATTGTGACAACTCTAGGCATCATCGGCAGCCTGGCCACTGCCATGGGATCTGCCTGCAGCAAGTTCTCTAGGGCCTTCATCCCTGGGACATTTGGAGTGCTAGCCGATAGCAAGGTGTGTGTGTGTGTGTGTGTGTACATGTGTGTAGGGAAAGATATTCAGGAAAGCGATGGAGGGTGCTAGCGTAGTAGCCTTGTTCCCAAACCTCACTGAAATTCATGTCTCAACCCAGTCAGCTATTCTCTCTCTTTCTCGTTCTCTCTTCCTCTTTCAGTCCCATTTGCGTCAGGCGGCCATCGGCTGCCTCAATGCCTGGCTGGCCGAGATCACCCTCGTGCCGTTTGTTGAGCAGGAATTCATCAGCAACGCCCTTGCCACAGAGAACCCCAACCTCAGAACGGAGGTGAGTGGAAGAGGTGTTTTTTCCACTCCTACCTTACATCTGGGGTGGTGAACCATGGATGTAATTAGGCTTAGTATGTACTGTTAGTCAGCAACTACGTGACCTAATACTAGTATGTGCTAGTCGGCATGTACTACTGAACCTCAATAGGTTAATTAGCGCGACCCTATGTGTTATATAGTCAGTTGCTACTGAACCTCAATAGGTTAATTAGCATGCGTTAGTCAACATAATACTACTGAACCTCATTAGGTTAACCAATGTGTATTAGTCAGCATATACTACTGAACCTCATTAGGTTAACCAATGTGTATTAGTCAGCATATACTACTGAACCTCATTAGGTTAACCAATGTCAGCATATACTACTGAACCTTAACCAATGCGTGTTAGTCAGCATATACTCATTAGGTTAACCAATGTGTATTAGTCAGCATATATTACTGAACCTCATTAGGTTAACTAATGTGTATTAGTCAGCATATACTACTGAACCTCATTAGGTTAACCAATGTGTATTAGTCAGCATATATTACTGAACCTCATTAGGTTAACCAATGCGCGTTAGTCAGCATTTGCTACTGAACCTCATTAGGTTCACTAGCGTGTTAACAATTGAATGGAGGCTCAAATCAGCTCTGTGTACATGTACCTCTGATATACACTTTTAGCACATGCTAAACTGGTATAAATGCTGGACGGGTGGGGAGAGTTGGCATGCCATCAAAAAACTTTTTAACCCACCATTCCTGATTCACAAGGTCAGGCATTCAGAAGTAACTAGGGTTATTGTATAGTAAGTAAGAGTGGTTGTAGTAATGATTTCAAATACACACACACACACACACAAATACACACATAGCTTCTCACCTGGCTTGAAGAAAAGCTCCCCACAGCCGGCAAGCTTCCTCCAGAACTCTCCACCATTGTGCCCCACCTGTTTTCCTGCCTGGAGGACCGCAGCGGTGATGTGAGGAAGAAGGCCCAGGCAGCCCTGCCCCTGATCATGGCTAAGGTCGGCTATGACACCATGCTCAAACACACTGGAAAACTGAAGGTACATTGTCTAGTTCAGTTCTAATGGCTACCATCTTTTGTCAATCTTGCAGTTTTATCTAACTGTATCTTTACTAGTTTCTACATAACAGCTATAGACTACAGCAGTCTCTATCTTTGTTGAATTGTAGAATACGTGATATCTCAAGAATATTCTTGGGCAAAATGCATTAACGAGTTTATAGCTGTATAAATTATATTGATGAATCCTTCATTAATTGGAGGGCACTCAATATTACAATGTATACAAGAGAACGTATGCTGTAATGTATAGTTTTCTTGTCCGAAAACATAAGAACATACTTGTTTGCTTGTAATTTCTTGTGCTTAATTCCAGAGCTAGCTAGCTAGAGCTTTTACCCCCATTACATCATTAATGGTTCCACTGTATGACTCAGTCACTGTTCTCCCTCCCTCTACTGTATAGCCTGCCTCCAAGCAGGTAGTCAAGGGGCTCATGGACAAGCACCGGGCAGAAGCTCCACCGCCTCAGGCGAAAGCTAAGCAACCAGCTGCAAGTGCCTCTCCCCCCTCCTCGAAGGGGACGACCGAGAAAGAAGACAAACCAGCAAAGAAAGATGAACCGAAGAAGAAGCCTGCTGCTCCAGAGGAGTCCAGTTCGGGTGGGGGCAGCGGAGGTGGTACAGCTAAGAAACCTGTCAAGGTTGGCAGTGCTGCCAAAGGCAAACCCGCCAGAGTGAGAACATATATACTGCCTGTACTCTTCTAATGGGGCTTAATTCTTCTAGCTTCATACCCAGGCCTCCCCGCAGATAATTTTGGAAAGCAGTTTCCTTAGCTATGAGGGAAAATCTGCTTGTAGAGGCCTCCCACATAGATTTTTGCAGCCATGGAAAGAAAAAAATTTCTACGGCTGCATAGAAAAAAAAACCTGTTTTGAAACAATTGAATCCAGGAACACATAATGACGTGAAGAACATAAGTGGCAGTCTCAGATAAAAAAAACGGGCTTTAATTCATCACGTATTTTAATTGCATCACTGTGTTCAACTAGCCTCGTCCCCAGGCCACACCCCCTGAAAATAGTGTGGCCTGGGTACGAGGCTATGTGTTCAACATACTGTATCTGTGAATTTCCATTAATGGTGGGGCTTATATACATTGCATAGAGGCCTCACATATAGAGGTCTCTACATAGTGCGTATAAGCCCGCCCTTAACAAAAATTCAGAGATACAGTGCTAGGAACACAGAGACGCCATCGAAGTACACGACGGACTACTGTTCGTTTTCTACCCGGGACTGCCACATATAGATATGCACGTACTCTGCATATGACACTCGTCCCATCCCGCAGGCTGGCAAAGGCAAGTCTGGGGATGAGCCGGTGGGTCCTCCGCTGGTTGTGGTCCCCAATGGCAAGGAACAGAGGATGAAGGATGAGGAGAAAATGAAGGTGGGTGTGGCATGGGGTGGAGTCTTATGGACCCCTTTCCGTCAGGATGTAATTGGGGGGGGGGGGGGGGGGGGAAATAGGCACAAAACATAAAAAATACATGAACAAATTGTGCTTTCATGTAACTTTTATACATGAAAGCATAACAAGATAACGTGTTCATGTACTTTTTTCATACATGTACATCATAGTAGAAATGATCATGCTTCTAATACTAGTGCATTTCCTCAAACTGCAGACATTAAAATGGAACTTTAATCTTCCTCGTGCGGAGCACATCGACCAGCTAAAGGAACAGATGCAGCCGTGTGTTAGTGCCGCTCTCTACTCCCAGCTCTTCCATGATGACTTCAAGCACCACCTCACTGCCATCGCCACCCTCACCAAGGTAGCAGATGAATGGTTTAGCCTCACTTGGGGGGTTAGAAGTGCTGGTTAGGAGATTATTTGCTCTTCAATCCAGTGTTTCCCCAAGTCAAGAAGTAAAGTTCCTTTGTTATGGTCCTCCCCTTTTATTTCTTGGCTTGGGGAAAACCAACTACTAAGCCAATGGACCTTATAACCATTATGATGTAAGGGGGGGGGGGGGGATAAAAGTACTGGAAGCACACAAAACTACAAGGAAACAGGTCTATCACATCTTTGGGATAGGTACACTTAGCTATATAGGAGAAAGAACAAGCTGTAAAATGGTCTATTTGTTCTCGTGTGATTTCAAACCACATGGCCTGGGAATGACGCTGACTGAAATCAGTCTCTCAGGCATGTGCATGCTAATGCACACACGTTCATGCACACACACACACATACACACGCACACACTCCTCACTCAGAGTGTCTCAGGTGATACCCCTTATAGAGAAGCTGCCGTTGGCTGCCTGGACCTCCTCCTACGCTGGATCACCCTCAGGTTCTTCGAGACAAACACCTCCATCAACCTGAAGTGCCTGGAGCTCCTACACGCTCTCTTCAAGATGCTACTACAAGTTGACAGCTTCCGGATGAGTGACTACGAAGCCAATGCCTTCCTGCCCTACCTAGTGCAAAAGGTAACTGATTCCTCAGCCAATGCCTTATGCCTACTGCCTGTTTGCTCAACCCAAAAGGCAATGTGTGTGTCCTATTTCCTTGTCCTGGAAAGAGCGTCACAAGTCTTCCAAATTTAGGCCTTTCCTCCTAGTTGTAACAGTTGCTGTCTCACTGTCTTGAGTATATGTACTGAAGCATTGTAGATATTGCACTGTGGTTAGTGCAATATCTAGATATTGCACTGTAATTATAGGGAAATATTGGTGTGTACTGGTGGCTTGTAGCCTGTTTATTCAGCACAATAAACTGAGCAACCACCTAGCAACGTCAAATAAGTACATATAATATGTACAGGCTTTTCTCTACAACTGTGTTATATTATGATGCAGAAGCTGTAACTTTGTACTTGTATGGGTGGTAACATTAGCTATTTAACTAGCAAGCTATAGCTTCGTACCCACGCTCTCCCCTTGAAAATGAGAAAGAGCCTGGCATCTTATTCTCACGTGATTTAAATTACTTAATTATGCATGGATTGGGACTGATCGAAAGACGGCTGTTACCTTTTGCTGGGGACATTGCTTCAGCGCTCACTTATTCTGTGGTACCCAACAGGCCCTACAGATTAGCTACAAGAAGTGTTCCTTTTCTCGGTGTCTGAGAACTACAGCTGTGCTCACCTATGCACAATTAAGTCTTTCTACCCTGAACATCACTCACGTGAGAAAACATATCAGACTCTCTCCTTTTTAGAAGAGCCTGCAAACGGGATATTGAAAAGCGTTGTTATGTTTGGCAAGCTAGCATTGTACCCAGTCCTCTGCAATACTGTAATCCTATTCAAAATTTCCACACACGCAACAAACTCTCCAGCCAAATTCTAATCTACAACTACAATAGTAACATATTCTGACAAACAGTGCGTTATCATTCTAAATATGCATGGGCCGCAACATTTACGCTAGATAAGTGATTCTGGTACATGTGCATGAGGTCGATCTCGCCAGAGAGCACAGCTGTCTGAAGAACTGAGAGCCATTATTTGTGACAGAAAGCATATCTGTCTGAAGAACTGGGAGTCATTAATTTTGTTGTCGTTGTATTAATTTATTTATTTTTGTGTATCATGTAGATGTACCTAAATAGACCTCATAGGAACAATCAAAGTCATCTGATGTTTTCGCAGTGGAATGTAGCAATCCTACTGCGGTTCTGATTACATCGTAGTTGCGCTAAAAATAGTAACATATAGGGATTCCCCGTCTGCCATATCGCGTCATAACGAGCCGATTGTAGGGTGTGTATAAGATCGAAGAAGTGGAGAGAACCGTCCGCTTTCAAGGCTAGTCTATAGCATCCATGGCTGTCGAAGCCAAAGGGAAGAGCGTCACGGACTCTCCTATCGAGACTCCGATCTCCCTGTCCTTCAAGGCTCCCCCGAAGGAAGAAGGCGGATACCCCTGCGATTTCGTCAGCCCTCCGCCCGACGTACTGCCAAGCGAGTGCTCTGTGTGTCTCCAGATACTGCGGCAGCCGCATCTCATTAGCTGTTGCGGCCACAACTACTGTAAAACGTGCATCGAACCCGTGCAGAAACAGAAGCGTCCATGCCCTCTCTGCAACGAACCGAAGTTCACTGTCCTACATAACAAAGGCCTTGAGAGGTCCCTGAACGAGCTGACAGTTTGCTGTACTCATCGCACCATCGGTTGTGAGTGGACCGGAGAGCTGGGGAAATTCGAAGTGCATCTAAACGAGAACCCGGACTCTGAAAATCAGCTCGTGGGATGTGCGCATGTCACCTTGGAATGCATTCACCGCTGCGGGGGACTCTTCAAAAGACACTCCATAGATAGCCACCATAGTAATTTCTGCCCCCAGCGGCCGTACAGTTGCGACTACTGTCGGGAATACTCCTCTATTCAAGCTGAAGTAGTTTACAGACACTGGCCTGTGTGTAAAAACTATCCACTATCCTGCCCCCACCACTGTACTGTGTACGCCATCGAGCGCCAGCATCTTGATCACCACTTGAACACCGAGTGCCCCCTGAAAGTGGTCGAGTGTGAGTTTCACTACGCAGGATGTGATGTGGAGCTACCGCGGAAGGATATGCCAGCCCACGTGGCCGATAACCTCGCCCAGCACGTCTCTCTCCTGGCCACCTCCAATCACAAGCTGACCGAGGAGTTGATCGAAAAGGACGAAGTCATCTCGAAGATGAATGAACGAATGGAGACACAGTTCAGGGATATCCGAGAGGAGCACAGACGTGAGGTCGATGAACTCCGAAAAGAGAATACCGTTCTGAAGGACGAGCTGAAGAAGATGATGGAGGTGGTGACAGACATGAAGAAGAGCCTCAACCGGAGGATCTCGCAAGTTGTAGACATTGAGGCGCAGCAGGAGGAGGAGTCTAAGAAGGGAGATGAGACACTCGAGCAGCAAATCTCTGAGCTTAAGAGACAGCTAGAGGAGAACAGAGTCTCCCTGTCGACACAGTGTCATTCAGTGCAGGCCTACGTCGGCCTTTTCCCAACAGAATTCACCATGCACAACTTTGAAGACAGTCGGACGCGAAACCTCGACTGGCAGAGCCCGTCTTTCTACTCACACCTTCAGGGCTACAAGATCCGACTTATTGTTTATGTTAATGGCCAGGGGACTGCAAAAGGGACGCACGTATCTGTATATGCCTGTCTGATGCAGGGAGAATTTGACAACCATCTCTCATGGCCATTCCGAGGCGAGATTACCATCCAGTTGTTGAACCAGCTAGCCGACCGAAACCACGCTACCGGTATGGTCCGCTTCACAGAGCGAACCCCGGACGTGTACACCTGCAGGGTGAACTGTGACGAGAGGGCGGAGAAAGGCTGGGGCCAGCTGAAGTTCATTGCCCACGCCGACTTGGGCTACAACTCCGTCAAAAATCGACAGTACCTCAAGGACGACTGCCTCCAGTTCCGAATCACCAGAGTCAAACTAATCTAAAGGAAATTCCGTTATGCTTATCATTTCTTTCCTCTTTTTCACTCTCTGATAACAAGTCTGTACATGCATCAGTGTACTTTTCTGCTTTTCGCACTCAGTGATTTTCCACCTAAATCTCGACTCTTTGTTTGTTTGTTTGTGTTAATTAATTAGTTTTGTAACTCCGCTATTCACGGACTCCTACCGCCCTGTCCTACCTTAGTGTATCCCAAGCTATGATTACATGTTGTTGCACATGTAGTGGTCTGTTGATTGGATTTGCAAGACTGAAGTGCTGTGTTTGCATACTTGCATTGTAGTAAACAGCGGCCAACTGGTGGGTGTACAGCCCTTGCCTGCAATAACTAATCAGCATAGCAGAGTATTTTTTTACCTTGTAAGGTCACTGCGACTGTGGTAGGTATGGCTTAGGTAAACACACTTGCGTAGCCTCATCCTGAATATTCCTAAAACGATGGAGTGCCTGTTCTTTATCTTATGTGAGTGACATTCAGGGGGTGCTGAGGACGTAATTGTGCAGGCCAACAGAGTTCTCAGGCGCCGAGGAAAGGCAGTGGATCTACACTTCTTGCAGCTAATCTTTAGGCTCGTTCCCAGGCTCCACTTCCCAGCTTTTCACTGTGTGAGAAAAGCTGGGGAGTGAAGCCTGGGAACAACGCTAGGTACAGGCTATGGAATTTCATATTTGGGTTGATGATATAAGTAAGGTATGCATGCTTCATTTCAAATAATTAGCAGAACATACCTGCATTAGCATCTAGAATTATGTGAATGCACCTCACCTCGTGAGGCCCTGCCTCATCTTTTTTCTGTTCAATTTGCACTCCTGTGCTGAATGTAAGTGTGAGTAGTGCTAATTTGGCTAATTTCACAAAACCATACACTCTTCCTATGAATGTGACGTACTTCACGTGATTACATCATCCAGATTAATAAACCATTAGGGGTAAAAGTAGTCACTAGCTAAATGGAGCAACTGTGCTATGAAAAAGATGAGAAATTGAGAACATGGATGTTTGCTTATTTTTTGTGCTTACATGCCATGAAAAAAGCTGGACTGGAGACTGAGCAGGGCTGCCCCTGGCCTTTGCAATGTGACATTATCCCTCTCACACATATTCACACACACACACATAAAGGTTGGAGATGCGAAGGAGCCAGTGCGCAAGGGAGTCCGCTCGCTGTTCAGGGAAATCTGCAGCTTCTACCCTCCGGTAAAGCTCTTCACGTTTGTGCTAGACGGGCTGAAGTCCAAGAACGCAAGACAGAGAACTGGTGAGTATACCAGCCATGTCCCCAGGCCATGTCAAATACTTAGCCCAAGGCCGCTTCAACCTGATTTGCTCTTTTGCCGGCCAAATCTGCATTCAGATAGGGTCGGTAGGTCAGCTTGAAATAAAATTAGCATGACGTAATTTTTGTCGTCTGAATCCAAGACATTTAAAGTACCATTCCTCTGTGATTCCGCAAAAGCTTTACACTGGACGAAATCAGGCCGTTTTACTCCCAGGCTGAAACTATCAGACCGCCAATGCACTACAATAATAGTGTTACATAATATTTTTATGTTTATAGCGTCAAGATTCCATGAACCCCGTAGACGCTTTCCTTATATGGCATGTTAGCAGCTCTACTCTACGAGATGTGTATGTATGGAATTAGATGCTCCTACTTCCCTATGGGGTTCATGGGCTCCTGATAGCGTTGAGGAAAGTTTTGGGTCAGTCGGACCAGGAGCTCCTGGTCGGACTCATGAAGCAGTTGCAGTGGCCTAAGTCCAAGATACCAGTACCAGTTGAACACCACACACATATTCAGGCTAGGCCCTGCTAAACAGCCCAAGAGGAAATCCTTGGGTATCTCCCAGCATTAATGGCATACCTACTCCTGCAGCCCCTAACCATGGTGGTACACAGAAACCCTGACATTATCACACATAACACACAGACAACATAAACATCAAACGTCTTTAGTACGTAGTACAAATTCTATTCTTAGCTTTAGTACTAGACTTTTTAAGGCCCTTAATCCCCCAGGCTAAATCTGGGTGATGAAGGCCTGGGTATGAGCCATATGCATGCACACAATATAACACTCACACACACACACACCTGCACACACACCCCCGCAAACACATGCACACACACACACACAGAGTGCCTGGAGACCCTCAGTGAGCTGATTCAGAACAATGGCATGATCGTGTGTGGCTCCAGTCCCCAGAAGACTGCACCACTCATAGCTTCCCAGATCTCCGACAGAGACAACGCAGTGAGATCGGCAGCCCTCAACACCATGGTCATCATCTACGGCAACATCGGAGAGGCTGTGTTCAAGTTCACCCATCAGGTAGGAATGGTTACCTGTAGCCTCATTCTAGTAGCCATGGCTGCAAGATAAAATCTGGGCGAGGAAAGCCTGGGTATGTGGCTATGTGCAACTGGTTAAGAGAAGTGTGTGTGTGGAGAGACGTTCTGCCTAGCCTCGTACCCAGGCCTCCCCTCGCAGGTTTTTTTGCAGCCGTGGAAAAACGTGCGGGGAAGCGCATTTTTCCATGGCTGCGAAAAATGAGCCCAGGTCAAGATTTTAATACATCCACATCTCTACTCGCCCGCTATCTTCACTTGGCAGTGCAGTTACCCTCAATCACACTCACAACTAGAGCTGATGAGGCAAAAACCAACTCCTTCTCCTATAGTATTTGCAACCGACTGTAAATAAAAGTGGGTGTATAACCATCTAATTTAGCGTCTAAACGTTATTGTGAATTTACAAACCACTCCACCATTCCTTCCCCAGCTCTCTGAGAAAGAGGCTAGTCTCCTGGAGGAGAGGATCAAGCGTTCTGGCAAGAAGCCTCAACCTGTGCAGCAGCCAGCTGCTGCCCAACCTGCCCCGCCTACCACTGAGACTCCGCCCACTTCAGAGGAACCGGCTGAGCCAGAGAAAAGGACCTACAAAGCAAAGTAAGTTCTAGCTATAGACCTCTATCCATTGAGGGGTAAAGGTACGCACTAAATGGAGGAAATACAAGAAAACGTGCTTTGATATAGATTTCTTACATGAAAACATAAGAACAAGTTTGTTTCCCTGTAATTTTGTTTGCTTCCAGCACTTTTACATTACATCATAATGGGTAATGCATATTGTATAAGAATATGTACGTACACATGTGTATCACTGCAGTCTTCTGGTAACCCAGGGCTCTCACTACTGTAGTATTTTGTAGGACAAATATTTCATGAATTATTGCTCATGTGGGATGACCAGTTGGAGCAAAGCTAGAGAAATATAATACCAAGTGTGGTAGTATACGTAGTATGTTACTGATGCCAATGATTGCTCGCTTGTAGTGACTAAAATTGTCACTTTCAATCAACGGATTGGATGCAGAAGTAGCGCAGAGCCTCCACTACAGCAGAGCACCAGAGAGCCACAGTACCCAGACACGTGGTTGTTTGCAATTACTGCACTAAGTCACTTTGGTCACGCCCCTCAAAAGTCGGGCAGTGTATTCTAGTATCCCCAGACTGTTCTTCGGCACCAGGCCAGTAGCAGTCTGGGCACGAGACTCTAGATACAAGTACTTCTTCCTCCAGTCCTTAGGCCAAGAGCCAGATTACGGAGAAAAGTGGAAGTGCAAAGTTGAGATACATTCCACTAACCAATAACACTAGGTCTGTCTAATTATTCTTTTCCCACCCAGACTTCCTGGAGACCTGAAGCCCTCCTCCAGCACAGAGGCACTGCCGACTGCTTCCGATGTCAAACAAGAGCGGGCCTCCCCTCCCCTCCCCGCCCAGCCACAGCGCCCCCCGGGACCCTTCCAGATCGACATGCAGAAGTACGCTGTGCCCTCGTCCAGGAGGGCCAATGGGGGTCTGAGGCTGCAGAAGGTGGACCACTCACTGCTCTACGAGCCAGATATCCAGATGCCCAATTTCGCAACGTCACGGTGGGTTCTGTTGAGTAGCATAGCCTCCATCCTAAGCCTGCCTACAGGGCTTCATTTAGGGGGGCGTATCTTTGTCCTTATTAGGAAGGCTTTCCTACTCTGAGTCTATGATATAAAAGATGAATTAAAGCCTTGCGAAAAAATGCCAGCTTGTACTTTCCTTGTGCTTCCAACACTTTTAATCACCATTACATCATGGATAAAGGTCTATTGCAGTAGCTTTGCGAAAAAAGCTGTGAGGGGAGGCCTGGGTACAAAGCTACTATTGCAGTACACACACTCATATACATGTACATACACACACACCACCCCACACATACAGGCTTGTGGCCAACCCTCCTGCTCCAGTGACCATCTCCCCAGCCCGCATGGCCAGCACTTCCGCTGCCATCAACTTCATCATCTCTCAGATCACCAGCTCTGACAACCCTGCCAGCTTGAAGGCCCTCAGACAGGTGTGTGTGTGTGTGTGCTGTGTGTGTGGGTGTGTGTGTGTGTGTGTGTGTGTGTGTGTGTGTGTTTGTGTGTGTGTGTGCGTGTGTGTATGTGTGTGTGTATCGTATTGTCTGACTAAGCAACTAATCCGATGATAAAGACATTTACCCTGCATGTTACATAGTAAATGTTAAGGAGTAGCACAGCGAAGTTCTGTTTCCTATCAAAAGCTGCATGGTCTCTCATTGGTCAGCCTATATAGATAGACAGACAGACAGACACACACACACACAGCATGTAGCAAGCATTATGAAGTAGCACTGTTACCGCCAACTACCTCATTGACAGTCAAGCCTGTCTGACCTCCTTTGACTGATGATAACATAGGCAATACTAGTATAAGTGTCATGTGACTATCACACCCTCCCCAGATCGAGGTGGTGATCTCCACCCCCTCCCAGCGGGTGGCCATGAGGCCCCACATCGACCAGCTCCTGCGGGCGGTGCTGATGCAGATGAGGATGAACTTCACCACGCCCCTGGCCAAGGCCAATGACCGCCAGTCCCAGCAAGAGGTCAGGCTTCCCCAGCCTCATTCCCAGTCTCCATTCCATGCATGGTGTACAAACTTTATTCATTCCCGGGCCTGGACTGCAAACTTCCAGTAGCTTTCACTGTTCTCATGCTACATATAATGATGTAACTTGGCACATGTGATAAGTACAGACGCACAGACAAATGCGGAAAAAGTAATCTTAGTACCAGCTGAGTGTGCACTTCGTGCGTGCCCGGCTGGTAAAAAAAATTATAGGCCTGGGAACGAATCAAGTTCTGCCTGTGCTCCAAGCCATTTCTGTGTTCTATCTATATTTTATATCTATTATTGTTACTATGGTAACACATGTAAGTTGTTGTTTTTTATTGTCTGATTTGGTGCATGTAATGACCTTTCCCTCCTCACCAGGTGATGGAGCTAGGCAAGAAGCTCACCTCCTGCCTTGTGGCTGTAAGTTAGCCTCATACATACCACGGTTTGTGGGCCTACCTCAGGTTCAGCCCGTGCGTCGTTCCTAGGCCTCCCTTCATTACCTAGACCATTAGCTGCCTGATGAGCCAGGTTAGCACCCATCGATCTCCCAGCTTTTATCGCACAGTGTGATAAAAGCTGGGGAGTGGAGCCTGGGAATGAGACTAACCTTGGTATATGGCCTCATTCCAGATGGAAGGCATCATGTGTACCATACTTTCCGTACGGGGAGCCTAGGAACGAGGCTAAGTGAAGGCTGGGTATACCTACCGAGAGTAGATATAAGGTGTATGTATATACAGTACTTTGTTGCCAACTCCTTTTTGTGGGCTTTCTGTTTGCTATCAGTGGCATCAATGGCTTCAACCTGAGCACTGCATGGATGTAAACACCCCTAGGGGCATTCCTTGGGACTCCACCGTGGCTTTCCTCCCACACAACCTCCCATCTACCACTGACTGTTATATAGTTTGAGATTGCTTTAATAGGCTATGTACTTGTTTCATCATCCCTGCCCATCCCAAGTAAATTATTTAGCTTGGCTTTAAGGTGGCGATGGAGTGGCAGTCCCGGGTAGAAAACGAATATTATTCCATCGCATATTTCGATCGTATCCACGTGTTCCAAGCACTATATCTCTGAACTTGCGCTGTGTGAGGCTTCTATGCAGCACATACATGTATGAGCCCCGCCCTTAACGGAAGTTCAGAGATATACTACTTTGAACACACGGATGCAATCAAAATACACGATGGAATAGTATTTGTTTTCTACCCGGGACTGCCACAAATGATCTGTTCACACATTATACACTTGTGTTCCGCAGTATCCAACTAGCTTTGTAGCCGCTTTTTTTTCGCTTACAGAAAAAAAAAAGCAGCAAGCAAAAAATTGCTGGGACAGCTGTTTACAAGGCTAGCCTTTGGCACTTCTCACTGTTTCTTTGCAATGGACCCTTTACCATTATGATGTAATGGATAAAATACAGGAAAATGTGTAAACAAGCATGTTCTTATGTTTTTGGGCAAGAAAACCACATCAAACCACATGTTTGCTTGTATTTTCTCCATTTAGTGCTCACTTTTACCACCACCCCCCCCCCCCCCCCCATTACATCATGATGGTAAAGGATCCATTACACACTATAAACCATGCACACACACACACACCAGGTATTCAGTGAGGCAAGCCTGGCCTCGGTGGCCAGCCAGGATAGCCTGATTGAGGTGGAACACGACGTCATGAGCTACCTGGTGGACGAGAGGCTGCTCAAACTGGATGAGGTGGCACAGCTCATCCGCTCCTTCAACTACCTCATGCTGCGTCTCTGTGAGAACTGTGACAAGACGGCTCTCTTTGGGTCAGTGTGGTCTTTACTTTCATAATTTACTGCTTTTTACACCAATAAGATTTCCCATAGAGTATGCATTAGAGGAGCTAGGTAGGAGTGTTATAGCCTGAGCCTCAGTTTCAGGCTTCCCTCCCACACGCTCAAAAAATGTCTGAGTGCTTGGGGGGAGAGCCTGATAACGAGGCTAGACCTCCAGTCCAAGCTGCTTTTTTTTTTTGAGAGAGAGAGAGAGAGAGAGAGAGAGAAAGTGGGGGTGGAGCCAGAGAGTGATGTTATGACGACTAGTGGATGTATCTGGATTAGCATAGAGCAGGCCTATTTGTGGAAACAGGAGCGCGTAATTAATGACGTGAGAACTCTTTCTTTCACTTCTCACGTCATTATGCACCCCCTCCCCATTGGGTACTTTTCTAACTGAAACACTGCCACCATCAGGGCAGTAAGAGAGAGAAATACAACTTCACATGCAGAAAATGATTAGTACACAACAGAGTCCATCAGTCTGTAATATGACATTTCAACTCGATGTCATGTACGACCCATACTTTTGATGGTCTCCTTGCACCCACATATACACTGTAAGACCATAGTAATTAACAGTCAATCCCACTTTATCATTTCCACCAGGAGTGGGCAAAAGCTAATTGGTTGAGGGGAGCGGGGGGGGGGGGGGGGAGACAAAAGCAGATTGGAAGACATTTGGGGAGGGGAGCGTACATACAATGAGCAGCATTCACTTTTGAAGGGCTGAAATTGCCATCCCTTGGTATTAATACTGAAACGGTGGTGGAACAATTTTATACGCTTTTATTGGAAAACTTGTAAAATCATTTAATATTTTCTTTCTATGTCTTTCCTGGACCAGCTCCCTGCTGCAGGTCCTGCTGAAGTCAGTCAGTGCCGACGGTTCCTCCACCAAGCTCACTGAAATGGCAATGAAGGTACTATTAAGCATGACTTGTGATCCTTGCTTGTTGGATAAACCAACAGTGTCTCTTTGTGGAGCCTGGCAACATGGCTGCCTTCCTTCGTTGTCTGAGAACTGCAGCTGTCCTCACCCACGCACCCTTCTACCCTACGCGTCACGCATGTGAGAAAATGTACCAGGCCCACAGCTGCTCGCTAGAGTGAAAGTGCACACGTGGACCTGGGAACGAGGCTAGATTATTCCTATACTGGTATAACTACTGGTGCGCATCAGGTCAAAAATGTATATAGCTACTTGCCCTCATCACTACACGTGTGTGTTGTATGAACATAATTATAGCCACAGTTTCACACGATTGGCTGTATCAGTGACCAATTCGCTGAATTGGTCACCAATTCACAATACTACTTACCGATTTGCCTGAATAGGTCACTGATTTGCTGAATCGGTCACTGATTCGCTTGAATTGCTCACCGATTGGCTGAATTGCTCACCAATTTGCTTGAATCAGTCACCAATTCACTGAATCGGTAACCAATTCGCTGAAAAGGTCACCAATTCGCTGAATTGGTCACCAATTTGCTGAAAAGGTCACCAATTCGCTTAAATTGGTCACCGATTCGCTGTATCACTTACCAATTCCCCTAAATCGGTCACCAATTCGCTGAATCGGTCACTGATTCGCTGTATCACTCACCGATTCAGTTCCAATTAACCGAAATACAGTGTGTCCCCAATTAAGCGAAAACGGAAAGTAATGTAAGGGACTGCAAAGTATAAAGTGTGGGCCACTGTAATTTAGTGACCTCTGTAGTATGACTCAGCTGCATGCAAAGCAGTTGTGAATTCAATTTAGTGATACCTGCAGCTGCTATCAAAACCAGCTGTTACTTTCAGTTCTGACAGAAATTGCTTCTGTATTTGTTAGTTAGCACTGAGTATCAGTTACAAGCAGAATGAATACTACGGTTGCTGAAGCAAATGCTCGTGCAACGGATGGTGGAAGATTCCAGTTCACAAAGGTACTTGGACAAGGAGGATTTGGGACTGTGTTACTAGCTAAAGACCTGCATAACAATTTGAAACCAGTAGCAATCAAGTGTGTGAAGACCAATGCCAGGGTAAATCCAACGTTGTCGTTTCTCGGTTTGGGGCAAGGCAGTGATCGGCAATTGCAAGAGGCCTGGCAGGAGGCACAAATGTTGCAAAGCCTAAGACATCCAAATATCATTGGATTCACCAAAGCATATAAATTTAAATCAGATGGGCATCAGGGTATTGCAATTGTGACTGACTACTGTGGCGGTGGAGATCTTCACGTTTATCTTGAAGGTAATAGGGCAGCACGAAGTTCTGACGCATGGCGGCAGCAACGCTTACGCTGGTTCAAGGAGCTAGGTAATGGCCTTAACTTCATCCACTCCAATGGTGTCTCACACCGAGATCTTAAGCCAAAAAATGTACTCATCACCGCTAAAAAGACGTTGAAAATCGCAGATGTTGGCCTTGCCAAGCCTTTATGGGATGCCCAAAGCAGTATTCTATCGCAACAAGGTGGTGTAGATCAGACCTTTCAGCAGTACATGAGCTCGATTGCTGGTACACCGCTGTACATGGCCCCTGAGGTATATGATAGCCACTATAACCAAGAAAGTGATATCTACTCTCTTGGTCTCATGTTTGTGGTGATGGCAGAGATCCCCATTCCTTTGGCCCCAGTGGCAAAGTGGGGTACAATGTCTGATATACCGTTAGGCTGGCTGCAACACGAGCAGCGAGCTGTTCAACAGCTCAATGCAAGTCAGTTACTTTCAATCAACACTGCTACTCCCGGTGAAGTGAAGCTCTTCAACCGTATGCTTGTGTATGACTACCATAATCGTCTTACAGCCAGTAACGTCGTCCAAGAGCTAGCAACCCTGGGAGCAAGCTCTTCTCCTATTCAAGTTGAAGATTCCCAACCCGAATCATCCTCGTGTTGCACATAATTTTATGTTTAAAATTTTGCTTAGGTGCGTGTACATCCTGATTGCTTGGATAAAATATTGTACAGCTGACATGTAATATTAACATTATACTGGATACTGCTAACCCGAATCATCCTCGTGTTGCACATAATTTTATTTAAAAATCGTTTAAGATGCGTGTACATCCTGATTGCTTGTATAAAATATTGTACAGCTGACATGTAATATTAATATTAGTACATTATACTGGATACTGATAACCCATGCTTATTAATTTTGACCTCTACAATATTATTGCCGAATACAGAGAGGCCATAATTGTGATATATGGGCTCAGATCGTTAATATTTGTGGGTCCCCTCCCTGGGGGTAAGGTAATCGTTCAAATGGCATCTCTGGCAGTTACATGGATGCCATCTTTGAACCTGGGGCACACGAAGAGTCAGAGATCTGGACAAGCCTACCACACAGTTTTACCAAGGAAGGCTTACTACAGCTGCCAGGTTAGTCGAGTTTGTGTAGCCTCAGTATAAGTAAGGATATCAGCGCTAGAAGTGGACAGCCTGTCTCTCCATTCTCCCGTAGCAGCCATGGCTGATCCTTGAAAATGTGTTGCAGATCAATCTCCCAAATTTTTTCGTAGCTTCTCCAGCAACATTGCTATGCATGGTTCTGTGTTAATCGTTAATATTCTCGCAACTGGCTGGCTTGCAAAAATACCTCTGCCACACGACTGTTGCTTACATGCTGGCTATAGATTATGTTGCAGGAGTACCAAAGTGTTTTCTCTTGTTCCTATATACACTTACAAGAGAAAATCTCATTCCTGCAAATGCATATATGACTAGCAGATAATCAGGAGCTGATTAGCAGATGTGACCCCCCCTTGTAAGGAGAGCTATAGAAAACCACATAGTTCCAATCACAGGAAGATAATCTAATCTGATAGTCACTAGAATTAGTGTCCCTTATAGCTAGAAGGGGAAGTTTGTTGCTCACTGGAAGATGGGACTTGAATTGCAGGATTGGATTATCAAATTAGAATGTGGGACTGGAAATTGGATTGGCTCCTGAGCCAATGTCGGCATATCCAACTCCTCTTTGGCTATTGTAGCAGGAATTGATATTTGGGCAAGCGCATCCCCACACTAGTATGTTCAATGTCCAGTACGTCTGTCTGTCACATACGATATACCATTTGCACATCCAATCCAACATTCGAAAATGTTTCATACCGCAAGCGTATCAATATATCGTAATTGTTTGCATATACTGCAATGTAATGGCAGTCCTGGTAACTGTACATGTTATAGGGGATGCCATCTTCGAACCTGTGGTCTTACATAGCCAGACTCTCGACGAAAAAATGAGTCTTGTCAACTGCCTATATATGACTTGTTCTTAGACCCACAATAAGTATGTGTGAACTACAGCATTTATGATACATCGCGTTTATTGCAGGGTGTTATGTAAACAGTCCCGCTACTGTACTGTCGAGAGAGAGAGATATTTACTTAATATCTTGTAATAAATAAATTTGAGAGTCTGGCTATGTAAGGCTATCAAATCTGTTATTATACAGTTTTACTAAGGAAGGCTTACTCAGCTGCAAAGGTAGTAAGCGATTGTGTAGCCAATGTTGTCGATAATACCATACTCACACGTTGTTAGGTGCATTTCGCTTATAAGCGCATATTCACTGATAGGCGCTGGTTTGATTCTGTTATTATTTATTAAGTGCACCTTTATAGATAGTTTCGTGTGACTACTTTATAGACGTGGTGCTCTAGAACGATACTCTCGAATCGAAAAGAGAATTCCTATTCCAGCCTATTCTTTGACAGCGACCGTACATACTTCAAATAAAGCACACTCCAATTTAATATTCATATTTAAGCGCACCTCGTCGTTAGGTGCACAGCACCTCACTATTAGGTGCTCGTTTCCTTCCTGTGGAAGTACAGGTGTATGCGCTTAACAACGCATGAGTACGGTATACCCACTCAGGCGGGTTTTCCAATGCAGGCGTGCAGGAATTTTAATGACATTAAAACCAGTTACAACGGAAGTGCACGCCCCTTGGTGGCCAAGAACCCTCTATGGGAATATGCCGCAGATGCAACTGACAGCTACACTTACGCACAAATACTTGCTCATGCTCACGTTCATGCGCAGGAATGTAAAGCAATCTTAGTACCAGCCAAATATGCACCTGGCAGGTAAAAATGATAGTGACCTCCTTCTTTGATATCTGCATGATATCTGCATAATATACCAATAGTATGAAGTAGTGTATGAGTAGTGTTCAGTAGTATCCCTCCCTCCGCTCCCCCAGTGTCTATGGAAGATCACCCGCCAGCTGCCCCAGCTCCTCCCCTCCCTCAAAGTGGACCAGCTCCTGCGAGAGGTTCACCTTTTCTTCCACGGCTACACCCAATTGGTGCCCGCCCCTACCCCCAACGACACACCCTACCGTACCGTCAAGACCGTTCTGTTCCACCTCACTAACCTCATTGGAACAGAGGTGGGCAGTGTGCTAGTTACGTTTATATTGACCATTAACACGCAGTGCAAGAGTTTTGATAATGCAAGCTTGAGTATTATTTGAGAGCCCCAAACATCGGGGTCCCTGGAACACATGACCTAACCCCTCAACATGATGAAAATGTAGGAGGAGAAGACTGCCTTAAATCCGCTTACTTTAGCTTATTCCCATACCATTTGGATATTTTGGTGAAACTGTAATCCGACTCACCTGCAGGTCCTGGATCACCTGACCCTGATCAAGGACGCCAAGTCCTCGCGGGTGACCCAGTACGTCAAGAAGACCCTGGCCAAGAAGAGACTGAGTGCGGAGAAGGCGGGAGCAGGACGGGGAGAGGGTGGGGTGGACGGTGACGTGGGGGAGGCAGGGAAGGGAGCTTCCTCTTCCACCAAAGCTGTGCAGCCAGGTTCACAGAGCTCTAAGGTACGACATAGCCTCGTCCCCGGCCTCTCGTGTGCGTTTTATTTGCTGCTGGAGAGCCTGGTACTTTCTCATATGTTTTAACTTACTTACACATGTACTTGTGTGTGGGTAGGGACCGCTCGAAAGACGGTTGCACTTCTTATGAGAACTTTTACTCCTCGAAAACTAAAGTTGTGGCTTGAACTGCGAAAATTGTAATATCCTTGAAACTACAATAAGCTTGGCTCCACCATATATATCTGCGATCCTCAACAATTATTTTGCTGTAGGTCGATCCGTGAAAATTTTGGGCCTCAAAATGTTTTCGCTATACAGTACATATAGAGCTAGCCTCGTCCCCAGGCCACACACCCCCACGAAAGAGGGGTTGTGTGGCCTGGGGACGAGGCTAATATAGACCACAAATATTGGCCTCGCTATGCTGGGGCAAGGAATGCTAGGAACCTTTAGAGGTTCACTAATGAGGCTCTCTGATGTGAAGCCGTCTGATACCTCTCTCCTCCCGTTCTCCAGCTGCAGCAGCCCTCTCCCTTTGCCAGTGCGTCTCTCCCCCCGGGGGTCAGCCAGACCATAGCCGAGATCTACAAGAAGATCAGTGCTCCGGAGACCACCAGAGAGGTCAGTCCGGCTAGCTACAGGTGGGAAATTTTGTGGAGGCTCACACTGCTGGTTGGGGTAGAGTGCACGTGGCAGACCTAAACAGCAGCCTCATTCCCAGGCCTCTTCCACGGCTGTTGTTGTCTCTTGCAGTGAAAAAGCAGTGGGAGTTTTCGTACTGCAAGTAACCGAAGCTGGGAGAACGAGGTACCCTTGTTCCCAGGCCTCCGCTCCAACTTTTGTCACTTGCAACATGAAAAGCACGCCAGAACGAGGCTAAGTGGAGTGTGCATTGCCTTTAAGCCGCAGTATATAATATGCTATGATTACTCAACAGTTTCTTCTGTCCACAGACTTCCATACCAATGAGTGCATTCTATTTCCAGTTAACAGTTTTCGAGTGATTAACTCCTGTTCTCCCCCCCTCCCCACACACATGCACACGCACACATACACTCACACCCACACACACACACACACACACGCACACACACACATCCCTCTAGGGTATGCTTGAGCTGTACCAGTTCAAGCAGCAGCACCCCTCGGTCGACCTGGCCTCCCTGCAGAGTAGGACCACCAGGTTCTTTCAGGCCTACATCGAGAGGGGGCTCAAGAGCATTGAGTGCGAGCTCTCGGCCTCTGGGGAAGGCAAGGAGTCGGGTTGATGAAAATATTAATGGGCGCAATCCACCATACTGTTGTTAAGTGATAAAGGCCTGGGTGGAGGACTGAGATAGAGACTAGTAGATGACACAACCTTTGACCTTTTCTGTGTGATGTCATCACAATGACATTATTGCTCACTAATTACTAAAATTTGTAGTTCACTTTTTTCGCTGAACCTAATCTCTGCTTAGCCTCGTTCCTAGGCCATGTGGTAAAATTTGAAAAGAGCCTGTGAACGAGGCTAATCTCTGCTTAGCCTCGTTCCTAGGCCATGTGGTAAAATTTGAAAAGAGCCTGTGAACGAGGCTAATCTCTGCTTAGCCTCGTTCCTAGGCCATGTGGTAAAATTTGAAAAGAGCCTGTGAACGAGGCTAATCTCTGCTTAGCCTCGTTCCTAGGCCATGTGGTAAAATTTGAAAAGAGCCTGTGAACGAGGCTAATCTCTGCTTAGCCTCGTTCCTAGGCCATGTGGTAAAATTTGAAAAGAGCCTGTGAACGAGGCTAATCTCTGCTTAGCCTCGTTCCTAGGCCATGTGGTAAAATTTGAAAAGAGCCTGTGAACGAGGCTAATCTCTGCTTAGCCTCGTTCCTAGGCCATGTGGTAAAATTTGAAAAGAGCCTGTGAACGAGGCTAATCTCTGCTTAGCCTCGTTCCTAGGCCATGTGGTAAAATTTGAAAAGAGCCTGTGAACGAGGCTAATCTCTGCTTAGCCTCGTTCCTAGGCCATGTGGTAAAATTCGAAAAGAGCCTGTGAACGAGGCTAATCTCTGCTGTACTTGAACCACACCACAAATGCAGTACTTATTCCATCCCTGAAGTATGCATCACTAGAAATGTTGACAAATTGTATAGCATATGTACTGATTAAGTCTAGAAACCTGCTGTAGTATTACTTAGCTACTAGTAGTATGTAATAGCATCAGGATTCTTCTCATTTCCGTCCGCAGCTCCTCTCGGAGACTCCTCATTTGCAAATTCTCTGAAATCAGGTTTGTTAACAGTACATGCATGTACATGTAATTGCTGTAAGTCTGGAGAATTAGGGTGGTGTGTGTATACTGGCTATAGAAGGATTGTTAACCAATACATTAAGTTTTACTTGTATAGGTGATAATTATGCTCCTTTTATATATTCAACAATGGCTGCAGCTATAACATGAACTGTGATATGTGATTAATACAGGTACATGAGTTCAAGTAGGGAGCTTACAATTATATTTGCTTTATTTGTGCATTTACGTTGCCCATTGCTCATGTAATTATTCCTATGCATGCTGATTTAATATCTGATTACATCCTCCAACGCTTCCCCCCCCCCCCCCCCCCCCCCCACACACACACAGATGAGTGCAAGGAGCATGAGAGGTCACTGGAGGCCATTCGGCTCAGGGCAAGTCGACTCATGAACATCGATGTAATTCACATTGCTATTCACTGTGGTTTTACTCTGTAGCAGTTACTGTTACCAATCTGGGTTGCATACCTTGAATAGCAAGGACATCTTTTCAATCTCTACTCTACGAGTGACAGTGGTGTAGCAAGAAATTGAGTGCTACCCGGACACGGGCTAGGCACAGTGATGTACATGTAGAGTTCCTTGCACTGCAAATTGTGTAACCTCCGCTTGAAGTGTGGAAAGTTTTAATGTACAGTTGTCAGGTAGCGCCACTTTGGTTGTCTTGTCTTCAGCAGCATCAATAGCACTGGCAGAAGAATTTCTTCTCATAAAGCAGCTGGAATAATCTGTTTTGCTACGATCTCTGCGATGGCTGCCACACCTATTTTGTAGGATATAACACTACTTTTCCCGGGTACAGGCACAGCTTGGCCTAGGTGTAGCTTCTCCACTGAGGAGTGAAAGGGAAAGTTTTACAATTCACTCTTCTATTCAGGCCTTCCCCACCCCAGCTTTTATCTCACATCTTGCTGATTTTTTTTCACATGCAATGTGGGATAAAGCTAGCCTTGTCCCTAGGCTCTCTGCGTGTTTCTTACTACAGTGAAACACGCACGTCGGCCTGGGAAGGATAAAAGCTACAATTAAGGATAAACAATGTACCCAATTCTTAAAACGTGTACATTCTACAGTGGGAGTCCAAAGACAAGCCCGCCACTCCAAAGGGTCTGAGCCGTACAGAAGCGCCACCTGTGGACTCGGCTCCGAGACCACCAGTTGCTGATGAGAACAAGGTGGGTACAGTGTCGGTCTATCATGTGGTACGACCCTGTAGCTGTTTGCAGCTTGGCATGGATCTAGCCACGTTCCCTGGTCTCCCCATTCTGTAGGAATTATAGGGCTGTACAGGGTATATTAACAAACATGTAGATATTAATGTGGGCAACCACTACCGAGGTGGCTTGTCTTTCACCGGAGATACCACAACCATCAAAATTTGTAAGAGTAACTTAGTATTGCAAAGCTAGTAAACCTGCATGGAGTGGAGGCCTGAATGAAGTTCTTGGGATGAAGCTACTGAACAGACCCTCAACACGCACCCCATTGGAAAATTCGGAAAGGCAGGAAGGTCTCGAAAATGAGCACTGCAACATAGCCTCGTTCCCAGTTTTCCACTCCCAGCTTTTTTGCGCATGTTTTTACAACATGTATAAAAAAAAACTGGAGGCTTTTTTGCTAGCTTCGTACCACAGCTGCGAAATAAAATCTGGGTGTGAGTACGCGGCTAGCCATTACAGCATTCATAGCAGCTGGCAAGAGTGCATAAAAAGCTTTCCCTGCGGGGGAAGTTTAATTATGCGCTCTTGGGGAAAGTTGAGTGTATGCGCACTTGATAGCAGAGGACTGTAGGGAATCTCAACATGTGCACATTAAATAACTGGGGAAGTACAAGTTAACAGCCTACTGTCTTTTTCAGTGATACTGCAAATTATCTCCGCTAACATTCCGGTGGAGCGGTGTGACCAGACCCTCCGAATTTTCCGATGGTGTGTGTGTTGAGAGTCTGGGAACGAGACTACTGACTCTGTTTTCTCTCTCCACCGCAGCCCTCCCTCCCTCGACCCAAAACCCAGTCCCAGTTGAGGCCCCCGGGGAGTAGCAAGCCAGGGGGAGGCTCGCTTGACCTGGACAGCCTCAAAAAGAGACTAGACAGACTAAAGGGGTCTACTTAGCAACCATGTTGTTGCAGAAGTTGGCCTAGCTATCGTGCTATATGTACATTTATGTGTAGTCTATGTAGCACCATCACAGTGATGTTTAAATGTTACAGTGCCTAATGATATTATGTGAGGCCTGCAAAATTAATTTGATATAAACGACACTACACTGGCACATATATAATAGCCACGCCCATTTCCCCAAAGTCCTCACGTGAGGTCAGGTGCCCCCCCCCCCCTCGCATATCAAATGGCGAATGTTGAAGAACGAGGTCCTTGCCAAGAGGAGCTGTCTGTAGTCGGTCTACCAAAGGCGGCTACTCAAAAAGAACTGAGCTATGAACGCGGGGGGTTTGAGTGTGAGTTGGTTCAGCCTCCCCCAGCGGCACTATTGCAGACAGAATGTTCTATTTGTTTGCAAATATTGCGCGAACCCCATCTTATCAGCTGTTGTGGACACAGTTTTTGTCGACGATGCATCGAGCGCATTGAAAAAGGTGGCAAGGTTTGCCCTCTTTGTAACTCGGGTGATTTCTCGCTCATGCACAACAAGGGTTTGGAGCGATCGTTGAAAGAACTTGAAGTTCGGTGTAAGTACTCCACAAGTGGATGTGAATGGACGGGGAAGCTTGGATCCTATGAACGGCATCTAAACACAGAGCCTGACGCTGAGCATCAGTTAGAAGGCTGTGGTTTTGTTGCGATTGCTTGTGTTCACAGTTGTGGAGAGCTTATTCAACGACGTCTGCTTGCCAGCCATCAGGGTGACAAGTGTCCTAAAAGACCTTATAGCTGTGACTACTGTCGAGAGTACGAGTCTGTATTTGATGATGTCACCAACAACCACTGGCCAGAGTGCAGATGCTACCCTCTCTCCTGCCCCAACCACTGCAAACCGTATGCCATTGAGCGGCAAAACCTCGAGCAGCACCTGAACATAGACTGTCCCCTTACAGTAGTCACCTGTGACTTCCACTATGCCGGTTGTGAGGTGCAGCTCCCTCGTAAAGACATGCCAGCTCACCTCCAGGAGAATTTCTGCCATCTTTCCCTCCTGGCTACCATAAATCAGAAACTTGCTCAGGAGAACCAAACACTAACCAAGAAGCTACTTGAGAGAAATAAACACATGACTGCTTTGGAAGAAGCATCAACATTGATGAGACAAGAAATTAATCAGCTTAGAGAAACCACCTCTACAGCCAAAAGTGAAGTTGAAGAAATTTTGAAGCAGCAGGACCAAGTTCAATCAATGCTAAGAAAAGAAATTGATCAACTCAAAGCCAAAGATGAAGCTGCTTCAATCAAAGAACTAAAATGTAATCAAGATGAATCACAGATAACAGTTGACAGACTGTCACATGAGGTAGCTGAGCTTACGAAGAAACAGGAGCGGGACAAGAAGGTAATCCAGGACCTTCACAATCATGCTGGTATTGTTCCGGTTGAGATTACTATGCTAAACTTTACAGAGCATAAAGAACACAATAGAAGTTATTCTAGTTTGCCGTTCTATTCCCACCCTCAAGGATATAAATTGTGGCTTCGGGTGGATGCTAATGGCAGGCGCCATGTCTCAGTAGGTATTGGTTTAATGAAAGGAGAATATGATGAGTATCTCGAGTGGCCGTTTCAGGGCAGCTTTTCTGTCCAACTATTGAACCACATTGAAGACAAAGGGCATCATGAAATGGTTATTCCCTTCACTGATAAAACACCTGCTGATACCTGTGGTAGAGTGACATCTACAGAAAAGCCTAGATCCGAATGTGTGTGGGGTTCTGATCGGTTCATTGCCCATCATGAGCTAAGCTACAAGCAAGCAACAAACTGTCAGTATTTAAGACATGACAGTCTTCATTTTCGAGTGACTAGAGTTGAATAAGAAGGTAGCATAATATAAGAACATTGTATAATAGCATTCTTATTAATTCTTTGTGTTACTACAGCAATAAGTTGATATTCACACTAAATTATTTATTGGAGGTCTATTGCAACTTGTAGGCAATTAACGAATAAATATCAAAATTGTTTGACGTGCTTACGGATTTGCATACCTAATGTGTAGATTTGTATATGTAACAGCATGGTTGGCAGTGCGATTTGGGAATTAATTGCACAAGTAAGGCAGTAATTGCACGAGGCGTAGCCGAGTGCATTATGCCTTACGAGTGCAATTCATTCCCGAAATCGCACTGCCAACCATGCTGTCACATGTTAATCATATGCCCTTAGGCTATTAGCGCTATTTCCATGGCAACAACAAAATTTGGTAAGTTGCTTATGAAGGTTGAATATGCAACTTTGCCCATGGGATACGACTGGCAGTGCAATTATAGCGGCTTGAGGCTACAAAATCAGTGCAATTACAGCTATAATTGCACTCCTGGCTCTGATGCATTCTCTATGTAGACTCAATATAGGTATATGATTAGGATATATACCATGCACTGTCTTCATTGATCCTCATGGCCATAAACTGTGGCTAGGGGACAGTCATATTCTTTTTTGAAGCTAGTCTCGCGTGGCCAGACTCTCGACGTCAAGAGTCTGGCCACGCGAGACTAGCCTCAAGGTAGAAGCTTACGGTTCAGGGGTACGCACATTTCCGTGTTTTTCTGTCTAATGCTTGGAGATTTTGACGATCATCTTCAATGGCCATTTCGGGGCAGCATCACTCTCCTGGGGACCAGCTTCTCAACCAAGACCGAGAACAGCAGAAGCATTTTGAAGCAATTGACGAGTTTACTGACAGCACACCTGGAAATGTTACCAATAGGGTGATAGGTGAAGAACGAGCTCAGGGATGGAGGTGGTCTAAATTTGTTTCCTTTGCTGAACTTGATTACCGTGAATCTGAGAACTGCCAGTATCTAAAGAATGACTGTCTCCGTTTCCACGTGACAATTTTGACTCATACGGCGCCCCATACGTGACAGACGTTGTACTAAGTGTTGTACTTTGAATATATACAGTGTTCTGCATGCATTATTTGGTGGTGGAATAACTGAGTCAATATTATAGTAGACTAGCAGGCCTGGCCTGGCCTGAGCCAAACAGTCGTATTTAATTCATATTCTAATTTGTATATTAATATTATGCTGACTCATCTGTCAAGTGTTTAGCCTGTTGTTTGTAAATTAACCTTCCCTTTGTATTAAATTGTTGACTGACAAGGGAGTAGTTATTAATAAATCAACAGTATACCATACACTGCAAAAAAAAAATATGTAGTTGTTTTGACCACTTAATGGTTACCTGAATTTCAGATGTCTAAGTATGAAGGTAGGAGTTAGGCCTCAAAGTGGGTAATTTGTTCCTTGCTATATATGGAAATTGACTATGGAATGTCGAGTTTCATAGCATTAAGTGGTCAAAACAAATACACTTTTTTTTTTGCAGTGTTAAACTTTTGCTAAACAACAGGGAAATGTCCCAAAGTCTGATTATAATACATCGATCTGAAGCTCAATCTTTCTGTGGGTAACTCATGCACCCATACATGCCAAGGTCTAACTGTATTATAGCTAGTAATAATATTGAAACATACTTCAGATGTGCATTATGCATCAAAAAGCTTATCCATCATTTATGCACGTTATTATCCATAAATTTCAGCCACCCTGGCCCCCAACCCACTCCCTGACAAGACCCACGATAAAGTAAACATGATTAATATTAATATATGTACAACATATCAGCTACATGGGTTCTGATCTTGTAGAAATCAGTGGTCTGGCTTGAGCTTGAGTAATTATTTCATGGGAGCATAACTGCATGCTATGGTGTCTTGGGTGCCCAGTAGCTAGCTAGCTATAGTTTTCTGCATGCATGTGCTTTGTAGCTACACTGCAAAAATGAAAGGGTTACTGCAACTCAGCTAGGGTTACCTGAGTTGCAGAACGATATGTGCATGCAAGCAGATCAATTATATTTCTTGACCGCTATAGGTCTTCAATTTCAGACAGAAGGTACACAATTATGCTGATTCCTCAATTATACCTACCTGTGACATGTGACTTAGCTTAATTGTTTACTACATATAGTGGTCAACATCTCCTGGCGCATGGCAAGAACATTCTTTGGTATTGAAGTTGCAACTCAGGTAACCTGAGCTGGGTAAAAGCAATCCTTTTGTTTTTGCAGTGTAGCTACGTACAGTGAAGAGTGCTGCAATTATGAAGGGCTGAGCTAGTGCATTCAAATTTCACCTGCAGAGGATAAGGCCACCCAAAAATGCAGGCAGTAGCTTGCAAGATCTACTGGCCTTCAAGAATGCAGCTGCAGCCTACATCTACTCCTCATGCATAAGTATTTAATAGTCATTCGCCAGATTTGTGGCGGTTTTCTACGCTTTGTTGACCATAGTGAAGAGCTTGATCACCTCCCTGGGTCCGGGGCACCCCTTCGCGCGGAGGGGCGTGGCTCGGCAAGTCTGTGCCAAAATGGCTACCTCCGACGTGGCACACGGTGCTTGCCAAGTGGAGGAGCAGGCTGTAGTAGCAACATCAAATGGAGCTGCTCGTGAGGACCTCAGCCGTGAGCGCGAAGGATACGAGTGTGAGTTCGTTCAGCCGCCTCCTGAGGCACTGTTACAGACAGAATGTTCCATCTGTTTGCAAATTCTACGTGAGCCGCATATCATCAGTTGCTGTGGCCACAACTTCTGCCGATCGTGCATCGGACGCATCAAAGCAGGCGGAAAGCGTTGCCCTCTCTGTAACGAGGCTAACTTCAGCCTCATGCATAACAAGGGTCTGGAGCGAACTCTGAAGAATTTAGAAGTTCGATGTCCACACTCTACATGCTCTAAGAGTGGGTGTGACTGGATTGGGAAGCTTGAAGCACTTGACAACCATTTAAACATGGACCCTGAGCCTGAGAAGCAGCTAGAAGGCTGTAGCTTTTCCAAAGTCGAATGTTTTCACCGCTGTGGGGAGTATTTTCAGCGACATCTGATAACCAAGCATCAATGGGATGAGTGTCTTAAGAGACCGTACAGCTGTGACTATTGCCGAGAGTATGAGTCCACATTTGACGATGTCACCAACAACCACTGGCCAGAGTGCAAGTGCTACCCTCTTTCCTGTCCCAACCACTGCACACCTTATGCCTTTGAGCGGCAAGTCCTCGAGCATCATGTCACCAAAGATTGCCCTCTGACAGTAGTCAACTGTGACTTCCACTATGCCGGTTGTGAGGTGCAGCTCCCTCGCAAAGACATGCCAGCCCACGTCAAGGAGAATTTCAGCCATCTTTCCCTCTTGGCAGCCATGAATCAGAAACTTGCTCGGGAAAACCAGGCACTTACCAAGAAGCTTCTTGAAAAGGGTGAACATATTACCACTTTGGAAGAAGCATCTGCGTTGATGAGAGAGGAAATTGATCGGCTCAAAATAAAGCAAAATGAAGCTGCCTCCAAGAGTGAAGTTGAAGAGCTGAAGCTGGAAATTGTAAAGAAACAAGAGCAAGCTGAACTAAAGGCAGAGATTGATCGTGAGAGGTTGACACTTGAAGTTGCCGAGCTCACAAGGAAACAGGAGCAGTATGAAGCAAAGTGTGAAGGCCTTATTAACGTTGTTCCTGTTGAAGTTACTATGGCAGAATTTCAAGGTCACAAGAAACATAATGGTTATTGGTACAGTCAGCCATTTTACACACATCAGGAGGGATACAGAATGTGTCTCTGTGTCGATGCTAACGGTTGTGGCCATTGCAGAGGCACGCACCTTTCAGTTTCTGTATTTTTAATACCAGGAATGTTTGATGACCATCTTAAATGGCCTTTTCAAGGTGTAGTCACCATCCAGCTTCTCAACCAGAAGCAAGACCAGGGACATCATGAGAAAACCATCACTTTCAATGATAACACACCTCTCGCCAGTGCTGGCAGAGTGATCAAAGGTGAGAGAGGTGAAGCATGGGGCGTGCGGCGGTTCCTTTCACATTTTGAACTGATTCCAACAGAGAAACATCAGTATTTGGAGCATGGCTGTCTTCATTTTCGTATTGCTAAGGTTGAAACTGTTTAATTTATACTGCTTCATGATATTCTACTTTGTTCTAATTATACGGTATAGTAAATTGCTACAATGTAAATTTTTTTAAATGATGGCAGTATGATTGCCTGGATGGCTCTCCAGAGCAGTTAAGGAAGTGAGTTAGACAGCAACTTAGCAAAATGACGGAAACATTGGAACGAGAAATTGATCATGATCAGTTGAAAGATGAAACTGCTTCTAAGAATAATTAAGGAGACTGATGCGTGAGGTTGCTGAAGTGTCAAGAAAGTCAAATTACTGATTCAGAGCCTGCATAGTCACATTGGCATAGTCCCTGTCGATATTAGCATGACAAAATTTGAGCAGTACAAAGTGAACCATTTTTCACCCATTCTCGTGGGTATAGAATGTGCCTTAACATTGATGCTAATGGTTGGGCTGAAGGCAAGTGTACACACGTCTCAGTATGTGTGGCTTTGATGCAAGGTAAGTTTGATTACTCTTTAAAGTGGCCATTTCGGGGTGATATCACCATTCAGCTCCTCAATCAGGAAGACAAGGGACATTACAAAATAACAATATGTTTTACTGACAAGACAACTGCTGGTAGAGTGACTACATATTGGTGGAGGGTATGGTTGGCCTGAGTTCATCTCCCACAAAAGACTGAACTATGACAAGGCCTTAAACTGTCGGTGTTTGAAATATAATTATCTTCATTTTCAAGTTGTTGAAGTCAATTGTCGAGTCTAATGTAATGTACATGTATGATTGTAGCTCTTTTTCCTCATATGTACTTACATGGGGATATACTCTACGACCGTATAATATGATGTATAGCTACAACACCTACAGTCATTTAGTATAATAGTGATCATCGCAGGACACTCTCCCACACACCATGCATGCAGGCCACTATATTGTGATTTGTATGGCTCAGAATGCAAGGCAGGTTTCCTTTTAGGAATTAATATATGAGGGCACATAACTCAGCCAGTGGCTGCAAGGCTCTGGACTGAGTAAATTGATCATGTACCAACACAAGGAAAAGGATAGCAATAATAAAACGAGAATTGTGTTGTTGAAAGAACCTAATTTTACAAAACAACACAAATTATCAGTAAATATAACTATAAAGCCGTCTGCATGCAATTTGTTTATGAGTGTTCACTGAAAGGCGCCACCATACTTTCCAACCCAGCTCTTGATGGTGGTGGGCTGTTCTCCAGTGATGGTTGTAAAGTCGCCAAGGTTTGCCAGGCTCATGAGCGGTGACCCACTGTCGATCTGACGGTAAATAGTCATCATACGATCAGCTATCCATTCTGGAGCCCCTTTATCCAGGAAAGCCTTCCTTGCAGCTTCATACGGCACCCGAATGAATTTAACTTCTCTTCCAAGAACCTCACTGAACGCCGCTGCGACATCATTGTGGGTGTGGCGGTCACTGACAATAGTGTAGTTCTTTCCAGCGTGTTTCTGTGGGTATACAAGAATTGCAGCTGCTGCCTTTCCAGCATCTTCTACCACAACAGTAGGGAACGGCTTTGTTGGATCGACAGGTAAGTAGATGGTGGACTGGCCCACTATCCCATCTTTGAAGGCCCAGTAATTATCTACAAAAAAAGGAAGTCGGATAAACGTGTAGGGGACACCCAACTTCGAGATGGTTCCGTCAATCTCTGTAAAGTGTGATCCAAAGACTGTATCAGAGAGTTCAGGTGAAGGAGCACTGATAACGGCTAGGAATTTCACGCCAGCTGCCTTTGCAGCTTCAGCTGTCGTAATTGTAAGCGTAGCTCTGTCCAGGGTCCCAGGGCTCACGATGAAGAGTGCATCCACCCCCTTTAGGGTTGTGATGAGCTCATCCTTCTTTCCCATCTCAGCCTTCACCACAGCGACTCCTGCAATAGCCTGGGGAGGAAAATGCAAAGTTCATAATGGTTTAATCATACTCAATACCGGAAACATAATAAGGGCACGTTCATCGATCATAATTTGGTTCCTGTTCAGCAAATAGTAGCAAGCTGGTAGACTCGTAACCGTGTGGCTAGCTGCATCATAGGATCCTTTACCATTATGATGTAATGGGGGGTAAAAGTGAGCACTACTGTATTGTCTCAATTAATTCGACCCCGCTTATATTTAGACCACCCTCCCCTCCCCCCCCCCCCCCCTTTTCAGCTCCAAATAGAATCAAAATGGCCTAATTAAATTGACCAGGCCCCAGCCCATTCCCTGATTCAATTAAATCATCACACTACCTGATCCTTTGTGGGGCTGTTGTAGCAGCTGGCTTCAGTACAGTGGATTGTGCCTTAATTAATTTAATTAGTTTACTCCTATCAAAACTGTGAGGCTCAGATTGCAGTACCAAATAAGGCAATCTACTGAGACTGACAACTGATTCGCCATTTCCATGCAACAACCAGCCTAATAGCATGCAATTCTAGAAGCGCTACTGTGTGTAGTGATTCTACAATCCAAATGAAGAGCTGAAATGAAGCGTGGGAACATCATATCGGTTTGACGTAGCTTTCGGTTGAAAGAATCAGAAGCTAGCCAAGGCCACTCCAAATTTAATGTTTAATTTCTGGTCCTCCGCCCACATCCAATTTTCACGGTTGAATTTATTACGACTATTGTAATTACGTAATCAGAATGTCAGCCAGGATAGTGGAATGCACGTAGTCTTGCATAGTTCTGGAAAGGTGGAACTGAGAGTTCTGTATCCATGAAGATACTTCCTCCCGAATATCTTTCATCACCCTCTGCAGCTGCTACCACGACATCATCGAGCGATAGTGTCGCGTAGCTGTCGAGAGTCTGGCTGCGCGAGACGAGGTTTTTAAAAGTGCATACAATATACGGAAGTCTGGTAAAGATAATGAGGTCCTATAGTCCTTATTACCCGCCCGCCTGCATCCTGTATATAGGAGGAAAGGTGGGACCAGAAACTGAAGAAGTGGCTTAAAATTGTGCAGTCAGTGATTGCTTGCATATGATATATTCTACTAGAGTTTTATAACGCTGCACGGACACATCCTGTGTGTTGTAGACTTAGGAAGCTCAGCAGCACGTAATTTTAATTACACCCTTCTTACAATCTTCTAGTTAACTGCCGCACCTTCAGCTTGTCTGCCTTGTCCGGATTGCGAACGCCTGCCCGAATCTCCACTTTGTCCGAGTATTTGGCTGAGAGCGCCTGCACCGTTGCACTGCCGATGTTGCCGCTGGCTCCAATTACGAATACGACTGGTTTCCCCATTTCGGCTCAACGAAGATAATAGTATGTAGCTAGTTATAGTGTGTGTGTAGTCAGAACGATACTGCACGAGCTTTTATAGTGACTGCGCACTCCTGCTTAGTGACGCCTAGTGACGTCACAGCACTCCCGACGTCCCGTAGGTACTAGGTCACAGGTACGATATGCTGTGTTGTATTGAGCACAGCCTTTTAGTGATGCCAGCGTCATCTATGGTAGCTATGCCAGGCAGGAATTACGAGATCACATCCACCACTCAGTATATACTGTGAAACAATAATCTCAGTGGCGTGCTCCCTTATATTATCTGTCAGTATAAAACCACATGTAACAAGCTAATAATGGCAAATATAAAAATGCTACTCCGTAGCTTTCTGAAATTCATTGGATATTCTCATACCCTAGCTGTAGTATGTTTTAATAATTGATCAATTGCCATAGAAACTATTACTGTCATTTATTACACTGCACACTCAAAATAGGCCCAGGGGTATAATAATATCCTTTTTAGAATCTAGTTCACATAATATTAGGAGCAGGAGATACCTTGATGACAAAGCCCAGCACATCCTAGGGTTAGGGTTGGGCTAGGGATTAGGGGCTAGCCATAGGGTTTACAGATGGCTATGTTGTGTGAGTGTTGAGCTACAAGAGTGATGTTCTAATTATACAGTATAGTAAATTGCTTCAATGTAATTTTTAAATGATGTCAGTATGATTGCTGTTGCATGATGCCTGGATGGCTCTCCAGAGCAGTTAAGGAAGTGAGTTAGGCAGCAACTCAGAGCATGCACCTACACCACTGTACTGTGTGCTGGGCGTAGTAAGAGCAAATGCATATTCACTAATCTTTTCAATTAAGGTCTAGACGGTAGTCTAACGGTGGTCTAGCCATCACAGAGGCTATTTGTTTGTTTTAACTGGAGCGCTGAGCCCTGAATTGATCTCTGAGAAAGCTATATTAAAGCCCTTCTGCATTCTCAAGAGAGGGTGCCTCTAGACTTAGAAATCGTGTCAGATGGTTCGCAAGACTGAGGGGCCTATAGCTATTAAACTCGAAAGAAATCCCATACGCTTTGTTCTGAATTTATCACTTTGTAAATGAACTAAAATTTTTTCCATTTTCCTCTGATTGCCCTGCCCATCTCCATAAAATATTATACGATCTGTGTCTATATTGATCTCTGTAGAATCAGTGCAAAAATCAATCTGATTTCAAAATCTCCTACACTTCACAAGCTCATGTCAGACCCTAGCCTCGTCACCTAGCTACACTCCCCCCCCCCGACTAGTCTTCAGGGGGTGTGGCCTGGGAACAAGCCTATCCAACCCTCCATCCCAGACTATACCGTAGGCCTTTTTGAGCTCTTGTGTAGAAAGAAGCCTCAGGCGTAATAGTATAAGCCAGTGTTACATTCTGATTTGCTTTAACTCCTACAGATTGTGGTATACAAGTCGGCATCAGACAGAGTATGGGCAAACCTTGCTTTTGAGGACTGGTGAGTATGTCATTGAAACCGATAAAGTGGTCTTGAAACCATTTTTTCTCTCATTTTTTGCCTGCTAGGCTACTTAAGAATGTTGATTTTTCCTCACGAAGAATACTATTTCTCTGGAGAAACTCTCCCAGCGTAAGAAACTCAGTGTTCATGCCTTGGAGACATGGTATTATGAGATTCTGCACATGCACATATACACGCACACACATACATGCACACACACACACACACACAGGTTGTCATTGGCCGGCATCAGGTAGGTTACTGACATGCCGTTTGTCAGTGAAATGATCTGGACTCAGAAACGCATACATTTTAGAATCAGACACGCACTATTGACATTTTCCTCCGCTCAGAATCCCTGGCTTGAGGCAAACATTCCATTGCTGAGGGAGAAGGGGGTGGGGCTGGCCAGAAGGCGGTCTGGGGGCGGGGCTGTCTATCATGTAAGGATCATTGTTACGTATATAACATAGTCTCATGCCCAGAACTCTACTCACCCACCCACTCCACTCCCAGGACTCCCTCCCTCCTTTCTCTCAGAGTCACTGACAGTAAGAACTAGCTAGTCTGTTTCTTGCTTTGCAGGATCTGGGTAACCTGAACTGCACCCTGTTTTCTAATCGCCGTGACTACGACCGCCCCCGTACACTGAGGCTGGTGTGTGCAGCCCTCAACGAGGGCTGGGGGGCGGGGCTTGAGGTGAACCGTAGGGATGACATCGTGTGGAATGGCCGATGGAAGGTGAGCCGACATCAAGTGACTGAAAACCATTAGTGACTACGATATAGTGGAAACTAGACTGATTCCCATACTGATTACAGAGTAGGCTCATTCACATGCATAGATTAGTCTCATTCCCTTGTTCCCATGATAGTCATTCCCTTGTTCCCATGATAGTGTAGTCTCATTCCCTTGTTCCCATGATAGTGTAGTCTCATTCCGTTGTTCCCATGATAGTGTAGTCTCATTCCCTTATTGGTATACATTATTCCAATGTATAGAGTAATCTTATTCATATATTCACATGCATAGAGTATAGCCTATGTATAGAGTAGTCTCATTCCCGTGTTCACATGCCTAAAGTAGTTTCATTCCCATGCATAGAGTAATCTCATTTTGTAATGGGAGATTTTTCAATGAGTTTATCAGGTGTTACATGTTTTGAAATAAATCTGTGGATTCTGCTCTGTAGGTATCTGGGAGCTCCGCCAAGCTAGCACGAGACTCCGCCTACCACCACTTCACTCTCCTACTAGATGTAGACACAGACAACCTCCACTGGCTTCTGAGACCACACCCTCAGGTAGGACCACACCCACTAGTGAAACCACACCTACTTGTTCAGCTAAACTGTTAGGTTAATTCATTATTAACTAACCTATAACTTGGTTGCTATGGAGATCATTGGTACCCATGGCAGGCAGTCCCATCTATGAACTTCTTTACTTTTTTTTGCATACAGCTGCAATTCTCTCGCTCCAGTGCCACGCCCAGCACTCGCTCAGAGGTCATCAACCTGAGACAGGTCATCCCCGGACTCGACTTTGACGATGCCTGTGCAGCCATAGCGGGACGATTCTACGATGAGCACAGAGTCACAGAGAACAGAAAAGTGGGTGTGGTCTAGAAGCTTAGTGGGTGTGGTCTGTACCTCAAAGCCTGTATATCATCATGTAAGATAAGAATAGCCTCATTACCAGGTCACCTCTCCCCGTGGCTGCCCAGAGGGAAACCTTCATGCAACTGAATAGAGCGGGGCTGGTACCAAAAGTTTGAGTCAGTCAAGACAGGTACACACAGAGACTTGTCATCATATCCTGAGCATTCATCTGTTTTTGTTATTTTCCAGGTTGTGAATAAAGCTATGGAGTGGGAGTCAGCCAATATGCTAATAACCTATGAATACACACACACACACACACACACACACATGCAAAAGATAGTGGAAATCGACCCAACATCGGAAAGTACCCTCCCCGGGATAACTGAAATGCAAAGAGAGTTACAGGTACATCAACCCACCCTGGGGACGAGGGGAGAGTCTGGGGACGAGGGGAGAGTCTGGGGACGAGGGGAGAGCCTGGGCACGAGGGGAGAGTCTGGGAGCATATAATTGTGAGGGACTTACCCTTCACTGTATTTGTGGGGTGTATGATATAATGATTTTATTACACATGCTATAAATTGTTACCCCCTTTTCTGTGCAGGACTGGAAATGGAATTATGGAAAAACACCCAAGTTTTCAGTAACGTCTGAACAGAAGTTTAGCTTCGGCCAGCTGGTAAGCACTGTCTAACTAACGGCTAAACTCGTAGAAATGAAATGTCATTTTATGGGCTCCATATATTGGAAGTAGGCAAAGTCAGTTTCGCTCCCCACTCATCCTACTGTCTGCGCATGTACGTGCGACCATCCCTAGACAAACCTGGGGATCCGGTTGAATTGGCATAATTATGTTGGGAAACAGTTCGTACAAGCAATATATATACATCCGTTTTATTTTTGTATCATGGAAAATGGCAGCAAATTTGCTGTGGAATGTCACCTTGACACAGTGGAAGTCCTCAAAGTCACTATCTCTTCTCAGGCTTCCATTAGCTACCACATGTCTGGCCTCCCATACCATAAATTTACCCAATTTTTATTGACCTGTATAACCCCTCACCCACTGGGATACAGACTTCCAGAGAAATGCAACTACAAATTTGTTGACCAGCTCACCAGGATATTTGATGAATAGACTTCCTTCCTGTTAACTAACATTCAGCATTTTGCCAGTCCTTGAGGAGACTGCACAGTGTATAGCCATCCACAAGTCTTACACATAGAGTTTTTCATTCACTAATAAGCTTTGGAGACCATGGTGAGGGATGGAGGGAAGGAATTGTAGCTACAGCTTTTTGACCTTTATCATTAATTATGATGTAATGGAGGTAAAAGTGAGCACTAAATGGAGAAAATACATGAAAACATGTGTAAACAAGAATGTTCTTATGTTTTCATACAAGAAAACGCACATGTTCTCATGTATTTTCTCCAATTAGTGCTCACTTTGACCCCCCATTACATCATAATGGTAAAGGGTCTATTGGGCGTGGCTTTTGGTCTGGCAGGCAGTGCATATATTGACATGCATGGGCATGTGTGCAAGCTGAACTAGCTTGTAGCTCAGTACTGACACAAAATAGCCATCTCTAAACCCTATGGCTAGCCCCTAACCCCTAGCTATCCCTAATTAATGTGTCTCTTAATATTATGTGCAGCACCACAGTGCCATATGAGCTCGATTCTAAAAGGATATATTGTACCCCTGGGCCTGTTTTGAGTGTACAGTGTAGTGAATGGTTTCTATGGCAATCAACCATTGGAACTAAAACATGCTACCACCCACCAGATACAATGTTTAGCTGCGGCCATATTGATCATTGATGTATTGCATTGGCTCAGCCCTAATGCTTGTCTGTACGTGTAGGTGGTGACATTGGAGGTTGTGCAGGGAATCATTAGCAGCTGCAGTGTATCTATCACAACTGTCCAATCGGATGCAGCCTTACATCACTCCATGGAAGAACTTAGGGATGTGCTGATAGGTCAGTGCCATCGGAATATCCCATGCTGTGATACTCCATTCTTTCATTCTTTGATTTTTCCAATTTCCCTACCAGGTTCCAGGCTATGGAGCAGTGACCTAGCCATGGTTCTGAGGCCATACCTGACCACAAGTGAACTATTAGAAGTGTATGCGTGGATTTCCAGTTTGTATTGATGCAGGCTGGTCACCATCAGCAAAGCAGAAAGATCAGGCATAGCTACAGTAAAATCCATCCATGGATTTTAGAAAGCTGTGGAGTAGCAATTTTATATGTATTAGCTTGTTTTCACTGACAGGTGCATTTAATATGAGGGAGCATGCCATTGTTTCACAGTATATGCTGGTGGATGTGATATTATAATTCCTGCCCGGCATAGCTACCATAGATGATGCTAGCATCACAAAAAGGCTGTGCTCAATACAACACAGCACATCACATATGAGAAACATGCGGACTACTGCTGACGTCACTAGACATGAGCGCTGACGTCTCTATACATCTAGGCGCTAGGCGTCACTAAGCACGAACAGGCAGTCGCTATAAAACTCGTGCAGACGGTGCAGTCGCTATAAAACTCATGCAGAGTGTCGTTTTGACTACACACACTCTATAGCTACATACTGTTATCTTCGTTGAGCCGAAATGGGGAAACCAGTCGTATTCGTAATTGGAGCCAGCGGCAACATCGGCAGTGCAACGGTGCAGGCGCTCTCGGCCAAGTACTCGGACAAAGTAGAGATTCGGGCAGGCGTTCGCAATCCGGACAAGGCAGACAAGCTGAAGGTGCGGCATTTAACTTGCTTACACATTTTAAATAAAGCGTACGTACATTCTCTTACTATACTGTAGCTAACTTCTGGTATGGCATTTTGTATTATTACGATCAGGCTGTAGCTACATGTAGCAACAATATTTGCAAACATTATGAACTTGCATATTGCATTACACTAACATTCTCTCCCCCAGGCTATTGCAGGAGTCGCTGTGGTGAAAGCTGAGATGGGAAATAAGGATGAGCTCATCTCAACCCTAAAGGGGGTGGATGCACTCTTCATCGTGACCCCTGGGACCTTGGAGAGAGCCACACTTACAATCAAGACAGCTGAAGCCGCAAAGGCTGCTGGCGTGAAATTCCTAGCCGTCGTCAGTGCTGCTACGGCTGAACTCACAGATACAGTATTTGGAAAGCAGCTTTCAGAGATTGAAGGAAACGTCTCGAAGTTGGGTGTCCCCTACACGTTTATCCGACTTCCTCTTTTCGTAGAGAACTACTGGGCCTTCAAAGATGGGATAGTGGGCCAGTCCACTATCTACTCACCTGTCGATCCAACAAAGCCATTCACTCCTGTTGTGGTAGAAGACGCTGGAAAAGCAGCAGCTGCAATTCTTGCAAACCTACAGACACACGCTGGAAAGACCTACACAATTGTCAGTGACCGCCACACCCACAGTGATGTCACAGCCGCTTTCAGTGATGTTCTAGGAAAAGAAATTAAATATGTCCGTGTGCCGTATGAAGCTGCAAAGAAGGCATTCATGGATAAAGGGTTCCCGGAATGGCAAGTTGATGGTATATTGGAGCTCTACCGTCTGATCGACAGTGGGTCACCACTCACGAACCAGGCAAACCTTGGTGATTTTACAGCCATCACTGGAGAACAGCCCACCACAATCAAGAGCTGGGTTGGAAAGTATGGCAGTGCCTTTCAGTAAAAAACAGCAAAATTTTATCCGTACATCTCAGTTTAGTTATATTCTTTCACTGATAATTCTTGTTTTGTAAAGTCATTCTTTCACTAACATTATAATAATTCTCGTTTGATTGTTGTTGTCCATTTTCCCTGTGTTGGTAATCTATGCTCAACACGATTAAGTCCAGGGCCTTATAGCCGCTGAGTCTTGTGCCCGCATTCCTAAAAGAAACATGATTTGATCAATCAAATTTTGTCACATTCAACAGCCATGTATAGCCAGATGTACTGTAGCTGCAGATGTCATTCTTGCTACTTGAAAGTGTGAACAGTTTAAAAGCCCATATTGCTGTAAACTACTATACTTTGTACCGCCAAACATCCGCATCCTACACAGCACCAAAATTCATAATTATACGCTAGATATTAGTTGAGCCCCACCCCTTCACGAGGTCACTTGGAGTTACGCCCACTTTTTAAACAGCCACCGCTTTACGGTTGAAATCAGAAATGGCAACCCCACCGAGCACTCCCCCAGGTACGTAGGGTTTCTGCGTCACCACGAAGTGTGTGTGTACGTGTATCAGACTAGTGCTGATTATTTGATAAGACTGAGTTACAGCCTTTGTAATGCACTGCAATCGTATACTTGTTCACGTACAGCAACCAAAGACGAGTCTCTGTCTCTTCTCACCCTCTCCAATGAGCTGTCATCGGTGTCCGGGTGGTACATGCTGGGGCTCAACCTGGGGGTGGCGCCTGACCAGCTGGATGCTATCAAGACATCCCCAGTCATGCTCAGTGGGGATGAAAAAAGGACGGAGATGCTTAACATATGGCTGAAGAATAGCCAGGGTGCCTCGTGGCAAGAGGTGGTGACAGCCCTGAGAAATATCAGGGAAGTTCGGCTAGCTGAGGCAATTGAGAAGAAGCACCCAGCTTCTCCAGGTGAGTCACACGCACGCATACATCCAGGACAGCTAATTCTATGCTCTGGCATTCATCAGGGATATATACGACCAGGATATATGGGAAACAAGGTTCGCCATAGCCTGTTTTTGAAGCTTGAAGCCATCTGCTGGTTTCTGGTTATAAGACTCAATTGGTTATAAGATATGCCCTTTGTTTGCTAGATTGGTATTTGGGGGGACTAAACCCGACCTGCGTGTTCATTACTATCATACTTTATTCTTCCATACAGGAGGGACCCCACCGTTTAGCCCAATTTCTAGCACCGCCTTCAACATACCTTTAACTGAGCAAAGCCAAGCGACAGGTATGTTACATACTAGCAAAACATACAGATTATCAATGCACTGCAAATAGGAGTGGGTACTATGGCTAAAAACATGCAGAATGTAGTATTCGCCCACCACCCTGAAGATATTGAGGGACCCCTGGTCATATTCTCTTCCCTGGATATAGGCCTACCATCCATACAGCATGAACCGGCAAAATAGAATGCCGGTCTAGTAAATTGGCTAGAGAGTATTTAGTAGCCTTTTGCAAATAGCTAATAGCTATTTCTTTCCGAAGAGGGCTGGTACACTTGTTTTATATCCTCGCTTATAATTAGTGTGCGTGTTGTGTATTGCAACGTGTTCAAGTTGGGAGATAATACATGTTGGAGTTGATACGGAAGGGGATACTAAATACATGATGTGTGCTTATGTTATAACAGAAAACACAATGTGCAGGGACCTTTATTTCTTTTCTTAGCAGCCACCAATTACAATTGGGATCCATCCTCATCGTTTTCCATTGAACCACAACCCAAGCGCCCCAAACTTAGTGGCAATATGAAAGGAAATGAAGAAGCACTTGGTAAGTAATAATATTGATGCTGTTTTGGTAAGCTACTAATACTAAATTGATGAGGTAATTAGCCAAGACTGTATTGCCTGTAGCAATGGCATATTTGTACTTCCATTGAAGCTATTTAGTCATTTTTATCTTAATCCCTCTCTTTTGCCATCCGCACATGTTCCCATCTGTATAATGACTGAATAGCCATGCATTCTGTGGTTTATATATTATTACATCCAGTGATTTTATAGCAGTTTTTAATCTGTACAGAATCCATAGAGCAAATTGAGGTCACCAAGATGAATATTACCAAAATTCAGGGCAGTTTCGGAGATCTGCTTGTGTTTGTCCGGAGAAAGCTTCAGGAGAAGCTCACAGAGAGGGAAATAAAGGGAGATTTTTGGATGTTCCTCCTCACCATCTTTTCCTTGGCGAAGCAGTACATACCTCACTCCTCTGACCTGGGGGAGATGTTTCAGGCAATCACCTACCACGGGTTATGGGACTATCGGAACTACTACCCACTTGAGCAAATCATTACAAGATTCGGAGAGAATGATCTCGAGATGATAGAGAGAATGATACGATTTAAGAAGGACTTATCTGGATTTCACTTCACCACAAAGATCAAGCACTATATCCCTGCAGCTGCTGAACTAAAGTCCCAGCTCAATGGAGAGGAACAGCCTCAGGCAAAACGGAGTCAAGAATATTACATGAGACTCTCGGTGAAACTGAAACAACACGTTGCTGAATACACACTCGACTACCTGGAGAATTTGTGGAAATCGCTTTCTTATCACTTGTTGCTCCCCCCGCCCTCTGTCTTGCTGGATGCCATCCTCGAGCAGAGCATTGTAGTGGTGTGGCTCATTCCTATGGAGCTGGCTGTATTGCGCCAAGTCATTGAAAAAGGACGACAGAGTGCTCAATTCTTTCAAGAACACTCGATTTTGAGTGTGACGATTGGTGACGTCTGTGTATATGAAAGTGCAGTTGAGAAAGAAACAATGGTAAGATATTAACTATACAGTTTCGGTATATGATAAGAGGATGAAGCTATATTCCGTCTTATTTCCAACACATAATATATAGGAGTTAAATAATCACAACCATCCATAACCCTTATTTACAGTCTCAATTTCTGGCCATCTTATTTTGGTGGGAACTAGCTAATGTTGGCGCAACACTAACTGTTCCTATATCTCAGAGGTTGCTGAATTGGTAGCACCTCAATCCAGACTTGGGTGTCAAATGATCTCGAGATGATAGAGAGAATGATACGGTTTAAGAAGGACTTATCTGGATTTCACTTCACCACAAAGATCAGGCACTATATCCCTGCAGCTGCTGAACTAAAGTCCCAGCTCAATGAAGAGGAACAGCCTCAGGCAAAACGGAGTCAAGAATATTACATGAGACTGTCGGTGAAATTGAAGCAACACGTTGCTGAATACACACTCGACTACCTGGAGAATTTGTGGAAATCGCTTTCTTATCACTTGTTGCTCCCCCCGCCCTCTGTCTTGCTGGATGCCGTCCTCGAGCAGAGCATTGTAGTGGTGTGGCTCATTCCCGTGGAGCTGGCCGTATTGCGCCAAGTCATTGAAAAGGCGCGACAGAGTGCTCAATTCTTTCAAGAACACTCGATTTTAAGTGTGACGATTGGTGATATCTGTGTGTACGAAAGCACAGCTGAGGAAGGAACAGTGGTAAGATGTGAACTATATATTCTTGGCATGTAATAAGAGGATGAAGCTATGTTTCACCTTATTTCCAACACAATGAGTGTTTTGTATACTATTTTTAGTCATAACTATCCATAACTCTTAATTCGGCTCATGCATTTCTGGCCACTCTATTTATTAATGTTATAACACACTGACTGTTTCCGTTGCTAAATTGGTAGCATCAATCCAGATTTGAGTGTTCATTATTTTGTATGCATATATACATGTCTGCATCTCAGTACTGTACCTTAATTAACTGTACAATCATACTGCACTACAGTAGTATAGATCTGTGAATGTACTTACATATTCTTATTCATTATGCAGAAAGAAACCGGAACTACTCAAGAACATCACCAACTAAGACATGAATTATTTGCTCCAAAGCAGCAAATTCAGCAAATGCAATTGCAACCAAGCACAGTAAAGTGCAAGCGATATTGGGCAGCTACAGTGGCAGTACTATTGTCCATATTGTTTTGTATAGTTGGTACCTTCGGTGTAAGCAAAATTACCTCTTCAAGGAATGCCATGACGCCCCTAGAACTTCCTGTACCTGGCGGAATGGACACTGCTAAGCGTAACACTCAAGATAACATTCCTTCCATTATTGCTACAATGCCAGAGTTCTCTAAGCACAAAGTGGATGGTACTAACTGGTACAGTGAGCCATTCTACACCCATCCTGGTGGATATAAACTGTGTCTCAATGTGGATGCTGCTGGCTATGGGGAAGGTGAGGGTACACACATTGCAGTGTTCCTCAATGTGTTGCGTGGAGAATTTGACAGCCAACTTGAATGGCCATTACAAGATGGTCAATATTTTTTTACTGTCCGCTTGTTGAATCAGATAGGAGACCACATGCACCATGACAGATTAATGCACTTTCGGTTTGATCGAACAGAAACGTTTAGTGGATGGGGCATTGGTAAATTTATCTCTCACCGTGAATTGAGCTATATGGAGGATAAGAAATCCCAATACTTGAGGAATGACACGCTACAGTTTCAGGTGATGCTTCTAGCAATTGATCATAGCATATCTAACGATATACTTCCTATTCAAATGACCATGACAGACTTTGAGGGACGCAAGAAGGATTCTGAAGATTGGTGGAGTGAGCCATTCTACACTCACCCAGGTGGATACAACATGCAAATCAGAGTGTATACTAATGGTGATGACATGTACAGTGGCAGTGGTACACACATCTCAGTGTATGTCTGGCTGTTGCAAGGAAAGTATGACACTAATCTCAAATGGCCATTTTATGGTGAAATCACTATCAAGCTACTAAACCAGGTGGAAGATAGGAAACATTTTGAGAAAACCCTTGAGTTTAATGATAAAACACATGATAGTATTACTAGCAGAAATCACTGGAACGGATGGGGGCTACCTCAGTTCATCTCTCACAATTTTCTAAGCAACAATAAACAATATGCAAAAGATGGTAGTTTACATTTTTATATACAATACACCCCATATGCATCTAGTAAATCCCATGCATAGCTGACATAAACAGTTTAGTGGCTACTAGATCATGTAGATGAACCAAATTCGTTTTATGTAGTTTTATGTACATGAGTGCATCTTTGAGTATTATTTTACTTATTTGATTGAGTCTGTCATACTCACTGTAAAATTTTTCTGGATTTCATTTCCATGAAATATTCCCAGGAAATGTCATCAGAAACTTAGCAACATTCCTCAATGGAATGTTACATATTTCTAGGTTTCTGGTGACGGTTTCTGAATGCTTTCATACACAATGAAACTTACAGTGACTACAGCAGTTACATGTACTCTCAGATGAACTATTCCACGATTTTTCTGCTATTGCGGAGCCATGCCTTAATTCTCAAGTTTTGAAAGTGCTGAGAGGGAGGCTTATAATGTTATAGCTATAAATGCTCGATGACTAAAGCAGGTCATACAGCTCTTAGCTTGCTATATATTTTTTCCTAAATTGCATCAGAAACAATCTCAGAAGATCTAAAATCCCACATTTGAAGCAAGCACTGAAGCAATAAGTCAAGCAATCTAAGTGAATGTTTGGCCATGCCCTACAGGAGTTACATGTATGTAATTCCTTGCCATTTCCTGCTAGAATCATGTCTACACCACAAATTAAATCGACCCAATTTTGTTGACATGTATAACAACTCGCCAGGATATTTGATGAATAGACTTCCTTCCTGTTAATTAATTAACATTCAGCACTTTCATTCACTTGCCAGTCCATGAGGAGACTGCACAGTGTATATCCATCCACAAGTGGAGTTTAGAGTCCCTATAGGGACCATGGGTAGGGAGGAAGAAGGAGGGATTTAAGGAGAGATGGGGGAAGAAAGGAGGGAAGGAGAGAGAGGGGGGGAAGGAGGGGATGCTGGGCAATTCATAATACATATATAGCTATACTCACACTTTATCTCACAGCCGCAGAGAATTTTCTTCATAGCTGTGAGATTACCTTTCTCTACTGCTGCCTTTTGCATGTAGCTAGCTACTATACGTAGCTATACATGCGGGGGGGAAAAGCTGGGAGTAGAGACTGCATGGGAACAATGACACTGTGAGATGACATCCAGGCATAGAAGGCTCAGATAGGAGGCTAGATCTGGCATAGAAAAATCTATCTATGGAGTTAAGAAAGCTATGGAGTAACAATTTAATTTTGCCATGACAGAATATCATTTATTATAATAGCTAATAGCTAACTGAACGCTGAATGGATAACCTTGAATATTGCCCATCTCCTGTCACTGAACTGAATATTTTACCATGACCGTTCAGCTTTGAAAGTCATATAATGAACCTAATACTGCACTTTGAGGTTGGGCAGTACATAATACAAGAGAATATTCAGTTCTTAGCTTAATTGGCTTCTGCATTAGCCCTCAGCACCTACGGTTGGGCCAATACGTATAAAATATACCAACTATATTGACTGTACTGCCCGCCCACTCGTTTATGTAGCTATCAGCGTGTTGCATGTGGTTCACTGACAGGCATATTGTGGGAGAACAAGCCATCAAGAGACTAAATACCAGCTTCACATGCAATGTATATATACACATGTAGTGGGCATGTGATGATTCATTATTGCATATACCGCACGGTTATGCAATAATGGTAAGAATTACCACATGCCCACTATTCATAGCATCACAGAAAGGCTGTGCTCAGTACAACACAGCATTGTAGGAAGGGTAAATAAATTCACGTGCTGCTGACCTTCCTACAGCGTAGCGATTCGCAGGGTGTCCGTGCAGCGATATAAAAACTCTTGCGGAATATATCGTATCCAAATAATCACTGACTACACACTTATCTAGCTTGTGATTCTGTTCAACCGAAAGCTACGTCGAACCGGGTACCGATATGGGGAAACCAGTCGTATTCGTGATTGGAGCCAGCGGCGACGTCGGCAGTGCAACGGTGCAGGCGCTCTCGGCCAAGTACTCTGACAAAGTGGAGATTCGCGCAGGTGTTCGCAATCCGGACAAGGCAGACAAGCTGAAGGTGCGGCAGTTAATTTACCTCCCCAGTATGTAGCCGTAAATATGATGGAGCGAACGTACGCTCTGTTTATACCTATGCAGCTAGCTAGCTAAGTCTATTTAAGAAGCAGGAGCCAATGATCGATGAACACACCTCAATATTTCTGGTATTGTGTATGATTAAACCATTATGAACTTGCATTCTCTTCCCCAGGCTATTGCAGGAGTCGCTGTGGTGAAGGCTGAGATGGGAAAGAAGGATGAGCTCATCACAACCCTAAAGGGGGTGGATGCACTCTTCATTGTGACCCCTGGCACCCTGGAGAGAGCCACACTTACAATCAAGACAGCTGAAGCTGCAAAGGCTGCTGGCGTGAAATTCCTAGCTGTTGTCAGTATTCCTGCAGCTGATCTCCCTGATACAGTCTTTGGAAAGCACTTTTCAGAAATTGAAGTGACCATCTCGAAGTTGGGTGTCCCCTACACGTTTATCCGACTTCCTTTTTTTGTAGAAAATTACTTGGCCTTCAAAGATGGGATAGTGGGCCAGTCCACCATCTACTTACCTGCCGATCCAACAAAGCCATTCACTACTATCGTGGCAGAAGACGCTGGAAAGGCGGCAGCTGCAATTCTTGTAAACCCACAAAAACACATTGGAAAGACCTACACAATCATCAGTGACCGCCACACACACAATGATGTCACAGCGGCGTTCAGTGAGGTTCTTGGAAAAGAAATTAAATATGTCCGTGTGCCATATGAAGCTGCAAAGAAGGCATTCATGGATAAAGGGTTTCCAGAATGGCGAGCTGATGGTTCATTGGAATTTTTCCGTCAGGTCGACAGTGGGTCACCACTCGCGAACCAGGCAAACCTTGGTGACTTTACAGCCATCACTGGAGAACAGCCCACCACTACCAAGAGCTGGGTTGGAAAGTATGGCGGTGCCTTTCAGTGAACACTCGTAAAAAAAAAAGAATGCATAAGGCTTTAGCTATAGTTATAGGCACTGATAATTTGTTGTGTTGTAAAACTGTATTCTTTCAACAATATAAGTCTCATTAATTATTATTGCTATCCTTTTCACTACAATACTCTTCTCAAGGACGGTATCCAGCAAGACAGAGGGCGGGGGAGCAACAAGTGATAACAAAGAGACCTTTATAAACTTTCCGAGTATCGAGTGTGTATAAATTGTACTGTACATTTGCGGACTCCTGGTATTCTGCATAGCTACCTGGGGGAGTATTCAGTGGTGTTGCCATTTCTGATTTCAAGGTGGCTGGTTTAAAAGTGGGCATATCTCAAAGTGCACGTGACCTCATAAAGGGGAGGGATCAGCTAGATTTATATGGTATACTATATGAATTTTCATACTTGAAGTGAGAATATGGAATGCATGATCGAGGTAAGGGTAGTTTAGAGCAGCATAAGCACATACTTGAAACAACTGCAGGTGATATTAGTAACTTGGGGATACATAGTTGTCAACTATAAAAGCAAAACTCAAAAGTGGGTTCAGTGCTACATAAAAGCAGGTGTATAATATGGTACATAAAGGTTTGGGCGTATTATAATATAGTCTATGGAGTATTTTTAGTAGCTAGCTGCAACACCTACAGTCATTTATTAATTCTACTAATAAAGGCCCAGCCTTGATTTCAGCATATCACCATTGATGTAATCTAGACGGCAAAGTAGAGTGGTCAGGCATAGCCTCATAGCTACCCAGGCCTTCCATTGCCAGATTTTATCTCACAACCATTGGGAACTTGACCCGGACTTTTCTCTGCAGCTACATGCGAAGTAAACTCTGGAGGTGGAAGGCCTGGGTATGAGGCTAGATTTGACATAGTAAAGTTTACGCATGAATTTCAAAAAGCGTCGGGGTAGCAGTTTCATATTTGGCATGATATATCAGTTGCATGTGGTTCACTGACAGCTAGCTAGATATCCATGAAAGAGTAGCTATGCCATGGAGATTATTGGCATGTGATATTATAATAATAATTCCTGCCTGGCATAGCTACCATAGATGATGCTGGCATCACGGAAAGGCTGTGCTCAATACAACACAGCACTACATGTAGCTAGAAGGAAATCGTGCGTAGTTGTGCTGTGACATCTTATGACGTCACTAACGCGAGCTATTAATTGCCTATAGCCTATACTACACACACACTATAGCTACATATTATCTTCGCTGAGCCAAAATGGGGAAACCAGTCGAATTCGTAATTGGAGCCAGCGGCAACATCGGCAGTGCAACGGTGCAGGCGCTCTCGGCCAAGTACTCGGACAAAGTGGAGATTCGGGCAGGCGTTCGCAATCCGGACAAGGCAGACAAGCTGAAGGTGCGGCTGTTAGTTTGTCTACTCACTGTAGCCGTAGATAATTAAATATAACGTACGTACGCTCTCTTTAATACCGTGGTGTAGCTAAGTAATTAATTTTGTTCCATGCTGATCTGGAACTTGTCCGGTTCCAGAACCGATCATCCGGTTCTGGAACTGGTCATCCATTGTACCCCATACATACATACATACATACATACATACATACAGTTTTTGTTCCCCACTCACACATTTAGCACGTCCCATATTGTGATGCACATGACATTTTAGTGCCCAAACGCTTTCACTGATCTAGGCATTAGTGGTAATCTAACAAACACATTAAAGATTGCACCTCCACACCAGTTAGTTATCAGTGGCCTAGCACTATTCGTGTCAGTGTGTGAATCAGAATTCTTCCCAGAGGAGCTCATAAACTAAAGGAAAAAAACTGTGAAATGATGGGGGACTCCTGAAGTCTCCATCTTACTCCATATATAGTGTTGCCATCAGCCATTAGGCAGGAGACTTTTCCAGTGCTCTGTATTCACCAAGTGTGCAGCACTCAGACCCGTCCAGTTCGATTATTCTAGAACTGGATGACCAGTTCTAGCCGTCCGATTCTAAAGTCGGAAGTTCAAAATTGGTACGGAGCACACGTACATATTCACTAACATTCTCTTCCCCAGGCTGTTGCAGGAGTCGCTGTGGTGAAGGCTGAGATGGGAAAGAAGGATGAGCTCATCACAACCCTACAGGGGGTGGATGCACTCTTCATCGTGACTCCTAGTATCCTGGAGCGAGTTACGCTTACAATTACGACAGCTGAAGCTGCAAAGGCTGCTGGCGTGAAATTCCTAGCCATCGTCAGTGGTTCTGTAGCTGAACTTACAGATACAGTCTGTGGAAAGCACTTCGCAGAAATTGAAGGAAGTTGGGTATTGCCCACACGTTTCTCCGACTTCCTTTTTTTGTAGAAAACTACTGGGGTTTCAAAGACGGGATAATTGGTCAGTCAACTATCTACTCACCTGTCGATCCAACAAAGCCGTTCACTCCTGTTGTGGTAGAAGATGCTGGAAAGGCAGCAGCTGCAGTTCTTACAAACCCACAGAAACACGCTGGAAAGACCTACACTATTGTCAGTGACCGCCACACGTACAATGATGTCACAGCTAATTTCAGTGCCATTCTTGGAAAAGAAGTTAAATACGTCCGGTTGCCATATGTTAAGCGGCAAAGAAGGCGATGATGGACCCCCGGATCCCAAAATGGCAAATTGATGATACTCTGAGTCTCTACCGTCAGATCGACAGTGGGTCACCACTCACAAACCAGGCAAACCTTGGTGACTTTACAGCCATCACTGGAGAACAGCCCACCACAATCAAGAGCTGGGTTGGAAAGTATGGCGGCGCCTTTCAGTGAACATTCGTAAAAATTGCATGGATACTGCTTTAATTATATTATTAATGCTTTCACCAACATAACTCTTGTTTCATAATTATTACTCAGTTTCCTGTGTTGGTATGTGATCAATCTACTCATCATGCAATGATTGAATCCATTGCACCTAAACCTATCATTTCTAGCATACACCTAATTTTAATTTTCCCTGTTTTGCTTACCTTTATAGCGGACAACGTTAACTATATCCATGTCCAAGGTACTGCACCCTAAATAAGTTTCAACATGAAGTATATCTATTTGCCAACTCCTACTACGTATACATGCAATTGTTTGAATTAGCTACGTGACTTCCAGTTTTTACATAATTACGGTAATTACCCACAAAATGATTATTAGCTATATGCATCGCAGACCTCGGTGGTCTAGGGCACGAGAGTACATGCCCACGCCATATATAGTAGCTAGAAGGCTACTTGTAAAGTGTACACTTGCTGGATCAGATTCTGAACAGTGTAATTGAAATGCCATGGTGCTCTAACACTATTTCACTACCCGCAGCAGTTACTACCATAGATGATACACCTCCTAGGTATATTATATATGTTACTACCCACCCTGCAAACTCCTTCGGACTACACAGCACAATATTCATAGTGCTAGTGCGCCATATAAATCTAGTTGAGCCCCACCCCTTCAGCCGTCACCTCGGATACGCCCACTTTTGAGTGTTGTTGTTTTTTCCACCATCTATACTCGAGATCTGAAATGGCAACCCCGCCGGACACTCCCCCTGGTACGCACGGTGTTAGGGGCCAATATATAAGCTTGCTGTGCACCCCTAGGGTCACTGTGTGGGATGAAATCCTATATCGCTACCTATGTGTATGTGTACATTTATGTACACGTTTGGTTGTTTAATAGACTGAGCTACAGCCTTGAAATTGTAATGTCTGTACTGCAATTTTCCTTGCTTACAGCAGCCAAAGATGAGCCACTGACTCTGCTCAACCTCACCAATGAGCTGGCATCAGTATCTGAGTGGTACACGCTGGGCATCCAACTGGGGGTGCAGCCTCACCAGCTGGAGGCTATCAAGACATCCTCAGTTAGTATGGGCCAAAAAAGGGCGGAGATGCTTCATGCATGGCTGAAGAACAGCCTGGATGCCTCATGGCAAAATGTGGTGACAGCCCTGAAAGCGATCGGCGAAGTTCGTCTAGCTGAGACAATTGAGAAGAAGTACCAAGATTCACCAGGCGAGTCACATGCATGAATAGCTACAGGACAATACGGTAATCATCCCAACTAATGTATACGTATCAATGTATGCTTCGGCGTTCGTCAGTATCAATACATTTAGGATGACAAACATCAAGGTTCACCATATACCCACCTTTTTTTTGGCATGCCCCCCCCCCCCAGTAAAAATTCACTTGAATGCTCTGAACTGGCTTCTAGTTACAAGACTATACAAATCTATACTTTGCTTGTTTTGGGGGGAAGCTTTGACATAATAATGGTAATGGGGAGAGAAAGCCCATGCACTAGCCAAAAGGGACACCTAAGCCTTGCATGTTCATTATTGTCGTATTTATTCTTCCATGCAGGAGGGACCCCACCCTTTAGCTCCATTTCTAGTACTGCCTTGCCTTTGACAGAGCATAGCCAAACAACAGGTATGTGTTGCACGTACATACTAACAGAACATACCTGTATTAAGGGATGATTAACGATACATTAGTACAATCATGCACTGCAAAAGAGGGGGGTGGGTGCTTAATGCAACATACCGTCTGCATGCAGAATGTAGTAGCCCAACTAAAAAGGGGTCCCTGGACGATTTATCTTTTTCAGCCTTTCCAGGCTCCTTGTTTTACTTGATTTCCTTTGTGCAGGTAACAAAAAGTGGGGCCCTGGTATTGAAGCTATAACGTACCATTCATGCACACTAAACACCTACATCCAAAAACTGAACAGTGAGCAGAATGAAGCAGCAAAAAAAAAAGTTCTTAGTTTTGACAATAAATCACCTAACCATTCATTTTTAGCTTTCAGTTATCGCGACCTTTTGCAAATATATAACTAGCTACTTTAATGTTTCTGTATGCATAATTTGCTGAGGAAGCCTATACTACACAGTTTTTGTAGAAAGTCAACTAGTCTTTTACCCAGTCCATGGCTCCTCCCCCTCGTGAAACAGTCCGGCAAATCAAGTCCAACTTCTTGAATGAATACAAATTGAATACTCTCAATCAATATGAGAGCAATGCATCTGTATAGAACCAGTTCTACATGTACACCAAGTACACATTAAACAGCATGACTTCATACAATGTTCACTTGTGATCACGAACTGATCAAACCCGCACCAGCAGGAAAGCACCATCTGCATGGTAAGCCATATGACGTTGTACCACTGTTGGTTGCCAGACTTTTATACAGACACAGATACCTGCCTCTATGAAATGTGAACTCAGTCCGCTCTCACAAATTCTTGTGCCAGTTGGTCAGGAGCTTGCCGCCCTTTTGCATTATTCACCTCTTTTCTTCACCGTCTGCATACTTTTGCTTTGAGCGCTGGAAACTACTAAGCAGCTATATATAGTTATGGAAATTTTCCCGGGAACATGGCAGGCTCCATAATCTTCCGTCTCCGCTTCATTTTATAACTGCCAGAGATGCCATTTTGAACACATGCTTTGAAGGGATCCCATAAAGAGATATATAAAATGTGTTGTTTTTTTTGGCCATAACTCCTCGCAGAAACTGAATTATACTTAGCAATATATAAAATGAGTATATGGTAGCTAGGTCAGATACTGGACTTAGTATTGTATTGGAGAAGATACTCACACAAGATTTGGTGGTCAACAATTGATGGCTTACGCCATGGATTGAGAAAATGTGATATTAAATTTTGGTTGTTATTGATACTACTCTTTTCACAGCTACCGCTACCACCGATTGGACTCTGTCCTCATCATTTCCAATTGAGCCACAACCCAAGCGCCCCAAACTTAGTAGCAAGACTGAAGATGATGTGCTTGGTAAGTAATTATAATACTAAAGTGAGTTGAAGTTTTAATTGGCCAAGACCAAGTGACAATAAACAGTGGGTATGGCTAGTGTAGTTCCCAGACCCTCTCCGCGCACCCACCACTGATGAGTAGAGAAAGGATGGTCTGGCGACTCAAGTTGGATGCACGTGAAGCCAGGGGGTAGATAGATAGCTAGCTAGATAGATAAATTTTAATTTTAACCAGGAAATGTCCCATCAGCCAAGAGGCTGGTCTGTCTGGGAGTCCTGGAAAGAAAGGTAACACTGGCTACGGAAAAATTGTTCGGAATGTAATTGATAGCACATGCCGGAAAATTTTAACTGTATAATATAACCCACCTACTATACTTCATGCATAGGCTAGGGTGGGCTTTTACTGTCATAATTTGTCCCCTCAAGGCTACAAGGGAAATTATGGCTATAAATTTGTCCCTCATGGCCTTAGCCATAAATCCCTGGCAACCCGTGCTATAACTGTTATATGACCCACCTGATTGGTCCACCTCTGCGCATGCTCATAAATACTATAGCAACGACAAGTCACAAACAGACTCAAAAAGAAACGATGGCTTGCAGTTTCTCTCCTTACTGTCTTGAATGGACAGACTGCCTTAGTGCTGCCTTTGGTGTTCTCTGGGATCAATCCCTTAGCCAATTCAGAGAGCTGCTGTTCAGAAGCCAACTTAAAGCGGGATGACTCGTTAGAAGCCGTTGGAAAGCGGGGCTGGTCTTTGCTGGAGCTTGGGCGGAGCTGCTCTAATTGCGGAAGTGGGCGGGAAGTATCTGTCTCTAATTGGAGCCCGCTCGAGTAGCCTGGGCAGTCTGTCCATTCACACATGCCAAGACAGTAAGGAGAGAAACTGCAAGCCATCGTTTCTTTTTGAGTCTGTTTGTGACTTGTCGTTGCTATAGTATTTATGAGCATGCGTAGAGGTACGAGATAGGTGGACCAATCAGGTGGGTCATATAACAGTTATAGCACGGGTTGCCAGGGATTTATGGCAACGTAAACAAACCTTGTCCTCGGGCTCCGCCCTCGGACTCGGTTCGTTTACTGCCATAAATCCCTGGCCCCGTGCTATAACTATTACTAAACATACCTGGGACTGTAGATATTTTAAAATTGTGGCATTAGTGAGGTGAGCTGGCATAAGAGGCGTAGCAGCCTTTGCCTCCTAGCCTCGTCCCAGTCGAGGGGGGGTGTAGCCTGGGTACGAGGCTACCTGTCTCCATGAAATGTGGACTCTCACAAATTCTTGTGCCAGTTGGTCAGGGGCTATTGTAGATGGATGCTTTCACACTGTACCTCCAGACAAGCCTTCCAGGCTACCGCTTGGTAGACTTCATCTTTGCCAATCGATGCAGCACTAAGTAGCTCTTACTAGTTTGAAGCAGCCTCATTCCCAGTATCCTACTCCCAGCTTTTTTCCGCTTTTTTACTACAATGTCATGTGAAAAAAGCTCTCATTAGAAATTAGGGACAAAATGTACCTCTTGGTTTGTCTGGTCGGTTGGTGGTAATGTGAGAACCAATCATTGAAATTCGAAACCTGTATACTGCTATACGTAAATGTTTCCCAGAATCAATCTCACACTAAGTAAAATTGCTCGAGGGGAGGGGGGGAGGAAGGTATGGCCCCAGTCCGCTAAGAAACTATGTGGTCTGTGTGCAATGCACACGTCACCTTTCAGCTTGATCTAGCTTGCTCCGGCACCCAGTTTTAAACCACCAACCTTAGCTGATAGTATATCCTTTTTTGTTTGTACAGAATCTGTAGAGCAAGTTGAGGTCACCAGAAAGAATCTCGCTGCAATTAAAGGCAAGTTTGCAGACCTACTCGACTTCGCTTGTACAAAGCTGCAGGAAAAGCTCACTAGGGAAGAAGTGACGGGAAAGTTTTTCATGTTCCTCCTCACCATCTTTTCCATGGCTGAGCAGTGCATACCGAAGTCCTCTAATCTAGAGGATATATTCACAGCCATCACCTCACACGACTTATGGAACTACTGGAACTACTACCCACTTGAAGAAATCATTATGAAGTATGGAAAGAATGATCCAGACATGATAGAGAGAATGGAAAATTACAAGAGGGATCTTTCGGGGTTCAAACTCATAACGAAAATCAAGAACTACATTCCTGCTGCCAAGGCCCACCTTACTGAGTCTGATGAGCTGGAAGTATCACCAGTGGATCGAACTCCCAATTATTTCAGGAGGCTCTCAATAAAATGGAATGCGCGTGTTACTGAATACTCACTGAGATACATCGAAAATGTGTGGGAGTCATTGTCTCCCCACCTGTTACTCCCTCCTCCATCTGTTCTGCTGGAAGCGGTCCGCCAAAACAGCATTCTTGTTGTGTGGCTTATTCCAGTAGATCTAGTTCCTAAAGCCATTGAAAAGGTCCGTCAGGGTACTGAGTTCTTCCGAATATACCCAATTCTAGAAGTGATGATTGACGGTGAGTGCGTCTATAAAGGTGATGAAAGCACCGCTGAAGAGGACATGGAAAGAATAATGGTGAGAAATGCATTTCAGTTTCACCGAAATGTCCGCATGTGACACGAGAGACTCGGGTCGAAACGTGATCCTCACATGACTGCATTAGCAACAGCTATTAATAATTATATAGCAACCCCGCCCCTAGCTGTTTAAACCATGCAGCTAGCTTAGGCATCCTTCTTGTCGGCCTAAACCTTGAACATGATCACTTTTGAGTATCGAATTTCGATAGCGGGCTACACGTAGCGAAGCTAATAATTAAATAACTATTACTAATTGTATTTTTAAAATTTTACATTCAGATATTTTGGTGAAACTGATTTATGCACTCAGTCTTGGATTAGCGTGAAGCCCACTGCCCCTAGACTCTAGTATTTCAGTGCCATATAATTGTCCATGCATTATGAATGATACTTTAGCGAAAACAGACTCTCTTTGATAATAAGAATATCATTAATTTACTCAGGAACATTCCAGAAGTATCCAAGATGTAGGGCTGTCTGTAAAGCAAAGAAGCAAAACAAAGACAGTGAAACACAGATGGTGTAGGGCTATTGCTTTAGCATCGCTATTTTTGGCAGTATTCATCTCTGCAAGTGTGCCAGCCGGGATTATAATTTCGAAGCCTGCTACAGAACAAATTCCAACCGACAGAGTACAGCGTTCTACTAGCGATGTTCCTGATAACATCCTTCCCATTCATATCACAATGCCACAATTTTCCAAGCACAAGGCAGGGAGTACTAACTGGTATAGTGAGCCTTTCTACACACATCTAGAAGGATATAAATTAGTCCTCAATGTGGACGCTGATGGTCACGGTAGTGGTGAGGGCACTCATGTTTCGGTATATCTCCACTTAATGCGAGGAGACTTTGACAACAAACTTGAATGGCCATTTCAAGGTAACATCAATATTCAACTATTAAACCAAATGGAGAACAAGATGCATTGTGAGAGGACAATTCATTTTACAGATAACAGAGGTGAAAGAGTAACTGATACAGAAATGGCTGCTATTGGATGGGGCTTGGATTTTATCTCTCACCGTCAACTGAGCTATGATCCTTACAAGAATTCATATTTTTTGAAGAATGACACTCTGCTTTTTCGTGTGGCACTACAGACAGCTATGACAAATGTGCTTCCTGTTCAGATTGCCATGACCGACTTCGAGAGACACAGGAGAGACTCTGAGGTGTGGTATAGTGAACCGTTCTACACCCACCCAGGAGGATATAAACTATGCCTCCAGGTGCATGCTAATGGACATGATACTGGCAAAGGTACGCATATCTCGGTTTATCGATGCCTAATGCAAGGGGAAAATGATTATCGACTAGAATGGCCATTTTTTGGTGACATCATCATTCAACTATTAAATCAAACTGAAGATACAATATATGCTGGAAGAAAATTCATTTCCATCATTACTAAAGCTGGAAGAGTAACTACAGGAGGAATAACTGGTAGTGAATGCATAGGCATAAAACAATTTATTTCTCATCATCAACTGAGCCACTTGAAGGAGGACACACTACTTTTTCGCATAATGCTATGGAATACAACTAGCATACTTCCTTGTCAGATAGCCATGACAGACTTTGAGACCCACAAGAAAGATAATGACTGGTGGGAGAGTGAACCATTTTACACACATCAAGGAGGATACAGAATGCTTCTCAGGGTAAATCCTAACAGCAGTGGTACGCATGTTTCTGTGTATGCCACTCTGGCAAGAGGAAAGTTTAACAATAATCTCAGATGGCCATTTCGAGGGGATGTCACTGTGAAGCTGTTAAACCAAGTGGAAGACAGGAACCATTACAAACAGACCATTCGATTTACTTCGTACGACACACCCGATGAAGTAGCCGGTGGAACCAGCAAAAGGTGGGGCAGAGAGATGTTTATTCCTCACAATTTATTAAGCGAGTACTTAAAAGGTGGTAGTTTGCAATTCCATATAACCTGCCATAACTGTGGTGCTGATCGAAGTGATAGGAGTATAATGAATGTACTTCCTATTCAGATTGCCATGACAGACTTCGAGAGACACAGGAGAGACTCTGAGGAGTGGTTTAGTGAACCGTTCTACACCCACCCAGGAGGATATAAAATGTGCCTCAAAGTGTATGCTAATGGAGAAGATACTGGCAGTAGCTTAACTAGTACGGGTACACATGTCTCGGTTTATCGATGCTTATTACAAGGGGAAAATGACAATCGACTTGAATGGCCATTTTTTTATGATATCATCATTCAGCTATTGAACCAAAACGAAGACAATACATATCATGAGAAGACACTCATTTCCACTACTGCAAGTCAAAGAGTAACTAAACAAATTGATATTAAATGGTATTGCGTAGGCTTGCCACAATTTATTCCTCATCATCAACTGAGCCACGTTAAGGAGGACACACTAATTTTTCATGTAATGCTACAGAATACAACTAGCATACTTCCTTGTCAGATTACCATGACAGACTTTGAGGGGCACAAGAAAGATAATGACTGGTGGTGTAGTGAGACATTTTATTCACATCAAGGAGGATACAAAATGTACCTTCAGGTACATGCTAACGGCAGTGGTACACATGTTTTAGTGTATATCAACCTGGGAATAGGGGAGTTCGACAAAAATCTCAGATGGCCATTTCAAGGGCAAATCACTGTCAGGCTGTTGAATCAAGTGGAAGATAGGAATCATTATGAGCAGACCATTCATTTCATAGATGAAAACGCTGGTACAAGCTTTGAAGGATGGGGCATAGAGTTCATATCTCATGATTTATTAAACAGTAACAGCCAGTACATAAAAGATGGCAGTTTGCAGTTCCATATAAGTGACAAGAGTATGATGAATGTACTTCCTATTGAGATTGCCATGACAGACTTTGAGAGACACAGGCAAGACTCTGAGGAGTGGCATAGTGAACCATTCTACACCCACCCAGGAGGAGAGAAACTGCACCTCAAAGTGTATGCTAATGGAGAAGATACCAGCAAGGGTACACATGTCTCTGTTTATCAGTGCTTATTGCAAGAAATATATGATGATCGACTCGAATGGTCCTTTTTAAATGACATCACCATTCTAATACTAAACCAGATAGAGAATACAACTTACAGGATGACACCTTCACATCCCATTACCGCTACAACCGATAGTAACTGCCGAGGATATCCGTTATTTATTCCTCATCATGACCTGAATGACTATATGAATGATGACACTCTACTTTTCGGTGTGGAACCACATGTACTTCCTATTCAAACTACTATGGCAGACTTTGAAAAGCACAAGAGGGATAAGGATGTGTGGTACTCTGAGTCATTCTATACACACCCAGGAGGATACAGAATGTATATTACTATAAACGCTGATGGATTTCAGAGTGGAAAAGGCACCCATGTGTCAGTGTATGTCAGCGTGGCAAGAGGGAAGTTCGACTATAGCCTCAAATGGCCATTTCGAGGAAATATCATTGTGAAGTTGATAAACCAGAAGAACGACGTAGAAAGTTATAAACACACCATTTCTTTCAATGATAAAACACCTGATGAATATGCTGGTGGTGAGAAAAGCTCTATAGGATGGGGTTTGGATAAGTTTATTTCTCATGACTACCTAGAGCGCAATAGACAATACTTGAAAGATGGTGGTTTACAATTCAACATAACCTACAATATATAATTAATAACGCATTGCAAATTTTCGATACATTATTTTGTGTACTGTAGCTTGAAAATTTTTAGTAGCTAATCTGTACAGCTATAGCTTTATTTTATGTGGCCTATACATGTGCTTATTATGATTGTAGACTAAAACTATACTTTTGGGTCACTCCAGTCCATACATGTCACACCTGAAGTATGTATCCAATTTTGATGTTGTATGATTAGTGCACTCCTGTATATCACATTGTTCATCTACATGTATACCCCATTTTCTATTTTATCCATTTACAAGTATCAAGTTGCATAAAATGGTACGATACCGAATGCCATTGTAGCTGAAATCAAAGTGTATATCCTGAAAATTGTAATAATTAGGTCAACCCCGTACACCTTCTCACAAGCACACTGTGGTAGCTACAGCTACGTATGCATGCACCAATATTTTACAAGCAAAAAATAGGATGTGGGACTGATAACAGTGAATAGGGTCTAATAATAGTCCTGGGAACTCATACCACTACACAAATGAAATGCTTGAAGCACAGATTAGCACCTTTTCTCAGCTTCAAGCAGAGTATGCAGCTGTTTCATAAACAAAATCGGCCGCTTTTGAAATCAGGATTTCGTTGATTGGCTAAAGATTTTGTACACAAACATTATTAAGGCTGCATTATTTACAGAGATACGTACACACATACACATTAATTTTGGTATACAGCATGATTCACATACATGCATATACCCATAGTAATAGAGCCTTGCACATGCGTATGCGAGGGCGTCTTTTTCCATATTACTGCAACAACTGCGTTCCCATGACACTACCTAACACATGTGCTTGGAATATAGACTGCTAGGTCTGTCTACACTCCAAGCTAGGGTATGCAGCTGTTCCCTTCTGTTTGTTTAGACAAAAACTGGCTGCAATTGTTTCAATTGTGTAATGCTACAATGAACTGTATTCCCTTGACACTAACACATGTATTTGGAACATGGACTACTACTTTACAATCATGCACTATAGCTCGGAGACCTCATGCATGCAGTGAGCTCACCATTATGGGCATCCTGCCTAGTGCTGCAGTCCAAGTTCGAGATGACGGTTTATGAACAAAGCCGAGCATGTGTACTTGTACTGATACTATAGAGGCTATTTGTTCCTCCATAATAATACCATTCAGATATGAATGTTTACAGAACATTCAAGCTGATGTTTGCTTAGTGAGAGTCCAGGCTTGTACACAGACACACATATACACTACAGAGACACACATACACACTACAGAGACACACATACACACTACAATAGACAATAGAACACGCAGTACAAAAGCACATACAAATCATGCACTACAGCTGTAAAGTAGAGCTCATGCAGCGAGCTCACCTTCTTGTGTAGAGCTGCAGCCCATCTTGTGTAGTGCTTGCGTGTCACCATCTTGTGTAGTGCTGCAGTCCAGTAATTGAACCTGAATTTGAAGACGCCCATTCTTTTTTTTTCTTGGCAAAACGAAGGCAATAGTTCATATATACAAATTCTGCAAAATAAAGAATAAGGAATAAAAAAAATGTCAGGTTATTGAAACTGCAGTGTTAGTGAGGAACATGTCCTTTACTGATAGCAAGGTCGAGTGGTCCGTTGTGCACAGCACGTCCAAATGAGGAGCGTGCTCCACGAAGGCAAGTGATGGCAGACCTCAAGAGTGAAAAACTCAGGTGACAGCGTAGCCGAGGGTGTATGGCTGATCATGCTTTGTTGAGAGCCGAGGAGGAATGACCACAAACACAGTTGCTGGGTAGGTTGGAGGGCTGTCAGTTGTAGCGCAGGCACAAGACGTCTCGGAACGCTCCTTTATGGAGTGCAAACCCATGTTCCTCAATGGGCAGGGCAGACAACCAGGAGGAGGCACCTTTCTCACTCCCAAGTTCCATTGCCCACTGCAGGTGCCTTGGTAACCTGGCCCGTAGCTGCGTTGCAGTGGCAGCCTGTCGTTGCTGCTTAAGTCTTCTGACCTCCGCCTTTGCACACTGCTGTTTACGGGTGGTGTCAAATGTGAGCTTGTGCTGTTGCAGGAGAATGAGGGCAGCAAGAGGCGCAGTGACGTTTTGTGAAGTAGTACGCAGAAGCCAGTTCTAATTTCGCCTACAGGACTTTGATCTTCATATTTGCTTTTGCTACTTGCCCGAATAATATTGTTTTTATTTTGTCCTTCCCCTGCCCTTCACGCCTGGTCAGTACATGGTGGTAGTACGTACGCATGGTGGTACGCACGCAGTACACACACGTAATGCAACAATGTAATGATATAATTTAGTGTTGTACATGTTGTGTGATACCACCTTCGCGCCACTTTGCGGTGCTCATGGACTCCTGGTAATACCCAATAATTGAACCTGAATTTGAACACACGATTGTAGCGCGTTAAACACTCTGGTTTGCAATAAGTAATGATAGAATTTAGTTTAAGGATTACTTGTACATGTGTGATACTCAATTATCGAACCAGAATTTGAATACATGATTCTATAGTACGTGTAATTTCACTCTGGTTTGCAACGACTAATGATGTATTTTAGTGTAAGGATTTATATTAGCTATACAATGTCATGTGTGCTACCCCTGTAATTGAACAGAGTTTGCAACAAGTAATGATGTAACAATTACTTGTGTGGTACCCAGTAATCGAACCTGAATTTGAACATAATTATGATTGCTGTATGCGTAAAGACTCTGTGTTTGCACCCAGTAATGATGTAACTTTGTGTAATGATTACTCGTACGGTACCCCAGCAATTGAACCTGAATCTGAATACATGATTCCTGTTTGCAACTAGTAATTAAACCTGAATTTGAAAACCGCCAAAATCACCAAAACCACGGAAAACCACGGAAATCACGAAAAACACCAAAACCATCAAATCCGTTTTTCAGCAATTCTATTTACGAGTAGCGTTCCCTATAATTCGCCATAGATGAATTTAAAACACGATTCTAGTTCGCGTAACACTCTCAGTTTGCAACCAGTAATGATGTAATTTAGTGTACTGACAATTACTTGTGTGGCACACCAGGAATTGAACCTGAATTTGAACTCAATGTTCTAGTATGTACCGCTCTGAGACTCTAAGTTTGCAACAAGTAATGATGTAATCTATATATAGTATAGTAAACGATTATAATACTTGTGTGGTACATTTTGTGACCACTAGTTTTTGAATGCGTTGTTTGCTCACACTTATTACACTGTCATGCAGATGCACTTATTTACGCACACAGTATAGTCATACAAATGCACTTAACTCGGAGTAGGTGCTTGGTAGGGCGGAGTTGAGATGTCAGAGTAGGTGCTTGGTGTTGAGATGCCAGAGTAGGGCTTGATAGGACGGTGGCGGTTGCTGTGGGAACTCTCGCAGTCTTGCAATGGCTGGAAGGGGGTAGGAGAAGTAACTACGACAGCGGATAGGACAGCCGTCTAGTAAGTTTGAAATTCCGCACAGCCCTGACACTAAGAAGCGAACAATTGCAGCCCGTTTTTGTTTCGCGCGTAAAACTCGGCTCAATTTGCAACTCTGTCCAATGAACAGTGAAAGTATTTTAGCGCCGCCAGGAAAAATAACCGCCAATGCTTATGGGGTAGCCAGGCTGGGCCTGCCGGCGGTAGCCCAGCTGCCTCAGGCAGGCACGAAAGCCTGCATTAAATTCGATCCCTCAGGCGGGCGCGGAATAGTCTCGCCAGGACTGTCGGAGTAGGCGTGACCCGGAAGTCATGTGATTTCTTGCCCCAACGCTGCGTTATCACGTGAATAAATTTAACCCACAAAAGACATCCGCCTAACTGCTTAGCATAGCTTAGGAAGGGAATTGGAATACGTGTTTAATAGAGGTAAAGAGCTCAAGCTTGCGGGGTGGATATAGTAACTGTCGTGGGTAGGGTAGTATTTCTAATCTGTACGGCATCATAGCATCAAGCTGAGCCCCACCCCTTCACGCGTCACCTCAAAATACGCCCACTTTTATCCCACAGTGTCGAGTTTAAAATTGTTTTCTGCAGCCTTTTTTGCGGGATAAATCCTATAGGAGAAAGATTTATGAAAGACTCCAGGACCAACGCCCTACCTCTCCATAGCTACAAGCTGAAGACTACTTCTACAACGTGGCTGCAGTGGTACAGGACTATAGAGGTTAGATTTTTGCATCATAAAATATCTTGTTCATTGGAAGCATAGTACAGAAGTTTGCAGGATGGTCGTCCAGTGCAAGAGGCAAATGGGAATTGCTCGTGCACCCGTCTCAGACGGCGCGCGAGACTAAGTTGACAGTAGTATAAACTACCTGAGAGCCACTGCTTTCTTGTGAACAACCAACTTACAAATATGAACACTGCAAAAAGAAAAGGGTTGATTTATAAACCCAGCTCAGGTTACCTGAGTTGCACATCAAAGAGTGTGCATGCAAGGAGGTCAATTATATTGCTTGACCACTATAGGTAGTAAACAGCTATAAGTCATGTGTTACTGGTAGCTACAATTGAGGAATGCTAGAAGTGCAGCTGCACTTGTGACTTTCTTAACTACAGGAGCCACAAAAATGCTATCTCAATTGTAGCTACCTGTAACATGTGACCTAGCTTTGTTTTCTGCCAGTAGTGGTCAAGCTCGCGCTGCACTTGTGACGTTTCTTAATTGCAGGAGCCAAAGAAATGCTATCTGAATTGTAGCTACCTGTAACATGTGGCCTAGCTTAATTGCCTATAGTGGTCAAGCTCGCAACTCAGGTAGCCTGAGCTGGGTTAAAGCAATCCTTTTGTTTTTGCAGTGAAGTAAGTGTCATGCAGTTTGCTCACAATACTAAACAGTAGACATGATTTTCGATAATCAGCCACTAGTCCATTCCACCTGAGTACCCCCATAGTGATACAGGAATTCTACATGAGCGTATGTCTGCAAGACTGTACTGAGTATCGTACTATTTAGCTAAAGCCCACTAGTTAGAAATTAACAGTTAATAACCACTGCAGTGTTCCTTTATAGTGTACGCTATTAATTACCTAATAAACTATTTTTCCTGAGTTGAATTAATAGAGTTTGTTCTCAGAGTAAACTAACATTATGTATAAGTCACACTCTCGCTACAGATTAATGGAGATGGATGATACTGAAAAGAAGCAGCTTGGGGTAAGTATAATAAATTATTATAATGGAGCTTTGATACGATCTCTATTAATGCAATGTTCTTTCCTCCTTTGGTAATTCTTACTAATGTTGATTTCTGCCTGGCGATCTCCTCCTGTACATGACCATGCACAGTAAAAAAGAATAAGTTGTTTTTCTACCAAAGTTAGGTTATTTTGTACTGCCACTAGCCATTAATGTTAATGGGTGTTTCTAAATACTGGACTGGATCATCGAAATGTAATGTGCATGGGACTGGAGTATTGAACTAGAATAGTGAAGGACAGACCACCTATTGTATCAGATTACGTAATCTGCCTGTTGTTGCCATAGCTACAGCTCAGTTCCTGCTATGACAGCCAAGCTTCGCCTTACATCTATTATCAGTTCCTGCAAGCTTATATACTTCATGTACATTGTCAGTTTCTGCCACAATAGCTAACTCTATAGTACTGATGTCAGCATGGCTACTTCTAATGTAGCTATAGAAGGAACTGATAATGCGTAGCTATCTACTTTATACTAAAACTTGCAGGAACTGAGCATAGATGAAAGCTTTCATCATGGATTTCTGATAATAGATAAAAGTAGATTTCATCTATTATCATGACAGTTCTGGCAAGTTACTTGCAGGAACTGATCATAGGTGAAAGCTTTCATCTATTAGATGAAACGGATTTCTGATAATAGATAAAAGTAGATTTCATCTATTATCATGACAGTTCTGGCAAGTTACTTGCAGGAACTGATCATAGATGAAAGCTTTCATCTATAAGATGAAACAGATTTCTGTATAAAAGTAGATTTCATCTATTATCAGTTCCGGCAAGTTAAAGCTTGGTTGCATAACAACTAAGGTCCCCTATATAGGAGGCCTTAGCTGTTTGAGTGGTGGATAAAAAAAAAAATTTTCTACCAGGAGCCCCATAACCCAAAGGGAAGGAGCGTTGAACTAGTGATTCCTCCTGTTGTCGAATGGCACCTACAAGAAAACTCCATATATGGAATGCCTAGCAGTTATGCATGGCTGGTTTACTACTAGACTAGTGCTAAGTAAATTATAGCGCTTACATAGCACTTACCATATAAGGTGTTTTGGGCAAGTGCTATTTGGCAACAGGTGGAATCAGCCTACATGCACAAGCTCCTACCCTTTGGGTTATGGGCTCCTGATTCTACCAATCACTGCACTGTACTGTCACAATGTTGTGTAAGTGTCCCCGGCCCACTATAGCTAGCTAGAGGTATCCATTATGTTTAAGTACCCTATGCACCACTGTTTGTATATAGCTAAGCACTTTGTAGTCACTGTTTTCTGCATTGAATCATCTAGGAAGATCTTATGTTGGCCAGTAAGAATGGAGATGTGACTACAGTTCAGGCAGTACTTGATACTCAGGCTACGTCAGGCAACATTTCCAATTACAGAAATGCAGTAAGTGTAGCTGCTGAATGTATGCCAATGCTTCAACCTCTATCAGAATGCAGAATTGAGAATATACAGGCTCAGAGTTAAAGATTTAACGAAGGATTCACCACCTAGAAACATACAGAGATACACATAGTATTAGAATATGTTGAGAGCCACTCAGTATTCCCTTATTATTGGGTATTTACATAAAAATTACTCCTCCTTTAATATCCTGTGTGCATCCAATTTAACCATGCATTTACCTAAGTACAGTTCTTATTGTAACTCTAAAAAACAAATCCTGACCTGAGCCTATAGTAGTCCAAAGCCTGTCTGTTGACTGATACGCTAGCCTTTCCATTCTCTTGCCTTCAGTGGGCCTGAACACAACTTTCAAAATCATTTTAATAATGAGCAAAACAACTCACTGGGACTCATATCCTTCCCCACAATGGAGCAATTCCATTTTTGCAACCGAACACCATCTTAAATGTATTACTGTTCTAATGCTACTCTTAGATGTTTGTTTTTTTACCACGCATAACAATTTAAATGTGACATAATATAAAGCTGTTGTGCAATCACACCACTTGCAAACGGTTTAATTAGCACCTGATTGTGTTTTTACATCACGTGTTTCATAATATAAATCTCCTGTTGATGTACTCCTCTTTCTTCCTCTCCTGAAGGATGGCAGGACTCCTCTGATGAATGCTGCACGCTATGGCCACCTCGAGATAGCCAGCAAGCTCATTATGGCCGGAGCCAACGTGAATGAAGCTGATCAGGTCTGTTGATGAATGCATACCTCATTGTGCTAAACCCACCTTGCTTGGATAAGAGCCACTGCCCTCAGAACAAAAAGTGCTGCAGATTATTAGTATGGGTAATCACATTTCATTACAGTTTCTATAGTTACAGCCTTTGTTGAACTAAATAAGTGTGCGATTACAAAAAGTGTGCGATTATGGAAATAATTGCACTCTTATCTATAGGGGTAAATGTATTGTTACTAATATAGTATGTGATTAGCATAGCTAATATTATACAGCCAAACTTCACTTCTGGAATCAAGGCCAGTACTTAGAGAACCCCATGCATCAGTCCCATCCTGCTGCTGCCTGCGGAGATACCACAGCATAGTAAAACCAGTCTGGTGAAAATAAAAAATATACAGATAAATATCGGAAGAAATGCTAAAAGCGTTCCTAGAAAAATGCAGGTCCAAAGACAATCACGTAATGTTATAAGTGAGTATCAATAATTAAATAATAAGTTATGCACTCCTGCTGACATGCCTGATATTGTTAGACAGTATGTCATACTTTACTGAGACTCAGCTCCTTTGCTCTTCCCTCCTCGCATGAAGGATGGCGTGACTGCTCTGATGTTGGCTGTAGGGCGAGGTCACACAGGGACAGTGAGCAAGCTCATTGAATCTGGAGCAATTGTGGATGCAGCTGATAAGGTTGGTATGATATTGTAATTACTAGCAGGAATGTTGAAATCGTTTATGTTGAGTCACTTACACCCATCACAAGCATAGTACGGTAGCCAAATTAGCAATAATGTTGGTGCAAATTTTCTAGGCACAAAATCAACATTTCTAGTTATAGTGATCACATTAGCTGTTTATAAAGTTGACTGAATAAGATAGCTCAGCAGGATAGCTCATGCCATATTTAAACAGTAGGAGTAGTGAACTAAGATATTGGATGTCTGGACTGGTGTTGGACAGAATGTAATGCTTACTTACTGATCACAATGTCATACAGGATGGTGAGACTGCTCTACTGATTGCCGCATGGCGTGGCCAGCTAGAGACAGTAGTGAGTAAACTCATTGAATCTGGAGCAATGGTGAATAAAATTAACAAGGTCAGTACGATTGCAATGACTGGTTGTAAAACACAGCTGAATGATGCATGTAATGTTTTTTTTGCAAATTACAAGAAGACTATCAAGATTTGCTAGTAGCTAGAATTGAACCAACGCAGGGAAGTAAGAATTCAAGCCATTATAACACCTTGTATACCTGAACAAAAAGAATGCTGAGCGTATGGCGAGCCCCAGTAATCAAACCATGATCAGCTGTACTGGGACAGACTCACCTAGATGCATCAGTGTACTTCAAAACTGGCTTTTATACCAACACAACATCATGGGGAGTGCACAGTGTTTAATCTCAGTAGAAGGTATCGGTCCAAACCAACAGTTTGTGTGGGAAAAAAACATTATTTCATAGCTAATATAAGATGCACACATATTCACAGTAACCATTTAATTATTAAGAATTTGTGATGCAACTGTTTGTATTGTACATATGCTACCACTGTGATTTTATACAAAGAAATAATCTCAGCCGACAAACCAATTATAAACTCTTCCCTCCTCACATAAAGAATTCCGAGACTCCTTTAATGGTTGCTGCATGGCACGGCCACCTGAGGATAGTGATCAAACTCATTGAAAACAGAGCCAGTGTGGATGCAACTGATGAGGTCAGTAGCTACAGTAGGACATTGTGATGGCCATACTGCAGTGTGGGTTATAAGATAGAACATGTAATGGACCTATATCCATTATAGTGTAATGGGAGGTAATAGTGAGAAATTCAAGAGAAAATGTGTTTTCTTGTATGGAAACATGTAATTCTTGTATTTTCTTGTGCTTCCAGCAATTTTACCCTTCATTACAAGTCATCATAACTGATAAAGGTCATTTTGCATTCATGAAAGAATGTTGATTTTACGGTTTCGTGACTAGTGCCATGTAACGTCAAAGGCAACTATGACTTCTTCCACTCTTCCTTCCGTGATCACATGTAGGAAGGTGACACTGCTCTAATCATTGCTGCACGTCATGGCCAGCTGGAGACAGTGAGCGAGCTCATTAAATCTGGAGCCACTGTGGATCAACCAAATAAGGTTTTAATTAGCATGGAACTGTGATGACTACATGTAGAAGACAGCCATATTAGCATGTAATTGCTTACAGTATGTTTTATAACATTTGTTGAGGACGCTCTGTTCCAGGCTGAAAGAGTTATCTTATCATCATCTTATCACAATAAATGAACCACTTTGGTGCATTTTACAGTTGTAGTCTATGGAGATGCAACTGACGCAGAAATGACAAAAAGGAGTATATTGCTATGAATCTATTTGTCCAATATTTTCCCCGTAATGCTAGCCACTTTGGTACTGTAATCAGGTGACCTTCAGATTGCGTAAGATCCAAAAATTTACATCTTGGTGTAGTATTCATATGTTTTGACCAACCCCACTTCCGATGTGCAAATCAATCTAAAATTGAATCAAATCACTTAGACCACAAAACCTGTAATGTAATATTATAGCAGTCGAATTAATTAAGAAAATATGGAACCAAATTTCTTGCTCTCGTGGCTTGATGATAACTTTCAAAAGTTGGCATCCAAGATTTCAAAAATGTTTTAGAGGTCAAGCTTGTAATAATTCATCTTTAACCTGACTTTGAAGTCTTAACCCTTAGCTAATCCCAAGATACTTCAATTACAACTTTGACCCCAATATACTTACAAAGCTCCCACATATCATGAAGTATATTTTATAGAAAATGACTACGTGGAAATTTCCTGGTTGGATTGAGATGCGTTTATGGCTAGCAAAATTAAATAAGTCACTAGCAGTGTTTCATAATGCAGTTTAGATAAATGAGTAAACTCCTGCTGATGTGCTTGCAGTGTTGTTAGGCATAATGACCTGTTTCATTGAGTTCTTTCATGCACCCTTCCCTCCTCAACTTGAAGGCTGGCAGGACTGCTCTAATGGCTGCTGCAGAGCAAGGCCATGCGGAGACAGTGAGCAAGCTTATTGAATCAGCCAATGTGGATGCAGTTGATAAGGTTAGCATGATATTATGATAACTAGCATGTATGTGTCAAAGGAGATAATCTATTTTCACATAAACAGTTGTTCTAGTGTATATAGCAGCCAGTTTGGGTCCTTTCATACTAGACTTCAATCTTCCATATCTTAACAGAAATTTTATGAGTCGTGACTAGCCGTCTTGCAACATATGTGTTACGTATGACAATGTATACCTACTCAGGAACACTATATATAGTTTGCTAGGAGTTTATTAGGTATTAAAAGAAAGTGACTCAGAGCTATAATAGATCTGTGTATACGATCAAACCTCTTCAGTCAGTGACAAGGCAGTAACGTGACCACAGGGACACAAACGAACATCAGCATGAGGAAAATAATTTGTTGTATTCAAGGATCGTTATGATTTACACTTCTCTTTCTGTGACAACTTCTTTCATAGTATACATTAATTACATTCCACCTCCTTAACCCTTTCACCATCAAAGAGACATATCTGCACCTCCATAAATGCCAAAACAAAGCATTCACTTTATATTAACGCCTAAAATAGAATGTGTCATATAAATTAATATGAGCCTTATGGAAATCAATAGAAGCGGAAGACTGATTGTGAAAGGGTCAAAGAGAGAGTTGAAAAGTACCGGAAATTGCTGTGTAGCTGTCCATGACGTTAGTATGACTAACGTCTTTCTCTCCTGCAGAACGGCAAAAGTGCACTGATATTGGCAGCCGAAGTTGGTCACGCTGGTGTTGTTACCAAGTTCAGTGGTAGCAATATGGATATCCCTAAAGAGGTGAGTATATTATAGGGACAAACCTTCAAGGCCCAAAACATTCACAGATCAACCTACAGTAAAACTTCTCACGAAATAATTTTCAAGGATGACAGACAGGTGAATCCATGCCACTATGAGGTGTAAAATATTCAAGCGTGTAATTTTCATGCTACCCAAAGCTCACAGGTCTGATGTGTACTTGTGGAGATGTATCCCTTGCGATGTTGCTTGGTTACCCTGAAGTCTGCTTGGGCTAATGTCCTTGAAATAGCTGGACAGTTACCACCTAGTGATTCAGTTACTTGCATCTTACTGATTAGTCAATATTACTTGGTGGCAAAGCAAGCAATTGCACTACAGTTTAAAACAATTTTCATATACATACACCATAGCAACCACACCAAAATTGTATTGCTGTGGTCAAAATGAGTAGCTAAATACCTGGGATCAAGGCTAGTTCTTTCATTCTTCCCTCCTCTACAGAAAAATGGTAGGACTGCTCTAATGGCTGCTGCATGCCAAGGCCACCTGGAGACAGTAAGCAAACTCATTGAGTCTGGAGCCAGTGTAGATACAACTGATGAGGTCAGTATGATATCATGATACTACAAATACAGAATGCTGCATATGGCATAAGAATGGGTAGTTATTATGATGCTTCGAAAAATGAGTTATTATAATACTCTCCCATGCACCAATGGTATATTCCTAGCATTGGTGGACAGAATGAGTTCCTCTGCTTTTCCTTCCCTACATTAAGGACGGCAGGACTGCTCTACTACTGGCTGCACGCCATGGCCACCCAGAGATAGTTAGCAGGCTCATTGCCTCTGAATCCAGAGTAACTGCAACTGATAAGGTTAGCTCTTTGAGTATGAGCAGCAGCTGTTTACTCATACTCACTGCATTGGTCACAGGAATTAAAATATTTGAGGTTGCATTTGCAACTCATGTAACCTGAACTGGGTCAATTTTTTTATGGAATGTTAGAAGCCAAGCACAGGTCGTTGTGAACTTGTGTAGCTTTGGTAGGTGCGGTGGATAGTTGCAACTCAAGTAACTTGAACTGGGTTAAAGTAACCCATACGTTTTTGCAGTATATAATTACTTCTGCACAGTGTAAGTGCACATGGCACATCAAATAGTTGTTCTGAAGTTCAGTTGTCCATACTAATGGCTCTTCCTTTCATGCAGGATGGCAAAAGTGCGCTGATATTGGCTGCTGAGGGTGGCCACCCTGATGTTGTTACCAAGCTTATGGACGGCAAGGGCAGATGGAGTGTGAATAACACTGATAAGGTGGCAGTTTTAGTACATATATTGCACACACATATACACTTACCAAATTTTTGTTCTAATTATGAATAATTAGATATAATATTTGGCAAATGGACAAACTGAATACAGAAACGCTTGTCTTTTTTTTCCGATTACTAACACATTTGAACTTAACAACACATAATTTGACATTATCAGAGAAATCAATTACTAATAACTCCCTCCTATGACTTGATAGATAGACTTAAGGTTAAGTAGCTAGTGTTGGCCCTTTCCCCCAGTTTGCTGAACCTGGTAAATTTAGCACGGTAGAGAACATCAAACTGAAACTTCAGCAAATTTTGAAGTCGTACACAACCTGGGTTTGAGCACAACCTGGGTTTGAGATGTTGACATGGCATCAAACTGTTATAATTATATACCATCTCATAAGTGTATGAATATACGTACAAGTAAAATTAACAGAAGTATCAAACATACCTCAGCTTGTAATCAGCCATTGGGTTTGATAAGGCTGCCTGGCAATTATCCAAAAACAAAGCCCTCTGGGGTCGTAAAACTGGGAATTTATAATGTTCTTATCTTTGACTATAGCAATGTTAAGTAAGTGCTTCATATTAAAAGAATTGTACACTCTTGCTAATGGACAGAATGTCATCACATAGTTCCTCCACTCTTCCCTCCCAACATGAAGGATGGTAGCACTGCTCTAACACATGCTGCGCTCCAAGGCCACCTGGAAACAGTGAGCAGGCTCATTGCATCTGGAGCCATTGTGGATGTAGATGATGAGGTTAGCATGAGTGCGTGGCAGTATGTTTGCAGTGCAAATGGCAAATACATGTATAAACATGTACATGAAAGAGTGTATAGGCTTATTGCTATGCTAGTGAACTATCTAACGTGCACACGTATACATACTCTTGTGAGAGATGATTTTCACAATATTCGTGATAGAATGTATGACCACAAAAATTAATGCTTGTGCTTACGGCTGCTAGAAATACATATATACAGTATAGCGTAGTGCATGACCATGATCCACCAATTTAAAATTCTGCGAACATTTTGGCAGAGTGAGTTCTCGTGAAAAATTTAGTTCTGTGAAATTAAATATGTGTGCAGTATTGTAGCAACAATCCAAGTGCGAAACATTTTGAAATTAGCCAAAACAAAGTCCCCTGCACTCTTGTAATTAGCGTTCCATAGTGAACTTTACCTTAACTAGCATGCTGCTAACAATTTTACTGTACATTCTTGCATATACCTCCCTGTGTTTGTTGACAGAATATGCCTTAATTACTGAGTTCATCCACTCTTTTCCCTTTCTCACATGAAGAATGGCCAGACTGCTCTCATGTGGGCTGCAGGCTCTGGCCAACTGGAGATAGTGAGCAAGTTAATTGGATCTGGAGCCAAATTGGATACAACAAATACGGTTAGTATAGATATTGTGATGACTAATATGCATAGTTTATAAAATAGCTTATGAATATATACATATTTGCATGCACTGAAGACATTTTTCGTGACATACATAATATCGTATACATGTTGACCATGGTCAGAATACTGCATGTACAATTTAGAGAAGGCTGAAAGTTTTTATAGTATGCACATAAATGCGTGTACTATCATTGATCAAAAAGTAGTAGATTGAGGCTCAGAGGAAGATTGAACTTAGGACACTGATGTCAAAACAGTAGGGGTGGTGTTGGCAGCCACCCATTTTCTACTGTGCAAAAGAGTAGGTTTTGAGGAATAAGAAGCTTCTCTAACAGTGAAAGAACCATTCGGGATAACACACAGCCGGACGTGATTCACGTTGAATTACTCATGCAATTACCTTACCTACTGCTCATGCAACTATTCCCAAATCGCACCCGAATCCATTTGATTGCCTATACAAACAAAACATTCTTAGTCACTTAATTGTTTAGTCAATTTTTGACTAAATAATTAATGTCAGTCGAGAACACTATGAAGTCACAGAGGTGTACTGGTTTAGGAGTACTGCCTGGTGTTGTTAATTAACAGGATGTCATAATTTCCTCCACTCTTCCCTCCTCACATGAACAGCGTGGTGAGACTGCTCTAATGTGGGCTGCATGGCAAGACCACCTCCAGATAGTGAGGACACTCCTTGAATCTGGAGCCAGACTGGATATAACATCCAAGGATGTTAGTGCGGTATTGTGAGGACTACATGTAGGGGATACAACCACACTGCCAAATTTAAGTGCAGTGTGTGAGCAGAAATGCAGAATTGGAACCTGAGCATGCCTGAAAAATAATTAATATTAGCTAATTAGTACTATGTGCCTACAGTAGTAGACTGAGTACAACGCTTAATACAAGTAGCTAGACCTATGAAAGTGTGAGTAAATACAATGTCTTGATCAATTGTTTTGAAATATCCTTCGAAATATACCGTATTTTAGACTTTACAGTAGATACCGGGTGCTTCATACCAGTAAAACAATTGACCAAACAAAGTTTTAAAACAATGATCCATCCTAGTCAGTGGTCATACCAAGTGCATGACTTCGATTGCTGCTATACGTGATTTCCTCAAGTACCCTTCTTTCTCATTCTACAGCACTACAATGCACTGGATGTCGCTATTGCGAGTGGCAATGAGTACGTAAGCTGTACAGACGATTTTTGTGTAGAGTTACTCATTCATTTCATCATTTCTTCAGATGAGGTTGTGTGGTAGCATAGGTAGGGTACCAAACTAGTTGGAGGATCTCATTCATGAGCTGTTTTGCTGGCCTATTTTACTGCAGGGATATTGCCATGGAGATCATTAAGAATCCCAACTGGAAGTTGGCCATGAGGAATTGTTACCATAGCAAATCAGAAGGACTTACCACACCCCTTAGGGAACTTATCAAGAAAATGCCAGGTAAGAATTCATTAGCCAGGTGCATAAGCAGTATATTTCATAGAAAGTGTAGCTATTCAGTCAGTTAAGAAATATCTCTTTATTTCAATAAATTTGGGTTGAAATAATTGGCTCAAAGACATCATCTCATTATCTCATTGTCTTATATATAGATTAGCATTAACAGTCAAAGACTGGCTATTCACAGTAGTAGCAGCACATCTGACTGCGTACATTGTAATATGATAATAATGTACATGCATGCACATGATTTGTGCATAATATACACTAATAGATAGACATCTGGTGGCTGTCTATAATGCCTACAGTGTCCTTCCCTTCTACTCTTACCTTATGCAGAAGTGGCAGAACAAGTATTTGACCAATGCATTATGCCTATTGGCAACCAGGTCAAATATAACTATGAGTTCTTGGATGATTTCAGAGATAGCCCTCCCAAAAGGTACACTCTTCTCTATAGCTATGAACTGTCGCAGATTAGCTATCTAAAATAGTAATGGATTTGCAATTCTTGGTCAACTGCCTTCAGGCCAAGACGCAATTGCTGGTCATCTCTCTTCAGGCCAAGGCATGATCGAGTGCATGCAGAAGTGGAGTTGCAGCCAATAGCCAATCACCTACAGGTGCATGTGAGGAGAACTTATACATGATTTATGGGTCAAAATGGATAATTATAAGGATGTTGCGGATGGTATTAGGGTGTTACAGTAGTTAGTTAGTTTGTCTGTAGATATAGACAGACTTTGAGAATATATAGCTACCTACCTGAATAGTTTCTGGCAATTATAGTTTCAGCGATGCCTAGCTAGGTCGTGAGTCATTACTGCTTACCCACCATAATTACACTTAGCAGCTAGTGCAATCACCCACAATGATTAATGAGACAGTGTTACAGTTAGCTATTTGTAGAGTTCAGGAAGTTCAAAACATAAGAATGGGGTATCCTTAATTGCCACGCATGTGTCGATCAAACCAACCCTTTCAGAATCATATTTTCACGCCTATATCCTCTGCTGCTTATACCCACAGAATGATGACGACGCAGAGGACAGTGCTTCTTCTGGAGGCTTCACTAACAACTGGGGTCCAATAGGGTTCAAGCAGGAGACCCACCCTGTGACCATCATGGTATAGCATACAACCCTTCACACTGTGAAATGCATGTACATGTTAATGTTAGGCCCAGCCAGAAGTGCAAAACATGCAGGCTTCATGCTTACAAATTGACAACATCCTCCTTGAGTGTGTTTAAGTAATGTGGGCTTTCCTTTGAAGTATATGTCAGTTGTAATAATTTTCATACTTTTAGGTGAAGAGTGAGCAAGTGAATCTTTTAAATCATCCTCTGGTCACCAGCCTTATCACGTTCACTTGGGCGAAAATCGGTTATTCAATTTACTGTGCCAACCTTGCCGTCTACCTTGTGTTTCTGGCCTTCCTGACAAGCTTTGCCCTGACTGTGCCCAACCCCCAGTCCTGTACGTACTAGCCTAAACCTTTCTGCATGCAATCCAATTATTGCAGGTATTATCTTTATATTATTACCTTTTTCAAGTATGCATTGCATACAAGGCATTGTGTATAAAATTTTAGAGTTGCAGCGAATACTACAATCCTAGACCACAGTGTTTTATGATACTGCATAACTGTAGGACTACCCAAGGCCAAGGGACATAGATGAGTATTCTGTTTGTAATTCTAAACCTATGCAATGCATGACACCATGGTATACCATTAAAATTTACGGTGGGACATTTCAAATAATCGTACGCTTCTGTGCATTCCATAGGCAGTGATGCGGTTGAAGCAGAAAGGCTAGCCGACAACACATCATTGGATCTGTCAATTGACTGCAGTAATTGTAAGTATCAATATACCCTAGTTACATAGTGACAGAATGCCATAAAGTAATGAAAACACGTCACTCAACTGTCCTCTACAGTACTGAGTGATACCCGGAGGATATTTGTGGTGGCAGCAGCTGTTTCAGTCATCATCTTTGCAGTAGTTCGGCTTGTGATAGAAGTATTCCAGCTGATACAGCTAAGGGAGCGGTATATACAAGACTGGATCAACTGGATGGAGGTGGCACTCACTGTATTTGCTATCATGTTTGTGGCAGTTTTCAACAATGAATGCCAGTGCCCCCGAGACTGGCAGTGGCAAATTGGTATCGTTGCTGTCTTCCTAGCATGGATAAATCTGATGATCTTCATGAGCAAGCTGCCTTGGGTGGGAATCTACGTCGTCATGTTTACAAACATTTTCAAGATCTTCATAAAGTTGATCTTTCTAAGCATCTTGCTGTTGGTTGCCTTTGGACTTCCACTCCACATGGCCTTCTTTGAACCAGGAGTGATTGTACGTTACTATATAGCTACACATCCATGCACATGTATGTCATGTTCCTATTCTTCCCTCAAACACATCACAGATTTAGTGACATCATCCTCTATAGCTATACATTGCTACAATATCATTTGTTTCAAGTGGTTATAGCTAGGTTTGTATTACTTTTCTGTTTAAGCCTCACAGTATGGAATTTGAGACTATGCAATAATCAAACATTATAAATTAATGGCTGCTAGCCAGATTTCCCCAGAATGCAGTTTCACTGTCAGTGGTTTCCATTTTTGGTGGTTGATCATATATCCTTTCTCAGCGAATCTTCCACATTTTTAATTGAACATAACAATCCACTCACATAGCTATAATGTAGTAAACTTTCTCTGAATGTCGTTATTTACATACCAATCCCATTTTCCAGCGTACACCGTTTGCATCTCCAGCCCGCTCCCTTCTGAAGACCATCACCATGACTACTGGAGAGCTTGGTTTTGACGAGATATTCCGGCAGGTTCCTGGAGGGACCCGAGTAACAGACGATGGTCTTGAGGAAATCCCGTTTCCTCCTGTTTCCTATATTCTCTGGATTGTCTTTATTGTGTTAATGCCTATACTTCTCAGCAACCTACTGGTAGGTTATCATGCGAAGGCTACTATTGACAAATGCAACTAATTAACATTTTTCAGAATGTTTACTTTTTAGACTATCAGCTAGTAAGGAATAGTAGTGGTAAGGGATATATTAAAGTGAGCAATTGGCAATATGGTTGAGTAATACCTGATTAAGCACTGGTATCTCCTAAGACTGTGATTTTGGCCAGCTGAATATTGCTAGGGATATGTATGATAAAAAGCAGAACTGAGCATGTGCAGGAGCAGTCATACAAAGAAAGGATGTGGTGAATCCAGGCGGTTGGATTTACGTACATATTTATGTCATAAACTGAGGCTGTTACTGAGTACTTTAATTTGTTTTCACTTACATTCAGGTTGGTCTGGCAGTGGACGACATCAAGAATACACTGAAAAAGGCAGAACTGCAGCAATTGGGGCTAAAGGTTGAACTTCTTCTCACCATAGCGGAGCTGTTTCGAGGCATTATTAATCAGAGTTACACAACTCTACGGAGTCAAGAGGTACTGGTGGGAGTTGCAAGGTTGCTTAGGCAATACCAATTTAATTTTATGTTGCTCGGGCCCGAATGACCCAAACTTTTGCAAACTCAATCAAAAATGATAATTACTTATGTAATCTGTTACGCATGCACATGTGTAGATATGCCGTGTGCCTGTCGCCCGGTTCAGTGTGCAGGTGAAGAGCAGCCTCAAGACCGTCCAAAAGCCTAAGATCGCGAGCTATACATGGGAAGATTTCTTCGTAGAAGTCTTGGTGGAAGCCAATTGTATATTACGCAATAAGACTGTCACAAGTAACGAACAATCACATACCTATTGTCGTCATTTTCAAGCCTACTTATAATTACCGACCCTATTTGGAAAGTCTTCTGGCCTGAGAAACATAAAATTAAATTGGTATGGCCTTATTTCTCAGGACTGTGATTGGTAGGCATATAGTGTTACCACATATAATCATTTGGTTGTGGCTTGTAAAAAGTGCCACTTCTAAGATTGACATGATATTATGAACTGAACCTTTTCTAAACAAAAGTCAGAAGGCCTTGTATGTACGGTATAACACTTGCTACATGTAAGTGTGTATGCACATGTTTTGTATTGCTTGTGTATGCACATGAGAATTGTGTGTATTTAGGTACATACCTACGTACATACATAATTATATATGCATGTATGTATGTATGTATGTATGTATGTGTAAAATATGTATGTATGTACATATGTATGGATGATTCATAGTATGAAACTTACTGCTTCAATACTTAAACAACATTGTATGTATGTATGTTAGCTAGTAGGTATGTGTCAACGTTTGTCTGTGGTTCCATCTTATCTGGTTATCAAAACTTCAACACTAAATGTGACTCAGAAGTTTGAGGAGTTCACATTTAATCTTGATGAGTATAGGAATACCACTGGGAAAGCATATGTAGCTGGTACTCCAGATGTGATGTCACATGCAATACTATTGTTTATCCAGCTTCCAATCAAGTCTTTGCACATGCACACACACAAACACACACACACACACACACACACACACAATGTCCCACCCTCCAGTATACGGACCAACTACTGCATCAATGTGAAGAAGATGAAATCACGCAAAGCATGAAGCAACTACAAGCTCAAGCCGAGACACTTGGTGCCAACGTCGATCACATTAATCAGGACCTCATAGCCGATCATGATGAGGACTTGAAGCAAATACAGCATCAAACTGAGACACTTCGCACCGATATAGATCACATTAAGCATCAAACTGAGACACTTGGCGCCGATGTAAATCACATTAAGCAGACACTTACAAAGTTGGAGGGATACATTCAAAGGATGGCCATGAAACAGGGTATTACTGAGGGCACTGACTAGCCAGTCCCATGCAGCACGTGAGGATGAGGACCGTAACTATTTTTATGACTGTGTTGTTATTGATTGACAATATGGTGTGTATTATAACTATATAGAGGATCAAATAACAATTTTTTTGTAATGGTGGCTGTTTAATATATACTCTTCAATAGCTCTTGTACTAAATAATGATTCTTTAACAGTTGGGTTACTTCTCAGTCGAAGTACCCATGTATCGAATGAATATGGCCTATGAACTAGTGGAGTGTCTGGGTACAAGACTAATTTAAAATGTCTACCAGATCTAGATAGCTCTCAAATGACCATTCTAGAAAATGTTAGGACGGTACTATGATTACTCAGGTTCATAGGTCTCAGGTTACAGTGTCTGAGCGAAACAGGAAATTTTAAGCGTTTTTCCTGGAAGAGTACCTTCTTAAAATATCGTGCACTGTTTTGGGGTTCTCCCCAGCCATTGCCATCTCCTCCACCATTTCCTGAAGGAACTTGGCCATCTGCAGCTGTACCTTCATGCAGCTGCAGGCCTCCTGGAGGGGGGAAGGGCAGTTGTATTATCATTATCATTACATCATCATATGGGCATTGTGCTCTTACATCATTACCTTGGGAGACATACTCTGGAAGGTAGAGGGCAGGGCATTGGGGAAGAGACAGAGGTAGACTGGGAGGAGGAACTCCATGAAGGGGATGATAAAGACAGAGAAGGGGACCACTCGAAAGATGTCAGCAGCCGTCCTGCGAAACTGGATATAAAGAGAGAGGGAGGAAGGGGAGGGGTCATTGGCTCCTTATACCAACTGACACTTCTTACAACCACATCTAAGGGATACATAGTCTGTTTTAGCTAAACTAAAAAAGCCCACAGGTAGGAATTCCCAGGTAATGAAAAAGCATAGTTTATACATACATGCATACACATACACTGTAAACTTACTCTAGATCTGTGCTTCAAACAGCAAGAAACAAAAGCTGGGGCAGCAAGACTAGTGGAGGTAGCTAGTGGGTAGAGTAGGCACAGTTGAGGCTCCTTCAACATTTCTGAACTGAGTCTAGAGCCCGGCATTAGCCAGAGTTCTCTGCAGAAACACTAACTAGCAGGAAGACTGATGGAATACACTCTCAGATCTAGAGAGCACATCAGCCTTGGTGATGGCCCACCTGTGCTGCTCCCTCCAGTGAGGGGCTTCCTGGGCCCCTGAGGGTCTTAAACAGCAATCGAATGGCCACATGACTGGTGTCCAGTGCCAGCAGTTGAAACCCATGTTAGTAGTGCAGCTTGAATATGAATCTGTACAAGTCTTTCTGTAAGGAAATAGAATTCAAGAATTATTTGCAGGGGCTAGGGGATCCGGGTACAAGATTATTGTTTAAGTTTCAGTCAGGTACGAACGGTCTGAATGAAGAGTTAGGAAGACATAGGGGTAAAAATGATGATAGGCAGTGTAAATTATGCAGGGGTGAATGTGAGAGTGTGGTACATGTTCTCTGGGAGTGTCCAGCATATGACAGCATTAGAAATAATTTCATGGCAGAATTAGAAAATCTATTGGGGGGGGGGGGGGGAGGTTTGGGGAGTTTAGTACACTTGATAATTTTAATAAGGCAAGCTTTATTTTAGGGTTTGAGAATTGGAACAGGGATGATTTTAAAGCATTATTAAAGCTAGTTAAGAGCTTTGTATTATTGATATGGGAGACTAGGAAGAAGGAATTGTATGGTGATCAGGATTGTGTGGTCTCTGGTTGTTCTTGCTCTTGTCCTCTGACTGGAGGTCTTACAAGCTCCGCCTGCGTCTGTGGGTGCGTGGTCAATGGCGTAAGCGCTACGGCAGCAACATGAGTATATTAGTAGTGAAGCATCATCTCCCAGGGCAAGGGAGGGCTTGGGCTGTTCCACTGGAGGGAAGAGGGGTGATGTAAGGTCGATGCCATTTGTAATTATGATGATTATGCTGCAGCACAGTGGGCTGAAATCTCTTCCCAGAGGTGCTCATTAATTCACTGAGACGTGGGAACAAGGCTATGTCATACTCTAATACAGGGAACAATGCTGCAAGGTCTTGTATACTATACGCTAACATTTCCAGTTTCAATTCTGTAACAATCATAGTTATTAAAATTAAATGCCATACAATTAGGACCATTAATACTACCCCCGGATACCATGCAGTGCTGACCGGATTGCATCAATCGCCTCCTCCTTGATTGTATCATGATTATACCGTGGTACCGCTGTGTGTGTAGACAAGGAGGTGCGAGCCCCGCCCTACTACTGTCATGTGATTGTCAGATGCAACTTGCCCCTCCCCTTTGTTTTGTTTACTGGGTCGAAAGTTTTATACGGTAGCTCAACCTAGCTTTTGATGTGAACGAGTGATCTTTCGCTGACTGCACAGCCTACGGTGAATCTCTGCGGCTAAACAGACTCCTATCAATCCGCCACGGTGAGATTTTTTGGTGGACGTGTCTGTTTTCAAAGGTGCACTACAAGCATAACATATACTACTCTGTCGTGTCTTAATGCCCCTATCAAAGTTATGCCCCACCCTCCCTAGTAGTGGGGCAAGGGTGCGAATTTGAACGTCAAATGCCCAACCCCCAGGGGAAACTTCGAAATCGACTCCCTCTCCTCAGTATTCCCCACCCCACACCATGGGACATTATTCCATTTTCTTAAAGTACCAGTATAAATTAAACCAAACAATAAGCACCTTTGATGTAGCTAACAGTTGTTTATCGATGTATGATCCATGACAACAGGCAATTGGAATTGAATTGGACGCTATTCACAGCAATGTATACCCCTCACCCAGTTAGTGAGCAGAAAGCAAAAACAAGCTGGGACGGCTGGGTACAAGGCTAGGGGGACCATAGCGGGTAAAACCAGTCCTCTCATGTAGTGATCCCACACTTTATAGTCTATCACTTAAATGGCCTGGAATTAGCTAAATGCTATATGCCAGTGCTTTGCCTACACAAAATTGTTTACCAAAATCCTTGTACATTAACTATATACACACCTGTACCTCGCACAAAGGAAAAGAAGAGAGGGCCAGACAGTTCAAGTTATTCAACTAGAATTTACAGCCTGAGTCCGCACCTGCTCCCAGGTTGCATACCAGACACACCCCATGTGACATATACATGGTTGTGAATAGTGTTGACTCAGTTCTTATTGTCTGTTGTCATGGATCACAACTGATAAACAATAAAGATACATTTCGTATGTGGGACACACCCTCCATGTAGTACGGGAGCCCTTATCATTTCAAAGGAAGATCTCTAAATACAATTTAGACCTGCAAAAAGGTAAGGGCATGAAGTTTGTCAGGGACAGGTACATAGTATTTTGTTGTCACTTATGGAATAATGTCCCATGGTGTGAGATGGGGAATACTGGGCAGAGGGAGTTGATTTCTAAGTTTCCCCTGTGAGTTGGGCATTTGACGATCAAATTCCCACCTTGCCCCACCCTTCTCCTGCTAGAGAGGGTGGGGCATAACTTTGATAGATGAATAATACTGTATTTCATGCTACTGGACAAAGCAAGGGTCATATGTTGAAGTATAAGTGTTCATGGTCATGTTTGTGGGGTGGGGCTATGGCAGTCTTACTGTGACATATGCATGTTTTGTAGCTGGTGGTAGTTATTAAACTAAACTGAACTGGTCATTCGCATGTATACTTACATAATTTGCGTATTGCTGATTACCCTACAAAGGTTCACAGAATATACATCAATCAAAAAACAATTTCTTCACGAGAAATTTATACATTGATGATCTTTTCAGCATGCAGTTAGTATCTGGCTTAGTTAAGGCCTTAACTTTCAGAGACACTATACCATATCTGGGGTTTGAGCAGTCTTTTCACCCTATTCACAGGTGTGAGTCATGCCCATTGATGCAGAGCAGTGGAGGGCCCAGACTGGGCTCTTCTGTGCCTCTCGTGTGCTCCTCCGCCCACCAAGATACAAACAGCCACAGCCAAAGGTGCAAGCTGAAACGCTGTCAGTCAACATGGAGTTCTCCCTGTCCGTACTGCTAGTGACCTTGAGAACTGGAGTCTCCTATGTCTCTCGAACACTCCATCTACTTTGGTTGTTTGCTTGCCACACCTCCCGGCTACTGTCGTCGATTGTCAGAGGGAGCTGCAAGAGGCTGAGAGGTGCCTCCATCCTGCTTGCTCTGTGTCTGGTGGTAGTCCCAATGCTGCTGATCATGTCCGGAGACGTGGAGGAGAATCCTGGGCCTCCAAAGATACAAGGTACATGTATGTTTGATTTTCAGCTTTAGGAGTTGTGGATTTACTTATACTAATAAATTGGAAGCATCCATGGTTTAATTTCCGATACTGACTTGCGTATGTATGTACCAAAGAAATATTACCATGGGTAAATTTGTTAAGGAGTGACAAGTACCCATTAACTGCTTATTCTTAATTTGGTTATGTGGCAGCCTTTGCCTATACGTATAGCAACAAATTTTCAAGGACCAAAATTTTCAAGGACCGACCTACGGTAAACGTTTTGCGAAATAATTTCAAAGATCACGGAGGTGGAGTCACGCCTATTTTATTTAACCACATCTCAGCTCAGGAAACTTCTTAGCGTAGTGTCGGATGGTTGCAGCCACTCCGTGCTCTGCTGCACGCCTATTTGCGCCTTAAGTTCGGCAGAAACCTTTGTGTAGGGACCTCTTTTCCTGCACCAATTGTGGTCCGCTCTTCGATTTCAAGCACACCTCTCACTTCCGCATTTGCCAATGCATGCAATGGAGGACGACGGTACTGCCCTTAATAGTGGGTATTAGAGGGCCAAGAGAATCTGGTAGCTTGGCTGGCTTGTCTATGCTACTAAAATAAATGAAAAGAGCCATGGTCCGCTTCATGAAGACTTTACACGAGCCAGTGATGTGGTGTAAAATTTTCGAGGCTATAATTTTCGTGGTTTGAGCAAAAACCGCGAAAATTTTACTCATCGAAAATTTGTCGCTATACAGTAAATATCATTACTAGGTATTCATTTAAAGTCCAACGAGCCTCGCGGTAGTGAGGTGCATAAGTATTGGAGGGCAGATTCTGGGTGGGACGGTGTGGATTGCATAATAATTCGTGAGACAGCCAGTCGCGAAAATAACAACCACCATGCAAGCTACCGCCATACGTAGATCTTCGTGTGTAGTTCATTTAATGGATTAGTCACGGCTGCTACAAAAGTGCAAAGAGACGAGCGTCACCAAGAATCGGCCATGGCTACTACAGGAGAGTGGAGAAACAGCTTGAGCTCACGTTCGTATTGTTCAAACGTGCCGTCCGTCTCCAGCACTGATATTTCTGCTTACACCTAGGCTACACAAACTATACTAACCCGGGAGCTGTAGTAGGCCTCTCTTCATAAAACTGTGTGCTAGACTTGTCCATATCTCTGACTCTTTGTTTGCCACAAGTTCAAAAACAGAATCTATGTAACAGTAAGAGTGCTATTTTGAACCCCAGGGGCCCAAAGCGTGACGGACATATACTACATATATATGGGCTGACTATACTTCACAATTATTTGCCGCGCTACTGCTTGGCAATGGAGGGGAAGAGGGGTGGATGGTGGGAAGAATCTATTCCCATTGGAATGATTGCTCTGAAAATGGCAGTTGATTTTTCATATATAGCAGGTTTGCTTGTTTTTATTAATATTTTCAGTGTTCCTGGCAGTGCAGGCAGCCATATTAGGGCCGTTTTCTGCATTTTCTGTGTCCAAAGGTGCCATCGTTTCTGTAGTGAACGGTGTGTACCCGTGCTCCGGCTGTTGTCTGTTTCCCACCATGTGTCAAGTTGGCGTGGCAAACTGCATGTAGGAGCCCTAGCCTGGGATAGGGGTAGACTTTCTGTGGCTAGCTAAGATCACAGCCATGAAATTGTGCCTAAAAGGCTAAAAAGTGGCCAGAATTTTATTTCAGCGGTTAAATAGCTTACGATGGGTACTACATGTATGTACCTGGCGGGTGTGGCCTGGCTGGCTAGCACTACACCTACATGTGTATGCAATGGTAGTGGCATCCTTCATGATCCCTGAGGCAATCTGCAATTGGATTTCATTGGAAATTCATTCCTGTAGCAATGTTTGTAGAGCAAAAGTGTTTTGGGAAACAGTGAGCACGACTATACATGTTGGCATACAATGAACCACAGAGTTCATGGTCCCATTCCTAGACCCCTCCACCTGGGAATGAGACTACCCACTTCATTGCTGATCATAGGAGACTACTGTATCTGCTCTAATTAACACACCACTTAAGTTGACACAGAAGAAGGGGGTGGGTACCGAGTACGTATGTGGTGGGTGCTTATACATTGTGAGCAGGTGGTTACTACTTCTTTGCTCTTACTTTAGGTACACCTGTGAAGGAGGAAGCACTCCCAAGGCTCGTGAATGTCCTTTCTCCAGTAGTACACAGCTGGGCGTTATTTGCTATACGAATTGGTGTCCCCAGTGTTCAAGTTTCCAAAATCAGAGCTGCCAATCCTCAAAGTGGTCCGAGTGACCTTGACATATGCTTAACCCAAGCCCTGAAGTGGTGGGTAGCCAATCATGACAACCCAACATATGAAGCAATTATTGCTGTCTTAGATCCCGAGATGGGGCAAACGACCCCTGTTATGAACAGAGCTCTTGCTAGACGAGTGAAGGACTTCATGGCTAAAGAGCGACAAGGTGAATTTTAAACTTATTGGAGTTGGCAGTTTACCTAGCTGTTACTATTGATGTCTCCTCCCGCACATAGCTGCCACTATCACATTTATTGCCCATGGTGATCTTGGTAGACAAGGTGAGTGGTGGACATGGAGTTTATTATCTGTTTATAGATACTGTATGCTATGTAATATTCACCTATGCTGTTTAATTGCCCAGTCCCCTAATTTTGTCAAATGCTATGTTGGAGGGGCGAATATAGTATCTGCCCATCTATTACATGACTCAATTCCTTACATAGGCGCTCGGGAGTGGGCTCTTACATGCATGTACATTGTACATACTCAGGGGTGGGCTCTTACATGTACATACACAGGGATGGGCTCTTACATGTACATACTCAGGGATGGGCTGTTACATGTACATACTCAGGGATGGGCTCTTACATGTACATACTCAGGGATGGGCTCTTACATGTACATACTCAGGGATGGGCTGTTACATGTACATACTCAGGGATGGGCTGTTACATGTACATACTCAGGGATGGGCTGTTACATGTACATACTCAGGGATGGGCTCTTACATGTACATACTCAGGGATGTGCTCTTACATGTACATACTATGGGCTGTTACATGCTCGGGAGTGGGCTCTTACATACATGTACATACATTGTAGGGTGGGCTCTTACATGTACATACTCAGGGATGGGCTCTTACATGTACATACTCAGGGATGGGCTCTTACATGTACATACTCAGGGGTGGGCTCTTACATGTACATACTCAGGGGTGGGCTCTTACATGTACATACTCAGGGATGGGCTCTTACATGTACATACTCAGGGGTGGGCTCTTACATGTACATACTCAGGGGTGGGCTCTTACATGTACATACTCAGGGGTGGGCTCTTACATGTACATACTCAGGGGTGGGCTCTTACATGTACATACTCAGGGGTGGGCTCTTACATGTACATACTCAGGGGTGGGCTCTTACATGTACATACTCAGGGATGGGCTCTTACATGTACATACTCAGGGGTGGGCTCTTACATGTACATACTCAGGGATGGGCTCTTACATGTACATACTCAGGGGTGGGCTCTTACATGTACATACTCAGGGGTGGGCTCTTACATGTACATACTCAGGGATGGGCTCTTACATGTACATACTCAGGGGTGGGCTCTTACATGTACATACTCAGGGGTGGGCTCTTACATGTACATACTCAGGGGTGGGCTCTTACATGTACATACTCAGGGGTGGGCTCTTACATGTACATACTCAGGGGTGGGCTCTTACATGTACATACTCAGGGGTGGGCTCTTACATGTACATACTCAGGGATGGGCTCTTACATGTACATACTCAGGGGTGGGCTCTTACATGTACATACTCAGGGATGGGCTCTTACATGTACATACTCAGGGGTGGGCTCTTACATGTACATACTCAGGGGTGGGCTCTTACATGTACATACTCAGGGGTGGGCTCTTACATGTACATACTCAGGGATGGGCTCTTACATGTACATACTCAGGGGTGGGCTCTTACATGTACATACTCAGGGGTGGGCTCTTACATGTACATACTCAGGGGTGGGCTCTTACATGTACATACTCAGGGGTGGGCTCTTACATGTACATACTCAGGGGTGGGCTCTTACATGTACATACTCAGGGGTGGGCTCTTACATGTACATACTCAGGGATGGGCTCTTACATGTACATACTCAGGGGTGGGCTCTTACATGTACATACTCAGGGGTGGGCTCTTACATGTACATACTCAGGGTGGGCTCTTACATGTACATACTCAGGGATGGGCTCTTACATGTACATACTCAGGGGTGGGGCTCTTACATGTACATACTCAGGGGTGGGCTCTTACATGTACATACTCAGGGGTGGGCTCTTACATGTACATACTCAGGGATGGGCTCTTACATGTACATACTCAGGGGTGGGCTCTTACATGTACATACTCAGGGGTGGGCTCTTACATGTACATACTCAGGGGTGGGCTCTTACATGTACATACTCAGGGGTGGGCTCTTACATGTACATACTCAGGGGTGGGCTCTTACATGTACATACTCAGGGATGGGCTCTTACATGTACATACTCAGGGATGGGCTCTTACATGTACATACTCAGGGGTGGGGGATGGGCTCTTACATGTACATACTCAGGGGTGGGCTCTTACATGTACATACTCAGGGGTGGGCTCTTACATGTACATACTCAGGGATGGGCTCTTACATGTACATACTCAGGGATGGGCTCTTACATGTACATACTCAGGGATGGGCTCTTACATGTACATACTCAGGGGTGGGCTCTTACATGTACATACTCGGGGGTGGGCTCTTACATGTACATACTCGGGGATGTGCTCTTACATGTACATACTCGGGGATGGGCTCTTACATGTACATACTCAGGGATGGGCTCTTACATGTACATACTCAGGGGTGGGCTCTTACATGTACATACTCAGGGGTGGGCTCTTACATGTACATACTCAGGGGTGGGCTCTTACATGTACATACTCAGGGGTGGGCTCTTACATGTACATACTCAGGGATGGGCTCTTACATGTACATACTCAGGGGTGGGCTCTTACATGTACATACTCAGGGATGGGCTCTTACATGTACATACTCAGGGGTGGGCTCTTACATGTACATACTCAGGGGTGGGCTCTTACATGTACATACTCAGGGGTGGGCTCTTACATGTACATACTCAGGGGTGGGCTCTTACATGTACATACTCAGGGGTGGGCTCTTACATGTACATACTCAGGGATGGGCTCTTACATGTACATACTCAGGGGTGGGCTCTTACATGTACATACTCAGGGATGGGCTCTTACATGTACATACTCAGGGGTGGGCTCTTACATGTACATACTCAGGGGTGGGCTCTTACATGTACATACTCAGGGGTGGGCTCTTACATGTACATACTCAGGGGTGGGCTCTTACATGTACATACTCAGGGGTGGGCTCTTACATGTACATACTCAGGGATGGGCTCTTACATGTACATACTCAGGGGTGGGCTCTTACATGTACATACTCAGGGGTGGGCTCTTACATGTACATACTCAGGGGTGGGCTCTTACATGCATAAGTATTGGAGGGCAGATTCTGGGTGGGACGGTGTGGATTGCATAATAATTCGTGAGACAGCCAGTCACGAAAATAACAACCACCATGCAAGCTACCGCCATACGTAGATCTTCGTGTGTAGTTCATGTAATGGATTAGTCACGGCTGCTACAAAAGTGCAAAGAGATGGGCGTCACCAAGAATCGGCCATGGCTACTACGGGAGAGTGGAGAAACGGCTTGAACTCACGTTCGTATTGCTCAAACGTGCCGTCCGTCTCCAGCACTGATATCTCTGCTTACACCTAGGCTACACAAACTATACTAACCTGGGAGCTGTAGTAAGCCTCTCTTCATAAAACTGTATGCTAGACTTGTCCATATCTCTGACTCTTTGTTTGCCACAAGTTCGAAAACGGAATCTATGTAACAGTAAGAGTGCTATTTTGAACCCCAGGAGCCCAAAGCGTGACGGACATATACTACATATATATGGGCTGACTATACTTCACAATTATTTGCCGCGCTACTGCTTGGCAATGGAGGGGAAGAGGGGTGGATGGTGGGAAGAATCTATTCCCATTGGAATGATTGCTCTGAAAATGGCAGTTGATTTTTCATATATAGCAGGTTTGCTTGTTTTTATTAATTTTTTCAGTGTTCCTGGCAGTGCAGGCAGCCACATTTAGGGCCGTTTTCTGTATTTTCTGTGTCCAAAGGTGCCATCGTTTCTGTAGTGAACGGTGTGTACCCGTGCTCCGGCTGTTGTCTGTTTCCCACCATGTGTCAAGTGGGCGTGGCAAACTGTGGGATAGGGTAGACTTTCTGTGGCTAGCTAAGATCACAGCCATGAAATTGTGCCTAAAAGGCTAAAAAGTGTCCAGAATTTTATTTCAGCGGTTAAATAGCTTACGATGGGCACTATGTACCTGGCGGGTGTGGCCTGGCTGGCTAGCACTACACCTACATGTGTATGCAATGGTAGTGGCATCCTTCATGATCCCTGAGGCAATCTGCAATTGGATTTCATTGGAAATTCATTCCTGTAGCAATGTTTGTAGAGCAAAAGTGTTTTGGGAAACAGTGAGCACGACTATACATGTTGGCATACAATGAACCACAGAGTTCATGGTCCCATTCCTAGAACCCCTCCAACTGGGAATGAGACTACCTGCACCATTGCTGATCACAGGAGACTACTGTATCTGCTCTAATTAACACACCACTTAAGACACAGAAGAAGGGGGTGGGTACCGAGTACGTATGTGGTGGGTGCTTATACATTGTGAGCAGGTGGTTACTACTTCTTTGCTCTTACTTTAGGTACACCTGTGAAGGAGGAAGCACTCCCAAGGCTCGTGAATGTCCTTTCTCCAGTAGTACACAGCTGGGCGTTATTTGCTATACGAATTGGTGTCCCCAGTGTTCAAGTTTCCAAAATCAGAGCTGCCAATCCTCAAAGTGGTCCGAGTGACCTTGACATATGCTTAACCCAAGCCCTGAAGTGGTGGGTAGCCAATCATGACAACCCAACATATGAAGCAATTATTGCTGTCTTAGATCCCGAGATGGGGCAAACGACCCCTGTTATGAACAGAGCTCTTGCTAGACGAGTGAAGGACTTCATGGCTAAAGAGCGACAAGGTGAATTTTAAACTTATTGGAGTTGGCAGTTTACCTAGCTGTTACTATTGATGTCTCCTCCCGCACATAGCTGCCACTATCACATTTATTGCCCATGGTGATCTTGGTAGACAAGGTGAGTGGTGGACATGGAGTTTATTATCTGTTTATAGATACTGTATGCTATGTAATATTCACCTATGCTGTTTAATTGCCCAGTCCCCTAATTTTATCAAATGCAATGTGGGAGGGGTATGACTAGTATCTGTCCATCCATTCACGTGCCCAAGCAGCCATGTCCAAGGAGACCTAGCTACCGTAATAAATAAACATTTTGCATGGCTTATGTAATCAAGAGGTAATGGCCAAATTCTCAAGGACAGCCTTACATGACTCAATTCCTTACATAGGCGCTCGGGATGGGCTCTTACATACATGTACATTGTACATACTCAGGGGTGGGCTCTTACATGTACATACTCAGGGGTGGGCTCTTACATGTACATACTCAGGGATGGGCTCTTACATGTACATACTCAGGGATGGGCTACGTTACATGTACATACTCAGGGATGGGCTCTTACAATGTACATACTCAGGGATGGGCTCTTACATGTACATACTCAGGGATGGGCTCTTACATGTACATACTCAGGGGTGGGCTCTTACATGTACATACTCAGGGGTGGGCTCTTACATGTACATACTCAGGGGTGGGCTCTTACATGTACATACTCAGGGGTGGGCTCTTACATGTACATACTCAGGGGTGGGCTCTTACATGTACATACTCAGGGGTGGGCTCTTACAGGGGTGGGCTCTTACATGTACATACTCAGGGGTGGGCTCTTACATGTACATACTCAGGGATGGGCTCTTACATGTACATACTCAGGGGTGGGCTCTTACATGTACATACTCAGGGGTGGGCTCTTACATGTACATACTCAGGGGTGGGCTCTTACATGTACATACTCAGGGGTGGGCTCTTACATGTACATACTCAGGGATGGGCTCTTACATGTACATACTCAGGGGTGGGCTCTTACATGTACATACTCAGGGTGGGCTCTTACATGTACATACTCAGGGGTGGGCTCTTACATGTACATACTCAGGGGTGGGCTCTTACATGTACATACTCAGGGGTGGGCTCTTACATGTACATACTCAGGGGTGGGCTCTTACATGTACATACTCAGGGGTGGGCTCTTACATGTACATACTCAGGGATGGGCTCTTACATGCACCACTTCATGTCTGGTATTCATTGTGTTGTAATGAGCCAATCTATAGATGAGTAGCTTTCCCAGTGCCAAACCCACAAGTGTAATGGTCATACCACAAGGCAGCCACAGCAGCTACTGCTACGCTGGAACCGCACTGATTAATAGCGGTATAGGCATCCCATAAATATAAACACCTATTATAGCTACTAATTTCAAAAATAGGCACCGGTGCTTATTATCCAGACAGCGAAAAAGTTGTAGGTTACTTCTATTTGGCAAGTTGTGGTAACTGGAAGCGCACTACAAAATTGCTGAGTCAGCAATTTTGCTGAATGCCCTCCACTCCGCCAAGGCTGGACTGACCTGTTGCTAAGTACGTCACATTCATCATCTCGCAAAATTATCGCCGTATGGAGCTAGCAAAAGTTGATTGAGCCACTTCCTGTAGACTCTGATGCACTTCGTGGCAGCAATCTGAGGTATCGGATGTCTCTTTCACCTCATATTAAGCCGAATTAGCAGTCAGGAAATGATTTTGTAGGTGTGGCATCAAATAGCAAAATTAAGTAGCCGCTGCATCTATTTCCAATGGACTTATAACCAGGAATTTAATTTGCTTGGCCTAAGTCAGCTTTTAGTTGCTTTTTGCAAAATAGCTACATTCCATGCATGCTTTCTTTGCTGAAGAAGGCCATATTTACCTCGTATGTCCTCGCTATGCATATTGCGACATGATGGATATTCCATATTTAGCCTTTGTAGGAAGTTGACACAGAAGGAGGGGGTGGGCACTGAGTACGTATGTGGTGGTTGCTTATACATTGTGAGCAGGTGGTTACTACTTATTTGCTCTTACTTTAGGTACACTTGTGAAGGATGAAAAGCACTCCCAAGGCTCGTGAATCTCCTTTCTCCCAGTAGTACACAGCTGGGCATTATTTGCTATACAAATTGATGTGCCCATTGTTCAAGTTTCCCAAATCAGAGCAGCCAATCCTCAAAGTGGTCCGAGTTACCTTTACATATGCTTCACCCAAGCCCTGGAGTGGTGGGTGAACCAATCATCACAACCCAACATATGAAGCAATTATTGCTGTCTTAGATCCCGAGAGGGGGCCAATGACCCCTCGTTATAAACAGATATCTTGCTAGTGAAGTAAAGAGATTCATGGCTAAAGAGCAACAAGGTGAGTTTTAAACTTATTAGAGTTGGCAGTTTACCTAGCTGTTACGTAATAAATAAACATTTTTGCATGGCTTATGTAATCAAGAGGTAATGGCCTAATTCTCAAGGACAGCCTTACATGTACATAACTCAACTCCTTACATAGGCGCTCCTGGGAGTGGGCTCTACATGCATGTACATACTCAGGGGTGGGCTCTTACTAGTACTAGCTCTTACATGTACATACTCAGGGTGGGCTCTTTATGTACATACTTAGCAGTGGGCTCCTACATGTACATATATGTACACACTCGTGGGGGTTGCTCCTGATACCTACTGTAATGCTCTCAGACCCCATATTAGTTGGCTTTGTCAGTGGCCTCCCATTTAAAATCATGTACATGTACAGGTATGAGCCCACCCCTGAGTATGTACGCGTATGTAAGAGCCCACTGCTAAGCATGTACATGTAAGAGCCCACCCCTGAGTATGTACATATATATAAGAGCCCACTGCTAAGCATGTTCTTGCAAGAGCCCACCCCTGAGTATGTAAACATATGTAAGAGCCCACTACTAAGCATGTACACGTAAGAGCCCACCCCTGAGCATGTACACGTATATATGATCCCACTGCTAAGCATGTACATGTAAGAGCCCACCCCCGAGCATATACTGAAAAATCTTCCCAGTAATAGTTGTTACTCAGGGTCAACAGTGGACACCAGGCCTTTGTAACAGATTGGGAGTCTGGATAAAGGGTTCACAATAGGAAGAACATTCAGCTCATTTATTATAATTCTAGCTTTGAACTAGATATTTAGCATTTACCATTTTTAGCAAGGCCTCATTCCAGGAGTTCTTTTTAGTTCTTTTGCTTACCGTTGCTTCCTAAAGAACTATAATCTAGATATTCAGTTTTTCAGCTTTAAAACGATACCAATATTGAAATGTGTTTGGAGAGGAAAAGCATACGTACCCAGGCCACGCAAAAAAAAAAGAGTGGCCTGGTATCCATTGATCGCGCATGCGCGAGAATTTACGGAATAGGGTCAGTAAATGTATCCGTGAACGGTCTTAGTCACATGCCTAGGAGTAGTACGGAGACAGTATACGGTACAAGCGAAAAACAGACTTTCTACAACGAAAACAGCAGTTAAACTTGGTAAAACAGCCTGTAATAATCTATCTGCTACGATTATCGTAGCTATCTTACCGTAAAAAGTCGAAGCGCCTCTCTCTTGACAATAGTTGTGAGCTGCTCGATTCTCAATCACAGATCTGGCCTTCTAGGCTTTTCAGTGGCAAACAGGACCCAAGAGTTGAACTAACGCTCACTTTCTGGGCATCTATCTGGCGAAAAACCATTCTACAGGCTAGCAGAATCAGCAAACTCACTGCCATCATCGACGATACGGAAATAAAACGGACGTATACGTATCGATTATACGAACAATTTCCAAACATACGCGGATTCCCAGGTTTTTCTGGGAATGGTCTCACGTGCGCAAACAGTGGATACCAGGCCACTCTTTTTTTTTCCGCGTGGCCTGGGTATGAGGCTACAAATTAATACCATTGTGAGTAATATACACATGCAATACTACAATGACAAACTTAAGTAGTATTTCAGTAACAGTAGCTAGTGAATGCTTTAGTCATCATCCGAGTTCAGAATACAATGCCTTTTCATTGGAGGGTTTACTGCAACCTGACTTGAGGAAGAGGGGCTGCAACCATTATTAAATGTACACAGTGCAGTGAAGTTGTACTGAGGGCAGGAGGACCACTCCCGCTGCTGGAAAGCATCTTGCGTGGTGGAAGGAGGAAACACCCCCCCCCCCCCCCCCCCCCCCCCCCCCCCCCCTTAGCAGCAGAAGAGGAAGCACAGCACATGTTTTGGATAGGATGGCACTAATCTGCTGGTGGTCTTGCATGTCAGCCATGGCATAGTCTTCTAGTGGCTGTTCATTGTGATGTCCAGTCACAGCAGCAATTTTATCATAATTGAAACAGCCACAAGCTGTATCGGTACAGCCTTAAGATCAGCAGGATGTAACCTTTAAATATTGGTATCAGTATCAGAGGCATATTTTGGGTAAGGACACATATTCTGCATGATGGAGGACATTGTACGGTAGAGCACAATGTCTGCCCAGACATCATGCCCTCCGACACGGGCCTTGTTTCTTATTAGCTTACTCCACATATCTTATGCCCACCCCCTTTTTTGTGTCAACTTCCTGCAAAGGGTAAGCTTGGAATGTAGTATCCACTAAGGCTGTACCGGTACCCCCTGCCTGGTCCCTCATGCTGGATAAACTTAGCTACTGAAGGAATGCCATAGCAATTTAAAGTGTGAAAGGTCAGTTTGAATTGTAGGGAAAAATCCAGCTGGTACAATTGCTCATGAATAATTAATGAGCAATCAGCAAGGTCACGTGAGCTACGTAAAGTTAATGAGATTCAGTGAACTATTTACATTTTCCCATGGCAGCAACCGGAATCAACAGCGGGGGTGTGTCACTTTGATGTGGAAAGCGGCACTTTCAAGGGCAAATTCGGCACTTTGATGCAGCCGAGCGGTACTTTGATGTTCACTTTCAACACTCTTTTTTTTTATTTTTATAAGATTCCGTTTAGGCCGTGTGTAGTGCTGAGTAGGCTGTTTGTGAATAAAATCCAGCCTGAAGTCTGTGGCAGTGTTTTTGAGTTTAGCTGAAAGGCTGGCAGGCAGCTTGCCAGACAGATGGTCATCCAGTCTTCTCTAGTCAGTTGTCTTTAGGAAAGTGACCTTTCTAGCTCGTAGACTCCGCCCATTTTCGCGTCTAGCTGCCGTTTGTGGGATCCTGGCAAAAGCAGTGGTGAGTTGTAGCTAGGCTGTGTGCGTGTGTAGCTAACGTAGCAAGGGAGGGGTTAGGGGATAAAAGCATGCGTAGTTTTCTTGTGAGTAGGCTGACTGTCATAACCCTGGGGTGAATCTACTGTAGCAGGCGTGGATTGTCGCAATATTTGATTGGCGAGTCCGGATTGCGAAATGAGTGTAGTTGTGAATAGCAAGGCAGATTTAGCTGTAAAACCGGATTTGAAGTGTTTCTGTAAAAAGCATGCGTAGGATTTTAGCCTGTCCTGTGTAGGTTGTGTGTAGGTGACGATGAGGGGTGAAACTGTGCGGGGAGTGCAATATTTGAATTTTAGTAAAAGAGTTTTTTTTGTGAATATTAAGCAGAGGGGGTAATTAGATGCTTACCTATTGTCATGTGGGTGTAGGCTAGGATGTTGCCAACATAGTCATCAACTTGGTTCGGACATTCGGCTTCTTAAACTTACATGCATACCTAGTAGTGCTGCCACATTTTTGATGGGGCAAGTCTAATAGCAAACACAGACATTTCATTAGTATGTACCAAGCCTTCTCTACAGTGAGAGCCACTAACCTAGCCTCATTTCACATTCACTGTTTCATACTTCATTCCATATTGCCCTTGTGAGTGCTATTGATATCGCCGCCTGGCAAGGTTAGCAGAGGACTGGCAAAAGTGTCTTTTTAATTAATCATGAAACTGATATTTTCGTTTGTTGAAATAAAATAGTTTATAGAATGTGGCTTACCCACGAAATGGAGTTTGACTGTGAACGCATGTGTACATTGAGGCTAGCTAGCTTGAAGTCGACATCTCTATGTGAAGAATTCGTGTTGGCTAGTGCTATTTAATAGAGGCTTCCATGTATACAAGCGTACCTGGACTCCCAGCAGTGGGCGAGGAACTGACAGCAGGAAGAGAGCTGGGTAATGCTGAAGACTGTGCGGAGTAACAACTAAACCCGGAACTGGTTAACCGTGCATAGCAATGCTGCCGCCTACTCTGCAGGCGACTCCCATCGTAGTGCATGCTTTCCTTGGCTCGGTACACTACACGTGCAAGCAATTTCAGTTTGCCCACAGGAAATGTGTTTGCAATAATTGCATTCTTGTAGCATTACTTACTTACATACATACATACATACATACACGGAGTCTCCATGCAACACATTAGTTGCCTCACTTCCCGCTCAGCAATTATACACGTGCATGTGTGATATTGTAAACTATCCTGTACAGTAGCCCTAGCTTTTACTCCTCTTCCAATAACTGTTGCTGTGAATTCCCATACTAATGGCTTTAAATGTTTTGGGAATTGGAGCCATACAGTGGCTTATTTCACTTAAAATATAGCCCTACCCGCATAGGGAGTAGAGTGGGCCAAGTCAGAACATGTGCATCCTAATTGGCTAGGACAAAGGCATATTTTATCTTTACAGGGTGTTAATTCATTGGAAATGGATTCTTGCCTTTCACTTTTCTGCAGTGTCTATTAAAGTCCTGGCTTGTTGGCACTGAAATCTTTCTCCCTCTGATCACTTTCCACTCCTGTAGTTTCAACATATGTTTGTATTCAATATGTCACTGTAGTACTGTATATGCACTCTACCACTGGTTTGTATACAATCATCTTCCTATGATGTAGCTACAACTGTATATATGGGTGATGCTTTTTGACCACAGGACCTGGCAATATTCATAGAACTACTGCCACATACCTACATGTGCTCAGTGCAATGCTCAGCTACAGTGCACAGTAATACAAGAGCAGCCTTAATATTGCAATCTACTATCACCCTCCTCAGATTCTGATCACAGTCATTTGAGTGAAGAAGTTAAAAAGCAGCTTGACGAGGCCTTGAAGGAAGGTGTTGTAAATTGTAAAAGCATAGTGGGTGTAATCACAGGGTCTGCTGGTGTCGGTAAAACTTGTACTTATTCCCTTCTTCTTGGACGTGATCCACCAAAAGATGAAAAACGTACAAGCACAGGACTAGAAAAGCCTATAAGAACAGTAGTAGCCGTGGTTGAAACCGAGCAAGGTAAATCTGCAAAATGGTCTGAAGTCGATATGCTCCATGAAATAGCAATTAGAGCCAAAGCTACAGATACTAAACAAACTAGCATAGCAGCCAATGATGAACCTGTGCCCAATGAAGACAGCTTAGACCAAGTAATAGCCTTCCGTAGCTTAGACCAAGTACAGCAATTGGATCTAGACCGAGTGGACATACAGCTTGAACATGCAAGTAGTCCTGATACTTTACAAACCAAGGAACGGTCAACGTTACCTGCAGAGTTGAAAACATTAACAGATGACATAACAAATAAAATGGAAAAGCTAGATCCCGATCAACCATTAGAAAAAGATATCACTTTCATGTACCTTTTTGATAGTGGAGGGCAACCCCATTTCCATGAACTTCTTCAGTCTTTTATTCCAAAGGTTTCTGTGAACATCTTTGTAGTGAACCTTAGTGAACCACTCACACATTGTCCCAAAGTTTCTTGGTACCAAGATGGTAAATCATGTGGTGCACCCTATGATGCTCCTTTCTCCCATGAGCAACTCCTGCAGTATACAATAGAGGCAATGCGGATGAAATCAGATAACCTAAAAATAGTCATAGCTGGGACACACAGGGATATTACAGTTAGGGATGGTGAAACAAGGGATGAAAAGAACGAAAAGCTCATGAAAATGTTAGAGGGTTTTGAGTCTAATCTGATTGTTTCTGAGGGTACTAAAGATTTAATATACCCACTGAATGCAAAGCATCCTGATGATCATGATAAGGAAGTTGCTGCAGAGATGCGGAAGGCTATCACTAATAAATGTACTCCCATTGAGTCAGATCCAATTCCTCTGCGTTGGTTTATGCTCCTTCAGATGATACAGAAACTAGGAGAAAAAACAGGGATGGTAAGTATAGCTGACTGCCAAGAAATTGCCAAGATGTTGTATATTAAACCAGAAAGCTTTGATGCAGCCATTACATATTTGGCAGGCTTGAATCTCCTCTTGTATTATCCTCATGTACTTAAAGGTGTAGTCTTCTGTGATCCCCATGTAATTCTTAATAAAGTAACAAAATTGGTGTGGTGTAGCTATTTACTTAACAGCAAGGAGGAGAATGTACCAGCTAAAATGAAAAATACATCATTGGGTGACTGGAAGAGGTTTAGAGATTTTGGCTTTCTTACCAAAGATCATCTCACACATCAAGACTTTAAATCTCTTGCGGTAGGAATCATTAATGACTATGGCTTTGATGATAAACTCTTCACCCCAGCTAACTTTCTGACACTTCTAGAGCCACTGCATATAGCTGCTGCACTTGAACAATCATGTAAAACTACTACACTTGTTCAATACCCATTATCTAGTACCGAAAAGGTATATTTTTTGCCTTGTCTACGAATGAGGCTTGAGTCTGAAGATGTTGAGAAAAAACGACAAGAAATCGAGAAAAAACGACGAGAACTACTAACTTCATCTTCTGAATCAGCTGCTCCCCTTCTCATTTGTTTCCCTGGCAATTGTCCTCCAAGTGGACTGTTCTGTAAATTAGCTGTTTCCCTGCTTTCAACTCCTGGGTGGAGTATTCGTCGTAAGGGTGAAATTCCCACCTGCCTTTACCGGAACTGCCTTGAGTATTATATTGAGCAGAAATTTGCCAAGGGTTTCGTCACTTTGATTGACCCACTTAGTTCGGGATTTTTTGAAGTGTATGCAAAATTTGAACCGCGTGGTGCTACTAATAAATATAAAACAATGTATCCCAAAACAGTAGGATACCTTATAGAGGCTATCAATGCCTTTTGGACCCAATTTGGTAGACCTGAGGTAGCTGTAACTTCTGGACGTAACTTTTTTGTTCAGCCTAAGGAAGTACTGGATGCACCTAAGGTGGCCTTTATCTGCACTCATGAAGAATGCAAAGGCTCAGAACTACACCCAGCTTTTGGTCATCCATACACTGAGACAGAAGAATTAGACTGTTCAACAAATGATGGAATATCCATTAAAATTACTGAAGAGCACAAGATCTGGGCAGAGAAAGAGAGCGAGCACCCGACTGAACAACCACCTACTGCCATGCCAAGTCAGACAGATGCGCATACTGCTGATCCAAATTATGGCAACCCTCAAGGTCAGTGGTCTCTGTTTTGCACAGGAAAGAGGTGTTCTCAGGTTTACACTCGATTTAGGTAGCTAATAGTCAGCTTAGGCTCATGAGATAGTCATTAGTTGAAAAGGGAATATCTAAAGTGCAGTCATTGCCAGTACATGAAAGTATTCTGCAAATTTGTCTGAACTATTAATTTCTAGTAAGATTATGATAACGTTCCTCAGATGAGGTTATAACTATAATCACCTGGCTCTAGCTGTAGAGACAAAATTTTGAGGGTTTGGCTTACCTTTCTGGTCTCTCGTTATAAATTATTTTTTGAACAACTTCAATTTGGAGAAGAGACTAGGAATCTCATGCACTATACTGACCACTGGGAAATGTTTATTCAGCAGGAACTGATGCCTCAGTGGACAGAGCCAGTGATGACCTTATCAGTCCAGGCCAACCACCAGCAAAAGGAAGAAAAGGAGACTCGGAAGAATCCACTAAAGGTATGTGTCACTTTCATCATGTGATAGTATACTGTAAGAGGAAATTTCATTATTACTTAGCATAACCACACTGCCAAGTGCAAGTGTGTCAGGTGTGGCCGCATGTAAGTGTCTGAAATCTTAATTACTGTAGTGGATGGAGCACGAAGTTTTTAGTGACAGTGAGTGCTTTAGACCTATAATGCTGAATATGGAGGTTGGCCTTCATTATGCTCTCTTTTACGTATTTCCATGTAAGTGTCTGAAATCTTAATTACTGTAGTGGATGGAGCATGAAGTTTTTAGTGACAGTGACTATCTCTTCAAAACAACGTATAGTACCAAATTTTCAGACTGCAATTTTAGTACACAGTTCATGCCCAGGAACCCATGACTCATGAGCATGGGTCAGCCTGTGGGATTCATTGAGCTCCTGCTATGCCCTATCTGTAATTTACAGTCTGTCAGAACCTCATGTTTACAAGGCATGGTCGCACATGCATATCAGCCATAGGAAAGTGGCTGCCTCATGGCCCATTAACACGTATCTGAGCTGTTTTAGTCAACTCTCCAAAAGGATGAGCTTTCATACCAGATAAATTTGGCCAGAGAAGCTTTCTTGCCTCTGCAAGACGATCACCAATGAATAATATTTATGAATGCATTGTGCTTATGTTATAGCCACAAACTGAGCTTATGAGTATATTCAGCAACACTTGACAGTAAAAAATGGTATAGCTATACATTACAGTGCATAATGTATACACACACATACCCACACACTTTTAAAAACACATAACGTGTAAACACACAGGCATATGTAGTCATGATCCTCCAACTCTCCGGGAGCTCAGAAAGTTTTGTGGCCAGAAGAGAACGATCAACATCCCTCGGGAGATAGGTGTGCACTACATGGATTTTGGGATTGAACTACTGGATGACTCCAATGGAGTAAGAGTTCAGACGATAGAGAGTGAGTACATGAGAAATGCCCAACAAATCAACATGAAGATACTTCAGGAGTGGGTGAGGGGCAGTGGCAAGCAGCCAGTGACCTGGGACACTCTTATTGATGCTTTGCGTGATATAGACCTGACTATACTAGCCTCAGAGATTGCAGCTGTTAAGGGTTCTTCTGCAGAGTAGTTGTCTCAGTGCATGATATCACTTGTAACCAGTGTACATGTAAGCTACAACAGTTTCTTATAATTATGCAGATTTTGTTAACAATACGATGGTCAATATTAATTATTTTGATGACTTGGTAATTATTACTGGTATTAAATTGTTGTGGCTCACAAAACATACAATCGTTATATAAACAAAACACACCAGGTATTGTATTCAGCTCAAAAAACTAAGATCTGCAAAAGGGTTTGCCCCTGGGGCTGGTTTGGATCCTGGGAACTGGACACTGGTTTGCTGGGGCTGGAGCATTGACGTGTTCTGTGGCACCATTCCAGTCTGCTGACCACCTCCCATCATCAGGTTGGCCGCCATTGGTGGGTTTGTAGCTTGTAGTCCACCCGAGTATGATCCCCCTCCCTGAATGTTGTCAGACCACCCTCGAGCTCCCATGCCACCAGCACTGGAACCAGACAGTTGCTGGGGAGCCATTCCTTGAGCAGCTGCACTGAATGAACCATGTTGCTGGTTGTTGACCCCTTGGCCAGTCTGGATACCGGAAGACCAGTTTGTGCTGGGATTTTGCATCTGTCTCATTCCCACACCACCTTGTGTTCCTTGACCAGGTATGTTGGAGGACCAGCCTGCGCCAATATTAGAACCAGAAAGCTGAGAACCTCGTGAATTGGCTGCCATTCCTGAAGACCAGTCTGTTGGATTCTGGCTGTGCATGTGGGCAGCCTGTGGTTGTGTGTTCAGACCACTCTGTGGACTTTGTGTTTGGATGTTTGACGACCATCTTGAGCCGGCGTTACCAAGGGAACCGCCACTGCCATGTTGTGCTGGGGTGGGAATAAGTGTCTGTGCCATTCCCATGCTACCATAAGCATTTTGATTGGTCGCAGTGGTCATGTGACCTTGAGGTGGAGTGGGGGTCATGTGACCTTGGGGTGGAGTGGGGGTCATGAAATTTCCACCTGACATCTGTTGTTGCATTGGTAAAGAGCCAGAGGATGGCTGCATCGGAATGGGGTTCAGCTGACTCGGTCCTGGAACCGGATTCACCTGCATGCCACTGAATAAGCTCCCAGAACCAGAAGCCATTTGAGAGCTACTTGAATTACCAAAGCCAGACAAACCCGTTGGACCTGTTGAGCTGGTAGGAGCCATAATGTTTGAAGACCAGCTAGCACCGGTACTGGACTGCGGCTGCATAATGCCCAAATTCGAAGACGGTTGACTTGAAAGCAAGTCCAAATCTCCCAAGCCGCTGCCGGAAGTTGCTGTCTTTTGTGGTCGCAAGGGAGGAGGGGTGTAGCTAGTGGTTAGAGAAGAGGTTGTTGAAAGTGGGTTTGACATTGGCAGTTGAGAGGCTTGGCCTGTTAATGTCGGGGTACTATTCTGGGCTGGAATGACAATCGCTTTTAGTGGCTCGGAACTGGGTCGGTTGAGCTGTGGGCTGGACTTGGTTCCAGTCGCAGTGATGCTAGGAATGGCCACTTTAGTAGCGTTGGGAGTCGGTTGTAAAGTGGGAGCTGTAGTGGACGTGGAGGGTGGAACGGGATCGTCCAGCATCAGTCCAGCAAACAGATCAGGAACCTGGACAGAAATGGTCGGGTATGTTACAATAATACCTCATAGGCCATAAAATCATACTCTATTTTAGCCCTCCCTCTTTGTGGCATGGCAGTAGGTACCAACCCTTAGTACATACCTGTATAGCTCACCCAGTGGGCTTATACTTAGCCAAAATTAATGTATGCACATCCCCACATCCCCATACGTACCTCACTAGTATCAGAGGAACCTGTGGTCACAGCTCCAGAGGTGGCAGCAGCTACACAAAATGGAGAACACATCGATAACAGGAACATTGCAATAGAATTTAGGGATGTGACTACTGATAAGCATTGCAGAAACACACATTGCATACACGTTTCAGTTTAAAGTATGGACATCACAGACTTGGTTGCCATGGTACCCACATTCACATACCTTGAGTGTTCGGCAGGGCGGCCCCTCTCCGTGGGGGTGCGAACAGGTCATGTGAGCCGGAACTGCCAAACATGCCCTCCAGCTTGTTCAGAGCGTCATCCATTGCCTTGGTCTCTGATACCTCCCTAGCAAAGTCAACCGTCGACCTGGAGAGGGGGGGGGGGAGACGTCTAGCAACCTGTCCCTGGCTTTGGTTCTACACTGGAGCCTGTCTACACTTATCGAGAGCAGAAATATCAGAGACAAACGTACTCTCCGATTTTTCTCCACGGCTGCGAGATAAAATCTGGGAGTGGAAGGCCTGGGTACGAGGTTAATTGGGTGGTAGGGGGGAGCTTACCACCTACAGTGGACAGATGTTCGTCACTCACTTGGTCTGTTCATACATCTCTGACAGCTGCTCCAAGTGGGTCTGCTGATCCGCCTCCACCTTCTTCAGCATCTCACGGATCACCAGCATGAACTGGTGGAACTAGAAAAACCAGTCACACAGGAATTATGTAATAAGCTTTCTTGCAAACCTCGCAGTGATAATAATGCAATCTGCTACAAATAGCAGCAGATTTTAAACCTTAGAGAGCTACATGTACTTATATAGACATGTATATAACTCCAATGATGTAATGGTAATTATAACATACAGCCCCTCTATGGAGACAATGACATAAAGGCAATTACAATACTCCTCTATGGAGACAATGATGTAATGGCAATTACATAATGGTAATTATATCCCTCTATGGAGACAATGACGTAATGGTCACCTGCTGCACGTTGAGTGTGGGCTCCACAGAGAGGGGAATGAGGTACGGTAGGACACGGTTAGCCAGCATCAGCTTGTCCAGCCCCAGCTTCTTGTTGACCAGAGTCTGGTGGTAGATACCTGGAGACAGGGAGCGATAATCCATGTAGCTACTGTAGTAGCTAGCTAATTAAGGCATCTTTCTAGACCTTGAATGTCATCGCTTTTGAATATTGGATTTCAATGGCAGGCTGCGTACAGCATAACTGATGTAATTATGTACACTATGTACTTCCCATTCAGGTGTTCTGGTAAAAGTGATTTAGACACCATAATATGCAATGAGAGGTGAACTTTACTAGAACATTGTAATATTATGTAACTTTCCCAATATCGCCATGGCAACTCTATATGGCCTTACTCCTGCTCCATTAGTGGCAGCTGAAAACAAGGGCTCACCCAATATCACCATGACAACTCCAGGCTCCTGGTCCAATATCGGCAGCAAATTAGCGTTAACCCCCATATCCCCATGCCAACTCCAGACTTCTCTCCATTACTCCATTATCGGCAGCTAATTAGGAGGGCTCACCCAATATCGCCATGAGCACTCCAGGCTCCCTGGACGGTATCTGCTCCAAGATGGGCACAATGTGGTCCAACACGATGTGCTTGTCCAGGATGTCCAGCATCTGGCCAAGTGATACCAGGCACTTGATACGAAGCTGTGAGGGAGAGAGGAAGTGAAGAAGGGAAAAAAAGGTAGAATAGAGCTTTTACCATTATGATATAATTGGGAGGGGGGGGGGGTACTAAATGGAGCAAATACCAGCATCACATTCTCAAACCTTCAGGAAAACATGGGTTCTGGGAATGAGACTGGCAGCAGTGGGCTCACCGGCAGTGACTTGGTGCTCATACAGAGGGAAGTGATCCGTGGGACGAGAGAGTGTTTCATGGAGCTGTAGTCCACCATGTTGGCAAACGATGGAATCACACTCACACACAGCTCCTGTGTGGCAAGAGCAGGAGAGGGAAGAACATGGAAATTGAAACACAGGAATGAGGCTATAAGTACATGTGAATTTGATTGTCTACATGAAGCTATATAGCACAGCTAGACGTCACATGACTCCTAGCCACACTCTCTACAACCACATGTATCTATACACTGTCCAACGATAGTCACATGATTAGTGCCACAACTGCGTGGTCTTTTGACCACACCCACCTGAAAAGAATTGACAACTATACTATTACGTGAATATGTGAGGTCCTTCCCTGACCACACCCACTAGCAAGCATAAAAGTCACATGACCTCTGGCCACACCCACCTGCAGCTGGCTGTGTGACTCCATAGACCTGATGATCATGGGCAGAATGTACCTCTTGACCTCATCCGGGGTGGTCTTCTTCAGGAGGAGGTCCATCTTTTGGAGAAAGATCAATGGAACCTGGGTAGAGAAGAGGGAGGGGGGAGGGAGGGGGAGAGTAGGGAGGGGGAGGGGAGGGGAGGGAAGGGGAGGGGGAGGGGGAATGAAGGAACGTAATACACCTCAGCAGCTGTTACGACAGAGTGTCCTCACAATACAACCCACCTGGATTGGTTCCTGGATCTGCAGGGCTGGAATCAGGATGGGCATCACCAAGGTGACGTACTCCTGCATGGAGCAGTCCTCGGCAATCAGTAGGACCAGGGGCAGAACGAACGGGATCATTCTGGGGTTGCGGAACTCGGCCCCCAGAGCAGGAAGGACCCGCTGGTGGACCACACGCTGTTGAGGAGTAAGAGAGAATAGTGCTGGGCAATATTTCAATAATATCACAATGTTTGCAATAATATTGCAATGAATATCACAATATTTTGAAAATAATATCGGCATGCTTTTTTAATCGGTTTTGAGCGGGCGTATGCAATCCACCTCAGGATGTGATTTGAAAAACCAGACGAGGTGGAGTGAGCGCGTAAACAGCTGAAGTCTTTTACAAGTGGATTAGCAGGTGCAATATCTCTTTAACTCTACTATGGCTGGGAACCCAGGTGACCCCAGGGTCCAGGCCCAGCCACTCCAAAAATTATCTTAATCCATGACCATCACCAGATGCTGGAGAGCGTTCTGTGGGTGGCCCCCTCCTGTCTTATATAGGGTGGCTTGTGTTGAGCACTTGTGGGTCTAACAAATTGAACGCATTCATGGTTGATATTGGGTATTACACCAGCTGTGAATCTCATTACTAACACTCAGTAACCACCCCCCATATCCCACCTTTGGTAGCTTGGTGATGACCCGGGCAAGGTTCTTCTTGAAGAACTGTGACTTCTCCATGTCTCCCCGCTGGTAGAGCATGTCCAGGTACTTCAGACTGTTCACACCAACCTCCTCGAAGAAGGCGTTCTGATGTGTGTGCGTGTGTGGTGCGTGTTGTATGTATGTATGTGTGTGTGTGTGTGTGTGTGTGTGTGAGAGTGAGTGTTGTATATATGTGTCATATGTGATTGTGTGTGCACATGTGTGTGTTTGTGTGTGTGTGGGTGGTAGACGACCATGGACAATGGACCTAACCACCTGCCCAGAAGGCTGCCCCATGACACACACACATACTCACTTACTTTACGCTTATCATTTTGACCTCTCTAGTGTAGTATAACACACACACACACACACACACACACACACGGACATATATACACCTTACAACTCACCTTGGTGATCTGCAGGGCGTCAGGTCGGACACTGGGCTCCATGGCCAGTCCCTCCCTCACCACTGACTTGAACTCGGCTGGCACCTGGCCCAACACTGCCTCCGTCACCCGACTGACCTGAGGGGGACAGACACACCCACAAAGATAAAGAATCACATGGGAACATGTCCGTCACAGTTGGTCACATGCCCAGACGTCTATGCCCTCTGGGTGAAAGAGGGTCTAGTGCTCACTGTTCTGATCATGAATGAACTTTCTTGTGGTACGATACTACCAGCCTCACTTGAGTCAATGATGCAAACAAATTGTTTACATTTCTGTAGACTATAGCTTCCATTCGCATGATATCGTGCCCTGTTTTCATGTAATTACATCACAAAATATACCACACTCTCCTGTTCCATTTGCACCATTGAGTCAGGAGAGTGTGGGTATGAGGGCAGCATAAGACAACAGGGTTTCATACAGGATTATAAATTGGGGGAGGGGGGGGAAGCAGCGACCTGCGCTTCTTTGAAGCACAAATCCCTCTAGGGGGATCTGGCGACCCAGAAAATTACATCTTCTATGATTGATTCTAAAGCCAGTTTTGAGTCAAACGTATGCTCCTGAAACAATCTTTGTTGTATTAAGAATAGTCTTCTCTGAAATTGAGGGGGGTAGGGGATTTCCCCCCTTTCCCCCTCCCCCGTATGCAACCCTGGACAAGCTCACAGTCAGCAAAGTGTCAACATGCATGTGGACCTCGGGACAACGACAACACAAGAACACACCTGTTCAACGTTCTGCTTGTACGACAGCATATTATTGTTGCTCTCGTAAAGGGGTTTGCCCTGGTTGTAAGCGGCGTAGGTCAGCATGCAGAAGGAGTAGACGTCGCTGCGTTCGCTGCACGACTTGGAGAGGATGTACTCCGGAGCGAGGTAGTCCAGGGCCGGGTTGGTGTGCAGGGGGCGGCGGCTGTCCCACTCGCGAAACTGGAAGGTGATCTGCAAGGAGGGGAGGGGAGGGGAGGGGAAGGGGGATAAAAGAAGATCTCGATACCACACCCTCCATTAAGAGCAACTGTGAGCTTATATGCATACTCACACTTGTTTAGCTTAAGCTGATGAGAACACCTAATGGCAACATTCAAACGCATTAGCAGCCTTCTTTATAGTAGTTGCTAAATTATCCAAGCACCTTTTAAGCAGTAATTATATAAGTGCCTAGAGAAAATAAACCATTATTACAAAAACATATTTGGCTGCACATACATAATAACATGCTCCCCTGACAAAGCTAGCCTCAGGGCGAGGAAAGCCCAGGTACGAGGCTAGACAAACCTAGCGAAATGGACTCCTGGTTATATCGTAATAAGGAACAAAGCTGAACTGCTCTTTAAAAAAAAAAATTGAAGAGCGTGTGGCATACCTGAGCCTCTGACTGGTAGTGGGAGAAGCAACAGAAATTGAAGCCCATCAGCTTCCAGAGCCCCTGTTGGTTGATGACGACGCTCTCCGGCGTGAGGTTACCGTGCATCATCTTGACGTCCCTGTGGAGGAAGTCGAGGGCCTCCGCCAGCTGGAGGAGGCCATACTGGATCTCAATGGGGTGGAGGTCGTGCTCCTGGGGAGTTGGGAGGGGAGGGGGGCGTGTGAAGAGGAGAGGAGGGAGGAGAGGGGTTAAACAGGGAGGGGGGACGGAGAGGGAGGGAGGTAGGAAACGGAAATAATAAGGCTTTGAATATGACTGCTAACATATATACATATACAGTGTACTGTACACGTATTATGTTCTAATTACCTTAATGACTAGGGGCAGTGGGGTTGGCAGGTTGTCATAGTGACCCAGAATGTTGGCCAGACTGGCAAACAGCGGCTCAGTAGCAAACGCCAGACAATCACTGCATCGGAGGGAGAAAAGTTGAATATGAATGTACGTGGGTTTGGCATTGGGTAATAATGCAATAGACCCTTTACCATTATGAGGGTAAAAGTGAGCACTAATTGGAAAAAATACATGAGAACGTGCTTTGATGTAGTTTTCGTGTATAAAAACATACGAACATGCTTGTTTACATGTTTTCGTGTATTTTCTCTATTTAGTGCTCACTTTTACCCCCATTACATCATAATGGTAAAGGGTCCAACCAGTGCAGTGCAGCAGAGACTAGCCTCGTTCCCAGGCTCCACTCCCCAAGTTTTTCAGGATTTTGTTCCCTACAAAACAATACCCTGGCTTAGATAACACCCTCAGCTGCCCTTACCCTGACTCCTCGATGGGATGGTCGATAGTGAGCAGTCGAGGGTGTCGCAGCTTGATGAGCTGGGCGGGGCCTTTCTTTAGCATCTCCAGGATCGCCTCCCGAGACTTCTTGGGGAGTTTCTCAAACTCTGGAGTCTGTTTGTTGAACATGAAGACTGATGCTGGCTGTGGGAGGGAAGATGATGTAATGGATATGGTCAATTAATTAAGCATGGTGGAAGTAATGATGTAATGTGGGGAAGCCCCCAGACCCTATAGCAAGTGATGTAATGGTCACTCTCTCTCAGAATCTCTGAAAGCGATGATTTAATACAATACCATGAGTCATTAAAAGTGACTATGTACTACTTTACCATTCAGCCTAGCGATCATGGAATGACACCAAACTACCTCACCGCCATTCACAGGGGCTCATACTGACACAAGAATCACTAATCCAGCTACAAGTACTGCATGTACTTTACATTGTGCAATGCTACCTTCATCAATGAAGATGATTTTGCTTCACCTTTGTGAAGCTAGCTATGTAGTCACTCTTTAACCCCATTATCACTGCATTCACTTTAACCCCATTATCACTGCATTCATGTGTCAACTACATGCAACTACATAAACAGGTATGGGTTACATACATATCATGTGATAATCAAATGCTCATCATGTGACTGTAGCCCCACCCACCCACCTGCCTGGTACTCTTCTTCACAGCAGAGAAGATCTTCCACATCAGTCCCGGTCCAGCGCTGCCCACATGCTTGATCAACTCGTACTCCCGCAGGACAGGGTTGCCTCTGACGGCCGACTTGATCCTGCCAAAGAAAGACATCTTGACTGTCGGGTGGCTGGCTAGGGTGAAGTGGAGAGAGGGAAAAAAAGTAGTTAGTAGGTTTGGGACAAGTGTGGAACAATGCTTAAGATTTCTCTATCGGGGTGGGGGGGGGGGGGTCACTCCCATAGACTCTACAGTCATAGTTGCAACTGCAGTCAACAGTCAATACATAATATATGTGCACTGATCATGAAGTCATGGCCAATTGGCTCAGAACAGCAAATCTTGGTGGGGCTAAACGCGTGGTTAAAGGCTGAAAATCCGTACAATCAACGGTCAAACCGCTGAAGAGATGGTCAAGGTCTTGACTCCGCAGACGAAGTTGTGATTATCGAAGTCTATGGGAGTAATCCGCCTTGTTTGGCAATCTTCCATGCTGGTACCCACATAGCTCCTTCACTTTGAGTATGTATAGTCAAACCAACATTTCTATACAGTTCACTGTTCAATCTTTCAGCTACATACTTATAACAACTCCCCCACCCCTCCAGGTACTTTGGCGACCTGTATAATTTATTTATGGCATAACTATATGGCAGATTATAGGCGCTCCTTTCTGCTTACTGTAGCTGCTGAAATATGGTCCAAGTCTTGCCGATTCTTCGCTGCTCGATCGAAGCTACCACAAACTCAGGAATACCCTGCTAGTTCCGGTTCCGTTCGAGATATCAGTACGAGCTCTGAGCCCCACCTACGCCATGCAATTGATCGTGCGTGCATGCGTGCGCGGTACGTCGTTCTGCAAGGAGCTGAATAAATTCATGGTAGAAATCTGCACAATACACAAAGAGGGCTCTAGGACACACACACACACACACACACACACACACGTACAAAGGGCTCTAGGACTGCTTTCGCTCCAATCTCTTCTTTCTCCATCTCTGCAGGCTGTAGCTGGCACTCTTCAGCAAACTCCTGCAGAAATATTGCAATTGGCAGAATACTTGTCATAGCAACACCAGTTTTTTATGTTGGCATCCAAGTCTGGATACTGAGTGTGGATATACTGGCAGTATCCGGATACTGAGTCTCGATACACTGGCAGTATCCAAGTCTGGATACTGAGTCTGGATATACCGGCAGTATCCAAGTCTGGCTACTGAGTCCAGATATACTGGCAGTATCTATGTCTGGTCACTGACACGTAGCACCAAGACAATTCATGGTATAAAAAATTTATGATTCCATGACATTGGAGCAAGACAAATCCACGCCTACTAAATAAGTAAATACACAGTCAGTCTAAATTTCCCTCCAACAAAAGCAGCACATACATATAGCTACAGTATTATGATAGTGAAACACACATCGCTTACCATGTGTCCCTGATAAATAGATCCACGAGAAATAGGGCGCTAGTAGCAAGCTGGGGGGAATGGAAAATGGACGGGGATATGAAATGCACCTGTCCTCATGATCAGCCCATAAGTGAGAATATCAGCTAGCCCCCTCCCCCCCCCCCCATGATGCCTGGCAAGCCTTGAAGAAGGCCAAAGGTAACCTCATCCCCAGGCCTACAAATTTTATGACACATATAGAAGAAAAATCTTTTGGTAGGGTACTAGAGTAGGGAGAAGGTAGCCTTGTTCTAGCAAGTGATTTGGAAGAAAGAGTTTACCGGCAGCTGGACGGCTCCGCACGTGACGTGTTTCTGGAAACAATCCCGTGCCCTGGCCCTAGCCTTACCCTAATTCCATCCCATCCATTCAGTTGCAAGAATTGTACATTCCCAGGCTCCACTGCCCAGCTTTTCTTGAACCATGTAGAAAAACACACACAGTGCAAAAAAAGCTGGGGAGTGGAGCCTGGGAACAACAAGGCTAGGGAGAAGGCACTCTCGAGAGATTTAAATGAAGGGGCTGTAGGTGCCAACCCCTTGGGTCACACTCACCATGGCCATGAGAAAGTAGAAGACCCATCGCCACTCTCCGGTCTTTTCCTGGATCAGAGCCACCACGGCCTATGATGGAAGGGGAGGGGGAGGGGGAGGGGGGGAGGATAGGGGGAGCCAGTTAATACAAGTGCACTTCAAAGTAATCTCCTATCTGGGTACTTTTTCATTTATTCGTTTGACAGTATTTTCCTTTCTTTTTAACACATATCCTGTGAAATAAATAATCTAAGTCCCCAGTTCAAACAGTGAAATCAAAAACCGCTAAAATTTCTGCTGACTGTCATTAGAGAAATTTGCAAAACATGCACCCATGAGAGTACCTCTGCACCTGTTGGCTCCAGTAGGTCTATAGGATGTAACTACATGTAATCTGGTAAGCCTTATACACGTGCTCCAACATAAAAACTGCTGGCCTACTTGTCCGATGGCGGCACCAACACTCCCTGTCCCGTCCACTATCCCGGTAACGGTTGCTAGGGCCTCAGCATTCCCTTGAACAGCAGACTGCAGGAAAGGCAATGACATGCATATGACAGTTTAGCGTTGAGTGTAAACATTACAAACCTCAACACACACACAAAAATACACACACACACACACGTGTACACACACACACATACACACACACACACACACACACACACACACACGGTTACACGATTCACCAACTCATTACTTACCTGTTTCCCCAAATCAGCAGCAATTGCTGAACTCTCCAAGTTAGCAGGACCCCCGATGAAGATACCTGTCAGAGTTGACCAAACACACAATGAAAGAAAAGTTCCATCCAGCAGCCTCAATCTCCCCCACCCCAATTCTATTTTTACGCCATCTTTTCTCCAATCTACCTCTACCTGCGATAGTCATTAGAATCCCATTCGTCAGAGGGGCGGAGCCAAATCCTGCAAAGAGTTTAGTATGCAGCTGTAAAATATTACAGCTGCTAGTTTATGAATAAACATAGTTTGTGTGCATGTGATAATCACATGCACACAGTGTCGCACACACACACACGACTACCTTGATAAACAAAGATGGCTGCTACTGCAGTTATCAACATTGTGACCACGACGGGCGATCTCTTGCCGAGTCGGTCCTGGGGGGAGGGGAGGAGACAAACCAACGCCTAACTTATAGAAAGCCGGGACTATACGAAGAAATTGGTACTATACCACCTAATTACAGCTTGTTCTAAGTACTTTCTAGCCTCATGCCCAGGCTGTTGCATAGAGGGTAGTGTTTCTCGAGCTAATGTGACAGTCTGGGTATTCATTTCTAGAGCAGGCAGGTCTGAGTATGAGACAGCTTCACTTATAGAGCAGGCAGGTCTGGGTATAGCACACCTCATACCCAGGCCTTCCTCACAGTTTTTTTTTTGCAGATGCAGAAAAGAAATATGGCTGCAAAACAAGGCACAAGGAGATGAGACTAGCTCATTTCAAAAGTATTACATCAATTCTTAATCACATGATTATCACATGATAGTCACACTTACAGAAATGAATCCTCCCAGGGCTCCGCCCACAATCCCACCAACGTCATATAGGGTAGACAGCCTGTCTGACTCCTCCGGAGAGGCCCAGCTGGAATATCCTAAAATTACATCATAGTGATGTCACAAAAAAATCATAGAACAGGTCCTGGAGTGACTGGTGTGCATCCAAGCCTTGAATACAAGACTTACATCTATAGTCGATTTGCGTATACAAGCCACCCCTGAGTATGAGCCCACCCCTGAGTATGAGCCCACCCTTAGTATGGGCCCACCTCTGAGTATATAAGCTCACCCCTAAGTAAGCGCCCACCCCTGAGTATAAGCACACCCGAATATGAGCCCACCCCTAAGTAAGCACCTACCCTGAGTATAAGTGCACCCGAATATGAGCCACCCCTGAGTATGAGCCCACCCCTGAGTATTAGCCCACCCCTGAGTATGAGCCCAGCTGGAATATCCTGGCACAGAATAAAATTACATTATAATGATATCACTAACAAAATCATAGAACAGGTCCTGGAGTATGAGCCCACCCCTGAGTATGAGCCCACCCCTGAGTATTAGCCCACCCCTGAGTATGAGCCCACCCCTGAGTATGAGCCCACCCCTGAGTATTAGCCCACCCCTGAGTATGAGCCCACCCCTGAGTATGAGCCCACCCCTGAGTATGAGCCCACCCCTGAGTATGAGCCCACCCCTGAGTATGAGCCCACCCCTGAGTATTAGCCCACCCCTGAGTATGAGCCCACCCCTGAGTATGAGCCCACCCCTGAGTATTAGCCCACACCTGAGTATGAGCCCACCTCTGAGTATTAGCCCACCCCTGAGTATTAGCCCACCCCTGAGTATTAGCCCACCTCTGAGTATTAGCCCACCCCTGACAATGGGCCCACCCTGAGTATTAGCCCACCCCTGAGTATTAGCCCACCCCTGAGTATTAGCCCACCCCTGAGTATGAGCCCACCTCTGAGTATTAGCCCACCTCTGAGTATTAGCCCACCTCTGAGTATTAGCCCACCCCTGAGTATTAGCTTTCTGATCCATTTCTGAACTATCTTGTGTTCTTTCTGAGTATGATACGTAGTCCTGGAGAGTCAGCCCAGCTAGCTAAAGTACCTGTCAAGATAAGAATTCAGGTGTGTAGCTACTCACTGTTGCTGAGGTAGTAGGGCAGCCAAAAGAAGAGAGAGTAGTTGACCAGCTTCAGGCAGGCATAGGAGAGGGAGTACTGTAGGAAGGAGGAGAGAGAGAGAGAGATCTTATGTGCCGTTCACGCTATGTGTCTTCTTTTTTGGGGGTTTTAGAGCCAAGTAATTGTGCAATGTTTTTTTTAGAACATTTAGACCATCTGACCTCGGGGGACTCCACCCCTCATTAATTTGTATGTTCGTACATTGCAAATTCAATGAAGAGAAGAAAAAAAAAACGAGAGAGAGAGAGAGAGAGAGAGAGAGGTAAACAGGGGAGAAAGGACAATAATTTTAGTCAACGAGGCTGCATGTGAAGATTAACTAGACCACTGGAACTAATTAACAAATAGACTAACTAACCACAATGACTCCTGGGATTAGGAAAGCTCTGAAGAAGTTGATTGCTTTCCCCTTCTTCACAATTCCGGATCTAACTGGCTGAGTTTTGACTTCAGATGTATTGTCAATATCAGAGTCCAGCAAAGGCTTTGTCTCGTCATCTGTTGAGTTGGGATTGAGGGAGGGAGGGAGGGAGGGAGGGAGAGAGGGAGGAAAGGGAGAGGGAGGGAGGGAAGGAGGGAGGGAGGGAGGATGGAGGGAGGGAGGGTTATATTACACAAGAGAAATGTCCCAGGAGGACAGCAGCTGCATTTTTTGCATGTGTGATGTAATAAACAGCCAGGTTAACAATGCCCCCTGATACATGTAAAAGCGGGGATATGTCCATGGCAACCAGTCATGTGAGCCCTAGATCATCTACAAATTGTATCCCTTTTTTTCATACCTTGGATACTCTGTGCGCCCTGAGCAGCTGCTGGTCCACAGCTCTTGTCTTCTCGAGGGGAGGGCAGTCCTACATGTACATGCATGAGACAAGAGAAAATGAGTGAAAGGAGCAGCCCCTTTAATTTTACACTAGTTTAGTGCCACTCACGAAACACTCAACGAATCAGAAGCCTCAAGATTGATCACATGACAGTGCCTTAAATTGCATAATGCAGCATTATACGTAGGGAGAGAATTGCTAGAGAGCATATATAATGGGAGGGGGGGAGAGCAAAATAGACCGTGCCTAAATGGACTATTCCATTAAATAGGCATATGCCCCCTGGGAGGAACGTTAGTTGTATCCAGGGGGGTTTAAAATAATGCCTTGGGGGTAAAAAAAAAACACCCTTGGGGGTATAAATACCCAAATTGATTGCAGTTAGGGAATTAGAGCAACCTCTTTAATTATATCCGCCAGTGGTTATACTACTAATTTGCTGTCCAAGAGGAAAGTTTAAATCTGCTTCTCCACAGGGGGGCCCACTTAAAAAATTATGGGGAAAAGGTAGCAGTAAATTTTAGTGTACCAATGTGTAGTTGTGTACCTTACAAAATCAGCTGGTAAAGTGGTAAAGTCTTGCCACTGTTACCAAGAGCTAACTAAATTATGGAAATTACAGCTGGCTGGGGACCTGTTTACTCCCAGAGGGAGAGGGCCTGCTAATGTGAGCCTGCAAACACATGACTCAGCCAGTCTCACCTTTTTCTCACAGACCCTGGCCTGGTGTGGGGTGGCTACAGGCTCCACCCCACAGCCAAAGGCTATTCCTAGTTGTAGTATTTTCAGACCCTGGCCTGGTGTGGGGTGGCTACAGGCTCCACCCCACAGCCAAAGGCTATTCCTAGTTGTAGTATTTTCTACATACCATTTTCCTAGCCTCGTACCCAGGCCTCCCCTCGCAGCTTTTTTCGCAGCTTCAGTACAGGCTACCATTTTCCCAGAACAACAGCTTACAGTTACTTATCTGATCTGTGAGGAGGCAGCATGGCCCATTCAGAAATACTCCCTGTTCTATATTTAAGAGCCCATGCACTCTTAGCTAGCCTCATACCCAGGCCTCCCCTCGCAGCTTTTTTCGCAGCCGTGGAAAATTACCCAGGCTTCCCCTTGCAGCTTTTTTCCACGGCTGCGAAAAAAGCTGCGAGGGAAGGCCTGGTTACGAGGCTAGCACGTAGCTACAAGAAGACACACAAGCACGACAATTACTCTGCTGACGGCTCATCAATCATGGTTCTTGCTTACCAACAATGCTGGGATGCTCCACAAGGCACACAAAGTTCACAACGGCTCCCAGAAACAGTAGAACCGAGGCAGCCATCATGGCAAGAGGGAAGCCATATGGCAGGAAGGTAGAAACAAGCAGAGCTCCGAAGATGTTCCCCACTGAGGCATTGGCACTCCACACCCCAAACACCACTCCATGACTGAAGGGAAAGAGACCAGTTGCATACAGAATTTTTCAGTGGGGTGGGGAAAATGATGTATGCAATGCCACAAGGTTGAGCTCCAAACTTTTTTGGAAGTCACTCGGACAATAATTGCTAAAGTTTCTAAAAGTTAAGCTTTGAGCACTGTAATGAAATTTCCGTATCCCAAAACCTCTACGGAGTGGAGATCGGGAAGAAGACTACTTTAGCCTCCCAGGGCAAAAGACTAGAAGATGGGAGGGTGATTTCCCTGGTTTTCCCACCCCACCCCCTCCCCTCCCCTCCCCTCCTCTCCCCTCCCCTCCCCCTCCCAACCTTGGCCATCAAGTAAGGAGAACTCACTGGATGCTGAGCGCATCTAAAGATCTAAATACAATAGCTACCTTTACAAATTACATGCCTTACCTTTCTTTTCCGAACCAGTTGCCCATAATAGCCACCACAGTAGGCCACCCTGACGACTGCACAACCCCTGCAAGTGAAGCGGTCCAAATGTATATGTAGCTGTGAGTGCCGTATCTATACAGATACTATAAAGCTAGCCTCGTTCACAACGAAGGAGGAGGGGGGGACTGGAAGTTGTGCACTGTCATAAATGGTTACAGTTTTATTAAACAAAGGTACTACAGTGGACACCCGCTAAGCAGTTAGGATTCCCTGAAATAATTTTCTTTTCTTTTTTTGACCCCAACTGCACATCAAAGTTGGATACTGCTGGTCCCTGACCTAGGGTGTCCACAGCCTGGTTCCCAGATCTTCTCTGCACGAGTGAGCAAGGAAAAGCGAGGCCTTCCCCAATCCATCCATATGTACAGCCAATTACGTTCCCCACTCTCTATCCTGTGAGGGATTTCCTTCATTAGGAAATAGACTAAGAAGTCATGTGAATACCCTTACGCAATAAAAAAGCCACCAAAAATGGACAAGCTGATTGCCGCAATGCTATTTCGATCATAAAAACACTGGAAATGGATAAACTGATTGTCATAACGTTGTTTCGATCATATCAGCATAAGAACTGCAAGAAAAGGGAATGCAGAGAAAACAATCACTTCAAAGAAAGAGATGCAACTAGACCATGACACTTTCAACATAGTTCTACTTGGTTCACACGTATAACCGTGTCTCTAAATTTTATTTCGTCGCAGCTGCTATGCTTACGATGTCGTAGATTGTAGCGTGAAGTGCGTATACGTCCAATCACAGCCATGACGCCACGACTGCTCCCTTTTTGAACAAAGTCATCCGCAAATGAAATCACATTTAAGTCCATTTCTTCCATCTTTGGCAATTTCAGGACTTGAATGGTGATACGACCGTGAAATGGCCAATTGAGATACTCATCGAACTCTCCAGGTCTAAACATGCATGACAGTGTGAGGTATTCCACTCCGGGAACTGTGGGTCCAGACACGACAGCCGCTGCTTCCTGGGGATCAAGGAGTTGTAGCTGGAGAAGCATTTTATAGCCTTGTCGGTGGCTATAGAAAGAAGGACTCTCCAACGTACTCTCGTCAACATGATCAAATTCTTCAAAAGCAAATGTAACGGGTACCACATTCAAAGGCTGAGCTCTATTTGCTTCTGATGTCAACACCAGCAACGAAGCCTGAATCGCAAGAGTGAGGGGACACTGTTCATTCACGTGTTTCTCCAGGTTCTGCCGCTCGGGGTTCGTCCCACACTCATTTGGGCAGGGTACTGGGTATGACTGGCAGACCGGCCAGTGATTGGTCGCTACATCCTGGTAGTTACCTTCATAGCTACTGCAGTGCTCGCAGCTATATGGCCTCTGTGGACAATAGGCTAAATGTGACTCAAGACAAAAGCGCTGGAACGGTGATCCACAGTGATTGCAAAAAATCTTGATGAATTCGCAACCTGAAAGCTGATTTTCGGCTTCTGGTCGTTCATTCAGGTGTTCCTTAAGCTTCCCAAATGCTCCAATCCAGTCACAGCCACTATCCTTGTGGATGCAGTGAACCATCAATTCGTTCAGGGACCTCTGCAGTCCCTTGTTGTGCAAGACAGTGAAGTTTGGCTCGCTGCAGAGTGGGCAGGGATGCTTATCTTGTAGGATCAGCTCAATGCATGACTTGCAGTAGTTGTGACCACAGCAACTGATGAGATGTGGCTCCTGCAGTATCTGGAGACAGATGGGACACTCAGATGGCAGAAAATCTGGTGGAGGGCTCACAAACTCACTCATGCTGTTTCTAGCTAACTGCTTCTTCAGTCAGTGTTGCAGAAGTGTCACAACAGTTGATTGAAAAAAGCTCTAATTACAAAATACTTCCTGCTTACATGCCACAATGAAAAAAAACACAATCAGTGTGCATAATTGACTTCAGTCTCAGTAGTGCATTTCAGAATCCGACTACCTCAAAATTCATTGGTAGCACTAAATTTCCCTTTTATGCTACAAATGCACTTGTAGCTACAAGATAAAATTTTGGTGAGGTAGCTATGAGGCAGAAGGGTTAACAGGAGACACAGATCTTGGGGCCACAAAGGAATAGGAATGCTCATGCACAGTAAAAGCAGGTTTTAATTGCGAGAATCTAATGATTGCGAATTGCGAATTTTATAGCAAGTCGCAAAATTTAATAACACACCGAATAAACTATATTGTGTGCTGCAACGTGTGAATCGCAATTATTACAAACGCAAAATTACCTTTCAAAGTCATTAAAGCAAGCCCCACCCTCACGGTTGCACGTGGGCGTTGAAGGGGAGAAAAACGTGCAACACCTCCAAAAAGCATCCATTGGAGGAGTTACGATAGAAGGCCGCAAACGAGCCAAGAGGAAAAACTGACAAAGTGTAAGCCAGCACTGTTGCACTATGGCTGGAGCCCTACCGGAGGGATACGGATGCGAAGTCGTCAACTCGCCTCACAAATACGAGAGCGAATGCCCAATCTGTCTTCAGCTAATAAGAGACGCTCATCGTGTCAGCTGTTGCGGCCAGTACTTCTGCCGGGAGTGCATCGAGCTTATACTCCGACGGAAAAAGCGATGTCCGCTCTGCAACAACCAAGATTTTACCGTGGAGGCCGACAGAGAAAGGCAAGAAAGTCTGGGCAAGGTGAAAGTTCGCTGTTCTCACGACCTCAGCGGATGCGAGTGGACAGGGGAACTGCAAAACTTTGAGTGGCACCTGAACGAAGACGCAACGCCGTCAAAGGCGTTCCTAGGCTGCGAATACGCGAAACTGCCTTGTGGAGACTGCGGTGAATTCTACAATCGTTTCTGCATGTCGTCCCATCAGGAATTCTGCCCAAAGCGACAGCTTACTTGCCCATTCTGCCAAGCCTGGGGTGCCACCTACAAAGAAGTGGTCGATGAGCACTGGCCGGTTTGCGAGCACCTTCCCGTCGATTGCCCAAACGAATGCGGAGCGAAACCCTCGCGTCGAAATCTTCTACAACATGTGCAGGATCACTGCCCATTCACCATCGCTCTACGCAGCTCTAGCATTCAGAAAGACGTGCCCGGAACATCAACTACTGCACCCCTTGCCTCCGAAAAGCCATTGATCATCAGTACTGCCACCAGTAAGTGTACATATACAACAATGGAAAAATTCAACCAGTATGTGAATACAAAAAAAACATGGTACAGCAAACCATTTTATACCCACGACAAGGGATATCGGATTTGCATCAGCTCTGTGATCAAAACTGTCGATTCTGAACTGCATTTGACCATAGCTGCCCATATTATGCAGGGGGAATTTGATGACCACCTAAGGTGGCCTCTCAGAGGGGTTTTAGAAATCCACATACAGTCCCCACCAAAAAGGGCCTCCGGAGACAACACTGGAATTAACCTGGAAATCGATTACAATGCTGCCACCCCAGCTGCGGCAGCACAGAGAGTATTTGGTGAAGACGGAAGGGGAGAAGGGTGGGGCTGTTCACAGTCTGTCCCACTGCAGAAGATATCACCAAGGTATCCATTCAGAAACTCTCCCCGGTACGTAGTGGATGACTCCCTGAAATTTCGTATCAAATTTATCGGTAGTTGATTTTGTTTTGTTTTTATTATGTCTGCACTAATTATTTCTTGTGTGTAACTATAGTTACTTCTTGTGTGACAGTTAAAACACGTTCTCAGATCATCTCAAGTCACATTGTCATAAAGTGTTGCATGCAAGCACAGCATTATGCGTATCTGTGTACCTGTAATCCATAACATGATCAACGAATAAATCGATTTCATTACCGTTTAGACCCCAGAGTATTCCGTAGTAATAACGGGAGTGGATGTTCAGCCATGGCCCCAGTGACCCAAAGACAAACACAGTAAACGCGGATAGGACCATCCCAAGGCATAGAACATAGCGAAGGTTGAACCTGTAGAAGGTCAAAGGTGAACAACCTGTAAAAGGTCAAAGGTGAACAAGAGTACCACATGCTTGTATAGGCAGGTAATACAAATTTGACTAAACTTCTCCAGCCTAATTTATTTACTACTTAACAGTGAAAGTTGATATGAGTTCCATGCTATGCTAAGAAATAGAACCTACAGCTGTTGCCACTCATGAAATTGGAACAACACACACACACGAAGTCAGATGCATAACCTCAATAGGAAGCCAACTGACTTCTAAATTCACTTTGGTACAGTGACTAGAAATGAGACTGAGGTAACAAGCAAGACAAGAAACATCGACCTCTGAGTCACGCATTGCTGCAATGCATTATTGCCACTCAAAATGGCAGCTCACCAGGTACGGTCCATGTATTCGAAGATTGTGACATGACTGCATAATCAAAACTTCACACGTGGCTCACCCACCTGTCTCCTACTATCCCACTGATGTAGAGGCCGACAGCATAACAGAAGAGGAAAGTGGTGTCCAGATAGCCCAGGAACAGTTCTGCATCACCCTGGAAACCAGGAAGCATTTTCTTGGTCAAATGTCAACCCGGTGTGAGAATTCTTACCAGCCGGACATGTGCAAAGCTCGACTGATACTAAAGGTTGTTTTACGTTCCCTTGTCTGTCTACCCGTCTGCACTTCTCATGTGTGCCAAATTACATCATTACGTTACTATGCCGCTATAGCCACAAGCACAGTGGAAGCTACCGGACGTTTGCAGGCCCACTAGGCCAAAGTACGTCAACATAGCCTAGTTTGTGTTGCCTAGACAGCGAAAAAGTGGTAGGTACCAATGACACTTCTGAGTTCTTACAGATAACAGCACTTCCACTGGAAGCTGAGACAACCTGATCTGTTCTACGGCTGCATTTAGCTTGGACTGGTTTTTAGATATAAAATATCAACCTTGTTCAGCTGTGCAATACAAATACATGATCTATCTATTTAGGCACTTACAATGTAAGATACATACTCTATGTAGGGCTGTGGTCATGGCAACGGGATCAATCCCATTTTCCATTCCAATACTGGGAATGAGAATAGCTTTATTCGCTACTGCTACCAATACATGTACTCACACAGGCCACTTACTCCACGAGTGAAGAAATGGTCCGAGTCCCATATCTGCAAACAAGAGTCGATGATTAATAGCTGGTACGTAACGAGATGGAGAATTCACAAACTAGCAAAACTGACAAGGGTTATCCACATACTAGTACTGCTATTAACTGTAACTAAAGGGTCACTTTCCAGAACAGGTGTGCATGTATTATCTCTACAACATAGCCCATAGACAGCCTCGTTCCCAGACTCCACTCTTAGGCTATTTCGCATGTATAGTGAAACATTTTTTCACCACAAACGAAAAAAAAAGCTGGGAGTGGAGACTGGGAACGAGGCTAGCTTCTCCTCAGTACTTTTTTTATATATATATTACACAGTACAAAAATATGCTAGTGAGTGGCTGGAGCCCAGAATGAGGCTAGGTGCTTATTGGATGGGCATCAAACACTGACTCCTAGCTTCCCTCACCTCCGGTGGGTATATCCCCGGGAACTGGGTGTGGTTGCTAGGCGTCCATGTCAGCTGTACAATGTCTTTAATGTTACTAAAAGACTTTCTAGTAACATGGAGTAACGCATAGCTGAGAGAAAGGAGGGGAATGGCGAGGGATTACCATGACAAAGTGGAGAATATTATACCTAGTCTCTAAGTCACACTTGAAAAATTTCTGGCCTGGGAATTAAGGTCATATCTTTATGTTCCTCAGCCCAGAAGACCTTCTAAATAGTCACGTGATCACTCGTAATTCACGACAGTTTCACTGTGTAACGTATGATTGGCTGCTACTAAGAGTTCCAAGAAGGAATCTATAGCTCACAATCTTAAGCTTTTGGACAGTCTCGAGGCCACTGCACATTGAGCCATGCGACAGATGCTATTTTCATACGGCATATTCGCTTTGAATTGCTTTAACAAAAGTTTGGGTCGGTCGAGCCCGAGCAACATAAAATTAAATCGATATGGCCTAAGCTGAGTATATCCTCATGTCTGGTGCATATGGAGATATGTTTGAGTGCAAGTGCTTCTACTATTGGTGCATCCTAGCTTGAGCGAACAGCTGCTGAGCTAAAGTTTCAATCGGGCATATAAATGTTGATTGCAATTTAGATGGCAATCGCTGTGACCATGTAAAATTTAACCTGGTAATTAGCTACAGGGCATAGCTCTATGGTACAGTACCGCTAGGGGGAATGGGATGGGTGGAGTTTGGAGGCTCACGGAGGTAGTTAGCTATGCGTATCATGCAGAGCCCAGGCCCTCAGACAAGGGTCTGGCTACGCGAGACTCTCTTTGAGTTCTATTAAATACCTGAAGAAGGTAAGAGTAAAGACAGCGGCGTGGTGGTAGCTGTACTTCTTCCTGAAGGCAGCAAGGCTCCGGTGAACTCTTTCCATGCCCATAGTAGTGCCAGGTCGGTAGGGGAATTCCCCTATACGATACATCGCCTCATTGTGGGCGTGTTTTGCAGTGATGATCGGTACATGACTGCAGTGATGGCTCCCTACAATCATCGACCCTGCGCCATTGCCTCTTTTCTCGTCTGCCAGCTGTTCTTCCTCTGTGCTGTGTGCCTGGAAGGAGCCCCCCGAGGCCGCCAAAAAGCTACCACTGGTCAGTGTATGCCCAGAAATTATGGATAGGAGCTAGCCGCATGCCATCACTGGTATAACGGTATCATTTAATCAACAGAACCTGGAAACAAGATCATTTAAGTCTTGCCAGCCATGTTGGCTCAACAAGACTGGAGTTATAAATAAGCTTACAGGTCTTGCTTTGGAAAATACTAGGAACGTTCATGCACTAGATCCATAATTCCGAGAGGGACTCTGAGAGGGACTCTGAGAGGGACTCTGCTGATGCTGTAACAGTTAACACACGACCTATTTCTCTGTCTCTGCTAGTGTATGTGTAGAGGGGGATTGAGTGTACATGTCTTGCAGATGTAAAATAGGTAAGGGCAATTGCTTGACAATTTTTAACAGGGTAATTCCCTGCTCGGTACTCTGTATTGACAGGCTAAGATCGAAAGTGTAATCACTTATCCCTCGAAATAACTCAACGCTAAACTCACAGTTTATGCCATCGAAATTATAGCCTCATTCCCAGCCTCCCCCCCCCAGAGCCTGGGAATGACGCTACTGCCCTGCCTTTCCCTACTAGCAAGTTGTTTTAAGCCATGCACATACACATGAGTATTATACATCATTTGTTACAGCTGGAACTCTTATTGTACCACTTACTGAACAATTTTCCATTGAGGGTTTCAGTACCAGAGGGTTTTCACTACAGCATTTGGCACTTGCCGAATCATTGAAGTGACATAGAATTCCTTGTCTTCAGGTTGTCATGCAAACAGGCATACAAGGCTAGATGGGTAGTGATGCTTGGATCCTTGTTCGAAGGTATTCGGTTTTTGCCTCAGATTTTATGTTGCAGCTGCAGTGGGCTGAAAATGTAATCTGAGTGGGAGGTCAGGGTGCAACATAACCAATGACATGATTATATGTATTCCCAGCAACAAGGTAAGTACATGTAGTTTACAAATTTAGGTCCTGTTCTAGAAGAATAGTGTTTTACAAATTTATGACAATACGAATATTCACACACACACACACACACACACACACACACACACACACATACTCATACACACACACACACACACACCAGCCAACTTCACCATTCAACCAGGCAATACCGCAAGGCTGACACTCGAAACAGGCCGAAACTACACCTTTCTAGTGAACGCAACAGGGAAATGGCAAAACAACACATACTCTGGCTTTGTCTTCCAGCTCCACACTCAGCAGGGTGACATCACACTTGCAAACACCTCCCCTTGTGACGATGTGGAATGTAAAATCACCGGCAAGAACATCGGAATGGTGCAACTATGGACGAGCGAGTCAAGCACTTTTCTCTTCTATGCTAATACGGCGTGTCCTGGAAACTGTTCTCTGACGCAGAAAATGCCAGTGTTGGTAGCCGCAGTGACTATCCCTGTTTACGGTGAGCATGCTGCATGGACAATGTGTAGTTAATATTAACCATTTGTGGTATGATGTCTACTCAGATCAGATGACTTGTTGAGCTTGGTTTTAGATAACCTCCACCTCCCCCCTCCCTCCCCCCCTCCTATCCCCTCCCCTCCCCCCCCCCCCCCCCCTCCCCTCCCCCTCCCCTTCCCCTTCCCCCCCCCTCCCCCCCCCCACACACACAGACCCCATCCCTGGCGGCTGCAGCCTGACATCAATGCTGGAAACAGACCCACACATCAGCATCAATTTTACCGGCTCATCAACCACGGTCTCATTCCAAGATTCCGATGTCGGATACAGCCCTCTTGTCGATAAAACCGTCCCAGAATGTGCCGATTCCCGTAAATACGTCACACAACTTGAGTATCACGTTTATCACAAGTGCTTGGCAGTTAGAGATTTCAGTATTGGACAGTTGTTTGACGCCATTACCGCGATGATGAACCCGACTGAAGAGGTACGTAGGACATCAATGAGCAGATTTGTACATGAATAGTCATGTGATTATTTATGGTATCACATGATCAGGGCATGTGGTCGTGTGACTGTGTATGGTATCACATGATCAGAGCATGTGGTCATGTGACTATTCATAACAGCATGATCATAGACTGTATAGTCATGTGACTGTTCACAGTATCGCATGATCATACAGCAGTGGTCATGTGACTGTTTACAGTGTCACACGTGATCATTGGTGTTATGGACATGCACATACACATCACATACATACATGCACACACACACACACACACACACGTACACACACACACACACACACTCCAACAGGGGAAATCCGCTGCATTCCTCAAGTACAGTGATCCGAAGCAGATCATTTTTGACTCCAACCCAGAGCAAGGTGTAGTCTACAACGTCATTGCAGTCGATAAGATGAGACTGACGCGAACAGCCTACGTACCTGCCGTCACCTACGCTTGTAACTTTCACTCAAACACCAGCAGCTGTCACACTAAGTTCCAAGCTGCGAACGCAGTCGTCGGGGTGATCGTTGGACTCTCGGGTCTGTTTCTGTGCTTCCTGGGACACAGATTCTTCCATCTGGGTAAGTGAAAATGATTTATTAACCTCTAGGGGTCAAAGGTCATGAGACTTTCGTATCCAGGCCTCAGGACTAATAGTTATCTAAAACAGTTTATGCTGTAACCTGGTAATCAACATCAATCCCTGGCAGCTACTCCTGAAATCCAAAATGTAGGTACCCCCTTTTCCACTTAACACTTCATTGGAATGCATGTTCTCATATACTGGAAGTGATCGCCATGTGACTACACAGAAACCACTAATCAATAATTTAATGCTGACTTCGCCCCTAGCTTGCAGGTGACGATTACGTGCTTAGTAGCTAGCATGCATTGGTTTGCTTTTCAGGCCTTTTGTCGGTCTCGTTCCCAGACAGCCTATTTACCGAACTGTACAAAACTAGGCCTTCCAATAACCAGTCAGTCCTTGTGAACATTTCAATCTGGACAGTCGACTGCATGCAACAAACAGCTAAGTTAATTTAGTTTTGGTATAACAGGGTTTCATACAGAATTTTTCGGTGGGAGTGGTCACGTAGAGTCACACCCTCTAGGGGGATGTGGGAGTATGCTCCCCCAGGAAGGTTTTAAAATTTACGTGCTCTGATGTCAAATTTATAGCGGACACTGCCAATAGAAGCCAAAGCACTGGGTTCTATAGTATACCATTTAGGTAATACAACTGAGCATAGTGTAGAAGGATGATAGAAGCACAGGAAAAATGCACAAGGCCTGGAGATGAGAGACATTATATGACTTCCTACAGGAGGGCACTTGATGTACGTCTTTGTGTGACTGTTCCCACCATCTAAAAATCAGCTAATGTAATACTATACGTTATTATGTGGATTATATGAATACGAAGTCGAATTTCTGGGGTTTATGGGCGGAGCAATCAGCTTGTTAATTGACTATTCGAGGTGTGAAACGCTCTATAAAGGCTTACTGAGGTCTTTACACTGACGTAAATAAGCGCTTACTTGTATAATCGTACATGCAGAAGGCAACTCTTAGCAACAAAGTTACAAAACTGTACAGTACGAGTACAAAATACGGCAACTTGCTTAATCCGAGGAAATACCTTGTATTGATCTTCAACTAACCCTTGTATCACCAAGACTGGAGTTATTTAAACTTATAAGCGGCACAAAGAACAATGTTAGCAGCCAGTTCGCTTAGACCGCTTCCAAATCTCGACAAACAATTCAAATGTCGCCATTTTATCGTTCCGTAATGGCATTCCAAAACGTAATAATTACAAATCCTGCAATCTCATTGGACCTTACCGCATTCCGGGAATAAGCCCCAACATTTGGACTTGGTGCGCCAGACCGTTTGGCGAGGGGAGGAGCCACGGTCTGGTCACGAGACTAATAGTAGGTATGGTTTAGTATTGTACTATAATTATGACAATCACGTGCTGTGGAGTGACTTCTCTATCACATGATCTTGTAGCTATAATGATGATGTTAAAGTGATTAAATATGGCTGCGAAGCACAGTCTCAATTTAAGTGACAGAGCCTGCCAAGGAGTAAAATTAGCAGTAGGGGAGAAGAGAAAACAATTTCCACGAGGTACTGCTAAGGAGCCATCAACTGGATTCGACTGTGAGTTTGTCATCCAGCCACAGGCGGAGTTCCAAGCTAATTGTCCCATCTGCCTGTTGGTACTTCGTGAGCCACATCAGGTCTCTTGTTGTGGAAAAAGCTTCTGTCAGTTGTGCATTGAGCGAGTGGAGCTCCAAAAAGGGCTATGTCCAACTTGCAATCAGCAGGGTTTCACTATCCATGCGAACAAGGGCCTAAAACAATCACTCTGCGCATTTTGTGTTTACTGCTCACATCTCAAAGAGGGTTGCAAGTGGACAGGTGAATTGGGAGCACTAGAGAAGCATTTGAACGAGAACCCTCAACTACATGAGCAGCTCATTGGTTGTGAGTTTACTGAGATTGAGTGCCACCACTGTTGCAATCTGTTTCAGCGCCGCTATGTCACCACCCACCAAATTGAAGAGTGTATCCGACGACCCTTCAGCTGTAACTACTGTGGTAACTATGGAGCTGATTTCGAAGATGTAATAACCAAACACTGGCCAGTGTGTGGGTCTCGTCCAGTGCCCTGCCCAAATGAGTGTGGGATATATCCTGAGCGTCAAAATAGGGAGCTTCACATTAGCAAAGACTGCCCCCTTACGGTAGTCAACTGTGACTTCCACTATGCTGGTTGTGAGGTGCAGCTCCCTCGCAAAGACAAGTCAACCCACCTAGCTGAGAACATGACACCCCACATGGCTCTTTTAGCCACGCATAATGAGAGAATCATGAAAGAAAAGGACGATCAGATCACAAAACTTAGGGAAGAATTGGCGTGCCATAAACACAAATTGTCAGAAGAAATAGCATGCAAGGACAATCAGATTGCAGAACTTGAAGAGGAGGTGGTGCATGCAACAGAGAGAAAATCCCAAGAGCTGAGGATGAATTTTACATGTGAACTGCGAGAGCGGCTGCAAGTAACCGAGGAGAAGATAACCAGGCAGTATCAGCTTGAAATGGTAAGGGTGAGAAAAGATGGTCAAAGGGGGAGGGTGTATCTTGCAATTACAGTCATTGCTTTGCTGGTAGCTATGGGGGGCATGCTCTTCAGTGACAGTCGAGTCTTCCATCAAGAAATAAGGACTGGGAGTGAACATTTGAGACAGGACATCAACGTTTTAAGGGATGAAAGTACAGGAATAAAACAGGAAATCAACATGCTAAAGAATAAGCAAATATTGAAGATGGGAAGTGCCGCAATACAGTTTGCACTTGCAAATCAAAGCAATGCAGCCACCAATGAACAGGCCACTATACTGAAACAAGAAATCGACTTGCTCAGAAAAGAACAAGAAGAAATGGCCTCAGAGGCACAACTACTACAAGAGGTAGATAAATTAAAGCAAAGCATTGCAACCATCCGGGGAGAAACTGATGAAATGGAACAGGAAATAGACTTACTTAAGTTGAAGCAAGAAGGAGCTATGTCCAAGACAGAAGGAGCTGCACTACAGCAAGTGGTAGAACAACTAAGGCCAAGCTCAGCTGCCACTGAAGGGAAGACAGAAGAACTGAAGAAAAAAGTTCATTTGCTCAGACAAAGGTACGAAGAAGATATGTCACGGCTTGAGTCGGGAAGTGCTGCAGTAATGCTGAATATCGATAAACTACAGCAAAGCACTGTGGCCGCCACACAGAAGACTGCAGAGTTGAAAGAGAAAATCAACTTACTATCTTCAGCCACCAGAAAAGAGAACACAGAATTGAAGGCTTTACTTGATACGAAACAAAATAAACCCAAACCTGAACTCGCTCTTAAGGACTTGTTAAGGAAAATGGGACTTAAATGATATACACAGTTTGTATGTTGTGATATTTAAATAATTTTATGGTTTCTCAGGCAATCCACATGCAAATATCTCCTGTATGCTACTTTTAAATAATAATTAAGGTACCCTTCTACCCTACGAATATGCATCATGTATATGAGAAGATGTTGCCCATAAGTGAAATACTCACATGGCCCTAGGGATGAGGCCATCCCAGCAGAGGCTGCTGTACTTAAGGTACCCTTTTACCCTACAAATATGCGCCATGTATGTGAGAAGATATACCATGCCCATGAACGAAATACTCACGTGGCCCCAACAATGAGGCTTGCCCAGCTGTGATAACATTCACAGGTAGCAGATTACTGGTGGTGTTGGATAATAAACGGTGTCATGTACAGTTATTAAAAATTTTCCGAATAATAATTTTATGCATATCAACTGAGCCACAGAAATCATGAAATAATATTCTTCCTCAAACTATACAGCCTAGCTAAGTTTTTTACTTCAGGTTGTGATTGATGTTTATGTGTTCCTTCTGTAGAGGTGGTCATATTCCCGTTCCTGGTATTCTCCTATGTGTGGTTCCTGATTCTGAGTGTAGCTACAAACTGGAGCCATACAGGTAAGTTTTTAATTCCGTACCACAAGTCTTATTGCATTTTCATATACACACCTTCCCTCCTCCTTCTTCCCTCCCCTCCTTCCCCTCCCCTCCTTCCCTCCCCCTCCTGTCCCTCCTCCTTCTTCCTTCCCTTCCCTCCTTCCCTCCTCCCCCTTCTTCCCTCCCCCTCCTTCCCTCCCCCTCTGTCCCTCCTCCTTCTTCCCGCCCCTCCTTCCCTCCCCCTCCTTAACTCCCCTCCCTATACACACCCAGCCCACCTCCTGTCCTCTCCAGCGCTAGCCCTTCCCACGGCTGCTCTGCTGTTCCTCCTCTGGTTCTTCACCGGCTGGCACCACCTCATCACCATCCTCTTCGGGTCAGCCATGGGGTTCCTCCTCACAGCAACTCTGCTATACACCCCTCTCGGTAAAGCTACACATGCAGTAGTGTACACCAGTGAACTATGAATAGATTGTCGAGCATTTACCAGAGAGAATTTAATACTTGGCATTTTATATATATTTCTCTGGTGAAAGTAAAAATCTCTTCATTGTTAATGTTGTGAGAACAATAGAAGTATGACCTACTAAGAATTTAAGTGTTTGCCAGAGAGTGTATTGCAGTTTTATAACGGCGGTGTTTTTCTCCTCCCAGGCGCAGTGACTTCGGTGTTTGAGATCAGCTACGTGTATGCCCTGTCCCTCCTGTGTGGAACCATCATCTGCATGCTGCCCCTGGTGGCCTTCCCGAGAGCGGTGAGCAGTAGTACCATTGATGTCATTGTTACTTCTGAACCTCTGACTGGGTAGCTTTGCTTAGCGTCATACCTCAACTCTCCATGGCTACGAGATAAAGACGAAGGCCTGGATACAAGGCTATGTTTTTGTCTGCTCTTCTCAAACTCCAGTCTTAGTCTTAGCTCAAACTTAAGCCATAGCATGCAAACTCAACAAGATGGAGAAATTATAGAAGATATGCATATGGGTAGAAGTTAGTCTTGTACCAACGCAAGTTTTTTTCTCAGCCATACATGGAGACTGAGGGAAGAAATTACATGTGCGTGTGAGGCTAGCTAGAAGTGAGATTAGTGAATAAACTGTAGCTTTTGTGTGAGTTGATATTCAGTAGTAATAAACAAATAAATAAGTGATAAGCTAAATTTAGATCTGTCACAACTGGTGAGTAAGCAAATATTATGTTCATACAATTTATGTCTTCATCTCTGTAGCTCAACATCTGGTGTTGTGCTGTAATTGGAAGCTATGCCGTGATATTCTGTAAGTTAGCTGTTGATGAGGAATGCCATGATGGTTTCACGCCACCCCCAGACTCCCTCCCTTAACTTTATGTCTGTAATTGTTGACTCTTAATAAAGGACCATTCTCTGTTTAAAAAAGATGGCTATCATAGGATCATTGACTTTCATACAATATAACACTGACTGTGCACTGTTGGTCATTCTTGACATCAAATCATGTGACTATCATGTGATCCACATCCCCTCTCATGCGCCCACCCCAGCCATAGGCATGTTCACGTATACCGTGACTTTCGTACAATATAACACTGACTGTGCACTGTTGGTCATTCTTGACATCAAATCATGTGACTATCATGTGATCCACATCCCCTCTCATGCGCCCACCCCAGCCATAGGCATGTTCACGTACACCTCTCTGATGGACATCATCCTGAGAGTGGTGAAGAACGCCTCCATCCCTGGCTTCCTTAAGGCCCACGTTGACTGCCAGCTACTACCAATTGGTGAGTCCATCTGCCCGGGTGACATCATCAGACGATACACATTTGTGGCTCAACAATGCATTCAGAACTCATACATTGAATGAGGTTTTAACCATGCTCTAGCCTCATCCCAGTGTGCCACTGGCCTGAGGACGAGGCTAACTCTACATACATTAGCCTTGTTTTCATCCATTTCCCACTGAACTGCTTTTTTTTCTCCACATTTGTGGCTCAACAATGCATTCAGCACTCGTAGATTAGGTCTAACTATGCACACATTAGCCTCATGCATATTCATAAACTGATGCATGCATTACAAGTTATCGTGATAAGCAAACGTTTTCATGCATAAGCACTAAAACACGCATTTAGCGCCTGCTTTCCCCCCAGTTACATCATAGTGGTATGATTTCTTTCCCTGCCTAGATATTGCTCTGGTGTGTGTTTGGTTTGTCCTGCTAGTGGCAGGCGTAGTCATACAGGCTGTGCTCTCAAAGAGAAGAGAAAGAAAGTACTACCGCCAGCAGCGAGAGTTGGGATTCCACACGAGAAGCAGTTATCAGGACTTCCCTGAGTGCCCCTACACTCGACTCCGGCAGTATCTGCAGTGGAGAAAAGTGCTGAAGGGATCGGCCGGCGAATCTAAACCACTTCTGTCCCCAAGTACCATTAACAGAGCAAGATATCCATCGCAATAGTGCTGTTAGTGCTCAGAAATCATTTACTGCACTCGACCATCTTGTAAATTGTTGTTTGAACAAAGTGGCTATTGGTCTGTGAGGAAGTATCAGTTTAGGGTTAGGGGGTGGGGCCAGTCACTTCCTGCCAGACGCATTATACATGTAGCCATGGAGACTAGTTGTCTGTACCTTTTGTTTCTTTTCAGTTGCATGTCTACAATTTTACAAAGTGCCCAGTGCTGACCTATACTATGTACATGTGGCTCTTGATGCCAAAAACTATTTCCATTGTAGCATCAATCTGAACTCTATATCAGTTTCAACAGAATATCCTTTGTGGGTCACGGGTTGGGTAATTATAAGGTGTCATCGTGATCGCACTAATTAGTTGCTTCCTGTCGACGAAAGCGGACAGCGTTTAACCACGCCCATTTTCCAATCTGTCTGGCCACTCGGCGCATGATACGGAAAGTTTAGCCCCTGGACAATGGCAAAGGAGTCTCGATCAGGTATGACTGTAATAGTAATTTCTTAGGGCGAACTTTATGCGGCACAGCCTTGAGTATTATAGTAAATCCTAGTCGTCCCAATTATTTTTAAGATAGATCTTCTCGTGGCGATTTTTGCTCACTCCCTAGTGGTTGCCAACGGTAGCTACCAAAGGAGCCTATGCTGGAAAGATTTAACTTTAAATGTTTAGGTATACCACTCCCTATTGCTGATGTATAGATAATTATTGGCTCTATGGTCTTTTGACAGATGAAGAGTCTCTGACTCTGAAAAATCTCTCTAATGAGCTGGCAAGCGTGTCTGACTGGTTTAGACTTGGTGTCCAGCTGGACGTGAGGGCTTGCCAACTGCATACTATCAGTACATCCGCTGTCAGTGTCCAACAGAAGAAGACTGAGATGCTAGATCTATGGCTGCGAAACAGTCTAGATGCCTCTTGGCAAGATGTGGTGACTGCCCTGCAGCAAATTGGAGAAACACGCTTAGCCGAGTCCATCAAGCAGAAGTACCCGAATTCACTGAGTAAGTTTCTCAAGTTTGAATCACCATGCAACGTAGCTACTGCGGTAGGTCAGTGCACTTTCAAATGTCTTCCTCCAGGGACAGGGGAAGCACCACCTTGTACTCCCACTTTCAGTACTACCTCCATGTCAGCCCAAAACACAGGTATGAGCTCTTTGTGACCCGTGTTCCAAGTGCTCGGAAAGAGTGTGGGTAGATCCAGATCTATACACGCAAGAATAATTATTTTAATTTTACTTCTAAGCCCACTCAATAACACATTTCACATTTTACAGAATCTATAGACGAAGTCGCCAAAAAGAATCTCAGTGTAATTCAAGGCAAATTTGGAACACTGCTCGTATTTGTCCAAACAAAGCTACAGAAAAAGCTAAAAAACAAACAGATAAAGGGGAGCTTCTGGCTGTTTCTGCTCACCATCTTTTCCATGGCCAGGCAGTGCATACCTAACTCCTCCAACCTGTTGGAAATATTTGCAGCCATTACCTCGCATGGTTTGTGGGACTACTGGAACTATCACCCACTTGAGCAAATTGTTGAAGAATTCGGAAAGAATGATCCAGAGATCAAAGAGAAAATGGAGAAATACAAACAGGATCGCTCAGGATTCCTTTTGACAACCAAGATCAAGGATTACATCCCCATTGCCAAAAATAAAAGTTTTGGAGTTCAGGACCAGTTACCTAAAATCAGACGTGATAGTGAGTATTTCCAAAAGCTCTCAGTGAAATTGGATCAACGTGTTGCGGAATACTCACTGCACTACCTTGAAACTTTATGGGAATCGCTCTCCTTCGATTTGCTACTCCCTAGTCCTTCTGTTCTACTGGAAGCCGTTCTTGAAGGCAGTATTCTGGTGGTGTGGCTCATTCCAGTACAGTTAGCCGGAGCATGTCAACTTCTCAATAAGTCTGAACACAGTGCCAACATTTTTCAAAAGTATCCAATTCTAAGAGTCTCGATTGATGATGTATGCATCTATGAAGGTGATGGAATAGATAAGGACAACATGGAAAGAATGACGGTAGGAAATACATAATATTTACTGCGTGAGCGTGTACGTCTCATATAGCAGCTGCAAGACGTGTGAGTGAGTAGTTAAAATTTTAGCTCCTACTGCTCTGACTAATTTCCAGAAAGCTTGAAAAACCCAGCCTAAAATCGCACCTGAGGCCACTGTATGAAACAACTGCATGTGTGTATTTATAGTCTCAGGTATTGTCTGAGTACTCACTCCCCAGCTTTTCTCGCACTGTGTAGAAAAGCGACCTGGGAACAAAAACGTGTACGTTATAACATGCAGGTATTATTATCTGCCCAAGATGTTTATTTTTGATCCCGTTTTGTTTTTTTCCACACCCAGGGGGTGGGGCTGTTCGTCTCGTCTACGCACCTCTCCCAGCGAAATGGCGTAGCTACTCCAGAGTGTACAACTAAGTCGACAGACCGTCTTGCAGAGAAAGTTCGTTACATTGAGGATTCATCCTTCGAGCAATCAGAGCCTGACTCACTCGATCCTGCGATCCCACAAGGTGGATTTGAATGCCAGTTTATCGAAAATCCTCCAGAAAACGTTCAGTATGAATGCCCCGTGTGCCAGTTGGTACTTCGCGAACCTTACTTGGTTAGTTGCTGTTGCCAGAACTTCTGCAGAGCGTGCATCGAGCGAATTCAAGCTGATGAGAAGCCATGCCCTACTTGTAATAAGGCTGGTTTCTCCACCATGCCCAATCAAAAACTTCGGCGTTTACTTTACCCCCTCCACGTCCAGTGCTCTCACGAGAAAGAGGGCTGCCAGTGGACTGGTCAACTGGGGGAGCTAGATAAACATTTGAACGAGAATCCGAAACCAGACGAGCAACTTCTCGGCTGTGAATACGCTAAAATTTGTTGCGTCCACTGCTCCGAGCTTTTCCTCCGTCCCAGCATCGCTACCCACCAGAATGAAGATTGCCCCCAGCGGCCCTTTAGTTGTATCTACTGTCACAGTTATAAGTCTTCTCATGAGGACGTAGTCAACCGCCACTGGCACGTGTGTGATTGTTACCCAGTGTCCTGTCCGAACCAGTGTGGGGTGGAGCCTGAGCGTCAAAACCTTGAGCATCATGTGAGCAGTGAGTGCCTTCTTACAGTAGTCAACTGTGACTTCCGCTATGCTGGTTGTGAGGTCAAATTCCCTCGTAAAGATATGCCAGCCCACGTAACAGACAATTTGGTGGTTCACATGTCTCTTCTAGCCATACACAGCCAGAAAACTGCTAAAGAGAACGTGGAGCTCAAGGAAGAATTGGTTGATATCAGGAAGCAGCTGGAGGTACAAAGCCAGAAGACTGTGAAAGAGAATGCGAAGCTTAAGAAAGAATTAGCCGGTTTGAGGCAACAGATGAAGGCACAGGACAAGCACCGGGGTCGACGAGTGGTTGGTGCTGGAGGGTTGATTGGTGTAGCTGTTATTGTTTTGGCAATTGTGCTATCACATATTTGGCAAACTACTGAAGAGTTTACAGAACAGCAGAAGCATTTTGAACATAAGATTGAGGAACTTACGAAACTGGATTTGAGTCAACAGATACATGGGAGTGGATCTAAGGAAGAGATTGAGCAGCTCAAGAGAGATATGAGAACATACATTGACCAAAAAATGGAGGAACTCAAAATTAAGCTGGATTTGTGTCAACAGCATGGGAATGAATCAATGGAAGAAATTGAGCAGCTCAAGAGAGACATTGAGCACGAAATGGAGGCTAAGCTGGATTTGAGTCAACAGCATGGGAGTGGATCAAAGGAGGAGACTGAGCAGCTCAAGAGAGATCTGAAAACGTATATTGAGCAAGAAATGAAAAGTAAGGTCTTATCTTCTGAAGCGAAGCAATCCAACAACAGTGGACCATCAATCATTACATCGCAAATAGTTCCTGTTGAATTTATAATGACACATTTTCAAAAGCTCAAGAAAGGTGGTGATAGATGGTTCAGCGATCCGTTTTATACCACCCCAGTAGGATACAAAATGTGTCTCAGTGTGATTGCCAATGGCGTTGGTTCTGGAAAGGGCACACACGTTACAGTAAGTGTTCACCTGATGCGAGGAGAATTCGACGATGATCTAAAGTGGCCGTTTCAAGGTAAAATTACTATTCAACTGTTGAACCAGCTGGAAGACAAAGAACATCATGAAAGGACTATTCTGCTTACGAATGATCTAACCAATAGTGTTACTAATAGAGTAACCAAGGGAAACAAAGGTACTGGATGGGACATGTCGGAGTTTATTCTCCATTATAAATTGGGATTCAGCTGCAGATACATGTATAAGCAGCACCGGTACCACCAGTATCTGAAGAATGATTCTCTTCGATTTCGTGTGACCAAAGTGGAGCTAATGCATGACCTTGTTCCTTTCCATGCTGTTATGAAAAACTTCGATAGCACTAGTGATAATTGGTACAGTGATCCATTCTTCACTCATCCACAGGGATATAGAATGTGTCTTGGTGCGGCAGTCAATAAAGATGGCCTAGCTGTAGGCAAGCGCGTAATCATCCGGGTATCTATCTATATATTGCATGGTGAATACGATGACTGTTTAGAGTGGCCATTTCAAGGAAATATTACTGTCCAACTTTTGAATCAAATGGATAACACAAAGCTGCTTGAACAGACTGTTCACTTCACCGATGAAACAGTCAGTGCTGGCCATTTCACCACTGAAGAGAGAGTAGAAGAAATCAAGGGATGGAAAACCTGGGAGTTCATTCTGACCAATAGCGAACTAAATCACCAACTCGCGGACAATGGCTCTCTGCATTTCCAAGTGTCTAAAGTGGAGATGTTGGAAAAGAACAATGGACGTTTACTGAAAGATGTACACGTATATCAGTTCTTACAGTATCCTAGTCAGTACATTATAGCTATGGCATTGTTTCTTTTTTTCAAAAGTGCGATGATTTAGCTAATTCAATTTAAGCACAATTCCAGAAAAATGACAATTTTAGCTACTCATGATCATTCATAATCTTGTCCTCAACACTAATGATTGCTTGTATGCTAATGACTATGATAAAGGCAGGGGAGCAGTTGGTTCTTTTCATGAAAATTGTGAAATGAGTTTGACAATCATCTAATTAGTTATATACTTGGCTCTTCAGTTTTATCTGGCTTCCAAACATGCAGTTACATTGTGGGAAAGATCCTTCACCAGCTCAGAAAGAACTGCTAAACTAAATTGGAGGATAGAGAACCAATGCGCAGTTATATATTGCTGGCATACATTATGCACAGTTGTTGACATAGCAGCTACTAGCTATTATAGTAGTACTGGCAGAGATTAAATTAATTTGCAAAGGTATAATTAGCATGGTAACTACAGATATGAGTCATTATGACAACTAGAATAGTATGATGTAATGTAAAGAACAATACATACAGAACGACCCGAGCAGTGCACGAGCATGTATAGGTGTATAACCATAATATTATGCATCCCCGAGTTTATGCTCATGCCTAACTCTACTCAAACAGCAGGACATCAAGCCAGTGGTGTGGCCCATGCAGGCTTTCCTTGCCACTCTATCACACAGCCAACATCATCACAGTTATACATGCTGCACATGCGTCATCAAAAGGGAGCAAGGATCCAGGAAGGCTGCATGTTCATACATGATTGGAAACTCGGTCACTATAATTGTCAATTTGATCAGAAAACTTCTTGCATGACTGTGTGTACGAATCACAAAACCAAAACATCAGTTTAAGCCATGTATTATAGTGCCGAAATTGACAATAATGGCCAATACTTTTTGCATGAAGTACACAATACAGTACAATACAGTGGTATGAGGGGTACGGTGAACATTTTTGTGAACAAAACTCCGTATGTCCTAAAGCAGAATCAAAAGATTGTATCATAATATAAAACGTCTACTTCATACGTAAAATGAAACAGAAAAAGAGGGCAAAAACTTAAACATCCAAAAACGCAGCAAAAAAGAGAAGTTACAAATTTAAATGCAAATGAATGTGATCCAAGCCTCAGGTCTTCACTCTCTTGGCCGGGGGAACATCAAAACCTTTCGTTGGGACCCCAGCGAGGTACATGGAGAACTGGCTACAGAGCTCAGTGAGTTGTCTCCGGAGGGTGTTCAGGGCTTGGTGGTTGGTGCAGGCGTGGCTTTGGTTCTCGATGATGCGTAGCATGTCGCGGACTTCGCCTTGCGACTGCTTTATGGCTGCACTGTCGCCACCCTACAGTGTGTGTGCGCGTGTGTATATATTGTGTGAGTACATGGGTCACCATTTTACACACACTCACACATAGTCTTGTTCCCATCTCAACTCCCAGCAGTTTTTTTTGCACAGAATAAAAAAAGTAACCTTGTCCCTAAAGAGAACCCAGGTCGCGTGTGTGTATATATTGTGTGAGTACATCGGTCACCATTTTACACACACTCACACATAGTCTCGTTCCCCATCTCAACTCCCAGCTGTTTTTTTTTTTGCACAGAATAAAAAAAAGTAACTTTGTGAAAAAAAAGGTGGGAGTGGAGACTGGAAACGTGGCTACTCACACATACATCTGTACATGAAAACTAAAGGTATCTTAACTGTTATATCAAATGCACTCACTAAGCTTTAGGCCTAAACACTAAACAAATCCACCCATACTAATTATTCAACCCTTACACACATGTGCAACTGGCCTGCATACCCATCGGATAGGTATATGTACCATAATTAACTTCGCTTATGGCATCACCTAGCTGAAGGAGTTTTATTTCTCAGAGTGCTCAATCTCGAGTTCACTTACCGCTGTGGTTGAGTGTGAGCTTTTGGCCACCATGCCCGGTATCCGACGAGGAAGATGGGATGGAATGGTGACGTGCGTAGGGGTAGACATTGTCGAGAGTGTCACAATTGCGCCAGTCGCTGTCTGGTTTCCTATGGGAGACCCGTTAGCTTCTCCCTCCCTCTCTTCGGTAGAGTTTAGCTCAACTTCTCCGTCGGTACGAATCTGGTTGTCACTGAGTTCCAAAGTCCCGCCTCCTCCTTCTCCGTCATCCATTATGATGCTGTAGACGCTCGTTATGGTGTCCGATGTTGCCGTGACGATCTTGGAGGGGCTCACCCCCGCAGTTTGGGCCAAGTTAGGGATACTGTATTCCTGTTCCATGGAAGGAATACCAAGTTTGGCCTTAGGGCAATGGAATAGAAATACTATCATAACACAGTACCGAACACTAATGGACCCTCATTATGAGTTAATGGGGGGGGGGGGGGGGGAGGGGGTAAAAGTGAGCACTAAATGGAGTAAACAAGCATGTTTGTATGTTTTCGTATAAGAACACTACATCAAAGCACGTTTGCTTGTATTTTCTCCATTTATTGCTCACCTTTACCCTTCATTTAATGCTCACCTTTACCCTTCATTTAATGCTCACCACACAAACATATGAATATGGGCTACCCCTAATTCTGCCTCAGCGCTTGAGCTCCCCTCCCTACCAAATAAGGAAGGTGGAGTCGAAGCATTGGCCCACTGGTGACATTGTCCCTGATAATCTCACGGTACCTTGATTACACGTATGACAATCTCATGGTACCTTGATCACATGATAATCTCACGGTGCCTGATCACATGACACTCTCATGGTACCTTGATCACATGACAATCTCATGGTACCTTAATCACATGATAATCTCATGGTACCTTCATCACATGATAATCTCATGGTACCTTGATCACATGACACTCTCATAGTACTTTGATCACATGATAATCTCACAGTACCTTGAAGGCACTCTCCTGATCAATGACCTGGCCGGTCTTGTAGAGCCAGTAGACGTGACGGAAAATGTCAAACTCATTTGGGTAGTAGGCGGCATCGTTCACATGGAGGGCTCCCTCGGCTCCAAATGTCGCATCGACAAATGCCTTCACCTGATCTCGGATGTGAATGATCTCCGTCACACCTCGATTTAGCTGGTTCATAATCTCGTCTGTGACGGGTTGGATGAATACCGGAGCCGCATCGACCTCGGGAACGGCATGCCCACTGTGAGCAAGCGGAGTTGGCAGGAGAAAGTAGAAACGATCAACAGGCTTTGTGATCCCGGTGATAATTTTCTGGGTGAGTTCTTCCAGAGCTTGTTTTCGCATCCGACGGACGGCGGCTATCCCTTGTGTTGAGACGTCAGTGACTTGGGCACACGGGTAGCGGAATATTCGACGGACGGTTATCTTGGCTTCACACCCGGTCTTGGTCCGATAGTCGATTGGGACGATGTCTCCAGTGGCAAGGGCGACCTGTTCCGTTCTCTTACGGCGTCCGCCATATCTGACGCACGGCAAGTCGGTATTCTGCCCAATTGAGATGAAAGGGACGCCATCGTAAGGAATGCTCGGTTCTCCGGCATTCATCTGCCAAAAGAGGCGGGGTCGGGAGGCGGGAGACATGAAGCGCTGCTGCCAGATGTTGTGCTCCACCTGTTTCATGGCCGCCGTGAGGCTCTGGGCATTGGAAAACCCAGTACCTATAGAAAAGACATTCATGAATAATCTTAAAATTGATATAAAAACCAGCCGGGTATGCTACACATAGGTTATCACGGAGTAAGGTAGTACTCCACATGTAGGGATGACATGGACAAAAAGTGGCCACTGCCATTAAATACGATATGTTGAAAAGTCTGCTCTAGATGTAGGCATGAGCCTTTATGAGCCATACCAGTCAGTCTCGAAGCTACTGGAGAGCCTGGTACATTTTCTCATGCGACTCCACATGGGCGGGGTCTGGTCAAAAGATACATGTGGAGGAGTAGATTTACTACATGTAAGAGTGATAGCTAGTAATGAGTTTTATGTAGCTGCACTCTTCTACCAGTTTGCTAGATATTTCAGTGCTCAGTCTGTGGTACAAACAAGCTTTGAAAGAGTACCTGTAGCTATATGAGGTGCAGATTCGTTGCCATCCCCCAACAACTGCAAAACTTCCAGTCTCGTGTCCCCCTCAGAATACTTAGTAGCAGAGGCAGACACCTTACAGTAGTAGTAACAGTGTACCTCCCAGTGGTGTCTCTCTAAATGAAAGTGTAACCTCAGCCTGTTTTTAAAATAACATGGCCAAATTTGGAAATTCAACCTTTCCCCTTGAAAAGACACTTTTCACACAGAACCAGGCTTTAACCCCACCTTTATATGACAGCTGTTTCTAGGGAACTGAGAATAGTTACCAACCTCAAATGGGTAAAAGGATAAAAGAGAAGGAGGCAAAGACAAGCACTGCCATGGCCAAGGCGCTAACAGGCAAAAGAAAAATAAATGGCTAAGGAGTTATCAGCCAAAGACAAGTAAAAGGAGTGTACAAGGAGTTATCAGGCAAAGAGAGGTAGGGGTCCCTACAACTGGTAGCTACATGCAGGGACTGTTGTATCACTAAAGCAGCATCTCTAGGGAAGGGCAGAGAAGCACCCGTTCTTATATAGTCCTATCGAACATACAATTAAAGTTAGTACATCACTGAGTTACGGATGCACATGTACCTGTAATGGTACGGTAGTTTTCCAGCACCTGCAGAAGCTCTTGGCTGGAGTCGACAAAGCCGCAGATGTACTTGCCATTGCTGGTGAACCTAGCACCGTGGACGAGGGAGGCCCAGTCGCCCCCCTGGGTCGGGATGCCAGGCGACGTCTCGCTGGTACTGGATTGGAGAGAAAGGAGGTGAATTGGACGGTCTCAAATGACTACTGTATGTTGAACATGAAGGGCACCATAAGTTGGTCCTAATCGTGCACTCTAGCACTGATCGTGGCAGGGGTCTGGGTACAAGACTAGGGGGAAATCATAAGGACACTTTGGCCTTTGTGATTTCCCCCTAGCAAATTATTGACGCCACTTTCAGCATGAGTTTAGTCATGCCCAAAGGCTAACCGTCTAATAAACCATCAAAGAAACGTACCGACTATAGCTATCCTGCTTATCAACCCCTTCACTGCATATAAAGGGTCTCAACTTTCGCTCTAGAACCGTAGAGGTGGTAGAAGCTAAAATTTTCTAGCTACGCTACCTTTAACTTTAGGTGCTAGGTTTTCAGAAATTCCTGACAAAGCAAATGGCGCACGCCTATGAAAACGGTTAGGATTTAGCCTTTACGATACCAAACTGGTAGCTAGATTCAGTCTGGGCCTGGCAGCTACCTGGTCTCGATCTCTTGTGCGGGCGCTGGGCTGCCAGATTCCATGTTGACGGCTTCTCGTTCACGGCTCCTTCTTCGAACCTTCAAGACAAGTTCTCGGATCCGAAAAACCACAAAACCCCTTCAGGCGGGCTAAAGTGTAGTATCCTGAGTAGTTTACTGAAAGTGTGCCGACAATGTGCAGATTTCCAAATTATAACCCGAGACGGACTGGGTTTTCGACCGCGTAAAACATGAACTTGGGGATCGATTGCCGAGGAAAAGACAGTCTTCTTTCTCCACGAATCGTACCTCTTCTGGTACTCGTGAGAGAGTGGAGCCTTTTCAAAGAAGATGCTTTCTTGCAGACCGAGCTCGTCTTGCTGTTGCTGCAAGGAGTGCATGCGGTTTCAGGAGGCTCAGATGAGGTGTGCACTAAATGGAATTGCCTTGGCTCGTAATTCGCATGAGACACAGTATAGAATTTACTGCAAGGCTTATGAGCCTATCGGAACATATAATTACGATATTTCTTTGCTGTCATACCGTTTTATTACATGCATAAATGCATACGACCATAGCTTGATACGACCCACACACTCCTGCAAATGCACACACACACATAAACTCATGTAGGGTCCCAGCCTCAACCAGCTCAGACGCAGGTTGGAAGAAATCGGTGGACAGCCACTAGCTCAGAAGTTCACTCAAAGGTCAGACCATGCCTGTCCAGAAATAAATTATAAGACAATGACCAGGACCTGATTCCACGCCAATAATTAGCCTCATTCCCAGGCTCCCAGTCCTGTATGAAAATTCTTATGGTAGATTGTGATTACAGTAGGAGGACATCATGGAGGACTTCTTACACGTCTCTCTCCTTTAGTCTGGAGAGTATTTCCCATGAGCTGACAGCATTTATGGATCTCTTTGAACAGCTGTCCTCTCTCTTTACCCCTGCCTCCGAGAACTCTCCTGCCCTGCTCGATGGAGACTGCAAGCAGAGCGTCTTAGGTCAGTATATCTGTTGCGATACTACTGTCATACTGTTGAGATATCATTGGCTACTGTTGGTTACCAACAATTTCTTTTTTTCCATCTGGATGAAATCACCTATGTACATATTTTGCAAAAAAGTTTCTTGTTGCCATGATTTAGACATTTTGGTGAAACTGGCTACTGTGCTTTTGAATCCTTCCACTTTCCAAGGCCCAAGGCTAATGGAAATGGGTCTACCAATGGGAGCATCACCACTATAGAGTCTGCAGTGCTATATTGGGAAGCCTCGTTCCCAGGCTCCATTCCCCAGCCTAGTGGCGCTTTTCTACACTGTGCGATAACAGCTGGGAAGTGGAGCCTGGGAACGAAGCTGGAAGTGGAGTTTGGGAATGAGGCTGGGCAATGGAGCCTGGGAATGAGGCTGGGAAGTGGAGTGGAGCCTGGGAACGAGACTAATATAGGATTGTTGTGCCTTCTCTTGCAGGAGTGTTCACCCAGCACTGTTTGTCGGAGTACAAGAGACTGACCTTCTCTCAGCTGCTGCGACTCCAGTCCCACTGGAAGAGCTTTAGGGAAGAGCCAGGGAACTGGGAACAGCCTCTTGGGAGGAAGGTTGGAATGGGAACTGGGTATGGGATGGACTATCATGGACAGACAGGTTTTAATGGGAATTGGGTATGGATTTAGTTTGAATTCAGAACTGAGTATTGTATTACTAGTGTAGTACTTATTTAAACACTGTTTCATTTTACCTTAGGTAGTTGAGAAGAGGGATGTGGAGTCCTCTGTTCTGGACTTTCCAGCTGCATTAAAAGAGCTGGCCCTTCCAGAACAGGGGAGGGATAGAGGTGGGGCCAATCAGTTGCCTAGCGACCAAGAATTGGGGGCGGAAGCCCTCAAGCTCGCAGCACTACATGGGCAGTTTGGACATAAGTGAGTGGGCGGTCCAGCAAGAAAATCTTAGATTATGGGACATAAGCAAGTTCCATTTGTTTGTGAGATCTTATGAGAATGTACGAGATATGCAGTACCATTGTATAAGCTCTTCACTCATGGTGGTGTTCATGTTAAAGTTGTGTTCAAAGAGTTAATGTATGGACTCACATTGTTCCAGGGAGGAAGGGACGTTTGCTCTTCACGAGGCAATCCGATTGGCCCAGCAGAACAACAAGTCCCTCATGTTGGAGCATGCACTGGTGAGCTACATTAAAATATGTTCACTCACAGTCCCCATATTTACATTGTGTGTAAGTCCACTGGGGTATTTGCAAGAATTTTTGTTTCTTTTCCCCACTTCTTTGGGCTCCTCCCACAGGAAGTGCCACTTCCTGTGGGCAGAGTGAGGGGGATGACTCCTTCCTCGAGAGAACTCTTAACCTCATGACTTTCCCCCTCAGGCCTGGCTGTATCAGCTGCAGCCGTTTGGCGGGGAAGAGGCGGCTGTTGTTCTTGAGAAGTTCGTCAACGACGCAGAGGAGCTTAAACAGCCCGTAAGATTGAGTGCACTGCTCACATAGCCTCGTACCCAGGCCTCCCCTCGCAGCTTTTTTCACAGCCATAGAAAAACGTGCATTTTTCCACGGCTGTGAAAAAAGCTGCAAGGGGAGGCCTGGGTACGAGGCTACTTCTTACACACATGCACACCAACTGTATAATTGCCCATGCTTGGAAATGTTTAGCAGACAGAGATGTCATTTGACTGAAGGCCAGAAGTAGCTTCTCCAGCATCACTAGAAAGAAGAAAGGGTCTGGGGGCAGTAGTAAAAATGTTTTGTTTGTGATCCCGTGGTTCAGATATCATGTGAAAACAAGCAAATTTTGAATGCTAACTCACGTGAAGTAAACTTTGCATGTGAGCTTTCTTTTGTTGTCATGTGACATTTTTATTCCTTCTATGAACCACGGGATCGCGAACGAAATTTTACTACTGCCCAAGGCTGGGCTCCTGGTAGTCCAGAACTAGCCTCGTCCCCAGGCTCTTTGCACATTTCACACTGAAATGCGCACGTGGGCCTACGAAACGAGGCTAGTCCAAAACAGCTGTTCACCTCTCTCCATGTCTTCCTCTCCAGCTCCTGGGCTCCTGGGGCAGGCTGCAGCAGGCCAAGACCCAGCTTGAGACGGCACAGCACCCGACCAGGTGAGCCCCAGCTCTCAACTGCTGCGTCTCCTCTGACACAAGTGACCACTAACCAGCCTCATTCCCAGACTCCCGTACATGTGGGCCTAGCAGTGGGTCTGGTGCGTTTTCTCACGTGCCTCATGCATGGGATAGAAGCGTGACAGAAGGGTAATTTTTGTGTGGATGAGGACAGTTGCAATTCTTGGCAACGAAGAAAGGTAGCAAATATACACTTCTTAAAACATTCATAGAAGTGCAGCTGTCTTTTAGGTAGTCTCTACCTAGCCTCGTACCCAGGGCTTCCCTCGCAGCTTTTTCACAGCCGTGGAAAAACGCACGTTTTTCCACGGTTGCGAAAAAAACTGCGAGGGGAGGCCTGGATACGGGGCTAGTCTCTACCCCCATGCAGCTAAGCATTTAAATCACGTGAGATAATGTACTAGGCTCTCTGGTAGCAAAGGGAAACATGCCCGAGAGCCTGGGGATGGGGCTGGAGTTCCCACATGTGCTCACATAGTGTTCTCTGCTGTGTAGGGTACTGCAGACTGTGGCCTCGAGCGAAGCTGACTTCTCACCGATCTTTGAGGATCGGGCAAAGAAGACGGCCCACCACTGCTCGGTGTTAGCGCTGCAGGCCGCAGTGTGGGAGCACTATGGCAACAGGTACATGCTCCATATCCTCATACCATGCTCAGATTTTGTCTAGCAGCCGTGGAGAAAAGTCTTACTTCTTGACCTGCAACTCTGGACTTGGAAGTCCAGCTTGTAACCTACTGAGGTTCACCTCTGGGTTGACCTTACATTGGGTCCTGGCGGGCTAGCACTGACCTTTGTCAGTCTGTCTGTCTGTCTGTCTGTTTGTATGTATATAAAACAATACAATACACTCACAAACCAATAATTTTGTAGCTGACCTACCACACAAGTGCTGATGATGGTGGAAACTGAAACCTATTGAAGTTCACTACATAGTATTGACGGCGTAGATTAATATAAGTGTACACTACTTATCCATATGCTGAAGTCATACCGTATGCGATAATGTCTATGTATATGTCTCCTACAGGCTACTAGGGCTACTGTACTCCCAGCTGGAGTGTCACATGACATCATGTGATCCCTGCCCTGAAGGCTCAGAAGCCTCTGCTCTGTGTGTGTGCACACTGGCTAGACACCTGGCCGAAATGGTGAGGAGTAGACCATTTTCCGCTGACGTCATCAGCACACGCTAACTTGTCAACTTTTCTGAATTTGGCCATCATTCACCCAAAGTGTTAAATGTGCTTGTGTGGGTGGGAGGCTGTTTGTTATGACAGTAACGGTCTGATGCAGAGTGTAGCCTCGCCAGAGTTTATCTCACAGCCGTGGAGGAAAATTGAAGAGTAAGTCCCTCTATGGCTGCGAGATAAAATCTGGGCAAGGAAGGCCTGGGTTCGAGGCTATTACGAGTGTCCCTTGTCTGTGTTTATGGGAGTTGTTCCATTTCAGGGAAAGTATGAAAAAGTCTCCTTGCTTTTGGAGAATGCAAGAGCGTGTATGAAGTCGACTGGACTACCATATAAGGCAAGTAAACTGATACTAAATTACTATGCTTTGGCCAGTTTAACGGGTTTCATTTTCTTGGCAGACAAATCTTATCTGATGACATGTGCATGTATGTAAACATGCATGTTTACATACTGACACTGTGTGTACATGTACATGTATATACATGTGGTAACCACTACACTGTTACCATACATGTTAAGAGCGCATAAATAGCTTATGCTCTCTTGACATGTATACTATAGTATAGAAGTGGGCTCTAACTAGAATATAAAGTGCATAGTTCTTGGGTGGCTCTGGATAATTAGGTTCTCATATTACTACCCACCGACCAGACAAATCAAGAGGAACCTTTCGTCCCTTATTTCTAATGCGGTGGGACTCATCAGTTGGCAACTGTGGCACCATAGCCTGTTACCTGGCAGAGTTGCATGTTTTTATGCTTTCATGGAACATAATGTATTTTCCGTTTAGTGCCTACTTTTTTCTCCAATTACATCATAGTGCAAAAGGTCAATTACAACTGCACTGGACACTTTTGTCTAACTTAGTACAGCTTTCAGTATAATGTGCCATGTTAATTTCTTTTTAGTTTGAGTTTGAGATTTCTTCCATTCTCAGATCCTCTGCCAGAGTTTGGAGGAGCTGGCCTTCGAGGCAGCTCTCATGGAGGAGAACTTTAGTGTGGCAGAGAAGCACTTGAGGAACATTGAGACTTTTGACAGACGTGGAGCCATGTACAGGCAAGTCCCATTCCCAACACACGTACAGCAAAAATGGCCTGGGCTGGTCTGCACACTGGGACCTGACCTCTGTCTTGTGTCTCGTAGAAAGGCTCTTCTCTCGAGAGCTGAAGGCGACCTCAACTCTGCCGTGGAACAAGCACAACAGCTCTTGCAGGAGCTGCAAAAGTGAGTAGCTACATAGCCTCGTTCCCAGGCTCCACTCAACAGCTTTTTTTTTGCATTATGGAAGGGCCTGGGAACAAGGCTATGGGTAGCGTATGTTATCTGTCAAAGGCATCGCATGCCACAAACTGCCAAGTCACAAATTACTGAGAGATTATGTACTGGATATTCTACATTCCAATGTCACAAACTCCCATGATTTATACACTACATTCTAATACCGCAAACTCCCAGGTTATGAATGATTTATAGACTGAATAGTTTACATTCCAATACCGCAAACTCCCAGGTTATGAATGATTTATAGACTGAATAGTTTACATTCCAATACCGCAAACTCCCAGGTTACACATTACACGTACTTGGGGTTTAGTAACTGGATGTTTTTCCATTCCAATAGGTCTGGAATGGAACCTGAGAACTCCACACAACTGCAAGCAAAGTAAGTACTAACAGGGAAAGTCCCTGGGAATTCCCCCTCCTACCCTCCCTGACATCATCAAAACATCTGTATAGGAATTTCAATAATGTAGCTCTGATTGCATACAGTAATTAAGGTTCTCACATTACCACCCACTGACCAGACAAACCAAGAGGTAACTTTCCTCCCTTGTTTCTAGACTCATCAGTTGGCAACCGTAACTCTGCCAGGTAACAGGCTACCATAGTAGTCTCTGCTAACGAGATGGCTACCAGGCTGCCATAGTAGTCCCTGTTAGGTGCCTCATAGTAATCTGTGCTACTCAGCATAATCTCAAACACTGGCAGTGTGCTACAACTTCCAGTCTGGTCATCATTGTTTACCCATGGTCGTTATGACTGTGCCGTCAGAGCCCCGCTAGGAGCCAACCGGTAAGATCTCTCCCTCCGAAGAGACCCCAACCATAAAGAACCACGGTCTCTCCAGGGACTGCTGGGATGTAGCCTGAACTGGAATTTTCACTGGCCCGAGCAAGCCCACGGGAAGAAGAACATATATGACCCAACATAACAATGATATGCCTCCTCGCTGAACCTAAACTGAGTTTCCGGGGTGAAAGAATAGTTTTGAATATATTCTTTTTAGAAACCTGTTATTGCCACAAATAATTTATGAAAAGATGAAGTCCACTTTCTATCCAACAGTGTGTACCATTTGGTTGCCTAACTCTCCCTCTCCTTCCCAGTCTGTTGACCCTCCTGGCCGAGTGCCGCTCCGAGCAAGGCCTCCCCGCCATGGCACTACCTCATGTGGTGGAGGGCGTGGCTCTGTGCAAGAGACAGCATTTATCAGAGCGACAGGCAGCACTCTGTCTGGCACACATTCAGGTGGGTTGGATCCCATTCTCCAGGTTTCCATTCTTCAGATTCCGGTTCTTTATTTTCTATTCCTCATATCATTCTGCAAATGTGTTACAGCTGCAATTGGGCTCACCAAAGCACTGTTTATCACTTTTGAGGGACTATCTACTTCATTGCCAAGCCAATGGTTTGTGACATGCCTGTAATTATACTACTAGTCAACTGCTGTACACTATCAGTACACTACCAGTATACTATCAGTATACCATTAGTACACTACCTGATAGACTGATAGTGCCATAAATATTATACACCGATCTGATTATACATGTAGTGGGCATTAATTAGATCCCCTACCTGTTACAGGTTCATCCCATGAGAGGGGCGTGGCCTACTTCCTACTCACTCAAGCTACCCTCGGCAGCAAGGGCCCAGACCACCTCGGAAAAGAAGGTACTAACTAGCCCTTCCTGTTTGGTCCCTACCATATGACTATATATGTAGTACTGTAAGGCTGTACTGATACCTCTAATCCTGATATTTGAAGGTTACAGCCTGCCAATACAAAGGCTGTACTATACTATCTATAAAACTGCTATCTGACAGTATTAGGCACAGGTCGATGCACCCATACCGTAATAGCAGACCCAAGGGGTGACGTACCAACTTCTGACATCTAAGGCTACATGCTACAAGTCACGTGTGTATTGGCTATGCGTACTGCTGATTATCATTGATATTGGCTCTGATGCTGATAAAGGATTGTGACTTTAGATCAAAGCATTCCAATGACCACATCAAAGGGAAAGGAGCTGGGAAAGGGATCGGAGTACTAGTAGGGCGGAGTACCTTGGTATCCTGATTTAGGATTCACCTGTTGCTACCGGGACCAGTACTTGATGTAAAGTCCTCATCATGGTTCCTCTCTCTCCAGATGTCCTCGGAGTCATGCCCATGCTGTCAGAAGCTGTTGCCAGTTTCAGAAGATGCTCAGCAAAGAAACGTCTCAAAGAGGCTCTTGTTTTACAGGTACACAAACAGCCAAGTATTAACAACACACATGCATTATGTACAGGGCACCAGAACTCCACCTTACTCCCAGGTTACTACCAGCCAATACAATGATGCAGCCTCGTTCTCGGGCCCACAACTGTTAAACATTAGGTGGAGGTCTGGGAATGAGGCTACCGATAAGGAGCTATGGTCACTATACGTCCGTCCCCCCTTCCCAAAATGTCTTCCAACGTGCTTTTGCTCCCCCTTGGGGATTTTCCTAAATGAACCCCTGGCTATAGTACGTCACTCTTGATAACATGTATATTCTCTTGCTTGCAGGCACAGCTTTACAGTTTTATAGGCTACACTGCTGAGAGAGACAAAATCTCAAATTGTATTCATACCATCATCACACTGGAATGACCTACAATACAAAGAATGTGTGGCGTCACCAGTCTACAAAACAACATGAAATGAATATTGTATTATAATGCTGACAGTGGTACATGTACATTATTCACAGAAAACATAATTACTGTGCAGCAGATATTCATTGCAATGAATATGTACCGGGACTGTCCTAAACTTCTTAAGGTGATAAACAACTATTTAAATTTCTCAACTCACTTCACAACATATAATTCTATAATTATAGTCTTGCAAATTTGAAGGTTCAGCACGGCATGATCCGAATGACAGGCTCACAGTTTGCACAGCTTGTATAACCTAAGTGCAGGAGACCTTTATGACAATAATATTGTATTGTGACCTGTTAACATACACTGTACTTAATTAAGCAGTCTGATCCCCTCCTCTTACATGTAGCTCTGGAAAATTAAAGCATACCCATAATTTTCACATGGTAGAACCTTGTTCCCAGGCCCACTCCCCAGCTTAGTTGCACAAACTGCATGGGGAGTGGAGCCTGGGAACAAGGCTATGGATACATCTAATACCTTTAATTAGCTATTTGATTCATAATCAGCTCTCACCTCTCCTTGTGGCTGTCTACAATGACTGCACCAGATCTTCCAGTCCTCCAATTTCTCTGAGAGTCTCAACAAATCTGTCGTAGATCTCTGGGTTCACCTTCACTTTGCCAAGTACTGCATTGATCATGGATCGGACCCGTGTTGACTCAACCACTTCTGGACCAAAATTAGTGCCCTGCTCGTAGGTAGTGTCTGCAATAAGTTTCTTACTGCGAAGCTTGTCTGCAAGGACTCCAGAGCACTTTACTGCAGCCAGGTGGCCGATAATTACGTCAGATTTCTCAAGCATTCTGTCATATAATATACAGGAGAATGGTGGAGGGGGTGGGATAGTGGGTGGAACACTGAGGTGGCTGGTGTGTACACCACTAGTTGTCTTGTCACTCATGATCAGTTCCTATCAGAAAGAATATGGGATGAGGCATAGTAGTATTATGTAGGTCAAGCATGTATAAAGATATTTGCAAAGAGTGAATGCAAAAACATATATGCTCTCAATAGATACATTGAATGCAGTGTCTTACCAAGGGATTCCTCCCACAGAAGATGCTGTATTCGTCCAGTTTGTGTCTAAATTCTTCATATGACTGATCTTTACAAAGTTCCAATCCTTCTTTGAAAATGTATAAACAAACCTGTACTGGGCTGGGACGCTGTCCGCAATATGAGTCTGGTGACACATCAAACATTGTGGAGAAAGCATCAAGTTTGTTTGCTTTATTACAAGCTTTCTTGGCAATATTGAATAGAGTGTGCTCTGGTATGTCTCTGTTTCTAAGCGAGGTCAGAAATAGTTCACTAAGAAGCACTTTCCCAAGATGTGCATATGGCTCAAAATAGAGTAGATCATCAAGTTTAATTAAAGTAGTCTTAGACTGGTCATACACACATGGCTTGCCTTCGGAAATTACCCGAGTGACTACACTAAAACTACACTGTTTTAGCATTCGAATATCTTTTGTTGGATACTGCCGTAACTCAGATGGATGAATAAGTGATTCAGTAGTCATCACTTTCTCGCATAATTCTTTCTTAGTTACTAGCACTTTACGAATGATTGCGGAACGAAGCTTTACACAGTCCAGTTCTGTTCCCACAAGACAACGCATCATTACCAGCACACCTTTCTGCTGACCAACTACTTCAACAATTACTTCAATTCCATTCAAATCTTGCCATCTAATTCCATTCTTCCAAACCGAACACTCTCTGTGAGTGACTGGAGAGGTTTCTTCATCTAATTCAGGTGGGGAGGCAACAGCAAAAGAAAAGATTAGTCGAAGCAAAAGCACTTGCAGAAATCGAGAGGTAAGGAACTGGTGGGGGGATTTGCAGTGGAGGTACCAGCCACAGTGAAATTCAAACTCTTCTTCAGCTGCCCAGGCAAATGGTGGCTTCTGGATGCTGACCAGTGAGGGGAAGAACAGGTAGTTCTCACAAGTAGTAGGGGATGTGTCAATGTCATTTTGTGACATCAAAATCTTTAAGATCTCTTGGTCTCTGATCAATTGACAGAACTCCAGGTGAACTAGGCACTGAATGATGAGGTCCGGATCAAACTGGGTGAAGAGGGAGGTAACGCGTGATACTGGAACGACACCAGTGTCACTAGAAATGCCTGGGTGCTCTTTAAAATCTGGAGGGGCAAAGAGTGTGCCGTTGATTTCTGAAAGTAGTGCCTTTTTGTTGATTATGATCCAGCTGTCTTGAATCCTGTCTTCATTTGGTAAGAACAGAATGCGTCCCCAATCATTTAAGTGCTGGCAAATTGCAAAGACTTTGCGTGGCTCATAAAGTGAACTGAATTTCGTTTTCTGTATATTGGCTACCAGAGTGGCTAGTTGGAGACTTAACCTTTCCTTGTAGAGGTCCATGAGAGATATACCGACAACTTTGCAGCTGAATGGTTCGTTTACAGCTACACGAAGCATACTGCAGCTAGTTCTTAATAACTGTCTTAGTTTTATCATGCCATCTGATCCTGGTTTTCGACAGTCAAGTGCTACAAGACCAGCATAGTGGACTGAAGAAAAAATGACTGGAGAGGATTTGAGTACATGTTCTAGGGTAGAAATTTTTTCTTCCGGACCTGGGCATTCATCCAAGTGGCTTCCAATCACTACCAAGTGGGGGCGGGACACCACAGAAATGCAGTGGTTCTCAATGTAAGACAGCCAGTAGTGCAGGTAGTGTTCTATGTCTTGGTCACTTTTTCTGAGGTCAGCAAGGGCCAAGAAAACGGCTGCAGTTGAGGATAGGGAATTCTGGAGTATTGCAGAGTGACTGACATAGTACTCAGGATGGCCAGCAAAGTCGTAAATAGCTACGTGGCCCATTTCTTCACTTTCAAATTCAGATAAGATGATGCCAGCTGTTCGGGAGTTGATTTCTTTTACATTTTTTGAAACATCACGAGTGTGCTCATCTTGGATTGCTTCTGCTAGTGTCGTCTTTCCAGAAAGTGGGTTTCCAATGATGTATAGCTTCACAAATGAAGGAAGATTGCAGTGTGAAATTTCATGAGTTGCAGCTGCTTCTATATACCCATGCAGAGATAGAGTACGAGAGTATGCACCATGTTGAATTAAAATCCTAATAATTTCAAATTTATTGGATGCCTTTGCTAAATGCAGTGGTGACTGTTCACTAGAGTTTGACGAATTGACATCCACTTCTGAAACGGCCAACAGGTAGCGGACAATATCTATATGTCCATTCTTACATGCTATGTGCAATGGGGTCATACTTTCGCTATCACTACAACATGGATCACAGCTGCAGTCTTCCACAAGATATTGGAAAATGTTTATGCACCCATTCTCACATGCCAGATGTAATGGAGTACGCTTCGTAGTATCAACACAATTTGGATCACAGTGCTGGACTTCCACCAGGTATCGGACAATGTCCATGTGTCCATGTTTACATGCCAGGTGTAGTGGGGTTTGCTTTATATTATTAGCACACTTTGGACTATAGTTTTGATTTTTCACTAGATATTGCACAATATCCATGTATCCATGCTCACATACCAGTAACAGTGATGCACAGTTTTTATCAGCACAACACCGGTTTTCCATCAGGTATTGCACAATGTTAATGTGTCCATGCTTACATGCCAGGTGTAGTAGGTTGTACTTTTCGTCACCAAAACACTCTGGATCACAGGGCTGGATTTTCATAAGATACTGCACAAGGTTTGCATGTCCATTCCTACATGCCAGATATAGCGCAGTTTGCTTAATGCCAATACACTTTAAATCACAGTGTTGGCCTTCTACCAAGTATTTGACAATGTTTGTGTGCCCGCGCTCACATGCCAGGTGTAGTAGGGTTGTGCCATCATCAGAAACACACTCTGGATTACAGTGCTGGACTTCTATGAAGTATTGCACAATGTCCATGTGTCCGGATTCACATGCCAGGTGTAATGGGGTTCTCCTGTCATCAGAAGTACACTTTGGATCACAGTGGTGACAGTCAACCAGGTACTGGACAATACCAATATGTCCATGTTCACAAGCCACGTGCAATGGAGTTTCATTAAAGCAATTAACACAGTTTGGATCACAGTGCTGGCCATCTACTAGGTATTTAACAACATCCAAGTCTCCACGCTTACACGATACATATAATGGAGTTTCACCCATCCAACCGACACAGCCTGGATCACAGTGCTGGTCTTTTACCAAGTATTGAATAATATCCATATGCCTACCCTCACATGCAAGGTGGAGTGGGGTTTGATACCCGCTATAAACACACTTTGGATCACACTGCTGGTGTTCCACCAGGTACCGGACGTTCTGTATGTCTCCACATAAACATGCCAAGTGTAGTGGGGTACAATTTTCATTATCAACCCACATTAGATTTCTCACCAGATATCTGACAATGTCCATAAATTTACCATTACATGCCAAGTGTAGTGCGGTCAGGTTCTTATTATCAACACACTTTGGATCACAGTGCTGGCCTTCCACCAGGTATCGGACAATGTCCATGTGTCCATACTTACATGCCAGGTGTAGTGGGGTTTGATTCAACTTATTAACACACTTTGGATGACAGTGCTGGCCTTCCACCAGGTATTGGACAATGTCCACGTGTCCACGCTCACATGCCAGTTGTAGTGGGGTCCGGTTATCATAGTCAACACACTTTGGATCACAGTGCTGGCCTTCCACCAGGTATCGGACAATGTCCATGTGTCCATGCTTACATGTCAGGTGAAGTGGGGTGCTCTTATCATCATTAACACACTTTGGATCACAATGCTCATCTTCCACCAGGTATCGGACAATGTCCATGTGTCCATACTTACATGCCAGGTGTAGTGGGGTTTGATTCAACTTATTAACACACTTTGGATCACAGTGCTGGCCTTCCACCAGGTATCGGACAATGTCCATGTGTCCATGCTCATATGCTAGGTGTAGTGGGGTTTGATTCAACTTATCAACACACTCTGGATTACAGTACTTGCTTTCCACCAGGTATCGGACAATGTCCATGTGTCCATGCTCACATGCTAGGTGTAGTGGGGTTTGATTCAACTTATCAACACACTTTGGATTACAGTACTTGCTTTCCACCAGGTATCGGACAATGTCCATGTGTCCATGCTCACATGCCAGGTGTAGCAGGGTTTGATTCTTCCACCCACGAACACACTTTGGATCACAGTACTTGCTTTCCACCAGGTATAGGACAATGTCCATGTGTCCACACTCACATGCCAGGTGTAGTGGGGTGCTCTTATAATTATTAACACACTTTGGATCACAGTGCTGGCCTTCCACCAGGTATCGGACAATGTCCATGTGTCCACACTCACATGCCAGGTGTAGTGGGGTGGACGTTTTATTATTAACACACTTTGGATCACAATGCTCATCTTCCACCAGGTATCGAATAATATCCATGTGTCCACGCTCACATGCCAGGTGTAGTGGGGTCCGGTTATCATAGTCAACACACTTTGGATCACAGTGCTGGCCTTCCACCAGGTATTGGACAATGTCCATGTGTCCACCCTTACATGCCAGGTGTAGTGGGGGTTGAGTCAATTTATCAACACACTTTGGATCACAGTACTTGCTTTCCACCAGGTATCGGACAATGTCCATGTGTCCACACTCACATGCCAGGTGTAGTGGGGTGCTCTTATCATTATTAACACACTTTGGATCACAGTGCTGGTTTTCCACCAGATATCGGACAATTTCCATGTGTCCACCTTTACATGCCAGATGTAGTAGGGTGGACGTTTTATTATTAACACACTTTGGATCACAATGCTCATCTTCCACAAGGTATCGAATAATATCCATGTGTCCACCCTTACATGCCAGGTGTAGTGGGGTGCTCTTATCATTATTAACATACTTTGGATCACAGTGCCGGTTTTCCACCAGGTATCGGACAATGTCCATGTGTCCACACTCACATGCCAGGTGTAGTGGGGTGCTCTTATCATTATTAACACACTTTGGATCACAGTGCTGGTTTTCCACCAGGTATCGGACAATGTCCATGTGTCCACCTTTACATGCCAGATGTAGTGGGGTGGACGTTTTATTATTAACACACTTTGGATCACAATGCTCATCTTCCACAAGGTATCGAATAATATTCATGTGTCCACACTCACATGCCAGGTGTAGTGGGGTGGTCTTTTCATTATCAACACACTTTGGATCACAGTGCTGGTCTTTTGCCAGGTATTGGACAATATCCATGTGTCCACCCTTACATGCCAGGTGTAGTGGGGTCCGGTTATCATAGTCAACACACTTTGGATCACAGTACTGGCCTTCCACCAGGTATCGGACAATGTCCATGTGTCCATGCTTACATGCCAGGTGAAGTGGGGTGCTCTTATCATCATTAACACACTTTGGATCACAGTGCTGGCCTTCCATCAGGTACTGGACAATGTCCATGTATCTATGCACACATGCCAGGTGTAGTGGGGTTTGATTGAACTGATCAACACACTTTGGATCACAGTGCTGGCCTTCCACCAGGTATCGGACAATGTCCATGCGTCCATGCTCACATGCCAGGTGTAGTGGGGTTTGATTGAACTCATCAACACACTTTGGATCACAGTGTTGGTCTTCCACCAAGTATTGGACAATGTCCGTGTGTCCATGCTCACATGCCAGGTGTATTAAGTTTCGCTTGTCACTATCAGTCAGCACTGCATCACACTCTTCAATAAGGTAGCAAACAATATCAAGGTGCCCATGCTCACAGGCTGCACGCAGTGGTAGAATGAGCCTGGCCGCCAAAGCACTAGTAGATGCGTGCTGTTCACACACTCGCTTCACGTCCTCATAGCGGCCCTTTTCGCAGTGGGCACGCAGTTCATCAACAACCTGATACATCCTTCCAGGAGGACGGCTGGTTTACTGCATGGGAATCTCCCTTTTCGACGCATGTGACGTCATTATACCACATTACATCATCCATAATAAACGTGATTGGCTGAAAAGTACATAGGCTCATAACCCACACTTTTATGCAGAGGCAAGGCGTTGCTACGCGGCGCTGATTGTGCGCATGCGCAATGTGGTATAAGTCAGATAGACCACACCCACTCGTGGGTTATGCGCCATAACCCACTTGTTTGCATTTATCCCTCGGCTTCGCCTCGGGATAACCGCAAACTCGTGGGTTACATAGGCGCATAACCCACTCTTGGGTGTTACCACGCCCACTCGGAGTATAAACGCGATAAACTCCGCTAGACAGTTTACCCTCGGCTGCGCCTCGGGTAAACCGTCTAGCCATAGATTAATAACCTACTACGTAACCGGGATTGGAAACGGAATCACGTGAGTATATTAACCCTGTATAGTTTGGCGGTACACCATCCGTGCAACGCTGTATGGTTTGCCGCCTGGTAGAAAAAGTTCAAGATGTGGGTACAGAAACGGCCGATCACTAGGTCTGAAGCCACAGCGTGGAAGATTTATGCACATTATCAAGAGTGCACAGCTTAAGTGAGGTATATTTTAGTGTGTTAAATAAATTTATAATAATAATAATATACTCATGTTGCTGCCGTAGCGCTTACGCCATTGACCACGCACCCACAGACGCAGGCGGAGCTTGTAAGACCTCCAGTCAGAGGACAAGAGCAAGAACAACCAGAGACCACACAATCCTGATCACCATACAATTCCTTCTTCCTAGTCTCCCATATCAATAATACAAAGCTCTTAACTAGCTTTAATAATGCTTTAAAATCATCCCTGTTCCAATTCTCAAATCCTAAAATAAAACTTGCCTTATTAAAATTATCAAGTGTACTAAACTCCCCAAACCTCCCCCCCCCAATAGATTTTCTAATTCTACCATGAAATTATTTCTAATGCTGTCATATGCTGGACACTCCCAGAGAACATGTACCACACTCTCACATTCACCCCTGCATAATTTACACTGCCTATCATCATTTTTACCCCTATGTCTTCCTAACTCTTCATTCAGACCGTTCGTACCTGACCGAAACTTAAACAATAATCTTGTACCCGGATCACCTACCCCCTGCAAATAATTCTTGAATTCTATTTCCTTACAGAAAGACTTGTACAGATTCAACTTAACTTTAGTATTCAAGCTGTCATTAAAGTCCTTGTATTCTCTATCCCTCAACGCTTCGTCTACCGTATCTAAAAACAAATTAATATTATCTGCAGCTAATACCTCTTGGCTATCTAAATCTAACTGCAGCAGCAATTCATTAATTACTTTCATCCAAGTTTTCCTTTGCCTACCTCTACATGGTTTCACTTCCCACTCAGCATCTAATAGTACTCTAGGATACCGCTCAATATCCAACTTATTGACTTTATACCACCACTTAAGTTTGCTTCTATCCCTCCTCCCTTTCAAGGACTCTAACCCCATATCTCCCCTTACCGCTTCATTACACGTTTTGGAAGAGCAGCCAAGTATCTTCTTAGCTGCTCCTAGCTGAATGGATTCTAAGGAAGCTGTCTGCCGTTTATTACAAGCCCACACTTCACTACCGTATTCTAAAGTAGGACGAAGTACTGAAACTAACAATAATCTCCTTGCAACGGTACTGATATTTCTATTACTGACAAACCGGTGCAAACGATTAAGCTTTTTCTTCCCATTATCAATTACCTTCTGTACATGACTATCCCATGACCCATTCTCAGCAAATTCAATCCCCAAGTAACAGTAACTTACAACCCTTGGAATTACGTTATCTCCCCACTTCCACGCACACATATCTGTAATAGCCACCTTAGAAAATACCACAACAGCACTCTTTTTGATGTTAGATTTCAACCTCCATTTGTTACAAAACCCTTGTACTACATTAATCAACTTTTGTAAATCCTCCGCATTAGTAGTTAAACCAACAAAATCATCTGCAAACATTAGTCCCCCAACCTTAACATCATTCTTAATGATTATACCAAGCCCAGCTTTCTCAACCTCATCTAGTAACTGATTAATAAAAATGGAAAATAGGATAGGCGATAGACTACAACCCTGTGCTACCCCCTGGCTTATATCAAATGGTTTGGATTTTTCCCCCTCCAGTAAAACAGCACTCTCTGTAATGTCATACATCTTCTTAATAACTCTCCACATCCTACCCCTAACACCCAATTCCCACAACCTAAACCAAAAACCATCGTGCCAAACCGTATCAAAAGCCTTCTGGATGTCTAAGAAAAAAGCATAAGTGTATTTTCCTTCTCTTATTCTGCCTTGTATGATCTCGTTCAAAGTATAGACATTATCAACACAACTTCTTTTCGCTCTAAAACCTGCCTGCCCCTCATGAAGAGCCTTTTCCGATTCTAATCTTATTACCAAGCGATTATTTAAAATCTTACAAAACAGTTTACCAACAACGTTCAATAGAGTAATGCCTCTGTAATTACCTAGATCCTCAACATCACCTTTCTTATACAAACTAACAATTAATCCTTGCCTCCATTGTTTAGGAATACCCTCTTCTGTCCAGACTACTTCATATAAAGCTTTCAACAGATTCGCCATACCAGAGCCACCATACTTAAAAAGCTCCCCAACTAAGCCATCATTACCTCCAGTTTTGTTATTCTTTAGACTTTTCAAACACTTTTTAATTTCGGCATAACTTATATCCCTGTCTAAAACCTTATCCTTCCGTGCACTAGACATCTCGCTGTACTCTGTCTCTCCAGCTATCATCAAACTGATCATCTACTGATGCTGTACCCAGCTTACCGTAATGCTCATGTAGAACTTCAAGCTTCCCCTTTGTACTGGTTACGCATGAACCTGAACTACTCCTTAATGAAGCAATGCTCTTACGACTACCCTTTGAAGTCCTGCCAACAAATGCCCAAAATTCCTTCTTGTTTTCATCAAAATCTTTATTAGCCTTTTCTATCACCTCATTCCAACTATCTAACTTCTTCTTACGTACCAATTCCTTGATTTCTGGTTAAATAAATTTATAAAGTTTGGGAGTAATAATGGGCACGCCTTTCGCTTCATGGCAACCATTTTTTCAAACATAAGTATTTGTGGGACATTTTCTTCCTCAGTATATCAGTTCCTAGGACTAAACTTCCAAATTTAGGTTGAGTCAGTGATGAAGTTTTGCATGCTGTGGATAAAAATTGAGTGTTGCTTGTGATATGAAATGTGCTATACATATACATGTCAGTTGTTGGTGTTGTTTTAGGCTATTTTTGTGGGACAGTTTCATAGTACACACTTACTTTTAAGAATAGAAATTGTGGTGCCAGGCATTACCAGGCATTGAAGCTTTGCATGCTGTGAATTAATGGTATGTACTGCTTATGCTGAAAGATGTGCCTTGAAATTCAACTGGCCTACCACAGCATTCGCTACTTTAAGTTTGACCTTGGTTATGAAAATCCTTGACTCATGTGTGGTATGCAGTGGTAATTCAAGGGCCTACAGGCAGCACCATAGTTCAAGGGGGTGGATCTGGACCAATTAAGGGTCCTTTCGTGTTAAGCTGCTTACATTCCAGCACTGATGTTTGAATGTATGAACAGCTGTTTTGAACACATTTCAGTGTACATGCATATATGCAATGTAAACAGTTAGAGGCATGACAACTCAACACTATATGTAGCTATATAGATAAGCATAAAGGTCAACAAAAAATAAAGCTATTATTTGCATGACACGTACGGTTTTCATGCCATGCAGATGTAACGAGAGATCCCCCCCCCCACCCCCCACCTTCACTCTAGCTCTGTCTCTCTGTGTCACTCAGGGCTTTCATGCATGTGGAGATCCCTCCCCCCTCTCTCCCCTCAGTATAAACACCTAAACTCGTGCACTGGTTACTTAATTGATTGTCTATTGTTGCAGGGTTCAAGACGATAGCTTATGTCAACAAAGAACACCTATTCAACATGGATTAGCGTCTCAGACTCTCAAGCTCTCCAGGTTGCAAACGTGTTCATAAAAGACACAGTGGAGAGGAATTGTTGAGGAAGAAAGAAGAGAAGTAATTAACTTTTAGAACACTGATGATAAAACATAACAACCAAGCCAGTCATAAGTTTGTATGTTGTATATAATTTTTTTTTGTTTTGGCTGTATAGTATAGCTTACTCACTATATTATCGTGTATATACACATGCATCTGTATACAGTACTGCAACTCTTAATACACATTATAATAATGCCAAAGAATATGAATACGAAGGTATACATGCAGAAAGTACAGCCATTGTTACCCCGCCTTGCCATAGTGCGCGGCGCGCGCGCGTTGCACGGATGGTGGCGCGTTTTAATTCCGTTTCCAATCCCGGTTACGTAGTATATATCTATGGTCTAGCGGAGTCTATCTGCTCCTCGTAGACGTGGTATATCCTATACTTATACCTCACGGTAGTCTCGGGTACCCAGACTCACATATGGCACGAGAGAAGCCATGCTACAACTAATTTGTAGCAATTTAGATTGTAACCATGGTGCATTACACGCTTCACTGGTGCTTTGGTTGGGAACGTTTTTACAGATAATTGCCCTAATTGGATAGTGGCACAGTAGTGACCCGTTTAGCATCACTACTGAACCAATATCTCATATTGACTCAGCTATGACGCGTTTAGCTTCATTACTGAGCCAATATCTCATATTGGCATTGTTTGTACAAGAACAGCTACTTTATGCTAAATGTAGGCACAGCCGGCCCTTTTGATGTAAGGCTTCACCATGCTACAATCGCGTTTTAAAAGCTGCTTAGAGCGCTATTGTGCTTCAGAGTGTCAGTCTTTCCTCTGATATCAAGGTACAGCCTGGTAAGTGATAGAGAAATCTACTAAGCTAGCATTAGCAGGGAGGCAATTATGAGTTAATAACATTCCGGAGTGTACATTTCCGCCCAAGCCTATCGCCCAGACCCTTACAATTTTCGACGGGTCTGGGTACCCGAGACTAACCTCACGGCTCCAACCTGGGTATGGAAAACCTGCAAGGACACTTAATACAGCGCTAGTATTAAGTGTCCTTCATGGTACACAGCTGTGCGAGATAAGTTGGTGATTGCAGACGGCACCTTCAAGCTTGCTCTGCAGCAAACCTTCTGCGTATTAGACTTCCCAGGGAACATCTATTACCACTTTTAACGTACGCACGATACAGATACAGATATCAATACATGTACATATTGAATATTCCAATCAGTGCCATGCAGTACACAGGAGAGAGCTATACAAGACATTAATATCCACCAGTTCCAAACCCTCCGGGCCTGCCTCTGCCAAAGCCACCACGCTGGAGGAGAAAGGGAGAGAATGAGCAAATTGATCAACCTTCAAGATCTGCACTGCATCAGGTCTGCTCATTGACATGATTGCTAATTCATTTTCATGCACACCTTGTTCCCGAGGACGCGGGAGATAGCCTGGTATCCATTGCTTGCGCATGAGCAAGAAATTACCGAAAAGCATCTGTAAACTTGTTACTAAATTGGTGAAGTCACATGCAGTACAGAGACACACAATAGAGGAACTGGAGACTGTCACTTATACCCATGCATACACAAGTTGAAAGTGCTTTGAAACCACAGTGACTGTTAACACTTAAAGGACTATCTGTGACATAGAAACTGTCAAGACTTTATTTAAACTGACCGGTTGGACTAACTGGGCCGTCCCCTTAGGAATAATCATTAAGGACTGAATTAAACTTTGCCAGTTCTGCTATGTTAGTAACACTTAAAGGACTATCTGTGACATAGAAACTGTCAAGACTTTATTTAGTTGGCTAACTGGCCCGTCCCCTAAGGGTTAAGAAAGCAAAAGGACCATGCAGTACTTTTCCAAGGGATAAGCATACACTCCAGCCATATTACCGTTAAAGAAATGGAAGAAACTGTCTCCTTTGCTACAGCCGTAATTTGCTCATGCACCTTTCAAGTGTAGTACAGAAGACGTAACTAGCTAACTAGCTAGGTTCAGTTAGGTTAAGTTCAACAAATCTCCACTACTAGGTGCAATGTCATGACCAGCGTTTTCCTAAAATATTTCATATCTAAAAACCAGCCGGGTGTTGTTGTTTTTTTACATAAATCATTCAAGTGAAGGTTGTGCTCAGCAACAGGTCAGTCTAAGCTAAATGCAGCTGTAGAATGGATCAACTTGGCTAGCCAGTCTCATCATGTACAGCTTCCAGCGAAAGTGCTGACACAGCATTTTCGTAGTGCGCGTCCAGTTAGCAATCAGAACGTGCCAAAACAGAATTATCATCGTTACCTACCACTCTTTCGCCGTCTAGGCAACACAAAACTAACCTAGCTTGACGTACCTTGGCCTATTCAGCCTGCAAACTTCCAGTAGCTTCCAATGCGCTCGTGGCTATCGTGGCATAGTAACGAAATGACGTAATTTAGTGCACGTGATAATTGCGGACGAACACACACACACACACACACGCACGGGAACGTAAAGCAATCTTAGTACCAGCCGGGCGCGCGCAAAGCACGCGCCCGGCTGGTAAAAAACCAAAGTTAGAAGTTTGCAAAGTGATATACGAACTGAGTTTCCGATACCCCACAAAATCACAAGCTATCCCACACATGTGCAAACAGTGGATACCCGGCCTCGAAAGAGTGGCCTGGGAATGTGACCATCACAGTACGAGTCAGGATATTCACTGGACCCGTTGCTATGTAGCAGAGGTATTGCAGCTGCTGTCAGTGGACATTGAGAAAGAGGTCCTCCAGCACTGCACCCACCACTGCATTGCTCTCCTTCACCACGACGACCTCAGGAATCATCGCCAGCACATCATGCCCTCCCTGGAAACAGCCACCTCCCATCCGACTGCCAGCCATAGGAGGTAGCCAGGTGGGAGGAGCTATCTTCAGGACCACAGACACCATGCACTGGCTATAAGGAGGTGCTTTTATGGGTGAAGGACATGCAGTAGGCTTCCAACCATCCTCCTGGGAGCCCTACAGTACCACTCACGAGCAACTTGTCGGCCCACACATCCATTCGCGAGTGACTCGAAAGCCACACGCATGTTCGTATTCTCAAACTTGCGTGTGTGTGTGTATGTATACGCGAGTTACACGTGTGCAATGTGAGACAAAAGCACTTATGCACTGCCGAAATTAATACTAATCACTCTCACTCGTTCAGCCTGGCTCTTTTTTCTTCGCTTGCAGGTACTATATTTTTTGCAACTGTAGTAAAATCATGCGTTGTTGCAAAGTGCGAGTGCGATCGCAATTCACGAGTGCACTGCGTGTGTGTGCGTACACACGAGTGACTCGCGAGGGCTGTTAAGTTACTCGTGAGTGGTACTGGGGTATTCAATAAAACAATCCCTACACCGCTACGATTTTGTCTGTCATCAAATATACAAAGACAGCTTGCAGCAATGCTTGGAGCAGCAAACAACAGGAATATGAAGGACTTACAAACTCTGGGTTGAAGCTCGCCCCGGCTCCAGTGGCAGCCTTCTTCTCATCCACTGAAAGGAACAGAGAAGACAGTCTCAGACTACCGGCAACAGAAACATCATTGGGAATGCACGGCCTGCTCCTGCTCTCAGAGAAAGGAAGGGCCTTTCAGCCATCATGTTTCCACACTTGGTATCTCATAAATGACTATTAAACTCAACCAAACCTGAAGCAAACTCCTTTCTTGCCGAAGTGTTACACTACCATTAATTCATACACATGCCTACGCTTGTGACATGGCAGTTTGTAATTCACTGATGTAATAATGATCTCACTTATGCAATGAATCACTCTGGAATGTACGTACACTAAAATGCTTAAGCCCAGCTAAGTGTGTCATCATTATTACTAGTAGCTGTGTTCACTGCGCTTGCTTCAGGTCCACTTCGCTTGCCTAAGGCATCTATCAGGCTATAGGTTGAAGTTGTTAGCTTCAGCTACTTGCTACCTGCTTACTTTGCAGTCAGGCTGTAGGTCAAAGTCGAGGACAGGACCATTAAATGACATAACAGCCTTTCGCGCATTCGGAGACGATTGGATGATGTCACGTCCATGACAGACAGACAGATGGGCAAAAGAAGATTTAAGTATTGGCACAGCTAGTCGACTCTCCATACACATTCTCGATATCACCAGATGTCACCCAAACCAGTAAATGTGACTTCCCCTTCGACTCACATTCTGCGGGTCCCCTCCTGTAGGCCTCTCTCTCTTCTCTCTCGTCTCGAGTGCCCCGGTCACCATCACCAAACCCTGTGAGAGTGTGTGTGTGTGTGTGTGTGTGTGAATGTGTGTGTATATGTATTAAATGTGTATGTGTGTGTACCTAATCCACTCTAATAAAGAAACACTGCAACTTTCTTGTGCATGCAACTTCAAACAAGGCCAGAGCAGTTGCTATGTTGCAGAGGTATTGCAGCTGCTGTCAGTGGACATTAAGAAAGAGGTCCTCAAGCACTACACCCACCACTGCATTGCTCTCCTTCACCACGACGACCTCAGGAATCATCGCCAGCCCATCATGCCCTCCCTGGAAACGGCCATCTCCCCTCTGACTGCCAGCCGTAGGCGGTAGCCAGGTGGGAGGAGCTATCTTCAGGGTCACAGACACCATGCACTGGCTATAAGGAGGTGCTTTAGCTGGGAAGGAACACAGACCTTATCTCTGATCAAGTCTAATTTGGAGTGGCCTAACTACCCAGCAGTCAAATAACTGTTTTTGCAGTGGTATTACAGGGGTTCATTTAGGAAAATCCCCAAGGGAGGGGGCAAAAGCAAGTCAGAAGACATTTTAGGGGGGCGTGGGCGTGCGTATAGTGATCAGTATTCAAGTTTGAAGGGTTAAAATTCCCAAGGGAGGGGACACAAAGTTTCCAAGGGAATGAATGCCCCCCCCCCCCTCCCCAAATGAAGCCCTGCAGTATGTGTATACCTTTGGGTCTTGGGCGGGCTGTCTCAGTTCGGACTGGTCTCTTGAGCGTGGCCGGGACGATCTCCTGTGGCAGGTGCAGGTAGTCTCTCAAGTACTGGATACCTACAAAGACAGAAACACAATGCAAGTATAAAGCCCTTCGACTGAATTATAGAGAGCTGGAGGATACAAGCATCCAGGTGGGTAGCATACATTAGCTTTAACCCTTCCCAGCCAAGTTTAATACAGCCAGTCCATGGAATATGGCCTCTATGCGTACCAGGATGGCGAAATTAACTGACAGCAACAGTACTCTGCAGAAAATGTGTGCTGCACTAAAGGATGGCATCCGAGCTATACTCATGTGATCAACAACATGAATAATAAAGCAGGATGGAGGTACGCTGGAGGCATGCGGGCGGGGACGAGATATCAATAATCTAGTTTGTATGGCTACATATATGAGCACGTACCTTCATTGGTAAGGTACCAGTAGTAGTGTTGCCATGAGAACCGTTCCTTCACATGCCCCCGAGATCTCAGAGACTAATAAAAAAACAAGAGATGGTGCTCATTTATTAGAATACATTGCTTTCCCTCTCCCTACTATACCTGCATAGCCTTGATGACTTGAAGGTTCGGTACTCCCTCGATTTCGGGATGCTGGGGCGCGTTAAAGTCCTTCTTGGCCCACAGGACTCCCTCCTTGAAGAGATGCTCGTATATGAGCTTCCGATTTTTCTTCGGAATTAACATCCTAAAAGGAATAAAAATTCGACCATTTAGATACGATATCAACAAAAGAGAGGCTTACAGTATCACGCAATGGACATCTCAAGACAACAGGGTAGTTACAAGCACAGTTTTCTAACAGATATCCTCCATACCTGCCGTCCGTTGGATGGGATGCGAAAGGAAGAACACGTGTTGTTGTGCAATTTACGCATGCGCACAAGAAACCAAACAAGGTCGCTTAGTGACACGCCCCCTTTACGTAAGTCTGCACAGTTGCATGCATTGCCCAGCTGCAAAATTGCAAGGGAAGTCGAGCCAAAGAAGGGACAGCACAGAACGGCCTCGGATAGTGCAGACACCTTCGAAAAACAGCGAGAAAGGTAACTGAAATGGCAGCTAGAAGCTATTTCTGAGGCTAACAGCCAAGCCATTTTTTTTAGCAGTGACTACTACTAACCATGTAAACTAGGAGGGCTCTTTTATGTAAGAAGGTATAGTGCATTTAGTAACCACCTGTATTTTAATACTGCATTATATCTGACTCAAGAAGGTGTAGTTGCTTAGCGTTTACTCTTAGGAGAGCTCTTTTATATAATTTGTAAGAAAGTATATTGCATTTAGTAACCACCTGCATTATAATACTGCATTATATCTGACTCAGGAAAGTATAGTTGCTTAGCGTTTTGTTGTAGTAAATCACTATTTATGTTCTCACAAAGTCAGGCATACTGTAGTCTAGCTCACTAGACCCTCCCTCTCCCCCACGTTTTTTGTGGGGGAGAGGGAGGGTCTAGAAAGCTAGACTAGGCATACTGCAACAGTGAATTTTAATAGTGCATATTCTAGCCTTGTTCCCGGTCTTCACTTTACAGCTGTCTGTATTGTGCAGAAAAAGGCACTGTGAACTTGGAACTTGACTAGTAAAGCATAGCATTTTCTGTCTTTTCATTAGAGCAGCATTTAATGTGTTTGGGGTTCTGTTTCGTAGCCGCTATTATTGGCCATCACTACAAAACTATCTGGTTTCCTAGCAGCAGACTATGGATGAAACCAACACTGCGGCGTCTGCCCGCAGCGAAGAAGACATCACTCAATTGGTTGCCAAGACCGACAGTTTCTGGGACATCGGAAACTACAAACGGGTGGTGAAGAGAATTGACGATGGTGCTCGTCTTTGCAGCGATTTTGTCAAAATGGCCCAAGAGCGGGCCGATATCGAGGCGAAATATGTCAAGCATCTGCAGCAGTGGGCACGAAAGTGGGATGATTTGGTCACTAAAGGCCCGGAGTACGGCAGCTTGGAGATCGGGTGGAAGGCATCCCTGAAGGAAGCTACGAAACTTGCGGAAGTGCATCTCGAAATCCAGCGGAAGATTATGGATGAGATCATTGAAAGTGTGCAATCCTGGCGCTCGCAGAAATACCACAAGTCCTTTGTTAACCTCAAGGAGACAAAGAAGGCTGAGGACAGTTTTGCACGGGCACAGAAACCTTGGACAAAGAGGTTGGAGAAGTTGCGGAGGGCGAAAAAGACATTTCACCTAGCTGCCAGAGAATTGGACGTTCAGACGACCGCCTTGCAACAGGCCGAGAGCAACCCGGACTTCGGCAGCGACCAGTGTGGGAAGTTGAGAGAGCGGCAGGACAAGGCACAGAGAGAACTCGATAAAGTCCTTGCAAAGTACAGGGAACGACTGGGAGATGTGCAGCACTACCAGGTATTTTAGCATGAAGGTTGCCGGGGTTTCATCCAGTTGGCGGGGGAGCTCCCCCCCCCCCCCCCAAACAGATCACATTAAACAAAAAGAAGTTAATTAAAGAGCCTAACAGCCACCAGATGGCTTCTAGGTCAGAGAACTAACATTTTCTTGCAGCACATACCCCTATAGACCCTCCTAGATGTGGGCCTACCCCTATAAACCCCCCTAGATGTGGGCATACCCCTATAAACCCCCCTAGATGTGGGCATGCCCCTATAGACTCCCCTAGATGTGGGCATACCCCTATAGACCCCCCTAGCCCCTAGATGTGGGCATACCCCCTATAGACCCCCCTAGATGTGGGCATGCCCCTATAGACCCCCCCTAGATGTGGGCATGCTAAGTACATGCCTGCTTGGACAGCTGTGCTTCCCCCCAAAATATTTATCCTGGATGAAAACCTGAAGACTTGCTGTCCATTAATACAGCTGCATAGCCTCATTCCTGGGGGGGGGATGAAATTCACGAACACCAAATTTACACATTACTTTGATAGTACCCTAATTAGTACTTTACAGTAACACCAAGTGTGTGGATACCCTCGTACCCAGGCCTTCCTCACCCAAACTTTAACTCAGAGCCGTGGAGAAAAGCTGTGTGTTTCATGCATGGTTATGTGTTACACGAATATGCATTGGCAAGTGCGATGGAACGTACTGTAAAAATTGCCACTTCACTTCCTCAATAGGGTTGGTAGGTCAAGTAAGGAAATTCCTGTTAGCAGATGTTGAAACCATAGGATAGAAATTCTACTGATGCATTCAGTGAGATTATCTGGGGTCCTATTCACTGGTGCCACATGTACAGAGTCGCTGAACTGTTCGTTCGAAACACAATACTACTTTCTCCACAGTACAAACTGAGGACCTAGTTTCTCCAGAATCTCTCTAGACGTGCTTGACCACTCACAGACGTTTTCTGCCAACCACAACTGTTGAGTATACTGAAAATTATGGCAGTCTCGTGGTTCTCAAAAAATTATTTTCACAGTGAAACACACAAGCGTTGAGCGTCGTTGAATAGACAAACTAGGCCAAGCAAACCTTGCATGTATTTTGGAAAAATACGTAATAGATCACATGCAACTCTGATTGACGTAATTTTTCTAGTGCCTCAAGGAAATTCATGGCTCTGTCGGGCCCGTGAAGCTAGTATTAATTTAAAGTGGCCTAAGCACTATAGTCAGTTTGGTGTACACAAAATAGTCAGGCTCTCCGTGTGGAGAGAAATCTTTTCTCCATGGCTGTGAGGAAAAAGCGTATCAAATTCACGCTAATCTGTGTACCGTATTGCTAGGGACGGTACATTGAAGATATGAAGATGCAGTTTGACAAGTGCCAGGGATTTGAGCAGACGAGAATGGAATTCTTCAGAGAAACTCTGCAGAGCTTCCAGCAAGTCCTCGACCTCAGCCAGGATGCAAGGTATGTGTTGAGGAGCTGTTGAGTAAGGTGCCAACATCTCTGCTAAGATAGTACAGCAGGCATTTGTTGACTAGAGTCGGGCTCGGGGAAGTTCTATTAGGTTCCAGAAAGAATTGAGAAGTGAATACAGGATTATTCCATTGAGTAGAAGAGAGATTTAGTGTCAGTGATGTGTACTTGGTGCTTAATCCCACATTGGCTTTTGAGTAATTTTGGTATAAATCACAATTGTAATTGTGTTAGTACTGGTGCTTTTGTGTTTAATAAAGTACATGACTATAATAGGTCGTTTTACATTGGGACAGGCTCTGTTGTCCCTTGTAGAAACGTTATCCATAATATCTCAAAGGTCAGTTTATACTTCAAATAACCAACTAGTTTGTCCAGATTGTCCTTATTTCAGATGGAGGTTTTCTACCATACTTTCCTCAAGAGCAATTGTTTTGAGAATGAATGGGGAGATGAAGCCAGACAAGTGTCTTGCCATAGCACAGAAGCCATGGATGGGGTGCCTATGGGTGACTGCCTGTATATACATGTACAGGGCAGCCGGTTCACTTTCAGAGTGGAAGTTTGATAGTCTCCTTTCAGAGTCATGCCCGCATATCCCCCCATGTCCCCCCCCCCCCCCTATGTTCCGTGCAAAGGAGTGTATCGTATCGTGAATGATCACTCTTGTTATAAACGGCATTTCCACTCCAAACTTCCGAGCTCCAATCAGATTACAGCTTTTACCTTTCTGCAATGCTGCTATGATGTACAGCTCGTTCAGTACTTAGACTAGTGATTATAGTTGTTGAATGTACAGTGCCCAGTCGTGTTTGAGATCAACCGTTTGAGTCTGTGACAAGAATGTTCTTTGGAGGCACCAGACACTCCTTCACACAGAGGCAGTGCATGGCTGGGGACAGAGACCCTAGCCTCGTCTCCAGGCCCACATGTGTGTTTCACTTTAGCTAGCCGGTAAAACTCACAAGAGAGCCTGAGGATGAGGCTACCCAGAGCTCCTTACTTGAACAGTCGGGTGACAATAGTGTGCATGATTGTTCGGCTGTTGCAGAGTCACGTGTCTGCCACAGACTACACATTAACAGATGTAGTGTGCAGGCTATAGATCATCTACCATCTTGTGCAAGATTTTGTTTGGCTTATCCCCTACGAGGGATAGGAGCATAGGAGTTTGGTCGAATTCAGATACAGGCCGGGGGAAGCGCATGACCTCAGGGATGAGATTATGTGTATTCTTGCGTATAAAACAACACTGAAATGGTTTACCGTCCAAAAAGACACCTATGTTTTTGATATTGTAGGCAACTATTGTGGGTTAACGTGGCCTGGTGCAATAACAGAGACAGTTTAGAGAAAAGGTTTTCGTTTTTGGGATGCAAAGAAGTGAAAACCGAACGGAGGCGATTGTTTCAACTTCACAGGGAAGCACAAACACATCTTGTTGCTCCTGTACTAGTCTGAGGCCCGATAATCCTGGTCACCAGTCATGTGCACTTTGATGTACCACATTTGTATGAGCATGACCAGTACTTAGTGGCCACAACACTAAGACATGTGATTAGGTTTCATCTTCCGCTGACTAGGGATCCATTTGCGTCTGTGGGTGACTGTGTGGTCAATAGCGTAAACGCTACGATAGCTTGTATGTTATTACTATTATTATCATCACCATGCTGTGATGTAGAATCTAGGAACACAAACGTATGAAGTTTATCTCCCACTTTCTACATCTGTAAGTACGTATATTGAAAGTGTCTGTGTCTGCTGATCCTGTAGGGTGATGGAGATCTATGCAGACTACGGAGAGACGTTGTCTCGTATCAGTGCCGAGGACGACCTCCGCTGGTACTCCGTCCACTTCGGAGCTGACATGAGCTACAACTGGCCGGAATTTGAGGTGGGGGGACTGTTAATAGGATGTGCCAGCCTCTGCTGGGAAATTACACTTTGCATGCCTAGACCTCATCCCCTCAATGGAGTGGTCTTGTGGGGGAATTATGAGTATTAGCTGTCATACAAGGCAGTCCTGAGTGTGTGTGTGTGTGTGTGTGTGTGTTTGTGTGTATGTGTGTGTATGGTAGTATGGCATACCATATAATTACATGAGCACTGGATGAATCATAGGACAAGTCTTGTATAAGAAAGGGACATGCTTCAGCACTTGGCCCAATCATAACAAGAAGTAGCAGGAGTAATTTTATTACTATTTTACACCTGACACAACTAGGGCCCACCCCACTACAGTAAGAGCCCCCCCCCCCCGGGCTCTTACTAGATACAACACTTGTTAGTGGTTAAAACGTTAAAGCAGACATGGGATTAAAATTATCATTCATAATGTTCTTCTGTACAGCGTGGGAGGTGTATTACAGCACTTGTAAGCTACAGACTACACACCATGTCAGTTTAGTTGTCAGCATCCTTTGTGAGCTAGGGTATATAATGGAAGTCTATCAAGCACAAAACACACCGCCCCACCTAAACTGACACAAATGTTTGCATTCCCCCGAGCCAGTGTAGGCACAGCATGGCCAGCTGAGCAGAACAGGTAGCCACAATAGGCAGGCAAATTGAGCATTAGACCTGGGAGAGGTCCCTTGGGATGCAGTGCTAATTGCATTGCCAACAGTCGCCAGCTGTTCACTGAAGTACATATTATCATTGCTACAACCAGGGCGGGACACTGTGGGCAACTCAGGATGAGGGTCTTATCAATGCTACCATAAACAGCAGCATGATGTAACCTCGTCCCCAGGCCTCTTCCTTGCAAAACTGGAGGGCCTGGGGATGAGGTTAGTAGGAATGGCTAGCTTCGTCCCCAGGCCCTCCCGAACCTGAGGGAGGGCCTGGTATCTTCTCTCACGTGAGTGACATTAAGACTTAATTGTGCACAGGCGAGCACAGCTGTAGTCCTCAGACACCGAGGAAAGACAATGAATCATAGCTACTCCTTAGTTGGTGCCACAGACTGAGCGCTAAAGTAGTGTCGCCGCCAAAAGGCAGAGAAATGCAGCCTTCTTTGTAGGGGTCCCCACCTACACATAAATAAGTAAATACTAAGTTGAACCACGAGAGAAAATACACCCTGCTCTGTGGACAAGGCTAGTAGCAATGTGCTCTTGGCTATACCAGTTACTATACATGCACCTGTACACCTCCCCCCATGCACCACTCACAAACACACACATTATATTATCATGCATATAGGACTACGTCCCAGGCCAGTCCAGCCTTGCCAAGACCTCAACCCTCAGTCGCCTCGCCTACCATTCCACATCGGGGGGTTCCCCGGCCATCAACGGGACGGGGGGACACCCCAGAAAGTCCGATCGCAGCAGCAGCAGTACCTCCAGTAGCCCCGTGCTGGGGCTCAACTCCAGTAGGAACGAGGGGTATGACAGCGCAGACGAGTGGCCGGAACCTCCCCCACCAGAGGTACGGTCTTGTGGTAGACTTGTTCAGGCTCCTCCCCCTTGGCCCACCCACAGGAAGTAAACACCACACTTCCTGTGGGTAGGGTAGTTAGAGTTTGTGCATGGTTTACATGCAGGTTAGACCCAGGTGTATGCCGATAAAAATTTTAAGGTTATGACCCAGTTAGGCAATATTCCAGTGGATGCTCCCAGGCTTCACTGCCCAGTTTTTGGTATAAATGTAGACAGCTTTTCTACACCATGCTGGGGAGTGGAGCCATCCACAAAGCTAAACCAAGAGAAGGCTTACCTGCCCCAAACACGCTTACTGCAAAGCTCAGAAACTCATCGATGTTACTAATGCACCTTTAACTCTCAAGCCTTCAAGATTGAATACTTATCGTTTTCCGGTCGGGCGTAATGATCATTATTCCAGTTTTACACCTGTGGCCCTGTACACACAGGTGGTAGCCAATATGTCTCCATTCTCAATGTCCAGAACTGCTTTATGAACAGCCTTACAAGTAGCTAACATGAGAGTCCCTGAAGTTTGTAGCAGGTTTCTCACTCATCATCACCTTCGACATCATGTCTTGCCACTGCCTCGTCCCCAGGCCACACACCCCCTTTGTTTAGGGGGTGTGGCCTGGTGACGAGGCTAGTCTTACTTGGGTGGTATAAACCCTCCTGGTTGGGCCTAACCTTCAACCACCTCTTCCCTCCCTCCCACTCCTCTCCTGCCCGCCCTCCCTCTCCCTCTCGCTCTTCCTCCCTCCCTCTCCCCTCCCTTCCTTCCTCCCTCCCTTTCTCTTCCTTCCCTCCCTCCTTCCCTCTCCCCTTCCTCCCTTCATCCCTCCCTCCCTCTCCCTCTCTTCCTCCCTCCCCCCCTCCCTCCCTCCCTCTCCCTCTCTTCCTCCCTCCCTCCCTCCCTCCCTCTCCCTCTCTTCCTCCCTCCCTCACCCAGGAGGATGAGGACAGAGATACAGGTGCCTCAAGAGACAGTGACAGTGAAGAGGAAGAAGATGACAGTACAAACAAGGGAACACTGATGCGGGCGCTCTACGACTACGGCGGCTCCCAGGAAGACGACTTGAACTTCAGGGAAGGGGACATGGTCCGAATCATGTACGAGGGGGCGGATGGGTGGGCAGAGGGGTCCATGGGGGACAAATACGGTTATGCACCCATCAGTTACTTTGAGTCAGTGTGACAACAGCAAGATCACTGCATTGTAAGGATATACATGTATGGTCCATTTTAGTGTTGTGTTTCTGTGATGATAATGTTGCCACTGCAAGAAGTTGAGGACTGTGCTAGCCATTCTGAAGACAAATCGTTAACTTGCTGGCTGTACTGGTAGAATGTTTATAGTTTAGTATGTATAGTTGTGGTGGTGAATAAGGGGTGGCATGACTACAATCATGACGTGTAGCAATAATAACATCATTACTGTCTCAAATGTCTAAATCATGGCAGCAGGAAATTTTGAAAACAATCAACTGTCACAATCAGATTGAAGGACTGCTGCCATCAACATGTTAATAATTTTTTTGAACTCGGCTAACATTCAGGCAAATGTTTTTAATAGTACAATGGCCGGTGTAATAGCTTGATCTGTATTTGTATGAGGATCACAGTTCCCACCTATATCCTCTCCCCCACATGAGAACATTTTGGCCTGTAAAACTGTTGTGCAAGAATTTAATTAATCCTTATTAATTACGTCCATGCAGCGCAGGCATGCTGTTGATGAAACTTAATAATTAGGTAATTCATTTGATGCTGACAATAAATTCAAAGACAGTGCAGAGAGAGAGAGAGAGAGAGATTCATAAACCACAAACAAGCAGGGACAAAAACAAGGGCTGTTTGCCTCAATGGCGTACATACTATCACACTCAATAACATTATACCTTATCTCCCAAACTCCATTTATCTACTGTAGTATCTCTTCTTTAGTGTTCTGTACTTCTTTAGCATATACAGTGCCTCGATCTCCTTCAGAACATACTCTCCTCTGTTGATCAGCTGTCGGATCTTTGCTGGGTCGGTCTCTTGGCTGTTCTTGTGGAAGACGTTCTTGGTCCTCTCTCGGAATATTTCATAGCCCTGAGGCCAGTCCCTTCCCATGTAGAGGAACTGGGGGGGGGGGGGGGGGGGGGGGGTGTAGCCATAGATAATAGACATCAGAAAGGGAGTAGCCTCATCCCCAGGCCCCTGGGAACAAGGCTGAATGTATACAGCTGTAGGAATGGGTGGGGCTGTTCTGCTGCTGGAGTGGGTGGGGCTGCTCAGCTACAGGAATGGGTGGGGCTGCTCAGTTACAGGAATGGGTGTGGCTGCTCAGCTACAGGAATGGGTGGATCTGCTCAGCTACAGGAGTGGGTGGGGCTGCTCAGTTACAGGAGTGGCTGGATCTGCTCAGCTACAGGAGTGGGTGGGGCTGCTCAGTTACAGGAGTGGGTGGGGCTGCTCAGCTACAGGAATGGGTGGGGCTGCTCTGCTACAGGAATGGCTGGATCTGCTCAGCTACAGGAGTGGGTGGGGCTGCTTAGCTACAGCAATGCATTGGCAAGGCTGCCAAGTAATGGGTGGGGCTGCTCTGCTGAGCAGTCTCTGTTATTTTGTGTTGCTATGCTAGCACCAATAGTAATCAAATGCGTACATGTAAACTGCATACATAAAAATGTGGGCAAGCAATGGGCCAAAGTTCAGCCAACAGCAGCTCCTTCCTGGGAAGACCAAGTGCAGCTTACAACCAAATGGGTAGCCCTAGCATTTCGAACTTGAAGCTGAATAGATCCACCCCATGTGAAGGATTACTGTCATGGACACTATAATCACAGTGTAGTGATCTATGCCACCAGGAGCCCAGGCTCCTGATGCCACGTATGCATGTAGTTTATGGTAGCCTCGTCCCCAGGGTGTGGCCTGGGTACGAGGCTACACAAATGGCTGATGTGAACTTGACTGATCCTCGCCTGCGCTTGAAGGTCTAGTGCACGAGACTAACCCCCAAAAAACTGGTCTCCTGTGGCCAAAACGTGCCCACCATCCTGACAAGGTTTTCCTGGGTATTCTCAATTCGTGTTGCCAAGAGCGCATAAAAGAAAATAGAAAAATTGTGGCTTGTTACACACGAGATGCTAAATGGAAGTTTGACCAGACTCTCTTCTGTTTGAGGGTCTGGTGCACGAGACTAGTCGGGCATCTATACTGGATCATTATTTTTGAGTGGGGGGGGGTTATAATTTCTGACCCCTGCAACAGTTTGCAAGGGGGGTGATCATTGGAAAGCATATATATACAAAAAAAATTCTATTTAGTTTATCAATGCACGCCGTGGCCAACCTGTTTGAAAAGACGTAAGACTTCTCTTCTAGTCGACATGATTATTGAGTTTAAAATTTCACTTCTAGCTAGTAAACTTACATCTAATTCAGCTCAAAAACGATTTACGGTACGGCCCGGTTTGGGAGTGCAGAGTTCATTAGGTGAGGTCGGTGCAGAGGTCGTGAGTTCAGTGCAGTGATCAGTGCTTTTAGCGAGTGCATTGCAGCTTTATTTTCCAGGATCAACAAGCCATGGCTTTGAGAGCTCGTCTGCAGGTGCTTGTGAGGCCCTCCCGCCTCTGCTACGTTGCCAGGCGTTCCTACAGTGACTTTGATCAGGTAAAACAAATATCTCCATCTTGCGTTGTGTCAGTATGATAGTGTCTGAGCCGTCTTTTAATCTTTACTTTGCTCTCTTTCGTTTCAGAGCTCATCCGGTGCCATTAGGTGAGCGATTGCTACCTTATTTCCAAATAAAGCACTCCTATATTTAGCTCACTGCAAGAAAATTATGGAGGAGGGGGAAAAAGAAAGGGGGGGGGGGGGGTACCTATGGAGGATAGACCATGGAGGGTGGAATGCAACCTTGACATTAATTGAGGGAGTTGCAGAGAGGGCTGATCTGTTTCACGGTTGCATTTAGCTTTGCCTGACCTGTTACGTACTGATCGAGTACAGCCTTCAGTTTGATGATTCATGGGAAAATACCTGGCTGAGTTTTAGATATGAAATATCAACTTTGTTGTCGTATGTAGTAAGTAACAAGGTTGATATTTCATATCTACCAGGTTGTACTCAGCAACAGGTAAGTCCAAGCTAAATGCAACCGTAAATGGATCATCTCAGACGGCTTCCAGTGAAAGTGCTGACTCGGCAATTTCGTAGTGCAATTCCAGTTAGCTGGCAGAGCTCGCCAAAAGAGAAGTATTGTATAAGTACTCTGCTCATGACTATAGTGGCGTAGTAACGTAATGATGTAAGAGAAATATTGTACAAGTATAAATACTTTACTTGCAACTATAGTGGCATAGTAACGTAATGACATAATTTGGCGCACGCGATAAGTGCAGACACACAAACAGACAGACAGACAAAAGTAGTAAAAATAATCTTAGGAACCAGCCGGCTGGTAAAAAGTTGACCTACTATATGTTTAATTCTCCTCCCCTCTGTTCACACTAACATCACACACACACATACATACACACACACACACGAACAGACAAGCTGGTGGGGCATTCGGTAAGAAGGAACAAGCTGTGGAAGACCAGTACTTCAAGAGATTGGTGAGGTCCATTTGGCTATCCTTTCCTGTTACTACGTATTTGGTCGCATTGTTTTAGAGCAGGTAGACTACATGCATGACATCATTATTCTTCTGTCTCCTAGCAACAAGAACAGCTGGAGCATCTCCGTGAGGAGGCGGCCAAGCACCACGAGGATGAGATTGAGCACCACGAGGAGGCCATTCATGATCTGGAGGTGAGAGCTAGCTAGTCCACACAAGGAATAACTGACCTTCTCTCCGGGCCAACATGGACGTTTCATTTTAGCTACTGTGGCCCCTGGTATAGCCTTGTCCCCAGGCCCTCCCAAAACATTACAGGGGAGAGCCTTCTCATGTGAGTGACAGTGGGGGGGGGATCCCAGCCCCCTGTATGAAACCCTGACAATTTCGTTATTGATAGCAGTGACGTTCTCTTACAATAAGCAGAACATCTCCTGTGTTTAACACTTTACAGTTGAGACAGAAAGATTGAGGTGGTTGGATTTGATTTTATCTTTCCTTATAGGCACAAATTAAGCGTCATCAGAAGATGATGGAGCGTCACAAGACCAAACTGGAGAAGCACGTGTCCGAGCTGGATAAGAACAACCAGTAGAGTTTGGCTAGATGGACAGCTGTTATGCCCCATTCTGTGTATTGCTATCCTCTGTAGTTGTAATGCTAGTTGTAATGGGCTGTCGTTAATCAGGTGGTGTAATAGATCTTAAGAAGTGCATCAGAATAGTGACCACCAGTTGCACCTCTCACTCATGCTGCAGTAACACGAACTACTCCTCGTACTAAAATTGCAATTATATCCGCATTGCTCTATGAATTTCGCTTTCGAGCTCTGCTGACCGTAAGTACGCATGTGACCGAAATTACCCCGCTCTACCTTAAGCCCTTGTGGTGGGATCGCTGATGAGCTCATGATAAGTTTATCCTTACATATACACATGCAGTGACTGGATGGAGATGCGGTTTGAACTAAAGTGCTGAACCTCAATAGGAGACACAAATGTGACCAAGGTCCTGATTCCATACATGTCGGTCTCCCTACTTTATTGGCACCACATACTACACAATATTAAATATAACACAAGCTAAGTCTGGGAACAAGGTGGTTGTGTTGACTTTAAAGCTACACTTTGAGGACCAGCTTGGTAAACTCGGCACACCACAGCCATCAGCCTACTTGTACATAGTTCCCAGGTGCATCATGAGACGAGGAGTGATTGATCGGCCAGTAACCCAATCCAAATTCCAACTTCAGAGTGGAAACAGAACAACTTACAGTCACAGGTATAGAGAGTACTTATAGTATATAGAGAGTTCTATAGTCACAGGTATAGAGAGTATATAGAGAGTTCTTGTAATGTACATGTATTTCAGAGCTATATAGCAGTGAACGTGATGCCTAATACCTGCATTTCTCATCGATCACCAGTCGGAGACACTGAATCTACCGATAAGCTTGTCTTGGTCGGCCAGATCTTTCTGCACCTTCTTGCGCATGTAGAAGATGGGACAGTCACGGCTAGAGAGAGTTAGAGAGAGAGAAAGAAACAATACCCTCCCATGATTGACCCCTTCCCTCATACTAATTTACCGAGTTTCCAGTTCAGCCATTTACCTCTCCCTCTGTTGCTAGGCTATGTCACTTATAGTTCACCAATAGACCCTTTACCATTATGATGTAATGGGGGGTAAAAGTGAGCACTAAATGGAGAAAATACATGAAAACACGCGTAAACAAGCATGTTCTTATGTTTTCAAACAAGAAAACTACATCAAAGCACGTGTTCTCATGTATTTTCTCCATTTTGTGGTCACTTTTACCCCCCATTACATCATAATGGTAAAGGGTCTATTGTCAGTAGGCAGGCCTTTTTGTAAGTGAGATGGGAGGAGGAAACTAGGGGAGTGGGCACTTATTAGAGGCGAGAACTTGCTAGTGAACATATGGTGTGCTCCTTTAAGACTCTCTGTTCTTTAGTTATGGCTATATTTGCCCCACCTGGTGCATAGCACGTCTTCGTGTAGGCTGCCTTGGCAACGCTGGCACTGGGTCCAGAGACGAGAGAACTTCTCTTCTAGAGCTGAGAAGTGGGCCACTTCTTTCTGGTAGATCTCTGACTCACGACTCTTGCAGTGCTTGCAGACAGCAACACCTGTGTGTGTGTGTGTGTGTGTGTGTGTGTGTGTGTGTGTGTGTGTGTGTGTGTGCATTGTGTGTGTGTGTGTGCATGTGTGTACATGTATGTGTATGTGCATGTGTGTGTGTGTGTGCACGTGTGTGTGTGAGACAGTATAGTATACGACCCTCTTAGAGGTAGAGTACAGGTCGTACACGTCTTGTCTTGTCTGATACACCAGCACCGTCAGCAAATTCAGGCAAAAGTGGTAGCTACATGTACTATCTATTGTGCCCATTACATGTGATATTGTGTTCTGTCTTGCACCATTCATTCAGGAGAGCCCGGGAACAAGGCTAGGGTAAGGATGTAGCCTTGTCCCCAAACTCTCTGCGCATTACTGGAGCTGTGCTAAAATTGAAACTGCGCACGTGGGCTAGTAAGGATGTACGTGTACCGCTGTAGATTCACTTAATTACCTTCACTGTCCAGCACAGCCCTACAGCCAATACAGGAGCTTTTCTTTTTGGTGAACTTTGACAGCATCCCGAAACCACTCGATGATGTCACCACTGTTTTAGAGAAGGTGTGGCTTCCCTCTGTATGGGTGTGCATATGAGGGGTGTGTGTGTGTACAATAGAACATGTTCTACTGTGGGTGGGTGGGAGCCCGGGAAGGAGGGAGTTGGGGGGGGAGAACTCACTCAATAGCTCTGACTTCACTTTGCTGTCTCCGAGAATGGGTTCAAATATTCTTATCAGTGGCTTGGACAGCTGGTTCTCGAGGTAGTACGAGGTATCGATGGGAATGTTGTGCTCCAGGACGTAGATGGGATCCTGTGGCCAAAACAATGACATCACACCATAATAACACATTACAGGTTTTGGGATGGGTATATAGACCCTTTACCATTATGATGTAATGGGGGGTAAAATTAAGAAAATACACGAGAGCATGTGCTTTGGCGTAGTGTTCTTGTATGAAAACATAAAAACATGCTTGTTTACATGTTTTCCTGTATTTTCTCCATTTAGTGCTTACTTTTACCCACCCCCCCCCCCCCCCCCTCCGCCTCCCCATTACATCATAATGGTAAAGGGTCCATTGATTCCATTCAGATTTCTTTACATGCATGCTCTAGTCATGCATATGGTAATGCACATTCAAGGGGGTGTTAGGAAATGCTATATATAATATACGTATTAGTAAGATGCTGGTAATCATCGAGGGGCGAGCCTGATCGAGCGTGGTGCGTCCACTCAAATGAATGATACACATTCAGGACTAATATTTTACCGATGTACAATGTAAGTCATGTTGGGGGATGTAGGCATGAGGAGATTATGCCCGCATAAATTTGAGCATAATAGGTACAAGATTGCTTGAGGAATTGAAGGGGTCGGGACCATAGTGGACTAATCCAAAATCAAGTTCTAGAAATTGCAGTAAAAAGCATGCATAGTATCCCTATGAACAAATTTAATGACCAAACTTTAGAATTTTTAGCAGCTAAGAAAGCACATTCTAAGAGCCTGCTTATTTTCATCAGAGCTTGCACATGAGTTGTATGCTTGTAAAATATCATAGATATTATAAACCGTATGATTTTATAGTATCTGTGGTCTAGCTATAACTGTGTACATGTATGAATCAGGGCTCACTGTCAGAACCAGAGTGGTCTAACCGAACGTGTTCCCCCAAACTTGAGATAGGAATTAATTTCCTAGGTGGTCACTTTTAGATCAAAGTACTTGTGATCATTCTATGTCTTGCTTATGCGGATGCAAAATTGAGTACAAACTGTTATAATATTTTAGGTCCTTGTTTCTTGTAGTTTTGCGGGCCGGGCAAGGTTTCAGCAGGACCAATCATTTTATATTATGTTCTGCACCAAGTGATGCTGAATACTTCAGACTTACACCAGAGTGCAGGATGATGAGCAGAATTGCCACACCACTGCAGTAGCTTTGTAACTGTGTCATGGGCTTTCAGTGATGTGGGTGACTGGATGATGAATCCACTTTCCACCAGCACAGTCTGTACTGCTCTTGTCAACAGTTCACAGAGATATACATGCATAGTCCATTTGCAGGGCCATGATGCTGTTTAATGTTTACCGGGCTAGCCCCACCCCTGTGAGGTGTTCGGCTAGCCCGTGTAGATAGGTTCATAGTGCTATCTGTAGCTACCTAACCTTTATCCCCGGTGCTTGTAGCCATCCTGACGTGCGCTCATTCTAGGAACAATTCCATCTAACGCACATCACCGACGATCACCGAAATAATCGTTACGGGTTTATAAGACTAAATTTTGCCAACGTCTGACGGGAAGTCAAGGTGGCGCGTTCGGTTACAGCCTGGGGTCAGAACGTGGCCTCCCCAATAATCAGGTCGCGTGTTCGAGGCGCATGCATGCAATCTGATTTTTAGCTTTCTAAGCCTATAGCCAATATGTTGGTAACTTTCCTTCGGGAACTCCGAAACTAAAAGGATGACTGGGTACGTTACAAGGCATCCTGTGATTCCCAGCCATCGCCTATCCAGCGCTCCGGGTGTCTGACACTCCAGGAGGGATGGGAGGCTCCCTAGGCTTTTGTTGTTTTTTTCTTCTCAAGTGTTTTTTTTCTCTCTCCAAATTAATTTTTCCCCTCCACGTTAAGTTGTTCTCTTTATAGAAATACCACAAAAATAATTTTAAAATTTGAATTTGAATTTTAAAACATTTATTGGGGCGAGCCTGAGCGAGCCCCACACTAGCGTGTATGGTGGAACAATTTTATTGTGCGTACGTACGTCTGTACGTCCACCATACTGTATATGCGTTTATGCTCCAAATATCCGACAACAGTTCGCATGTTGAGCTCACGTGTGTATTTAAGTTTACTTGCACTAGTACTTGACTTCGATCGTGCTAGCCTCGATGGCTAACTGACAGCAAGAAAGAAGAGTGGACAGCAGAAGATACTATCACAGCTAGGGTACTTGCTAGGCAATAACGTAGTACCCGGAGACCCCAGATGCGAGGCCCCAGTGGAAGAGAAAGGTCAGGCGCTAATAGGATAGAGAGGGCCAAGAAAAGAGAAGGGTAGCAGGTACCCCGAAAGAGAGAGAGAGGCAAGGCCTCAACGGGAGAGGAACCGTCAGTGAGAGAGAAGGGGAGCTGGCATCCTGGAGGAGAGGGAAGCCAGGCACCAACGGGATAAGGAGCGCCAATGAGAGTGAAGGATAGCAGATACGTATACACAGTCTTAGAAATTAGCTGGCTGCTTAGTGGCCAGCTGGGGGATAAATTTGAAATAGGGGCTAAAGCTCCTGAAATAAATACTGCAGGTACACCAGAGGAGATGAAGGCCAGGCGCCCAACAGGAGAGTGAGTGCCAGTGGAGAGAAGTGTAGCAGGTACCCTGGCCTGGAGGAGAGAGAGCACCAACAAGAGAGAAGAGCAGCACAAACCTCAAGATGAAGACAGGGCATGCAGGATCGGGAGCATCACTGGCAACATACATGTCACAGGATCCATGCACTCTTTAACAATAGATAATGTAAATGGTAATCGCACAAAAATGGAGTAAAAAACATGACCAAACTTCTGAATTTTTAGCAGCTCTAAAGCACATTCTAGGACAGGACATTCCTCCACCAGATCTATGTCATATTCCTGTGACAGCTAGTTATTGAAACTCCCAAGGAACAGAATTGTATTAGTGGGAGACCGAGGAGAAGGTGAAAGTGTGGTGGGCTGGCTCTGACGGCAGGGCAGATGGAATGGATGTGGGATATTCACCTGTGTGTGTATTCCTGTCTCGTGCCCAGCTCTTTCATAATGAATGGCCTGGGTGTGAGGTTTTATTTCTTGGCTGAGAAGTTCGGATACCGGACCTACAACTTAACGCACTACAAGGGCTTATACTGCAAGTGTGCATTTCCTAATGACTTGGCTGTTGGTAGCTACTGAATAATTCAGTAGCCATCAGCCTGTCAGACTTCATCTTCTTAGGCTTAGTAGTGATAGATAGATGTGATATTGCTATACAGAGAAACAACTTAACTTGGAGAAGGAAAAAAAGAAGCCTATAGCTCCTGGTTGGTCAAACAATTCTTCCCAGGCTTAGTACTGGATAAATAGAGGACTATTTGTTAGTTACTAGTAAGATGCTGGTAATCATCGAGGGGCGAGCCTGATCGAGCGTGGTGCGTCCACTCAAATGAATGATATACTAAAATTTTACCCACTGGTAGGTAGCTAGTAGTCTCGGGTACCCAGACGGGTCTGGGTAACCCGAGACTAGATAGCTAGGTTCATAGCGCTATCTGTAGCTACCTAACCTTTATCCCCAGTGCTTGTACTATAGCGGGAACGCTCTAGCCATCCTGATGTGCAGTTGTGCGGAACAATTCCATTTAACGCACATCACCGACAGGTTTAAAAGACTAAAATTTGCCAACATCTGACGGGAAGTCAAGGTGGCGCGTTCGTTTCAGACTGGGGTCGGAACGTGGCCTCCCCATTAATCGGGTCGCGGGTTCGAATGCCGCCCGCGTACATATCTGATTCTTGACTTTCTAAGCCAATATGCCGGTAACTTTCTTCTCCTGAAGAACTCCGAAGCTAAAAGGATGACTGGGTACGTTACAGCAGCGGCTCCTGTAATTCCCAGCCATCGCCTATCCAGCGCTCCGGGTGTCTTGACACTCCAGGAGGGATGGGAGGCTCCCTAGGCTTTTGCTCTTTTTTTTTCTTCTTAAGTTTCTTTTTTTTTCTCTCTCCAAGATTTTTTTCCTCCTTCTTTTCCTCCAAGTTAAGTTGTTCTCTTTATAGAAATACCACAAAAATAATTTAAAAAATTTAATTTGAATTTTATAGCTAACATTTATAACTATTTTTATAGATATGCTATTGGCTGCTAGGCTTTTTTCCCTCCAACTCACATTGTAATTTGTTTCTCTTTATAGAAATACCACAAATAGTCATCTATCTATCAGTACTAAGCCTGGGAAGAGCTGTTTGACCGACCAGGAGCTATAGGCTTCTTTTTTCTTCTCTAAAGTCTGACAGGCTGATGGCTACTGAATTATTCAGTAGCTACTGACAGCCAAGTCATTAGGAAATGCACACTTGCAGTATTAGTGGGTTTGATGAGCTCATGATACGTTTATCCTTACATACACATGCAGTGACTGAATGGAGATGCAGTTTGTATGAATAAAACAATGGGACAAGTTGCATGTCCTGTATCTTAACTTCTCAGCCAAGAAATAAAAACTCACACCCAGGCCATTTAATATGAAAGAGCTGGGCACGAGACAGGAATACACACACAGGTGAATATCCCACATCCATTCCATCTGCCCTGCCGTCAGAGCCAGCCCACCACACTTTCTCCTTCCCCTTGGTCTCTTTCTACCTTTTCCTTGGGAGTTTTCAATAACTAGCTGTCACAGGAATATGACATAAATCTGGTGGAGGTCCTAGAATGTGCTTTAGAGCTGCTAAAAATTCAGAAGTTTGGTCATGTTTTGTACTCCGTTTTTGTGCGACTACCGTTTACATTATTTATGATTAAAGAGTGCATGGATCCTGTGACATGTATGTTGCCAGTGATACTCCCGATCCTGCTGAAGCCTGTATGCCCTGTCTTTGTCTTGAGGTTTGTGCTGCTCTTTGGTGCTCTCTCTCCTCCAGGCCAGGGTACCTGCTACACTTCTCTCCCACTGGCACTCACTCTCCTGTTGGACGTCTGGCCTCCCTCTCCTCCGGGGTAAATGCAGTATTTATTTCAGGAGCTTTAGCCCCTATTTTCGAATTTCTCCCCCAGCCGGCCACTAAGCAGCCAGCTGATTTCTCAAAAAAAATTTGACTGGGTACCTGCTATCCTTCACTCTCGTTGGTGCTCCTTATCCCGTTGGTGCCTGGCTTCCCTCTCCTCCAGGATGCCTGCTCCCCTTTTCTCTCACTGATGGTTCCTCTCCCGTTGAGGCCTTGCCTCTCTCTCTCTTTCGGGGTACCTGCTATCCTTCTCTCTTGTTGGCCCTCTCTATCCCGTTAGTGCCTGACCTTTCTCTTCCACTGGAGCCTCGCATCTGGGGTCTCCGGGTACTACATTGTCGCCAAGCAAGTACCCTAGCTGCGATAGCATCTTCTGTTGTCCTCTCTTCTTCCTGCCTTTGAGGTTAGCATGATCGAAGTCAAGTGCTACGTAAACTTGAATACGCACGTGAGCTCAACATGTGAACTGTTGTTGGCTACTTGGAGAATAAACGCATATGCGGTATGGTGGACGTATGTACGTATGCCAATCATTGTTGTTCAATGTCCTCACCTCAGACTTCATGTAGGCAGCAGTTCCCTTGGGACTGGCGATGATGACATAGGGAACCCGGTCGCCAAGGTTGGGGGCGGAGCCTGCATCTCGCTTACGCATCCTAAAAAATGACACAGTGTGCCAATTAGCATATATATACACATGCATAATACATAGCCTCGTTCCCCCCTCCCGCTATGTCACCTGCGCACACACACACACATACACCTTTCAGCCAACTCCACGTGGGCTAGCCTGGAGCCGACGCTGTACTCCTTACTGCTGGCAGTTCTCGTTAGCTCCTTGGTGATCACAAGCTGTGAGATGTCGATTCGATTGCAGAGCATGTCAGAAATGGTCTGCTTAGCATAGGCTAGAGCCTCTTGAGGGGCCCTGGAATGGGGAATCAAAATTTGGGATTGGGATCGAAGAATGGGAGAATAGAAAGGCAGCAGTGTACTATTCATGAAAAGCTATGTGGATTTCTGGATTAGGGACTATGTACACTGGAATAGAATAGAACTAGATTACATATACTGGAATGGAATGGAACTAGGACTAACCTGTCAATGAGAATCTTGTGCAAGCATGTATTGATGAGGTTGGCAACAAGTGGGCAGTTGTCACGACGAACCTACGGAAGGGAGGGAGGGGAGGGGAGGAGGGAAGGAGGGGAGGGAGGGAGGGAGGAGGGAAGGAGGGGAGGGAAACAGAGAGGGAGGGAGGGAAGGAGGGAGGGAGGAAGGGAGGGAGGGAGGGAGGGAGAGAGAGGGAAAGAGATCATACAAGTTCTTCTGGGTTGGCATTAGATCATCTTACTGTTTCAATGCCCTTGCAGTCCATCTTGTCGTAGGTCTCGGGTCGAGTGAAGAAGAGCCCGGCATAACGCTTCTTGTTGATCAACAGGTACGGGAAATAGACCTAGGAGGAGAAGGGAGGGGGAGGGGGGAGGGGAGGGGGGGGGGAGGGGGGAGGGGGAGAAAGGAGTAGGCCCAAAGGATGACACTCCATATATGGCTAGTTTCTCTACTATACTTCACACTTTACAAAAATGTGCTAGGCTACAAGCATGCATGCACGCCCACATGCAGTACACACACATGCATACACACACACACACACACTCACACACACACTCACACACACACACACACACACCTTCTCAAATTCCAGTTTAATGGGCTGGGGAAACTGTGCAGATATGAATTCTGCAGCCTCCTTTCCCAATTCCATACTCTCCTGCACTGTCCCCACGCCAAACCGGACCATCACTGAGTCTGTGTCACCATAGATTACCTAATGATGTAACATGCACAAATTTATGATGTAATGATAAATTAGGATTGAAGACAAAAAATAAAAAAACTTTACTCATAGCTCCCGTAAGATTTATAGTACCTTTGCATCATGAGAATAGCCATTGGTAATGCAGAAGCGATCCTCCACTATCTGTCGAGATTGTTCGATCATCTGTCGACCAAAAGCTGTCACACTCTAGGTATACATGTGTGTGTGAGTGTGTGTGTGTGTGTGAGAGTGTGTGCGTGTGAGAGTGTGAGTGTGTGTGTGTGTGTATGTGTGCACTGTCATAAAATTCTTTCACTGCTCTGTAAGAATTTTGTGTATATAAAATATGGCTGTATGTTAGCCTCGTTCCCAGTCCCCTGCTTTATTCGGTTGCAAAGTTAATTAATGCACAGTACAGATCTGTATACTGTGCCAAAAGGGTTCATTAAACTAGCAGCATATTTATGGTTTCTTCTGAGTGTATGTACATGGGCCCAGCCATTTGTTTTTGTGGGGACAATGTATCTAGTACAGGAAGTTTATTCAGGTGCATGTGCATGAACTTGCTCAGCAAGCTTAAGTAAAATTAACCTTTGAGACTTGCCATAATATTGGTTAGAGAAGAAAATTAAAGGACCAAAGACCGATTGCTTTAGTCTGAATAGGTAAGTTTACTCACAGACTAGACAAGAGCGTTACTCAGCCTCATACCCAGGCCTTCCTTAACAGGCTATTAGGGAAGGCCAGGATACAGGCTAAAGCAGTTTCCCTAGTAAAACAGGTTAATAGTTAAGGGCAATAGTAGCCTCATTCCCAGGCTCCACTCCCCAGCTTTTCTTGCAACACTGTGCGAGAAAAGCTGGGGAGTGGAGCCTGGGAACGAGGCTAGGCAATAGCTAGTGCAATAATATATAGCAGCAGTAACAGTACTTAATGTATCCCACAGAGATGGATGTGAATGGCAACCTGTGGTGAAACTAGTTACCAAGATGATCAGTCTTTTCAAGAACAGCCGCAAGATGAATCATCTCCCGCTTATCAAGTAAATCTTCGACCCCATCAAGAACAGCCACAAATTAAACTACCAATGTCCAAGTCAGGCTCTCAAAGAGAAGCTCAGAGTTGTGGTGGATATGAGTGCGAGTTTGTTCAGCCTCCCCCTAAGGCATTCCAAACAGACTGCTCCATATGTCTGCAGGTACTTCACACACCCCAGCTCATCAGCTGCTGTGGACACAACTTCTGTCAAGCCTGTATCAGCCGAATCAAATCGGAGAAAAGGAACTGTCCCCTCTGTAAAGCAGCCAAGTTCAGTCTCATGCACAACAAGGGACTGGAGCGATCCTTGAAAGAATTGGAAATTCGATGCACGTACTTTAAAATCGGGTGTCAGTGGACAGGCGAACTTGGGTCACTTGGTTCGCACCTACGACTGAATTCAGCGCCACAAAATCGACTAAAGGGGTGCAAATTCGTCAACGTTGAGTGCAGCCATGGCTGCGGCCAACAATTCCAGCGTCAGTTGCTTGCTAAGCATCTGGAGGTGTGTCCTGAGAGGCCATACAGCTGCACCTACTGTCGCAAGTACGACTCTTCGTTTGACGACGTCACCAACAACCACTGGCCAAAGTGCAAGTGCTACCCTCTCTCCTGCCCCAACCACTGCACACCACATGCCATCGAGCGACAGTACTTTCAAGACCACCTAAATAAAGACTGTCCCCTTGCGATAGTCAACTGTGACTTCCACTATGCTGGTTGTGAGGTGCAGCTCCCTCGCAAAGACATGCCAGCCCACCTAGCCGAGAACATCGCTCACTTATCTCTACTGTCAGACATGAATCTGAAGCTCACTGAGAAACTTCTCCAAAAGGACACAGAAATCGAACAACTAAGCTGCGGGTTGCAAGAGATGACAGTACAGCTCTGTGAGTTGACAGAGGAGCAAAAGCGATTTCGAATGTTTGTGGAACAAGAAATTGTTGAACTCAAAAGGCAAGCTGTCTACAAAGCAAAAGGAGAAGTCCAAGATAAAACGACAGAGATCGCAGCACTGAAGAAAAAAATCGCCTCACTCAGAAAGAGCTTAGAGAAGACTGCCTCCAAAAAAGAACTGACTTCAACACTCAGGCGAGAGATAGATCAGGCAAGCAAAAAGCAGGAAGGCGATATAACACACCTAGCACAAGACATTGCACAACTGAAGAAGAAACAAGAGCAGGACACGAGAGAACTGCGGGAGAAGCAAGCGCACGAGAGACAATTGCAGAAGAAGCTGGAACAAGACGAGATAGAGCACAGGAGACAAGCAAGCAGTCTGCAACGTCTACACACACATGGAACAATTCCAACTGAAGTTGTCATGCCTAATTTCGAATTGCACAGAATCACTGCCGACACCTGGCTAAGCAACCCATTCTACACTCACCCCGGAGGGTACAAGATGCGCCTCAGAGTGGACGCCAACGGCAGCAGTAGTGGCAGAGGTACACACGTCTCACTGTATGCAGTTCTAATGCGGGGAGAGTTCGATCAGCATCTCAAATGGCCACTTCTGTGTGCCATCACCGTTCAAATCCTGAACCAAGTTGAAGATCGGGATCATTACGAACAGATCCTCCTCTTCCGTGTTACGGACCATTCTGCCCCTGCCAGAGTTACAGAAGGAGAAACGTCCAAGCAGGCATGGGGTCGAAATCACTTCATCTCCCACGCTCTCCTCTACAACAGGACCACACCAGCCAAGTACTTAAAAGATGATTGCATTCACTTGAGAGTCGCTAAATTTGAAGTGGAACAATAAAACATGCTTTTGTGTTTGTGGCATAGTATATTTGTCAACAATTTTTATCAGCTTTGCTCATTTCGCCGGGGGGGGCACTCCCACAGACTCTATAGTCACAACTATGACCGCAGTCGACGCCACTCCAAATGGTTCAGTCAGCGGTCAAAGCAGCTCAGAAGCACAAAGAATCGGCGGAATAACAAATCAGGCGGGGTTATGCACAAGGTCAAAGGCCGAAAATCAGCACGGTCAAAGGTTAAATCCTTAAAAAGAGCTCGTCAAGGTCTTGACACGTAGATGTAGTTGTGGCTGTAGAGTCTATGGGAGTGACACCCCCTTGCTTCGCTTGCTCAAGTTACAAGAGCAAGATGTTAGCAACGTTCTAAGGAGTAGGCTGAAGTCACTCGCTCACATCACAGGACAGAGTTATATGATACCGTAGTCTTCCCGTTTAATCACGGTTTCTCTAGAGTCATTAGATGATGTCACATCTATGATACACGCACACATACACACACGCACACGCACACACACATGCACACACACAGACAGAAAAATCTTTTAAGTGTTGATACTGCAAGTACAAAATGTCTTGTGCAGTTTTAAAATAATTGGATAAGTGTATAATGCCATGGTTTGTCAGCACTTCATGTATACACAGCCAGCATTGATAGGGAACAATGTCCACTGGTCATGATAAGACATACAGTGTAAACAGCTCACTGTCTCTCATGGTCACATGTGACTGTCTGCACACGTAATGTGCCCCTTTGTACATGCCTGGCATGTGACTGGCATTCTATAGCTAGTAGCCCAAAACTATGGCTGAAAAAACCATTGCATAATAGCAATAAGTTATGAGTGGATGAGGTCATGAGATGACCTCCGACAAATATCACAAAATGAACTCTATTGATTGGGTAATATTAGCATGTGCACGTTGGCAGAGAAGCAAGAAATTAACCCTTTTCCGCCATAAAGTATAGCTAATGGGAAAAAAGTAGGCACTAAACGGAGGAAAACATGCAAGTTCTTAGGTATTTTTTCCATTTAATGCCTACTTTCCCCCCAATTACGTCATAGCGGAAAGGATTCATTATCTAGACCAACATTCGCATGCTCTTTTATGGTAGAAGCACTCGTTTTGTCAGCTTTTCTGTAGCTTGGTACTATCCAATGTTGTGTTGCCCAGCCATAAGCTTAGCCTTCATGCATCTACAGCTACCAGTTGACTCCATATCATGTGAATTACCTGCCAATAATGCAGATGTCAATATTGCGACTTAGTGCCGGTTTGTGGTGTAGGAAAATACTATTTCAGGATTTGATGACTGACTCAAGTACATAACAAAAACTGTTGCAACTTTGTCAATTGAGATATGGCAAATCAAACAATGTCATGTATTACAGCTTTGTCATACTAGATTAAGACCACAGAAGTTTATTCATACGTGTAGTGCATGGGAGTGAGTGCATACCACTCATACCATGACCACTCCTTAGGAGGCAATTACTCATACGACAGTAAGTACAAACGAGACTTGCCCTATCCGGTTTAACAGTCTATGAAGACAAGATAACGGAGTAACGTCACAAGCAACTGAAGACCAGTGTGCACAAGTGAGTGTGGTCCCACAGACTAGACAAGAAAGCTGTCCTCTAGTATAACAGGCTAGGAATAGGCTATGTATGTAAGTCAGATACTGCTGTGGCATAAAAGACTGAGGATTATAACTGAGGTATATGTGTAGACTAAACTGTGTGCTACACTGGCTATACCATAAAAACAGGTAATAAGCACCAGTGCCTATTTTCTACAATAGGTGCTTAGATTCACGGAGTGCCTACACTTATGGGGTGCTTTTAATTACATTAGGCATTTAGTGGTAACTGCAGTAGCTGCCTTTTATACTACAAGTATGATCATTACACTTATGGGCTTGGCACTAGTAAATTGGCTCTTTACAATGCAATGAATACCTGACAGGAAGTGACTGTGTGCACAATTTTCATGAATTTTGTTTTACTATTGACCTTGTTGTCTGACAAGTTGTTTTTCAGGCAGAGCTACCACCACAATATTCATCGTGCAAAATAAATTTATTGTAGCCTGCCTGATGATTTGACCTCTGAGACCCACCCCCCAATTTATGTAAGGGAGAGAGAGCCAGTGTATGCAGGGAAGCTATTTGATGTGAAGACCAACTGTACTAGTTTGTGAGTGTACTTCAGGATGTTAATTACAAGTAGGACCTTTATCAGAGACTCTTTAATAAGACTGTGAGGCTTTTTTTGACTATACCACCCCTTACTCCCGATTATAGCGTTTTTGTGTAGAAATGGCTATCTCTAGTGAAAATATTGAGAATATGTGTCAAGTTAATGATCATTCACTTGAAGAGCACCCACAAGTTGAAACATCTGTTGCTCACCAACTTGATGATCAACCACCTCAAGAACAACAAGTTCAACTATCAAAGACTGAGTCAGACTCTCAAAAGAGTCTTCACAGGCGTGGTGGATATGAGTGTGAGTTTGTTCAGCAACCTACCGAGTCATTCCAAACAGATTGCTCTATATGTCTACAGGTACTTCGTGAGCCTCATCTCATCAGCTGCTGTGGACACAACTTCTGCCAAACATGCATTGAGCACGTTCCATCATATGGAAAGAGTTGCCCCCTCTGTCAGGCTACTGATTTCACACTCATGCATAACAAGGGACTGGAGCGATCATTAAAAGATCTTGATGTTCAATGTACATACGCTAAGAGTGGGTGCGACTGGGTGGGCAAGCTCGGGAAACTGGACCTACACCTCAATGCAAGCGTGACTCTAGAGTCAGAGAAGCGGCTAGAAGGATGTGGTTTTGTAGAAGTTGAATGTATCTACAGCTGTGGAAAACAACTCCAGCGGCGCCTCATTACCAACCATCAGGGAGAGGAGTGTCCCAAGAGGCCCTACAGCTGCGACTACTGCCGAGAGTATGAATCCATATTTGAAGATGTATCCAACAACCACTGGCCTGAGTGCAAATGTTACCCACTATCTTGCCCCAATAAGTGCACACCATATGCCATTGAACGACAAAATCTTGAGCAGCACGTGGGCAAAGACTGCCCCCTCACAGTAGTCCACTGTGACTTCCACCATGCCGGTTGTGAGGTGCAGCTTCTTCGCCAAGACATGCCAGCCCATCTAGCTGAGAGTTTCACTCACGTAACATTACTGGTAGCCTTAAACCATAGGCTAGCTGAGAAGCTTGACAGAAAGGATCAAGAATTTAGATTGCTTTCAGAACAAAGCAAACAGCAAAGTGAGGCACTTAGACAGGAGATAGAGCAGCTAAAAGAGAAGCAGGAAACCGATATTGCCAAGCTTGAAAAATGGGCAGCTGGTCTACAGAGAGTAACTCCACTTCAGATCTACATGCCAGAATTCATACAGCACAAAGCTGACAGTGGCTTTTGGCTCAGTGAACCATTTTATACTCACCCAGGAGGATACAAAATGTGCGTCAGAGTGCATGCTAACGGCAATGGTGAAGCTCAAAATGCACATGTCTCAGTTTTCGTTTACTTGATGGGCGGTGAATTTGATGAACATCTCAAGTGGCCGCTGCTAGTCAACATCACAATTGAGCTCCTCAACCAACTCGAAAATAGAGGCCACTACAAGAAGATTTTACTCTTTGGTGAAAGAGATCACGAGCATGCCATCAAGCTACTGAAAGGACAAACAGCCGAAGGAGGATGGGGGTTTGAGAAGTTCATCTCTCATGCAGAGCTCTATAGTGATGGTGCCAAGTACTTAAAAGACGGTCGCCTTCACTTCCAAGTAACAAAAATCGAACCAAGAAACTAAATATATACTTTTCCACTTGTATGCAAGCACCATAAATTCTTTCTGCGATGTGTATGCATGTAAATGAGTATATCTATCATATATAGCGCTAGCATTATATTCACTATAACAGTTGACAATGGTTACAGTAAGTAACAATTGCAAAGTACTTGTTCAAGACAGGCAATGCTATAGAGGAGTTTAGAATTGCAGCTGGACTGAGGAGAGATGAAGTCAAGTAGTCGAACTGTCTAAGAACCAACCCTGTAATATTCATAGTCTGTTCTATACTTTGACCTCTGAGACCCCCCCCCAATTTATGTAAGGGAGAGAGAGCCAGTGTATGTAGGGAAGCTATTTGATGTGAAGACCAACTGTACTAGTTTGTGAGTGTAATTTAGGATGTTACAAATACGACCATTAACAGAGACTCATACTTCTTTTTAATAAGACTGTGAGGCTTCTTTTTGACTATACCACCCCCTACTCCTGAATCGTGAGCCTTTTGCTGTGGGGACAGTGTATCTAATACACTCATGTGCATGCATACTACAGTCATTTAACTACTGAGCATGCTCAGCAAGTAAAAACTAACCTTGCCATATTTGGTTATTGAACTCAAGACCAGCTGTACTAGTCCGAACAGGTGATTTTACTCTTAGACAGACAAGACAACTGCAAGTGATTGCTACTTGTTAGGGGCAACAGTACAACAATAGCAGTAGTTACAGTGCTTACTATATCCCAACGAAATAGAGAATGGCAACTCATGGTGAAAATAGTTACCATGTTGTTCCATCTTTTGAAGAACAGCTGCATGTTGTATCATCCCCTGCTCGTCAAGTCAACATTCAATCGCATCAAGAACAGCAACAAACTGAACTATCAAAGTCCAAGTCAGCCTCTCAAACACAACCTGAAAATCGTGGTGGATATGAGTGTGAGTTTGTTCAGCGTCCCCCTAAGGCCTTCCAAACAGACTGCTCCATATGTCTGCAGGTACTTCACACACCGCAGCTCATCAGCTGCTGTGGACACAACTTTTGTGAAGTCTGTATCAATCGTATCAAATTAGAAAAAAGGAATTGTCCCCTCTGTAACGCGGCCAAGTTCAGCCTAATGCACAACAAGGGACTGGAACGATCCTTGAAAGAATTGGAAGTTCGATGCATGTACTCTAAAATCGGGTGTCAGTGGACGGGTAAGCTTGGGTCACTTGACTCACACCTACAATTAGAGGCACAAAATCAACTACAGGGGTGCAATTTCGTCATTCTTGAGTGCGGCCATGGCTGCGGCCAACAATTCCAGCGTCAGTTGCTCACAAACCATCTGGAGGTGTGTCCTAAGAGGCCATACAGCTGCAACTACTGTCAAAAGTATGACTCTACATTTGATGACGTCACCAACAACCACTGGCCAGAGTGCAAGTGCTACCCTCTCTCCTGTCCCAACCACTGCACACCACATGCCATCGAGCGACAGTATTTTCAAGACCACCTAAATAAAGACTGTCCCCTTGCGATAGTCAACTGTGACTTCCACTATGCCGGTTGTGAGGTGAAGCTTCCTCGTAAAGACATGCCAGCCCACCTGGCCGAGAACATCGCTCATTTATCTCTACTGTCAGACATGAATCTGAAGCTCACTGAGAAACTTCTCCAAAAGGACACAGAAATCAAACAATTACGCCATGGGTTGCAAGAAATGACAGTACAGCTCTGTGACTTAACAGAGGAGCAAAAGCAATTTCGAATATTTGTGGAACAAGAAATTGATGAACTCAAAAGGCAAGCTGTCTACAAAGCAAAAGGAGAAGCCCAAGATAAAACGACAGAGATCGCAGCACTGAAGAAAAAAATCAGCTCACTCAAAAAGAGCTTAGAGAAGACTGCCTCCAAAAAAGAACTGACTTCAACACTCAGGCGAGAGATAGATCAGGCAAGCAAAAAGCAGGAAGGCGATATAACACACCTAGCACAAGACATTGCACAACTGAAGAAGAAACAAGAGCAGGACACGAGAGAACTGCGGGAGAAGCAAGCGCATGAGAGACAATTGCAGAGGAAGCAGGAACAAGACGAGATAGAGCACAGGAGACAAGCAAGCAGTCTGCGACATCTACACACACATGGAACAATTCCGACTGAAATTGTCATGCCTAATTTCGAATTGCACAGAATCGCTGCCGACACCTGGCTAAGCAACCCATTCTACACTCACCCCGGAGGGTACAAGATGCGCCTCAGAGTGGACGCCAACGGCAGCAGTAGTGGCAGAGGTACACACGTCTCACTGTATGCAGTTCTAATGCGGGGAGAGTTCGATCAGCATCTCAAATGGCCACTTCTGTGTGCCATCACCGTTCAAATCCTGAACCAAGTTGAAGATCGGGATCATTACGAACAGATCCTCCTCTTCCGCGTTACGGACCATTCTGCTCCTGCCAGAGTTACAGAAGGAGAAACGTCCAAGCAGGCATGGGGTCGAAATCACTTCATCTCCCACGCTCTCCTCTACAACAGGACCACACCAGCCAAGTACTTAAAAGATGATTGCATTCACTTGAGAGTCGCTAAATTTGAAGTGGAATAATAAAACATGCTTTTGTGTTTGTGGCGTAGTCATATTTGTCAAAAATTAATTAACTTCGCCAGGGTAGAGGGGGGGTCACTCCCACAGACTCTATAGTCACAACTATGACCGTAGTCGATGCCACTCAAAATGGTTCAGTCAGTGGTCAAAGCAGCTCAGAAGCACAAAGAATTGGCGGAATAGCAAATCAGGTGGGGTTATGCACAAGGTCAAAGGCCGAAAATCAGCATGGTCAAAGGTCACATCCTTAAAAAGAGTTAGTCAAGGTCTTGACACCCAGATGTAGTTGTGGCTGTAGAGTCTACGGGAGTGACACCCCCTTGCTTCGCTTGCTCAAGTTACAAGAGCAAGATGTTAGTAACGTTCTAAGGAGTAGGCTGAAGTCACTCGCTCACATCACAGGACAGAGTTAGATGATACCATAGTCTTCCTGCTTAATCACGGTTTCTCTGGAGTCATTAGATGATGTCACATCTATGATACACACACATACACACACACACACACACACACACACATGCACACACACAGACAAGTGTTGATACTGCAAGTACAAAATGTCGTGTGCAGTTTTAAAATAATTGGATAAGTGTATAATGCCATGGTTCGCCAACACTTCATGTATACACAGCGAGCATTGATAGGGAACAATGTCCACTGGTCATGATAAGATATACAGTGTAAACAGCTCACTGTCTCTCATGGTCACATGTGACTGTCTCGCACACGATTTGCTGCCTCGTAAATGCCTGGCATGTGACTGGCATTCTATAGCTAGTAGCCCAAAACTATGGCTGAAAAAACTATTGCTCTTAATATAATAGCAATAAGTTATGAGTGGATGAGGTCATGAGATGACCTCCGACAAACATCACAAAATGAACTCTATTGATTGGGTAATATTAACAAAAATTGCATGTGCACGTTGGCAGAGAAGCAAGAAATTAACCCTTTTCCGCTATAATTTAAGCTAATGGGAAAAAAGTAGGCACTAAACGGAGGAAAACATGCAAGTTCTTAGGTATTTTTTCCATTTAGTGCCTACTTTCCCCCCAATTACATCATAGCGGAAAGGATTCATTACCTAGACCAACATTCGCATGCTCTTTTATGGTAGAAGCACTCGTTTTGTCAGCTTTTCTGTAGCTTGGTACTATCCAATGTTGTGTTGCCCAGCCATAAGCTTAGCCTTCATGCATCTACGGCTACCAGTTGACTCCATATCATGTGAATTACCTGCCAATAATGCAGATGTCAATATTGCGACTTATTGCCGGTTTGTGGTGTAGGAAAATACTATTTCAGGATTTGATGACTGACTCAAGTACATAACAAAAACTGTTGCAACTTTGTCAATTGAGATAATTATGGCAAATCAAACAATGTCATATGTCTGAATAATATTTCTAGTAGCTACATTACAGCTTTGTCATACTAGATTAAGACCACAGAAGTTTATTCATACATGTAGTGCAAGGGAGTGAGTGCATACCACTCATACCACGACCACTCCTTAGGAGTTACTCATACCACAGTAAGTACAAACGACACTTGCCCTATCCGGTTTAACAGTCTATGAAGACAAGATAATGGAGTAACGTCACAAGCAACTGAAGACCAGTGTGCACAAGTGAGTATGGTCCCACAGACTAGACAAGAGAACTGTCCTCTAGTATAACAGGCTAGGAATAGGCTATGTATGTAAGTCAGATATTGCTGGGGCATAAAAGCCTGAGGATTATAACTGAGGTATATGTATAGACTAATTTTGGAGCTGTACTACAGAACTAGCTGTACTACTCAACGTGTCCCACAGAACTACTCAACGTGTCCCACAGAACTACTCAACGTGTCCCACAGAACTACTCAACGTGTCCCACGTGTCCCACAGAACTACTCAACCTGTCCCACAGAACTACTCAACGTGTCCCACAGAACTAGCTGTACTACTCAACGTGTCCCACAGAAACCAATCAAATGGCAACCCGTGGTGACTACCCTTTCTACCACCAGCCACCAGTTGAGGTACCGTGGCCCACTGCTCATCGAGGTGACATTCAACTGCCACCTGAACAGCCACGAATTCAACCACAAAGGGCCAAACCAGCCTCGCAAAAGGGGCTCCATGGTCGTGGTGGATACGAGTGTGAGTTTGTTCAGCCACCACCGAAGGCATTCGAAACAGAGTGCTCCATATGTCTACAGGTGCTTCGTGCACCTCACCTCATCAGCTGCTGTGGACACAATTTCTGTCAAACCTGTATCGACCGTGTCACAACCGATGGTAAAAATTGTCCCCTCTGTAACGCGGCCAAGTTCAGCCTAATGCACAACAAGGGATTGGAGCGATCTTTGAAGGAATTAGAAGTTCAATGCACATACTCTAAAGTCGGGTGTCAGTGGACAGGTGATCTTGGGTCACTCGACTCACACCTAAATATGAATTCAGAGTCTGAAAACAAGCTACAGGGGTGTGCCTTTGTCAATCTCGAGTGTAGCCTTGGCTGTGGACTGCTGTTCCAGCGCAATTTACTAGCCAACCATCAGGGAAAGGAGTGTCTTAAGAGACCGTACAGCTGCGACTACTGCCAAGAGTACAAGTCCACATTTCATAATGTGACCAGCAACCACTGGCCAGAGTGCAAATGCTACCCTCTTTCCTGTCCCAACCACTGCACACCACATGCCATCGAGCGGCAAAACCTCAAGCAACACCTGAACAAAGACTGTCCCCTTGCGGTCATCAACTGTGAGTTCCACCATGCTGGTTGCAAAGCACAGCTCCCTCGTAAAGACATGCCAGTCCATATCAAGAAGAATTCCACCACTCATTTATCCCTACTATCACGCTTAAATCTGAAGCTAGCCATGCAACTTTTCAAAAAAGACAAAGAAATTGAAGGATTAAGGCATGAACTGAAAGCAATGTCAATAAAGCTTAATGGACTGACAGAGGACCACAAGCTATGTGTGGAAGAACTGAGAAGTGAAGCTGCCTCCAATGTAGAAATCCTGAGAGCAGAAATACAAGTCGGCAGTGAAGCATTGAGCCAAGAAAATGGTGCATTCAAAATGAGATTAGACAAAAATATGAAACAAATGAATGCAGCACTGAGACAAAAGATAGATTCAGTAAATAAGGCCAAGGACACTGACATAGCAAATCTCAGTGAAGACATAATCACACTGAGGGAGAAACAAGAACAGGACAGGACAGAACTCAAGAGACAAGCGACTGGTCTACGCCATCTACACAAACATGGAGTAGTTCCAGTCGACATTGTGATGCCAGACTTTGCAAGACACAAAGCTGCTTCTGACAAATGGTTTAGTGATCCATTTTACACCCACCCAGGGGGGTACAAGATGTGCTTCTGTGTGTCTGCTAATGGAAGAAATACGGGCAGAGGTACACATGTCTCAGTGTATGCCTACCTGATGCGGGGAGAATTTGATCACCATCTCAAATGGCCACTTGCGTGCACCATCACCATTCAACTATTGAACCAAGTTGAAGATCAGAAACATCATGAAGTAACTCTTGGTTTTGGTGAAGGCGACCACAGAGGTATTCACAGAGTGACAGAAGGCGAAATGGCCACAACAGGATGGGGACAGCCTCTCTTCATTCCCAACACTCTTCTCTACAATCACACTTTATTTTCAAAGTATTTAAAGAATGGCAGCATGCACTTCCGAGTAGCTAAATTTGCACAAAAGATTTAATGCACTGTTGCATATTCGCACTGCACTTCTTTATTATCCCACCAAATAATTGTCTTGCATAGCCAATTAACGGCACAAGTATTGAATTGGTATAGCCGTGAATTGGAACATCATGTGCAGCACTATATTACCACTGTCTAGACTCGTTTTATGGGTTCTGTTCTTTGGAAACAAACTAATTGTGATGTGTATAATAGTGTACTTGGTTTTGACATGTCCCCCTTATTTCAATTTTTCTAGGGGAGAGCCTGGGGATGAGGCTAGGGATAACTTAAGCATCCATAGAAACCAAGCATTCCATAAATATAAGCACCAACATCCCATTTATAGGCACCCACATGAAAATAAGCACTATACATGTATGTACTAAGGCACCCAAACCAGAGTCTACACCACTCTCACATGACAATCACGTGATAGGAAGTAAACACACCTGGGATATCTCAATGCAGGGTAGCTTTCCGACGTTGGCCCCAGTAAAGCCGTAGACAGAGTTGGCACTGAGCTTGAGGGCCAGCTGCCGGCCATCCAGCACCTGAGACGGAGAACAGGAGGGAGATCAGAAGAAAGATCATCATTTACACTGCACAAGTAGCTCTAAACTTTTGCAAGCGTATTTTCGTTTGCCCGAAAACAATAATAAGTATTTCAAGGGGTTATGAAAATGGGGTAAGGCCTAGCTACAGCGACAGGCTCACTATACAAGACTAGCTAACTGTACAGTATACTGAAAAATAATGGCAGTCTCGTGGAATTCACTGTGAAAAGAATTTTTGCCAACCACGATTTTTTTGGTAACCACGAGACTGCCATTATTTTCAGTATCTATATTTCAAGGTCACACTACACAGTTTATATACACGTACTTCCGTAATTATCTTATGAGTATCAAATTCATGAGTAAAAAATTTGTCTCCCACAAAAATAAGTACGTATACAGTATAGCATGCTGCACCACACTAGCCTCGTACCCAGGCCTCCCTCCACGTTTTTTTTCCACGGTTGCAAAAAAAACTGCGAGGGGAGGCCTGGGTACGAGGCTAGCACCACACCACATGCATGTACAGGGACAGTCCATGGAAGTCTAGGACTACCCTCAGCTGTTGAGTAAATAGGGATACACCCCACCATCCCTCTCACTTACCCCACCCCACCCACCATCCCTCTCTCGCTCACCTTCCTTCTAAAAGGGTCCGTCTCACTCTTCAGATCAGCTTTAGCCCTAGAAGGAGGTGGCACGGCACTAGTACTGGAATACTGGAATGTGACTCTTAGACTAGTCTCAGTTCCAGACTTAATAACAGCCTAATAAAGCTCAAGGCATAGCGACCCACTGAGCAAATATCTGGCACTTCCCATAATTATTTCGAATGCACAGACTTCTAAGACATGTAACTCAGCAAAGCTACACACTGTCTAAATGATATATGGGTGGTTTTTATACAGTAGGCATTTCCACACCTATAAAAATCACTATAGTACTGGTACTACCAAGAATCAATGAATTGGTCGATGCAGCAGAAATGACCTCTTGTTGTTGATCAATTAGAGGAAATTGCCCTGAGGCACAGATACCAAGTTGTGCTGCTGTTAATTAACTCACTTCTTCCTGGCTGACAGTAGGCTCTCCAAGACCTCCGGCAGTAGTCCTCTCTTTACAGACTTCTTCACAAAGTAGTTGCCTGAAGGCGTCCGGATGAACTCATCTGGAGTCAGACTGTGTGCATGGAATTGGAACCGGGATTACAGCACCGAGTAGAACCGTGCAACTATAGCAATATATAGATAGATAGACAGATAGAAAGATAGATAGAAAGATAGATAGATAGATAGATAGATAGATAGATAGATAGATAGACAGACAGACAGACAGACAGACAGACAGACAGACAGACAGACAGACAGACAGACAGACAGACAGACAGATAGATAGATAGATAGATAGATAGATAGACAGATAGAAAGATAGATAGATAGATAGATATACAGTTTTGAATTTCTCTAGCTTCTAGCTAGCTGGCTCACAGCTCTCTGTCGGATGGCTTCTGAATGAGGGTGGTGTAGCAGAGGTTGTGGGCCTGCATGATGGAGGGGTAGAGGGAGGAGAAGTCCAGGGTGGCGATCGGGACGTCGTAGTAGCTGTGAGGGTGTGAGGGTGTGAGGGTGTAAGTGTGTGTGTGTGGGGGGTTGTGTGTGTGTGTGTGTAATATAAATGAGGCACTAAATAGGGTTGTGGATCACTTTAACTGTGCTAGTAAGCCCTAATAGCTACTTAATTGTGCTAAGGTATGTAGTGAATACTGTGGAATATGTGTACAATAAAGCATTTCATTTAGATTGTCATGATAATGTTGTAACTAGCTGTCTCAGTTGATATGACTATCATTGTCAAGTTAGAACTAAGACAGTAGTAACATTATCTCAGTATAGTATGGAATGGGAATGAAATCACAACTGTGGTATAAGCAATAGAAGTAAACAGTAGTGGCATTGGAATAGAACCGTTACCAGAATGGAATCAAAATAGGGCTGAATAAGAACATACACTATAGTCCTCACCCCCGGCTGGGTTCGATGACCATGGCTCCGGCATACTCCTCGTTGGCCTCCGACTTGTGTACCGGCATCAGGAGATTGTGCTCCTTAGCCTGGGGTTTGGGGGGGGGGGGGGGGGGGGGGATGGAAGGTTGAGTCAAGAAAAGGGAGAGGAGGGTGTAGTATTGTATCACCATTATGATTGTGTTATGTAATAGGTTAGTTGGATCATGTGAGACTGTTTCCTAGGCACCCGCCGTTTGTCTTTGTTCACTTGTGTATGTAGATATGTGTTTCTCCATTGTGCATCCAGTTCTCGTAGTGTTCAGGCTATTAAGCGTTTCAAGTGTTAGTTATGTAGTTTTTGGTCTCTCGTGTTTGAGCGGTTCACACGATACCACAGAGGGAGGGACGGAGGGATAGAGGGAGGAGGAATAATGGGAGGAGGGGAGAGGGGCTGATGGGAGAAAAGAAAGGTAGCAGTGTTTACTAACTAGTTTTGTTCCCAGGCTTGCCCAACATTCTTTGCATGGTGGAAAAATTAATTTATTCCACTGTGCACAAAATGCCAACAAGCTCAAGAAATTCTCTTCTTCTATATAAAGCAGGGGTTCATATAGGATTTTGAGTTTGAGGGGGGAAACTCCAGAGTTTGGCGTTGACGTGGAGGGCTCACACTCCCACTAGGGGGGTCTGGGGGCATGCCCCCAGAAAGGTTTTGAAAAATAGAAGCTCTGAGATTGATTCTGAGGCATTCTGGAGGTACTTATAGCCATTCTAAAGTATATATCACACGCACAGAACATTCTAGAGTTATGTTGAAATTTGGTTGTGAAAATTCTTGGGGGGGGGGGGGGAAATAGCTTTTGGGGGGGAGGGGGGATATCCCAGGTCTCCCCCCCCCCCCCCCTCCGTGTATGAACCCCTGTAAAGATACAGAAATGAATGTCACTAAATCCCCCTCCATGGCTGGTTGCCTCACCTTCCTGAGCAGCTGTGAGACCACTTTGATCTGCTGGCCGCGGGTGAGGAGGTATCCGAGGGGCACGCCCGTCACCCTCCCCATCTCCATGTAGTTGATGAGGCACATGAGCTTGTCCAGGAGCCTCAGGGGGAGGATGGCGTCCTTCATGCAGTAGACCGCCAGCCGACGACGCGTCTGCTCATTGCCATTCTGTGAAGCAGAGGAGGTAGAGTGAGGATATGGAGCTACCCTCGTTCCCAGGCCACACCCCTCACGAGGAACGAGGCTAATATGGAACTATGTGGGACTCCTCTGAGCAGGGAATTTTACGTTGGGGGGGGAAACAGTGACCCATGCATGCAAATCACTAAGGGGGTCTGGGGGCATGCCCCCCCCCCCCCCCCCTCCGAGAAAAGTTTGAATTTTGACGTTCTGAGGTTGATTCTGGTGCCATTATGGAGTAAAATTTATGGTCCTCAAAACTCTGCTAAGTAGAAGTACCCCTTTGAAGAGAATTTGTAAAGAGAAAATAGATGTATTGAGTTTTAATTAATATCTGTATTAATCCTTTTTTGTTTTTGTAAAATCCTTTTAGTAAACGTGATCCTCACATGACTATGTTGGCAACTACTAATTAATAATTACATATTGACTCCGCCCCTAGCTGGTTAAGCAACAATTATCTGTGTAGCTACTGTAGCAGCTAGCTTAGGCATCCTTCTTGTTGACCTAGGCCTTAAATGTCATCGCTTTCAAGTATCAAATTTTGACGGCAGGCTGCGTCCAGCAAAACTGATCGATGAAGTTAGGTAACTATTAATAATAAAAAATTTCGCGCTGCTACGCATTCGGATATTTTGGTGAAATTGAGTACTAGTTCGGAATGGTTATGCAAATGATACAAGGTGTGGCCTGATGAAGTCCCACCCACCTGCAGCTCGGCAATGATGGAGTGATGCACGTCCTCTTTCTGCTCCTGCAAGAAGTGGAAACTGACAGAGTTGAGAGTGTAGGAGCGCAGCTTGGTGTCCCGCAAGAGAATCTAGGGGGGTTGGAGGGGGAGAGGGGTACGCTAATACGGTTAGTGATCAAGAGCTGAATACTAGCAGCAGTAACCTCATCCCCAGGCTCCCCTCCCACACGCAGAAAAGGAAAGGCACACGTGGGAGGGAAGCCTGGGGACGAGGCTACTGCAGCACACTGGATTGTGTGTGGGCAATCTGTATGGTATCCGTGAAGTTCATTAATGTACTGACGTGTAACCATTACATAAGATGTAACCATTAGATCCCAATACTACTAAATATCGCGATACACAATGTATGTATCATCATAGTAGGTGGGGCTGTGACGCACGAACAGTAAGCAACCTTTGTACTCACGTTGGTGATGTTGAAATTGCAGCTACAGCGCAACTTGGCGACAGCAGGATCATGACCAAAGAAACGCGGGACTGTGACAAGTAAAAAAAATATTCAGCTGAAAATCGATACAGCCATGGCCAGTCGTACCAATGGCGCCAACCCTGCTAAGGTATACCTGAACAAACACAATCATGTACATTAGATGACAACCTCTAAGGCCTACAGTACATAGGCACACAAATTTGAAGACATCTATGACATTCTAGTACATACAACACTTATGAAGTCAACACTTCTAAGAACTCCTGTTTACGACTGGAATGTTACGTACATGTATAGTGTCAGGATTTTCACATTGAGCACAAGAATTTTCTCCAACTGTGGCATCTAGCTGTTCTTAAACCTTAACAGATATCCAAAATTTGAGAGAGTTAAGATGTGATAATGCAGAGCAGGCTACGAATCGTGGCGTACCCAAGGCATTGGGTGCTCTTTCCTGTCCCAGAACTCTGCCATCAATGCCACCATATACTCTATCATCAAACGAAACAGTATGTTCTGTAAGCACATCATTATAGTTATCCAGCAGCTGTATCATAATGTCGCCACGGAACGGCCACTTCAGCTTGTCATCATTCTCTCCTCGCATCAGATTAATATATACTGAGACATGTGTGCCAATCCAATGGCCATTAGGATACACTTGGAGGCACATCTTGTACCCTCCTATGTGGGTGTAGAATGGCTCGCTGTACCACTTAGCATCAATAGACTTGTAACGGCGGTAAAAAAACATGATAACTTGAAGTGGCGCAGTTCTGAATTTAAGTGTAGCAATGTCCCCAAACAACTGATTAGTCTCATTCTTCTGAGTGGTTGCAGAATGCATTTGCATGAGTTCAGAAATTTTCTCTGATAATAGCCCTACACTATGAGTACTTGCTTTCCCAATGATTACTTGACTCAGAAATTGAATTTCATTCTCTCGTTTTGTTTTAAGCGAGTTGAATTCCTCTTTCAGATCTGTAATATTTGATACGAGATTTGATGGTTGCTGAAGACTATAGGCCCCATAACCGCCATAACTGCTAGCACAAAAAAGACTGCTATCCAAAGAAGACACCTCCCATCTTGAGCGTCATCTCTCACCCGGGTAATCCCACCCTGAGACTTTCGCCGCTGCTCGCGTAGTTCTCGTATGCAATGTGTTCTCACATCTTGTGATCTTTTCTCCATTGTGTGTGCGACTGTCTCCTCGAGCTTTGCTATCTGATGATCCTTGCATGCTAATTCTTCGGACACCTTGCAATTGCAGCTTGCTATCTCTTCCTTGAGCTTTGCTATCTGGTCGTCCTTGTGTGCCAATTCCTCTGACAACGTGTTTGTTAGTTCTTCTCTGAGCTCTGAGATCTTTACTTCAAAATTTCTCTCGCTATGTGCAGCTAAGAGGGCCATGTGGGGGGCCATATCCTCAGCTAGATGGGCTGACATATGTTTGCGAGGAAGCAGTGCCTTACAACCAGCATAGTGGAAGTCACAGTTGACTACTGTGAGGGGGCAGTCTTTGCTCACATGATGCTCGAGGTTCTGATGCTCAGGATACACCCCACACTCATTTAGGCAGGGTACTGGGTAAGACCCACACACTGGCCAGTGTTTGGTTGTCACATCTTCAAAATCAGCTCCATAGTTACCACAGTAGTCACAGCTGAAGGGTCGTCGGATGCACTCTTCAATTTGGTGGGCGGTGACATAGCGACGCTGGAACAGGTCACAGCAGTGGTGGCACTCAACCTCTGTGAACTGACAACCAACGAGCTGCTCATGTAGCTTGGGGCTCACATTCAAGTGCTTGTCTAGCTCCCCCAACTCACCCGTCCACTGGCAGCCCTCTTTCTTATGCGAACAACGGACACAGAATGCATAAAGCACTTGCTTGAGGCGCTTGTCTGCAAAAAAGCTGAATTTTTGCTCATTACAAGTTGGACACTGATTCTTCAGGAGCTCAACTCGTTCAATACACGATCTACAGAAGCTTTTGCCACAGCAGGTCACCTGATGGGGCTCACGAAGCACCAGTAGACAGATGGGACAGTAGGCATCAGTTTCTTGAGGACATTCAACAAACTCACAGTCAAATCCAACAGTCAACAGTTTACAGTCAGGGAGCTCAGCTCGATGCTCCTCAAGCTCCCCTTTGTGGGCACCATCAGCTTGCTGGGCAGCCATTCACAAGCAAATAAATCAAATCAGCAGACAAGGAACATAGCAACAATGATTTTGCACAAGACGATCCAGATGTGTAAGTCTCATACAATGATGACAAGCACATGATGGTTATTTATACAGCCACTATTGATCACAATGGACAGCACGACCTCTAAGGTACACTGAGTAATTTGCAGAAGGGTCACTACTTTGAGGCATAATACAACAGGCCAAAAACAAAGCAAAACAAAACAAAACAGAGTTCACCACACTTCCGTAGAGTACAGGTCCTCTCTTGAAATACTTGTACAGCGCCATGATAATAGTACCGCTTCAGACGTACGTGTATCGTAGATAATATATACGCGCGTGGGTGGTATGCATTACGTCAGGTTTTATTATTGGCGAGAATTTAATTTGCCGATTTTTTTACGATTCGCCAAACCGCCAAATTAAAGTCCTCGCCAAATTTTCCCACTATACGGTATGAGCCCCACCCTTAACGGAAGTTCAGAGATACCACACTTTGAATGCAGTAAGGTGATCAAAATACGCGACAAAATATTGCGTATTTTCTACTCGGGACTACCAAAATTATTACAGCTAAACAGTGGTTTGTTCTGGGCCATGAACTGGTAACTGAGTTAATTCCCAGGTGAGTACCTGGGAACGAGACTCTTACTTTGGTTCTCTCATGAATGCACCACACAAGAGAAGGCACATTCTACACATGAATAGAACGTTTTGACCACGAGTTTATCATTATTGTCCATGTTCATGCCTTATCATATCACTCATTCTGTTATGATAGGTTAATGTATTCATATACTGTGACATGCAATTAGGCCTTGGCATATAATGCTCAATTTTAAAAAAATAATGCTTTGCAGCACTGCTCGTTAAATTAGCCAATTATGCTCAGAGTTTAAAAGATAATGCTCAGATAATGCTCAGTCAAATGAATGGATTGGCATGACACAATACAAATGACATGTCAGTAATAACGTCAAAAAAAGCATGAGAACGGCAAAAAACAGCGAGAGCATTGCGAATTTACGTTCTGTTGTTATACTGCAGCATTCGTAGGAGTCGGACTCGAAGTCTGACTAGCACTGGGTCTGTCACTAATAGGTTCACTCTCAGTGTCACAGTCACTCTCTTCAGCAGCGTGCGGGATACCCACATTGTGTGTAACACGTGATCAAAAATGATGTAATTCTCAAAAATTGCTTGATTATGCTCGCATTATGCTCGATGCTCACAACTATGCATAATGCTCGTTTTAATGCTCGCCTTATATGCCAAGGCCTACATGCAATGGACCTTTTTCCATTATGATGCAATGGGAGTAAAAGGGAGCACTAAATGGAGAAAATACACAATAACGTGTAAACAAGCATGTTCTTATGTTTTCATACAAGAAAACTACAAAGCACATTCTCGTGTATTTTTTCCAATTAGTGCTCACTTCCCCCCCCATTACATCATAATGGTAAAGGGTCTATACTACAGCAATGAGCACACACACACACACACCTGTAGCAGGTCAAACTGGATCCTCCCCTCGATGCTGATGACCTTGTTGACCCTCTTGCCGTAGGCCTTGGACTCAAAGGTGCTCTCCTTCATGGTCGTCATGGAGCCGCACACCCGACCCAGGTAGGGTAATTTGCTGACCTAAGGAGGAGGGGAGAGACAGAGTCATTCACAAGCACAAGATACAAGAAATTTGTTACTGCATACATTCACTTTGCAGCAAGCAGCCATATTTGCTTATCTGTCCAAAGCATGCATACTACAAAACCCTTTGGAAGTAAGAAGCCCATGCTACTGAAACTACAGATAAACGTTTAGCTCTCTGGACCGCAGTTCCAGACATCGAGATTAAAAAATTTATCGTTCTCAGTTCAGCCATAAAGGTCGGTATCCGGTTTTTATAACTTTGGCCCTGTATGCGTAGGAGGTAGGCGATAGGTCTCACTATTGTGGTTCACCATGACTACCGGAAGAAGTGGGTGGGGTCAATACATGTACCTCCGGTTGGGCCTAACCCTAACATTGGTGCCTACATAGGAACGACAGGTTGACTGTAGGGGGTTACACAAATTACCTTGAGTGCTTTGGCTCGGTTGAGCAGGTATGGGAGGTCAAAGTTCACAATGTTGTAGCCCGTGATGATGTCAGGATCCACCTCCTGCACGAAGTCACTCCAGCTCTGTGAGTGTGTGTGTGTGTGTGTGTGTGCGTGTGAGTGTGTGTGAGGGATTTGTGTATAACTTATGGGGTATACATGTGTATACATACAGCAGTGTTTCCCCCAAAGGGGGGTACCAGGGTGCTCCCCCCCCCCCCCCTTTCCTAACTTAATTTCCTTTGATGTGGTCATTGGAATGTTTAATTTGCTTTGATCTCATGGAAAAGTTGTATCTCCCCCCCTTTCTTTTTGTACTTGGGGGAAACACTGATACAGATATATGTATATTCTGATGCTTGTACAAAGAGTCCAAATTTTTAAGCCAACTTTTTTTAAAGGTTCTGGTCGAGTGTGTTGTGGACCATGATGACCATGAGGCTAATCTGCCCTTGTATATCTCTCAACGCACACACACACACGTCACCCCACACAAACATACACACACACACACACACACACACACACACAGACACACAGACCTGTAGTAAGTCGGCCTCCTTCTCAAACGAAATCACCTCACTACCCACAATGGAAGCACAGCTGCCGAGAGTGAACACGTTGCGGACAAACGGATCTGTCTTCCCCTGCAGAACCACCATGTTGGCTATCTGGATCACAGGGTCTTTCTCTGCCTCGGGGAAAATCCCCTTACGACCGGCGCACTCGATATCGAAACTCAAAATCCTCAAAGGAGCAATATTCTGCCACTCCCCCTCTGCAGGGTGACTGACGAAATCTTCCCACGAGATGTCAAATTCGATTTGCGATTTCGATACCGGACCGCTACCACTTGCGCTTCCGATCATGGTGTACCCGCTCCTGGGGCAGCTGTTCAGTCCACTTGTGGTCGACTTTCTGAGGAAGTATTTCCCCGGGGGACATTCAATCCAATTACAGCCCACCACGCCCGTGTCCACCATAAACCGTACTTCGAAATCAACGTTGCTCTCGAACGACTGGTAGATCACGGGTCCAAAGGGCGGGAGGTTGATGGAGTTGATCACTCGTCGAGCTGGGGCGATGAGTTTGGGAGAGGACATGGTGATCTTCACGAAGGGAAACATCTTGTTAAAGTAGAAACCATACATGGAACACTTTTGGCAGATTTCGACGGCAAGTACTGCCTGCTTGACTCCGTCTCTGTTTGATCGCATATCGTCCATAACCGCCTTGTTCAGCTCGTCTCGCATCAGCGAGCAATGCTCATCACAAAAGCTTTCGGAAGGGGCCGGGACGTAGAAATACGGCAGAAATCCATGGATGTGGGCGCAAACACTGTTCCCTTCCATAGTGACACCAAACATGCGCAAAATGGGAACTGGACCGCTCTGTGCACCTGGCATGCCTGGAATCGGGTTTCCCATGTAGTGGTCGATTTCAATCTGCTGGAAAACGACAGAATCAGTCCTCGAATCTATATCAGGCGGAGGGGGTCGCTTCCATTTTTCCCTCTGCGACCCCTGAGACTGGGACAGCTGAGAATTTGGTTCCGACCCCCCAGCCCCACCATCGCCTCCATCTTCTTGTTCCATGTATTCCAGGAAGGCTACTTCGTCTTCGAAGCTGGTCGCAAAAGAAAAGGAGTCATCATCAGTCCGTAGCCTCTTCCCCGACGGCCCCGCACCATCACTGCCGCCATCTTGACTGGAGTTAGGTCGCTTGGAAGTGGCCATGTCAAACTCTTCCCGGTGAGGACAGTCTCCCTCAAACCTGGGCAATGGAGAGAGAATAATGCCTCTGATACTTGGTTGTCAATTTTTTTTGGATGAGTAGCAATCCAATATCACGTACGAGTCTGTGCAGTATCTGGTTGAGTTCAAAGGGCAAGGCCACATGGAAGACAAGTCTAATATCCAGTGATATGGACGGCTACCCACCTAGTGAGGAATTCATCGTACACATGTACACCACCCATGATCCTAAACTAAAGCTAATAAAACAAGTCATCCAACTACCCAGCCTTACAGCAAGTGGTGTCTACAGTGGTGGCTGAGAGGAATTATTTACTTCAACCAGACAACCAGCTTTGAGTCCAGCAACTCCCTCATGCTGGGCTCAAAGCTGCTTTGAGTCCAGCAACTCCCTCTTGTTGGGCTCAAAGCTGCTTTGAGTCCAGCAACTCCCTCTTGTTGGGCTCAAAGCTGCTTTGAGTCCAGCAACTCCCTCTTGTTGGGCTCAAAGCTGCTGTGAGTCCAGCAACTCCCTCTTGTTGGGCTCAAAGCTGCTTTGAGTCCAGCAACTCCCTCTTGTTGGGCTCAAAGCTGCTTTGAGTCCAGCAACTCCCTCTTGTTGGGCTCAAAGCTGCTTTGAGTCCAGCAACTCCCTCTTGTTGGGCTCAAAGCTGCTTTGAGTCCAGCAACTCCCTCATGTTGGGCTCAAAGCTGCTTTGAGTCCAGCAACTCCCTCTTGTTGGGCTCAAAGCTGCTTTGAGTCCAGCAACTCCCTCTTGTTGGGCTCAAAGCTGCTTTGAGTCCAGCAACTCCCTCATGCTGGGCTCAAAGCAGCTTTGAGTCCAGCAACTCCCTCATGCTGGGCTCAAAGCTGCTTTGAATCCAGCAACTCCCTCATGCTGGGCTCAAAGCTGCTTTGAGTCCAGCAACTCCCTCTTGTTGGGCTCAAAGCTGCTTTGAGTCCAGCAACTCCCTCTTGCTGGGCTCAAAGCTGGAAGATGTGATAAACTCACCTTTTTAAAGGGCAAAAGAGTGGGCACTCCTGCTCTACTGTTTGCTGGCTGTGTCTGGCCGTGCGACTCTAAATTACGCGCCACTTTACCGCCATGAACACCGCAGTTCGGAATGGAATCTGGGAACGGGGCGATTGAACGTACGACCGCGAAATTTAATACTAGCGCGCTACGACACGGATCCGTAAATTTTAAATTCCGTGGACGTATGTGCGCGCGCACATAAGGTTTTGCAAAAAATTTAGTTCCGCGAAATTAAGTACGTGTGCTCTACTGTACACCGACCTTCAATGCAACAAACCTCAACCAAAGACCGCAACCAACACACCATCACAATCTGTTGCAACTGGAGGTAGGATTCAGACTTGGGTGATAGAGCTGCAGGCATGTCATCTTGTCTTCTCCGCACGTCTTTAATAATTTCTGGCGCCTGGAGTCATTAGGTAGTGGGCTGGTAGAAAGAAAGCAAGTCGGTGTTTCGGCACCGAGTAGCCGAATCTAAAAGTGAGAGAAAGGTAAATTTAGATGCAGCTGTCTCAGTAAAAATACCAGGTGTTTCAAACACTCACCGCAGCCTGCAGGCTAGCTAGCCATATCGGAACACGGTGCGGTAATTGCAGATAGACGGTGTGAACTTGCGGCCTCCGGCGTATAGTTGAAGCAAGACAGAGCGTCGTTAGGTAGAGCGGTAGCTACCAAAGTAGGCTATAGCTAGCCTGGATCTCTTGAAGATAATTTTTTGCAGCATACTCGCTAGAACAAGAGTACTTCGGCCGAGTTGACTCTTTTATATTCCATGTGGCGAAACTTCCCGCGCATTTTTCAAGCGCGCGCACGTGCGTAGACTTCATGTCGCCTACTCCCGAGATCCCGATCCCCGAACTTGGAACGAGACTACATGTCGCCCTGCCTGTCTCACGCCCTGCCCACGCGTACATGTAGTACCTTGGCTCCTCCCCCTCACCCAGCCCGAGTATGGCGACGCCTGAGAATGACGGGATACAGCAGCAAGATGAATGGGAGAGTCTCATAGCAACCACTGATGTGGACAAATTGGAGGGCTCCAAATCAGGATCAGGTACATGTGTATACATGCATGTTGTTAAATTTGGTGTATGCTTCAACATTCATGATCAGCTGCTACGATATGATAGTGTTTACACTGATACACAGGAAGTGGGCATTAACTAGAGAGCTGGGCATTAAGGGGGGCATCTCCAAACATCATAGTGGCTGGTGTTAAATTTTACTCCCCCACCCCACCCCACCCCCCCCTCCCCCTTAATAACGTCACGCCCAAGGGTGTGTTGCAATCATATTATTGTACCTTTCCCTACGGCCTACAAGGATGCCAAACAGGGTAATTTGTACATTTCTAGCGATGCTAGCATGGTATTTCTGATGATAATATCACGGTCTGTACCCCCTCCTCCCATTAATGTCGCGGTGATGTTATCTTCAGTGAAACAGTTTGGAGCCCCCCCCCCCAACTAGCCTTGTACCTAGTCTCATTCAAGGAACAATCTAGTCTCGTACCCAGACCACATGGTACACAACAAGTGATCTGGGAACACTATTAGTCTTGCATTTCAAGTTTGTTCTGCCATTAATGAGACGCAACCTTCCATAAGCAGCTGTCCAAGATGGTGGCTGCGATATGGCCATGCACAGAAAATGATGCAGAAATAATACTCCAATATGGAGCGATGTGTACAGAAAATGATCTGAAAATCATGCAGAAATGATGGAACTATAATGGGTCTATCATATCTTGTCCCTTTCCAGACACAGAGCCATGTGGAGACTCCTCCGACCCTGACATGGGTGACTGCATGGACACCGAACCACCCAGTCAAACCACTCAGACAGATCAGACCACAGTGGGAGATGGGACTGGTCAGACAGGTTTGACCACAGCAGGAGGGACTGGTCAGACTGCAGTAGAAGGTGGAGCTGGTCAAACCGGAAGGTTACCGTGGTGATAATGACTCCTCTAGTGAAGATGAAGAGGCATGGGGAAGGTCATGGAGAGATAAGGTAGTGAACATATGAACATGAGAGTGGAAGCTTTCCTTACTCAGTCAGTCAACGCCGAGGCATGCCCAATCTTCTTTCAGCATATGTGTGACACAATATTCAAGGCAGTTCTCAAATCATCTTTCCCCATTGAGCAGAGCATGCCCACAACCCAGGAACCAAGTCTAAGTTATGAAGAAAAGAATGCACTTCGATATTCAGCAGGTTTCATCCCACTATCTCTTCCATGAACTTATGGCTCACAATTTGTGGGTTTTCATATGTGTGTGCCTGGATGGAACAACACAAAAAAAAAAAGAAGAACATTAAAAAATCGAAGGGCGTCCGTAAAAAGCTTTGTGCTTCATCCTCAGGACTAGAATCGTAATTATGCAGCATCTGTGCTCATGCTCATGCTCGTCTCGGATTTAAGACCAGAATCACATTGCAACATATATCATGCATACTTGTAACACTCAAGCCTCATCCTCTCGATCAAGACTGATTTATTATATGCTTGTTGAAATTTTATCATCTCAGAATTAGAACTAGAATCATAGCTACGACTCATAGTAAGTCACATCCTGTGTTTTCTTGCGCATTTGTTATTGAAGGAGGATGAGAAACAAGAAATTAATTCACTGTGGCCTTAGATTGCAAAGTCATCAATAAAATACATGTATGCACAAACATGAAAAAATATAACAAACTATAGCTATACAGCAATTGCGATCGCACATAAGTGTATAATCAAATCATCCAATTTGGGTGCTGTGAGAATAATACTAATGTTTACAAAGCAACAACACATACTTTAGTTTCATCAGCTAATGGTTTCAGATACTCTTAACAACAATTTTTGGTACTCGAAACTTGAAGCAGTTATCTTTGAGGTATTCTTTGTCTTCAGTGTTTAGTTCAGTGTGAGCTATGAATTTGTGATAGCCCCAGCCATTGGTGTGCATCTCCTGCCCCACCACCCTGACAGCATTGGCACGTTGACCTACACTATCATCAAAGGTAATAGTCTTCTCCCAATGTCCCTCATTCTTCCTCTGATTCAGTAGCTGTATCGTGATGTATCCACGAAAGGGCCACTTCAGTTGGTCATCGTACTTTGACTGCATTAGGTAAACAAATACAGAGACATGTGTGCCTGCACCTTTACCATCACCATTGGCATCCACTCTGAGGCACATCTTGTATCCTCCTGGGTGGGTGTAAAATGGCTCACTAAACCACTCCTCAGAGTCTTTCTTACGCCTCTCAAAGTCAGTCATGATGATGTCAAGTGGAACAACAGCAACAGAATCTATCTCTATTTGAATATGTTCAACTCGAAAACGAAGACTGCCATTTTTCAGATACTGAGAGTGAGTATTATACATGTAGCTCAGGTCACGGTGGGGGATGAAGAAGTTATTACCTACTCCATTAGCAGCTCTATCTGTTTCAACAACTCTGTTGCCTTTTTGTGCAACATTTTATGGTGCCCCTCATCTTTAAATTGATTTAACAGATAGACAGTGGTATTTCCTTGAAGTGGCCAGACAAGCTCATCATCATACTCTCCACGCATCAGATGGATGAACACTGAGATGGCTTTGCCATTAGCATCTCCCTGACCATTAGCATGCACAGCAAGGCACAGTTTGTATCCACGTTGGTGAGTGTAGAATGGTTTACTGTACCAAATATCACCAGCAGCTTTGTGCTTTACAAATTCTGGCATGATGATCTCAAATGGAGTAACTTGAATGTCACGTTCAGCAAGTATGGTACTGAACTGCACTTGTCTCTGTATAGTATCTTCCAGATTTGACGCTATTTCTTCTTGTGTTTTCTTTACAAAGTCAACTTCCTGTTTCAAATGATTTATTCCTTGTATCAAATTTGTACTCCAATCTTCCATTTCTCGAAATAAGATCCAACCACTGGGAATAATGATTGCCGCCATAACCACCAGCAAAATGACTATAATCCCCAAACAATTCCTTCCACCTTCTCTTATTTCGTTTTGCATTTTTGCCATTTCAAGACAGTGCTGTCTTACCATCCTGTCCTCAGTCTCTTGCAGCTTACGTGTAAAATACACCCCAAACGCTAGGTAATTTGTCTGCGCTACTTCCTCCTTGAGTTCTGCAATCTGTTCATCCTTTTCTTTCATTTTTCTTTGGCTATGTGTTGCTACAAGGGTAATGTGGTTGGCCGTATCTTCAGCTAGGTGGACTGACATATCCTTGCGAGAGAGCTGCACCTTACATCCAGCATAGCAGTAGTCACAGTTGACTTCTGTCAGAGAGCAATCGTTGTGAACATGATACTCAAGGTTTTGACGCTCAGGACTCACTCCACACTCGTTTGGGCAGAGCACTGGGTAAGATCCACACACTGGCCAATGTTTGGTCGTTACATCTTCAAAGTCAGCTTCATACTTACCACAGTAGTCACAACTGAAGGGTCGTCGGATGCACTCTTCAATTTGGTGGGTGCTGACGTAGCGACGCTGAAACAGGTCACAGCAGTGCTGGCACTCAACCTCAGTAAACTGACAACCAACAAGCTGTTTGTGTAGCTTGGGGCTCACATTCAAGTGCTTATCTAGTTTTCTCAACTCACCCGTCCATCGGCAGCCCTCTTTCTTGTGAGAACAACGGACACGGAATGCATAGAGAATTTGTTTGAGGCCCTTGTTTGGAAAAACACTGTGATTTTCATTGTTACAAGTTGGACATGGCTTCTTCAGGAGCTCAACTCGTTCAATACACGATCTACAGTAGCTTTTGCCACAGCAGGTCACCTGATGGGGCTCACGAAGCACCAATAGGCAGATGGGGCAATGGGCGTCAATTTCTCGAGGACGTTCAACAAACTCACAGTCAAATCCGACATGCGTTTCAGCTTGCTGCTGTTCAAACCCTCCCGGTCTGTGGGCTCCGTCAGCTTGTGGAATACCTGTAGCCATTTTACGTATTCGCGTTCCATGCTATCGCGTTCACGTTCCACGCTCAACTTTCGACGCTAGCACATATTAATCTCGTGACCAGACCTGATCTGGTCACCAGCGCACGATCTTACAGCGGCAAAGTTGAAATAGTGTGTGTACAAATTCTTTGTGAACAATGTGAATTAAAGTGAGCAAGATGAATATAAATACACTCTCAATGTTTGTTATCATAGCTGCAGCTGACTAGCTAGCTAGCTATCACATATTAAACGAGACGGCAACAATGACAGACATTAGTCTTGATCTATAGCACCTACTGCAATTATATACTAGTGAACACACTGTGCCATAAATGGATACACTATTAGACCTAAATGGTTACATGCCACGGATTGTTTACATGCATAACAGTTACAGTTACTGAAAACTACAAACTCCGTAGCCAAGCCAGACAGCCTATAGCTGCATCATCTCAAGTACAAGCTGCAATCTGAGTCAATTTCCAATTTTGTTATACAAAAGTGAAGACAACCATCCATTAAATACTTTGAATAATTGCTATACAACTCGGCATGAGAAATGAAGAACCAATCCCTCCTCACTGACATCTTCGTTTTGGATCAGTTACTCTACTATTCTTGCTACCTGAGATAAGAGTCTTTGTATAGTGATCTTTGTTTTCTAACTGATTCAACAACACAATGGTGACATTGGTGTCAGGTGCCCATTTCAGATCACTAACAATTTCTTCCTGTAGTACGAGCTCGAGGTAAAGAAATATCGAGACATGTAATCCCTTCACACCGATACATTTTTTGCCGGCACAAAAGGCTCCATTTGCATAAACTCCAAGGACCATTTTAAATCTTTCGTGGTGGGTATAGAACGGTTGACCAAGCCACATAGCTTTACTACTTCTGTGTCCATCAAAGTCGGCCATGGTTATTTTGACGGGAATTGCACCTATGTTGTTCGATTCTAACTCCACTTTGGTCACACGAAAACGAAGAGAATTATGCTTAAGGTATTCACGATCATACGTGGCAGAAATATTACTAAGCTCACGCTGGGAGATATATTGTCTGTGGCCCCATCTATCGGCTTTCTCTTTATACATCACTCTCCCAGCAAAATTCTCGGTAGTATTGTTTACGAAATTGATGACCATCTCGTGATGCTCCTTGTCTTCCAGTTGGTTCAACAGTTTGATGGTGATACCACCTCGAAATGGCCACTTGAGGTAGCTATCGAATTCTCCTCGCATTAGTTGGATCCAAATAGAGACGTACGTACCATTAACACCGTTAGCTTCCACACTGAGGCACATCTTATATCCTCGTGGGTGGGTGTAAAATGGCTGACTGGACCAGATATCGCCACTGGTGTTGTGCCTCTGAAAATCTGGAATGGTGATTTGAATGGGGACTATAGCACCATGATCTTTCAGTTTAACTTTGGCCACCTGAAAATGAATCGAGTTGTGTTTCAGATACTGACTGTGCCTCGTGTAGTTAAAGTCTAATTCCTCTTGGCGGATGAATGTTTCGATCTTCATTGCTGCAGTAGCTCTTTCACCAGAGGTCACCCTACATCCAAGTTTACTCTCAGTGAAATGAATTGTTTTCTCGTTGTGCTCCTTGTCCCCCATTTGATTAATCAACCGTACGACAATGTCGCCTCGGAACGGCCAGTCAAGGTAGTTATCAAATTCACCTCGCATCAGATAAACACCCACCGCAATATGTGTACCAACACTATCGCCACGACCATTAGCGAACACAGAGAGACACAGTCTATACCCTCCTGGGTGTGTATAGAAGGGCTCACTGAACCACTCTTGCTCATCGTGCTTGTGCGCTGCAAATTCTGTCAGGGTGATGTGAATGGGAATGACTTGTCGCAGAGCTAAACCTTGCTCCAGATTCGCTATATGTTTGTTCAAAGCAGCATCCTTTGATGCAGAGGCAACTTTCAGACTGTACACTGAAATATTGAGGTACACGGCCACCAAAAGCGTTACTATCATAGTAGCTAACCAACACAATAACAAAATTGACAGCTGTTTCCGCTGCTCTGCTAGCTTTACTCGGCTCTTCTGGCTTTGTTTTTCCAGTACCTGTACTTTCCTTTGGAGCTCTACCACCTCTTTAGTTTTCTCATCCATTGCTAACGAATTTTGTGTCGATACTTTTGTGATTTCTGAAAGTCCTGCTCGGACTTCCTCAAGCTCTCCTTTGAGAATTTCGTCTTCTTGCCTTAGCTCCTCTCCCGCTCGTACTCTATGGTCATCTTTCTGCTCAACAAACCTGGCCAGAAGAGAGGTATGCGATACTGCATTTTCTGCGTGGTGGGCCGGCATGTCTTTGCGAGGAAGCTTCACTGCACAACCAGCGTAGTAAAAATTGCAGTTAACGACTGCAAGGGGGCAATCTTCGCTCAAGTGTTGATTGAAGCGTTGACGCTCGGGACACTTTCCGCACTGGTTTGGGCAGGGCACCGGATGGTAATTACATACTTCCCAATGGTTGGTAACCACGTCTTCGTATGAAGATTCATAGTTGCAGCAGTGGGTGCAAGTAAAGGGTCGCTGAAGGCATTCGGCAATTTGATGGGTACTGATGCATTGGCGCTGAAAACGCTCAGAACAATATAAGCACTTGATTTCAGCAAACTGACAACTGGTAAGCTGCTGCTGTGGATCTTGCTTTGGATTCTCATTCAAGTGTTTTTTTAGCTCTCCCAACTCACCAGTCCACGGACAGCCTTCTTTCGTATGAGGGCAGCGGACTGGAAATGCACACAGTGAACGTTTCAGTCCCTTGTTTGGAAACACGGAATATTCAGTAGCATTGCATGTTGGGCAGGGCTTCTTGTCAAGTTGAACACGATTGATACAAGGTTGGCAGAAGCTATTACCGCAGCAAGTTGCCTGATGGGGCTCACGAAGCACCAACAGGCAGACAGGGCAATCAGCTTGAAGAGCCACCGGAGGACGTTCGATGAATTCACAGTCAAAACCACCTTCTTGCTTCCTAATAGTTGGGTTTGGCAGTGAGGATCTCATTTGTACTTTGGTGGGTTCTATCACACAACTGGCCCCTTCAGCTTCCAAAAGGCTGGAGTTAGAGTCATCCAATGGAGTCGCCATTTTCGCAAAGATATCTAGTATGTGTATACAGCACAATTAGTTAGCTATATACTATCTACACTCACTGTACACTTCTTCACATACAGGACACAGGGATCAGTTAGCACACTGTCACCTCTCTGCAATCACATAGTGGTCACATGTTCAACTTTACAACTGAAGGGCACGTCTCAATGTAAATTATCTGTCAATGCAATGTAAACAGCTTATCGCGCATATATATAGTCTCCTCTGAGGTCAAAAAAGGACTGGTCGATATAGGGGTAATTACCTCAGATTATTTAACAAGATCACTTTACCAGTTTCGGCGCGCGCCCGACTAGTACTATACTGGTACTATTATATTAACAGTGCGCTAAGTTACGTCATTCCGCTACTACTGTGCAGTGGAAGTTTAATTTGCAGGCCCACATGCAGGTGTTTTGAATGGAAACAGCGCTGGAGAGCCATATTCGACAAGACTGTCTTGCATGCGTGCACTTGGCTGTTTCTCATCTTTGCCTCTGTCTTAATTCGCTCGATACATGCTTGCATATTTCCACAGCAGCCGTCTGTCCTACCGACTCTTATCACATGTAATGTCGCAGTCTGATCGAGCCAAGGGCTAAACTCTTTAATCAGCTACATATTGTCGACTCTCGCTTCCTATAATACACGCCCCAAGAAAAATGTCGCTATAAATTACTCCAACCACAACAACACATCCACTGTATTACTTTTGGTTTGTATCGTATGTATCTGTATCATCAGAACTTAATGTATAATATTTCTAGTTAATAAATGTTCATGCAGTGCTGTGTTTTTGTTTTACATTCCGTCTCATAAGCTCTCATGAGCTGGCTGTACCTTTCTTACAGGTGACATTAAATTTTGATTGATTGATTGATTGTATCTGTATAGCAATTATGCAAGTTATGGATATACTTATAGTGAGTGTCAAGAACAGCTGTATCACATATTAAAATAGCAATTGATTGTGTATTTGTTCAACAGTACCTCGTGCAAGAAAAGTCTCATGTCAGTTGATTGCCCATCTACCTGTTGAGCCTCATGCACCAGAAATCATCGCGTTTCCCGGTTTTAAAAGGTAAATTGCGTTTGTAATGCGATTGTATCTACCGCTAGCGCTACAGGCGGCACACAATACTATTCATTGCGTAAGATTCGCAATTATTAAAGTCCCGTTTAGTATATAATTATCACGTGCGCTGTTCATGACGTCGTTGGAGGAAGAAAATAATATGAAGGCTTTCCACCAAGAATATAAAATTCAGGCATGCACATTCGGCTGAGTAGCCTTTGTAGCTAGCTTAGTATACTTTTAGGCCTTTCTATACCTTTTCACGAGCTGCTACCTTTAGTTGCTGTAGAAATGACGTCACAAGAATGCACGTGATAGTTCCGAAATGGGCAATTATTAGGGCTCAGGCAGCTGACTAGATCAGACCCTACAAGTGCGAGTGTCTAGCTACGTTATGCTTGCACGGTGGTGGACTACGGCATAATACGTAATGAATAGGTTGCTAACGTTTGGATTGGTCGTCTGGGCCTCTGTGGCCACTCTGCTGCTGGTATTCTCAGTTGGTAGGCCACAACGAGGGGATAGTAGTGATAACCAGTGTCAAACGGAACCCTTAGCTGACCGACAGGAGCCACTAGTAGGCCGTACTGTCAAGTTAGAAGAGCATGACTCCAAAGCTGAAATATCAGAGGTGGTCATGGAGAAGCCAATACCTGATTTACTCCAGAAATACACTTCAGAAATATTCCATCCTGGGATTGACTTGGAGAAGGAGAAATGTACAATGGTGATGCTGACGTACAAACGCATCAGTACTTTGCCTGATGTACTCAAACATCAGTGTAAAGTAACGTTTCTAGAGAAGATCCTTGTCATTTGGAATGATGTCAGTACTCCTGTCCCGAAACGTTTACTGGACCTGTCAAAATCATGCGAGACGAAGTTGCAGTTCATCAGAGAAAAAGAAAATCGTCTTAACAATAGGTTTAAACCAAGACCTGAGATTGAAACAGATTGTAAGTGGTGAGGTAATTACTTTTATTACTCATACATTTCTCTGTGGCAGGCACTAGAGTGAAGCTATAGCAGTATGAATATCATCACCATAATGTGGCACGTGACGGTGTATAGCCTCCACGGCAAGTGAGTGGGCGGAGGCCTGGGAAGGAGACTAATATTCAATTATTTTGGATGTTTATTTTAATGTGAGAAAGAACTTGTGAGAGTGCTCAATGGTAGTACTAGTACCAGTGTTTTAGTAATCTTTGCAACAGAGAGTGAAAAGCGAGCAGGCATGAACCACTTAGGATGTGTTTGACCTCAGATTGCCTACGTAAAGGGTTCCTGAGGTAATTGAATAATACCCAGATGATAAATAACCACAGTAGTCCTAGTGGAGATCAAGGAGTTCCAAAGTGAGCCATCCTTTTCCTGTCCACTGTTGGTGTTGCAACCTAAATCGGATGGCATTGGTAGCCGTTATCAAGATTACTCCAAGCCATACAATTACAGAATTGCGATAAATTTATGCATTCATTAACTAGGCTCACATAATTCCCATAAATAAAGCTCATGCATGCAATTGTAGCATTATGGTATACATCATGGATTTTTTTTGCATGCAATTGTAGCATTATGGTACATCATGGATTTTTTGCGTGCAATTGTAGCATTATGGTATATATCATGGATTTTTTTACTGTATAGGTGTACTTTTCATGGACGATGACAGAAAAATAGAAAACCTTCACGACCTAAACGTTGCATTCCGTGCTTGGCAGGTACAAACACATGCAGTGTTCCAAACCTATAAAGAGAACTGTTATGGAATTTGTTACAACCACTCTACCATACTCACATAAGTATAAAAGCATCAGAGAAATGGTTTTGACAGGGCCAATACAGAAGCCTAGTTGTTAAATAATACCCACATTGTATAGTGAAGAAACATACACTAATTCCCACTATCATTAGTAGTACATGTCATGTACGCTACAAAAGTTTACTGTGTCTCAATCTGTGCTACAGGAATTTCGGCATCGCATAGTAGGTTTTGAGGTCCGTACCTACACAATGACCCCGGAAGGAAAATACTGGTATGGAGTGTACAAAGGAACGCATCCCTACCCGGGCAACTGCATCATGCTACCTACGACATGCGTGATGCACAAAGCTTACCTTGAGATGTACCATGACCCGAATGTCCTACCCAGAAAAATGTTTGACTACATAGATGAAAAGATGAACTGTGAAGATATCGGGATCAATATGATGGTGGCTAAGTTTCTCACGGATGTTAACATGCCTCAAGCGAGTGTACTCGCAGTAAAAAACAAAGGAAAGATTATTAATCTGGAAGGACAAAGTGGTAAGCATTAGCTAATCATTATACATGCACTTATATTAGTGTGTAGGTGTGGGGTTTCATACTGGATTTTATTTTGGGGGGAGGGGGAAACAGTGACACATGCATGCTTCGAAGCACGGCTCACTAGGAGGGTCTGGGGGCATGTCAACCCACCATCCCCCAGAATATTTTTGATTGTTACGTTCTCTGAGATGATTCTAATGCCATTTTAGAGTCAAATTTATGGTCCTCGAAATTCTGCTGACTAAGTAGAAGCACCCCTTTTGAAGAGATTTTGTAAAGAGAATATAGACATATTGAGCTTTAATTAATTAATATCAGATTCTGTACTGTATTAACACTTGTTTTTAGCTGTGTACATATAAGGAGCCGATGGAATTGTACACTGGTACCAATGACAAGATATCTAGCTAGCTAAGATCTTAAAATATAAACTAGTCTGGTAGATTATTGCCCATTATTCTGATTTCTGTTTTTGTAATATTACACTCTAAAGACAGTTAAATATGGTCGGTCACGTCAATTTTTTATAGCATCCATGATTGTGGTATTTATATCTCTTTCCACAATACAGGTGGCTACAGAGGTCTTTCAACCCGATCGGACCACTACAAATTACGCTCTGATTGTGTTAACAAGTTTGTTGCGGATTTCTTTGGTGGCAACATGCCACTCCGCTATACATCTATATTTGTGTCTTAGTAGCCCACATAATTACTGACTACTGAAATGAAGTGACTGCTGTTCTGTTTCTCCCTCTAATAAGAAATGTTAAAAATTCGTTTTATCTGTCTACTATTTCTCCTTTCGTTTATCTACGTTCATTTACATATTATACAACAATTATGCTACAGTATGAAATAGTGTAGCTAGTAGCCAGGGGCTGTGGATTTGAGTAACAAAGATGAATACAGCAGAAGTGTAGGGCTGTAGCCACTTAGAATGCCAAAAAGATGGGTAAAGTGTAGCCTCGTTCCCAGGCCCCCGCTTTATTCGGTTCGATCCAGGCTAGGTAAAGTGAGCAAAATGAGAGTGTAGGGGGTAGGAATTTGAGCCCTGTACAGTTGAGATTGGAGTTAAGGACCCAGGTTGCTGGAGTCAGTACGAAGCTTGGTGTGAGCCAGAGCAAGCTCCCCGGCGCGGAAAAGTCGTCTTTTCTGCGCCGGGGGACCAGGCTAGCTCCACATGTACACTATAATATCATGAGTTATAATTAGGTGTTCGCTTCTCTGTCTATCCGTCAGATTGGAGTCAATACTTCCGGTTGCACATACTTAATTCTACATCTGTGTTTGTTCACTCCGCGCATGCTAAATATCATGGTGCAACCGGAAGCATTGACTCCGCCCACTTTATGAAAAGGTCGGTTTCCGGTTTCCCAACTTCGGCGCCGTACTCAATGTCTGGAACTGCAGAGCGCTTAGAAGTTTCCGTATAGCTACGTACCGACAAACGACCTAACAGTTCTGAAATTTGCAGTATGAGATTCATTACCTTGCCTGGCATAGCATTGACTCCTCCCACTTTATGAAAAGGTCGGTTTCCGGTTTTACAACTTCAGCGCCGTACTCAATGTCTGGAACTGCAGAGCGCTTAGAAGTTTCCGTGCAAACGACCTAACAGTTCTGAAATTTGCAGTATGAGATTCATTACCTTGCCTGGCATACCCCCTTGGCTCTTAGTCTCGTTCCCAGACCCTCCACACAGTGTGTGGGGCATGTGTGGAGGGTCTGGGAACGAGACTACTTGGCTCTCACGCTAACACTCAATCATTGGACAAGTATGTCACTACCTTCGTGCCGACACTGCTATGCATGCCACACTGCTATGCATGCCATTACCTTCCCTAACACACACCCTTGGCTCTCACGCTAACACTCAATCATTGGGCAAGTATGTCACTACCTTCGTGCCGACACTGCTATGCATGCCATTACCTTCCCTTGGCTCTTACACTAACACTTAATCCATTGAACAAGTATGTTAATACCTTCCAGACGTTCACGCCCCCCCCCCCCAGAGAACGATAAATCTCGTATGTGATCGTAGGTTATAGAGTAGAACTAGCCTCGTCCCCAGGCCACACACCCCTGGCCTGGGGACGAGGCTAGAGTAGAACCTATAATCTATGATGTGATATACGGTGTATTTTGACCAAGATTTATCGAACTACTCGGTCTCGCAAAACTCAATCAAAAGATGCTGCTAGAATAACACGACAGAGAGCTAGTCTCGCGGGCCCAGCCCACTTACTTCCGCAGCACCGATCGCTTTCAGTGCCGATACTGAAAGCGATCGGTGCTGCGGAAGTAAGTGGGCTGGCCCGCGAGACTAACAGAGAGCCAGGTCCGGAGGAGACCCTCCAGCAAGGAACATGCAAAAAGTGGCAACCACTTGAATATTAACATAGCTACTGTTGCCCATTATGAAATGCATTAATCTAGAGTACAAGCTAATTTCGCGTTCAGTATTACGTATCGAGGGTATTCGCATAATTTAAAGTATGCGGATGTAAAGATTAGCCTGGTCCCCCGGCGCAGTTATACAGGGCTAATGTAAATATCCTGATTTTGATAGTGCATTCTGTAAAATCTGGTCTCATTTTATCTACAATGGCGGAGCCAGTTGTGGAGCGAAGACTCCAGGTACTTGAAAAGCAAGGTCAGAAGAGCGTAAAATTGCTACGGTTGTGTCTACTTGCTGAAGCGGTGATGTTTATGGTACTAATCGTTTGGACAGCCGATTTGAAAACCACTTCTGAAACTGGAATAGCTGCAACGAGCAAACGCGTTTACATCCTGGAAGAAATTGCCGAGAAAGACATCAATGAAAAAGCTATCCAAAGACAAGAAATAGCCGCGATGGAAAGCAAAATGAATGCACTACAACAAGACTTCGATCAGCTCCAGGACGGTATAAGACTAAATGAGATAGCCAAGGTAGAGAAAGAAGCACTGTCGAAAACTCAAGTTATGGTACTACAACAAGATTTTAATCAGTTCAAAGAAAATGAGCAGGTTCTCCAAAGAGAGTTTGAGACTGAAATGAAACGACAGCTGGAACAGAAACGAGATGAGACTTCCACAGCTACTGCAGCATTAAGACAAGAATTCATTGATCTACTCAGAGACAAGCAGGTCCTCGAAAGAGAGTTTGAGCAAATAAAGCAACAGGTGAAACAGACACAAGATGAGGCTTCCATGGCTGCTGCAGCGTTAAGACAAGAATTTATTGAGCTGCTTAGTGACAAGCAAAGTAAAGTGGCTTTCCAGCTAGAGACTGCACTGATGAAACAAGAAATGGACCGTCTTAAGCAGAATGAAGAAGCTTTGAAGCGAGATATTGAAAATAAGTCTGCTAGAAACTGCTCATTGCAAGAATTTAAGGATTTACTACAACAAGAGTTTGGTCAGTACAAAGAAAGTGAGCAGGTCCTCGAAAGAGAGTTTGAGAAAACGAAACAACAGCTGAAACAGACACAAGAGGAGGCTTTCACAGCTGCTGCAGCATTAAGACAAGAATTCATTGATTTACTCAGTGACAAGCAAAGTAAAACGGCTTTCCGGCTAGAGAGTACGCTGATAAAACAAGAAATGAACCGTCTTAAGCAGAATGAAGAAGCTTTGAAGCAACAAGTTGAAAATAAACTAGCTAATATTACTCCAACTGCTGAAGTTATCGAATTGAGGGGCCAACAAGAACAAATACAACAAGAACTGGATGAGTGTAAACATTACGAACAGGTATTCAATAATGAACTTAAAGCACTGAAACAGCAGTTAAAACTGAAGCAGAATGAGGCATCCTCTGCATCCAAGAGTGCAGCACTACAAAAAGAACTCATTGATATGTTTCTTCACGGACAAAATGAAATGGCATCCAAGTTAGATGGCATGCTAGCAAAGCAAGAATTATTAGACAATATTGCGACAGAGCTATGGGACAAACAAGCGCTAGTCTGGACTGCACAACATGAGGTTGAGCAGTTATTGAATAGAGAGCTTGAGAAAATGAACCAAAGTCACAAACTTGAAGCTGAAACCAGAGAACTAGAAATAGCAGAACTAAGGCATCAAATCCAAGCTCTGAGAAAAGAGGCCACAGACAGTCAAGCAAAACTTGCAAACCATTGCTCACAGACCTCAACTGCAACAGATGTGTCCGAAGAGAAAGTGGAGGAACTCATCAAGTTAGCACAGCAAGGACCGTCTGCCGGGTCAGTGTGGAGACTACTAGTCATACTTTGGATGATGTTTTACCTTTTCATATATCATGAAAAATTCAGAAACGAGATGCGAGGAAAGATCAATAAACTCATAGAGAAGCGGAAAACTGATAGAGAGTACTATGCACAGAGGGTACAGGTAGATGAACTCAAAGAGAAGCAGAAATCTGATAGAAAGCAACTGGTACAAGTAATTTATGTACTGGTACAAGTAATTTACAAACTATCACAATTCGCCAAGAAGTTGAAAGCTGAAATTGCTACTCTGAAGAATAGACAGGAACAAATAGACATACTTAATGATCATTACGTTCCAGCCCTTCTTCCATTCCATATCACCGTGCCATTATACATTTTATACAACAAACCATTCTACTCCTGCAGCAAACCATTCTACACTCGCCCACAAGGATACAAGATGTGTCTCGCTGTGCATGCTAGTAGTACGGAAGAGGGTAAGTCTGTCTCAGTTATCATCTTCCTAATGCAAGGACTCTTCGATGATGAGCTTGTGTGGCCATTTCGGGGAAAGATTACAATCTACCTATTGAACCAATTTCAAGACCGGCGGCACCAAGAAATTACTATTAAATCCCAACTTAATGGTGAGAGGGTGACTGAAGGAAAAAGAGCCGCAATTGGAATAGGCAACCTGAGCTATATTCCTGACATGGATACTCAGTATTTGAAACACAATAGGCTTCGTTTTCAAATTGCCAATGTTGAACTAAAGGATGCTGTTGTCGTGGTTGTTCCCACTGAGGTAATGATGACAAATTTCGAAGGGTACAGACGGAACTCTGAACAGTGGTACAGTGAGCCATTCTATACACACGCAGGAGGATACAAAATGTGCCTCAGCGTGCATGCAAATGGTGTAGAGGATGCAACGGGCACACATGTTTCGGTCTTTGTCCACCTGATGCAACGAGAACGCAATGACCAGCTGAAGTGGCCATTCCATGCTGAAATCACCATACAGCTACTGAATCAACTTGGGGATGAGGGGCATTGGACAGAAACTATTGACTTTGATGACGGTAGTCTGCGTGCTAGGAGAGTGCTGCGGCAAGGAAGATGCTTTCCCCTCTCAATCCACGGCGAAGGAAAAGCTAAATTTATAGCCCACACTCAACTTGGCACCAAAGACAGGGAATATCTTAAAAATGACTGCCTCAGGTTCCGAATATCAAAAGTCGTTATTAAAAGCACTTAAAAGCTTCAAGACTTTAGTTTGCTGCTGTACATGCAACTAGCTATCTATTAGTCCTGGTCCTACTATCTTATGTAGATAATCTTCTATGTATACTGTTGTGGTGGGCATTAGCTACTACAAATTGTATGGTACTATAGTTTGATGTGGTACAATATTGATTTTTGATTAATGCTTGCATTTCTGAAAGTACTTGTTTGACTATACTGACTCATGTTTGCTAATTGGTACTGTACTACATAATTGATATTGATGCAAATCTACATGAAGAGAGAACATTTTACGTATAGCATAAATTTCTGCTAGGGAACTCCAGCATGGACCATGAAAGATACTCCCGTACATGCATGGTACAAAGTTAACATGCAATTAAGTCATTCTACGTCCACCCATGAGCATACAAGATGTGCCATGCAGTGGATACTGGGCTTATGGATGATATGCATGCATAGTTTCGGCTCAACACAACAAACTTCTCCCTGCTTTTGTGTACCAGCTGGTATCAAACAGGGAGTCACTGGGGAGGGAGGGGGGGGGGGGGGGGGGGCAAGCAGTCGGGGTATGAGACTACTGGTATACAGCTATAGCACAAATTAGCAATCTCCTCAGCATTAATGAATAATATTATAACTTAATGGAATATCTGCTAATATTGTACCCTGTACCTGCCGATGCGTTTCCTCATTCTTTTGGTCATTTAATTGCATTCCTCATGCGTGATTGCATTATCATAAGGTGCCGCTGTACTGCATACACAGTAGCATAATATTGCATCTGGTGTACTGATAAGAAACAGTTCATGGCTGATAAGAGCCACACTTGATAACAAAAGACACGTGTTTGTAAAATCGGTATAATATAAGTTTTAGGTGCCCATAATGGCTCATCAGCCGAGTGTTGTGCTATTCATCACTGCTGTGTGTAGGTGCTATGACTGCATGTGCTCTCACTCAGATCAGTGAAAAGACGAAGCTGGAAGTACACATCAACAACTCACAAAGTGGGATCACGATGTGGCATTGCTGAATGCCCAGAAAATAGGAATATTTTTTGTATATACCAGGGGCCCATACAACTGACCTGTGTACACAGCTATATTTAAACTTTAATGGTATCACGGGCCCATATAACTGACCTGTAGGTATGCATGGTTGACCAGTTGCTACGTAATACAGCCTCAGCTGATTTCCTGCTCATAATAGCATAGCTAGTACATGCAGTTGTAGTTACACGTCACAGTCTTTGTGCTGGGGTGGAAATGAAACAGTAGTCATATCCATTACCAATTGATTCACCTTAACCGTGACTGTAAAAAAAAATTAATACTTTGACAGCTTGGTAGTTATGTTTAAGTATGTAGGCTCTGTAAACTGCCCACAGTATATTTTAAGTCCTGTATTTATGGTACGCTACATGTTGAACAGTCACCCGTGACCAGATGTCTATAGAATACCCAATATTATAATATGTATAGCTACCAGTAACTTTTTATGAGCCGGAAACAAAATCAGAACAGTCCGAACTGCATGCATGGAATAGATTATGGGATAATTGCATTCTTTAGCGGTCTGTTGCATCCGTACAAATGCTAATTATTGGCTGCAGTTTCATACAGATTAGCATAAAAACACAAGCACGTCGCACTGGATCAGTAAAAGAGCCTGAATATTGCTGCATACTACTTATACTGAGATTAATATTAATCGCGATGGCTGGCCGACGAGTTACCCTGGTACTCCTCACTACTGTGTGTTGGTGGTCCGGCAGTGTTCTTGCTCAGCTCGATGACAAATTGCTGCTGGAAGTACACAACAACGCAAGGAGCAGTGTCAACCCTCCTGCAAAGAACATGCTAAAAATGGTAACGTCTCGCATGCGCATCTCAATAATTAGATTTTTATTTTCTTAATACCGCACGGCAATTAGGTCTACATCCACACTACAGCTAGGATTCCGGAAGCTAGAAAGTACATGTTATTTTTTAAGTATATTTTCAGCTGTATTGCAATTTTTTGCGCCGTATAAATTCCATCTCGTATATATCCGATGTAGTCGCTGCTTCGGGAAATATCCGCGGCCGTCCGCGAAGGCATAATTATTTCCGCATGTGCTGAGACTGCGCGAGCTAAGGCGCTAAACGACTTTACTCAAATTTGATCCTTTGCAATCGCAACTTTTAAGCTGCAAAAGGTTACAGTGGCCACGAAGACGCCGCGTACTGTACGCACTGGCATAAATAGATCGACACTGAGAAGTAAGCTTAGTCTCGCCTAATTCCAAGCATGCGCGACTTACCGAGCATTTCCAGTATTAATTCGCAAAGACCCCATGAGAGCGCGCGATTCCTAACCCCTTTAAAAAAGTTTAGTGAATATAATTTACCGCGATTGGCGCGGGGGGCTGCTGTACAGTTCAGCCCGCTCAGTTTTTCATCCGCGGCCTATATATCGCTAACTTAAGTGTTCCATAGATAATATACCCATATTATGACTGTTCTCACTCCTCCCAATAGGAATGGAATGATGAGCTAGCTCGTGTAGCCCAGAATTATGCTAAAACGTGTCAATTTGAAAATAATGAAGCCCGGCATACTCAAGTGCAAACGTCAAATTTTACAAAGATTGGAGAGAATATTTTTGTCTTCAGCGGGTCAGTCTCTACCCTGGATTATAGAAACGCTGTTGATGAATGGAACAGAGGAAAGCCATATTTCAATGAGAACGAGAATTCTTGTGTTGATGACAAGAAAACAGAGTGTGAATTCTACCTTCAGGTGGGCAAGTCTCCTAATATTCAGTATTCATAATTAGCAATACTGCATCCAAATTTTTTAAAAAGCCTAAGTCACATATTAGCAGCTTCTTCCAACTTTTGAATATGGTAAGGCCGACTATTTCTAGGTGTACTAAGCCCACATACATGCACACAGTTGAGATCAAGTATACATTTAGGTTCTTTTATACCTCCTTCATGGCAGTTGGTGTCGGCAACAACTCATGCAGTGGGCTGTGGCATTGCTGAATGCTCAGATGATAAAAACATCCTTGTATGCAACTACGGACCCATGTAAGCTCTAACTTTTAATATAATAGCCATATTATGAACAACAACAAAAATTGTGGGGGGGGGGGGGGGTGGGGGAGAGGAGGGGAGGGGAAACATACGTCTTCAGGTGCTGGCTTTAATTGGCAGCTAGCTCTGGGGGTGGGGAAATGTCATTTTCATTATTTCCATAACTATAAAGTTCTGCATACATGCATGAAGTCCAGGGTATGAAGCTACGTATCGTACTAATAGATATTAATACCTAGCGCACAGATATAATAATGCTTTATATATTTTCCAGGTTCAACCTAACTGACGGACCACCTTATGCTCCTGGCGAATTCTGTGCAGCATGTCCTAGAGACTGTGACAATAAACTTTGCAGTAAGTTGTTCTTGTCTCCACAACTAATGCAAAAAGACAAAGGAGAGATATAGTCTAAGGAGCAGTGTGCAATTAGAATGACACGCTTACAAATTTCAGATTGGATATAGTTTAGCTCTTTTTTTCTGGGTGTTATAGAGGACGGTTGAAATATTTAGACTCACTATGGTAGTCACATTGAAACGTGAGTAAAAGGAGAGTTCATAGCTTTAATTTAAAGGACACATTCACGGATATTAATAATTTTCCTTACATAGACATATACTCATTAGAACAATGCATCTTCCGCATCAAACTATACAAAGTTCATAACATAGTATGCAATGCACTCATAATAATTTATTTTATGCAGGTAAGGTACCTCCTCATCATCCTCCTGAAGACTGTGCGCCTCTACACTCAGAGCAGTGCTTCTGTGTGGATGCCCAAGTTTCCGTTTCCTGCGACGGCCTAGACTCAGACATGTGCAATGAAGGAGCGCAGCCTCCTCCAATCACGCGATGCTTCTGCTACAAGATTGATGTCTCCACCAGGAGAAACTAAATGCATGATAGAATTCTCGATGGATTGATGTAGCTACACAAGTACTATGTACACAACTGCAGTAATTGATTGCTTTGTATATTAATGCATTCTGGAATGTTAGTAGTGGTTAGAGCAGAATGCAATCAGCTTATCTCATTGCATGGGTAATACATGTGTAGTTTTATGATATCAATATAGCATACCTGTCAGATTTTTAGACACAGTCAATGTTGCTATGCTGAAGTGTAATACACTAATATTTGTGGAGTTAATTAAAGTGGGGACCTAGTTGAAGCATGCTAGCTTGTTTCCAGGCCCACCTACATATTTCACTTCAGCTGTGGGCCTGGTAGTTCATGAGAGCCTAGGGATGGGGCTCACTTTAGCTGTGGGCCTGGTAGTTCATGAGAGCCTAGGGATGGGGCTCACTTTAGCTGTGGGCCTGGTAGTTCATGAGAGCCTAGGGATGGGGCTCACTTTAGCTGTGGGCCTGGTAGTTCATGAGAGCCTAGGGATGGGGCTCACTTTAGCTGTGGGCGTGGTAGTTCATGAGAGCCTAGGGATGGGGCTAAACTATAATAGTAATCTAAAGGTTGAATATTGTGGGTTAGGCCACTGGCCTTCTGAGAAATAGAGGATCACTGCATAAAGGTAATGTTGATTTTAACCAATGTTTGGTTTCCGTGTATGCACACTGCAAAATTATATATGGTTATGTAGCTGTGTGGTTGCTGTAGATGCATGTCACTATAGCTATTTTGTACAGCCACATATAAAATATGCAGCCTGTATCAGAAATTAGTCAGGTAAGCCAAAATAACTTAATTATGCAGTTCTCAATTAGCAGCAAAGCCTACTGCACCTTAAGTCGCCATTTTTGAACCAGTATAGTGGGTGTGCTGAAGTCAATGAACCACAGAGTCATAACTATGCCCTCCACACTCACTGGTCCATTTACTTCAAATGCTATCTAATCTCTTTCCTCAATTGTTTACATTCCATAGTATCATACTGAAGTGTGGTGTGCAGATCTGTCCTGTACTATACCTATTGGCTTTATAGTGTCACCTTACTACTGCTATTGGTTCATGTACCTAGCAACTGCATCAACCATATACAAGGGTTAGTTGTTTTTGTAGTATGCATGCAGAGTTGATGTCACAATAATATATGCCTCTAGCTCATATATATCTGATATATGTATAACTTGGACTTGCATGGGAGTCAATACACACAAACCTTTAGTATGATGAGTGCATATTATGTAGCTATCTGGTCTCATTATGGTGCTCATCCTAAATCATGAAATTCAAATAGCACTCTGTTATAAGGATTCATCAAATACCATTGGTAAGTATATTCACTTAGTACTGCATGGGGTTTCCTTCAGTATAAGGTTTGGGACGAAAGCTTGCTAAACCTCAAGTGGTAATTATTGGCACCAGTGTAAATACCATAAATACAGTCACGTTTCAATGATTGGGACTTCCTTAATTTAGCAAGGTTTCAGACAAAAATGTGCACATTTTCCAGAGGTAAATATATGGGCATAGTTTCGTACCCAAGCCTCGCTACACACACATTTTTGCAGCTGTGGAATGTTTTTCTGCAGCTGCAAAAATAATTCACATGACATTTGTGCAGTGCCTGAGTACAAGGTTATAGCATAGGTTAACATAGCTGAGCTGGAAAAATAAAATCGCATTTACAATTAGTGCTGCAGTCACGGGTACCAAATACCAGGTAAACATATTCACTTTCAATGATATTTAGTAACCTTCAGTAAGAAACATTGTTGGGCATACCAGACCTGGCAAGTGGAAGCTGCATGCATCCTTAAAACTGACAGAAAGTTTTGGAATGAAGCGAAATAAATTAGGGTTGAGGCTAGACGGAAAGTTTGAGAATGCATGAGGCAATTAAGATGTACTCAATGTCTGGAACTGCAGAGCGCTTAGAAGTTTCCGTATAGCTACGTACCGACAAACGACCTAACAGTTCTGAAATTTGCAGTATGAGATTCATTACCTTGCCTGGCATACCCCCTTGGCTCTTAGTCTCGTTCCCAGACCCTCCACACAGTGTGTGGGGCGTGTGTGGAGGGTCTGGGAACGAGACTACTTGGCTCTCACGCTAACACTCAATCATTGGGCAAGTATGTCACTACCTTCGTGCCGACACTGCTATGCATGCCATTACCTTCCCTAACACGCCCCCTTGGCTCTCACACTAACACTCAATCATTGGGTAAGTATGTCACTACCTTCGTGCCGACACTGCTATGCATGCCATTACCTTCCCTTGGCTCTTACACTAACACTCGACTTTTCGCCCCTCCCCTCCGTCGGAGGGGAGGGGCGAAAAGTCGGCTGGGCACGAGACTATATGTCAATATCTTCCAGAAACCTTAATTGCGCATTCCTCAGAGCAGGAAAAGATAAGTGGTCCATTTGATTTGAATTTCAATAAGCATATAGATAGTAACCTAATCTAGGTAGAATCAGTTCTGGAATGAAGGAAGTAATATCAAATGGGTACAGCTATTGAGTGTCAGGCAGTGCAGACCTTGATTTAGTTTATTCAATTAGTACCCAATTGGACCATTTATCTTCAAGGAAACGGTTTCTTGCCTCATTCCAAAACTTTCCACCTGTAGCTATGTAACATGAGTAAACTGTTTACTGTAGCTACTGGTTAACCACAAGAAAATGCCATAGTACCCCTTGCAGTTGAAACTTCCTAGGTCTTCAAACCTTACAGTCCAGACCACCAGTCCAATCCAGCGATTGTGTACTCGCTAGTTTAAGTATAACAACCTGGAGTTTTAGCAGAGTGTAAAATCCAATCGTAACTTTCCCAAAATGTAAATCTTGAGCTACTTATTCATGTCTGTAATGATATTGGTAATTAAATTGTTTGTTTTAAGCACATAGTGGTTGCCCAGGTTGCAGACAAAACAGTTGTTAATAATAATTATCTCTGACAGATTTATGCAATAATACATCTTTTGCATAAATCAGCCATGCAGAGATAGTATCATTTTACAACCATGATGCTCTACAACACGCTTAATTGGAACATCTGTGAGGGAGACACTACAAATCGGACTTCAAAGTTTCGGTATGTACAAAACACCTTTGGTGGCTGCAAGTGACTCCCTTGTAACTGCATGTGGCTTCTTCCATTGCACTAATTTTACTACTTACACACAAATCCTTCTAAAGGGGGTGTCAGCAGGTGGTAGCAGATCTGAGGTCTAGAGCACTATCACAGTTGTTTTACTGTAGAATGAAAACCAAATGATTGATGCATGAAAGTACCACAGAATGCCAGAGGTGGCTAATTATCATGTATAAAGCGTGTATACTATTAGCATAGTAGCACTTATAAGTTCAAAGTATAATCAGACTACCAGATATCACATCACAACATATTAATAGTTTGTCACGTCTTTTTTCACAGCACAAAGTGACAAAAGGTAAATTTATTCATGTGAGAACGTAGCATTGTTGGAATAAAAAATCACATGACATCTGGGAGACGCGTACTCAGACATAATTAGTATAGGTGATAGGTTCATTAAGTGTAGTATTAGGGGAAAATTGGGTTCTGAAATTGGCATTTGGTTGACAAAATTGTACGAACAATAGCGAGTACAATTGATGACCAATAATACTGCACTAAACCAACCTATCACATCCAAGTAGTATATATACCCTCTCTCCAGAGACCTATTTCAAACTAAAAGTGGTATTTCAAACACAGCTGCCTATTTCACTTGTAACAGTTGTATAACATTTGTACATGAAAACATACAAGTACACTATTATGTGATGAACTGTTAACATTTCCTTGTAGCTCATAAAGCTCTCCAAAAGGAATCATAAATGACAAGTAGCCACCTCTGGCATTTTGTGCCACTTACATGCATCAATCATTTGGTTTTCCTTCTACAGTAAAATAACTGTGATAGTGCTCTAGACCTCAAATCTGATACCACCTGCTGACACCCCCTTTAGAAGGATTTGTGTATAAGTACAAAGTATTAGCTATATCAGATTTCCAGAAATCAGCTCATACCACAATTAATGTATTAACATTTCCTTGTAGATAATTTGAGCCAGAATGCCACAAGGAAACATAAAATTTTAATGATAGATTATCATGACCTAAAGTGTGTTTCTCTGCTTTGCACCTATAGTGTATTTACAGAAACACTGGTCCACTGGTCAGGAATCTGAAAGTTGCGAGATATCTCCCCCCCTCTTGTGCCCCAGAATCAGCATGTTGTCCAAGTATATTAGGGCAGTACATTCCTTGTTCTCTCTAGAATGCTACCACTGGACGGAGCAACTCAGTTTCTCCAAAATGTCGTAAAACGGGATCCTCACATGACTATGTTAGCAAACAGTAATTAATAATTACATAGCGACTCCGCCCCTACATGATTAAATGACGCTTATCTGTGTAGTAGTATCCTTAGGCATCCTTCTTCCCGACCTAAGCCTTGAACGTCACCGCTTTTGAGTATCAAATTCGAAGGCAGGCTGCGTACAGCGAAAGTGATGAAGTTAAGTAACTATTAATAATTGCATTTTTCTAAAATTTCTCGCTGCTAGCCGTACCTGACGTTTGGATATTTTGCTGAAACTGAACTTTATGCAAACGAACGAAGCATTGCTGAGACCAAATGGCAGACGCGGGTGGAACCTGGGAATACGACAATTAAGACGCATGCACCTCACTGCTGATCTGATACTAGGCACTGCTGCCATCTTGTGGTGCATCAGCCACATCATACAATCACTTAATTGGTTTTCCTGCTATAGTAAAATGACTGGTGGTGCCCAATACCTTAAGGCTTCTATTATCATCTACTGCCACCCCCTTTTTGAAGCACTTATAAGTTCAAAGTATATTCAGATTTAATAACATTTCCTTGTCGAGTAAGTTGAGCTCGTAAAGATAAGCCAGAAGGCCATATAGTATGTTGCACAAACAGACCCATTAGAGTCCTCCATCTCTGCCCTTGCATGAGTTGTGTATCTAGTTCTACTCTGACCTGGAATCCCACCGCTAGTAACTTCCGGTGTCCACTGTCTGACTCTCCACACGCACACTTCTCGGGGACCTATAGGAGACCCCGGGGCGCATATTTTTTAGCAATTCCCCAGTGGGGCCGGTACATTCTTAATCATAAATACCTGTAAGTAATTAAATGCGTCAAGAATAATTTTTTTCGTGTTCAGCGTTAGGCCTAGTAAATGGCAGAGCCGCGGAGTACTAAAGAGATTGCCGAGCTCAGAAGTCAAGTCCAGGCACTTGCAGAGCGCAGTCGGAAGAGCGGAGCGGCTAACCAATCGAAGCGGTTAGCAGTTATTGAAGTGGTGCTGGTGTTCATGATTGTTTATTTTGCATGGGATTATAACTCAAGATTCAGGCCATTTGAAATAACAGGAGCTGTATTCAGTGGACGTACTGACATCCAGGAAGAAACTGTAAACGAAGACGTTAAATTCGAGAGGGCGATCTTCGGACAATTAGCTGCGGCCGAGAATGAAATTACACTACTACGACAAGAGCTTTATCGGCTCCACAAAAGAAGCGATGCATTTCTAAATACGCTCACAAAGGAATGGAATGATGAAATAACGTTAACCTCCCTAGAACAAAATATTACAGTACTGCAACATCAAATTGATCAGCTGAGATGGACTCTAACGAGAGAGTTTAAACATCAGCTTAAGGTTGAGGCTGTAGCTATATCCAGGACTGCGGTGTTGAGGCAAGAAGTAGTCGATCTGCTCAGAGACAAGCAAAGTAAAATGGCTTCCAAGTTAGAAAGTGCTCTGACGAAGCAAGCAATAGATCGTCTTGAGAATAATGAGGCAGCATTGAGAGAGGATGTTGAATTGCTTAAAAACAAGCCCGCTAGAAATTTGTCACTGCACGAATTTACAGAACTGAGCCACTTACTACAACAAGAGTTTAATCGGCTCAAAGAAAATGAGCAGGTCCAGATCCTTGAAAGAGAGTTTGAGAAAATGAAACAACAGCTGAAACAGACACAAGATGAGGCTTTCATGGCTGCTGCAGCGTTAAGACAAGAATTCATTGAGCTACTCAGAGACAAGCAGAGTAAAACGGCTTTCCAGCTAGAGACTACGCTGATGAAACAAGAAATGGACCGTCTTAAGCAGAATGAAGAGGCCTTGAAGCAAGAAATTGAGTTATTTAAAAATAAGTCTGCTGGAAACTGCTCATTGCAAGAAGTTAAGGATTTACTAGAACAAGAGTTTGGTCAGTACAAAGAAAGTGAGCAGGTCCTCGAAAGAGAGTTTGAGAAAATGAAACAACAGCTGAAACAGACACAAGATGAGGCTTTCACGGCTGCTGCAGCGTTAAGACAAGAATTAGTTGAGCTACTCAGAGACAAGCAAAGTAAAACGGCTTTCCGGCTAGAGACTACGCTGATGAAACAAGAAATGGACCGTGTTAAGCAGAATGAAGAAGCTTTGAAGCGAGATATTGAATTACTTCAAAATAAGTCTGCTAGAAACTGCTCAATGACATTGCAAGAATTCAAGGATTTACTACAACAAGAGTTTGGTCAGTACAAAGAAAGTGAGCAGGTCCTCGAAAGAGAGTTTGAGAAAATGAAACAACAGCTGAAACAGACACAAAATGAGGCTTTCACGGCTGCTGCAGCGTTAAGACAAGAATTAGTTGAGCTACTCAGAGACAAGCAAAGTAAAATGGCTTTTCGGTTAGAGACTGCGCTGATGAAACAAGAAATGGACCGTCTCAAGCAGAATGAAGAATCTTTAAAGAGAGAAATTGAATTACTTAAACGTAAGCTTGCTAGTCCAAGAAATTGCTCTCTGCAAGAAGTGAAGGATTTACTAGAACAAGAGTTCGGGCAGTTCAAAGAACATGAGCAAGTCTTTGAAGGAGAGTTTGAGAAAATGAAACAACAGCTAAAAGATGGGGCTTCCAGGACCGCTGCAGAATTAAGACAAGAATTAGTTGATCTACTCAGAGACAAACAAAGTAAAACTGCTTTTCAGTTAGAGAGTTCACTGATGAAACAAGAAATGGACCGTCTTAAACAGAATCAAGAGGCTTTGAAAAAAGAAATTGATCAAATACAAATTAATCGGACTTTAAGTACTGAAACTATGCAACTGAGCCAGAAATTAGATAACTTAATTGAGAAACATATGAATACCACGACTGTGATAAAAGAACATGAACAGCAGATTACTCAATTCGCTGAGAAGCAGGAATCTGCTAGAGAAAGATTCTTACGAGATATCACTCAGCCGAGAGAAAGACAAGAGCAAATCAGGAAAGTACGACTAGAAATTGATCAGCTCAAACACAATGAAGTTGTATTCCAGAGAAAGATTGAGATCATGAAGCAAGAATATGAGTCCAAAGCAATGAGTGGATCGCGAGAGATGGAAGAGCTGAGGCATGAAACCCAAGCTCTGAGAAAAGACGCTGAGCAAAACCAACTGATTCAGAATCTTTCTAACTTTTGTTCACAGAGCTCATCTTCCACAACAAAAGAGTGTAGAACGGAACTGTCCAAGGAGTTACTGTGGGAGTTAGCTGCATTAATGGCTTTGGCAATCATATGTTATCTTACATTTTCACTGTACCATCAAAAATATCAGAGCAAAATAGATGCAGAGAGTCGAAGAATAGACCAACTCACAAAGAAGCTGGAAACTGACCAAAGGAATACTGACGCACAAACGGGAAAATTAGATGCCGAGAGTCAAAGAATGGACCAACTTACAAAGAAGCAGAAAGCTGATCGAGAACAGCTGGCTCAAGAAATTGATGCCCAAAGGATAACATTGGGATTAACTAGAGAAAAAGTATATCGATTCATAGAGGAGCAGGAAACCAGCAGAAAACATTTGGTACGAAACATTGATGCTTTGAGGCTCAGACAAGAACATATTCGAACAGTACTCGCTGAACAGCATCTTCCGGCACTTCTTCCATTTCAAATTACCATGCCAAATTTTTTCAAGCACAAGTCTGCAGGTGATGTTTGGTACAGCCAACCGTTCTACACCGACCCACGGGGATACAAGATGTGCCTTGCTGTGCATGCTGATGGTGCACGTGTTGACGAGGGGAGATATGTCTCAATTTTTATCTACCTGATGCGTGGAGAATTTGATGATGAACTTATGTGGCCGTTTCGAGGTAAGGTGACGATGTACCTATTGAACCAATTTGAAGCAAGGGGGCACCGTGAAATCACCTTTAACTCTGAAGGAAATGATAACAGGGCAATTGAAGGAGAAAGAGCTTCTATTGGAATAGGTGAAGAGTGCGTTGTCTCCTACCGTGACCTGAGCCACATGTACGACACACACACTCAATATCTGAAGTATGACAGTCTTCGTTTCCGAGTTTCCGATGTCGAGCTCAAACAAGACACTGTTCCTGTGATTCCTACTGATATTATCATGACAGACTTTGAGGGGCGCAAGAAGGACTCCGAGCAGTGGTTCAGTGAGCCATTCTACGCAAATCCAGAAGGCTACAAAATGTGCCTCAGAGTGGATCCCAATGGTAGCGATGATGGCAGGGGAACGCACGTCTCGGTATACGTTACCTTGATGCAGGGAGAACATGATGACCGTCTAAAGTGGCCCTTCCGTGGAGACATCACGATAAAACTGCTAAACCAGGAAACGGATGCGGGACACTGGGAGAAGACTATTCCCTTTGATGACACAGCAGGAGATGATGTTGCTGGCCGTGTGATAGAGTGGCGGGGCAGGGCAAGGAAAGGCTGGGGCATACACAAATTCATAGCCCACGCTAAACTCAGCACCAAAGGGAGTGAACATGTTAGAAACAACTGTCTCCATTTCCAAATATTGAAAGTGGTTGTTAAGAGCAGATAGCTGCCACAGTCGCCCCGAGTTACCTACAATTGCAGAGACAATATATTGATAGCTAATAAGTAGCTGGTGCCATTTTTGGTCATCTTATTTCAAGTTACATTTTTGCAGCATGTAAAAAATTATATACTATGTAAAATATCATTTTATTGATGTTTATTTTTGTACTTCCCTTTTGCTTTGTCTAGCTTGTGTTTTTTCCCCCTCTCTTTTGGTATTGTAATAGCTAGTTGCCCTCTGCCTTACATTGCTTGTTTTTGATTGCTAAAAATTTTGGCAAGCAAAGTTGGTTATCTGCAAAGACCAATTTTGATCCAAACATCATCACTCCATTCAATACCATGCCCTGCACACATGAGCGTGATTGCACAAGGCTGCTCATCAAAATTGGTTAGTATTAGCTATAGCTTCTAACTGGCATTGAATGTAAGACCAATTTAGATATCCAAGCGTTGTCACTCCACGTAATGTCATGAAAGTATGCACAAGCATTCAGCAATGGCGTACTGAGGTGAAGGCAAAAGCACTACATGCACCTACCTCAACATACAGTGTGAATGACAGTCCAAATGAAGGACACCTCTCTTATAAAGGACACTTTGTACTGTCGCACATCCTTTCTCCTCCCACAGCTGCAGTACAATATAACAAGATAAAAATTTTCACCACAAAACTCGCTATTTATAAAAGCAGTAAAACATGTTCCCATATAGCTGTCAAAATACAAGCAATCCTTAGGGTTGAAGACAATCTTGTACATTTTATTCGCTAGAACGATATTTAAATGAAATTAAATCAACAGATAAGATGCTGCATAGCTAATGAACTCTGAACAGAAACATTCAGTATAAACGCTAACTAGATACTATAATTTATATATACACACAAGGATAATGCTGTAACTAATTACTAACAAAAAAGATATAAACATTTAAACGAACGCCCTTGCGTCTTTTGCAACATCTCTACTTTAGACACTTGGAAATGCAGAGAGCCATTGTCCGCAAGTTGGTGATTTAGTTCGCTATTGGTCAGAATGAACTCCCATCCCTTGATTTCTTCTACTCTCTCTTCTGTGGTGAAATGGCTGCTTCATCGGTGAACTGAACAATCTGTTCAAGCAGCTTTGTGTTATCCATTTGATTCAGAAGTTGGACAGTAATGTTTCCTTGAAATGGCCACTCTAGACAGTCATCGTATTCACCATGCAATATATAGATAGCTACCAGGATGATTACAAGCTTGCCTACAGCTTGACCTCCTAGGCCATCTTTATTGACTGCCGCACCAAGACCCATTCTATATCCCTGTGGATGAGTGAAGAACGGATCACTGTACCAATTATCACTAGTGCTATCAAATTTTTTCATAACAGCATGGAAAGGAACGACGTCATGCATTAGCTCCACTTTGCTCATGCACACGAAATTGAAGAGAATCTATATCATATTTCAGATACTGGTAGTGATGTGTGCAGTTGAAACTCAATTCGTGCTGGAGAATAAATTCATCCAAACCCCATCCTTTAGCTCCGTTTCCCTTGGTTACTCTTCCACTAATGTGATTAGGGAAGTTATTCGTAAACTGAATAGTCTGTTTGTCTTCCAGCTGGTTCAATAGTTGAACAGTAATGTCACCACGAAACGGCCAATTTAGATCATCGTCGAATTCTCGTCGCATCAGGTGAAGACAAGGTTAAGGGACATAATTTACAGAGGCTAGCATGCATAGAATGGTATTATAAAACCATGGCTATAGGGATACAGTGTAGTATATACAAAAATAGAGAGACCAGGGTTGAGTACACAATTATGGTATAGGTTCAAGTACTCCACCATGAGTGCCGTTGGCTTTCTTCTTTAAAATTAGATACTCGGAAATGCAGAACGCCATCATCCACAAGTTGGTGATCTTGGTTGGTCAGAAAGAAGTGAAAGGTTTTCAATGCCTTGGTATACTCTACTCTCCCTTCAGTGGTGAATTGGTCATGTCTGGCCGCTTCATTGGTGAAATGAACAGTCCGTTCCTTCAGCTTTGTGTTATCAATTCGATTCAGAAGTTCAACAGTGATTCTACCTTGAAACGGCCAACTTAGATGGCAATCATACTCGCCACGCAATATATAGACAGATACACGTACCCGGATATAATCCTCACGTTTATCGACTATCGCACTAAGAAGAGTTTTATATCCCTGTGGATGAGTGAAGAATGGATCACTGTACCGCTCACCACTGAAGTGTTTTTTCATAACAGCATGGAAAGGAACAACGTCATGCATTAGCTCAACTTTTGTCACACGAAATCGAAGAGAATCATATTTCAGATACTGGTGGTGCTGCTTATACATGTATCTGCAGCTGAATCCCAATTTACGATGGGGAATAAACTCCGACATGTCCCATCCAGTACCTTTGTTTCCCTTGGTTACTTTATTAGTAATACTATTGGGTACATCATTCGTAAACAGAATAGTCCTTTCATGATGTTCTTTGTCTTCCAGCTGGTTCAACAGTTGAATAGTAATCTCACCGCGAAACGGCCACTTTAGATCATCGTCGAATTCTCCTTGCATCAGGTGAACACTTACTGTAACGTGTGTGCCCTTTACGCCATTGGCAACCACACTGAGACACATTTTATATCCCACTGGGCTGGTATAAAACGGATCGCTGAACCATCTATCCCCACCTTTCTTGTGCTTTTCAAAATGTGTCATTATAAATTCAACAGGAACTATTTGCGATGCAATGATTGATGGTTCACCATTGTTGGATTGCTTCGCTTCAGAAGATAAGACCTTACTTTTCATTTCTTGCTCAATGTACGTTTTCAGATCTCTCTTGAGCTGCTCGGTCTCCTCCTTTGATCCACTCCCATGCTGTTGACTCAAATCCACCTTAATTTTGAGTGCCTCCATTTCGTGCTCAATGTCTCTCTTGAGCTGCTCAATCTCTTCCTTTGATTCATTCCCATGCTGTTGACACAAATCCAGCTTAATTTTGAGTTCCTTCATTTCTTGGTCAATGTGTGTTCTCATATCTCTCTTGAGCTGCTCAATCTCTTCCTTTGATCCACTTCCATGTATCTGTTGACTCAAATCCAATTTCATGAATTCCTCAATCTTATGTTCAAAATGCTTCTGCTTGTCAGTAATTTGCGAAATATGTGATAGCACAATTGCCAAAACAATAACAGCTACACCAATCAACCCTCCAGCACCAACCACTCGTCGACCCCGGTGCTTGTCCTGTGCCTTCATCTGTTGCCTCAAACCGGCTAATTCTTTATTAAGCTCCACATTCTCTTTCACAGTCTTTTGGCTCTGTGCCTCCAGCTGCTTCCTGAGCTCCACATTCTCTTTTGCGGTCTTCTGGCTTTGTACCTCCAGCTGCTTCCTGAAATCGACCAATTCTTCCTTGAGCTGCACATTCTCTTTCTGGCTGTGTATGGCTAGAAGAGACATGTGAACGACCAAATTGTCTGTTACGTGGGCTGGCATATCTTTACGAGGGAGTTTGACCTCACAACCGACACAGCGAAAGTCACAGTTGACTGCTGTAAGAGGGCATTCGCTGCTCACATGATGCTCGAGGTTTTGACGCTCAGGCTCCACCCCACACTGGTTCGGACAGGACACTGGGTAACAATCACACACGTGCCAGTGGCTGTTGACTACGTCCTCATGAGAAGACTTGTAACTGCGACAGAAGACACAACTAAAGGGCCGCTGGGGGCATTCTTCATTCTGGTGGGTAGCGATGCTGGGACGGAGGAAAAGCTCGGAGCAGTGGACGCAACAAATTTTAGCATATTCACAGCCGAGAAGTTGCTCATCAGGCTTCGGATTCTCATTCAAATGTTTATCTAGCTCCCCCAGTTGACCAGTCCACTGGCAGCCCTCTTTCTCGTGAGAGCACTGGACGTGGAGGGGGTAAAGTGAACGCTGGTGTTTCTGATCAGATATGGCTAAGAAACCAGCTTGCTTACAAGTTGGGCATGGTTTCTCATCCGCTTGAATTCGTTTAATACACGCTCTGCAGAAGTTCTGCCCACAGCAGTCGACCACGTAAGGCTCACGAAGTACTAACTGGCACACGGGGCATTCATACTGCACGTTCTCTGGAGGTTTTTCAACGAACTGGCATTCAAATCCACCTTGTGGGATCGCAGGATCGAGTGAGTCAGGATCTGATTGCTCGAAGGATGAATCCTCAATGTAACTAACTTTCTCTGCAAGACGGTCTGTCGACTCAGTATTACTTTCGGGAGCTTCCATCACAGCGATTTAGTTATCTCATTCCAATTACAGCACCACAACAATTACTAAGCTTAGTCTCGTGCCCAGCACGTATGATCTCGTGCTCGTCTGGCGCCCGCCGCCGAATAATTTAAACTTCAGCGGTGGGCGCGCACGTAGCACTGTGGATCCGTCTCGGACTGGAAATAGCCCCACTCCATGTGTTTGAATAGTCGCGGGTAACCAGGTCTGGGTCCCCGAGACTAAGGATCATACAAGTAAACATTTTGGAGAATATTTATGACTGCATGTTATATTGCACATGATTGGCGTAATCCAGTGATATTGGATGGCCTGTTTTATCAAGTTGATGAACAGTGTTTGGGTCTGAAGGGGAAGGAAAGGTTGAATATGGAAGTGGATTGAAGAGTAGAAACATTCAGAGGGAGAGAAGCTCTCAACAGTGAGAGCAGTCACTAGAGTTGGTCAGAGTGTGGTCTTCCTTGACTTGAACTCCGATGCCAACTTAGTGGGTGCACATTTCAATATCACTAGATATTGGATGAATCTGTATGGTATAAATGAATGTGGTTGCCATTTGAAAGTTTCCCTGAAATATATACAAAAACAATGAATACTCTAAGACCTTATCTATTCATATGCGAATTTAAAGGTCTGTAAATAAAAACATATTGCCTGGTGAAGTGTCCGTGTTTTTGGAAAACTTCTATAAGTGACCCAAGTGGCACACACCCAAAATAATGACAGCAATCAATGCATTCTGGATAATCTATATATAATATCAATGAATGATCTATGATGGTCATCATGTGGTCAATCCTGCATCACCAATGTGGTACCCATGTAACTATGCTGGTATGCAATATTGTCGTGATGTACATATATAGTTAGATACAGGCTCCAATCACCAAATACAAATTCAATGGAATAGCTACAACATATCAGCTACTAGCTATAAACAGAAACTGAACATAATAACAAGTTGACAACTTAGCACTATGACAACGAAAATGCATGAAACTTTGTAATTTTATAAAGCTAGCTATCATGATATATAGCTGAATTAGTTCTTCAGTTTAACTGCGGAAATTCGGAAGCGGAGGTTATCGAATTTCAAATACTGGCAGTTCTGAGCTGGATACTTCAGTGCACGGTGGGAGATGAAGTTCTTCCAGCCCCATCCTTGAGCTCTTTCCCCAATGGTCACTTTAAAAGCAACAACGTCAGGCGTGTCGTCAGTGAAGTCACGGGTCTTCTCATAACGCCCCTTGTCTTCTATCTGGTTTAACAGCTGGACGGTGACATCACCACGAAATGGCCACGTGAGGTAATTGTCGAATTCTCCTCTCATTAAGTGAACAAATGCCGAGACGTGTGTGCCTTCTGCACTCCTAAATCCATTAGCAGTCACACTGAGGCACATTCTGTATCCACGGGGGTTGGTGTAGAATGAGGGAGAGTACCAGTTGACCCTGGTTGACTTTTGAAGCTCAAAGTCTCTCATTGTGAATTCAAAAGGAGGCAGACAAGTACGTGACTCGATTGCCAGGCACTGCCTCTCCAGTGAAGACCATCCCAAATTAGTGACTTGGGTTACTTGGAAGTGAAGACGGTCCTCCTTGAGGTACTTGCAGTTTTGGGCTGGGTTGTAGCCAAGCTCGTAGTGGTATAGGAGCCTCTGCTTATCACATCCGTTAAGGGCACGATCACTAGAAATCACCCTATTGTTGATAGTGACATCATTCAATGTGCTAAAGTGGGCTGAATAGGTAAAATGTCCCCTGTCTTTAGCTAGCTGATTAACAAGCTGGACGATGATGTCACCCTGAAAAGGCCACGTCAGGTGATCATCGAATTCCCCTCGCATGAGGAACAATGCCACGGAAAGATGTGTACCCTCACCGTCACCATGGCCATTGGCATCCACTCTGAGGCACATCTTGTACCCATGGTAGTGTGTGTAGAATGGCTCGCTATACCACGCATCACCACTCTGTTTGTGCTTCTCAAACTCTGTCATGGTGAGCTTGACAGGAACAACGCTAGTATGCACCATTGACTGCAGTGTCTTCAACGATGAGCACTCTTCTTCCTGCTTGATCTTCAGTTTTTGCACCATTTCGTCATTCTTCCGTGCCTCTCGTATCATCATGTTTACATTTTCTTTTTGTTGCTGTTCGAGCTCTGCCAATTTTTGTTTCAAGGCTTCATTCTCCCTATATACAGCATCATGCTTCGCCGTGAGCTCGACGATTTCTAATTTCTTGGCTTCTTCTTTCTTTTGCACTTCTTCGATGGCATCATCATGCTTCTGCTGTAGTAGAGTAACCGCCTTTTCACTCTCTAAGAGGGACGCTTCGTTGTTGCTCTCTAGTTGGGCAATTTTCTGGCAATTTTTTCCTATAGCTTTTTTCAGGTTTTCGGTAAGTTGGGTAGTTTGCTGCTCCTTTTCTTCTACTTTCTTTTGACTGTAGGTTACTTGTTGTGTCATATGCAGCACGAGATTTTCAGCTAGATGGGCTGGCATGGCTTTCCGGCAAAGTTGCACCTCACAACCGGCATGGTGGAAGTCACATTTGACTACCGTGAGGGGGCAATCTCTGCTCACATGATGCTCGAGGTTCTGATGCTCGGGATACACCCCACACTCGTTTGGGCAGGGCACTGGGCGATACCCACAAATTGGGTAGTGGTTTTTGACTACATCTTCAAAGTAGGACTCGTAATTGTGACAGTACTCACAACCAAATGGATGCTGTTCTAGTTGATGGGCCTTAAAGTGCTGACGCTGGAATGACTTACCACAATCACTGCACTTCATCTCAGCAAACTCACAGCCATTGAATTGCTGGTCCAAACTCGGATTTTCATTCAGGTGTTTGCCTAGCTCTCCCAACTCTCCCATCCACTGGCAGCCCAGCGTTTGGTGACTGCACAAGACTCGGTACTCATAAATGGAACGCTGGAGGCCTTTGTTGGGAAACACAGAAAATTCGACGCTGTTGCATGTTGGGCAAACGTTTTTGTCAATTTGCATTCGCGTGATACATGGATTACAAAAGCTGTATCCACAGCAGGTCACCTGATGGGGTTCACGAAGCACAAACAGGCAGACAGGGCAGTCAACTTGGAATGCCTGTGGGGGTCGTTCTACAAACTCACAATCGAATCCAACAGTCTTTTCCTCTATAGTAGCACTTGTAATTGGGAGATTTGGTGTCAGAATGTCCTGGGGAAACCCTTCAACTTGCAACTGGCACTGCTTTTCAGAGGTGCTGCTTGAGCTTTGAACTAAAGAGCCTGCCATATTCAACTTCACAGCAGTCTTGCCATTGATACTGTACACTGAATATTGACTTTTGAATACCATCAGAGGGGGTGGAACAACTACTGTAACATAGTATGTACTTGTTCCACCCCCTGTGGTGCTGATAGTTACTATATTCACTGCACAATGCAAGTATCAAGTTGTTTATCACTGGTACGGATATATTCATGCTACTCTAATCCATAGAGGATACTTTTATGACTTCATACTGGCCTTTTTTGGTCATTTCCATACTGTTCATTAGCTTCCAGCTATGTTTAATTACCCCATACAGGTAGATTAGACCAACGTGGACTAGACCGAGACAGGTAGACGAGACAAGGTGGTAAGGTAGACTAGACCAACGTGGACTAGACCGAGACAGGTAGCTAGATAAGACCAAGGTGGTAGGTAGGTGGACTAGACTGACACAATATATTAGACTAAGGTGGACTAGGTAGACAGACTAGACCAAGACAACTAGACTAAGACTAGACCTAGATCCATTAGGTTAAATAGCTCTTAAAAGAAGTATTCACGTCATCATCTAGGCAACACAAACTATAGCTTGATGTAGCTTAATTGGCCTAAAAACTTCCATATGGCAGTACTATCAATTCCGTTGTGCTAATGTAATCTTTACGCTTGTGAAGATCCATGCAGGCGATTGCTGGATGTCACAGGAACAATCTTGCAGAGTATTTTGCAAAAGATGGCAGCTCTTCTATTTGCCTTTGCGTTTTACCGCTTGCACTGGCCCTAGATAGCTACCAAGCAAGGAAATGTAGAACACTAAGGTTTGAGTACGACAATGTGGGCCCCAGAAGCAACCTCAGAACCACCCCACACATGTTAACCTTTAGCTACATATCTTATGCACACCCCGTTAGCTACACATCTTATGCACACACCTTTAGCTATATATCTTATACCTTTAGCTACATATCTTATGCACACATCTTTCCCACGCCCACCAGAAAATCTTGCAAAATCCTATATAATAATCAAGTCCTGCTTATGGACTGACAAGTGTACTTCAGAGTAGCGTCGTTCCCAGTCTCTCTGCTCCAATTTTTATGGTGGGAAATGAGGCTATATAAAAGCTGAAGAGTGGAGCATGTGCTACTAGCTCAATGATTAGGATATTCTCCTATGGTTCTTTGTATTTATGACTGCAAGTAGTCTCTAGCATTCCACCGTTTTCGGAGATTCTGGAAAAACTTAATGGCAACTACATTCATTATATATGTATGCAGGGTAACTAGATTTATATATTGGTGTGCATGGAGCCAATATAAAGGAAGGGTAAATAAGCAATTTATAGCCATGATATGAAATAAAAGATACATGACATTTGTGTACATACATATTTTGCAATAATAGGTAGCTATGTGCTAATTAGTCATAGTCTATCCATAAATTTAATGATTATTGCACAATTACATGACATACATGTATTACTTTTTTCTGGACACATAATCCACTGCAAATATGTTGCACCAACAACACGCAACCATAATACTGACAGCAATCACTACAGTCCAGATGTTCCATATAGACGCTGATAACAGTGAGACAATCTGTGTTGTCCATGACGTACTTTCAGCCGTTTCAACCCAATCTCCTCCATGCAGTCTCAATGCTTGATCTAAGTCCTCTGTTGTTGCACAATTGTCAAGCCTAGATTTGATGCCATTGAGCTGCCGCTCTAAGTTCTCTACTGTCACGTAATTATCAAGCCTAGATTTGATGCCATTGAGCTGCCGCTCTAAGTTCTCTACTGTCACGTAATTATCCAGCCTAGCTTTGATGTCATCAAATTGTTGTTCTAAGTCCTTTACGACTTCTTTTAGCTCCTTCTCTTTGCTACACTGTAAAAAGTGAATCATAAATTTAACAGCAATATGGTTACTTCAGTTGCATCTTATTTTCAAATGAATAAATGGTACCATATTCCCAAGTGATCCCAATGACTATGATGATGATGACGACTGTCTGCTCACAATTATAGCTGACGAGTATATTTTAATGATGTTTGGGCTATGGTTAGGCTATAGCATTTTAGGAATGAAAATAGTAACTGTTGACAAGTGCATTTGGGAATACACACATGCAATTAGTCCCTCAAGAATTACTGGTGTTTTGAAATCATACACCAGTCCAAGTCCCAGTGGTATTTAGTCATTGGAACTAACACCATTGTAATTTCAAAACAATTTTATCTCTTGGGAGTATGTAGGACTAAAGTACCATTTGAAAACAAGTACATAAATCGTTTCTTAGATGCAACTGAAGTAACCATTTTCCTGTTAAATTTATGATTAACTTTTTACAGTGATAGCTGCAGACCCAACAAGCAAAATGATCACCACAGCAACCAACAGAGCAATAATTTTAAAGCCTTTCATCTATACTCAGTAGGCACCTTGATGTATACCGGTGTAGCAGGAGGATTTTCAAGACCAATTTTCAACCACAGGGTGAATTGTGGTGATAGTCTAAAAGTGATAGGAGAATAAAATTAAGGGAAATATTCTGTTTCCAATCCCTCACTCACACAGAGCTCCTACAATTGTCCCACTCAACTAAAAACACAGTGCAATTATATACAGCTATTTTCGCATTCAAAGAAGCCTTGAAAAACATGCTGTAAAGAAGATTAGAGGAGCTTTCATGCACACAAACGTTTTTACAGTGTTTAGCTATATAGCTTGTGTTTGCTATTTTGTCACCCGTCTGCACTGATATTCAGGGTGAGAAACTGCCATGGCCTAACTGTAATAGCTAGGTGACTATAATTATGTCAGATTCACAAGAGCAGGAGTGGCCTACTACGGAACTTTTTTTCTTTTTTTTTTAAAGAGCAGAAATGGATTCTCAATAGCACAAGCTAATACAAAGAGATCCAAAATAACAAATAAAACAATAATCAAAGTTACAAATAGAAATAAGGATAGCTAACTGACTTACATAAATTAAACTTAAAACTAGGCAGAGATGGACAGTCTTTAAGAGCAGCAGGCAGAAACTTGCCACTTATTATACCTGGTATAATAACATACACACTAAAATGGCATACACGCTAAAAAAGCAGTGTGTGAATTTATACCTGGCAGTCTCATAAGAGGAGGGTTAGGGTTAGGGTCAAATCTGAATATTAACATAACAATATTGCTAGATAGTTAGCTAATGTACTTGCTGTACATCCAACTTTGACATTTTAAAAAGAGGGCTGACTGCCTTCCTAAAGGCACAGTTTAATATTGAAAAAGCTGACAGTGTTCCCATACTAGCTAATTACGCGTGAATCACTCAGACTCAAGAGAGAATACCCAGGTATTTTAGAGGAGGGAGGAACGGAAATGATAGTCTAACATGCTCTTGATCAACAGACAAAATTATACACCCATACCGACCTTGTGATGTTTCTGGGGAGCACTTTGTTTTTACCGAGAATAAGTAGGGGCGTGACTACTAGTTTTGCGGCGCTGGCATTTTCAGCCCCACCCACCACAAATTTTCAAATGACGTCATCATTTGACATATTATGTGCACAAAAAAATTTGGAGGAGGGGGTGGGGGAAATTTATGCACTCTTGTAGCTAGTCTACTAGCCTGCTACACTAGCTATTGGGTTTCCTGTTTGAAGATCTGCATGACTACATGATGTAATGGTCAATCCATATTATATGTAGGAGATGATCTATTTCATGAGCTAGCATCTGCTTTCTAGCTGCATACCAACTCTGCATCTAACTATAATATTACACATGACTGTCATGTACGGGTACGATATAAATCACATGACACAAGCTGAACTGACAAGCCAACTCAAGCGGACCTGAAGGGTTTAAAAAACTGTTAGCTACTACCTGCACAGCTATGAGTATGTGAGGACTTGGGTAGCAGTCAGCCACTGTTGGACGGTCTCTGTGTGTACTGGTGACGTGGACTTCACTCTCTCCCTGGCCTGAGGGGAGGCCTTGCTGTCCAGGGTGGAGAACAGGTCTGGGTGGAGCTGTGTGTGTGTGTGTGTATATGTGTGTGTGTGTGTGTGTGTGTGTGTGTGTGTGATCACTTGTCTAAAAGCCGAACATAACCTACCTTAGCTTGGTAAGTTATTACAGTATAGTAGTAATGACTAGATTAACATTTTACCCTGCTCTATCTACTGTGTGGCGAATCCGTCTGAACGATATCATTTTAGATGTTTACATTTTGCATGATCCATAGGGGTGTGTGAACACATATGCATGCACCTTATCAGGAAATCTATAGTAAAATTAGTACAATTAATAATTGGGACCATACAATTAAGTGTCCTTTACAAGAGAGGTGTCATGGACTGTTCTTCACAGTGTATGTTGAGGTAGGTGACCAAATATTTTCAAGCAGTCCATAAATAAAAAACGTAATTTACGGCAAGAGGGCAACTAGCTAGCAAAAGAGAAAGGAAAAACAATGTACGAAAAAGCAAAGTGAAGTTAATATTCACATACTATGTATTTTTCACATGCTGCAAAACTGAAACTTGAAACAAGATAATTAAAACGACACTAGCTACTTTTAGTTATCAATTGTCTCTGCAACTCGGGGTGACTGTGGTAGCTACCTGCTCTTAACAACCACTCTCACTACTTGGAAATGGAGACAGTTGTTTCTAACGTGTTCACTCCCTTTGGTGCTGAGTTTAGCGTGGGCTATGAATTTGTGTATGCCCCAGCCTTTCCTTGCCCTGCCCCGCCACTCTATCACACGGCCAGCAACATCATGTCCTGCTGTGTCATCAAAGGGAATAGTCTTCTCCCAGTGTCCCGCATCCGTTTCCTGGTTTAGCAGTTTTATTGTGATGTCTCCACGGAAGGGCCACTTTAGACGGTCATCATGTTCTCCCTGCATCAGGGTAACGTATACCGAGACGTGCGTTCCCCTGCCATCATCACTACCATTGGGATCCACTCTGAGGCACATTTTGTAGCCTTCTGGATTTGCGTAGAATGGCTCACTGAACCACTGCTCGGAGTCCTTCTTGCGCCCCTCAAAGTCTGTCATGATAATGTCAGTAGGAATCACAGGAACAGTGTCTTGTTTGAGCTCGACATCGGAAACTCGGAAACGAAGACTGTCATACTTCAGATATTGAGTGTGTGTGTCGTACATGTGGCTCAGGTCACGGTAGGAGACAACGCACTCTTCACCTATTCCAATAGAAGCTCTTTCTCCTTCAATTGCCCTGTTATCATTTCCTTCAGAGTTAAAGGTGATTTCACGGTGCCCCCTTGCTTCAAATTGGTTCAATAGGTACATCGTCACCTTACCTCGAAACGGCCACATAAGTTCATCATCAAATTCTCCACGCATCAGGTAGATAAAAATTGAGACATATCTCCCCTCGTCAACACGTGCACCATCAGCATGCACAGCAAGGCACATCTTGTATCCCCGTGGGTCGGTGTAGAACGGTTGGCTGTACCAAACATCACCTGCAGACTTGTGCTTGAAAAAATTTGGCATGGTAATTTGAAATGGAAGAAGTGCCGGAAGATGCTGTTCAGCGAGTACTGTTCGAATATGTTCTTGTCTGAGCCTCAAAGCATCAATGTTTCGTACCAAATGTTTTCTGCTGGTTTCCTGTTCCTCTATGAATCGATATACTTTCTCTCTAATTAATCCCATTCTTATGCTTTGGGCATCAATTTCTTGTACCAGCTGTTCTCGATCAACTTCCTGCTTCTTTGTGAGTCGGTCCATTCTTTGACTCTCAGCATCTAATCTTCCCTTCTGTCCATCAATATTCCGTCGGTCAGTATCCTGCTTCCTTGTGAGTTGGTCTATCCTTTGACTCTCTGCGTCTATTTTGCACTGACATTTTTTATGGTATACCGAAAAGGTAAGATAATACATGATTGCCAAAACCATTAAAACAGCTAATCCCAATAGTAACTCCGTGGACAGTTCTGTTTTACACTCGTTTGTTGTGGAATATGAGATCTGTGAAGAAAGATTGGCAAGTTTCAGTTGGATTTGTTTGACCTCATTTCTCAGAGCTTGGATTTCGTGCTCCAGCATTTTCATCTTGTGTGCTCCATTATCCGAACCATATAGACTCATTTCTGTGATGTTGTAGACGTAGTATTGTACAGTACTGTAGAAACAACGTTTCGGCCACTTCAGCTACACGGATATGATGTCATACAGAAATGAGGGAATACGAGTTAGTCAAGAATTGTATACGACCCGTGCACGTGGGCTAAGAATTATTAATTGAGCTCCAGATGGGCAAATTTATTGTGTTCTCCAATTTATGTCTGATGCGGACGGCTTCTTAGTTACGTAGGTATTACCCTAGTATGCTTCATTCAGATATTCTTCTCCATCCAGTAGCTCAGCTTACTAAGCTGCTACCGAGCATATTCCCAGTCTATGTGGATCTCCTGTCTTCACACCGCTAGCATACCTCGTCCTGTGTACTGCGGTAGTGTCTTTTTCAAGATTCTTCCTGTTTCAACAACGTAAGACAATTCACATTCTTTGCAGGGGAACTTTCTGTGCTTTGAAACTGGATAGTTTACATAAGAGCATAATGTTTCGCATGATTGTTATATCAGGCATGTAAAAATAATGAGGGTGAAAGCACATGATGTAATGACCAATCCATAATATTATGTGGGAGATGACGTGTTCGAGAGACTACTGTGAGGGTTCAGTATGGCGATGAGCTATTAATTAAGGCTTGAGCTAGTATTTGCTTTCTAGCTGCATGCCAACTCTGCAGCTAGCTATAATATTATACATGACTGTCATGTACGGGTACGATATAAATCACATGACACAAGCTGAACTGACAAGCCAACTCAAGCGGACCTGAAGGGTTTAAAAAACTGTTAGCTACTACCTGCACAGCTATGAGTATGTGAGGACTTGGGTAGCAGTCAGCCACTGTTGGACGGTCTCTGTGTGTACTGGTGACGTGGACTTCACTCTCTCCCTGGCCTGAGGGGAGGCCTTGCTGTCCAGGGTGGAGAACAGGTCTGGGTGGAGCTGTGTAGACTAGGCTCTTTATTGCATGCTATGTGTTTTGCCTGTAGCTACCCTGATGAAGACTGCAGCCCAGCAGTTGAAACATCAGTATTTGATAACGTGTTCAAGTTGTGAAGCAAATTTGTGATTGGTAGAAAGAAAACCCAATCAACATGAATACAGAAAAACAATTGGATCCTCTTTGAAGTATTAATCAATTAGGCAATATTGTTGCTATATATACAGCAACTCATATAGCAACCTACACTTCAATATAAATACTAAATCTCTATATGTAAATCCTATAGCTAAGTGTAGTTCTATAGCTCCCAATCGTTAAGTGATAGTGGAATTCTCATGCCACCAGGAGATGCAGTACAGTTTCTCCGAACGGAAAATACACTTAACAATGTAATATTAATAGATACTTAACTACGTCAGTTTCAATGTACACAGGCTGCCATTGAATTCAATACTCAAAAGCAATGACATTCAAGGTGTAGGCTGACAAGAAGGATGCCAAAGTAAGCTATTATAGGAGCTATACAGATAATCGTCATTTAAACAGCTAGGGGTGGGGTCAGTATGTAATTATAGTGAGCCTCTTGGCCCATGTGAGAACATTTTGGTGAAATTGAGTATAGACCTAACCATAACAACTCAGAATGGCCAACATGTATTTGCTAACTGCAATCAATATTGCATGACATATTATACACTAATAGATATAGCTATAGTTCACATAATTATAGTACTTTGTCCAGTAGGCCAGGGAGTGCCAGTTTCAGAAAAGCTCCATAGAATTGGCAGAATTGAAGGTTCTAGCGGGATTTTAGTTGGACTTCGATAATTTGGAAGTGAAGACTGTTGTGCTTTAAATACTGGCAATTTTTAGCGGCTTTGTAATTCAGTCTACGGTTATTGATAAACTGGAACCAGCCCCATCCTCTGGCTCTTTCTCCAGTGGTCACTTTAGCCGTATATACACCAGGTATGCAAATACTAAAGTCAAGGGTCATTTCATAATGTTCCTTGTCTTCTAACTGATTCAACAGCTGAATGGTGATGTCACCTCGAAATGGCCACTTCAAGGAAATTCGTCCCATTCTCTCCTCTCATCAGATGGATGAACACAGAGACATGCGTGTACTTTTCCAGTCACCGAAACCATTAGCATCTGCTCTGAGGCACATTCTGTATCCTCGTTGATGGGTGTAGAATGGTGGGGAGTACCAGATATCATTGTTGGCTTTCTGTTGCTCAAAGTCACTCATTGTGAACTTCAAAGGGAGGCACACCATGACACGTGACGCGATGGCAAGGCACGGATTGGCTTTCGAGTGAAGGCCAGTCGACGTTATTGGTGACTCGGGTCACCCGGAAATAAAGACAATCATCCTTGAGGAAATGGCAGTTGTTAAGTACATCATGGCCCAGCACACTGTGGTGGAGGAATAACTGACTCATTCCAAATCCAGAGCACTACAAGATGTGGTGACTCGCTGACCACAAATGATCTTAGCACTGTTACTGCAAAAGTGTAAGCAAACAGTGAATGAACGATGATCCCCTCATCTTTGGCTAATTGATTCAATAGTTGAACAGTTACTTCACCTTCGAAAGGGCCATTCAGGTGATCATCGAATGTTCTCCTTGCATGATGTGGACAAATACCGAGACGTGTGTGTCTTCACCTTTACCATTGCCATTGGCATCCACTCTGAGGCACATCTTGTACCCATGGGGGTGAGTGTAGAATGGTTCACTGTACCATTCATCACCATTTTGCCAATGCCTTCTAAACTCTCTCATAGTGAGCTCAACACAGCGTGCAGTAGCATGATATGATTGCACCTGATCTAGTTCAACCTTCATTTGGACAATCTCCTTTCTCATGGCTTTATTTGCGTCCTCATTCTGTATTTTCATATGAACTTCTTCTTGTAGATGAGTGACCTTTTCTTCTAAGGCCTCATGAACTTCTTCTTGCAGTGACCTTTTGCTTCTAAGGCCTCATGAACTTCTTCTTGCAGATGAGTGACCTTTTCTTCTAAGGCCTCATGAACTTCTTGCAGATGAGTGACCTTTTCTTCTAAGGCCTCATGAACATCTTCTGCAGATGAGTGTTTCCATAATCATTTCTTCCCTGGGTACGGCAGCTTTTGCATCCTTTGAAGCGTAGCAATTTCTTGCTTTATATGGCTGCATCTTGCCTCTGTTTGTCTCGTCGCAGTTGAGCAATTGCACGTTTTAAGGTCGCGTTTTCTTCCCTGGATTTCTGATCCTTTTGCAGTTGAGCTTGACAATCTCTTGCTCCGGATTCTTCCTTGCAACATGTTTATCTTCTCAGTTGAGCTGAGTAAATGTTTCTTCTGCTATAGCCTTATCTTTCACACAAAGAGTCTTCTGTAGCTGAGCAATCTCTTCTTTCTTTTCTAGGAGGGACTTCGACAAAGCTTCATTTTCCTTCTCCAAATGGCTAATTTTTTGGCTATTTTCTTCCAACTTTTCTTTCAGGTCTTCTGTGAGTTGCATGATTTGCTGGTCCTTTTCTTGGACCTTTTTCTGATTGTAAGTTGCCAGTTGGGCCATGTGAGGTACCAGATTCTCAGCTAGGTGGGCTGGCATGTCTTTGCGAGGGAGCTGCACCTCACAACCAGCATAGTGGAAGTCACAGTTGACTACTGTGAGGGGGCAATCTTTGCTCACATGATGCTCAATGATTCTGATGCTCAGGATACACTCCCCACATTTGGGCAGGGCACTGGGCGAAACCCGCAAGTTGGGTAGTGGTTTTTGACTACATCTTCGAAGTAGGATTCATAATTGTGACAGTACTCGCAACTAAATGGATGCTGTTCTAGTTGATGGGCCTTAAAGTGCTGACGCTGGAAGGACTTACGACAACCATTGCACTTTATCTCAGTAAACTCACAACCAGTGAACTGTCGACCCAGAATGGGATTCTCGTTCAAGTGTTCTCTAGCTCCCCCAGCTCACCTGTCCACTGGCAGCCCTTCTTTCTTGTGAGAGCAGTGAACATGAAACTCATACAGTGAACGTTGCAGGCCTTTGTTTGGAAAGACAGAAAACTCTGTTTTATTGCAGGTTGGACAGACCATATCCTCTTTTTTTAGTCTATTGATGCACGATCGACAATAGCTATACCCACAGCAGGTCAACTGATGAGGCTCACAAAGCACCAACAGACAAATGGGGCAGTCCGATTGGATAGCTTTTGGGGGGCATTCTATGAATTCACAGTCAAATCCAATGATCCTTTTCTTGGCAGCAGCTCTTGGGGCTGGTGTTGACCTTTCTTGAGGTGATCCTTGCACTTCTTTACAGTCTTTCTGGCCAAAAGGGCTAGCCATGTCTCCAGAATAAAAGGGGGTGGGACTGCTGGTGGCCTATTCAGTATGACGTATTGTGCATGCTAAATACATTCATCTAGTGCAATTTGCAAATAAACAAGAACGCATTCGTGAATAATTTACTATTATCATGACTGTGCATATATGCAAAATCCTATATAGTTAAGGCGGCGATATCAATAGAGTTACAGATAATTAGAACATATGATATAAATATTTATTATACTACATTACATCATTCATTATTCATTTCGTTGGTTAATTCAGTAGATAACCGGTTATGTAGTGACAACCTACTCTTGGCCTGAAGACAAACTGTTGCTACTCAGGCTTTTTCTATATAGCTACACCATTCCAAAGCATGTTGCTATTCACTCACCAATGAAAGTAGTATAAGTCAGATAGACTCGACCCACTCGTAGGTTATACGAATAACCTCCTTCGTGTGTGGTTATATGATCATGAGTGCATAACCTACTCCTGAGTGTAGTCTATTTAATATTATACATGACTGTCATATACTGGTACAATATACATGTAAATTACATGACCCAAGTTGAACTGACAAGCCAACTCAAGTGGGACTGCTGGTGGCCTATTCAGTATGACGTATTGTGCATGCTAAATACATTCATCTAGTGCAATTTGCAAATAGCTACTACCTGCACAGCTATGAGTATGTGAGGACTTTGGTAGCAGTTAGCCACTGTTGGACGGTCTCTGTGTGTACTGGTGACGTGGACTTCACTCTCTCCCTGGCCTGAGGGGAGGCCTCGCTGTCCAGGGTGGAGAACAGGTCTGGGTGGAGCTGTGTGTGTGTGTGTGTGTGTGTGTGTGTGTGTGTGATCACTTGTCCAAAAGCCGAACATACTGGTACCCATTATTGCATGAACTCCACAGTGCAAAAAGTGTGTCTATAGTAGTTGAAAATGTCCTTCTTATTCAGGGACTGTCCACAATGTAGATGTGTCCCTTTATCTTGTGTGTATGTAGCTACATGGTGAGTGTTCAAGAATCACAGTGCTCTGAGAGGTGCAATACAAAAAGCAAAAAAAAAAAGAATCCAGGTAGTGGAGAACAAATCTCTAATCCATTCTATGCTAGCATCAATGTTTCCATACCAGATCATACAGGTGAGGAAGTGAAATTGGAATTGGGACTGGAAATACAACTGGAAGGCTTCGCACGAGTGAGCTCACCTCACACCCCTCTGGCCTGTCCATTGAGAACTTGTCACTGTCTTCATCAATCTTCAACCTACAGCTCTTCCGACCACCAACATAGGTGTTCCAGGAGAGCTGCAGAGGAAACAAGATTATAGTAGAGTGATGACAGGATCGGCTTATTTTTATAGTAACAGTAGGAGGCAGTCAAATGAAGCACACTCTGTTGAAAGAAGGTTGTAGAAGTCATTTTATCTTCCAGATGGTTGTTCTTGAGTTCCAGACCTTCAAAACTGTAATTCCAAACTGGAAGCTTGTTTGCTAAAACCTCTACATACATGTAGTTGAAGGAGTGTCATTTTTTTGCAGTGTCATTATTAGCCAAGAAATCAATAAAGATTTCATTATTCAAGGATCAATAATGGCATTACAGCATTAAAGGACCAAGTATTTCACTTCCAATGTAAAACTCATGGTGACAGTGAGGTGTGTTGTAAAAGTTGGTATGGAGGCCTGGGAATACATGGGACTAATTCTAATGCCAATAGTATAATGGCTTGCACGTGAACCAGACTTGATAGAGGTGGGGGGCATGAACAAAATGGTGTACAACTTAATCTTTCTTGCTGCAGTTATTGTACACATGCTGCCACCTTCAATTTAAATTTTGATCGACAACGTCATAGTACACAATGTCATGCTAACGCACCTTCTCTGTCAATTCTCCCTTAATGGCCTCACAGCCCAGCACCACAAACTTGCTCCTGCCAGCCTCAAAGTTCCACTTGCTCCACTGGAAGGCAAAGGCACAGCACAACAGAGCCATGTGCTGGTAGAGGGAGGGCTCCACCGTGGGGCTCTGAGGGGAGGGGAGGGGAGGGGAATGGTGGCACCAGATAGGTACAGCTACCTGGAATCTATATCTTAGCCTTCTTATTATACGGAAGGCTGTCAAGCCAGGGACAGGTATGCATCAGTTTGTCGCATATAGCCTCATGCCCAGTCTCCACTCTTTTTTTGTGCATGTAGTAAAAAAGGTTTTTATCGTATGCGAAAAAAGCTAGTGATGGAGACTGGGAACAAGACTAGTCACATATGTTAACGGCAACATCACAGTAAGTCACCTGACTTCAATCTATTACTGAATGCATATGTGAAGGCATTCCCAATTAACCACTGTGACAATACTGATCACATCTTACTTTAAGGCTAGTATCCACACATCCACACACACACACACACACACACACACACACACACACACACACACACACTACCCACCTTAGCTGTAATGCTGACATACTTGTCCCCATCGGGAGCTGGAAAGAAGTTGGCCCCAGCCTTCTCCAGCCCCTCCATCAGTTTCCTGGCAGTCATGGCCCTACCTGAGAGGTGGGAGAGGGTGGGCTGTTCCAACGGAGCCAGCAGAGTACAGGTGTGCTCCTGGGAAGGTGTGGGTGTGTGTGTGAGAGAGAGAGAGCATCTTTTAAAAGGAGGGTGGGAAAGGATGTGTAAGAAACGGAGGAGGAGGCAGAGAAATGAGTTTGACTATTGTTTATGACATTGGATGCCATTGTAACTTGTAACTCCTTGTGTAATTACCCCACTGGAGGTCTCCCTCTAATGTGTACAACATTTGCATGATCATTAAATGAAGTCTTGGACACTCAGTAGTGCATTGAGGGTCCGTTTAAGTGCTGCTGAACCTCCATAGGTTTAGGTAGCCCCCAAATACACAAACACACACACGGCACGGTACCCTTCAGATGTTTATAGCATGTTGAGTCTTTGGCTTAGCCTTGTTCCCAGGCTCCACTCCCCAGCTTTTCTCGCAACAGTACGAGAAAAGCTGGGGAGTGGAGCCTGGGAACGAGGCTTTTTGGCTAGTAGTCAAAAAAATCACAGGGGGAGTATCCTTTGGGAGGTATGCACCAACTCTATAGTGACTAAGGTTTATACAGGCATTAGACAATCTTCACTTTGATTTCCACAGTAATCTCCAGTGTCCCCCCGGTGATAGTCAGGTGGGTGTGGTTTGGTCCCAAGGGGCGGAGCTGCCATGACCAAATGGCATGTTCGCATACTGATCCTGTGAGGGAGGGGGAGGGAGGGAGGGAGGAAGGGAGGGAGGGTTAGCCAGCAAGCAAGCAAGCATTAAAGCTATAGAGTATCCTACTGGTTATCGGATCATTATTATCGCCGTTTCGCGAGCAGAAAAGTGATCTAGTAAGCATGCCATCATTCTTCACGGTGTTTATCTTAGCCTTGTAACAATAAAGAGGTCATCCCATTGGACAGCACTACTTAATTACTTGTGGGCAGGGACAAATCAAAAGACAGCTGCACTTCTCCTCTTTTACTGGAGACACTGTTTCAACGCTCAGTCTGTGGCACAAACCTGCTCCAAAGAGCAATTAGAAGAAGCGTACATTCGCTGCCTTCCTACTGCCTGAGAACTAAAACAGTCCTCGCCCATGCACACATTCACCCTTCTACCCTATGAATTACACATGTGAGAAAATATACTAGTAGCTAAAGTGAAATATGCACCTGTGCCTGGGCATTATAGCATCACTACCATATCCATCTGTTGGCTACATGAGAGTAAAGTTAGTAAGTGGTCTAGTGAGTGGGCTATAGTTCCCAGTTTGACGTACCACCATGACGGCCAGAGGGGAGAAGTAGAATTTTGGAAGGTGACTGTCCTTTCCTCTAGTTGTGTGTGTGTGTGTGTGTGTGTGTGTGTGTGTGTGTGTGTGTGTGTGTGTGTGTGTGCGTGTGTGCGTGTGTGTGTGTGTGTGTGTGTGTGTGTGTGTGTGTGTGTGTGTGTGTGTGTGTGTGTGTGTGTGTGTGTGTGTGTGAAGGAGGTGGAAAAGGATGTGCAAGGAGAAGGGAGAGGAGACAGAATACTGGCAGTTATGGCTCATGACATTGGAAGCCATTGCAGATTGCAACTTCTTGTTTAATGAATTCGGTCTCCCTTTAAGTGGTTAATGTCTGCACGGTCAGTTATAATTGAAGTTTAGAACACACTCAAGAGTGCACAGTTTTTAAATTGGTGTTCAGTTCTGAACCTCCATAGGTTATAAATTGCTGCTAATGCCCACACGTGTGCACACACACACAAACACACCACACAAACGCAAACGCACACACATGCACTCTCTCACACACACACAAATACACCCACCCACACACAAATACACACACCCACACACCCACACACCTTCACGCAGGTCGAACAACACGTCCTGCAGTCCACTGGTCCTCCATGCTCTAAGCTCACCATCCCAGCGAGCCAACTGGGGCTGCTCAGGAAACAGGAAATGCTCAGGAAGTCTGAAACAAGGAAAGAGTGAACGTAATGATCCCACTTTACTTCACAACTAGGGAAAGCAAACACTGTATGCAGTTCACCAAATGTTCTCACGAGTGGGGAAAGGATAGGTAGGAAAATGGGATCCTTACATGACAACACACATATTAAGAATTTTTATTTCTTTGCTATGTTTTGATGAAACTGTATGAAATATCATCACATTCCCGTATACAGTATTAAGATACTGTCGTTTTAATACAGTTTGTATGTCTCATGAATAGTTGCCAGTATCTCATCAAAGGACGATAAATTGACCCGCATTCAAATATTACAGGGCCACTAGCTAGGGCAGAGAATCCAAGTTAGGAGTTTTTATGCCTAGCTACATGTAGTGAACTCAAATGTCTTACCAATAACAAAAAGCATGTATACCAATAATTGCATCAGACTGGATAATCAATGTGATCAACACTGCATGATGATACAAAAATGAGAACATAGAAGTGTATTGTAATAATCTAGTTGCCTTATAAGCATTAATCCATAAAAGGATTATCGCTCGTCTTCACTAGTCTCTTCACTAAGTCTCCAATTTGATTTGAAAACTGAGACTGTCATATTTCAAATACTGGCAGTTTCTGGTTTTGTCATAGTTCAGTTTACAGTGGGAGATGAACTGAGGCCAGCCCCATCCACGACTAGCTCTTTCTCTAGTAGTCACTCTACCAGTATCCTCAGTAAAGTTAAGGGTCACTTTATGATGCTCCTTGTCTTGTATCTGGTTCAACAGCTGAATGGTGATGTCACCTCGAAATGGCCACTCAAGGAAATCGTCATTCTCTCCTCTCATCAGGTAGATAAATGCAGATATGTGTGTACCCTTACCATCACCATAGCCATTAGCATCCACATTGAGGCACAATTTGTATCCTTTTTCGTGGGTGCAGAATGGTGGGGAGTACCAGGAGGCGCTTTTAACTTTCTGCTGCTCAAAGTCTGCCATTGTGAATTCAACAGGAGACACCGGGATATATGATGCAGGACACGCAGAAAAAGGGATTGGCTGGTCAATATCCACATTGGTGATTCGGGTCACTCGGAAATGGAGACAGTCATCCTGAATGAATTGGTGCTTCCTGGCTGGGTCATGAGCCAGCACACTGTCGGGAAGGAATCTTGACTTTCCGATTCCATCCAGAGCTCTTTCGTCGGTGGTGACCCGCTGACCACAAATGAACGTAGCACTGTTAGCAAAAGTGTGGAAGCAAACAGTGAATGAACGATGATCCTCGCCTTGTAGTTGGTTTAACAACTGAACAGTTACTTCACCTCGAAATGGCCATTCTAAATCATCGTCATGTTCTCCTCGCATCATGTGGACAAATATTGAGACGTGTGTACCCTTGCCATCACCCCAGCCATTTGCATCTACTCTGAGGCACATTTTGTACCCATGGGGGTGCGTGTAGAATGGATCACTGTACCATTCTTCGCCATTTTGCCAATGCCTTCTAAACTCTCTCATAGTGAGCTCAACACAGCGTGCAGCAGCATGATATGATTGCACCTGATCTAGTTCAACCTTCATTTGAGCGATCTCCTTTCTCATGGCTTTATTTTCACTCTCATTCGTATGAACTTCTTCTTGTAGATGAGTGACCTTTTCTTCTAAGGCCTCATTTTCTTCCCTGGATACGACATCCTTTTGCATCCTTTGAAGCTCAGCAATTTCTTGCTTTGTAGCTGCATCTTGCCTGTGTTTATCTTGTTTCAGTTTCGCAACCTCACCTTTCATTTCTTCCCTGGGTACGGCATTCTTTTGCATCCTTCGAAGCGTAGCAATTTCTTGCTTTATGGCTGCATCTTGCTTGTGGTTATCTTGTTTCAGTTTAGCAACCTCACGTTTCAAGGCCTCATTTTCTTCCCTGGATACAGCATCCTTTTGCAGCCTTTGAAGCTTGACAATTTCTTGTTGTGTGGCTGCATCTTGCATGCGTTTATCTTGTCTCAGTTGAGCAACTTCACGTTTCAAGGCATTTTCTCCCAGTAGCACGGTACTTCTTTGTTTCTGCTTGAGCTGAGCAACCTCCTTTGTAATGTATTCTTTAAGCTGAGTGAAAGCTTCTTCTGTGGCCTTATCTTTCACACAGAGCTGTTCATGTAGCTGAGCAATCTCTTCTTTCTTTTCTATGAGGGACTTCGACAGAACTTCATTTCCCTTCTCTAGTTGGCTAATTTTTTTGCCATTTTCTTCCAACTTTTCTTTCAGGTCAGCTGTGAGTTGCATGATTTGCTGGTCCTTCTCTTGGACCTTTTTCTGATTGTAGGTTGCCAGTTGGGCCATGTGAGGTACCAGATTCTCAGCTAGGTGGGCTGGCATGTCTTTGCGAGGGAGCTGCACCTCGCAACCAGCATAGTGAAAGTCACAGTTGACTACTGTGAGGGGGCAGTCTTCGCTCACATGATGCTCAATGTTCCGATGCTTGGGATGCACCCCACACTCGTTTGGGCAGGGCACTGGACGAAACCTGCAAATTGGGTAGTGGTTTTCAACTACATCTTCGAAGTAGGATTCATAATCGTGACAGTACTCACAATTAAATGGATGCTGTTCTAGTTGATGGGCCTTAAACTGCTGACGCTGGAATGACTTACTACAGTCACTGCACTCAATTTCTGTAAACTCACAGCCAATAAACCACTGACTCTGATTTGGATTCTCATTCAGGTGTTTCTCGAGCTCCCCCAGCTCATCTGTCCACAGGCAACCTTCTTTCTCATGAGAGCAACGGATGTGAAACCCATACAGAGAACGTTGCAGGCCCTTGTTAGGAAAGACAGAAAACTCTGTTTTATTGCATGTTGGACAAGGCTTCTTGCCTTTTTCGACTCTATCAACGCACGGTTGACAAAAGCTGTAACCACAGCAAGTCAACTGATGGGGCTCACGAAGCACCAACAGGCAGACAGGACAATCAACTTGGAAGGCCTTTGGAGGTTGTTCTACAAACTCACAGTCGAATCCTACGACCCTTTTCTTGACAGGAACTCTCGGTAAGTTTGGTATCAGCTTTATTTGGGAAGGTTCTTCCACCTGTTGCACTTTTTCTGAGTTCTTGCTCGAGGGTTGGTCAAAAGGGCTAGCCATGTCTCTAACAAAATGGCGTGGTAATCCCTGCTGATGCCTACTCAGCATAATCTATATATACGGCGCATGCTCACAATTGATTAAAATAACAGGAAGGCAAGCTCAGATTACATAATCATACCGCAGAAGTAATGACTACTATGAGTCCTGTATATACGTAAGCCCATCTTTCTCTTTTGACCGGTGTGTGACTATATATATTGTGCATGATGTTTGGAGTCACAATTAAGAGCCAGAAACACTCCGAACTGGGCGGGTTATAATCTGTCGTTCAAAAGTGGTATATAAAGTATATAATCATTACTGGGTACATGTAAGTCATCGCAATTGCTAGACCCAACCATCGTTCGTATGAAGAGATGATCAGTCCATTTGTCAATGATCAAAGCTTTAGCTGGAGCATAAAAGTGTGCAAACTTAAAGAATCTTCCATGCCGCGGTTAGGGTACTATTATCATAGTCAGAAGCAACTAGCAATGCGGTCACTTTTTGCCTACCTCAACTTATACTGTATTCTTAAACACCCTAACAGCTTATGTGCTTTCTCCTCCCACAGTAACAAGATGCAAAATTTTCATCACAAAAAACTCACCATTTATGAAAGCAGTAAAACATGTTAGCGTTAATGTTCCCATAGCTATCAACATACAAGCAATCATTAGGGTTGAGGATAATGTTGTAAATTTCATTTACTAGAACAATGCTTAAATGAAACTAAATCAACAGATACGATGCTGCATAATAAACTTTGAACAGAAACATTCCGTATAAATGCTAACTAGATACTATAATTAAATTTTATATACACACAAGGACAATACTGTAACCATTAAATTTTACTAACAAAAATAATACAAACATTTAAACGAACCCCCTTGCGTCTTTTCCAACATCTTTACTTTAGACACTTGGAAATGCAGAGAGCCATCGTCCACAAGTTGGTGATTTAGTTCTTTACTGGTCAGATTGAACTCACAGGTTTTCCATCCCTTGATTTCTTCTACTCTCTCTTTAGTGGTGAAATGGCCACTACTGCCTGCTTCATCGGTGAACTGAACAGTCTGTTCAAGCAACTTCTTGTTATCCATTTGATTCAGAAGTTGGACAGTAATATTTCCTTGAAATGGCCACTTTAGACAGTCATCGTATTCACCATGCAATATATAGATAGATACCTGGATGATTACAAGCTTGCGTAAAGATTCACCTCCTAGGCTATCTTTATTGACTGCCGCACCAAGACAGATTCTATATCCCTGTGGATGAGTGAAGAATGGATCACTGTACCAATTATCACTAGTACTATCAAATTTTTTCATAACAGCATGGAAAGGAACAACGTCATGCATTAGCTCCACTTTGGTCACACGAAATTGAAGAGAATCATATTTCAGATACTGGTAGTGATGTGTGCAGTTGAAACTCAATTCATGGTGGAGAATAAATTCATCAAAACCCCTTCCTTTAGCTCTGTTTCCCTTGGTTATTCTTCCACTAATTTGATTAGGGAAGTTATTCGTAAACTGAATAGTCCTTTCATGATGTTCTTTGTCTTCCAGCTGGTTCAACAGTTGAATAGTAATGTCACCACGAAACGGCCACTTTAGATCATCGTCGAATTCTCCTTGCATCAGGTGAAGACTTACTGTAACATGTGTGCCCTTTCCAGAACCAACGCCATTGGCAACCACACTGAGACACATTTTGTATCCTGCTGGGGTGGTATAAAATGGATCGCTGAACCATCTATCACCGCCTTTCTTGTGCTTTTCAAAATGTGTCATTATCAATTCAACAGGAACTATTTGCGATGTAATGACTGATGGTTCACTGTTGTTGGATTGCTTCGCTTCAGAAGTTAAGACCTTACTTTTCATTTCTTGCTCAATGTACGTTTTCAGATCTCTCTTGAGCTGCTCAGTCTCCTCCTTCGATCCACTCCCATGCTGTTGACTCAAATCCACCTTAATTTTGAGTGCCTCCATTTCGTGCTCAATGTCTCTCTTGAACTGCTCAATCTCTTCCTTTGATCCACTCCCATGCCGTTGACTCAAATCCAGCTTAAATTTGAGTGCCTCCATTTCATGCTCAATGTCTCTCTTGAACTGCTCAATCTCTTCCTTTGATTCACTCCCATGCCGTTGACTCAAATCCAGCTTAGCCTCCATTTCGTGCTCAATGTCTCTCTTGAGCTGCTCAATCTCTTCCTTTGATTCACTCCCATGCCGTTGACTCAAATCCAGCTTAGCCTCCATTTCGTGCTCAATGTCTCTCTTGAGCTGCTCAATCTCTTCCTTTGATTCATTCCCATGCTGTTGATACAAATCCAGCTTAATTTTGAGCTCCTCCATTTCTTGGTCAATGTATTTTCTCATATCTCTCTTGAGCTGCTCAATCTCTTCCTTTGATCCACTTCCATGTATCTGTTGACTCAAATCCAGTTTCATAAGTTCCTCAATCTTATGTTCAAAATGCTTCTGCTGTTCTGTAAACTCTTCAGTAGTTTGCCAAATATGTGATAGCACAATTGCCAAAACAATAACAGCTACACCAATCAACCCTCCAGCACCAACCACTCTTCGACCCCGGTGTTTGTACTGTGCCTTCATCTGTTGCCTCAAACCGGCTAATTCTTTCTTAAGCTCCGCATTCTCTTTCACAGTCTTCTGGCTTTGTACCTCCAGCTGCTTCCTGATATCGACCAATTCTTCTTTGAGCTCCACATTCTCTTTCACAGTTTTCTGGCTGTGTATGGCTAGAAGAGACATGTGAACCACCAAATTGTCTGTTACGTGGGCTGGCATATCTTTGCGAGGGAGTTTGACCTCACAACCGGCATAGCGGAAGTCACAGTTGACTACTGTAAGAGGGCATTCACTGCTCACATGATGCTCGAGGTTTTGACGCTCAGGCTCCACCCCACACTGGTTCGGACAGGACACTGGGTAACAATCACATACGTGCCAGTGGCTGTTGACTACGTCCTCATGAGAAGACTTGTAATTGCGGCAGAAGACACAACTAAAGGGCCGCCGGGGGCATTCTTCATTCTGGTGGGTAGCGATGCTGGGACAGAGGAAAAGCTCGGAGCAGTGAACGCAACAAATTTTAGCATATTCACAGCTGAGAAGTTGCTCATCAGGCTTCGGACTCTCATTCAAATGTTTATCTAGCTCCCCCAGTTGATCAGTCCACTGGCAGCCCTCTTTCTCGTGAGAGCACTGGACGTGGAGGGGGTAAAGTGAACGCCGAAGTTTCTAATCGGGTATGGTGGAGAAACCAGCCTTATTACAAGTTGGGCATGGCTTCTCATCAGCTTGAATTCGCTCGATGCACGCTCTGCAGAAGTTCTGGCCACCTTCGCAACCGCGTCGCTGACGGTGACCGTCAAAGGCCTGCGCGATCCCTGGAATTCCAGGAGAATCTCCATGGATGTGCCGTACTTCTTTTGCAACCTTGCGCATGCAGCCACAGTCGGGCAACGATCAATAGTCACGTGCGCGTCAGACGACATATTATCTGCGTGATCGCTATCTCATTATGACCCCAAAAATTATTAGGACGGGACGGCCGGTACGTAACCTTACGAGGCGGCTGCATAAGCCTCTTAGAAGGCGGCCGCATAAGCTCTTAGAAGGCGGCCTTATAAGCTCTTAAAAGGCGGCCTTATAAGCTCTTAAAAGGCGGCCTTATAAGCTCTTAAAAGGCGGCCGCATAAACTCTTAGGACGCCGGCACGTTACCTTATAAGGCGGCCATATACGCTACAGCACTGGCGCGTAAGGATCGTATTTTTGGTACGAACGGCGTGCCATAGGGCCGCATCCCGTTGGCCTGACGCCTGCACGTATGATCTCGTGCTCGTCTGGCATGGACCGCTCTCTTGCGCCCGCCGCCGAATTATTACTGGCCAGACCCTCACCGAGGGTGATGAGCCACGCATACAAATTATAAGGTTGCCTGAGTTTGGGTCTGGGAAGTTTGACTGTGACCAGTCACGGGAAGAGTTAAAACATTCAGAGGGAAGGAAGCTCTAGGACTGCACTAGCTATTGGATTTCCTGTTTGAAGATTTGCATGATGTAATGTATGAAATGAGCCATTAATTAAGGCTTGAGCTAGTAGCTGCTTTCTAGCTGCATGCCAACTCTGCAGCTAGCTATAATAATAATTATACATGACTGTCATGTACTAGTACAATATACATGTAAATTACATGACCCAAGTTGAACTGACAAGCCAACTCAAGTGTACCTGAAGGGTTAAAAAAAACTGTTACTATCCATACAACTATTATGAGTATGTGAGGACTTTGGTAGCAGTCAGCCACTGTTGGACGGTCTCTGTGTGTACTGGCGACGTGGACTTCACTCTCTCCCTGGCCTGAGGGGAGGCCTCGCTGTCCAGGGTGGAGAATAGGTCTGGGTGGAGCTGTGTGTGTGTGTGTGTGTGATCACTCGTCTAAAAGCCGAACATAACCATTATTCCATGAACTGCACAGTGCAAGAAGTGTGTCTATAGTAGTTTAAAATGTCCTTCTTATTCAGGGACTGTCCACAATGCAGATGTGTCCCTTTATCTTGTGTGTATGTACATGGTGAGGGCTCAGGAATCACAGTGCTCTGAGAAAAGCAAAATAAAGAATCCAGGTAGTGGCTGAACAAGTCTCTAATCCATTCTATACTAGCATCAATATTTCCATACCAGATCATACAGTTCAGGTAGTGAAACTGGGATTAGAACCGTGGAAGGCTTCGCACGAGTGAGCTCACCTCACACCCCTCTGGTCTGTCCATTGAGAACTTGTCACTATCTTCATCAATCTTCAACCTACAGCTCTTCCGACCACCAACATAGGTGTTCCAGGAGAGCTGCAGAGGAAACAAGATTATAGTAGAGTGATGACAGGATTGGCTTATTTTATAGTAACAGCAGGAGACAGTCAAATGAAACATATTCTGTTGAAAGAAGGTTGTAGAAGTCATATCATTTTATCAACCACCTTATTCTAAATTACTGAAGACAGTCAAATGAAGCACACTCTATCAAAAGAAGGTCGTAGAAGTCCTTTTATCTTCAAGTTGGCTGTTCTTGAGCTCCAGTCCTTCAAAGCAGTAATTCCAAACTGGAAGCTTGTTTGCTAAAACCTCTACATACATGTAGTTGAAGGAGTGTCTTTTTTTTTTTGCAGTGGATCCTTATTAGCCAAGAAATCAATAAAGACTTCATTATTCAAGGATCAACAATGGCATTGCAGCATTCTCTTTTATTGAAGGACTGAATGTAGACAGTATTTCACTTCCAATGTAAAACTCATGGTGATAGTGAGGTGTGTTGTAAACGTTGGTATGGAGACCTGGGAATGTATGGAGCTAATTCTAATACCAATGGTATTATTGGCATGCACGTGAACCAGCCCTGATACCAAATCTCCCCCTGCTTACATAGGAGAGGTGGGGGGCATGAACAAAATGGTGTACAACTTAATCTTTCTTGCTGCAGTTATTGTACACATGCTGCCACCTTCCATTTAAATTTTGATCGACAACGTCATAGTACACATGCTAACGCACCTTCTCTGTCAATTCTCCCTTAATGGCCTCACAGCCCAGCACCACAAACTTGCTCCTGCCAGCCTCAGAGTTCCACTTGCTCCACTGGAAGGCAAAGGCACAGCACAACAGAGCCATGTGCTGGTAGAGGGAGGGCTCCACCGTGGGGCTCTGAGGGGAGGCGAGGGGAGGGGAATGGTGGCACCTGATAGGTACAGCTACCTGGAATTTATATCTTAGCCTGCTGGTCAGGGAAGGCTGTCAAGCTAGGGACAGGTATGCATCAGTTTGTCACATAATATTATAGCCTCATGCCCAGTCTCCACTCTTTTTTTGTGGCATGTAGTAAAAAAGTTTTTACCGTATGCGAAAAAAGCTAGTGATGGAGACTGGGAATAAGACTAGTCACATATGCTAATGGTGACATCACAGTAAGTACTGAATGCACACGTGAAGGCATTCCAAATTAACCACTGTGACAATACTGATCACATCTTACTTTAAGACTAATAGCCACACATCCACACACACACACACACACACACTTCCCACCTTAGCTGTAATGCTGACATACTTGTCCCCATCGGGAGCTGGAAAGAAGTTGGCCCCAGCCCTCTCCAGCCCCTCCATCAGCTTCCTGGCAGTCATGGCCCTGCCTGAGAGGTGGGAGAGGGCGGGCTGTTCCGAGGGAGCCAACAGAGTACAGGTGTGCTCCTGGGAAGGTGTGTGTGTGTGTGTGTGTGTATGTTAGTATCTTTTAATATTCTGTGAAAGGGGGGGGGGGGGGGAAGGATGTGTAAGGAACAGAGGAGGAGTCAGAGAAATGCCGTTCAAGGCATTGGAGGCTGTTGTAGATTGTGTACCTACCACCACTGGAGGTCTCCCTTTGATGTGTATAATGTTTGCATTATCATTACAATTGAAGTCTAGCACACTCAATAGTGCATTCTTGAACCAGAGTGTCAGCTTCAGTGCTGAACCTCAATAGGTTTAGGTATATACATACATACATACCCACACACACATATATACATACACACGTACACAGACATACATACGCACAGTTTCGGACTGGTTAAGTCTAAAGGGCATGGTACACTTCCTAGCGTCTTGCTAATTAAGCTTTAGACTTTGCCCAAAAAAATACATTCCTCTTTTCACCTAAAGAACAACGCACAGGGAGTATCCTTTGCGAAGTATGCACCAGCTCTACAGTGACTAAAGTTTATACAAGCATTAGAAACGCTCACTTTGATTTCCACAGTAATCTCCAGTGTTCCCCCGGTGATGGTCAGGTGGGTGTGGTTTGGACCCAGGGGGCGGAGCTGCCATGACTCAAATGGCATGTTCGCATACTGATCCTGTGAGGGAGGGATGGAGTTAGCAAGCCAGTAAACCAGCATTAAACCTATAGAGTATCCTACTGATTATCGGACCATTAATATTGCTGTTTCGCGAGCAGAAAAGTGATCTACATAAAAATAGAGTTACTGTCTCATTAAACATTGAGGTCTTACCATTCCAAGAATAAACTTCATAGCTTGTATCATTGCCATACTACAGGCATTATAATAACAGCTGCCTAAACCTCACTATGATAAACGTGAACTTATGGCGTGATTACTAAGCCTATGGTAATCCTCTCGACTTACCATTTTTGATTGGTATGCATGCCATCATTCTTCAGTGTTTATCTTAGCCTTGCGACAATAAACAGGTCATCCCATTGGACAGCACTACTTAATTACTTGTGGGCAGGGACAAATTAAAGACAGCTGCACTTTTCCTCTTTTACTGGAGACACTGTTTCAACGCTCAGTCTGTGGTACAAACCTGCTCCAAAGAGCAATTAGTGTAAAGTTAGTGAGTGGTCTAGTGAGTGGGCTACAGTTCCCAGTTTGACGTACCACCATGACGGCCAGAGGGGAGAAGTAGAATGTTTGGAAGGTGACTGTCCTTTCCTCTAGTTGTGTGTGTGTGTGTGTGTGTGCGTGTGTGTGTGTGAAGAAGGTGGGAAAGGATGTGCAAGAAGGAGGGAGAGGAGACAGAATACTGTCAGTTATGGCTCATGACATTGGAAGCCATTGCAGATTGCAACTTCTTGTGTAATGAAGGTCTCCCTTTAAGTGGTTAATGTCTGCACGGTCAGTATAATTGAAATTTAGAACACACTCAAGAGTGCACAGTTTGGTGTTCAGTGCTGAACCTCCATAGGTTATAAATTGCTGATAATGCCTACACGTGTGCCCACACACACATACACACACAAACACACCACACAAACACAAACGCACACACATGCACTCTCTCACACACACACAAATGCACACACATACACACACATACACATACACACACACACACACACACACACCTTCACGCAGGTCAAACAACACGTCCTGCAGTCCACTGGTCCTCCATGCTCTAAGCTCACCATCCCAGCGAGCCAACTGGGGCTGCTCAGGAAACAGGAAATGCTCAGGAAGTCTGAAAGATGGAAAGAGGGGACAGCCTTAATCAGTAATAGTGATCTGACTTTGACTCTGCAACTAGGGAATGCAAGCACTGTATGCAGTTTCACCAAATGTTGTCACTGTGGGGGGAGAGGCATGAAACCTATCCTCACATGATAATGTAAGTATTAAGAATTAATTTTTTTTGCCAACTGTCATGCATTTGGGCGCTCAAGACTTTTGGTAGCCTTATTTCCAGTCCTCTGCCCCACTTGCAGTATGGGAGAGAGACAGAGAGCCTGGGAAAGCGGCAAAGTTTTGGTGAAACTATGAAATTGTCGGGTATCGCATTCATAGGACATAGTCCTCATAGATGACAATGTGATAAATTGATTACAGTGGCGCTTCAGGTAGGGAAATTTTAATACAAAAACCAGAAGTCTCTTGAACTCAAAAATATTAATATATAAATATTCCCAACAACAGCATTCATTTACATGTACATAACACTAGATAATCAAAGTGATCAACAATGATTCAAAAATATTATAAGTTATGTATATAGCAAGACAAGATTCATCCCCTGATTGATAAAGGAATGAGACGAGGTGTGCAGTAACCGTTCTCTATTTAATGTTGCTGATTCGAAAACTGAGGCTGTCATATTGCAAATACTGGCAGTTTCTGGTTTCATCATAGTTCAGTTTACAGTGGGAGATGAACTGACACTGGCCCCATCCACGCATAGCTCTCTCTGCAGTGATCACTCTACTAGCGCACTCAATGTTGGTGTCCTTAGTATAGTGGATGGTCCTTTCATGATGTTCTTTGTCTTCTATCTGGTTTAACAGCTGAATGGTGATGTCACCTCGAAATGGCCACTCAAGGAAATCGTCATTCTCTCCTCTCATCAAGTGGATAAATACAGAAACATGTGTACCTTTACCATCACCACATGCCATTAGCATCTACTCTGAGGCACATTTTGTATCCTTTTTGGTGGGTGTAGAATGGTGGGGAGTGCCAGTAGCGATACTTTACTTTCTCCTGCTCGTAGTCTGTCATTGTGAACTCAAAAGGGAGCACAGGGGCACATGGCACAGGGACTGACCTTGTCAATTGCCTTCTACTAGAACGTTCACGGATTCCCCTTTCTGGATCATTGACAAGTGCACATACCGGGACAATGCGCATATTGCTGGCTCGGGTCACTTGGAAACGAAGGCAGTCATCCTGACGAAACTGATCCACCGCATTGTGGTGAATGAACTTTGACCTTCCCATTCCATCGACAGCTCTCTCACTGGTGGTCACTCGCTGACCACAAATAAATGTAGCACTGTTAGCAAAAGGGTTGAAGCAAACAGTGAATGAACAATTTTTCTTGCCTTGTAACAATTGGACAGTTACTTCACCTCGAAACGGCCATTCTAAATGATCGTCATATTCTCCTTGCATCATGTGGACAAATACTGAGACATGCGTGTCTCTGCCATTACCCCAGCCTTTGGCATCTACTCTGAGGCACATCTTGTACCCATGGGGGTGAGTGTAGAATGGATTGCTGTACGCAGTTGAGCAATTGCACCATTTTGCCAATGCCTTCTAAACTCTCTCATAGTGAGCTCAACACAGCGTGCAGTAGCATGATATGACTGCACCTGATCTAGTGCAACCTTCATTCTGAGTGAATGTTTCTTCTGTGGCCTTATCTTTCACACAGAGCTGTTCATGTAGTTGAGCAATCTCTTCTTTCTTTTCTAGGAGGGACTTCGACAGAGCTTCATTTTCTTTCTCTAGTTGGCTAATTTTGTTTCCATTTTCTTCCAACTTTTCTTTCAGCTCTTCTGTGAGTTGCATGATTTGCTGATCCTTTTCTTGGACCTTTTTTTGATTGTAGGTTGCCAGTTGGGCCATGTGAGGTACCAGATTCTCGGCTAGGTGGGCTGGCAGGTCTTTGCAAAGAAGCCACACGTCACAGCCAGTATAATTGAAGTCACAGTCGACTAGTGTGAGAGGACATTCTTTGCTCACATGATGCTCAATATTCTGACGCTCGGGATGCACCCCACACTCGTTTGGGCAGGGCACTGGACGAAACCCGCAAATTGGGTAGTGGTTTTCAACTACATCTTCGAAGTAGGATTCATAATCGTGACAGTACTCACAATTAAATGGATGCTGTTCTAGTTGATGGGCCTTAAAGTGCTGACGCTGGAATGCCTTACTACATTCACTGCACTCAATTTCCGTAAACTCACAGCCAATAAACCACTGACCCTGATTTGGACTCTCATTCAGGTGTTTCTCTAGCTCCCCCAGCTCATCTGTCCACTGACAACCTTCTTTCTCATGAGAGCAACGGACGCAAAACCCATACAGAGAACGTTGCAGGCCTTTGTTTGGAAAGACAGAGAACTCTGTTTTATTGCACGTTGGACAAGGCTTCTTGTCTTTTTCGACTCTATCAACACATGGTTGGCAATAGCTGTACCCACAGCAAGTCAACTGATGGGGCTCATGAAGCACCAACAGGCAGACAGGGCAATCGACTTGGAAGGCTTTTGGAGGTTGTTCTACAAACTCACAGTCGAACCCTATGATCCTTTTCTTGACAGGAGTTCTTGGTAAGTTTGGTGTCAGCTTTGTTTGGGAAGGTTCTTCCACCTGTTGCACTTTTTCTGAGTTCTTGCTCGAGGTTTGGTCAAATAGGGCTAGCCATGACTGCCAACAAAAGGGGTGGTACTACTAATGCCTACCTATACTGCGCATGCTCAAACAATTGATTAAAATAGCAGGAAGGCAAGCTCAGATTACATAATTATACACGGAAGTAATGACTACTACGAGTCCTGTGTATACATAAGCCCACCCTTCCCTTTTGACAGGTGTGTGACTATATTGTGCACAATGTTTGGAGTCACAATTAAGAGCCAGAAACACTCCGAACTGGGCGGGTTATAATCTGTCGTTCAAAAGTGGCCATATTGCTGTTCACCTTTTGATTGTGTGATGGGCTTAAGCTTGTACTCAGGACATTAATTAGTACAGTGGCATAGCCACACCCGGGCCTATCCGGGCACGGGCCTGAGCAATCGAGCTCGGTGCCATGGCATACAATCGAAAGCCTTAGCTGGAGCATAAAAGTGTGCAAACTTGAAGAATCTTCCATGCCGCAGTTAGGGTACTATCATCTTAAGAGATTTAGTAAGATGTGCATGTTGTTTGACTGTTGTGATTCAAAAGATGGATTTTGAAGGCAACATAAAATAGCAAATTCCTTACAATATACTGGAACTAGAGGTAGCCTCGGAATGAGACTGATGTGTCCACAAGGAACTCATAGCCTGGGAATGAGACTAATGTGTCCACTAGGAACTGGAAATGGCTTGGGAATGAGACTAATGTCTCCACTAGAAACTGGATATAGCCTGGGAATGAGACTAATATGTCTACCATAGCTGACAGGACTTACTGCATTGTGATACCGACAGCAGGCCACATGTTGGAGCCAGGTAGGATGGCGGGCGGGGCACTGGGCTGCTGGTCTCCAGAAGAAGGGGGTGGGGCTCGTGCAACCTCTGCTGGGTAGGGGCAGGACTTCAGCTCTCGAGAGATTACTGGGAGGGAGAGAGGTAGGGAGGGAGGGGAGGGAGAGAGGGAGGGAGGGAGGAAGGAGAGAGAGACAGAAGCTAGTTATCTAGTTTTATCACAGCTATATTATCAGAAGCCCATGAGTGCGGCAAAGTTCATGGGCTCCTGATATTATCCATGCCTTATGGCTCAGTGTTTAACTGTGCATTACATTCCACATGTCAGGCATACAGTACAAGTACTCCACAAATATCACACCTTTCTTAATGGTCCAGTTGTTTGCGACCTTTGGTTGAGGGGGCATCTCCAGTAGCTCCAGCAAGATGGGACCCCCGGCCAGACGGAATGCCCTCAGGTCAATCTCATCCTCCGCCATTAACCCATCCCCACCTCCTCCCTCATCCACCTTCACACTATCACCATCACCATTGCCAGCCGTGGAAGGTGGTACTGTGTTCATGCGTAGTGTGTGTGTGTGTGTGTGTGTACGTGTGCACGTGTGCAAGTATGAATATACAGTATTCATCACAAAGTTTAATGCACTGTTCATCACCCCTCCCTCTTTAAAAACACCACCTCACTACCAGGACATGGTAGAACACATAAAGCTAGACTAAGTATAGTATATGACATGTGGCCTAGCTACAGCTAAAACATAACTCAGCCAATGACCACAATGGCTGTATGCAGTCACCACTGCACATAAGACAAGACAATGCCAGAAGCAGCAGCTCAATCTCCTTGCAGTCTCTTATCTTATCATACATACTGTCCTGAAGATAGCGAGTGTACAGTCATTGAAAAAATGGACGGTTTGAAAACTATCGATGGCTAATGCATGGTTATGTTTCAAAGTCAGTACGAGTCTGCCTAGCCGCAGAGGACTATTTGCAAGTGCTATAGCACCACTCCCAGGCTGGCTTTTGCTACCACCCTACTGTTGTTCAGCACTCTAGTTGTAGCGGAAATTATCATACACACACCAGTCCTGCAGATTACTACGTCACAAAAACATAATGGAAAAACATATGGGATCCCAAAACAGCAACTGAACAAGGTACGTAGGAATCACACCACAATACTTTTACGGATCGCCATCCCTAACATCTTTTGTCAGTTCTCCAACCGGTTCTCGTGGTGTTTATTACGTGGGACAACATCATGCATGTTACTGCGACAGTAAGTTATAGTGTAAGAAGGTCATGCGTGCTGAGATGTGCTGCAATCATTTATTGGCTGTGAACATGGCTGGTGTGGCATGCATGTAGGGGATTGCGGTGTGTGCACCTATAGATTACAGTGTCCAGCAGAACCAGTTATTGATTTAGAGAATCCTCCCTGTCCAACCTAGCCTCATTCCCAGTCCTTCCCGCCCCAGCTTTTATCTCGCAGTTGTGAGATTAAAGTTGGGAGTGGGGAGGACTTGGAACGAGGCTATGTCCAACTAAGATAACTTTAGGGGTGGATGAGGGGGGGGGGGGGGGGGATGCATAGCGCTCCGAGCAGGCATGTAGATAAAGTCTGGGTACCCGAGACTAATGTGAATTAGCCTCGAGGGGGGGTGTGGCCTGGGTACGAGGCTAAATGTGAATGTGCTTGGCATGCCCACAATTTTGAGTGCTCTAAGAGGCCATTTGGTCTTCTTGCTCTGCATCTGTTTGGGGGGGGGGGGGGAGGAGTTTCCCTACCCACCCCCTCCCCTGGATGAAATTCTGAATCTATCAAGAGCGCACGTGACAACTGCATAACATCTAGGGGGCTGGACAGTCCTGGATTGATTGTATAGGGTCTATATATGTCACTACATCATAGCTTTGACTGTGCACTTTCTGTACTAGGGGTTTGCTTTGAAACCGGATCCGTTTACACAAGAGCATAATGGTCATTATCTCTGGCATGTAAACAACACGAGGGTGAAGGTGCAAGGGGCGGTAGTAGACACATGTCGCACGCTATGAATCCTGGATTGGCAGGTGACATCACACTCTACCTATTGTATTAATGACCAACCAAACATGTGACATCATACCGAAATATATTTATCAAGCCGCCTGGTTTGTAGTGGCATCCCTTAATCAACAAGTAGTGGTATGCAAAGTGTATACATATATAGCAAAACCTTTTCAATCAGTGACGTCAGAGACACTATCTTAATCAGCAGACAGTGATATGTAAATTGTGTATATAGCAAAGTCTTCACAATCACTGACGTCAGAGGGTACAATGAGTGTGGTATCCAATGAATGTGGTATGGGCTATGAATGCTATAATTGGACACAAGTTAGGGTTGAAGTTCTGCTGCAGTGGTTTGCAGTTGTCGCCAGTTTTGATAAAGCGGCACACAATGGCTGTCGCCCTGGAATCCGACCTTTGCACCCAGGCACCTATAATGACAACAGTGTGGCGTTATCAATGAACCCACATGCACATTTAGCGTTGATGACTGTGGGCTTGGCAATTTTAGAAGGCATCTTCTGGAGAGAGTAGAAAGAATGGAAGGTGCGGACAGACGGCTAGAGGAGTTCGATGAAGGTGACAAGGCAGCAGAAGCGAGGTTACTGCCGGGAAGGAGAGGGGAAGACGTGGATAAGGTGTGAGGGATGAAGTTGATGGGCTGGTAATGAGGGAGATGGTAGGGCGGTGGAGGAAGAAGCTGTTGGGTTGCAGCAGCCTTGCGCGTGCGGACTTGACTGGCTGCGCACGGCATCGTGCTGAAGCGCAAAGTGCACGTAGCAACGTGAGTGAACGCGTGTCAATTGCTGCCGCAAAGAATTCTCATCGGCACGTGGGTGACTCGCACCCGTTATCACCCGGGCTGGGAGGTACCCGGATCCAGGTACCCTTTTGCCCCCCTCACACGCATTCTACTGCACTCAGTGTACTCATGTACCTGAACAGGGGTCCCGGAGAAAACATCATTACCTATCAGCAGGGGGGACACATGATATATGTGGTCAATAGGTTTGCTGCATAAGCAACACTGTGTGCCCACTACCCATTCTCTTCGCCTGAGAACTGCAGATTGCCTCCATCCGTGCTCTTTTTCATGCCTGTATGAGGCTCTGTCCTACACATCACACAAGTGAAGTACCACACCCGAAGTGAACAATGAGAGAGGTTGACTAGAAAAGCAACCAAAACTTTCACTACAACTAATATCAGAGCCCCAGGCATTGTCGACAAGCCAGTCCTGAGATGCAGCTATACACTACTCATATGTGCCAAAGGACAGTCCACTGTAGTGGACAGAGGGTAAAGTCCCACTGGTGTCCACCTGAGAGGGACATGCACTCCAGTCCATAGATAGTATTACTATAAATAGTAACAATAGCCAGATTTAGTAACACTTCCTGTAAACTGCATTTGGCAAGATAACACATACTAAAATAGTTTTGAAGAGGAATTAGCCTCACTACAACATCACACCTGTGTAGTTGAGACGTATGAACTTGAAGAAAACCCAGTAGGGTTAAAACGTTGTGTATGAATTTTTTAGCCTCGTTCCCAGGCCCCCGCTTTATTCGGTCGCACAAAGGTAGAGTGGAGGGCCTGGTATCTAGAGTCACGTGCGCAAGGCCTGGGAACGAGGCTATGGAGTTTTATCAACGTCTATTTGGCAGCCCTGAGACTATCAAACTTCTCTTCATGTACTAAAATACGTATCGTGTGTTCATAACACACAGCTGTATGTTCTTACTACGTAATTAAAGTAGGCTCACACTAGCTCTGTTTGCAGGCCATGTCGACGTGGTCTGGGAACGAGGCTGGGCTCATTCGGCAGGGGCCTCACCGCAGTGTATATTCCAACACCTACGCAGCCGTACATAACTGCATGGCCCCGGAAACGCCCATGCAGCATACTACCTTTTTTGGCCTCACAAGAACTCCCATGTGTCTGATATCATTGTCTGATATCATTTTCAAAAACTGGCGAAAGTGCATTTATTAATAGTACAGTGCTAATTAGCCTCATTTCCAGTCTGGGTACGAGGATATCGGCGCTAGTAACAGCAAAAAGGGGACTATTCCACAGACTTCCTAAATCCGTAATGATTCTATATATAGTCCAAGCTATGTAGTGTAGCAGTCTAGTCAATGGCATAAATATCTTACAAAATCCCCAGAGGTCAAACGTTGTCTGTTTCAGTCCATTGTGTGTGTGAGGTCACTCAGCTAGTAGGCTCCCACGCCTGTGGGCATAGGATTACATAACACCAGTACTGAAAGGCTACGGCATAAATTACAGACATGTTGCTGTGGTATTGGGTTTCCTGTTTGAAAATTTGCATGACTACATACATGATGTAATGGCCAATACCATATATGTGGGAGACGATGTAATGGCCAATACCGTATATGTAGGTGATGTTGTAATGTCTTTACATTCCAGGCTTAAATGGAGCCGGCAGTTTTGGAATTAGATATAGCTTGCATGTGTAAACAAGCGTCTGCAAGAATTTTAGCAAAGTTAGCTGCTGCGTCAAAAATCACATCACAGAATGTAAAAGCTCTTAACTTTCAAGCACCCAGTTGTTCATGCTTGCTCAATTGTGAGAGCAACGCAGCAGAGAGTGCTCTACGAGAGCACGAGGATCATCAAACGACACCTCGCTTGGTGAAGCCTTGCCTACCAGAGGAGTCCTCTGGTGCAGGGTCTGTCAGCCCCGCCATGAAGCTGAGAGGTCATAAACTGTCATGTAGTGGCAGCTTAGCTGGCTCCCAGTGGCTGTCACTTTCGTCCTGATGAGGCCTTAAATGCGGCCCTGACTAACGGCAGCGGAAGCCTGGAGGTGGATCGGAAAACCGAGTACACACCAGTATTTGGAAACAGCAGTAAAAGCTCTTAACCTTCTAGGGCGGGAGGGAGATGAAAACGCCCCCAGACCTGCCTGAAATTATTTTGAAGGGTGATGCCTTAGTTTTCCACCCCTGACATGCAAATCCCGTGTGATCCCCCCTCAGCTGTATACACCATACACACCATACACTGCTACTTCCATGATTATCTCTTTTCTATAATATAGTATCTCATACGGGCGTCCAAAGGGCATAGCAGTCCTTTGTCACACAAAGGTCTTATAAGGGGTTTATGACTGAGCATAAACTAACGTTAATGGTCAAACTCGTAGGTATACAAAAACAATTGGCCACATACAATAGCATACTGTGAGTATACATATGTGTGCCTGCGGATAGTGGTCTCCCCAAGGCATTGTATTGTGGCGCCATTGTGTCTCACTCGTTTCCTCCAAAAGTCTACACTTTTCCAAGAAAAGAAATGGAAATTGAAAAAACAACACACGTTATAAGCATATTTAAAGTTAGGTTCAATTACATTCAAATACTGTTCATGATAAGCTGGTTAGTGTAAAGTAGTTTAGGTCAATTTAAGGCCATAGGAATACCAGCTTTCACTATTCCGTTTCCTACACCTGTCCACTGGAATTGATATCTAAAGAGGTTAATCGCTGGTATGATCAGAGCGTAACAGCTGGAGGAGTGGAGTGAATCCCCTTGCAGCCCGACACGTGGACATGTACTGATGAGAGTGATAGCACTTACGCTGCAGGAGATTGTCCTCGAGATTGTCCTCGTACGTACAATGAAGTTTTGAGACGTTACGTGGAGAGGTGATGTGTATACCCACATATTTAGTGGCTTGTTTTCTTTATAGTCGTTTTGATGTAAGGCCGCATCTTATCTGATGTGAATTAACACGAGTCAAATAATGGAAAAAAGGAAAACAACAATCCAGGACTAATTACAATCAGTGTCACATCTAATTATATACACAGCCCACAAGTTAACACCTTTGTGTAGATTTTAATGTTAAAAAAAAACAGTGCATGTCCTTAGGTAGCCTCGTACCCAGGCCTCCCCTCGCAGCTTTTTTTGACAGCTGTGGAAAAGCACGCGAAAAAAGCAGGCCTGGGTATGAGGCTATGTCTTAGGCCTGTGAGGTAACACCAAAATGATAATATTGCACCAAATTGTCACAATTTCAATACTATCGCATTAATAAAAACCTGGTTTTAGCTGCCACTTGAACTGTGTACCTAATGGGTACCTGGCTTAGGTAGCTGACACGAGTTGCTGTTTACATTGTTGAATAGCAATGGAGAGGACATGTAGTGATCGCTGACAAATTCTGGCGTGCTGTGCGAGTTATTGCATTGCCCACAATAAAAAAATGATTATCACAAAATTATCGCGATGTATCAAAATATCGTACTTATCGCCAAGGCCTGAAGGACCTACTAAATGAATAGACTTCTGAGTGAATGATCTGTCTTACCATCTCCAGTCGAGTCCTTCTGCTCCTCTCCTTCCCCCTGGGCTCCGCCCCCCTGCCCCTCTCCCTCGGCTGGAGGCAGCTCCACTCCACTTCCCAAGCCCCCCTCAGGAGCCTGGAGGAGAGAGAGAGAGAGTGAGAGAGAGAGTCCCCATTATTCCCGATTTATTCCCCAAGAATAATCCACCCAGGCCCATTTTTGGACGCACTGGCTACATCAACGTACGTGCTCACCTCACTTAGCTTTGTCTTGCTTGTGGCACTCCCCTCCCTCACACCGGCACCAGCACTGTCCCCACCACCACCAGTGGCCACGCTGGCCGTCTCATCATCTTCCTGATCACCAGGGGCATCCCCAATAGACTGGAAGGGTAGTGGTATGAAGAAATGAGTATGACCCAATTCTGAAGTATGAGTTATCCCTACATGTACATCCTACTGCTATATAGCAGCTTGCTCAGAAGTTCCAGTAGCTCAGTGGGTAAGAGCATCTGACTAGTAATCAGAAGGTCCTGGGTTAAATCCCCAGCTGGGCTCTGATTGTTTTAAAAGTTTCTTTACTCTCTCTAACTGTTTTTTTTTTGTTTCTTCCATCTTTGATGATTTGCGTATATATGCATGCATGTATGCATGTATGTATGTATGTATGTATGTATGTATGTATGTATGTATGCATGCATGTATGTATGTATGTATGTATGTATGCATGTATGTATGTATGTATGTGTTTATGTATGTATGAGGCACTTGAATCTTCCTGAGTATAATTGAATTGCTTGAGTCTATTGAACTATGTTTTGGTAGCACACTACCTTAAGAGGTATCATACTAGAAGAGAATGCACACTTTTGAGCATAATATTCCCAGTCTTAGGCACTGCAGTGAAGATCCTACAGTACCGCATGAGCCCATGTGTTCTACTCACACTGACCAGCCCAGGTAAGCCCCCCAATTGGGAACACAACACACCTTTGACTCCAGTTCTGCATTACATAAACAGTTTTACTCCCACAATACCACTTTGTGATGCCTTTTGTGAAGGTCTTTCAAAACAAGAGCAATTCTTGGAACTGGCATAGAAAGTAAGGGGCAACAAACCACAGATCAATACAAGCAGGTCCAAGGTCACCCCATGGGACTGTCCCATCTGGCACTGCCCACAGAGGTATACTGTTGCATTGATAATAATTATCACTGTGCATCCCACACATGCCCTGCTCTTTTTGATAGAGGGGAGGAAGGGAGGGGGGGGGGGGGGGAAGAGAGGGGGGGGGAGGGAAGGGGAAATTCTGCTCCCAGGCCCCCCCGTTCCTCAGATTTTTATCTCACGGACATGCAGCTGCAAGATAAAAGTTAGACCTAGGTGAGGACAGAGGTCAAGGTTCAAAGCTAGCTGTACATGTACATGTAGCCCACTGGCGAGAGAGCATGATGCTGCAGATGCATGTTTCATGGGGTGAAACCTGTTGCATATTTAAGCATTCAATGGATCAGGACTATAAGCTGGAAGCACCATCAAAATCAGCATGCCTATAGCTATGTATACATCGTACGTAACAGCCCTGACACTTAGCTGAATTTTAGCCATATATGTACATGCTTGCTAGCTACATGTATAAGCTGTGAGTATGCATAACTTTTCCCACTATTTTGCTGAAGTGTACACCTACTACAACTACTGTAGTACAGTTCCCAGAAATGCGTACAGCAGTTACAATTGGGTGGGTCAACCCCTCCACTGCAGTTACCTGGCTAGTATTAGAAATGCCACAAAGGTCACCATCATGAAATCACATGCCATGTGTATTAAGAACTATACACCAAGAGCTGCTATAGATGATCTCAAAACTCTACAATAAGAAAGGTCACATGGAGTTGAAAAATGCCCCTAAAACAAAGACACTGTTGGGTGCTCGTAGATTACATTCTTGAAGCACAGATCACGTAAAGTAGCCTCGTCCCCGGAGGCTCTCGTGTACGTTTCGCTTGCTACTGGAGAGCTTGGTGCATTTTCTCACGTGAATTAACTGTGCATGGGTAGGGATCGCTTGGAAGACGGTTGCACTTCTCTACATGTACCTTTTGCTGGTGACAGCGTTTCAGCGCTCAGTCTGTGATACAAATGGGCTCTGAAGAGTAGCTACAAGAAGTATAGATTCACTGCCGTCCTTTGTTGTCTGATAACTGCAGCTGTCCTCACCCATGCAAAAATTCTCCCTTCTACCCTCCGTGTCACGCACGTGAGAAAATGTAGCAGGCCCACAGCTAGCTAAAGTGAAACACACACACGGGCCTGGAAATGAGGCTACATGCCAAGCACAAAATAATCCTATCAGAGATTTCCTCTATACCTACCCTACTCGTAGAGGAGGGTGTGGCTTCTCCTGGGGTGGGAGTGGTCTTGGAGCAGTGGTAGGTGCGACAGAGAGGGGAGAGGGGGTCGGAGGGGAGACGGAGGACCCGGATACCCACGTCCACCAGGAGGAGTGGCTTTGGCAGGCCGAGGGTGAACTGAAACTCCTTGAAGGAGAAATCCTTGAGCCTGTAGGAGATCGGAGGAGGTGTAGAGAGTAAATGCTGCACCCGAGGACGAACTCACAACCTATTAATAGAGAGACTGCTAATGGAAACCGCAGACAGCTATTTCTGCCTCGTCGGTGTGGTGTAGCACCTGGAGTTGACCACCAATTCCTAGCTGCACATGACCGACAGCTAGCCACCCTCTCCACCCACGTAAGGCATAAGAGCCTCTTAATCCTCACTGTGGCAATGAGGTGTGTGGCAGTCTTAAAGTACTGCCAACAAATCAAAGACCGGGGAAACCACAATTGATGACGACCTGATAGCTAGTAACAGTAGAAATATGTGCGAATTTAATAGTTTTGTGTTGCCTAGATGGTAAAAAAAGTAGCCTCGTGTACCCAGGCCTTCCCTCGCAGCTTTTTTTTCGCAGCCGTGGAAAAAATCGCCAAAGACCTAATAGCAAGTAACAGTAGAAATGTGTGCCAAGATGTAAAGATAGATCTACGCATTTTTTTAGAACTTTGAGACTACTACAACGTGATTGTGATTGTGAGTCTCAAGATCCACTCACTTTGAGTGTACTACTATATATTGTCTGACAGTTCAAAGGTCTCACTTTCAATCGTACCAATAGCTGGTTACCATGGCAATGCTACTGCATTTCACTATCAAAGAATTCCCTACTTCCTTTCACCATAATTAACGAGGGGTGTTTTTCTCAGCTATCTGGAATCGGAGATTGGCATCACCTACCCGTCTGTGCACACACGTCTGTAGTTATTGTAGCCTATGCATGCAAATGCCTGCAGACTACAGGGCACACCCCCCCCCCCCCCCCCCCTCCCATGCTACAAGCAACAAATACTGGGGGGGATCTACGGATTGAGTTGTCATGTGAAAAAACGTACAGGCAGCAAAAATGGCCACACCCATCTTCATTTTAATTAACACTTGAAGGACTATATTGCCACAGATATGTAGATATGTCACATATACACGTAACTGCCCAGACTATATTTAAACTGACCAGTTGAACTAACTGGCCTGTCCCCTAAGAATTAATTAAGCTAAGCATGCCACAACTTTCTGCACATGAGATTGTTATAAGAGCAATGAAAGCGACAAGCACTCAAGTATATAATCCCTAGTACTAGAGGTGAGCAGATTATGCTCAAAAATCTACCTATTTCTAGTTCTATGCTGCATTGCTCCAAAAACGTGCCTATTATCCTTAAATTAGGAAATCAAGAGTGTGTAGATTACGTATTATGGACTCTTGATATCTAAATTTGACTCAAAGTTTAGCAGTGGCCTGTGAGCTGATTGAGTCTCATTAATAGTGTTGGGATTGCTGGTTGTCGCCATCACAAAACTTGAAATCGCCACGTGGCCGAGTTTCACAAAACCAACAAAATGACATCACTTCCTCAGGGAAATCTATCTATTATGCTCACATTATGCTCGATGATTTCACGTACCTACCATGCTCACTTTAATGCCGGTATCATCTACTCACCCCTAGCGTCCCTACATACTGGAGTATCAAATTTAACTTTTTGTAAGCCATGCGCCATGGGCACATTTATGTGCCTATATAAAATAGAGAAAACTATGTACTTTATATTAACGCCTAATATAAAAAGCCCATATAAATTCACACAAGCCTTAATGATGTCAGTATTAAAACTTGGTTGGGAAAGAGTTAAATCCCTCCCTACCTCGGGTTCTTGACGACGTTGCCCCAGAGGCAGTAGGTGAGTTCCGGAGTCTTGGCCTCCACCCAGAGGTTGTAGGTCTCAGAGTCCACATGCTTCTCAGCATTCTCCAGGTAGTGACACGTGCTCTGGTCCAGCCGGGCCTTGGTCAGAGACCGGATCTGGGATAGGACCTGGGCAGGAACAGAAAGAGGAGTTTCTGGTGCCAAGTCAGAGATTATGGAACCTGGCTACTAGAGCAGCTGGAAAAAATTATATACACAAAACAATCTGAAATATACCCTTAGAGACAGACTCTTCTTTGAACAGCACTACCAAAGTAGGTACCATACGTGTCTAGAATGTATATTATGTAGTCTCATTCTCAGGCCTCACCCCCTCACCCGACAGGGAAGCCTGGGAATGAGACTATAGTACGTACCTCTTGATATCTCTCGGCTTCTTGTTCTGTTGGTTTGGGAAAGCCATCACCATACAGCATTTTCTCCACTTCTCCAGATAGCTGTAATGTGGGGTGTGTGTGTGTGTGTGTGTGTATATGGGGGGGAAGCAATCAAACTACCATCAGAGACATATGTGTGATAACCAAGGCCAGTGAGAGCTAGGCCTTATTTAACGGACTCAGTGCTGGATGAGTCACCGTTACAGTAGCCAGTGCTGGTAGTAATGCCAACAAGGTAGTAGGTACCACTCACATCAAGGCAGTCTTTGATGCTCTCCAGTGAGTGCTCTATGCTCGGGTCGGACGTGTCGTCCTGACAGAGGCTGAGGTACGAATTGAGGGACACGATCCTGGTCTGTGGGGTCCGGGAGGGACCCGCAGGAGAGGTACTGGGACCACTGGGAGGGGAGGGGGAGGGGAAGGGAGGGGGTGCCCAATCAGATCTTAAGATCAAGGCCTGGGATTGGAGCTAGATTTTCACCATTACAGTAGCCAGTGCTGTCGTGACGTTTTCACTAGTTCTAGGACGTTGTGTTGTTTATGTTTGTTAAAACTGTTCCTCTGCTCAGGAGCCCCAGCAGCCCAGTGGGTAAGAGCGTCTGACTAGAGTCTTAATGTAATCCCCAGCCAGGCTCCAATTTTTTTCAAAGTTTCTCACTCTTACCCTAGATTGAGTATGCCACAGCCTGAGTAACTCCTTCAAAAAAAGTGGCTGTGAGATAAAATCTGGCCTACGTTAGAAGGCCTGGTATTGGAGCCAGATTTTCACCGTTACAGTAGCCAGTGCTGGTAGTAATGCCAACAAGGTAGTAGGTACCACTCACATCAAGGCAGTCTTTGATACTCTCCAGTGAGTGCTCTATGCTCGGGTCGGACGTGTCGTCCTGACAGAGGCTGAGGTACGAATTGAGGGCTCTCTGGTCTGTGGGGTCCGGGAGGGACCCGCAGGAGAGGTACTGGGACCACTGGGAGGGGAGGGGGAGGGGAAGGGAGGGGGTGCCCAATCAGATCTTAAGATCAAAGTTTACTTATGTCAATTAATTATCAAGCGTACTAGAAATTCCCAAACCTCCCCCCACATAATTATTTTTTGAAATTTTTGCTAAAACTGTTCCTCTGCTCAGGACACCCCAGAGAACAGCCACAGTGGGTACAGAGCGTCTGCACTAGAGTCTTACACTGCCTATCATCATTTTTACCCCTATGTCTTCCTAACTCTTCATTCAGACCGTTAATGATTCGCATATGTACCTTGCAATACACATGATCCGTTGGCATTCATACATGTTATATATACAGCTTGGGCTCAACCCCCATTGTGGACTGATTTTTTTATAGCCTCAGGACCCCTCATGAGTCTGGGAATGAGAAATAAACTGCAGCTACACAGCAGCAGGGAGTGTCTCCATGGATACCTGCTTCTTCTTCAGCTCTTCTTTCTTCCACTCCTCCAGCGCCTCCCTCCGGCCCGCCAGCAGCGAGTTCAGCCTGGCCGTCTCCTCCAGAAACCTCGCACCCTGGGATATTGCAATATGGGTCACAAACATTAGTTCTTTGCCTGCTTGCTTCCACTCCCTTTGCACTGCAAACAACAACAGCTTGAGCAGAGCCCTGAAGAACGCTAATTAGTCACTATAATTATTGCAATGATATTTCTCATCAAAAAGTAGTACTTACGGAGCTCAACTATTATTATTGGGCTGTTTTTGAAGCCTGGGTTTGGTGAAAATACGCAGTTTGGTACAGAGGCTTGCAACATAGCCTCGTATCCAGCCTAGATTTTATCTCATAGCCGTGCGATTTTTCTCCACGGCTGCGAGATAAAATCTGGGCGTGAAAAGCCTGGGTACGAGGCTAGTTTGCCAGTTGGTTGTCCAGTGCAATCAACAGTCAAGTTGGAGTTGCAGGTCATTGAAGCTGTTAGTCTTGTTCCAGCACAGCCTAACCTGATTAAGCACTTGAGAGCCACTAACCATTTGCTCTTTTCAGTGGACAACCAACTTGCAAACCCTCTGTAGAGCGCACCTGATCCTAGATCTAGCATAGCCTCATACCCAGGCCACACTGGGAACGAGGCTAAGATCTAGCAGTGAAGCTACATTGCATGCAAAACGTCTGTGGTGTGTTTAGAGAGTACGCAAGACAGACGCTGCGGCTCTTACTTGTAGGGCCTGCTGGCGATCTCTCTCCTCCTGCTCTCGTTTCTCTTGCTCCTCCTTTTCCCGCTGTTCTTCCTCTTCCTGTCTGCGCTGCTCCTCTGCGTACGTGAGGGCATCTCATTAACTACAAATTATTGATAACTACCTTTTTTAAACTAGAGCGACGAGACAATAAAATAGAGGGTTTTTTATGTAGCGTCATTAATCACAAGCTACAAGATTGGTGTAAGTTAGTGGGAATAAATTACGTCCATGGACCATCATAAGGGAGATGACAGTTGAGAACGTTTTCAACTGCGCTACCCATGCAAATGAGATCATTTTTATTTATTTTTTTAGGATACGTATCATTAAAGAGCAAGTCACTAGGCTACCCACGTACCTTCTTCCCTGGCCTTCCGTTCTGCCTCCTCTCTCCTTAGCTTATCCCTTTCAGCCTTTGACAACTTCGGAGGCTTAGAAGAAAACAATTTATACAGACGGGATTATTTCTGCACATCATCATAATTTTAAAAAGGCATAGCTAGCTAGGTCTAACGATCCATGGCAGACAGCCCGCATATCAAGAACCTACCATTTTTGAGCCCTTCGCTGCAGTGCATGGAAGTCTTATTGAAGCCCACTCGTACTAGCTTTGACTTATACTGTTTCTATGGCAACTTTCCGCATTCCAATCCCAAACCACACCCACTTTCCATTTCACTATCAGCCCACGAGCCAATTTCCCTACGGCTATGATTTTATGCTGCAGAAAAGTTTCCTTCTCAAGAAGATGCGCTTCTCTCCTTGCAAGAACAAGAGTTGTATCATCCAAGGCCTATGCTACCACTGCAAATGCTAGTTTAGGCATCAAGCTAAGAGCAAGGCCAGGGTGGGCTCTAAATGGCCCCGGCAGCCACTCCCACCGTCTACAGAGGTCCTTCTCAGTAGCGTCCAAGTCTGGGCTTTTCGACAACCCTGAACTGTCAACACCAGAAGGATTTGATGCAATAACTGAGAAGGCACTCTTAGAAGCTACAGTGCTTGTGAAAAATATAATCGAAAATGCAGAGAGCCCGTCTGTTGAAGTTGTTCAAAAATTTGATGAACTCTCAGACGTTCTTTGTCAGGTGGCTGACTCAGCCGAGTGTATCAGACTGGTACATCCGGACGCTAAGACGATAGAAAAAGCCTCGCACGCTTGCATAGCCCTCACCACCTACGTCGAAGAGCTGAACACAAGTACCAGTCTTCATCAGGCGCTGAAGCATTTCATCGAAAGCAAAAGCTTCTCCGATGTCAATGAAGTGACTCAAAGAACTGCCGAGTCTTTTATGCATGATTTCGAGATCAGCGGAATCCACTTGGAGGACTCGGCCAGGGAACACGTGGTAAAGTTGAACAGTCAAATACTTGAAGTAAGCCACCAGTTTTTACAAAACACTAACCAACCGGCCGTTATCGATAAAGAACAGTGCCCTCCGTTTTTGGTAGAAAAGTTTCCGTCTGATTCCAAGCAGATTGTCCTCACCCACGTTCCGTACTACAACCCCGATTCCAAGCTTCGTGCCCTCAGCTACCTAATCTATTATGGTGTATTTCCCAAGCAACAGGAAACTCTCGAGACACTCCTATCTCTGAGACACAAGCTCGCAGCGCTTGTAGGTTACCCGACATTCGCCCACAGAGTCCTCAAGTCTTCAATGGCGCGAGACCCGGCAATCGTATCGGAATTTCTGGAGGCTTTGAGCCGCAAGATTCTTCCGTTGGCACGAGAAGAGGCAGAGCAGATGCGCCTGCTGAAGTTAGAGGTAGGAGACCAAGTCAACCCGCAGGTTTTGCAGCCTTGGGATATCATATTCACGACTTCACTGGCCGAAAAGCAGTACCTCCAACAGGGTGTGGATAGCATCAGAAACTGGTTCTCCCTTGACAACTGTTTAGAGGGGCTTGGCGACCTATTCAACTCGCTTTTTGGAGTGAAACTAGAGCCCATTTCGGCAAAGGAAGGGGAAACTTGGGATCCTTCCGTAAGAAAGTATGCCTTTGTCCATGAGAAAGAAGGTGTACTGGGATATACCTATTTTGATTTCTACGACAGGCCTGGGAAAATGGCTAGTGACTGCCACTTCACGATCAAGGGAGGGCGAGAACTACGGGACGGATCGTACCAGCTGCCGATAATCACCCTCTGCTGCAATTTTCAGCAACCGGGTGTTGGTAAACCGACACTTCTCTCTCAGCGATCGGTCGAGAATCTCTTTCACGAGATGGGTCATGCGTTGCACTCCATGCTGGGGAGACCCAAATACCAGAATGTGACAGGCACGAGATGCTCAACGGATTTTGCCGAAGTTCCCTCGATTCTGATGGAGTTTTTTGTCGCAGATCGTCGAGTCCTCTCGGCCTTCGCCAGGCATCACAAAACAAGTGAGCCGCTTCCAGAAGCGCTAATGGGTACTTTCCAGCTGTCAAACGGACTCTTTCCTGCCTTCGACACTCAGATGCAGATCTTGTATGCTACAATGGATCAGAGGTTTCACGGACGGCATCCACTCGGTAAATCAACTGTCGAACTCTTCACAAACATCCACAGAGACTATGCACCATTAGATTACGTCCCGCAAACGGCCTGGTTTTTGCGATTCGGACATCTCTATGGCTACGCAGCCAAGTACTATTCTTACCTGTGGGCTAGGGCAGTTGCCTCGCTGATCTGGAAATCCTGTTTTGAGAGCGACCCGTTCTCGAGAGAAGTCGGAGAGAGATACCGCGAGATGCTCATGTACGGTGGAGGAATCCATCCACATAAACTAGTCAAGGATATGCTAGGATTTGAGCCGAGTGTTGCGGATTTAGTTGAGGCTTTGTATTCAAATGTCGTTGAGCACAGAGAACAGATTAGTAAGCTCACGAAACAGAATTCTGTGTCTTCATGATCAAATCTTTTGTGACTTTATTAGAATTTTATTTTACAAGTGTGCATAAATATATCTTATTACACGCACTCCCGTGCAATACGGGAGAATATTCGCACGAGTGCAGGGATGTATTTTCACGAGTCCGAAGGACGAGTGAAAATACTCCCTGCATGAGTGCAATATTTCCTTATTTAGAAACCCTCAGGTCCTTAGTAACGCTCTCACTTCACCCAGAACACTACAGCCCCCGGGTCTTTGGGTTTCTAAATCGCATAGATCCCTTGGTCTCGGTGTCTATAATTATGCTGTCATACAGTTAGCCCACATATCCTCTACTCCACCTATGTATGTACGAAGTAGGTTTGATCATGGCAGAGCTTGCCACCCATGATCAATCTATACATGTACAAAGTGTATGGTTATAATCCATGCCATAATTAAGGCTATAGCCTTGTGCCAGCCTCTACTCCCCAGCTTGTTGCTGATAACAAGGCTAACAGTGCTGTGCAAAGTGAGAAACATTGAAGAATTTCAGATATCTTCAGGTATCAGTGTACATTGACAATAGTGATACATAAAAATGTCACAAAAAGTGGTACAAACAATTCACCAATGACATTCTAATGCTTTTACAGTACTATACATACAGTTGTTTTTTGCAGAGTTTACTGAAAGACATGGTTGTATGTGCATAGTTTGCCCTGGAGAGTTATACATTTGTCTCCAGCGGTTTGGTAACTCTTTGAGGCTCAGGTGTGACCTTGGGGGCGGTCTTCTGCTCATTCTCCTTGTTTGCCAGCTTCGAGGGAGGAAGGTGGCTGTGGACATACATTGCTTTAGGTCTCTGGTTGCTGGTGGATGAGAGTTAAAAAGAACATCCGTAATTTCAGTGTGGTGATCACCACAAAAAGAGCAACTTCCTGTACATACTCGACTTCAGTTCAAATAAGGAAATCGCTAATTAGCTACATGTCTCTGAAATTTAACCTTGTGGAGGAGAGCTGGAGGTTCTAACAACAACAAAAAACATACCCTTGTTAGGCCCTTGCTATACCTTCGTCAGTCTAATAATATGTACCTGAGCACTCACAAGTTGCACACAGAAACTTTACTTGTACATATGGCAGGCCCTAGGACTTCTAACACTACAGCACGTGTAAATAGTAACTTGAAAACAGGAAATAAAACCTCACTTTGCCGAAAATTGGATACCCTTAAGGCTTGTAAATATCTGTCAAATAAAATTAACCTGGCACTTATAGTACACACAGAAACTTTACAATAATACGGCTGGCCCAGTAACATCCACAGCAATACAGCACGTGTGTAAAGAGTGAATATGAAAACAGGAAAGCAAACAATTGAAACCTCACTTTGCTGGAAAATTGGATACCTACACAACCCTTTGCAGTCTTCTCTGAGGCAATAGAATGGCTAACATACATAATACCTTTTACCTGTTTATTTGTACAAGGCGGAAAACGAAGCTGTAATTATGCTTATTATTCTTGGGTATATAATATGTATACTTGAGCCTACATATTTCCATTCTTTAATTAACTAGCTACTTTCAAGAGCACATAAAATTGAGGGTGGGAGTTATTCTATCGGCTTCCCTCCAGCTAGTGGTTCTGAACGGCATTGGACAAAAGGTCAGGAAGGTGTAGGCCAGAGAGTGGATCCTTTGTTTTAGAGCAGGCGTACTCATAACTCAAACTTTCAAATTCGAATTCGAAGCCAGCCAAATCACCTGGACAAGCAGTCATGCCACTGTCAACAACACACCCAGGAAGGGCACGGACGCTAACAGAGCGGACATCTGCACTCGATAACTGCGACAGACAAACAAACATACACTTGGAAACAACAGCGCCTGGCAGTAATTTGCTAGTAAGGGATGTACCACTCCCGTGTGCTCACCCACCCTTGTCTCCCTCTCAGGTACAGCTGTCTTGAAAGGAAAAGCTCAAATTCAAAGGCTTGGATTTGAACCAAACCACTGGTTGTTGTTCTTGCGATCAAGCCCTGGAAGTGTAGCGAGCCTAATCGTTTCCAAAAATGTCCAGGGTTTGGTAGAAAGCCAAAAATAGCCAGGTGAAGGAGGTGTAGGAACAAGGCTAGGGAAAGGAGCATTAGAGTAATTTACTTTGAAGACAGTTGTGCACGAGAAACAAGGTTGTCTGGTGGCTATAAACAAAACCAAAAAAATGAGGGAGAGGCTAGGTAGAAAAGCTGATCCTCAATATCTTTGTTGTCATGATTTAGATATTTTGGTGGAACTAAAATTACTTAGTCTCGTGCCCAGACTCAAGGAGTGGTCTGGTTACACGAGTCAGTCTCGTGCCCAGACTTCCAGACTCAAGGAGTGGTCTGGTTACACAAGTCAGAATCCTGGGTCTTGACTGTAATTTCATCATAAAATGGCAAGATTTGAATATGGTACAGCCTTTCTATCTTTTCTACGACAGTAGCTGGAAAGGTAAGACATTTCCAAAGGAAGTAGCTAGTTGTTAGTTTATTCCAAGTTTGAAGAAAATCCATCCAAAAAAGGGCAAGTTACACTATAAAAAGCACTGAGGAGAAGGTTGATAGTCTCAAGGTTGCCAAATAGATATTAATAAAAAATTCATACACGACGCTTCGACCCAACTGGGTCTTCTTCACGGTGTGGGTCGAAACGTCGTGTATAAATTTTTTTTTAATATCTATTTGGCAACCTTGAGACTATCAACCTTCTCCTCATTACTGTTTATCCATACGTCTCTACTGACGAGTGTGACGCTGTAGCGAGGCCCATCCCACTTCCTATATACTATAAAAAGCACTGTTTACAAGCTTCAAGGCTTTAATTCCAATCGGTTTTGGTTCGGACCTGGAGGATACTTAGAAGAATGATTGCTGACTCTGTTGGCGGTCGTCCCGTCTGATTTGTGAGCAAAGGTAGAAAGCAGGAAACTATCCAAGATAATCAGGAAAATATAATAGGATATAAACGATTTCGAGTGGCAGCAATGTATTGTGACGGTGCATTAGGGTGATGTCTTTCGTTACATACAGATTTGCCCAGCCTAATAAGTACTTAGTACCGACAACTGTAGCCTCGTTCCCAGGCTCTTGCATGGGCGGAGGTAAACCCCTCCACTAGAGCCTGGGAATGAGGCTAGAACAACTGACATACTAAAGCATAAGTTTCAAGCTGCCGTTATTTCCATGATCACTATAGAACAAACATAGAAGCAAGGAAGTATCTGAAAATGATGATGTAATGCATGACATCATCATTTCGGGATTTTTTTCAAACTGTTCCTATAGCTCACCCCTTGGGCATCCGTCTGGAGGTTATCAGCTTCTGTGTGCAAGGTGACACCATAGCATCGGTGGGACTCATGAAAAATTTCCTAGGTCACAAAGAAAAAAGCTGAAATTTCTTGATAAGACGACATACAGAATAACATACTCTATTAAACATTTTTATAGAAAAACATGCCCCTGCGATCATATGTTTTGAGCCAGACTCACACTCACTACTCCAAGAGTCAGATATATTCAGCTAAGACTTGATAGTAATGAACTAGTTACATCTAGATCTAGGTGGTACACTCAATAGATATACATACTTCTGATTTATGAAGGGCTTCTTGAACTCATTCTTTGGAGTCGGCCCCTCAGCTGCCCCCTGGCTGGTCATTTGCATCGTTTTATCTGACTTTGGCGTGACCGACATCTTTCGTTCTTTGGCTCTCTTGAATTTGAACGGCTGACAAGGAAGAATTCTGATTGGTCAAGCATTTGTTCAGCACGTGATAATCGGCAACCCACGCACATTAACAGAACACGTGAGAACAATAGCTGTGGAATGTTCATTTAGTAGGCTTCTCAGTTCTTGGAATCGGGCGTTCACGCGCTGCGTTCTTGGAAAAAGATGGTCGATACAGAATTTTCCAAGAAAAAACGCCTACAAGATTATAATAGAGGGGTACATATTAAAGCGAAAACTTGTCCTCAATTCCACTTTATCCTTATTTTTCAAAGTCGACTAATTCTAGTAAGAAAGAACCCCAAAATGCAGTTGGAGCCTGGCCTCGGGTCGTCAAGGAACGAGGTCGACCATGTGGTGCACCATATGGAGTTATAAGAGGTAAAAGTACAGTAGATTTCCGTTTATTATTGTTCTATTTCATGTACACTCCATTCTACCATAATACATGCAGTTTGACTGTCACGGTATGGAAATATATTGTTAATGAGACGTACTAACACTCAAGACATGTACAAAAATACATTAACTCTACTTTTAATTTAGGAGAGAACAGAAATTGTGTTGTGTTTGAACTGTATCAATATACTACATGGCAGTACACAGCTGTACTTGGTGATAGATTGACTGCAGGTATAACTGTTAAGCACAAGGTGCTTCAAAAATAGAAAAGCTGAGAAATATGTATAACAGTATTGAGGACTTTTTTTTATATAAGTGAAATGTTCGAGTTCAATATGTAGGATGAACAACACCAGGACAACTAACAAAAGACTCAGTCTTATAGGATTCAAAAAAAGTGAAAAAATGATTTGGTAGGAGGGGTTGAAAAAAAAAAGTATATATACCAGGTCTGGTGAATGGTTATAGAGATATAAAACATCCAAAAACAGTTCATTCGGTTGCATAGAGCTTCCCTAATCTCTTGCTGAACTTGTAGGTCAGCCTTCCACCAACTTGGTTCAAGATATCACGCTTGTAGTAATAGCGGAGAGCTCTTGCAACTTTATCGTAGGTCATGCTGGGTCTGTTTCTGTGCTTTCCCCACAGGGCTGCAAAGGCCTGAGCATCGCCGAAGCGAAATAGTCCGTCTTTCTTGTTCTCCCAAGACACCATATAGGAGTATTTCGGCTTCTTTAGTACTCGAAGAGTGAACTCCCAGAGTTGTGCCGAAGTTGGGATATCTACAGGAGTAAAAACATAAGAATGAGTGGTGAGTTCACATTCATGACTGTACACCATACTTATGGTTTAAAGAAAATTCCCATAAAACACCTGCCATTTCCCTGAAAGAATGCCTATAGTTAGAGGATATAGTTGCCTTTACCTTTAATTTCAGAGTCGTCCACTTGCACTGGGGGCTTTGGTGCCTTTCTCTGTATTCTTCCTCTTCCTAAAAGAATAAAGAATATAGAACCATCATAGCTACATTCAAAAAAAATACTCATAGCGATTTAAGTAACTTTTTCACTATATACAATAAGTTAAAAAAGTACTATACTTACCGTGTTTAATGGGTATTTTCGGGCTGGGGCTTGTCACAAAGTTCATGCCTGGGATAATGTGAGGTGAAGTAAAATCGTACTGCTGGTTGAGATTGGGACAGTCATGGATGCCGTGGCAGTGTTGTCTGCTCTCTGGTGATTCTGGTGTTGGTGGGTAAAAGTCAAGAGTATGGCTTGGGCTGTTGGTATCAATGTATTGGATGTGATGCTCTGTGTCTGTGAGGACAGCAGTGTGGCTTGTGTGTCTCGGCAGATTACAGCTGTTATCCGGCAGCATAAATGTCTCGGCGCATGGTGGCATTCCCCACCCTGAAGTGTTCTGAATAGCGGGATAGAATCCCATCTGCGATGCTGTGTAGACTGGCTTTGTTAGTTCTTCGAATGAGGGAATGGAGCTGCATGTTAGAGGTAGGGAGCTTGCAGGGTGATCGATGCTGTTGCACATGGCGGTCATAGAATCGGGGAGAGTGCAGCTAGGATAGTACTGCTGACTGGTGGCAGGACAAGGTATAGGGCTTCCTGCAGGGCTAGCATAGCTTACTGAACTGTGAGGCGAGGAACTGTAAACTGTGGGGAAAAATACAAAAAAAAATCATTAGTGACTGTGATGTTAGCTAATATATATGCCAAGCTATTGGTTTATAAAATAAAGCTATATTTAATAAAATACCATGCAGAAAGCTACACACTAAACTACAATGCTTCCAAGGGTGCAAAAGTAGCCCTTGCACAGAGCCATACAATACAGGCAGGCAGCTGTGAACAAGGTTCCAAACTTACAAGCTGAGTCATCCTCGCAGGGGGATGATGGGGCCTCAGTGTAACCTGGATGCACGGGCACTTGCAGACTGTGCAGAGGTGGCTGGTCCATACCTAGTAACAATATAAAGCAGCAGGACATCTTAAAACTCTCTTCTATCCAACATTACAATGCATAGAGTGATTATATACACTCAGAGATGCCATAAGTATGCCCAGAGATTGCTCCTGGCATGATTGAGCAATATGTGAAATTTAAACTATGTACTATAACATTTCCCCCATCCAAAAAATGTAAGTTGTTAAATACACACCTTGTGCTGGTGAAAATTCTGGGTAATATTGCACTTGCTGCACAGGAGATGGATAGTTAGCTGCAAAACAAACAAGTAAACAAAAGAGAAAGTTAAAAGTGGGCGTGTTTGGGCTACTAACAACATTAATACATATTAGCACCTTCTAGGTTTAGGGCAGGAGTATACAGCTTGAGTGTAAAGAGATTTATTAATAATAATTTATGATTTCGCTCTACTGCACTGTACTACAGGAAGTATGAATTACATTAGCTTATTCCTGGAAAGTCTGGGTAGGGCAACAGTTCCAGGAATAGGGTCGCTAGGGCTTCTATTATAGTAACAGAATAGGTATCAAATCAGTGTAGCACGCACTCTACATAGTTATGGCCTTGGCTTCCTGTTGCACTGCATAATGAAGCCAGTGCAGTGCGATTTCTTGGAAAAGCCAACGGAATGTGATGTCATAGTTCTTGGAAAAGTGATTTCATAGGCTTCAACTTCCTCTCAGCTGTGGTCTTAGTATTTTTATTTTAGGCAAACAGCTTTGGACAAGGCCTAACTTACACGTGTGGCCTTCAGTATCACATATAGAAGAATATTAGAATGGGAAGTTATATTGAAAAGTCCTGCTTTGAAGAAGAAAAAAAAACGAAAGGAGATGGTCCTTATGCCTTAGCTTAGGTTCATTAGGCTGACGCCACGGTGGCTCCCCAGAGGTCAGATAATGTGGGGAAAACAACTCAAACTCTGTATTCATTGACAGCTGCAGCATCACTCATCAGGTCAATAATTCCACTACGTTCTGCCGCCGCTTCGTTTTCATATGGCATTACTAACCCACATTAGTATAGAGTATCTGACAGAAACGCCCCAGTAAAATGCAGACAAAACCAGGCCTCTAACTACTTTAGAAAAGGGAATGGTCAAAACTAGGAGAGGCAGCCTCACTTTCTACTATGGACGTAATTAGTAGATAATCAAGTGAATTAAAACCTGTCTTACCATCTGCATAAGGAATTGCCACTGCTTGGTTTGGGCTGGGACCTGGTGTAAGAAATAGCTCCTCTTCCTAGAAATGAAGGAAACATCACTTTTTGAATACAAGATCATAACGAGTATTTGTATTCTACCTTTCACATTCTCGTTTTAGCTAATACACAAAAAGCAGGCCATTAAAGTATTTTGGTCTTTCCATTCATAGGAATGGAGGTTTTTTTATTCCCACTCAAAATGACGTACCTGGCACTGGGGGTTTGTAAGCTGTGGGTACGGGGTCACGGACTCCATTACAAAGTTTTCTCTCTCTCTCAGATAATCGTGAATGATTTCCGCAGGACTGCTCCTTCCACTCATACTTTGAGAGCTTACAGGCAATTTCGGTTACCACCTGGTGAAGATTTTCCAGCTGTGTGGAGAAATGAGATAATATGGAGAATGAAAGAGACGGCTTTACAATTTCTTGCATTTTGGTTCTATTGAATATATCGTAATGTTGAGCCAATTGAGCATCAGTAGTTTTTCACTGAGCACAAATGTGAAAAGCTGGAAAGGGATCGCTAAGAATCTGCCTAAGGTCCAGCATCGAGGAAGCTGACTGCAAGAGATTTAGCATTCTAAAAGAGCACCCAAAGTTAAACTCACCTGGGTGCACTCAGCTGCATGGGTGCGCTTTGGGGGCGCCCGGTGCGGCCCAGGTACTCAATTAGTAAATGGAGCTAGAAACATTTTGCAAAAGTGCAAGCCATGGACGCCTCCTAAACGAGGCATCATTTTGTGTGCATGTTTGCGTACATGTCGTGTGCGTACGAGTACCACCATACAAAATGAACTGCAAAATTTATGCACAAACAGAACATAATATGCTGCAGCACCAGGCCCATGCACGCTGCCCAACCAAAAGACGTAAACAAGTGTGCGTGTTTGGCAGAGAACAGCAGTAAGTTTAATCATACGCATAAAGCTGCATCCACACAACAATGAGAGCAGCTGTAGATAAACACTAATGATATGTTGCTGCAGGCAGCTGGGCTTACTCACCTAGTAAGTGCTCAGTAGGTGTATCAAACCCGATCTCTTAGAAATCGTGTAACAGGCACTTCTCGTGAACTTGAGAATTCCGCTGAAAGTAGCTACAACTAAATTCTTAGAATATGTTACCGCTTATGAAGTAGCCCTTCTCGGAATCACACTGCGTGGGTTTTACGTCTGTTCTAAGAAAAGCATGTGTAAGGTTTCTGGCCTATGAATACAATTTTCCAGGAAAACATTCCCTAGCGCACCCGTAGCAACGGGCTTGTACCTTTGTTTACGTACTTTGAACCATAACTTTACAGGCTAGCCTAAGGCGTGGCCTATTGTGCAGTGAGGTGGGGCTGCACTCTATCGTGCGCGCAGTATAGGATGCCTATATGGTCTAAGCTTCATTCCGTCTGCAGCTCCCGATCTTCGAAAGACCATGGGGCCAAACACTAGGTAAGCCTACCGTTTAACGATAAATACAATATCCGATAGCAATTGCCTCTTTGTCCAGCCGGACTGACATATTAACTTAGGTTGAGAGCTCAGTTAGCTGTATACCTCGGACAGCTATTGGCTAACCTCGAGGTCCTGGGTGAGGCCTTGTATTAAAAGCTACCCAATCGGATCCGCAGCCAATAATATTTGAAGAGCTCTTTGTTTTGTGATGTACTGCGATACTACTAGCCTTTCAATTCCGCGGTACAGTCGCTTTTCTCTTCACTGAGTAAATCATGAAATTGCTGTACCACTGTATTCGATACCCTGCTAAGTTAGCTCTGTTTAATTAATTAACATCATAGCATACTTACTGGCGATGAAAGTCACTTTATAGCATAAAGAGATAATTTGGATAGTCTTAGCTATGGACATTATATTAAATTGATAATAATAAATTTGGCTGTCATCAACTCATATGAGCCACATTAAGTAAAGATATTGCTAGAACGTGACACTTAGTATAAGTAGGGATGTGTTGAAGGACTTCCATATAGGCCTAGCTATTCGTAATGGATTTTCTTCTCTCTACGCATGTGAGTGCAACTGAGCTGGATCACTTAATCTTTCATGGACTGAATCTACTTAGGCAAATTGTGTGCAGCTCTAAGGGGATTGCCTGGTATATTGCTGAGTATCTGTATAGAAGATTAGTTCCAGGAATGCTTGAATTGTTGTTATTGTTTTTTTTTATTGGGAGGGGGGGGGGGGAGGGGGAGCAGGACAGTGGAATTTATCCGGATAAGGGGTAAGTTTTCCTCTTTATCAGTCTCGGAAAATTTTACTCATGTTTGTATGTATCACTAGCTAGCTCAGACAGCATGCAAGAGCAGGTCAGGATACACAGCAAATTGCACACAGAAAGTCCCTGGGGAAAGAAGCGGATTTGCTGTGTGTCTGGTAGGACAATCCCTTCTCCATTTACTCAATGCGTCATGCTCTGGGTCGAAAGCGAGAATTATGAAAATCTATTTTTTTTGTCCAGTTAATAACATCATTGCAGCCCTAAGTTTGCATAACATCGGACGTACCTCATAGTCACAACTAGGAAATGATATTACACTTCTTAAATTCCCCTCTCCCGGCCCATGTGTCACGTCTGAACTTTGAAGAATCAATTTTCCCCTTCTCTACAATCCATGATGTAAATTGCTATCCAATACTGTCATCCTTGTTCCAGGTGGTAGTGGCATTAATTTGACGAATCCCTAAAGTTATTTCTTTACACTCACACAATACTGTAATGGTGCAATACAGTAGGAGTCATGGGACAAGTGGAAGACAATAAAGTTATGATATTATGAAACCATATGCCCATCACCCATGCTACAGGCTTCTTATAATGAGGAGTGGGCCTGACCTGATAAGTGGCTTCTAAGTAGTCAAAAGTGGATTCTAAGTAGTCTGGTAAGTAGTAACAGTTATGGGCAATTAAAGATACTTTTATTTATAGTCACTGTTGCTGTGGCTGTTACTATCCATCCCCCCACAGGGGTAATGAGTCACAAGATACATGCCACCCCTTGAAGGTGATTGGTCAATCTGGCTCTAACTCATGTGGTACCTAAACATTTGAAAACATGCAGGTTCTAGCTGGCATTTTACAGGGAACGTCTACTGTTGAAATTATAATTTGAGTAAATGGCTGCATTGCTCTGGGCAGTACATACAGATATATCTGGTGAAACTTGCAATCTGATACCCATACTGGACTGGGAGTGGGCCTGAGCCTATAACATGACATAATCATAATAACAGGAACTTTTCCATACCAAGAGTGAGGCGGGTATACTTCCTGTTGAAAAAAGTCAAAATATGGTAATCATATAAAGTGTTTTGACTTGGAAATTGAAACGTGGCAATTATACACATTCTTGTCACATGGCATTTCATATCATTTGAGAGAATAATTATAGGATGAGGTTATGACTAATAGGTCTTTTTGGGGGAAGTCCCCAAAAGAATAACAGGAGAGTAATAGACTCAGGTGTAACTGGGAGTGTGGGTCATGTGACCTGTGCAAGTTACCCATAGTAACAGTTACTAGGTACATACTACACCAGTAATAACTTTTCACTGGAAACTCTAGCTGTATTTACAGCTGCCTCTTTCAAACTCCAATGCTCAGATTTTTTTATATCACTGACACTAATTATTTCTGTAGCACCTGTATAACATTTCGGGTGAATGTTGACCAAATATAACATCTGTGGAAAATGGTCTATTGCAATGCAGTTGGCGAACAGGGAGACAGCTATTCTTTTTGACATTTGACATTTAACATTTGACATTTGACATTGGCTGTGATATCATATTTGATATGCATACGTACATGTATTCATGACATCAGTGAAAATGGTCTATTGCAATGCAGTTTGTGAACAGGGAGACAGCTATTCTTTTCAAAAATGCAATAACAGCGCAGGTCAAATCGCTCCATACTCAGAGTCCATATAGTTCACTGAACTCATACTAATTTCATTGACAGATTAGATGGCATAGCTATCTCCGATGAAGTTTAGCTTCACTCAGGAAAGACTGGAGATACGTGTTTGTGATAATTAAGATTTGAGGTTTAATAATACACCACTGTCTTCGACCAACGGCATAATATAATCCATTTGCGATTAAGATTATAATTATATACAGAGTGCTTTCAAAAAACTGCCACAGGATGTACACATCACGGTCTAACATCCTGTCATTTATGTAACAAGCATAAGACCTGGTTGGAAAAATGTCTAAAGATATAGGGATGGGAGTCCGTAAAGATACTGTGGAAAACGTTCATTCCTACCTTGTTTGGTTGCTTTTTGGGAATTCCATCCATATGTCTTTTCATAATTTTTTTTTATTTTGTGACTTTACAGTAGGGGATAGGGGTGAAGGAAATGAAGGCGGTCCTTGCTACAATTTAGCTTCAGGCTCACTTGACAGAGAAACTACTGACAAATCAGCATATGAAGAATAGGGTAGGGTCCGTTGTACCTGACAGAAGTCCAAGAAATCATCTCGACAACTGGGAGCATACCCTATTCTTCGTAAGGGATAGGGGTAGTAGAGGTGGTTATTATTATTAAATAGAGTACATTATGCAGGTGTTTCTCTATCTACAGTAGGCATCTGATCAGCTGGCTTCACACAAAGAGAGCCGTTTGCCCACCGCCAGCTGTCAGAGGTAAGGATATCGTCTTGTGGACTTTCACCCCAGTTATTTTGGTGACAAGACCTCATGTTTCGGACTTTATTAAGAGTGGTCAGTTTAAATAAACCCTGGCCTGTTCTAAGTACTGCATTAATTAATTAATAAGCTGTACTTGAAGGACAGATGTGTGATGCGCACCGACTTTATTTAAACTGACCAGTTGGACTAACTGGCCTGTCCCCTAAGGGTTAATTAATAAGCTGCACTTGAAGGACTATTGTCACAGATGTGTGACGCGCACCGACTTTATTTAAACTGACCAGTTGGACTAACTGGCCTGTCCCCTAAGGGTTAATTAATAAGCTGCACTTGAAGGACTATTGTCACAGATATGTGACATACAACTGCACCGACTTTATTTAAACTGACCAGTTGGACTGACTGGTCTGTCCCCCTAAGGGTTAAGAAACTGGTCTATTGATGTTAGTCATGTGAAACTTGAGAGTTTAATTCAAACCTTGGTACACCACGTGCATTCCGGACATAACAGAAACATGGCTGGTCTCCTGGCTGTTGGTATAAACAAGTTTGCTCCCTCCCTTAAGTGTGATATGTTTGGCATCTGTGCTTCTTTTTTTCTTTTGTTTTGGGGGGGGGGGGGGGGAGTGGGGTTATGGTACGTATGATATATGAAGCATGATCAAAATGGTGCACTAAACCGGAAGACTCTTTCACTAGTCACTGTGGCGCCGTGCAGGGCCTAAAATATCTCGGGTTTACTACTAGCTAGCCTAAAGTGACACTAGATTTGATAAAGACCCCCCACTTGATGGGCGTGCAAGGTCATATCCACCGCTAGGGCAGGAGTCAATTCGCATGTCTCCATCCCACATAGAAAAACACATTAAGTTTTTCATGTTTCTGAGGAAGCATAAATATGTGTTTGGTGTTTTGCACAACAGTGTGCATGCAGAAATTTAGGCCGTGTAGTCAGTTTTTCTACTGCAAGTTTGTATTAAATCTTATGACTACCAGCCCAATTGAGTCCTACTGCTAGCCAAATAGACCCTTTCCGCAAAAAAAATTCCATTAGGCTACAAGAGAGATTTCTGCAGCTATGGTAACAACACTCTTTGTATTTCATGTCCTCTAGGTATGGGGGCTTTTTTTCAAATCTGAAGCAAATTGGATAATTAATGGAGTAGATATGACCTCACAAACTTATACACAATTTATATAGGCCCATATGAGAGATTTGCACTGGAGGCGCCTCCAGACCAAATCTCCCATATTAGCCCATATAAAATGTGTATAAGTTTGTAAAGTCATATCTGCTCCACTAAACATCCAATTTACTTCAAACCTGAAAGGAGCTATCCATACCTGCAGGGCATGAAATACAAGGAATATTGTTGCCATAGCTACAGAAATCCCTAATTCATGGAAAGGGTCTATTGGGAAAATTACTCGCTTTTTGGCCCTAATTTTAGGCCCTGTGTGGCACATTTTTTCTTCAAAAGAGTGTTTTTATTATCTCATGAACACACCTAGCCTCATTCCCGGGCCACTCCTCCCCCCCCCCCCCCCCCCCTCCGAAGAGTGGCCTGGGGATGAGACTAGCACACACCCAGCCTTGGCACCACAAATGAGACAGATCTCCAGCCAATCAATGGTGAGATACATCCACGGTAGGACTTGCCATGTTTTTTTTTGGACACGAAGTTGTCCCAAAATTATTGTAGAAGAAGTTAATGAGAGGGCAGTCTAAAGCTGTCCCCACCTCCCATCTCATCCTCTGTTAATGAGAGGGCAGTCTAAAGCGAGGGCAGTCTAAAGCTGTCCCCACCTCCCATCTCATCCTCTGTTAATGAGAGGGCAGTCTGAAGCTGTCCCCACCTCCCATCTCATCCTCTGTTAATGAGAGGGCAGTCTAAAGCTGTCCCCACCTCCCATCTCATCCTCTGTTAATGAGAGGGCAGTCTGAAGCTGTCCCCACCTCCCATCTCATCCTCTGTTAATGAGAGGGCAGTCTAAAGCTGTCCCCACCTCCCATCTCATCCTCTGTCGAAAATCGATGGTATTTCCGTGACCATGAGCCTGTGCCACCACATGCTCCTGCTTGGCCTCGTTCCCAGGCCACGTGTAATCGGGGGAATGGCTTGGGGACGAGGCTAGTTCCTGCTATGATGTAGACACGTATCTCTGCATATGCAAGACGGAATGTGTTATTAAATGTGAGGTATAGCATGGATGTAGGCAAAGAATATGTCCAGGGGAAAGAAAAGAGAGGGAGGGAGGGGGGGAAACAGGCCAAGTTGACTAGTTAGTGAGCCTGCAGTGATGCGACACTCGATCATTATCCTCCTTTGGTTCCATCCAGTGGTCAAGTGCACTTATACAGAAGTAAAGCCATGCTAATGGATACGTGAAGACATACACTAATGAACTCACTGTCATTAGTTGCACTGGCTAGCAATTGATAACCCCTTACTGTAACCCAACACCTTTCAGCCTGGCTTCTTCCAAGAAGGCATTCCAAAAAGTGATTCATAGCTACTGGCGCTCTATCAACTATGCAGCCCTATAATCTCAAATTTTAGCATGAGCAATTGTACGGGCCCTTATGTTACTAGTATGGTAGGCACTTTATGCAAGAGTTTGGGGAGACAGCTGTTTAGTGCCTAGGGCCATTGCTGTGAATAATGGGTTAAATTATCCAAAATTCATCCAAAGAGGCACTCGGAAGGGCGGGTCTCGTGGAACCATAATTTAGTATGTGATGGGTTGGTTTAGTGTAGTATCGTAGAAAAATGAGGCTCTGAAATTGCCATTTGGTCATCAAATTTTACTCGCTATCACTCATACAATTTTGTCAACCAAATACCAACTTCAGAATCCAATTTCCCCTAATTAGCGAATCTATTACATTTACAAATTTGCAATTATTTATAATATGGCTCATGTTTCCTACCTGGTCTCTCCCGGCCGCCAGGTGAGAACTTCTTGTGATTTTCAGTTTGTCTCACCAACCAGATATTTCCTCTCATTCCTTCTTGCAGGTACCTTTTGATGAAACTGAAATAGACCCTTTACCATTATGATGTAATGGGGGGGTAAAAGTGAGCACTAATTGGAGAAAATACATGAGAACACGTGCTTTGATGTAGTTTTCTTGTTTGGAAACATAAGAACATGCTTGTTTACACGTGTTTTCATGTATTTTCTCCATTTAGTGCTCACTTTTACCCCCCATTACATCATAATGGTAAAGGGTCTATTGTATGCACTTCCACGTGGCATGGAAGCCACTGCAACCAACACACAGTCAGTGTACGTATGTTCTGATGGCTACTCTTCCGACAGTTAACTTCTGCGCTTGCTCCTGAATTTTAATCTCTGGCAGTCACGGAAACAGCCCGGGCCAGCCCCTGGGAGGGAAAACATATTCTTTAGACTTAGATGCTATTAAGCAGTCCTGTTATGTGCAGCAATAGCCCTGCGAGTAAAGAGCTGACTCTCCAAATTCCTACATGAAGTGTCATACATAATTACCATTGGGAGCCAAATTTTTGTTAATTGGATAAAATGAGAAGCACACTCAATAGACCTGATTACTATCCATTATGCGCAGCTGCAATGCATGGCCCTAGGACTGAAAGAGCTGGCTCTTACCCCGGCGCTAACTCCCCAAATTCCTGCACCAGGTGCCATTACAGGATCCGGATATAATCCATGTAATTGCTTACAAGAACTCACACACACACACACACGCACTCATTTCAAAGGCTTTGATGCGGAACATTATTGATACCTATTACTCACAGGATTACAGCTGCAATATTCGGAATTCCTTGGACCTCCCCCCCCCCCTCTTATGTCTGGGGGTTGCATCATGGTGATTCATGCCTCAGGCATGTAAATATTAAACATAGTTTCTAGGAAGTGTGAATAGTCAATTATTCATGACTTGTACATGATCACAATATAACACCATTGTGCAATCATGAAGATAGTCATAGCCCTGCAGACAAGCAGTAGCCATTGGCAGTTAAAGTATACTGGCATAATTTTAAGTATGATAGGTCTTAGAGCATAGCAGCAGATGCGGGTATAATAGGCCAATAAGTAACAATTTCTCTGAAAGTAAATTTACAAGTATAAATGAAACAAAAGTACAGTTCTTATTTGCCGTAACGCATCATAGCACGATGGTGACAGCTATTATTAATACTAAAAAACTTGGATAATATTCACTTTCTGTTATGCTCTATATATGTAGCACAGCCACGGAGACATGCTGTCCCACACGTACTGCACATGCATATATGCCATATGGTCAGCATAATACCGAGCATAATAGGAGGGTTTCACCAGCAATACTGGCATAGCGCAACAGGACAAAGGTTGAGCATAAATCATTGCCTACCGAGCAGGGAGCTATTATTTGATTGTTATGGATATAGTTCAGACAAATAAATAAACTGACTGCTACCGGTATACGCTGATGTTCACTTGTTTTCGGGCTAGCCCTGTTTACTAGTTGTTGTGGGTTTTTTTTGTACAAAATGGCTACAGAATGCTATTCGTTGATCTCCCGTCAAATGGTGTAGTTGTTGAATAGACCGTTTTCCGTGTGATGACATCACAATGACATCACTGCTCACTAATTACTGAAACTTGTTGGATGGGCCTGATTTTTTTTTCTCCCTGAACCTAATCTCTGCTGAGCTTCAACCATGCCTCAAACCTGAATAACATTTTGGGAGAATGTTGGCCGAAATCAGAGAAGTTGAAAAAATTAGCATTGTGTAATGATGACATCAGTGGGAAATAGTCTGCTCTCCCTAAATTTGACACAGCTGGTAGTAACAGGTGGGAAGCATGCACATATCCTTTTGATGAAATCCAGTTTGATTGATGGTGTTGTTGCATGGCAACTAATTAAGAGGCGAAAATGTGTAACAAAGGGGTGTAAATTGGTGAGGGCTTTAAGCTATGAACACTGACAGCTGCAATGTGGACATCCGTTCAGTGGTGTAATACCATAATCCCATCACCAGACAGATTATAGGTTTGAGTTTACAACATCTATCACCAGACCACTCTCTAGCACGGGAGGGAAGTCTTAGTCTCGTGCCCAGACCTACGTGTGAGGGCAGGGTGAGCGTAGGTCTGGGTACGAGACTAGGGAGGTCTGGGCACATGGGCACAAGACTAGGTCTCCCTTTTAATTAGCCTCGTGTGCCCAGGGGGGTGTGGCCTGGGGATGAGGCTACCTTTTAATGGGAAGTGGTTTGATCCACAGGTCATTGCACGTGCTTGTTATCTTTGTACACATGTACTAAGACTACTATCTATCTGTTGTGGTCCTAGATGCTATAGTGACACTTAATTTGTAGCACGTAATGAGACCTCTCTTATCATAACACTTGCTGCTGCTTGCTGTGGTTCAATAATTGCCTTATCCAAGTCTGGAATTAAATATATGTGGCCTTGGGGTGAGAGGGTGCACTGTACTTGTACAAACACTACAGCCATTGCAGGCCATTGTAGCCTTTGTTCCAAAGCAGTTTTAAGCACTTGAGAGCCACTGTCCATTTGCTCTTTCCTGCAGACAACTAACTTGTGAAGGGATAGTGTCTATAATGCAAATTGATTTAACTTTCACTATCGTATACTAGCTAGCAAGAATTAGAACACAGGATTAATCAGCTGTACACTCTACGGCATATCTTTATAGCAAGAATTAGAACACTGAATTAACCAGCTGTATACACTCAATGGTATTTCCCACTTATATATATGGATTACTAAAAATCGGCTGTACACTCTATGGCATTTCTTTATAATAGCAAGAATTAGAACACTGAATTAACCAGCTGTACATTCGATGGCATTTCCCGCCTGTACTATATATAGCAAGAATTGGAACACTAAAATTAGCTAACAGTACACTCCATGGCGTTTCCCTCTCGGATGACAACACAACAACAAACTGAGCTCATGCATGCCCTCAGGGCATTTTCTTTTGTCTCACAGTGACACGTACCTAGCTGCCATCCCAGAGGGAATTATAAAACTGCAAGGAAGAATGGTGTCATAATCTGAAAGACGAAAGTGACATCTCCAGCAGATGACCTCGTCAACAATTCAGTGAAGGTACAGAGGGAAATGAAAATTTCCCCACCTTTCCCCGAACTGTCCTGCTGTTTTTTACGCCATCTATTATTACAGCAGAACGACTATATGGCAGGAAGGGGGATTGCAAAACCTGTAGCTGTGAATGGCATAATTAATTTCAGACGTCAACAAAACATGAATGTCATTGCATTACATATGTAGCGTGTTTATTGCATGTCTAATCACTCTGTATGCATGCGGTATGCATCAAACTTGAAACCATATATGTGATCATGAGTTGCTTGCCCTCATACCAAAATAGATTCACTAAATGCGATAACATGCGCTCCACATTAGCATACCAAGGATAGCTGATGTTTGTCTGCAGCTGCAGAGCGTCATCAACCTAGCTACAAGGAAATGTAGTCTTGTACCCTAAGATCCACACCCCACGAGACTAGCGGGAGTTATAATCTGCATCGCCAAAATTTCACCGGGCTGAAAAAGAAATTTTGGATGTGTCCTATAAATAGAATATTTTCTACAGTGGAACCTCTATAATGTGGTCACTCTATAGCAGCCAACCTCTCTAGTAAGGCCACCTTGTTGGGTCCCAATGTACATATTGCTAATGTATTATGGACCTCTACAATACAGCCACCCTCTATAATGCAGCCACAAAATGTTGGCCCGAGAGTGACCACATGAGGTTCCACTGTATATACGTGAGCTGATATGAGCTATAGACTCATTGTCATACCATGCAGTCAAACTGTGTGGCATGGGAATGAGAGTACATTAAACAGCCAAATTTCAGAGATAGATGAGATTTCCCCAATCACACCAGACGCTCGGACGTTTACCTGGGTATGAGACTAAGAGTGCATTTGAAATTTTGCTATTACATCAATTTCAAACTGAGTAGAAATTGGTAATAACATTCCAAGCAGACTGTAATATGAGTACTGTGAAAATGATGTAATAATTACATCATGCTATTAATGCCATGTTGGCTTATTCCCGAAACAATTAGTCGGCTCCTTTTAAGCTAGTGCTCTAACAGGTCTAGTGTGTGAGGTGCAGGAACTGTTTGTAATTCATCCATGAGTGGTCAGTTTCAAAACGCAGTTTCCAAGAATGATTGGAGAATGGTGAACTGTTATTGTCTGGCTAAATGCACTCTATTAAAAACACACAAAGCCAAACCAAAAACTAGATATGTATATAGTACACATCGAACTGTGACAACTAGGTGAGAAATATGTAACTTAAACATTAATGGATATGCATGGGTATGCTTGAAAGTGAATGCGAAAATTTGAAATTATAATTGTAACAACTTGTTACACTATAGTAACAACAGCAGACCCATAAGCTAACTCATGGTACAACTGGATCAGAAGATCTATCTGTCAATTAGAGTCCCCCCTCCCCTCCCCCCAACCCTCCCCCCCCCCCCCCCCCTTCCAGGCTCCCCCTTAATGAAACCAAGTGCAGCTGAAGGAATTTAAAGCAGCAGCTGTAGCTATGGTTACTAGACAGTGTGGCCCCTCTTATTACAGACTCCTTTGGGACCGGCACCTATGTCCTAATCACTAGGGGCGTCCTCATTTCAGGGGTCAAATTGTAATAATCATTACGATTATGCAGCTGAAAATCAATTAATGAGATCAAAAGTACTTCCTAGATACGTACGTTAGCTAGAGGACTCCACTTATCAGTACTTCTCAATATACGCTATTTACTTGGCAGATTAATTGTGGGGATTATATTTAGAAGTGCTATATACAGTTAGCAGATGTGTTTATTGTCTTAAACTGTGAGCTGGTGTCGACATCTAAAACATTAAGTGGGACTGTGGTAAGATAATGGTGTAGTGTGCATTCACTGATCAGGCCAAGTTTCATTCCCGAGGGGTATCTCCCCTAGGAGGGGGGGTATCCCCCATAAAATCTTATATGGTACTCAATAATTCATTTTGGGCCCCAAAAGACACCGCAAACAAACTCTGACCGATTACTTAGACTATAAAATTTGGGGGGGGGGGGCGGGGGCTTGAACAAATGCCCCTACATATCTAGGGGGCATGGATTTCCACATATCTGTGTATCACACGTCTCTCCCACTCCAACTAAAAAAATCCTGCATGAAACTCTGCTGAATCATGCATAAAATAATTATTTGGGAATATGGAAATGGATATTTGATACTCTAAGAGTCAGCTTTTTGCAAACTAAGCATTATCATCTTTTAATACAGGGACTTTTCATAATATTATGTCTCATCTGAGAAATATTTTAATTCAATAATCTGGCTTCAGTACTGCTCAGTTTCCACACAGTTGCAAATAGAGGTGCTCTCACTGCAGTGGGTTCCCACGTACTGCTGAAGCCATGCAAGAAAACCACACACGGGCATAGGTACTGCCATGTATGTCCAACCCCACCTCTGAGTATACCTGAGTTAGCAATCACTTAGCGAAAGGCTTCACTTTCAGTTTCAAAGGTATCTGTGTGCTGTAAATTAACTTCGTCCCCAGGCTCTCCCCTCAGAATTACAGAACCCAGTTTCATTTGGGCAGGCCACTCAGATTGCAAAACGGCTTATGCACTGTAGTCACAGCTAAGACCGGGGTCAAGAAATTTTGACCGTCATTTTTGCTGCTTGACCGCTTGACCACACTGGAAAAAGGCTCTTGACCGTTTGACCATACCAAAATTTACATCTGCAAAACAGCTCTTCACCGTTTGACTGCAATATCAGGCTATAAAAATTATCCTTGACCCCTTGACCAATGGCAAAAATACCCCTTGACCTGTTGACCACTTTTTGACCCCGGTCTTAGCTGTGACTACAGTGCGTATGGGAGTGACCATCCCTTGGGCTAGTTGACAGCAATTATGAAATACCAACGCCATGTGAATGCACTGGATGGTACGGTTTTGGGCTTCGAGTAATGGAGCAAGTGAGGTTTGACACCTGCTCAGTACGAGAGGCAGCCAGAATTGCAGCAAGGGAATTGGGCTACCGAGACTTGAAGCATGCATGAACAGCTGAAAGTCATATAAGAGACATTTGTATAAAGGGACTTGATGTGTTCGCTGCACATAATACATAACTCCGGAACTAATTGCTACCATAGCACTTTCGCCAGCCTAACCTATTAATAAATAGTGACGGATATGAGGCCAGAACTTTGAGCTATGCAAGCTGCATGAAAGGAACAGTTCGGCCTCTGTGTGTGTGTGTGTGTAGGCTGGGGTTGAGTGTGACATCCTGTCAGAGAGGAAAGGAACATGATACTTAGCTGCCTCATAGGCCAAGTTGACAGTTACTTGGAAAAAGTCTGAGAGCAGGAAGAACACATTCATTAGCCACTTTACAACTTACAGAGCAGTACTATGCCTCACTCCAGCCTGGAATGTTTACTTCCGGCATGCTTCTGTTCTAACCTACTTAAGCACTTCCTGTATTCATACTGTAGTAAATAGTTACTGCTCCAGGCTTTGAATATACATACATGTGTCTAGGCTGTGAAAAGGAGCACCTGTATCTCTGTTTACATTAATTATACTTTTTTTTTTGCGTAGGTATAGTGTGGGTACTATGACAGGTATGCTATGCATAGCATTGGCAGCAGCATATGGTAGACCTGTCTGCTTTTCATACGCCACAAGTTCGAAGATGGCATCCATGTAACTGCCAGAGATGCCATTTTGAACACGTGCCTTGTAAGGGGCCCCACCCCCTAGTTTATGCAGTGTCATAGCGGCCTGTTTTAAATTAGTGTGTAGAATGTTTCAGCCTCCCCTACTGCACTGCAGGTGTGGTTAACCCAAGGTGTAGCTGAGGGTTAACCACATACGAGGAGGTTATGTGCATAACCTACAAGTGGGTGGAGTCTAACTGACTTATACTACTTTCATTGGTCAGTGCATAGCAACAAGATTTGGAACGGTGTAGTGCTAGAAAAAGCCTGTGTAGCAACAGTTTATATCCAGGCCAAGAGTAGGTTATGTCACTATATAGCCCGGTCATCTACTGAATTCAACCAATGAAATGAATAACGAATGATGTAATGTACTCGTATACATAAATTTTTGTACCGTATGTTCTAATTATCTGTAACTCCATTGCCACCTTAGCTACCTATCCCATAGAGATATTTTAAGTATGCCAACTATGTTATATAACCACATGTTGCGACAATACTGCCTTATATAGCTTAATTATTAAAAAGCAATTCCTGTGTTTAGACACCTGTAATAGCCAGCTGTTGCATGCTCCAGACAATCGGCATGCATTACGGTTGGCCGAGAACCGAGAGAATCAACCAACCCCCGCATTTGCTGCTTATGTATGCGTGCTCGCTTCACAGATTTTAAGTGGGTACGTTTGTTTATATGGTAGAGCAAACAGTCATATAATATATGTAAACTCGGCTATAGCGTAGGTGGCAGTATTTGCATAGGATGCTGTAACTTGAGTAGTGAGGGATGGCAGCGGTTTAAAGGTATGAATAGCAAGCACCCAACGCAAGGACTGTGAACGCGTAAAACTATCAGTTTTATAAACTCGCTATCCATGCACACAGAGTGGATGCAGCTGGAGTATTGCGTGGAATTAGCCTTTGTGTGTGTGTGTGTGTGTGTGTGCGGTGTGTGCATGTGCGCGTGTATGTGTGTGTGTGTGTGTGTGTGCGATGTGTGTGCATGTGTGTGTGTGCAGAGAATACAGGCTACTCTATTCTCGGAGGTATACACAATACAAGACATATGGACCAGAGATGACTCTCTCTAACCCATACTTTGACAAGCCTGGGAACCATGGTAACCTTATCCATATATAGCCTCATTCCCAGACCACATTCCGAGACCATGTGGCCTGCAATGCTTTTCCACCATAGGTCAGGGTGCAGGTCAATGTGTAACACAAGATAATGATAATAACACAATGAACTCCAAGCCTATGATATACTAACAGTGAACTTCACATCACTTAGAAGACGGGGCTTCTCAGTCGGCTCTTGCATAAGAAAAAAAGGCTCTCTAAATACCAACTTCAATTCGGAAAAGAAACTTTGCCGACGTTTCAACTAGATGCTCTAGTCTTCTTCAGGGTTAGGGTTAGGGTTAGGGTTAGGGTTAGCCCAACCCTCACCTAGCTACAATTTTAGTTGGATAATCATTTTCAGCTGGTGTTCAAAGGGAGGTTTGTACTGTGACCTCTAAGCAATTGAGGTCAAGGTCCAGGAAGTGGAAGGTAGCCTTAACAGCAAAGTAGTTATTTAGCTCAATCAAGAGCTTCCTGTTTAAGCTTTCCAAGAAAGTTCATCATGATGGTTTAATTTAACACCTTATAATTGACAGGATATAGTGGGTAGCCTCAGAATGGGATGTGACCTGCATGCCAATCAACAAAAGAAGCAGTTAAATTTTGTTAGCGAGCAGTTAAATTTTGTTAGTGATCGTGGTTGACAAGAGGGTTAATTAAATTTTAAAAAACATCACATTACAACAAATGCTTGCCTCGCACGAGTTAGCATCCACATGCATTTACGTAATGTGTTTATTGTCACATGACATTTTGAGGCTATAAAATAACCCTTTCACTGAATCAGATCTGCAAGTCAGAGTGTTATTGAAGGCCGGCTAAGCTAGACAGGGCATTTATAATGTAATGCTCACTGATATTTTGAGGCTATAAAATAATCCTTTCACTGATGCAAGTCAGAGTGTTAGTGAAGGCTGACTAAGCTAGACAGGGCATTTATAATGTAATGCTCACTGAATCGAAATATTACGGGGAGGGGGTTGCAAAATTGCTATTCCTACAGGCTGAGAAGCTAGCTAGAGTCCGCAGTTACTGTAGTGTTTGCGAGAGAAAGCCTAGAAGCCTTGGGAGACGGGTATTGACAGACTTTTCCTTAGTAAAGGTGGTTTAGAACAATGAAGTTTCTATCCCGTAGACTCCTTGATTCCATTTGCATAACTACCTGAAGAAAGACTCTCTGAACACCTCATTACTCTTTCCGAAATAAAGTTGGTATTCAGAGAGCCTTTCTTTCTAATGCCAGAGCCAAATGAGAAGCCACCCTCTTCATTTGTAGCTATAGTGTGTGAGTGTGGGCTTGTCACTGGTAAATTGTGAATACACTACAATAGGGAAGGTTTCCCAGTTGCAACCCACAGACGCAGGCGGAGCTAGTAAGACCTCCAGTCAGAGGACAAGAGCAAGATTAACCAGAGGTTGCACCATTCATGTCAGCAAACCATAGGCAGTAAATGACTATAATTATTGATAGGAGGATAGTTGCAAACCTCATTCTTGCAATGTTTCAATAGCGCTTTGGTTCTCTTTATCAGGCACGTAGAAATGACGCAAGCGTACGAACACGGACCTCGTCCAAAAATTAATAGTCACCAACGATACGGTAGCGTAAGATTATGTAACACTGTTGACAAGCAGTGTGAGACAAAATAGGGTGACTTGTGTGTCTGATATTCATGATGGAGCTTTGGAGTAGAATAACAAGTGTCGGTGTTGCATCGTTAGTTGTACCTGCCCCCGTCTAGCCGGTGACACAAACAGGTGAGGAGATACTCCGGATGAAACAGCAATGCTGTACGCCTCCTCACTGGACGGCAAAAACAGGTGCCAAAATCAGGAAGTACGTTGCTGAATGAAGGACAAGAAGAGAATGCTACGGCCTACGCTGGAGAGTGAAAAACTATGATACCAATGCCACATAAGAGGAAGTGTAGTAGTTGTAATTATCGCTATGTCAACGAATCTAGAATAACCACTTTAAATTATTCAATTAAGTAGCCATACCTCCATTAGTGGGGTTGAGGAAATTATCCCCTGCCTAGCTATCATGCTACTCCCTAATTCCCCAGCTATGCCCTCAGGCAGTCCCTGTTATGCTCATATAATGCTCAATTCTGGTGATCGAACTTCCATTCAATAGAGCAGTAATCAGAGCTGATAGCTGTCAGCTGTCAATCATCCTCAGATTCTGAGCCAGTCAGTCTCTAAGACCTCAGTACTAGCCAGTTTACCACAATGTAGGGAACTCTAAAATGATGCGCAGTGTATTATTAGTACTCTATTAGTAGCCAAGGTTGAGTAAATTTTGTTGTTAAAGTCCATAGCTGTGCAAATTATGCCCAATACTGTATTAGTAACAGTACATTTACAAGAGTGTGATTATTTCTATGTGATTGTAATGATATGTGATGTTTTTTTTAGCCGTAATGATAATTATCATGGAATCACATGGATTCTCATGCCATTTGGGAATAATTGCATTTGCAATAGGCAAAATTGCCTTACCTATTGCTCATGCAATTATTCCCAAATGGCACTCAAATCCATGTGATTATACCCATACTAACTACATTAAAAAAAAGAAGGCTGCTGTGTGTACTGACCTCATGGTGTAATTAGAGATCTGTGGTGGTTGGCTTTTCCAAGAAACTCATGCTCCAAAGGGTCCAGGAAGTGGTGAGTGCACAGGACACCCACTCATATACTGGAGCTGAAGAGAATAGATTATTAGTGCAATTAACTGAGTGGGTGTCTTCCTCACTTCCTGTATCCTTTGGAGCTGAGTTTCTTGGAAAAGCCAACAGCCACAGATCTCTAATTACACCATGGGGTCTTCACAAGAAGCCAGTATGGTCTCATTCCCAAATCCAGTACACTCCTGATCTTGGAATGTGATCGTACCCCACACCATAGTGCATATAGTACAGGAAGTAGTTCTGGTATGTGCATATCTGGACGATGGAATCAGGACACTGCAGGGGAAGAGAGGCCATGTGCATGGCTATACATGTCTACATCCCTAGTAGTCTCGTTCCCAGACCCCAGCCCCCACGGCAGGGGTTGAGAAGAGGTCTGGGAACGAGACTATATTCATTCCAATATACAGGTGGGAAGCGTTATACGATATGTTCTGTGAAGCCAATTTTGCGGTTGGTAGAAAGAGAACCCTGATCGACATGAATACAGAGAAACAACCGAGATCCTCTCTGAAGTGTAACATACAATTCTAATGTTTGATTGCAAAGTCACTAGTTGTTTTTTTTTATAGTCATAAAGTTTTTTTTTTGCCTCGGTTTGTGGTTAAACAATCTTGATGATTTAAGGTATCTATACGTATGTGATCGAGGTCCTCGTTTCAAAACAGCTAACCATGCAATCATAGTGTATGTAATACAGCCACTGAACTAGCAACTGCACCTCTTCACACCCACCCACACACCCAAACAAGTCTGTGCCATCTTTTCCTACTTTCCAAGAAATTCTGCAGTAGTTGGCTCCACTGGAGGAAGTGAGCACAGCTTAATCAATGTGGCTTGAGGTCTGTCTCCTACTGCCACCATCAGAGGCCGTAGCAAACCGCCCAATTAAGCAAACAGCGTAGTTCAAGAAATAATTGCTTCGTCGTCAGAATAGTTGCTGTTCCAGAGGCACATGTGTATCAGTTCTGCTTCAGGGCGTGCAGCGGGGGGTTGCTCTCCGACGAACGGTTACGTTCCGAGAACGTAATGACCCAGCGAAAGGGGTGTCTTCCTCTTCCCAAATGTTGACACGATCAAGTTCTTATTACTTTTTTGTTTTTGCTTGTCGAATCCATGATATGATTTTTAATAACTTTACGCTGCGTATAACAATTTAAACGTGTGAAGCTATTAACACCATTATTCATCCACCTATAGCAGATACATATACCATTCCATTCTACCCGCTCATACGCTTAAGAAAACTTGGAAACCATGCATGGTTAGTTAGCTAGATAATCACTAATTGACCAGGTAGAAGAGTTCAGTTGACCCCCTGGGGGTCACTACCACTGTTTATCTTGAGCCATGGGCTCAAAACTGGAGGATTATCTTAAGTGAACTATACTATTGTTGCCAAAAGAATTGAGTTGCTAATTAAGAGCAAGCTTCTCATATTTTGGTATGCTCTAATGAATGCATTTTCCATTAATTAACATACTAGTCCTAAGAACTGCTTCAGGGTCACTGACTATTCTCAGAATAGCGACTAGACTTGACCCCCATCTTCTGCACCATTGAGCAGAGTAAACAGCTCTCTCGAGCTCCAGCTATAAGTGTGTGGGTATATTGGATGCTCTGATGCCTGAAAGGTGCTGGCATGGGGTACAGGCTTACTGTTTACTACAGATATGCTAATCATCAACTCATTAGCTAAATGTTTGAGACAACTACACACCATTCCTTGTGCGTACGTCTCCACAGCCTCATTCCCAGGCTCCACTCCACGGCTTGTTTTGCACTAGGGCAAGTGGCAATAGCTGGGGTGGACGCCTGGGAATGAGGTTGGGGTGGACGCCTGGGAATGAGGTTGGGGTGGAGGCCTGGGAACAAGACTAGGCCTGAGACCATTCCAAAATACCCAGGATTATTCAATTCCTGATTCCAATACCATGCAGAATGACATACAAAAGTTGTCTTTACGAACTACTAACTAGTATATGAACAGTACATGGTTACCTAGCAACGGACAGCACAAGCCATCATTTAACATTCCAAAGTTTTTTTTTTAGAGGAAACACTGATTATAATGATACTAATCAGTCTAGATAATCAATCCAGCCAGGGCTGGTGGATTTCCAAGAAACACTCCTTTGGTCTATTGAGGAAATAATAATAGCCACTGTCTGGACTGCCATCTGAACCATGACCACCTAAATAGTTAAGATACTGCAGATAGGCTTCAGGCTCCAGCTGCATTTCTCAGGTTTTGGTTAGGCCAACATTAATGTATTGTGATCTCCACCCTGCATCCTGCACACTATGTGGCAAATTTAAACTGGTTAGTTTCTAAACACGTATTACTACTGCGTCTAAAAAATGCAAAGTCATCACCTGCACATACCTCAGCAATGTTATACGTGAGCTGGACAAACTGTGGGTGAATTTTAGACACCACCAAAAGTTGTGTGGTACTCACAGCTGCAGCAATATTCTAGCCTCATTCCCAGGCTCCACTCCCCAGTCTCATTCCCAGGCCCCACTCCCCAGCTTTTATTGCACTGTGTAGAAAGGCACGGTGTGAGAAAAGCTGGGGAGTGGAGCCTGGGAACGAGGCTAGCAATATTCTACAAAGCAAGCGTTTTTGCCTTACAATGAGGAAGATACAGGGCGAAGATTACAGCATTGGTATAACCTAAACCTGAGCAACTTGGGGTGAAAGTCCTCAAGACCAGTAAATCCATACATGTACACCTCTGGCAGCTGGTGGTGGTCTTACTGGTCTCTGTATGCGAAGCCAAATGATCAGACCCTTAATGCACCATCGAACCCCGCTAATGGTATTGACGTGAAATATAGGAGTGTGTACTGCATGGAATTAATTGGAACTGATATACCACATGCATTCCACACGAGACAGAAACACAGCTGGTTGCTTGGCATAAGTATAAACAAGCTCGCTCCCTCCCTTAAATATAATATTTGGCAGCTGTGCTTCTTTTGGGGAGGGGGGTACACGTACACGCACATCCCATGACACCAGAAGTACAGTGGACCTCTGGACACTCTATAAGAGTTTTGTTCCAATTAATAGCGGATATGTCCAGCCTCATTCCCAGGTCAATGATGTAGAACGGTTCCATGCTGTTCTGCATCACTGCGTTGGGAGAGGCTAGGAGTGAGGCGATTAGTATATGCACACACACACACACACACACAACGCATGGACACATATGTACATACACACACATACATGCACACAAACACACACACACACACACACACACACACACATGCATGCAACACATGGACACATATGCACATACACATACACATACACATCACATACACCAGCACGTCCATGACCTATTGTTCTCGGTACGGAGTGTGGCTTGGATACATCAGTAGGAATTTGCCATGTAAGATTTCGGATACATGCATAAATTGAGACTGCTTATGAAATGGATTACGTTCAATATGCATGTTGTCATCTTTCTCATATTTTTGCTATAGTGCTAATTAAGTGATTTTAGTAATTGAAGGTCAAAGTTCAGTAATCTTATTAGTATACTACCGTTGTTTTTTTTGACTACAAGCCATGTTGTGCCATCGAACGCAAACTGGCAACATGACTTGTAGACAAAAACGGTGAAGATTTCTAACTAAACTTTGACCTCCATTTGCTGAATTAGCACTATAGCCCCCTTTTTCCAATGCCTCCTCACATTAATTTGAGATAGCTACGATTCAAAATTATGTAGGGAGAGGCAAGAGCACTTATATGTAAGTGAAGCCATAGTATTGTTGTTACTAACTGATAATAATTAATTAGGCAGACTGGCCTTTGAACTACAGCTGCTGATGTTTACTGAAACCCAACACCTCTTGGCAAGCTTCTTCCGAGAAGACATTCCAGAATGTCTCATAGCAACCAGCACATTAACCTGGATTCAGTCTACCATTCTCGAAGCTCTATAATTGCATATTTAAGCTATATTGAATTTCAACGGCAGGCTGCATACCACGGAACTGATATTGTTAAGTATGTAGCCTGCCATTGAAATCCAATATGAATGACGTTCAGGACCCACACTGCCAGGTGGGAGGAAGGGAGGGAGGGGGAGGGAGGGAATGAGGGACAGAGAGAGGGGGGAGGGAGGAAGAGAGGGAGGAAGGGAGGGAATGAGGGACAGAGAGAGGGAGGGAGGGGAGGGAGGGAGGGAGGGAGGGACAGAGAGAGGGAGGGAGGGGGAGGGAGGGAGGGAGGGAGGAGGAGGGAGGGAAGGAGGGACAGAGAGAGGGGCTAGGGAGGGAGGGAATGAGGGACAGAGAGAGGGAGGGGGGAGGGAGGGAGGGAGGAGGAGGGAGGGAAGGAGGGACAGAGAGAGGGGCTAGGGAGGGAGGGAATGAGGGACAGAGAGAGGGAGGGGGGAGGGAGGGAGGAGGGAGGGAAGGAGGTGCCTAAGGCAGCTACTGCAGTAGCTACACAGACAATTGTCATTTAATTAGTCAGCGGTGCAGTTGGTATGTAATTATGTTGCCCATGTGAGGACATTTTGATAAAATTTGATTGCCTAAAATCTTAAACTAAGATATAACAATTACATACGTACAACTGCTTACAAGAACTCACACACACACACACACGCTCATTTCAAAGGCTTTGATATGGAACATGACACCATTAGTCACAAGATTACAGCTGCAATATTCAGAATTTCCCCACTACATGCCTGGAGGCTGATTCATGCCTCAGGCAGGCAAAATACTAAACATAGATTCTAGGAAGTTATGAATAGACAACTATTCATGACTTGCTAAATGATATAGTCATGAATATAGCTCTGCAGAGCAGATGGTTGTTATATGGATACATAGTTTGGACTCGCTGTAAGGGGGCTAGAATATGGTATAGCAACAAGGAAGGCATAGCGGTATTAATTTTCGAGGTGATAATCACAGCATGTTATCGGACCATGCAGTCAAGCAAAAGATTATTGGTTGCTATACACTCAGACAGACGTCAACAGAATGGGTCAGAATCAACTCGGCCTCATTTCCCATGTTCCACCCTCTGTCTGTTTACTTTTAGAAAAAAATGGCTACAGAACTCAGTTCGCAGATACCCATCAACTTATGTGCTTGTTGATTTCTTGCATACTGTTTGTATAGTGGATACTAGGTACATGCAGTAGTTAACTTCCTAATTTGAGACCAGCTGGCCCGTGCTAAGTTATGGACCCATCCCATAGAAAATTGTAAAACTGCAAGGAAGAATGACATCATGAAAGACAAAAGTGACGTCTCCAGCAGTTGACCTGTTAGCTATCAACAGTACAGTAAGGGCACAGGGAAATGCATCTATCACGATCCCCCTACCCCAAATCTACCACCCCCCTCCCCCCCCCCTAAATCTGGCTATTCACCGCATCCATTGTAGCTGTCCCAACAACCAAGAATAGATGAAAGGGGGGTGCAGGTGTAATCCCTTATTTAGATCAGATCCACACGACATGAATAAAGTTCAGTGAGGACACAGGGAAATGCATCTATGATAATCCCCCCCCCCCCCCCTTCCAAAACCTGCTATTCACACCATGCACTGGATCTGTCCCAACAACCAAGAATAGAAAGGGGGATTGCAAAACTGTAGTTGTGAATACCTTATTTGGTGATCAACACGACACAGACGACATTGCAGTCATTGCAATACACTTGTCACATGTCGACTCATTTCGTAAGCACACCGGATGCTAGTTGACCTTCTATTGATCATGTGCTGAAACACATTCACATGCAGCAGTTATGACTGCACATTATCCAAATTTGGCATTCCACACATACCTACGCATGTGGAGCTGTTTTGTCTACAACTACAGAGTATCATCAGGCAACCAGCGGAACTCCAGTCTCATACCCAGACGTCCACGCCCCATGAGACTAGCAGGCGTTTCTGCAGCACCAAAATTTTACTGGGCAGAAAAATAATATTTCCTCCACCTAGCTGTGCTGGTATTTTTAATGCCGAATTTCAGTATTTTTCCTGAGCTCCTCTTACAGGAGAGTCTTCTTCCCAGCTGGACACTCAGACCTCCAAATTTCTACTGGGCATGGGTCAGTGTTCTCACCAAAATTATGCAATAGGGGGTACCCCCCAATATGCAGACTAATTACATCGCTACGACATCATTATTAAGTCATTCTAAATACCACCATGATTAATTCTGAATCGATGTCACAGTGATACTGCTATAACTATGTCAGTGTTTCATCATTGTACCTCACCTCATATCACCTGGAATTAATTTATAACACTCAATCTCCGAAAATAAAGGGAAGTACAGAGGTTACATCATCACAATAGTGGGGACAGTACGCACCCCTCTACCTCTACAGCAACAGAGAGAGCATCCCGGTACAGCTACAAGGTTTTCGGTCCACTTACAAACAATTTGAGTTTAAATATGAGTTGAAATTGGTAAGAATAAGATTAGTAGATTGTGGCAACGTGTGAATGTGACATCATAATTACATCATGCTAGTTACAGCTGCTACAGAGCTAGAGTTTGCTTATTCCCAAAACAATCAGTCCGATCTTGGTGGATCAGTGTTGTGAGAGCGGCAGGGATCACACCCCGCGCGTGTTGTGAGAGCGGCAGGGATCACGCCCCCAAAACAATCAGTCCGATCTTGGTGGATCAGTGTTGTGAGAGCGGCAGGGATCACGCCCGGCGTTATTTGTTATTTATCCCTGAGAGGTTGTTTCAAGACAGCACTTTTTCCAAGAATATACGACTCAGAGAATAACGAACTGTTATTGTCTTTGAAGTGAACTAGAAACACACAATCGCAAAAGCAAATTATCACTTAAAAGTGTACTTGTAAGGGAATACACATTGGAACCATAGCCTCGTTCCCAGGATCCACCCTCCGATTTTTTATCACCATGTAGAAATACCATAGCCTCGTTCCCAGGATCCACCCTCCGACTTTTATCACCATGTAGAAAAATGTTTTCTACGTACGTACGATGTGTGATAAAAGCTGGGGAGTGGAGCCTAGGAAAGGGGCTATTGGGACTGTTCTGTAGACTACACACGTATGTCAGTCTACACTAAGGGGCCAGGGCTTGATAGTTTTATTTCTCTTTGTTCCACCCACGTTCATTATTGATGTTATCTTGTAAACATGCTTGTAATGTTGTACAGTCCAATTATAAAGTATTTTACTCACCGTCAGCCATCGAGAAACGGCTACTTCCGGTGCGCCCACGTGTCGAACAAATTTAACCCCTACGTGTAGACTGTGTATTACATTGTGCAAACTCGAAAGTGAACAGGGTAAAGATGACAGTTGCCTTTATAAATTACTCTCCAGAGCGGAGTAGGCTAATCTCACAGCTAAAACTACAACTCAGCTTACTCCAACGCTTCATAAACTATTGTACTTTCTTGTTAGTGAGTCTGGCATCGTCTGTAGAGCCGCCATTTTCCAAGATGGTCTTTCGTGAGGCAGGTTCTGAATCACCTTTTACTTCCAAAGTCTGTATCTTCTGCTCTGATGGTTTGTGTATGCCATGGTGTGCAGCAAAATCAGTAAGTAGTTCACCACCTTCACACAAACAGACAGACAGACAGACCAACAGACAGACAGACAGACAGACAGATGGGTAGCTGGAAGCATGCAGTTACATGTAGTAGGAAGAGATTTTGACTCAGACTCATAGCTCTTGATAGTAACTACTTGATACATCAAAGTGACATACCTACACATAGACAGACAGATACACACACACACACACACACACACACACACACACAGATAAACACATTCAAACAACTTTATCATAACTCACTTTTCTCCCAAGACTTCTTCAAATAGGCATGGAGGTAGAAGTTGCTGAATAGGACAATGAAAGACGTGGCGTAGCCGATGAGAGCATAGTGCATCCACTTTGGGAAGTTGCAGTCGATGTAGAGTGAGTGTAGGGCGTGTATGATCACGAAAGCAAACTGCAGCTGTAGGAAATTAAGGCATGGGTAGGGATACAACAGCTAGAGGTTACCATAGTGAGGTCCCTCCTACTACAGACATCCCTGGGACCCTGTAGCCTCGGACCCAGGCCTCCCCTTGTACGTATATAGCTTTTTTCGCAGCTGTGGAAAAAAAAACCCGTGGTCCATGGCCTCCCCTTGCAGTTTTCTTCCCAGCCATGGAAAAAAACACTACGAGGGGAGACCTGGGTATGAGCCCAGTGCCAACGGCCTAATCACTAGGGGTGTCCTCATTTCAGGGGTCAAACCATCACTCTAAGGCAGCTGGAATCAATGAGAGTAAAAGTACTGTCCTAGAGGTTCAGAGAATCCTCAGTAGAATTAGAAGATTCCCCTGTCTATTGTAATTAGACATGTACTACTTTGCATTTTTGGCAGTCCCGGGTAAAAAGCGAACCTTATTCCGTCACGTATTTCGATACCAGGCTCTCCTCCATTCTAGAGAGGGTCTGGGGATGCGATGTGGCTACTGTTTGTGACAGTACGAGAGTATGCTCTGCAGAGAATTCTTACTGTCCTGAGCTGCACAACTTACCTAATAAGGCCACACACTAGGAATGAACCTACACCTACACTTGCAATGCGTGTTCAAGCGGTAATCAATGCTCCCTACACCACATGATTAGAAATGCACTAAAATGCTTGCTTGATACTGTAAGGGTCCGGTTTTGCAGCAAGGCGTTATCATAGGGGACTTACCGCTCTTAAACTTATCATCTGAAAAGTATTTCATTATGACTTCCTGGATGGCGTTGCAGCCAACACTATCCGGCTTCTGCCAACGTTGCTATGCACTCCACATACCACGTGCTCTCACTGCACAGGGTTTTCTACAGAGGCCGTACAAACAAAGCGTGCTTTTATTCACCCACTGGCTTTCTTTTGTCCAGAACGGCCCTTCCACTCGATTAAGTCATGTATCAGTGTGCGATAAAATCAATAATCAAAGATCCATGCTCAAACCGTGAAATCAAAAACCCACGAATCTTTCTGTCGATGGTTAATGAAATTGCACCAATGTGTAAACCCATGTGCCCTGAGTATGAACCCAGCCTTGTGGGCTCATACTCAGGGGTGGGCTTGCACTTAGGAGTAAGCTCATACTACATAAGCCCACCCCTGAATAGAAGCCCATCCCTGAGTATGAGCCCACCCCTGAATAGAAGCCCATCCCTGAGTATATATGAGCCCACTCCTGAGTATAAGCCCACCCCTTAGTATATGAGCCCATCCCTGAGTATAAGCCCACCCTGAGCAAGAGCCCACCCCTGAATATAAGCCCACCCCTGAGTACATATGAGCCCACTCCTGAGTATAAGCCCACCCCTTAGTATATGAGCCCATCCCTGAGTATAAGCCCACCCTGAGCAAGAGCCCACCCCTGAATATAAGCCCACCCCTGAGTATAAGCCCACCTCTGAGTATAATAAGTCCACCCTGAGTATACACCCACCCCTTAGTATATGAGCCCACCCCCCCCCCCCAAGCAAGAGCCCACCCTGAATATAAGCCCACTCTGAGTATCAGCCCGAGTATAAACCCACCTGATTATGAGCCCAGCCCTAAGTATAAGCCCACCCCTGAGTACAAGCCCACCTGCATGAATACATAAGCCATATCATTTAGAATAATCCACCCAAGTATAAGCCCACCCCTGAGTATGAGCCCACCCCTGAGTATGAGCCCACCCCTGAGTATAAGCCCACCCTGAGTATGAGCCCACCTTTGAACAGAATATAAACCTAATAGTACTGAAGTATAAGCCCACCCTTAGATTACTCTTGCACTATAAAGCCCACATAAACGTCTGGGTAAAAAGTAATGCGTTATACTCGGGTGTGGGTTTTACACTCAGTGAAACCGGGCCGAGTTGCAAAATTCCACGGCTGTAAAAATTAACAAACAAGTGAGACACCTGGCCCGGTATGTGGCCAGAACGAGGCCAGGCTGTCAAAGCGTATCATTATGAATAGACCAGTTCAGCCTCTGTAGGTGTGTGTAGGCTGGGGTTGAGTGTGACATCCTGTCAGGGGGGAAGTAAGGACTCTCTGCTTTGGCCAAGTTGTCAGTTTCTTGGAAAGAGTTGGGAGGGCAGGAAAAGGCCCACTCAATCACTCAGAAAACAGCTTCCATACCCTGACCTTGGCAACGTACAGGTGTAAATGCTCTATTTAGCTACTACTAATTACGCCAAATATGTATGTTTACTTCCTGCCATACTTCCAATTTAATCTAGTTAAGCATTTCCCGTATGTGTTGCATAACTGCTGTAACAACTCTGTAGCATACTCTGCTCAAACTGTGGATGCAAATAGTGAATAGAAGTGCCATTTCCCACCCCCTCCTCCTCTTCTCACACGCTAGAAATAGTTACATATCTTTCACAGGAATTTGTGTGGGTACATTGTAGTTTTAGGCTAAGGCATATCCTCTGTTCTTGTCATAGGTGATATGTCAGTTATCGAAATCTGTCGCCAGGTACACAGCTCCACAGCCTGGGGTGCTACAAACACAAGCGCTAGAGTCATCCAGACCTTCCCACGTACCAGCTTCGGAGGAAAGATATATTCCCACGCTGCAAGATAAAAGTTGAGGGTGCCCTGCTGTGTATCATAGCTTTGACATTGACTTCGACTGCCTACACATCAACGATGCAATAGCTGTTCTCCTAGTGTCAGTATCTTTCGCGAGGCACACAGCTCCACGGAAGCTCTCCGAAGTGTCAGTATCTTTCTTTGGTGTTGACTGTAACAGAAGCCCTACGCTCCCATTCATGTAATATCTAACAAAGAAGGAGGTGCCATTAAATGTGTCATTACCCCAGGATGTAACAGGTGATCTTTAGGCAAGACAGTAAATATGGTTGACCCCTAACCTCCCGTGACCCGTCATGACGTGCGAGGGTATTAAATAGCAGGTGTTTTCACATTAATTTCACTTTCATCTTGAAGAAGACTAGAGCATCTAGTCAAAACGTCAGCAAAGTTTCTTTCCGAATTAAAGTTGGTATTCAGAGAGCCTTCTTTGTAGTACTTCTTTGTTAGCAGCAGACTGGGAACGGGACTACAAGCAGGAGTCCGGGAACGATACTAGAAGCAGCAGACTGGGAACGGGACTACAAGCAGGAGTCCGGGAACGATACTAGAAGCAGCAGACTGGGAACGGGACTACAAGCAGGAGTCCGGGAATGAAACTACACAACATCGTATCTTGGATGCTCTCTCATGGGGGTATGGCTACCTAACTGAATAATAAAAAGTGGATATTCAGGAAACAACAAGTTCCGTTGACATAGCGATAATTACAACTACTACACTTCCTCTTATGTGGCATTGGTATCATAGTTTTTCACTCTCCAGCGGTAGGCCGTAGCATTCTCTTCTTGTCCTTCATTCAGCAATGTGCTTCCTGTTTTTGCCAGCTGTTTTTGCCATCCAGTGAGGAAGCGTACAGCATTGCTGTTTCATCTGGAGTACCTCCTCACCTGTTTGTGTCACTGGCTAGACGGGGGCAGGTACAACTACTACGGCCACACAGATCATTCTTTCCTCATCCTGAATCTTGTAAACTGGGAAACTCTTTCCTGTTCAGCAGACACTTGTTATTCTACTCCAAAGCTCCATCATGAATATTAGACACACAAGTCACCCTATTTTGTCTCACACTGCTTGTCAACAGTGTTACATAATCTTACACTACCGTATCGTTGGTGACTATTAATTTTTGGACGAGGTCCGTGTTCGTACGCTTGCGTCATTTCTGCGTGCCTGATAAAGAGAGCCAAAACGCTATTGAAACATTTTGAAGAATGAAGCTTGCAAACTATCCTCCTATCAATAATTATAGTCTAATGTTAGCTGCCTATGGTTCGCTGACATGAATGGTACATTCTCTGGTTGCTCTTGTCCTCTGACTGGAGGTCTTACTACATGTAGCTCCGCCAGCATCTGTGGGTGTGTGGTCAATGGAGTAAGCGCTACAGCAGCAACATGGGTGTATTGTTATAATTCGCTGCAACAACAACTTGCAAAGAGCATATTACTTAGACTTCCCATGCTTTCATATTATTATACCTATTAGTTCCACATATGACAGTGACAGTCCAGTCATAAGCGGAGTTTCTGTGCAACACCGTCAGTTGCCTCACTTCCTCTCTGGCAATAATGGTTAGAGGAAACATTAGCTAGCACAATTAACTGAGTGGGCGTCCTCTCATCACTTTCCACTTCCTGGACCTTTTGAAACCGAGTTTCTTGGAAAAGCCAGCAGAAGGTGCTGCATTGTAGCAAGATACCTTACCAGTTCAACCTTACCAGTTCAAAGGAACCCCTAGATGTATTATATCCAGGTTATACATAAATATTTCAAACTGTGATGTTCTTCGGCCAACAGCTATGGATATCTAATTATTCCTTGAGATTATCACAGAGCCACCTTCTGTTGGACAGTCACTCATCAGAACAACTTAGAGTGGTTGCATACCCCTACTGGCGCTGACCACACCCACTTATCAGGACTGCCGAACCGCTGTGGAATTGCAGAACCTTCCAGGTAACCTTTTCCATGCAGCCACCCAAGAGTGTCAACTATATCACAATCTAGCTCTTTATAGTAAGTAGAATTGTACATAGTACGTTACGTATCCCAATGCTACAAGTCAAACATTTTGATTACAGAGTCACCAATCATCATATATTTTCACTGAAACTATCGTGATTCGGAGATCTTTGATGATATAAGGTCTTTTTATATAGCCTCGTCCCGAAGCTCTCTGTGCGTTGCTGGAGAGCCTGGTATATTTTCTCACGTGATTCGACTTACTTAATTGCACGTGGGGAGGGACCACTCGAAAGACTGTTGCACTTCTCTACCTTCTGCTGGTGACAGTGTTTCAGCGCTTGGTCTGTGGTACAAACAGGCTCCGAAGAACAGCTGCAAGAAGTACAGATTCGCTGCCTTCCTTCGTTGTCCGAGAACTGCAGCAGTCCTCGCCCACGCAAAAATTCACCCTTCTACCACCCTTCTACCCTACGCGTCACGTACGTGAGAAAATATACCAGGCCCACAGCTGCGCTAAAGTGAAATCGCGCACGTGGGCCTGGGAACGAGGCTAGTCTTTTTATGTGATCCAACTTCCTTGCTTAGCAAGAATTCAAATTTCACTAAAAATTTAGCAGTGTGTATAGGTACATACAGATCCAATAAGCCACTGAACTAGCAACTGCACCTCTTCACACCCACCCACACACCCAAACAAGTCTGTGCCATCTTTTCCTACTTTCCAAGAAATTCTGCAGTAGTTGGCTCCACTGGAGGAAGTGACCACAGCTTAATCAATGTGGCTTGAGGCCTGTCTCCTACTGACACCATCAGAGGCCGTAGCAAACCGCCCAAGCAAACAATTTGGTCCATGAAAACAATCGTTTCGTCATCAGAAGAGGAAAAGTTATTACAGCGGCACATGTGTACCAGTTTGAGTTGTTTTGCTTCAGGGCGTGCAGGGAAGATTGCTCTCCCACGAACGGTTACGTTCCGAGAACGCAATGAACCAATGAAAGGGTATATTCCTCCGCCCAAATGTCAACACGCGATTAGAGTTCCCATTGATTTTCTGTTTTCCTTCTTCGAATCCACGATAGCGGTTTTTTTTAAAGCTATAAACAACACATTCCATCCATACTAGCTACCACGGATACCATTCTACATTAATTTTGAGAAAATCAATTTTGGAAACCATAGCTGCATGGTTAGCTGCATGCTAGCTAACCACCAATGGACCAGGTAAGAATGTTCAGTTGACCCCCAGGGGTCACTACCACAAAAAAATTTCAGTTGATCCCCCGGGGGTTACTACCACAAAAAAAGTTCAGTTGACCCCCCCGGGGGTTACTACCACGGAAATATACATTTTTGCTCCCCTTATCTCTAACTATATGGATTCCAAAACTGGAAAGTTTTCTTAAGTGTCTGAACTACTGCTGTCGCGAAAATATTTCTAAAGAAACTGAACTGCTAAGGGCACCATTCTACTTTGGTATGCTCTAATGAATGCCAATCTGCCATTAATTAACATACTAGTCCTAAGAACTGCTTCAGGGCCACTGACTATTCTCAGAATAGCGACTAGAGTTGACCCCCATCTTCTGCCTCATTGAGCAGCTCTCTCCAATGAATTGTCAGACCTTTGAACACCCAGAGGGTATATCAGATACTGTGATGCTTGAAAGGTGTTGGCATGGGGGGGCATACCTGATCCATTAATCAAAACACCCTGTTGGTATTTTTTTTACTACTTGAAACAAATGTGTTCATGAATCTCATTAGCTAAAATTAGTCACTTCCTCTCCTGTTCTCACCATTTTCTGTCATTAGTCAAATTTATGGCTTAGCTCTGGCCACTTGTCAGTAGTGCTAGCCACTCTCAGGAACTCACTTTGGCTGCCTATGCTACACGGTAGTATCGTATTAGTTGGTCCACCGGACCACCCGGCCCCCCAAGTCACTACATTGGTGACGAGTTATTACACATTTGGTTTCCAAATAAGGTAGCATTTAAATTTAGATTCGGATGACATCACAGTCACATGCCACTCATGAGCTCGTGGTAACAGACACCGTACTGTCAAGGAAAGCCACTTTCAACATTCCAAGTTTGTTTTATTTGAGAAAATACTAACAAATGCTGTCCAGTCCAGACAGCCAGTAAATGATGATTGGCTCTACCAACAAACATTGTAAGGTTTTGGCAGGCAGATTTCCAAGAAATAGTCCTCTGTGATTGAGGAAGAGGGCAATGAAATTACCCTCCCATGTCTGGGCAGGTCATCATAGGCAACAACCTGGATAGCTAGCTGAGTAACTGCAGACAGGCTCTTAGACTAGGCAGATTGCTTTCCAAGAAAAAGTTGCATTTCTCAGGTTTAGGAGGAAAGCATTAGTCTAGTTACCTACCACTTCAAAGGCATCCCTGCAGGAACATGGGCACATTAATTCTCCAGACTATCATCTTGCAGCTTGGCAGCAAGAATGTCTGACGTTCAAGAAATACAATTACTGTCATATTCTACGTTTTGGTGATCCTTATGCAATCTTGTACCTATTATGCTCAAAATTATGCTGACATAATTTCCTCATGCCTAATTGCCAAAGTGGGGGACCAACTAAGAGGCCATCTCCAAACTATTTCGGATGAATGCAACATTATGCAACACATAATCGAAGCACACGCAGACACATACAAACACATCACTAGCATTACCTCTTCCTCAAAAATGCAGGCACCCCTCTAAGGGGCCCATACGCACTCTTTCCACCAGAAAGCATACAAGAAGGGTTCACCCCCTCCTCAAACTCAAAACATCTTTGTGATGTTACAAATGCCCAGGGGCGCTGATCAGACCGATCAGCAAAAAAACTCCCAGTGGAAGTATGCCAGTGTAAATTTGATACCCCAGCTGTGGATTCTTGCACAATGCAAGGAAAAGTCTGCAATGGGAGACGGAGTCCCAGAAACCCTTGCCAGAGGAAAATGCACACTTGTAATCCGATTGGAATTCCCACTGGGATAGGCCCAGAACTAAAGCCACCGTTTCATCGTTTGGGTCAAAATGTCGGCATTTGATGACGTGTTTGTGAAGCCAATTTGTGGTTTGGTAGAAAGAGAACCATGATCAAGAAAAATATCTCATGATAAACCTTGACCACGCCCACCCCCCTCCATCCAATACAAGGAAACACTTTCGAAGGGAGTTTTTTTTTGTAATCAGATTGGAATCTGTAGTGTCCAGACCAGAACTACCCAGGACCACCAGAAGTATATCAAGGAGACCCACATTAACTAGTAACCACACCCATTTCCTTATGCTATCAGTCAAGGTCCATTTAACAAAGAATGTTCCTACTCATTTCTTGGAAAGCACAGCAGGAAATCTCTTCCACTGCTGAGTGCAAAGGTGAAGCAACACCCCATACACACTGGAGGTAGTGATACCAACTAGGCCATGATTAAAATTCTCTCCTATAGCTATAAAAGTGCTCTTTGCTTTGAAGCCAGGCATGTGATGTCTGCAAAAAAGGGGCTAAATTGCAATGGTGATATCATGTTGCAGGCACAAGGAATGGTGTGTAGTTGTCTCAAACATTTAGCTAATGAGTTGATGATTAGCATATCTGTAGTAAACAGTAAGCCTGTACCCCATGCCAGCACCTTTCAGGCATCAGAGCATCCAATATACCCACACACCTATAGCTGGAGCTCGAGAGAGCTGTTTACTCTCCATAGATTATGAGATCATGGCCAGTAAGTCTGGACAAATTGAAGAGGGGGTGCCCGAGCATCTCGCTTCATGCAGCTTCAATAGACACTAATTAGCCCTGCTAGCAGCATCTATGTGGGACACGCCCAGGCTCACCAACACGAGGTAACATACCGTACTCACGGGTTGTTAAGCGCATGCACTTGTATTTCCACAGGAAGGAAATGAGCGCATAATAGCGAGGTGCGCCTAACAACGAGGTGCGCCTAATTACGAATATTAAATTGAAGTGTGCTTTATTTGCATGGTCCTTGTGTCAGAGATCAGCTGGAACAGGAGTTTTCCTTTCGATTCGAGAGTATCGTTCGAGGGCACTATGTCTATAAAGGTGCACTTAATAAAAGATATTTTGATAACAGAATCAAACCAGCGCCTAACAGCGAATATGCGCTTAACAACGTGTGAGTACGGTATTCGGTTGTTACTGTTACCACTCTGATAACAGAATGTTACAAGAACGCTGCAAAACCTCTGTACCGGCCAGTGACAACCAATCAAATTGCAGAACTCTGTTCACTGGTTGGCTCGTACTGTTGTGGTCTCATTCCCAGGCTCCACTCCTCCCCCACAACAGCTTGGGAATGTGACTACGACTGTTGATGCTCTATAAACCAGATACTGCAACAACAGAAAAAAACAACAACATTCCCTTGAACAAAACTGTAACCATGCAAACAGGAAAATAAAATTCACCCGTACTAAAGTAAACAGCCCACACACTTATACCGCTGTGATAACAGCTAGCCCTAGCCCCCCCCCCCCTACAGTTTCTGTTGACAAACAGACAATGTATGGGCCATATCAAAGGAGTTTGGGGTCACTGCCAATGTAGGACATGGTCCATTGTCACAGTAGAGAGTTCCCAGAATGCAGGGGAAGGTGTGGACAGTGAGTAAAGGATGTGGAGTTCCAGGAAAGTTTAAAAGTTAATAAAAGAATACATTTCTCTGTCCCCTCTGCAGTGGTAACCTAGGAAACGTCTGGTATGCTTCCCAGCTGGCGAGGGAATGGGGATGGAGAGCCTTAATTGGAATGAGGTGCTTGCATTGGCAATAGACTTCTTGTCATCAGCATATGCCAAGAAATCACGTCTGCCACTTGGATTTTAAGTGGGCATTGACTGTCAACGAGGTTAACGCAGGTTAGCATCTACAGAGGGAATGGACTCTACAAAACCGCAGAGAACAGCCCTTGAGATCCATCCCCACTTGCCCCACACACAGTCATAACTATCACGTGTAGCGACTCCCTTGGGTGCCGGATGCTAACAAGTTACAACAATATGTTTTTTGTACCTCTGTACGTACAAATGTGCTCAAAACTATAAGTGCATAAAGCTTGCAAGATGCTTTGTGGGCTTGGCAATGATGGCCTGGGAATGAGACCTGACGGCATGTTCCTTGCTCACAGAGCAGTCTGGGAATGGGACCGAAAGACACCCATGACCAGCCACAAACTTCCTCACAGGAAACAATCTCTGCAGGACCAGGATGTAGTTCAACTGCATGCCACTTTATTTTTCATTTCTTAGATTATCTACACATGTATAATTACAATTTCCTGTAGACTAGGATGCAATTGAAATCCAAAAGGGTGGGTGATTACTAATATCTAGGTGGAGTTAGTGTCTGTCCCAGTTGTGACATGTCTGTTCAACATCTCTTCCTCCACCAACAAACTAATTACTTACCACCATCAAGGTCTTCTCAGCACCATCAACAACTGTAGATAGTCCCAGCCCCAAAATTCCCCAAAATTCCCCCCCATTATGCTATTCACTAATTCCCAAGCTTTACCCCCTATTGTACTCTGGACGCCACACACAAACACAACATTAATCCAAACATTTTTTGGTGCCAGTGGTCTTTGTATGATATTAAAATGACGTTTAATGTTTTGAGGCCTCTTCCTAAATTTCTACATTTGCTGTTCACTAAAATAATTCAAAAAGGATTGCAGCTGTGGCAAAATTGTTTTAATACTCATGTTATTAATGCAAATTAATTAGCTTAAATAGCAGTAGAACATTGCCTCCAGTCTTAATAATTATCCCTTACGGGCCAGGCCAGTTAGTCCAACTGGTCGGTTTAAATAAACTCTTGACAGTTGTATGGCACATATCTGTGACAATAGTCCTTTAAGTGTTAATTAATTATAACCTCGCATTATTAAACCCCACGCATAAATAACCACTTCAATGGTATCTATTTCTGCTGTCCATCTCGTAAATCTTTCCTCCGTGTTAAACATTAGTATCATAATATGTGAGAAAAGGGACCACTTTACGCATTTTCGTAAAATTTCCAATTTTTGCCAATTTTTAAGCTTTTATATCTCCACGTCCATTATCGCGACACGAATGATTCTTGGTGCAGTACAAGTACCAACCTTCAACTGAAGGAATCCCACGCTAGAGGTCTGCAGCTCTCTTTGTTTCTGTGATACGTGCCTTTGTAGCACCGCAATTTTCGGAAAATTGCCATGCAATCGAAAATCCCCCACACTTCCAGTGGTAAGGCTCTTATAGCTGCAGCAACGCCTCCTGTATAAACTACCCACGTCTCATTTGGATAGCACATAGCATTCTGTAGATCTTTGAATTACACGCATTTGAAAATGTGTGAGGTGGTCCCTTTTCTTAAATATGCTCACATATACTAGTACGTGTATCTGGCAGACGTAGATATCCAGAGTAACTCCCTGCTTGTTAAGGCATGCCTAAAGTATATTTACAGTAAACATAAACTTCCTCCTCTGTTTCCAAGAACGTCGCCTCTTGCTTACTGCTTCAGCTCAACGACTCAGTGACGAGCATGTGAGAAGCACTGGGAGGTCCGGAGGGTAAGTCTTTTGAAATGATGATACATCGTTGGTTTTGCAATCATCTTTACATCCGACATATTTCATGTTTGAGCATGCGTGCAAACCATCCAGCTAATTGGCTGACCACTATTTTTATTATTAGCACACAAACACACACACATGTACGACGTATGCTGCACATCAGTTGACTAGAATACTGACAACTAATGACAATCTCTGTTGGATCAGTGATTTCCATGGTGCCCTATATATATAAATGTCCACACACACACACACACACACACACACACACACACACGTGTATACATAAACACATGTACCTTCCCAGTTCTCATCAAATTTGCAAACCCGGCACTTCCCATGTTTTTGAACACGCATACTTCAAAGACACGCATATCCAGAACGATATGCACAATCTAAATTAAATGTGGGTCATTTAAACAGGAGGTATTACTGCAGCAATAACTCGAAAATGAAACCTTTCAGCCATACCGCAAGAAAAATACGGGGGTGAGTTTGCGGAACTTTCGATTGCACAGTGAAAAAATGGCAGTGCTACGTACTAAGGCGCATATCACAGAAACGATGAGAGATGCAGACTTCTAGTGTTGGATTCCTTCAGTTGAAGGTTGGTACTTGTACTGCACCAAGACCCATCTATGTCTTGTTAATGGAACTCCAACATTTCGCAATGGAACCACATTTCCTCCCTCCAGTCTTTTCAAACTAGGGCTACCTAATTTATCCCCCCACTCACTCTTAACAGCTGCTGCCCTCTGAATACAACGGAGACACAAGGAAAGAGATTAGGTTCCTCCAAACGGGATACCAGACACCCCTGTCCTGGGCAGCAGCGGGTGAACCCATTAATTCAAAATGGTGCTTCGGAATGCAGCTAGGGCTTGGAACTGAAAGAGGTGACATATTTGTTGCAAACATAGCTACCGAAACTGAAGAAAGGGACCTTAAAACCCTTAGGGGACAGGCCAGTTAGTCCAACTGGTCAGTTTAAATAAACTCTTGACAGTTGTATGCCACATATCTGTGACAATAGTCCTTCAAGTGTTAACTTGCATTTTTTTTAACACACACACACACACACACACACACACACACACACACACGCAGATGCGGGAACATAAAGCAATCTTATTACCAGCCGGACGCGCGCCCGGCTGGTAAAAATAATTAAAGGATTCAGAACCACAGTGGACTAATTAAACCACAGTCAAGTAATGGAAATTGCATGAATTGGAAATACACATTATACATACCCTATGAGCATATAGACAAAATTTCAATAGCTCTAAAACCCATTTTAAGAGTCAGGGGCAATTTCAATATTTGTGGGTCCCCTTCGATTATTATTCTAATCAAAGCCACCCACCAGCTGCAATTGTGTGATGTGCCTCTTCCACCATAGATACTTCTGTACTCGGGGACCCAACGAACTCAGAGCGTAGTACGTGTACATAACTACATGAACCAGTGAGTTGAGGAAGGCGCCATGGACAGCTGGATGGGAGGAAAAGAATTACGTCATTACTTCCATATACCAAGTGTGCAAAATATTTGAATTACATCAACTGTCATGATCTACACCAAGACTAGTGTCTATCAGTTAATCACATACTAATTTAGGTATTTACCCCCATAGACAAGAGTGAGATTATTACACATTCTTTGTGCACTGATTGGGAGTTGCATCAATTCATGCTCAATTTGGGAATAGTTGCACTTGCAATAGCCATACTTCCTCTCGCTTGGCTTGTCCCATTACTTACCTATTGCTCTTGCGATTATTCCAAAATCGCACTCAAATCCATGTGATTACCCATACTAATTATTATGCAAGAAACATCTTCAAAAATTTCATAATTAGTAGCTTAAGTCATATGTACGGAGCTGTTTATGGGCGACTGAGGTGGAAGTGCAGGGGGTTGCTTCCTGCGTCCATCTGTGCCCGGTGTCTTCCCTGTCATGTCAGAGCTACATTACACCACATTACATCACATTACATCACACATGTGGCAGTCCTGGGTAGAAAACGAACATTATTCCATCATGTGTTATGATTGCATCACTGCGTTCAAAGTGAGATGTGTTGTCGAACTTGTCGCAAATCATGATTAGCAGGGGATAGTGATGTAAGGTTATTTTTTTCTGAAGCCAACCGACAACAGCAAAACTATAGCAGAGTCGTCTACCCTCTTTATAGAGCACATTCTGAATGGCAGCAGTGATTCTTTCTCCAGGCAGGTCCTAATGTAAAAATCTTCACATATTCAGGTTTGTACACAGTATTATGAGGTCCACTCTTAACGACATTCAAAGCGCTGTATCTCTGAACTTCCGTTAAGGGCGGGGCTCATACGAGCTATGTGGAAACCTCACATATTGAGGCTTCTACATAGCACGTACGAGTCCCACCCCAGACGAAAGTTCAGAGATACAGCGCTTTGAATCTAGTGATGTGATAGAAATACCATCTGCAAGACCCACTGTATAAGGACAAGTGTCCAACCGCCCCCAAGCGGAGGAGATTGTCAGACCGTAGGCCGTGAAGCAAAGAATGCAGAGATAAAATTACTATTGGGGTGTTTACGATGAAATCTGAATTTACAGAATTCATGATATCCCTCTTTTAAAATACTCAAATGGCTACTACACCAGGAGACCACAATATACACAACGGCAATTGGAAAAGCATTATCACTCGAGTAAAAAGTGGGAGAAGAACGCTATCCCACGTCAGTTGTAACGCGGAAGGCTCCTCGATGAATAAGTTACTAGTCTGAGCATTTACTCGTAAACACATTCTAAGCAGACCTAGGTGCATTCTGATTGGTCGCGCAGATAATCAATCTTGTCGCTGACTCTACTCCCTCTGGAACGTAGTACGCGGAAACACCGAATCAGCCCATTCGTACATCAACAACTTCAGACAAAAACACCCTCAGCGGAGTGATAAACACACTGTGTTGGATCGTACCAAGAACCCCCGCATTCTTCAACACGGAAAAGTCTTATGAACGCAGTTTTTCCTGAATTAGTGAAACACACACGAACCACTATCGCTCTTTTCCTGCCAATTAATTACTTAGTAAAATCAACATTACACACATACCACTAATCACGTTCAGTTATTCCCGATTATGTAACTCCTTGTGAAGAATAACACTGAAACACAAGAGGCATCTACCCAGTACAAAGCCTTTCCTGCATTACTCAGGCCTCCCTCGTAAACGGTAACTTGGATACGTTTCCTACTTTAACCCTTTTTAAACTAACATGCATGTATGAAGAGATGCGGAAGGAGGAAGGGTAACACAAACACGATGTGTGCAAATACAGCTGCTACTCCCATTGACAACAGCAGCTGAACACATAAACCTCTCAGCAAAAGGGGACGGGCTTGAACACCAAGCAGAAAGACTGTTTATAGCATCATAAGCCCATCCTGATATTACAAAAACCACACTTTTGCGGACATCTTAACTCCTTTCTCAGAGAGTATCTATCCTACCCCCATTCCCAGATTCTCGTGTGCATTTCGTTTGCTACTGGAGAGCTTCATCACATGATTTAACTGCTAATAATAATTAACCAATAATAAATAACCGATTGAAGGTGGCTGCTTTCTGCCGGAGATAATGTTTCAGCTCTTAGTCCGCGGGACAAATGGGCTCTGAAGAATAGCTAGAAAAAGTGTACATTCGCCGCCTTCCTTCATTGTCTGAGAACTGCAGCTGTCATCTCCCACTCAAATTTCACCCTTCTACCCTAAAAGACCACCCTTGAGAATGAATCCTAATCTGGGGGTAAGCTGATAGCCTTAATTGCTTCGTAGTATACTATAAAACTAAATATCACTTTGGCATCCTGTAGTAGAACCTTTCCTCTATCTAATGTCTCAATTACTTTTGCGATTCCAATCATGTTTTGCCCATCTGAAGTCGCTGACGGCAATTTCGCAAAAATGCAAAGGAATTTAGTGAGTGAGTGTGTAAACTCATCAAATTATGATTGAGAAGACATTCGAATCAGATCCAAAATCTAAAAAAATAAAAAAGGTATTGAAAAGTGATTACAATCTACATTTTTATTATCACGACCTGCTTTTTTCAGACAATACTCTCAATCGTAACCCAGCAAGGTGCACCACAACAGAGTAAGACTTGAAGGGCTCAGAACCATAGTGGGCTAACCTGAAATCAAGTACTGCATGAATTGCACAAAAATGGCAGCAGAAGGTAGAGAAGTGCAACCGTCTTTCGAGCGGTCGGTCCCTGCCCACGTGCAATTAAGTAAGTCAAATCACGTGACAAAATGTACCAGGCTCTCCAGCAATGCGCAGAGAGCTTCGGGACGAGGATACAAAAATGGAGTAACAAACATGCCTAGCCTATCAGCAAATGACCAAAATTTTTAAATATTCAGCTGCTCCTGAAGAGATGGTTCTGAGCCCTCCAATTTGAGGGTAACCACACAGATAACAGGTCAGCAGGGAAAATGGGTAAATGGAAAAGCGGGTAAAAGAATACAAGATTCAGTGTCCAGCCCGAGAAGGAGACGTCTCTGCTAGGAAACATACATACTGCTTCTTTGCTCAAGGCCGTTTGTCACTACAATTATGCAATAGGGAATACCCCCTATTATGCAGACTAATTACATCACTTTGATGTCATCATTAAGTCATTTTAAATGCCGACTAATTTCATAACTGTGATATCATTATTAAGTCATTCTAAATGCCGCCATTATTCTGAATCGATGATACTGCTATATTTATGTCAGTGTCTCATCAGACACCCCAGCCAATTAGTGTTTCATGTTAATATTATCTTTTGGGAGCTCCAGAAACTGTAATTCAGAACACACTACTAAGTAGAAAGGTAAAAATAACTTTCACTATTATCAATTAAATTCGCGATTAGATCATTGCATTACATCATCACATCCGGAACTGGAAATTATAGTCCATGCTATATCCTGAATTTTTGTATTACATCATCACTTCCATAACCTCAGTACACAGTCCTATACTGCATTACATCATCACATCCTGAACCGGATATTAATACCTCCATGCTTGGCCAAAGTCACACCATCAAACTACAGCATGCATTTATATTACATCAGCACTTTCATAGCCTCAGTACACATCACATGATGCATTACATCACAATGGAGCAAATAGCTTTTCTTGTAAGGTCTCTATTGTCAGTGCGGCCATATATGAAATGAAGGGCCAACATCAAAGTGCAATTACACACAATGGGTTCCCATTCCAACAGTCACTGGGATGTAATGGTTCGTTAGTTAAGTAATTAATGTAATCATATCCTGAGGGGAAATTCTAAACCAGGTGCTAGTGTCTCGATATCACACATGTGCACACATGCGCACACACATACTACACACCGACACATGCATGCACACAAGCACACATACACACACACGCATACTATACACACACACATGCATGCACACAAGTACACATACACACACGCATACTACACAGACACACACATATGCGCACACACAAACACATAATATACACACACACACATACAGACATATACACATATTACACGTACACACACACACACACACACACACACACACACACACACACACACACATACACACACACACACACACACACACACACACACACACACACACACACACACACACACACACACACACACACACACACACACACACACACACACACACACACACACACACACACAAGGAGCTACATAAAACCTACCAGTGCAAACTGCGGACAGCTATTCTGGTTGCAGGCGTCATTTGCTAGACCGTCTCAGTCTTCCTTCTATCACAGATCTCCTTGGGAACACAATAGCTGGAAGATTGCCACTAAGCGTCTCCAATCATGTCTAATGCTCAGTAATGACTGTCCACATCTTCATGCTGTTCAAAGTTGGAGAGGGCTGAAAAGTTGCTCGCAGCTGCACAAGTGATGATGAATGAGCTACAAAGCAAGTTTTTCCTACTGTTAGCAGCCACAGGTAGCCTTGTGAATAGTTTGACACTTGGCACGCTCGGTGATATCATTCCCAGGCCCACGTGTGCGCTTCAGTGCAGCTGTGGGCCTGGTACATTTTCTCATGTGTGTGACGCGGAGGGTAGAAGGGTGGTAGAAGGGTGAATTTTTGTGAGGGCGAGGACAGCTGCAGTTCTCAGACAACGAAGGAAGGCAGTAAATCTACACTTCTTGTAGCTACTCTTCAGAGTCTGTTTGTACTACAGGCTGAGCGCTGAAACACTGTCACCAGTAATTAAAGGTAGCGAATTAAGCGCAACAGTCTTTTGAGCGGTCCTGCCCATGCGCAATTATGCAAGTTAAATCACGTGAGAAAAAGCACCAGGCCCTCCGGTGTGAAACACACAGAGAGCCTGGGGACGAGGCTAGATGTCATGAAAACTGAAGGCATCTTAACTGTTATATCAAATGCATTCATTAAACTTTAGGCCTAAACAAATCCACCCATCTTAATTATTCAACCCCCTTAACATATACTTCCACATACCCTAAATACTAACACATTCACTAATCTAATCAGGCACATAGCAACATAATAAATGAAGTAGAAAAGAGCTCTGATTGCAACAAAGAGAACCCAGGACCAGGAAAGAACCAGAAAGCCACCCAGTCCGTGACCGCATAAAGTTAAAACATTGAAGGTTAATTAAAAAGTTGTTTAAAAAAGGTTAAAATAGAGGGGACCAAATAGGTCTTCCCTCTGTTAAAAAGCTTCCAGGAGGAAAGTTCCTCTGTTCTGGTTTGACCATAAGATCTTACCAAAGCCAGCAGGGCCTCCATCAAAATGTTAAAAAAAGTTATATAAGATTAAAAACGTTCATGTACGCTTTCGGCAATTTGACATTCCAGTTAGATAAGAAAGGTGTACGTTAAAAATAGTCAAGTCACACTACCATGCAGACACTCTTTCGCCAGAAGGGCGTGCGTGTCTGGACACAAGACTATCTGATATCCTTACACAGGTGAGTGGGTGGGCATGGGCAGCACAAAGTTGGTGTTCAGGGAAACCCTGAGCAGCTCGTTAGCTGCCACAAGATGAGGAAAACAATCAGAGAAGAAGCCTTCCTCCTCTGCCTGGCCACTAATTTGACATAATATTTAGGAAATCCACAGAAATGTTGTACTGTTGACACAGTGGAATAATGCCTGTGAGTATAATGCCATTAGTAAAACTGTTTGCTCCTATCCAAACCTGTGGTATTATTGTGTAATACCACAGTACTACCACATATATCACAGGGTTTCATACGCAGGATTTTAAGTTTGGGGGGGGGGGGGGGGGGGGAAGCAATGACCTATGCTTCTTTGAAGCACGAATTGGTAGGGGGTCTGGGGGCATGATTCTCCCAGGAAATTTATATATTCTCTAAGAAATTGCCGCATGCAATAAGTGTGGACGCGCAAACACACAGACAAACACGCCGAAACAGCTGGTAAAGATACTTCAGTGAAGAAGCACTGGAAAATAGGAGATAATTAAACGTTAATTTTCACGTGCTTCAATTCCCTTCTGCCTGTGCCAATCTCCTGATATTTGCCATCACACATACAGCATGTGAGTGAAACATGTGATCACATGCATGCACATACATGTGCTAAAAATGTATATTTACAGCTTCTATTATAACATACATGTTAGACCAAGCCCATGAAATGATGACTACAAGGTAGCAACAACTGAAGCCGTTGAAGCAGTCGAAAGGTTGCAGATTAATTAGCTTTAATGAGCTTTAATTAATGACTTCCAGGTTTCGGGGAAAGGTTTTAATTCTGTTTGCACAATCTGACATTACTTTAATTCTGTTAGAAAGGTGGGGTAATTTGTTGGCCATAAACGGCATGAAACTGGCCGCTCTGCATAAAAATCCCCCAAGATCACGGAATACTGAATGAGTATATCATACTTTGGAAGGGCGTGATCAGGAGCGCATAAAAAGAGAAGCTCAGGTGCGGAAAATGGCGGCAACCGTCTTTGAAGTTTGAGAATGATCCTATGGTAGATTCTGTAATAAAAATAGAATGCATGGATGGCACTTATTTCTGCAATCACATACAGAGGTCACGACCCCAATCCTAGCTTACCAAAGTAATATACGAGTGTGTGCATTTGTGTGTCAGAAAAACAGTGGACAGTTCCAGTCAGTCTGGCCAGCCAATTAGCTGGATGGTTTGTACGCATACTCAAACATGAAATATGTCGGATGTAAAGATGATTGCAAAACCAACGATGTATGATCATTTCAAAAGACTTACCCTCCGGACCTCACATGCTCTTCACTGAGTCGTTGAGCTGAAGCGGTAAGCAAGAAGCGACGTTCTTGGAAATGGAGGAGGAAGTTTTTGTTTACTAGTACGCTCCAGGCACGGCTTAGCAAGTGAGATATTAAGCAATCCTCACTCCCAGCCATTCCAGCAATGCCGTCACTGTACACTTCTAAATACACTCCAGGCACGGCCTAGCGAGTGAGACATTAAGCAATCCTCACTCCCAGCCATTCCAGCAATGCCGTCACTGTACACTTCTAAATACACTCCATGCAAGGCTTAGCGATATTAAGCCGTCCTCACCGCTAGCCATCCCGGCACCGTAGCACTTCTGGACTTCCTATTCCTTCCTAGCATTCGTGTTCGATGCTGGCGATGATGTCATCCACACCGCTCCCATGTACGAGGTCCATGCCCACAACTCTCAACCACCTCTACCATCTCTTTGTTTTATCAACACACGAAGAGAGCCATTTTTTTTAACAAACTAGCGATCAATTTGTGATCACCAGTCAGAGCCTCCTTGACACTGCTAACCATTACAGGATTAAATACTCATTAATATGTAGCAGCAATCATGTGATCATCTTGTGACTTACATTGTCCCCCGGCAACCCACTTGACGCCGATCCACCACAGGAAGAACATGCTGGCGTGGTGATAGACATGAAGGAACGTGATCTGGTTGTTCTTCTTCCTCAAAATGAAGAACAGCTGTAAAATAGAGAGAGGCTATGGAAGACTCCAAATTAGGCTGAGCCTGTATACGTTATGATAACAGGCCCTTTTCAAGGTAATCTCGTGACTAGACCTAGGCTCGGCCCCTCGCCGAACAGTCTGGCGTACCAAGTCAAATTTCTTGGGTTTGTTCCCGGAATGTGGCAAGGACCAATGAGATTGCAGGATTTGTAATTATTGTGTTTGGGTATGCTGTTATGGAACAATAAAATGGTGATGTTTATGCTTATGTCAAGATTTGGCAGCATTTTGGACAAACTACTAGTTGACACTATTCTTTAGGCCACTTGGAAGTTTGAAAAACTCCAGTCATCGTGATAGAAGGGCTAGTTGAAGATCAATTCACAGTATATACTCGGATAAAGCAAGTTGCTGTATTGTATACTTGCACTGTACAGTTTTGTAATTTCGTAGCTAAGAGTCACAAGTCATTACACATTTACTTTACCTCAGTAAGCCTTTATACGGCATTTCAAATCTCGAATATTCACTTAACATGCTTGCTGCCCATTGTCCCAAGAAATTAGATTTGGCATGCCAGACTGTTCTGCGAGGGGGGAAAAAACCTAGGTCTGGTCGGGAGACTAGTTTCCAGGCTCGTATATCTGAGCTGTTTTGTACCGAGTGCAGAGAACCCCCAAAACAGAAATTAGCTAGGAGACAGAGAACACGAACTGTTTTGATCTTTCAGAGTCATGTTACCACCCTGGTAATTCTATCTTAAGAGGAAACTTTTATCAACAATTCTTCTTGATCGGGATTCTTTTTCTACGAGCTAGACCCTCTCTGCGCCCACCACCAGAAGGCTAGCCTTTCCGGAGGTGGGCGCAGAGCTTGATAGACTATCTCTCTACCAACCACAAATTGCCTTCACAAAACATATCATCAATGCCGACGTAGCCTATCACATGATAATTTCTGATTCCTGGCGTTGGCCGACTCACAGTATCAAAGAACTCAATGAACTTTGAGAAGTAGTACCACCAGAGGGCACTAGCAATCTGGCGGGTGTGTGTGGGAGGAGGGGGAGGGGGAGGGGGAGGGTGCATGTGTGTGTGTGTGTGAGTATTTGAGCGTGTATGTGTATGTACGTGTATGCATGTGTGTATGTATGTGAGAGTGTTCACAAATTAGTAAAATTCACTCCTGTTGTATGCATGTCTTACACTGTCTTCCATAATTAAAAGCTAACTCGTAGCTATAGCAACCGCACAACTGGTTGTGCTGAACATCAAGAGATGCATAATAAACTCACACGAGAAAATGTACCAGGCTCTCAGTAGCAAAGTGAAACTTGTATGAGAGCTTGGGGACCGGGCTGTGCATGGGTAGTTATTCCTACAATAAAGCAGAAGTCCTATGCATCCTAACCTCTTATTTTAAGATCAATCTCATCCTCGAAACTGAAAAAGGTTCGTACATATACTGTATGTTTCATTCAGCTGCACTCGACGGGTGATGACGCTAATTTCATCGCTACTCTGCTCTCGATGAGGCGTACTCTCATCATCTGGTGCCCAACACGGGCCTTCTTCTTACCGATCTGTGTTCTCATCTTTTAGCTCTGTGCTCATGCAGGCACATGTGAATACTTCACTTTAGCTAGCTGCATGTGGGTCTGGTACGTTTGCTCACACGTGTGACACGCAGACTATAAAGGCAATTTTTTTTTGCATGGGTGAGGACAAATGCAGTTCTCAGACAATGAAAGAAGGCAGATAAATGTCTTGTAGCTAATCTTTGCTGTTTGTACCACAGATTGAGCACTGAAACAACGTCACCTGCAGAACTGCAACCGTCTTTCGAGCAGCCACCTGCTCGTGAGTAATTAAGTAAGGTCATGAATCGCATGAGAATGTGTACAGGCTTTGTAACCAAGGCTACGCACAGTAAAGTAGCAATGAAACTTTCACTCTAGCTGCACTCGATGGGTAATGACGCTGGTCCCATCATTGCCCTGCTAGATGAGGGGAACTCACCTGGCGTACAACACGGGCTTTCTCGTTACCAACCTGTGTACTCACCTGTTAGCCTCGCGCCTCGTGCCCAGGCCAACGTGTGCATTTCACTTTAGCTAGCTGTGGTGAACACTGCCACCAGTGAAAGGCAGGGAAGTGCAGCTGTCTCTCGATCTATCTTACTCATGTGTAATTGAGTAAATGTACCAAACCAACTGTAGCAAAGTGAAATCTGCACATCGGGGGACCAGGTAATTGAACTACGTACATAATTATATGCAACTAGGCTTTCAAAAAATATATATACTGTATAGCGGGAAAATTTTCGCAGGTGTAAATGTTTTTCCACGGCTGCGAAAAAGCTAGCTGTGAGGGGAGGCCTGGGTATGAGGCTAGGACTGCCACATGTACACAGCTAATAAGTGGCCACTATTGCCAATTGACACCATACGAATGGAATGGCATTATGGATTTATGGAACAATACTCCTTACCCTAATGTGGGTTGGGTGGTTGGAGTAATTCATCGGGGTGCAGAAGAAGTCGTATTTAGCATCTATCATACCGATGGTGTACTGTATGTGTGTGTGTGTGTGTGTGTGTGTGTGTGTACGCGTGTGCGTGTGCGTGTGTGTGCGTGTGTGTATGTGCGTGTGTGTGTGTATGTGTGTGTGTGTGTGTGCGTGCATGTGTATGTGTGCGTGTGCACATCAAAGCTCTAGCCCGTTAATACAAACTGCAGGCAACTGCTGCTTTGTGCTACATTTCAATTGACCTCATCAGTGCGGTGTAGCATCTGAACTCTACCAGCAACTCCCGGCTAACCAAAGCTACTAGCTATACCCCACAGACAGCCCTTACTGTAGGCTTACACTATGTTACCCCTTACTGTAGGCTTACACTATGTTACCCCTTACTGTAGGCTTACACTATGTTACCCCTTACTGTAGGCTTACACTATGTTACCCCTTACTGTAGGCTTACACTATGTTACATTATAAACTGGTTTGTCATTAAATAATTTTAGAACACCACATAATGAAGTTGCCAGAGACGCCTAATTTCGAAAGGACGCATAAGAGATCTCAAAAAAGGTAAACGGTGTGTGTGTGTGTGTGTGTGTGTGAATGCACATCATGTATATCTACATAAATGCAATAGTAATGGTTGAAATCTGAAAAAGGTAAATGGTGCGTGTGTGTGTGCATTTGTGTGCGCATGTGTGTGAAGTGCATGCGTGTGTGCATTGTGTGTGTGTGTGCATGAATGCACATCATGTACATCTACATAAATGCAATAGTAAAGGTTGAGTTGAGCCCTCACTCAAGCCTGTGCTCTCCAACAAGACCATAACAGCCACCATCGATATAGCTCAGCCTAGAACAGACTACCACACGCCATCAGAAAACAGAACCGTCCAAAAACGTTCCTCACTCACAGGCCAATCTAACCTCGTTCCCAGGCTCTTGTCTCCACTAGAGCCTGGCAACGAGGCTGAGGTCAAGCTTATTGAGACCAATGATAAGGAAAAATATCGGTAACTAGGGAAAGTGAGAGTTAATGACTAGGGAAAGCAGGCACTTACGACTGCAGTACACAGACAGAGGGGGGTGGGGCCTGGGATTCTCTCCCCCCCCCCCCCTCCCCTGCAGTTTTGTCGATACTCAAAAATTTAGCTGGAAGATTCTCATATTCAAATAGCTAAGTGGTTTGGCAGTCATGACGATTGATTGTGGTCACTGTGAGTAACGTATGCAACCATGTTAAGTAGTACGTACCAACATATTGCAGCCACATACTATATTAGCAACAATACACAGATAAGTGTGCGATTATACATAATCGCACATTTTTTGTAATCACACACTTTTTTTAGTTCAACAAAGGCCATAACTATAGGAACTGTAATGATATGATTGACATGGAATCACATGGATTCTCGTGCCATTTTGGAATGATTGCATTTACAATAGGCAAAATTGCACTCGCTTTGCTTGTGCAATTACCTTACCTATTGCTCATGCAATTATTCCCAAATCGCACTCAAATCCATGTGATTACCCGTACACACAGCATGTACGGACGACACCAACAGTGAACTATGACCTCTCTTGCCAGGTAGACATAAAGAGCAACAACGGAGGAATTGAACACGAAGAGAAGTGGCTTCAGCTCGAAGGCCGGTCGACTCTTCATGATTCTCGGTCCCCAGATCACCATGGCGATGTAGAGGGCGATGAGGGTGAGGGTGGGGAGGGGGGACTGCATCCACAGCCAGTCCCTCACACGAGGGTCTGGCGAGGGGGAGAGCAGTGACTTTATATGGCTTTCCAAAACCACACCCCCTTCATAAATTTTTTACCATACTTAGTTCTCAGTAACTAACACGCTAGTTGTGAATTTACTGTACATTTAGATAGAGATTGGGTCCTTGCTATTAAAATGTACGGGAAAGTTAAAATTTTGAGTGCATTAACAAGCTCAAATTAAGTACTAAAGTCATATCTAAAAATTCGGAGATACGTGTACTTCATATAATGGGCGTGGTTTGAAAAGCCCCTACAATTTAGAGCAGATAGGCACAGTGACTTTATAGGGCTTTCCAAAACCACGCCCCCTTCATTAAATGTTACATCCTCGTACGGGAAAGTTAAAATTTTGAGTGCATTATCAAACTCAGATTTAAAATTTGGCCTCCTCCTAAACCGTAAGCTCCCAAACATAAGCCCATCTCTTTTGTTATTGTATAGGATCATTATTGCTCGAAAGCACGCCCACCTATTTATAAGTGGTATCAGCAGACAGACTATGCTCTGAAACGCTATACTGTGAAAGAGGCGGGACTAACAAAATTACTGAAAGCTACATTTACATGTACTTTATTAAATGGGTGTGGTTTTGGTAAGCCCCTATAAATTAGCGGAGCACCTCTCTATTGCAATGTACAACAACAACTTCTGCTAATAGATAGCTTATGTCATGGTCCTAATTAGGACTAGTATCACATAATGACATCATGCCCCAGTTTCCACTCCCTGCTTTTGAATCATAAAATATTGAAACTCAGTAACAACGATTGAGCAAAAGACAGCTGTTTTTCGATTGGACGAGTAAGCTAATCATGTGAGAAGACGTACAAGAAACAGACTCCAAGTTAGCGAAAATGAAAGGTGCACACATATAGCCTCGTTCCCAGTTTCCACTCCCAGCCTTTGCATGTACAGTGGAACCTCTATAATGTGGTCACTGTGTAGAGCAGCCACCTCTCTAGCAAGGCCACCTCTCTAGCAAGGCCACCTCTCTAGCAAGGCCACCTCGTTGGGTCCCAATGTACGTGTATAATGGACCTCTATAATACAGCCACCTCTATATTGCAGCCATAAAATGTTGGCCTGAGGGTGACTACATTATAGAGGTTCCACTGTACTGCAGCCCATGCCCTCCACAATAATACTGTACTTCACAGTTTGATGCGAATTTCATTGCTCAAACGAGGGTCTTCAGGTTTTCAATTTGCTGGGGGGTGGGGGAAAGATGCGCATGTGGAAGCATGCCCCCCAGGGGGGGCCTGGAAAATTAAAAAAATTTAGATGCTTTGAAGTTATTTCTGGGGCCCCACAAGCTGGAAATTAGCGAGCCTCGTTTCAAGATGATTAGAAGAGTTTACCACATGGCCTGGGAATGAGGACAGGGATGAGTTACAAATAAACTAGGAAGTATTTATGCTGGGGGGGCATGGACGTTGGAGCATGAGACTATGCGGCTACCACCTAAAGACAGTTGTCTTTACGATTTGAGGATGCAGCCAGCCTAGCTGATGTGCTGTTTAAGTATGATCAAAGAAGACGTACATGCAGGGTTTTACATGGGGGAGGGGGAGGGGAGGGGAGTTGAATGGGCTGACTCACTTTCTAAAAGCGCTTTGTGTTTCTTTTCTCAGCCATTGATGGCAAAACTTAGGCAAAACTTAGCCAAAATTAAACCAAGCTACTTTTCTACGGGCAGTTATATAGAGAATCCATAATCATGCAGCCTGGCCTGTCACATGACCAGTGTCCAACCGCCTCTGATCTGGTAGCATGATAGATTGGCCATGTGGCATAATCAACTACAAACAGTGAAAGAGAACTGATCTCTAGTTTTGGGTCTCTTAACTAGTAGTTACTATAGTGATGAAGATCGTATAGATCGCTAATTTAAAAAAATAAATTGTGACCTCTGGACCAAAGGCTCACCGCTGCGCTGGAGAAACTCATTGTAGAATTTTGCCGGGCTTTCCAGTAGTACCGCAAAGCTGGAAAGTTCCCGTTTCAGTGACGTAACCTCGTCTTCAACGGCCATGCCTGCTGTATTCCTCTGCAAGGTCAGTTGGTCACTCAGTTCTGCGTTTCTGGCCGGCTTCCAGTAAGTCCACGTGGGCACTGGATGCGGGCTCCGGGCGCGCGCAAGTAGGCAGTGCCACTAAAATTATTTGGGCTATTAAGGTTAAAATTAGTAGCTTACTGGAGGAGCTTGTGACAGCCAGTGTATATACTGAGTAGGAGTTAGAGATATCGATAGCAATTAGTTTTTTTTGGAGTGTGCATGTCCAGAAGCATAACATTGTGTGTTGTAAATATAGTTTTGATGCAGACACTGCAGCTTCTAATATTAGGGGTATTGGCCGTCACAAACCCATACTCAGGCTTTAAATGCATGTTCAATTCAATCTGCTTTTGTTAGCTAAGCATTTTGCTGACTTGAATCTCCTATAGCTGCTTGGGTTTTTAGCTACAATTCATACATTTTAGCCTCCTACTCATGTTGACTGTCTTGATCTTCTATGACACGCACATACAACTAGGATGCATTAAATTCTTACTCTGGGTTCAGTTACGTGCTGGTGATTAAGAATTTCAGAATTTTGTCTATGTGCGTAGAGCATGTTTATTTTAATAATCAAGTTCCAGTAGCTATTTGATTTGGAGTTACCCCACTCTGGTTCTGAGCCTCTCAATTACTCCACTCGTCCACTTATTGTACATAATAGCATGGTTTGGAGTGAAATTTGGGATAAAGTATACAAGTAATGTTGTATCAAGGATGGGGTTTAATAGATTGCATGAGGAGAAGCCGAGTGCGATTTGTATGGGTAATCACTTGGATTTGAGCTTACCATTATAGAGTTTCAGTTGCCTTTCTGAATTGAGCTGTGAGATGCACGATTGCATATTTGGCAGTGCATGCATGAGAAGACATGCAGTTTGTCATTACTCATTGCATGAACCTCTGGTAGGTAGCACGCACGCACACTCAATTCTAAAAAATCTGCAAATGAAAGGTGTAGGTGCTTTGTAGGAATGGGCAGTGAGTCATCGCCTTGTAACTGGCGAGCTACGGATACAGCAGATCTTGTAAGTATAAATCGGACTCTGAAGGTAGATGTTAGTTCACTCATAGTTTGGCAACCTGGCAACTAGCTACATAGCTACCTCAGCTGAGACTCTAAGGAGAAATCAAAAATGGCTCAAATGGAGATTGCAGGTAATATTAACGCGGACAGCCCATCTACCTTAATAGCTTAATTAGTTGCATGCATGGTGATACTTACTGTTTCTGCTATAGCTACTCAGCAGAAATTAGCACAACCATTGTGATAATGTCACAAGTGTTAGTATGGGTAATCATATGGATTTAAGTGCGATTTGGGAATAAACGCATGAGCAATAGGTAAGGTAATTGCACGAGTGAAGCGCGTGCAATTTTCCCTATTGCAAATGCAGGTAATTACATATCATTATAGTTCCCTTATGTACTGCCCTTGTTGAACTAAAAAAGTATGCGATTACAAAAAGTGTGTGATTATGGAAATAATTGCACTCTTATCTATAGGGGTAAATGTATTATTACTAATATAGTATGTGATTAACATAGTAACTGTTTGTACTTAACGTAATATTGCTACATAGATTCAATGCCATCATCAGCGAATTACCTTTGCAGTATAGCTAGTGCTATGTTCAGCAGCATCTTCATCCTGTTACTTCAGGACTTCACTGGCAGGCTACCCCATGGAGTGCCACTTCGGCAACAATTGATTCCCTCTCGAGTGAACTCAACAGTGAAATCCATGCTATCCTGGATTCGCTGACTACCCATCCTGCTCCAACCAGCAGCAAAAAAGAACCCTGTCTGCAGGATGAACCAGGTGGCTTAGGGGAAACCAACTGTAATAGTAAAGTAGAAATCCTTTCTGAGTCAAGGCTAAATCACTAGTGTTTCTGGTATGCTTACATATCAGCGTGGCTGAAGGGCTCAAAACCGTAGTAGGCTAACCTAAAATCATCTATGAGCATATTCCAGTTCAATATTTGTGGGTTAGACCACTCTTGTTCTGAGCCCTTCCAATTGCACTATTAACCCCCAATAGATTTGCTGAAAAGGATTTATAACTCATTTGAGGGTATTTACTATAGGGGTCTAAATAATTACCTCATTTCTTTTCCCCCCTACAGCACGGTACAGTATCCATACTACCTCAGCCACCCCTCAACATATACACCCATTTCATATGATGGAACAAACTCAATATTCTGTTTCCTCCATTGACAGCATGACTGCTACACTCTTTCCTACTTCTGTCTGCGCTTATGATCCCTCCGCTGTAAACCTAGATGGCACGCATAAAATGCCACTGGCCAGCACCGTCAACTGTGCTGTGGAGCTTGCTCTGTCTACACATTCACAAACAACTCCCTTGTATGCCAGAGTTTCTCAAACAGAGCCTCCCGTCCCACAGCATCCAACTTTACTGCCATGCCTGCCACAACCAAGTCATCCTTCGCATACGCAATGGCAAATGCCACAACTTGTGGGTACAACTGAGCACAAATCATCCAGCAAGCTAGAAGACGTGAGTTGGACTCACAGCACGTCTCAAGCAGGGTCAACTCTGACGATGGAAGACCAGCATGCGGGCCATGATGAGGGAGAGAGATCAGCTAGGCATCTAGGAGCCCAACTGCAGATGACAGAACAACCATGGAATAGTCAAACAAAAGAGCAGTATATAAGAAAGATGATATCTGAAACTTCAAATGTGCTATCAATAGATCGAAATGGGTTCTGCTGTGGTATCCAGAATCCGTTGCTCTTTCAATCTTCTTGTCCATCGAAGCTGATATGTCATATGTCAAACAAATTGGCAGCTGCAGGTTCTAAGACGGCAACCAAATTAGCATCACCAAATATGGTAGACAGGCTTAGCTCCACACCTCACGACAGCTACCTGAGCAGCGCCGGTTGCTTCACCAGTTTTCTTGACCGACCTAATGAAACCGCTTCAGTTCACCTACGTTACTCAATGACAGAAACTCCAGTGCCTGACAGGCACACCAAGTATTTGATTCCAAAGAAAAAAGGTTAGATAAATAACTGTAGCTAATAGCATAATAGGGATATATATATAGCTAAACTACGATGATTAATTGTATTGCTTATTTTTTAATTTGGGGTACAAACTGAAATTAGCATTTCTGTACACTTTGCATTAGCATAAATGTTTTGAAGAAAAAATGCACGTGCCATATCCTCCTAAGTATTGTAGTAATGGGTGGCCTTGTGATGTAATTAGTGGCTCTTCTTTTTGCAGGTCAAAGGCCAAAAAGGAAAAGAAGTCAGCTGGGAAAGCATTCAACTGAAGATGGAACTTATCGAGGTACACATGTGTATATACGTTATTCCCAATTGGTCAGTATATAGGCTGTCCCAAGAGCGCATAAAAAAAATGTTCCCCACCCCGAAACGGCGGGGAAACAGTTTTTATGCATAACGCTCTTGGCTGTCCTGATAGACTCCAAATCTGGGATTAATTGACTTGCTGCTAATACCCACAAAGTATATATAGTCTTAATATATGCACCCTAGAAATTAAGGATCATAATTATATATGTATACGTAGCTATATACATGTGTGTTGGTATCGATATAGCCAGCTAATGCAATAATATCTAACTCTTCTTTCCTATATCTCTCTCCGATCCCCAGGGATGAAGTTGTGGCAGTTTCTACTGCAATTGCTTGTGGAGAACAAGCATCCCACCATCATTTGCTGGACATCCAAGGAAGAGGGGACTTTCAAGGTGATTGACTCGGAGGCCCTGGCAAAGCTCTGGGGTAGGCACAAGAACCGCCTTGAAATGAACTACGATAAGATGTCTCGGGCTATGCGATACTACTACAACAAGAATCTCCTCAACAAGGTGCCCAGGAGGTTACACTACCAGTTCAAGTATTTCTCTAAATGGTGGGAGAGACTGGAAGCTTTTGAACCAGGCTTCAAGATGATTAGAATTCCTGAACCACCTCGCCCGACCTCCGAAGCAACACTCAATTTTCTTTCGGATTCAGAGAGAAGTGATTCTGAATCTCCAGTTTGCAGTGACATGGAACACGATACTCTGTCGCCAGTTACAATCTACAGCTATTAGCCAGCCTAACTAATGTGCACTTGTATAAGTTCTCTTCAGAGCCATGTAATTTTTCTCTCACATCAATCGTCAATGTTACTGAATGAATTTCATTTTAGAGTCATTAGGATCACATGTATGCATTCACTTGTTGCTAGGCAATGCTACTGATCTACTGCCGGGGAAACAAGGTATCAGTAAATGGAATTACGTATAATTACACACTGGCTTCAGTGCTACCTATCTGCATGCCTGAATGGTGTGTGGGATGGTAAGAGTAATTTCTTTGGCATGCCATATATGCATGCATGGGATAATGACCTACAGCTGAAGTTGTTATTATAATAGCTATGTAACCATATTAGAGTGGTGGGTTTGGTTTTGTCAAAACAGTGAGTGATGGCTGACACTTGGAACTGAGAGGGCTTTGTCAAAGGTAGGCATTACAGAAAAATGATGATAGATATGTAGGATTGGACTTGATCTTCATTGGGTCTCCTAACTAATTATATAGTACAAAGCCCGGTGTTACTCCTGGTCACAATATGATTAGCTATATTATGTGCTAGCTTGGCTGATAGCTAGCTAGCTACATTCACGTTATATCTGTTCATACTGTTGCTTTGAGACAAACACTTTTAGCTGCAATACATGTATTTCAGGGTATATATGTGCCACAGGACTAGTCATCACATACCAGAACCAGGTAATGGTTTCTAGTCAGTTTACAATCTGAACACTGCTCTATAATAACTGAGTAACCCCCCCCCCCCCCCCCCCCCAGGTGTCACGTCACGCCTAATTCCCTAACTTCTCCCCCCCTCCCTCCCGTCCCTCCCCACCAGTAGAGCCACTTGTAGCTATATGTTAAGTAGCTGCCCTTGTTTCACAGTAGCTAGCAGTACACTAGCTGCTAGAAATTCTTTTGTGGAGACTCGGAGCTGTGGGGGTGAAGCCTATAATACTGAAGGCAGTGGAGTAGAGTGGAGTGGAGGCTGGGATTGTTAAAGGTAGTGGAGTGGAGCTCCGAGCCTGGTGCAAGTGGTGTAGTATAGCTACATAGCTATAGCAGCTGTTGATGGCTATGGCGATACACAATTCCAGTTCACTATGTATATAATATCAGCTGCACAATTAGCTACCTACACACGTCTCATGGTTCACTCAAATCCCACTCACCCATGCATAGCTGCAGCCATAGAGTATTAGGTGTGAGGCTCCCACAAAGAAACATGACCGAAAAGGACAAGGTACAGAATTATAATACTAGCTATAGCACTAGCATTGTATGTATATGAATATGCTAATTTGCAAACATACGTTATCCTGATCTGTGTCAGGGGCTGATCCAGGGCGGTAATAGCCACCCTTCATTCCCCAGCAATAGAAAGAGTAATTAATGCCAGAACAAAGAGACGAGTAACTAGCAAGTCGCAGCTGTATACGCTACTTAGGGGTGTACATGGAGTTTGGCAGCATGAAACGTTCTGTGTCTATCTTGTGTACTTGCATGCCCCCCCCCCCCTCCCTCCAGAGATTATAGCCACTCCCCTCATAAAATCTTGGATCAGCCCCTGTGTGCTTCATGTCTTGTCGAGAGAAACTTGCTGTGCATGTGTCTTCATATTTCCTTGAGTACTTTACCGAGTTTCTATCATGTTATCTAGAGAATACGCTGTGTTTATGTTTCCTTGAGTACTCTATTAAGTTTCTGTCATATTTCTCGTACTGTCTCGAGAAACATGCTGTATCTTTATGCTTTCTCGTGTCATGTTTCTCTAGATACAGAGCAGGAAACTGTCTACATTTCATTGTGAACTTAGTATAACAAGCCAGACTGTAACAGCCTCAGTATTGTTCTTTTCCTCCAGCTCTACGACCCTCCAATTGACTATGACACGGAATCTGACAGTGAACTGAACAATACTCGTGATCAGGTACAGCTGCAAATGCATATTACAGAGACTGCTGGAAGAAAGCAAAGTTAACCTGGCTGTGAATCTCTCATGATTCTAGGAGCAGAAAAATAAAGGGTTACTTTAACCAACCTATGATTAGCTCAGTTGCAGCTTCACTATCATGCTTACAATTAAAGTCTACTTACTGTGTGTGTAGCTGCCACCATGGCCAAGGGCATATTGATGGACTATAGTATTGTAAGAATAAGGGAGAGGTTTGTTGGAATGTACACCCTCAGACTGGGAGTATGAGCTAGGGATTTGGAGGAGTTATGACTGTGTAATGTACCTTTTACTCCTCCATTTCCCTGGCCCATTCTCCCACAATATAGAGTAGCTACCTTGTAACCGGCTATTACTAGAAATACGAAATTGATCATGACTACCAACATGGTTCTCATACGTAGCTACTACACATAATTATTATGTCTTTGCATGCATCTGACATGTAGAGTTTTCAATTAGATCTAGAATTACACATCGCACACATAAAGCTGCAACTGAGATAACCCTTCTATTAAATGTGCACTGTATACTGAGACTAGCAGGAGGACAAATGCAACAAAGATTTTTTTACTGGAAAGTAGTCTTTTACCTCAAAGCAGCGATAAATCTGGAACATTCATAATAAAAAAGAAATCTCTTGACACCTGTTTGATAAACATCTTTGCATATTTTACAACTAGCCTACCTCCAATTACCACTGCCATCTACGCAGGAGAAGCCGTCCCCTCTCTCCTCTCCTACCAACTCGATTGAGGAAATCTTCGTCTACAATGATCTTGGAACACACAAGGGTGGTCCACAGGCAAACAAGGTAGAGCACTTCTCAGATTAATGTTCACTGTATATTGGCAGGCACATATTATATTGGCCACTATTACCCCTGTACTTTGTACTTTTGTATGATGTCATTATGAAGTATTTGCACTGAATATTATGTTGAGAACTAATTCACTGCCACACACACACACACTGTGTCTTATCCACACAGCCATGTGCTGCCCCAGGTTGTTCAAACGAAGTGAGTGAAGACACCAAGCCATGCAAAGCCTGGAAGTGCTCGAAGCAGGTCCCGAGACCCGCAGACTGGGCAAAGAGGCACACTTTCTGTGACACTTGTACTGCCAAAGCGGCTGCTAAGAAGAATTGTCCCTCCTGTGGTGCCCTGCCAAAGTGATGACTAGGTGACAACTGCAAATGCATCTAAATTACCAGGTGAGAATGACAGCATTCTCTAACTAAGTCACACACACATGCATTTAAATTTTGTGTATACAGGTACATTATAATTTAGTTATAGTCTCAAATGTGTCTTGGAGTAATGCTCTATGTGCGTAGTATATCCTGGCCACTAGCCCTACTAGTGGTGGATCCACTAAATCTCAATTTGTTTGAGCGCCTGCTCAATGACCCTCGAACTCTCACAGTCTCAACTCAGATTTACACTATTACTGAAAGGACTCTGCATAACTAATACACATTACCAGACATGAACAAAGACAAGAGACCAAAAAACAAGAGAACAATAATGCGGACAGGTAACACAAAAGTATTTGTCCATACAACAATGCAGGGGGGGGGCAATGCTCCAGTGTACTAAAATAGCACCCATACAAAAACCTAGACTATTAGGTTACTACTCAGAGTATTATGGAAGGCACTACTGTTTTAATAATCACTCTCTGCCATTGCAAAAATTCTATAAATCTCTGTAATGAGGATGGGTCTACATAACTGTGTCAACGCCATGCTACAGCTATGTGTAGCCTCATCCCCAGGCCACTCCCCCCCCCCCCGGTGTGGCCTGGGGACGAGGCTAAGCTATGTGTAGCTACCCCCATGGTTACTATAATTACAGAGATACAAGATTTACTCTTAGTCTCATGGATGGCCATAACACCCCCGCATGGATGTCTGGGTACATGACTATGGACTGAACATTAATCAATTTCTATTGGGACAGCCATAAATGAGCCAAGTAACATTAAAATCAATACGATGGCAAGGTTGATTAAACACAGCAATGAAAATGAGACTTGGTACTGACTGGCCACACACGTATTTTAAAATGAGGTGTGTTCTACGGTTACAATTTGGTGTTGAGGCTGTTCCGAGTTCAAAACTTTTGTGTGCAGAGGTAGAGCAGGAGACGTGGCTCCCATAGGGCTAGTGGAGTCATCGTGGGTGTCTTTACGATCTTGTGGTATGGCAGCAGCTACTGTGATGCGTTTACTTAGAGTGAACCGGAACTTACTGTGGGAATTTCCCACCTGTAGTGACAACTCAGAGCAGTTGGTTTGCTCCGTCTCTTTGCTCAACGGTCCACTACTTGCTCTTGGACTTGCAGCCTGCTGCACTAGAGGAACTGTGGCTGAGCTCGACTGGGCTGAAGGGGGTGTGGTTGAAGGGGGTGTGGCTCGGTTGCTAGGAGATATAGCCGTGTGGGTGGATGATGATTGTGAAGGTTTTGGCGGCCACTGTAGTTCGGAATCACTGTTAAGTGTGCGAGTTGCTTTGTGCTTGAATTCTTCAAAGCTAAGAGAACAAAAGGAAAATCTGTTATGTCATTAGTAACAGTACATTACCCCCATAGACAAGAGTGCGATTAATCACACACTTTTTGTTATCACACACTTTTTTAGTTCAACAAAGGCTGTAACTATAGGAACTGTAATGATTATGTGATTAACATGGAATCACATGGATTCTCGTGCCATTTGGGAATAGTTGCATTTGCAATAGGCAAAATTGCACTCGCTCCGCTTATGCAATTATCTTACCTATTGCTCATGCAATTATTCCCAAATCGCACTCAAATCCATGTGATTACCCATACATACACTCAGTGCCATGCATACAAAACATCATTTTTTCCAATCAAGTTACGCTGCTTTAGTACTTTGAACCTGACAATACTGTACATCTGTTATTAATAACCAAACAACAGAGTAAGAAACTTGGGAAATAAACTACCCTCCGTTCCGGGCTATTGGACAAAGAAGTGGGTGAGCTATTGAACAGGGAGTGGGTGGAGCCATTAGACAGGAAAGTGGGCAGAGCTAGTGGGCAGGGAAGTGGGTGGAGTTATTGGACAGGGAAGTGGGTGGAGTTATTAGACAGGAAAGTGGGCAGAGCTAGTGGGCAGGGAAGTGGGTGGAGTTATTGGACAGGGAAGTGGGTGGAGCTATTAGACAGGAAAGTGGGTAGAGCTAGTGGGTAGGGAAGTGGGTGGAGTTAATGGACAGGGAAGTGGGTGAAGCAATTGGACAGGAAGTGGGCAGAGCTTTGGACAGGGAGGTGGGTGTAATTAGTGGGTGGGACATAGTGAACAGTAAGACTTACTACTTCTCAGGTGGTGAGTACCCCCTGAATTCACTGCTAGTATCTTTGCCAGCAATTTTCAGGGGACGAACTGTAACCAGGATGGCATCTTCAGATATGTACTCTTCCACCAAGTCAAGGAAAAGGTTGACTGCAGAGAATGATCAAACAACCACTGTATTAATTTATTACACGTGTGCTCATAAGCAATAATCAGAAGTCTCATACTAAAGGACGCCGTACCTTGTGATGCAAAAACATTTGTGGAATGCATTTGTGTCATTAATTGCAGCAATGTAACAAGACAATTAAGACCGCCCAGTACTATCCCAGCAATGAACGCTGGATGTAGAGAACATATCAATCCATTGAGCAGACTATTCACTACATCTGGCATGTAGCGGAACAAAATATAGTATTTGCTTCCACGCAATACACAAGAACACAATACCACAGCATGTTTGCCAACATTCATAGATGATGGTAGTACTCAGGGACATGCAACCATTATCACTAAATCTACCGCATGAGGTAAGCTTCGCTTTTGGGCTAGACTGACCAGAATTACGTATACGCTGTGACCAAAATTATCCTGCTCTACCTAATTCTGTTGCTGTATAGCCAACCTGTTGTTTTCTGCAGATCACTGTTAATTGGTCCGATCAGTATGAAGTTGGTCTTTAGAACTTCGTCTTCACTACTATCAAACTCATCATATGTAATGCCAGGCATCCACAGTTCACGGACAGTTTGAAGGAACTGTTGAACAGAGAATACACACATACAATTATACTCACAGGAAGTTACATAGTAATGGTGCCACGAAAGGTAGATACAGAAACAGCAACTCACAACAATGTTACTACGTACAATGACTTTAAAGCTAAATTTGCCACACATACAATTACACTCACAGGAAGCTACGTAGTAATGGCGCCACCAAAGGTAGATACAGAAACAGCAACTCACAAAAATGTTCCTACAGTGACTTGAAAGCTAAGTTTGCCAATGTAGTCTGCAAAACAACCCACCCTTTGTAGAAGCCCATCCAACAGCAAGAACATCCTACCTCTACCTCCAGTAGCTATTAGAATATGAGTGGGTGGACTTTTGCTAGGGGTGGGGGTATTGCTAGGGGTGGGGCTATTGCTAGGATGGGCTATTGCTAGGGGTGGGGCTATTACTAGGATGGGTTTACAACGTTATTATTGTTCAAAGAATCCACCATAGAATGGTGTCTTTATTACTCAAGGCATTCAACATAATAGTTGATGGAAATTCAAGACTTGTTGGATGTCCTTCAAGGAATATAATGTATCTAGCCCGTATTCTCCACACTACTCTTCCCATGAATGATACCTCTGTGTAGCCGTCTCCTGTGAGGACGTTCTCTGGGCACAGGACTGTCACGATGTCCATAGTATCAGCCTCCAGATGGATTCTTTCATCTGAGTTTCGGTAGTAGGGATTTAGGTTAATAAACCCGACCTGGACAGGAATGGAAGTTTAATTGGACAGGTATACAGAAATACGTTCAGCGGAAAAAAAACTCTGAGACACTGCCATGGGAACTGTACTGCAATATACAGCGAAACAGTGAAAATATTGACTCTGCATGGCAGCTGCTATATTATGGCTTTGCAGCCTCATTGATAATGTGGCTGTGCTATTACAGTCATATTGCAGTCAGAATCGAGAACTTTCAACTGAGAAATTATTCTTCTTTGACTGCATATATGGATCTATCCGTCACTGAGAAGTCAAAGCGGTACTTCGCAATTGACTCTTCCTTACATGTGACCGCTCAAATCTCCATTGAGCCCCGGATGTAAGCTATTCATTCAGACAAGGCTGTCCTTCTCTATGGAAGAATAGTTCATCCAGAAGCCGAGCCCTTCAAACATCAGTACTGCTACAGAGAAACACCCACTTTTCTCTAGCTGAGGCCTCTACTTGTAACATGACTAGCCTCAGTCCCAGTCTCACTAGAGGAGTGAGCCTGCGACCAGAGGCTACTAGTTAAAAAAATGGAGAACTCCATCAATGAGACCATCAGTGACTTAAGTCAATTTTTACCACATAAGAAAGCTTTGTCTAACCCCAGAGGGTGGCAACTTTATTACCACTTATTACCACTTGGCAGACAAGACAAATCAGCACTATGTTGTGGTTCCTCCCTGTCCAGAACACACACAGAAGATAGGGACACACTTTACCACCAAACATACCCTTTGAAATACTCTCCCTAGGGCATTGGCAAACGCCACAGAAGGTGAGCCAAAGGACACAATTACTGCACCGACGTTTTTGGGAGCATACGATGCAAGCCCCAGCACTGCCCCTCGGATTGAGTCGGGTAGGACCTGCAAAGTAGAGAAAAATTAAATTTATGCCGGAGAATGTGCAGCTCTAACTCACTAGAACTTCTTTATCCGATTTAAATGGTTGCCATGGCTGTTTGCTTCCTGTACCAAACTGCCACTTCAGATCACCAGCATTTACGACTTCTTTCCCAATTAGCTCTGCAAAATCCAGGCCAATGTTTGACCGGTAAACTTAGCCTCTACAGACTACACAGATCAGATCTAACTCACCTCCCTTAGACGTAAGCTCTCTTTTGTGAAGCCCAAGCTTACGTCGTTCGTCTTCATCCAGGTTCGTTATCTCCTTTAAAACGAATACTTCCTTCAGAACGTGTCCCAGTCCTCCATCCGTCCTAAACAGCTTCATGGTCAAGAAATCAAGATCATTGCCGATACGGGGCCCATGAAATGACAACCATGGAACCGAGATGAAAAACTTGTGAAGCGTATTTCTAAAAGACGTGCAACATCTCGGCACAGGGAACTTTGGAACATAGTATCTCGGCGGTAGACTGGATTGGAAGGAAAACTGGGCCACCTGTTGGTAGCCAAGTTCTGTTGCATGCGTACTGGCACACCATATCAGTGACCACGTGAGCCCCAAGATGGCCAACGCCAGCAGGATGATGTCAGCTATTCTAATCAGGGACAGCAGTCGAAGAGAAGTGAAGACGCAAATGACTCGATCGTTTGGAAAGGGCCAGACTTCGTCTAGTGTTTCTTCCACGGTACGCGGGCAGAAGAAACTGGAATCAAAGTCAGTTAAATACGCAACTGCTAGCACGATACCTCCAGCTGTTAGCAACCATTGTAGAAGCAGCTTTCCAATATAGAGATGGAACATCCCATTCCGTTTGTAAGTCGTAAAGGCGGACTCGAGTTGCTCAACAATGACAGTGTTTCTCTCCGGATATTCCCCCGTCCGCTCGTCCCGGAGCCTCTCCAAGGAGGACGCAAGCTGGAAGAAGAAATCGAGGCTGCCTCCGAAGTGATTCAACCACAGATAGTGCGGAATTGCTATGAGAATCCCGTGCACTACGATGAATACCGGCAGATATTGTCCCACGGGCAGGCTCCCAGCGCAGAAACTATTCACATATTCTTGCACGCCGCTGATATCTTTTACGCTACCGTTGCTCGCTGGCGAAAAACACTCAACGTCGCTGTCGCGGATATATTCCGTTAGTGCGTCAATTGCAGCTAGCCCCACTATTACAGAGACAACGTACAGTACGATAGAGTCCCAGAAAAATTCCCTAGGCCGAAGATTCGAACCTTCAGTAACCTCGGGTCTTCCTTCGAGGCCTTTGGGGTCCGTAGTACCGCCTGAAAGCTCGGCCATAATTCCTTTCTCTGCTGTAGTACGAATGACATCCGGTCTCGGCCCGTACGCGTCATCGATAATGTAACGCCCACTCGCGCGATTGAAGGGAGGGGCTGGAAGTCGCGCACGTGTGCATACGTAGTTCAGTTACCGCTAGTCTCATTCCCAGCTTCCATTCTTACAATATCCTGTAACTGTGGGTGGAATTCTGGGAACGAGGTTAAGTCAGCAAAAAGGGCGAGTTGTCCATAATTAATATTTATGCACATTATTAATAATTACTTTGTTCTTGCAGGTGTAAGGAATTTCTCAGTGTGACATGGAGCAGAGACTTTTTACGTGTGAACATAGAAAGTAGTATTAATCATGCCATGAGTTGTTGTCATGCACCTGATCTAGGTTAACTGTTGCTCATAAGATATCCTTCAAATTCAGACTGTATGAGTTCTATAATTATTTTGAAGTTAAAGTTCGATATTTTTTTATGCCAAATAATATTATGACATTGTGTACTAGTCATGATTACATGCATAGTCAACTTGATTAGCGAACAAGTTAATATGTACTAGAGCATACATTTGTAATCTCATTTTTTATCTTAATAATTTTGTATAATTATGTCACATTAATTAATTGATTAACTACTAATAACGATAGTCGCAAGGATACGACACATCGCAGAATCAGTTTACAGATGTGGAGTGCACTGCATAAGGTTGTGTATCCCATTACAGTTTCACTAAAATATCCGAATGTGAAGTAAGCATAGCAACGAGAAATATTTATACTATCAATTTTGTTACACACAGCCATGCCGTTGAAATTTGATACTCAAAAGCGATGATATTCAAGCCCTAGGCTGATAAGAAGGATGCCTAAGCTAGCTACAATACATAGCTACATGGATAATCATTATTTAACCAGCTAGGGGTGGGGTCGGTATGTACTTATTAATTAGTTGTTGCTAGCATATATATATATATATAGTCAAGTGAGGATCACGTTTGCCCTCTGTAGTCTTTACAATACAGGCTACACCCATGCATAAATACTATTAGTCTGAATACGCAATATTTTTGCTTCTGTTTTGTTTCTGTACAATCTCTGACACCATTTTTGCAGCAACCATATCTGTAACATAAGACTGCCATTATTTAGAGCATACTGTTCAGTTAGCGAGTCTTGTATAGAGATTCTGTCAGGTCTTACTCCATTTTCGTGGTTATATAAAACCACACATGGCTCAGGACTGCCTTGTGGTTTGGTTGTAGTATTTCTCATGCCATAATTGTCTTTTCAAGGTGAACTATTACAGAGCCATGTGTCTGTCACTATGTAAAATTGTAGCAGTTATAATTATGACTTTCACAAGTACATGTGCTATAACCAGACTTAAACATAGAGAAGTACTTAGCTAGCTACACAGGACACCATTTATTAAACATTAAACTACAGCATGTAACACAAAAGGTTCGCTGTACATGACAGTTTTTGGGGGGGGGTGGGAAACACAAGTGCTAATGTATGTTATTGAGAGTATAGGGGTGGGGACTTTCCCTTATGAAACACATATGGGTGGTTTAGCATCTTATCATCACTGACTCAGCACTGATGGGGCTGATGCACAAACATGCACCGTGTCTTGCACGTGTATATAAGACTATTGTATAGCCAATTGATGCTGACAGCTGCATTCTATACTACGGGAAACTCCACTCATTATTAAACATTGATTATGTTTGATGACGCATCCGATAACGTATCGTAAGCAACCATACAAAGTCAACAGCAAACACAGAGAAAAATCCCCTAAGCATTACATAAGGGCTAGCGCACAGCGGATATATAAGTTGCTAAGTAATACCTTATGTTGGCCACTATACAGTGACTATATTCTGCTGCCTAAAGGAATAACCATTTTCTTCTACTACAAATTCTCAGGTCAGTGAATAATTGCATGCCAGCAAGAAATTATAGCTAGGTACCTACATGGTACAAATTATAGTCCAATAGCCTATTGTGGCTAATGCATTATAGCTACTAGAAGGTATTGTAGATGGTGCATGGCTGTGGTTAGATACATAAGTTTGCCGGTAATAAGGCAAAGTACACCACTGCAGTGCAGTACCATAAGGAGTTAAGGAATTGGCTAAATCAGTAAGGAAGTAGAAGTAAGGATATGTAGACAGCTGTGCATGCACAGTAGACTACGACCTCTTTCTGCATTGGTGGTACAAAACCATAAGAATGAACCACTGCAGTATAGTATACGTATGTTTGAGTGGCTGCACAACGCTCGATCAGGCTCGCCCCTCGATGATTCCCAGCATCTTACTAGTATACATATTTAATATGGAATTGTGCATTGCACATTGTATATAGTTGGTTTGATCACTAAAGGTAGTAATTACTGGCTTTACAATGCAATCTCTTGCTATGTATTTAACGTAAACAGATCGATATATACGACAAATTGAACGTCAGCAATGGCCACTAACAACCTGAGTCTCAAGGTAGGGACTGATACTGTGATATGCTTTCCTGCATGCCTGTTTTTTTAGCTGCAAAAATGTTCACATCTTGCATTGACCACAGAAAGTAAAAAACAATGACGGAAACCTTGACACTGACAGTGGAGAGCTGAATAACGTGAGTACACGCCACTATGAAATAAAATCCTAAATGTCTATTTTTTAACCACACACACAATAATTATTACTCTTGGACTTCCCAGGGTCCCAACTATCACCTATCAAATAGGCGACCGGGTACTCAGAGTTTTCAACTTGAATATAACGATCTTTCGGATGATGGTTCTGATGGTTCTGATGGCTCTGATGGTTCAGATGGCTCCAGCAGCGTCGCGAGCTCAGATCAAGAAGTGAGTCCATTTGTTGCAGTTTTCCTTTTGCTTATGCTAATACACTACGATAAGCCTTAGGCAACTACAGACATCGCTATTTCTGCTTCTCAATAATCACAACAATTTAATTAGTAAATTACCAGTGGGAGAATAACTTATCATCGAAATTACCACCACAGTGTGAGGCATGCAGTTGGTCTTGTTATGGTGAGGTGACGGAAGCTACCAACTACACATGTTATGAATCCCACTATTTCTGTGAAGACCATCAGAACCAAGAATACTGTCCAGTGCATCCAGAGTATCCACGTAGACCAGGCTACTGAACTTCAAGGAAAAACGCACAGACAAGTTGTTGAATTGTAGTACCAAAACTAGTTATTATAGAGAGTTAACTTATTTCTTGTTAGTTTGGAAGTATGAACTATTACTGCATGCATTTAGCACATTATATCATTTAGCTACGGATAAATGGTAGTACAAACACTGTAAAGACTAATGGGTCGTTTTTAATAACCACATTTTGGTTATCAGAGTTGCAAATGTCAACTATCAGTAGCTAACTACTTCATGCATGTCTGTGAATTCATGATTCTTGCTCAGCCTATCCATCAGGTGAAGCATGGAGTAGCGTATTCACATTTCTGTGAAATGCTATGATGTAACACTGACATTTTGGGTACTGTCCCAGTGAAAACTCAAGAAATGCTCAAATGCACTCATTAAAGCATATTCATAAAGAAATCTACCACATCTCTACCAGGAGTATCAGATTGTGCTCAAAAATCTTCCAATTATGCCTTGCTACACTGCTCCAAACATAACATGTACCTATTATGTTCAACAACTGACCCTAGTATGCTCAAACTATGCTCATTACATTATCTAGAGTCCAAAATATTATGCACATTAAATTACAGCTTATATAGTAATTCAGACTGCATAGGGACTACAAGTTGGCTAAGTAACAATGTCGGGGTGGGCTGCTGTCAGCTGCTGTCAGCTGCTTGAGTCTCGTTAACAGCGCTAAGATTGCTAGTTGCTACCATCACAAAATTTAATTGAAATGACCACGTGCCTGAGTTTTGTATAGGATAGACTACACCCAAGAGTGGGTTATGCGCCTTATGTAACCAACGAGTTTGTGGTTATCCCGAGGCGAAGCCGAGGGATAAATGGTGTGGTCTATCTGACTTATACCATATTGTGCATGCGCACAATCAGCGTTGCGTAGCAACGTTTTGCCTCTAGCGGTAAGAATAAAAGTGTGGGTTATGTCACTCTTATTATAAGCAATAATATTTTCCTCAGGAATCTGCTTATTATGCCTGCATTAATAATCTAGGCATAATCTGTGCACCCATATACACCAGTCAGTTTGCATATCAGGTAGGATAAATAAATTGCCACAAGGCAGTTGGCCAATGCTGGCCTATGAGACAGAACTATGATACACACAGTACACTTGTAATATACATCTAGCTATGAGTTTGAATGGTGAATAACTACTCAGTTTTGTCAGTGAAAGCAAGTCAAAGCCTCCACATGGGAAATAGAAGTCATTAGATGCACCAGAGAGTGACAGGCAAACTATGTGTTGGGTGCTTTCTATTCACTGTAATAGCTAGAGTAGAGTAAATTCATATGTACAGCCTTTTTACCAGGAATAAGGAGAGAAACATTTTAGGTCAAGGGACACTATCAAACCCTTTCAACTGACAGTTGTAAGGAAGGTTTCTTTCAACTGCAATACCATAATATTATACAGCCATGTACACAAGAATCAATCTACTAATTAGCTATCATTGTTGGGACTTGTACAGCAAAGTGTAAAGGGATTTTCAATATGCCAACATTCAGTAGGACGATGAGGTAAAGGCTCAGTATCTTGCTGTATCCCTTCGGAGACGTACTTGTATGCTTGATAACGAAAGGAGCAGTTTGTATGACCACAACTCACGTACACTTCGGAGGATTGTTGTGCCTTCCCATTCTGGTTCTTTTTCTTGTCAGTAGTTACTCTTGTAAAGCGCCCCCCAATGTAATCTTGCATGGATGTTTGATAAGAAGCCCAATAGCTGTAAAACAAACCAGAATTGTATGATATCTCCATATCATGGGCAGACTAATAGTGTAGTGATAGTACAGTAAGATAGTATTCTATAATATTCACTACATTTTCGGGAATGGTATGCCTCCCAGATTGCTAGTATACTAATGGTATACTGAGAAAGGCCATACTAACAATTTTGATTGCATCACAGGTCTGTCTGTCTTAAATCCTCTCGGCGCTTTTCCCTCAATGTCTGTTGGCGTAAGCACCAAAAGAATCCCTCCTTCTGCAATATGCTTTGCCAGAGACAGCTTCTCAATTAGCTGGGAGACTGCAGAAAGAAGGGTGAACAAGAACTGGCACATACATGCAAGGATTATAGCCTCGTCCCCGGGCTCTCGTGCGCTTTGCTACTTGAGAGCCTGGAACATTTTCTCACATGACTTAATTGTGCATGGGTAGGGACCGCTCGAAAGACGGTTGGACTTCTCTACCTTCTGCTGGTGACAGTGTATCAGTGCCTGGTATATGGTACAAACGGGCTCCAAAGAGCAGCTGCAAGAAGTGTAGATTTGCTACCTTCCTTTGTTGTCTGGCAACTGTAGCTGTCCTCGCCCACGCAAAAATTCACCCTTCTATCTCCTGTCTAACCTAAACGTCACGCACGTGAGAAAATGTACGAGGCCCACAGATACACTAAAGTGAAATGTGCACCTTGGCCTGGAAACGAGGCTAAGTTAAGAGGTAAACGAGGTATATATATCAGAACAACTTTTACCTGTTGCTTCCTTTGCATGACTGTCTACTCCACTCACAATGATCAGATGGACCTTGAATCTGGTGGAACCAGTTGAGCGGTTAAAATCCAGGAATTTTCCCCTAATTGTGTCCGTTAACTGTAGAGGATCAAATTTGGTTTTTCTTAAGGATACACTGATTTTTAAAATTAGTATCACTTTGAATTTTTTTTATCAACATCTATTTCGCAACCCTGAGACTATCAACTTTCTCTTCATATACTGCTCATTCAAACGTCTTGACTAACAAGTGTGACGCCGCAGTGAGGCCAATCCCACTTCCAAATTACTATACTACTGTACTCTCAGTGCAATGGACAAGCCTCTACTGGTGCTATTGGATTGCCCGGATAAAACAGCAGATATTTATACTGTAGATCAAATGATAAACGTAGTTGTTCAATACTATTGGATATTGGAGTCATCTCATCCATACTTGCTTTGAGTCCTGCTGTCATATACCCCTAAACTACATGTACACTAATCAGTCACAAATCTGTCTATCCAGCACTAGCAGATGGCCATATGTCAACTACATAGCCTTATGTACCAGCCCTTGTATGCCTAGAAGCCAGCCGCATAGACGGATGTACGTTGATGGACGGTTCCCTAGTTACTCTACAATGGCACAGGGGCTGGCACGCGAGACTAACAACAATCAGCAAGTAGTAATAATTATATGCAAATTTACCTCATGGACTTTAGCTTGTGGCATGGCCAGAATGTTCACTGGCACTCGAATGGTGTACAAGTTCCCGGGATAATTTTCACACTGAACAACCGTCTCAAGATTCTTATAATGTTCATCCAAACGTATATTAGCAACCTGTATATACAGAGAAGAGAAACCTGTATTATACAAAGAAGAGAATCTTCACTTAGCCTCATACCCAGGCCAAACCCGGGTGTACATGTGTGGCCTGGGTACGAGGCTAAATCTTCACTGTGCCTGATTCTCAAGGCCAAGGCATTAGTGCGTGCAAATAACTGCATGTACATGTAAGTCCAACCTTTTCAAAGAATCTTGAAACAGTGAATGCAAACTGGTGAGGAGCAAAGGAAATATCGATGGCTGCTCTTGCGAGTTTCCCTTCGCTAGACGTCCCTTTGACCTGATCTACAATTCTTCGACATACGCAAGTAATGAATGCTTTCATGTCGCTTCCCATAGATAAGCCTCTGGCCTTCTCCTGTGGAGAACATTCATCAGCATAATTACAACGAGTAGGCGAGCACCCACAAGAGAGGTCTTCACTTACCCCTCTATCTGATGAAAATGTGATCACTTCAAAGTTTACTGCCCGATCATCTTCTATATAAGTAATAAATAGAAGATTGGTATTGTCAAACAATAGCTAGAGACCACAATAGAAAATGTCCTGTTACTACCGGTAACATCTCACTGCATTGCACGCAGTTTGAAAATTTTTTAGCTGCTGTTACTCTAACCATTATATGCAGTGAATCTGATATTACATATCAATCAGAAAGAAGAAAGCACAGAACATCCACGACATTACAATCAACATCAGTAGGCATAATTTAATTTTCCAATAAGAAGGCGTGTGGCCTTCCAAGAAGTGTATTCATGACTCATGTGGTTCAGTTTTAGTCACAACAGAAACAGAAAAACCACAGTACAAGCAGTTAGTTCTAGATAAGTCAAGGATCAAGCTACTTTGTAGGTATAGAGCTAACTCACTTCTAGCTCCTTCCTTGAGTCGAATGCTGAGGTTGGTCTGCAAGTTCTGAGTGTCTGCTTCAAACATTTTGGCAATGAGAGTAGATACCTACGTCGAAATTATATTGAGTATAGTGAAATTGCATTATTATAATACCAATACACTCATGTTGCTGCTATAGCACTTACCCCATTAACCATGCACCCACAGACGCAGGCAGTGCTCGTAAAATCTCTTTAAATCATACCTGCCCCAATTCTCACATCATTCAGTGTACTAAACTCCTACCCCCTCCCCCCCTCTCCCCAACAGATTTTCTGATTCTACCATAAAAGTATTTCTAATGCTATCATCTACAGGACACTCCCAGAGCACATAATTATACTACACTTTCACATTCACCCCCATATAACTTACACTGCCTGTCAATGTTTTTACCCCTATGTCTTCCTATAACTCTTCATTCTGACCATTAGTACCAAGCCTAAATAAATACTGTACCCGGATTGCCTAGCTAGCCCCTGCAAGCAATTTGCCAAAATGAAGTTTGGAGTTAGTTACAAAAAGAATACAGGGTGGGATCCCCAATACATTAGTACTTTTTATGCCCACAGCACATTAGCGTGCCATCGATATCCATCTAAATTTTTGGAGCACAAGGCATCCACTCTCCTTAGTTGGTGCCAGCAGTGACGCATGCTGACACTCATTTTGGAAGGCGTGGGTTCAAATTATGAGGTTCTCACCCCTTTTCTTCTTTTTTTTACTACACCTTAACATGTAAAGAAAGAAAAAAAGGGCGGGTCCAAGTATTGAACTAGAATCAGCTGTAATGAGACACACTAATCTTGACGCTGAGGCTTGCCTTAGTGCTCTAACAGAAAATTAGCTTTTATGCCAATGTAGTGACGCATTGATGGATCATGAATATGCAAAGTATTCATTACCTGTACATCCTTAAATATCTTCCCATATCCTGCGTCAGTACTGAAGAGTCGAACCATGAGAAAATCTAGATCTGATCGCAGGTGGAAACTCGTGTAGCACTGATAGTACCAATCATTCCACAACCTTGGGACAAAGTGGGAGGGGTGAAGAGCTGAGCTGTAAGAAAATTCGGCTACTTTCTCATAACCTAGGACGTCTTCGTGAGAGCGAACAAAAACCATTATGAAACTGAGAATAGTTATCAGTGCACCGATAACAAGCAACACAGCATTGGCAATTTGAAGGACGAATAGGATTCGAAATCGAGAATACACGCAGTACACCCGACCAAATATCGGCGAAGGATCTTCTCCTCTGGGAGGACACGTTATATCAGTGTCAAATTCTATAAAGAGGGTATAGTTGACGGTGATGAAAATGACAAAAAGTACTCCCTGTGCAAGCAACTTTATAAAGTATGAAACAAGAATCGTTTTCCGTTCGGAGAATTCATTTTCTAATCGACGGACAACAGCAGCATTTCTAGGATTGTACTCCCCAGTTTTTCTCTCTCTTAGTCGCTCCAGACTGCCCGAAAGTGCAAAAAAGAAGTCAAAATAGCTGGCAAAAACAGACGCCCAGATGTAGTGAGGCACGAACAGTGATACCCCCTGAATCAGGGTAAAAAGTGGATAGTACTCAGTATAGGGGAGCAGTCGCGAGCACCAGCTATTGACGAAAGCACTCTGGTCACGATTAAAATCGTTTTCAGAATCATTCCGAAAGGGGGTGAAGCAGAGGATGCCAAGGCCAGTTCTCGAGAGAAACTCAATAGACAAGTCGATGAGTGCAAGACCCAAAATCGCTGTTGCAACATATGAAAGCCAGTCGTCCCAGAAGAAATCCTTTGCAATCAAGGGTCTCTCAGTAATCGAATTCCCTCCACTAGCACTTTCGGACTCACCACCTTTTCCTGCAGTCGCCCCATTTTTCTCATCCCCAGCAGTGGAAGCTTTCTTGCTCTTGTTCGACTTCCCTTCTTTCACAACTGCAGATTTGGCCCCCTGCACAACCTTTTCCAAATTGGGTGGCCCTGGGAGCTCCACAGTACGTGTGGCCATTGTTGCTAACCGAATTTTTTAACAGTCGCAGTCCAGCACGCTGCCTGCATCCTTACTAAAGTGTGGGATACACCCATTTATTCTAGTTAATTAGTGGGTGTGGTTAACGGTAGTATGCGTACAGCAGACATAGTATCTTGGCAATACTACAAAGAGGACAATGTTCCACTAATTATTGGCTTTGATAGCTCCGGTCACATGTCCAAACTAAGCTTACAAAATGTGGAAATTACTACCGGTAGCCAGTGGCATTCGACTGACATTGGGATATAGCTAGTAGCTACATTGCATGCCTTCCAATTTCAGGTCAGGTAATTCTTGTAAAAGTAATTTATATTGCAGCTGTTGTATGATTTTGTTGATGTAAATTAGTAGCAAATTATAGGTATCACTATATAGCTAGCCAAATGTCTGCACAGTCTGTCAGTAGATTCTGAAACAACTAGCTAGGGGGTTCCATAATTATGCCATGTAGCTACTGTATTAAATTAAAGCCTTGCTGTACGTATTTTAGCATGTCTTAACTTGTTGGATATGGCTACATGAGTGATACTAATGATTCTGTGTTCTCAACTCACAGCAACCGACATAGGACACACAACAGATCAGACGCCCAGTACACATTTAATATATCAGCAATGGCCACTAACAGAAAGGTAAGTCGCTACTGGTCAAGGTGACAGCACTAGTCTTGTAGAAACAGCTAGTACTGTAGCTACACACTGCAACAGGTGGGCTTCCGGCATTTTTGATTTCTTATATATAATGATATGCTAGCCCTGCAGGCTTTCCGTTTCCAATTTTTTTTGCAACCATGCAAAGTTTTGCCATGCATGGCTGTGAAGTCCTATTGCTAGCTCTCTGTGCAGTGTTCTAGCTGCACAAAATTTCACAAAACACAGGAAACATCATCATATCATGCAACTGACAATAATTGTTATGTACATGCAGCTAGACATATCGATGACCTGCAGTGCACAGTCGCTTACACACACACACACACACACACACACACACACACACACACACATACGCACACACACACACACACACACAGGAGAGTATAGTGGGGCTTGAGACTCTTGTAGAAGAAGAGGAGTCGCTCCACGGCACAGCTATTGATGGCTCCGTGGAGGCTAACCAGGTGCAGCTGTTTCTGAGAAAGGAACACAAACTCATCCAAATGGTGCTTCACGTGAAAGCAGAGAATCCTGTACAGGTGGTGTGTGTGTGTGTGTGTGTGTGTGTGAGAGATTGTTGGGGGAAGAAAAATAAATGGCTTAGGGTTGTGGCAGGGGACCTGTCAATTGCCATATGAGTCAAAACCAAAAACTTCTAAGTTTAAGTTATTGATAATGTCAAGAATGACCCATGTGAATGCATACAGGTACACATAATCATTTAATAGTTCTGAGCTGGTCATCAGGAGAGTACCACAGACTGATCATCGAGCAGCCACAGGTTTCGGCCCCTTTAACCTCTCGACCTGTGACTGTCTACAGAAAGGGCGGGGCCACTCTCATAGGGTCGAGTCCAGCATGTGCGATACCTTTGAGATCTCCAGTATACACGCCGTATTAACACGCTTGTTTACATTTTACATAGTACCTTTCGTTGTTAACTACTTGTACCTGTAGTGGTTATGCATGCAGACATAGGCTAAAGTAAGGATATGACGTCCATTTTGTCCTGTCATCAGATGGCTATGCACATACTTAGCTTCATTCCCAAACTTTAAATATAGTGACAGATAAATACATGTAAATTTCTGAGTCAGTAGATGTACAGTACAGTTGTCAATCTTCATACAAGTGCTTCAAACTACATGTATAGGTTCTTAGTACAATACAATTAGTAAGAATTCTTTTTTAGCAGAGCTTTGCATACTGGTACCTAGCTGCAGAGCAATACCCTATTATTAACTATAGGAATCCGAACTCAGTGAAAAAATAGAAAACATTGTACATTGTGTGTCAGGTGTGCGGTGTGTGTGTGTGTGTGTCATTGTGTGTGTGTGTGGTGTGTGGCTCACACTGAACGTTGCTGAGCAGTGAGAAAACTCCTAGATCGATTTAATACTGTGCTGCTGCTGGGTAGTCTGGCGAAGCCAGCTACCTTCTAGTTCTTTGTTTAGACTAAGGGTGGCTCTCCACCGTGTACACACATGTGAATGCATCCAGTAAATAACATACAGTATTCTTGTGTAGTATGCATCAAGTGAACAATAGCAATAGCACACAGTATCATTTCTAATGTTTACTTGATCCAGTCACATATTAAACCACTTAGCATTTTGCATGACATTGCGGTAGCTAGTTTACTCATCCGCACTGCCGGCTGCAATTAAAATATTATCTACTGCTAACTCACAGGTGCAGACAAAGCCCGCTCCAGTCATGGAAGACAAGATCGACCATGGCAGAGGCTATGCACATACTTAGCTTCATTCCCAAACTTTAAATATAGTGAATACATGTAAATTTCTGAGTCAGTAGAGTACTAGTACAGCTGTCAACTTCATACAAGTGCTTCAAACTACATGTATAGGTTCTTAGTACAATCATTGAAATGTCAGTCATGAAATGAATCTGCAGCTGGCATTTCATAAAACTGGGGCTGCCATTCTACATTGCTGTGTCAGGCTGTGCGGCGCGCGCAGCGTGTGCGTCATTTCAGCCCCACCCATTTTAGTGGGTGTGGCTACACACTGAACGTTGCTGACTGAGAAAATATCCATGGCGGCTATGGCTGTTGATCAGCAGACAGAGTCAGGCGAAGGGGACAGCATCCTGCGCTGGGTAACCCCCGGAGATCTTTTCAATCTCCCGTTGTATGAACACCACCTTGTTATCGACATACGCCAGCCGGTCCACTATGCTGAGGGGCACATCGCGACTGCAGTCTCGTACCCAAGTCCCAGTCTCGAATGCTCTCCTGACGAACGAGAGAAGGGGCTTGTGAAATTCATTAAGGAGTATGTTAAAGAGTATCTCAGGCCGGACAATCCCAGCCCGGTGGTTGTGTACGGGGATGTGAGTAGTCCTGAGAGCCAGTTTCATGCTGAGTGGTTGGCAAGAAAGCTGGAAAAGCTACAGAAGGATCGCAAGGTGGTAGCCAAGGTCGACAGCGCTGATGCTGACGTTGAATTTCCCGAGGAAAAGCCTTTCAACCATTTTGAACATTTCTGTCTCACAATTGCCGACAGAGCTCATGAGATTTGGATCCTCGAAGGTGGATACGGTGCGTTTCGTGCTGAATACGATTTTCTGTGTGGGAATATCGAATTTAGCGATATGTACCCTCTTCCTCACGAGATCAATAAGAGTCTTTTTCTGGGGACACGAGTGTTTCCCATCACAAAAGACTCTCTTTCGAAGCTGCGGATCACGCACTTGATTGCATCGCAGCACCAACATCTCCAGTGGCAGGAACTGGAGGGAATACAAGTCCTCACCTGCTCTGTTCGAGATGTAAACTCGCAAGATATGACCCCGTGTTGGACTGCTTGTACTAGGTTCATCGCTGAGGCAACCGTTGCTGGAGGTCGGACTCTGGTCATCCTGTTCGGACGCTCCAGGTCTACTTCTGTTATTATTGCTTACCTCATTCGGACGTTAAGAATGAAATTTGAAGATGCTTGGAGTTTTGTCTGCGGGAAGTGTTGGCATTTGATCGACCGATCGCTAATTTATGAAGAACAGCTGCTGGCATGGGAGCAAAAAGAGACAGCTGCTATTACCATGGCAACTAATTGATTTATTACTAGACAACACTTTTATTCTCTTGTATATTGTTACTCATTGGATCCGTATTTTTACGGTATGCGGATAGATTACAGAATACGTACACGTAAACACTGGGCCAAAGGTCACCGAGCTAATGACGTAAATCCGTATTCATAGCCAGCTGATGAAAAGTTGTTAGACAATTCAACATAGATAGCCGTTTAGCAGTTGCGAGCTCTCTCTCTCTCTCTCCACTCTCGTTCAGCTATGGACGTAGATATAGAAGACGTCGATTCCGTGGCAGTCATGGAGCCGGAGCAGCCGGACCAAGAGAACGTCATCCTGGAAGAGTTACCAGTGGAGAAACTCTACGAGATGTTTGCACAAGCCAACTACATGTCCACGGTCATGGACTCCTTCGAAGCGCTCAAGAGCAAGTTGGGGTTGCAGAAGCTACAGGGCCTCGACTTGTACAGAGGCCTCAAACTGAAACTGGGAACGCAGAAGACCTGGAAGGCGCGGGACGTCTTTCAGTTGTTGGAAAAGCGCGCTAACCAGAAAGAGTACATGCAACACACAGCTGCTAAAGGTGTTAGGGTGTTCATAGTGGGTGCTGGTCCTGTCGGGCTGCGACTAGCCATCGACTGCCTCCTGATGGGGACGGAAGCGGTCGTAGTCGAAAAGAGAACTTCTTTTTCCAGGAACAACGTCCTTCATGTCTGGCCGGCCACCATTGAAGATTTACGGCAGCTTGGAGCGAAGAAGTTCTATGGGAAATTCTGTGCCGGCGCCATTGATCACATTAGTGAGTTTGTGTGTGTGCAAATATATATGCCATCGATTGTATGGCCTCCAGTACACAGAACCCACCCCCTATTTTAAAGGTCATCTAATAATTTTAAGATATTCCCCAACTGCAGCAGGTCACAGCAAAAATAAAAATATGCTACACTTGCCGGCTTGGTTCTCCATAGCGGTGCAGTAAGTATACGTGTTGTGCATGTATAAATTGTAGGACTACATTTTGTACGTAGTTTCGCAAATTCAATTCTATCTCGATACATGGCAAGCACTGCTGGGTTATGCTCCTTTCCAGCCTCCATGCCGAAGCTATTCTTTTCTTGCATCGTGTAAAAAAAAATCTATCCTTTAAATACCGCTATGGACTAGCTGACTAATGAGACTTCACCTCTGAAACAAAAACAAAAAAACTGGCATGGGGAGTGGAGCCGGGCCATGAGACTACTACACTCTTCTTCACGGTAAATTTAAGGCTATAGTTTCAGTCTGTAGTAGAGGCACCTGAGAAGGGTAAATTTTTTGCGTGGGCGAGGACAGCTGCAGTTCTCAGAAGGAAACAAATCTATACTTCTCGTAGCTACTCTATGGAGCCCGTTTGTACCACAGACCAAGCACTGAAACAATGTCACCAGCAGAAGGTAGAGAAGTGCAACCGTCTTTCGAGTGGTCCCTGCCCACGCGCAACTAAGTAAGTCAAATTGTGTGAAAAAATACACCAGGCTCTCCAGCAACGCGCACGAGAGAGCCTGGGGACGATGCTAAGTCTGTAGCATGTACCCCTCACCATTCCTTAGCTGACTTGTGATGGGGAGTCTGTTACTGCCTGTCTTGGTGCGTAAGGCACAGTGGAAGCTGCAGTAATGCATCAGCAATATACGTGTATATCAGGGTCAATCCCCTATGCTGCTTTTGGTGGGTCACATGACACATACCTAGAATGGGATTTTTAAATGAGGAGGTTGGGTGCACATGCATGTACATGTATGTCAGTGTATCTGAATGGCGCTAGCTGCTGTCTAAGCCTCAGACCCAAATAAAGTAAATGTTTAGGCCCACTCTCGGAGAATAAACACTAATGGGGCTTATGTATACTACACCCTAAAATGCCCTGTAGCATAAACTTGGTTGAGTTTGCAAAATTCTTTCATGCAGCAATGCCATTGTACAGTACTGTGAAAATTAGCCTCATTCCCATTCTCCAGCCCACAGCTCTAGCCTCATTCCTAGTCTCCAGTCTACAGCTGTAGCCTCATTCCCAGTCTCCAGCCCACAGTTGTAGCCTCATTCCTAGTCTCCAGCCTAAAGTTGTAGCCTCATTCCCAGTCTCCAGCCCACAGCTCTAGCCTCATTCCCAGTCTCCAGCCCACAGCTATAGCCTCGTTCCCAGTCTCCAGCCTACAGCTCTCTTGCAAAAACGAAAGCCGAAGGGTGGAGACTGGGAATGAATTCAGAAAAAAAACAAACTACAAGCCAAAAACGACAAACCAGGTGTACCTCTAGGCATACTTACACTGTTTATTTCATAGCGAGGTTGATTGTCATTGGTACTTGATCAGATGTAATCACTTCCTCCTTTGTTCCTCGCTGTATCGCTGAGTGACCCATCCTTCCGTGGCTTCCTTTAGTGAGGGGTAAGAAAGGAAAAACATTGAAGATTTTATTTCATCGCTTTCCTGTTTTCCAAGCTACATGGGTAGGAATGTTTTAAGCTGTGGCCAACTAAGTAATTGGCAATTGAGATCAACATAGACTGACTGAAATCCTGCCAAAATTTATTTCAAACTATTTGCAGGTTTATTACCCTCGTAGCACTCCCCCAAGGTACCAGCCCATCTCTGAGAGTAAGCCCTGCCAAAGTTTATTTCAAACTATTTGCTGGTTTATTACCTTCGTAGCATTTCTTCCAAGTTCAGTGGCCCTGAAACCTTACGATGACATATGCACCAAGGAAACTACTTCTCTATGGCAACAAACTGTCTTTTCACTGTAGTTTAGTCCACAAGGCAGCAGAATGTTACGTTCAGTGGCCCTGAAACTTGAGAATATAATTTGTACAATTTGTACAGTAGGCATTTTACAAATTACTTACTGGAATTGACACTGTGGTAATGTAGATTGAGCAGCTTTAGCTGACGTGCATGTCCAGCTAGTATTATTGCATGGGGTTGTGTGTGTGTGTGTGTGTGTGCGCATGCATCGGACTAGTATCATGTGTGTGTGTGTGTCTGTGTGTGTGGTGTGTGGGTTGGGCGTATGTGTGTGTACGTATGCCAGTGGTATATTTATGTAACACACATAAGTAGGCACACTTTATTTTAGAAAAAAAAATAAGTCAGTGGAGAAGCGCTCCAAGGGGCGTGCTAGCTACCAAAAATGATGAGTTTTTCCTTGGAACTCTGTTTTGTCCACACTGTATATATTATGATAGTGTCATTTCTGGCTGTCAGGGGGTTTGGTATTCTGATCAGCTCTCTGCTGCTATATATGGTAATATGACTTTATTGAACATGTGATGTGGGACCTTTACATCAGTGTCTGATGGTTCAAGTCACATGACTCCCAACCAATCAAATACTCTGCTGATATCAGCAACAGAGGGAATATGCAATTTCAAGTAAATGAGTGTATGCATTTCTCAGCTATAGTTCCATTCTTTACCATTATAAGAAGTGACCGTCCTTGGTCCAATTGTCCGATCAGCCGTCCAAAAATCGGCATTCTGAGAGCGATCGTAACTATGTGTCTCCAAGTGCCACATTGATGCATTTCTCAGCTATAGTTCCATTCTTTACCATTATAAGAAGTGACTGTCCTTGGTTCAATTGTCCGATCAGCCGTCCAAAAATCGGCATTACATTTAACGTGTGCTTTATGTAATAAAACTCACCCTTTTAAGTCTATTGGTGACTTGTGCAGCCATCTGGTCAGCTAGTGTTCATATGTACATGTGCCCACACACTGTAAGTACATGTACCTGTAGTACCGTGGGAATTCTTTTGCAACTGGGATGGATGGGATGGCATTGGTAAAGAGGGGGGGGGGGGAGGGAGTAGGGCACTGTATGGGATTCCTGCCCCACCCCCCCACCCAGAAAATTTAATTGATAAGCCTTGCTTGACAGAATGACAGTTTAGTTAACGTTAATTTTGTCGTTTTTGACACGATTAAATGTAGGGATAGCTAGGTGCCAAAACCCACCAGATTCATTTCCTGGGGGAGCATGCCCCCCCCCCCCCCACCCCCCACACACCCCCCTGGTAGAGAAGTTGGCCCACGTATACGCGCAATTAAGTAACGTGAGAAAATGTACCAGGCTCTCAAGTAGCGCCCAAGAGCCTGGGGACGGGGCTAGAGGTCCTATTATCAGTAATGATATGGAGCATGCGTGTGTTTGCTCGAATTTACTCACAGAAAATGCCTTCTCCGCTCTGCTTTATCAATCCATTTCTGAGTATTCATTGGGAAATGCACTGGAGAGATTGTTTTGTTTTCTATGGAGACTTGTCGCTTACTCTGAAAGTGTGTGTACATCTGATGGCCCTGAGACGGCTGGTCCTGTTATTGTTAAACTGATGGTGTTTATTGTGTGCCAAGTGTTGGGAACTTATAGAACAATGAAACTGGTAGAAATGTTGGAAAAGTAATTGGAGTACATATTATTAAGTACATATTATTAAGTACCCATTATGCCCCAATTAGTTGATATTAGTTTCTCATTAGCTGCCCCCACTCCCCCCTCCCTCAAGATAGCAACTAGTGAGAAGGTATTCAAATGCCTAGCAGTATGCTGAGTTAGATGGGAAGGTAAAAATACGCTACTCAGCCGAATGTGCTTGCCTAACTACTACGTTATTAGCAGTATTCCCGAGCTTAATGTGCATGCACACACACACACACAGGCATCCGCTCCCTCCAGTGCATCTTGCTCAAGGTCTGCCTCCTCCTGGGCGTCAGAATCTACACAGACGTGGAGTTTGTGGAGATCATGGAACCCACCGACTCCATCGGGTGGCATGCCAAGGTGAACCCCTCTGAGCACCCTCTGAATGAGTTTGAGTTTGACGTCCTCGTAGGGACAGACGGGAGGAGGAGCACTATTCCGGGGTTTGATCGGTATGTGTGTGTGTGTGTGTGTGTGTGTGTGTGTGTGTGTGTTTGTGCGTGTGGGTGTGAGTGTGTGGGTGAGTGTGTGTATTGTGTGTGTGTATGTGTGTGTCTTGTGTGTGTATGTGTGTATCGTGTGTGTGTGTGTGATGGACTAGCCGAGCTCCAATCCCACGCAGGCGCACACTAACTGGCACAAGTTATACTCACAGCAAAATCGAATAACCACAGTGTGCGTGTGTGTACAGGTATGTGTGTGTGTCTATCGTGTGTGTACTATTATGTCCAAGGTCTCGGGTATTAAACCCACTTGATTCCAAATTTTTGATGGCACAAACCTCTGTACAAAAATGGAATTCCAAAGCCGCTGCTGTGTCCTTGATGGCATAGAGGCATTATACGCTGCATTCAGCAAATGAAGTTTGTGCATTGTTTTGGTGTTTGTGCCAAAGACTGCCTCAGGGCTATTACTTTGGCTGCTACCGTAATTGGTAATTGGTAATATATAGCCTCGTACCTGGGCCGAAGTTTAAGAGAGGAAGATGTGGGTACATATGAGGCGAGGTTGTGTGAGTGTTGCAGCTGGAATATCATCGCTGCTGCTGTTCTTGATGGTGTTATTGAATACACTGCTTAATTTACATTGTATTGGTGTTTGTGCCGAAGACTGCCCTGCATGGGGTTATTTATTGTTTATAGCCTCACACCTTGGCCTTCCTTTTAAGGGGGGGAAAAAAACAACTGGGTATGAGGTGAGGTTGTGTGAGCGTAGCAGCTAGCCAGAATATCGTTGTAGACGTGTCAATATCTTGTGACAGCAATTTTGTTTCTACCTTGATCTGTTCCCTGTAGGAAGGAGCTACGTGGCAAGCTGGCCCTAGCCATCACTGCAAATTTCGTCAACTACTACTCCAGGGACGAGGCAGCCGTTCAGGAGATCAGCGGGGTGGCCTTCATCTTCAACCAGAAGTTCTTCAAGGTGGGTGTATGCGTATGATGTCATTATGAGTAATGGTGGGCGGAGGAGGAGGTGGAGTCTGTCCTTCCTCAAAGCAGGAGAGGATCAGTTTCACCAAAATATTCGAACGCAAAGTACGCATAGCAACGAGAAATTTTGAAAAATACAATTATTAATAGTTATTTGATTACCCGTTTCGCTGCACATAGCTTGCCGTTGAAATTCGGTACCTAAAAGCGATAACGTTCAAGGCCTAGGCCGATAAGAAGGATGCCTAAGCTAGCTACTATATATCTGCACAGGTAATTACCGTTTAACCAGCTATGGGCGGGGTCGGAATATAGTTGTTAACTAGTTGTTGCTAACATAGTCATGTGCGGATCACGCATTGGGCCGAGACTCTCGGCCCACGTGAGGACATTTTGGTGAAACTGAGGATGTGGTCTCGCAGCTTACTCTGTTCTGGCCTGTGCTTGACAGGGTCTTCTCCTTTGCAGAGCAGGTAGCAAACATCAAAATCTTCCGGGTTCACGACGGCAAAACATTACTTCCTTCCTGCTGTTTAACCCTTGGAATGAGCACTGAGCATTGCCTCCATTACACTGGCAAGAAAAAGTGTCGCTCTTTCCTTCCCATTAGAACGGGAAGGAACTTCAAGGAAGTCATAAATATATAGTGTAACTTTATCTGCAGCCCAGTGTTGCTATGGAGCTTAGCATGATAAATATTAGGCCTAGTAAATATAGTGGTTGATCAGCATTTATAGGTATTGACTAATGTCACTCCAAGGGATTTACAAGTGAAATAGGCTTTGCGTGGCCATACAAATACATGCATGCAAGGCTATATAGACTCCGGAGATAGCCCCCACCCAGATAATGAAAGGGGTAGGACTGACCGTGACTGGGTGGATTACATCATGATGAGTTAATAGTGGGTGTGGCTTTTTAGCTTCATGTGACTCAGTTTATTTAACCCCTTTTCTCCCAGGATCTGAGGGCAGACACAGGTATCGATCTAGAGAACATCGTGTACTACAAAGATGACACCCACTACTTCGTCATGACAGCCAAGAAGGAGAGCCTTCTCAAGAAAGGAGTCCTCAGAGAGGTACCCTCTCTCCTTCCCTCCCTCCCTCCCTCCCTCACCTCCCTCCCTCCCTCCCTCTCTCCCTCCCCCTCCATCCCTCCCTCCCTCCCTCCCTCCCTCACCTCCCTCCCTCACCTCCTCTCTCCTAACTTCTCCCAGGATCTCTCTGACACAAGACAGTTGCTCCACCCCAACAACATTGACCAAGAGAGTCTCTATGACTACGCCATAGAAGCGGCTGACTGGTCCACAGAACTGCCAAGACTGGATTTTGCAGTGAGTAGTGTGTGTGTGTGACATTAAATTAATGGCTGTGATCGTGGAGAGTCGCAGCCTATCCGCTACTACGAGAAATAATCGAATGGGCGTGGCTATCAAGGCGAAATGTTTCAGACGACCAATCCGCGAAAATTCTGCCTCTTGCAAATTTGGCGCTATACGGTGTCTCACTGACAAAGAAAGCAGTTAAATTACCAGTTGTGGATTGAGGTATTAGTCTGATGTTCTTAGTACTGAGCTGCTGCAAATGGAGAGGAGCTGTAGGTAAACCTTCCGTGGGTCAGCTAGACATGTAGCTGCTGGTGCTTCACTGCACAGAGGAGGCCCAAATGGACCAAGACAGCTGTCTGCTGTTGCTATGTACTTGTGTGGCTGGGAATGAGGGTGGGCCTGGGAACGAGGTGTAGTACATTAGTACAGGTATGTGTGACCCTGTTTGCGAGTGATAGTCCAGCTGTGTGGGGGGCAGGTGTCCCAGCTAGGTGGAGATGGTTGCACCCTTCTCTTTCAAGGAAGTAGGTGACAAGTGTCATAGCTAGGTGGAGCTGATGGCCCTCCCTTTCGAGGCTAATTGTGGAAATTAATCCCCCCCTTTCAGCAGCTGTTCCTGACCACAGCCGGTAGTTGTTTGCTCAGCTGTGTCATTCTATTGTGTACACAGTCAGACAATGGCTTGTTGTTTTGGCAAGCTATTTTTCTAGAGCATCTATTGGCTATGGTCACAGTTTGACCTGCCTTTGAGTGTTTGAAGGGAGGCCTAATTAGTGTTTTGGAAGCAGAGGCCATTTCTAGCTGCAACCACTCCAGAGTTTGTTTATCCAGAGGTTTGCCAGCTGTTGCTGTAATACAAGATTATGTGAATCAGTATAAGCATGTGACTATTAAGTGGTGGTATTGTATTTCAGGGACTTGTAATATGTGATCATCATGTCAGTGTCTGGCATGGTCTGGAATGGAAACTCATTTCTTGGATGGGCAAGCCCAGCGTTGAGTATATAAGCCCGCCCCTGAATATAAGTCCATCTGCCACCCCTGAGCGTAAGCCCACCCTGAGTATAAGCCCACCCTGAGCGTAAGCCCACCCTGAGTATAAGCCCACCCTGAGCGTAAGCCCACCCTGAGTATAAGCCCACCCTGAGTATAAGCCCACCCCTGAGTATAAGCCCACCCTTGAATATAAGCCCACCCCTGAGTATAAGCCCATCCCTGAGTATAAGCCCACCCTTGAATATAGCCCACCCCTGAGTATAAGCCCACCCTTGAGTATAAGCCCACCCCTGAGTATAAGCCCATCCCTGAGTATAAGCCCACCCTTGAGTATAAGCCCACCCCTGAGTATAAGCCCATCCCTGAGTATAAGCCCACCCTTGAATATAGCCCACCATTGAGTATAAACCCTCCCTGAGTATGAGCCCACCCCTGAGCATAAACCCATCTTGAGTATAAGCCCATCCTGAGCATAAGCCCCACCCTAAGTATAAGCTTACCTTTAAGTATAATTTCACCCCTGAGTATAAGCCCACCCTTCAATACAAGCCCACCCCTGAGTACACTCCTGGCCAAACACTGACTACTCCATGGCCTCTCCTTTTTACCACCAATTTTACTGGTATGTGTCCCTCCAGCCAAGTTTCCACGCTCATCAGTGTCCTCATGCATGCACGAAGAACAAATAGCCTGGGAACGAGGCTAATTAACTTCCTCCACAATGCTAATTGACAACAGCAGGAATTAATTATGCTCTGTAGTTTCGGTGCATTTTTGTCATACCAACTACAGACCATGTAATATTTCCCACAGTATCGCTGGCTGGATAGAGGCTCATAGAGCAGGTGTTCCCTCCTGCTGTTATGCTTACATGTAGAAGGACACACACACACACACACACACACACACACACACACACACACACACACACTTACATGTACTTATGTGCAGTCCTGGGTAGAAAACGAACATTATTCTGTCATGTATTTCGATCATGTCACTGCTTTAAAGCGCTGTATCTCTGAACTTTCGATAAGGGTGGGGGTTACACGCGCTGCGTAGAAGCCTCATGTTCGAAGCATCGCATATTAATGCTACTGCACAACACGTATGAACCCCGCCCTTAACGGAAGTTCAGAGATACAGCGCTTTGAATGCAGTGACTCGATTGAAATACGTACATGTAACAGAATGTTTGTTTCTACCAAGGACTGCCACATGTGCCTCTGCATTGCAATATTTAGCCCAGTCGCTCTTGTACACCCCCACACTGTCACATCCCCACACTTTCACACTTCACACACCATCACCCCTCACAGCTGAACCACTATGACAAGCCAGACGTGGCTCTCTTTGACTTCACCTCCATCTATCAGGCGGAGTACGCTGCCCGGGCCATCAGACGGAAAGGGAAGGATCTCTTTCTCTGTGTTGCTGGGGACGCTCTACTGGAGGTAAGGTCACCTGATTGTCATGTAAAAATCATGTGATACATTGCATATCAAATGTATAGGTATTTAATTAAGTGCGTATGTCAAATTTTGTAGCATTGCATAGTTCACCCCTTTTCGTCTACAATGTACCTGTTTGCTCACACGCACACATACATACATACACACGCACGCATGCACACACACACACACACACACACACACACACACATTCACACACACACACACACACACACACACATAGCCCTTCTGGCCCACAGGCACGGGTTGCGCTCGAGGCTTCCTCAGCGCGATGGACACGGCCTGGCTCATCCAAGGCCTGGGACAGAAGAGGAAGGTCCTGGATCTTCTGAGCGAGAGGGAGTGCATCTTCCAACGCTTGCCTCAGACAACACCCGAGAATCTACAGAAGAACTTCAACACATACACCATCGACCCTTGTGTACGTGTGCGGCCTAGCAGTCCCATTCCAGATACCGATACCGAAACCATTACCAGTGTTTCCCCAGGGTTCATACCAATACTTGGTTCCCATTCCATTGCACCACTGAGCAGTCTCATACCCAGGCCTACTAGCTCGCAGCTGTATTGCATATAGCTATGTATTGCAAGGTACAAGTTGCCATAGGACTATACGTACTACTGAGAAAGATTTCCGTAGGTTGTTTGTATCCAATCGTGTTATTGGCTCACATTTTGGGCTAGGTTTACTCATTGAGTCAAGCACAGATGCCTCGCAGGGCTTATGATCACAGGGTATGTTTATAGTAGTAGCTACATGTAGCCATCACAGCTGTCACAATCCTGCCACTCACAAGAATAACAGCTAAACCAGGAGGAAGTGTGTGTATCAGTGATGCTGGAGAAGCTGCAAAAATGCCTGGGTTTCAGGAGAATGGTGTCTCTCTCTGCTATAAATTAATGTAGTTATGGTTGCTACAGGAGAGTGGAGAGACAGGCTGTGCTGCTTGAAACTAAAATTCACATTACGTAATTGTATGGGGCTACTAGTGAGAAACCCTTCGTAGTTTATATGGATTATTGATGCAGTGTCTAAGAAATTCATTTGTGTCTATATTCCATCACAGTCTCGGTATGTGCATCTGAATTTCCGTCGAGTGAAGCCAGGTCAAGTGAAGCACCTGTACGACACGGACGACGACAGCCCCTCTCCTCTCCGGCTGCAGAGCTCGATCAAGGTCAAGAGGATGGGTGAGTGGAAAGGAGCGGCGCTTGAGAGCCAAATTGAAAGTGAAAATGAATGCATGTGTGCTATTTTTGTTAGCATTTTATGCAGCGTTCTTTGTACTGTATGTATAGTAAGATGTACCCATAGCAACCGGTTCTCGGGCCCAGTTCATCCGATCCATAATTAGCAATATCAAGCGAACTGCACTCCCAAGTGTAAAGACTTGCATGACGAACTTAACTGAGGGTGGGCACTAATAATGCAATAGACCCTTTACCATTATGATGTAATGTGGGGTAAAAGTGAGCACTAAATGGAGAGAATACATGAGAACATGTGCTTTGATGTAGTTTTCTTGTATGAAAACATAAGAACATGCTTATTTACATGTACATATGTTTTCCTGTATTTTCTCCATTTAGTGCTCACTTTTACCCCCCATTACATCATAATGGTAAAGGGTCTATTAGTAAGAATAAGAACCAGTCTGAGTGGGGTCTCAATATTAGTACATAGCAATACAGTGCAGCGCCAGAGTAAACCTATAGCCTCGATCGAACACAGGCTTTCCCCGTCCAGGTTTTATCTCGCAGATTCCCTGATTTTTCTCCACGGTTGTGAGATAAAATCTGGGCGAGTGAGGCCTGGGTACGAGGTTAGTAAACCCATAGTACTCCAGTTGTTAGAAGACTATTACAAACGAGCAGAGAAATGGGTTAAGCAGAGAGAACAAAGTGGATCATAATACATGACTGATATTAATGACACCACTGTGAGGATGACACCACTGTGAGGATGACACCACTGCGAGGTACATATAGTTCAGCTTCCCAGTGCTCCACACTCACAGTTCATCAGTCCACTGGTTAGTTGGATTCAGGGACACACTCACCACATACAATATAGTCTACTAAACTGATCGTGCTACCTTTAACGTATCAAGGTTGCAAAGGCGGTGCAAACTGGTCCAACCTGTCTCGAACTCGAAGCAGAGTCTAAAGGTCGACCAGGTTCGTTCCCTGGAAGTAAAATCAGTCCAGACCACAATGAATAGCCCCAGTTGTCCTGTCAAGCTTCTTAGTTGTAACTTCCGTTGATAGGGATGCATACATGTATATCGGTTAAAGTTTACATTGCCTGCTGGCGACCAGAGATGCACGTGTGCAAATCATCAAAAATGGAAAAAGAAAAAGCATTGTGAGAGTAAAGAAACTTCGAAAAATAATTGGAGCCCAGCTGGGGATTGAACCCAGGACCTTCTGATTACTAGTCAGCTGTAATGAATCACCTGGGTGTGGCGAGACGGGGGTATTTTTGCGAGCCAGCCAGTCACGAAAATGATAATTAACTAACCCAGAACCATGCATAGCGGTGCTCCTGGAGAGCCTCTCTTGGTACAACTGTGTGATAGACTTGTCCAGATATCTGACCACCATATGGCACCAGCTACCTCCCACACATTCGCCCCATCTTTCTCTGCAGTCACCTAGTAATAGCTACTGTACTATGTACTGTGTACCAGTATTATTGATATAACCTGTTATGGTTTATCTACTTCGTAATTTAGCCAGTGAAGATGACGACGATCTCAAGGAGAACATTCCGGAGTCCAAGAGGTCAAAGGAGGAGGGTCCTGCCGACCAGCTCCTGGCCAGCCCGAGCCGCAGACCCCTGATGGAGAAAGGCTCTGTTCACCTGGCCTACTACAGCGAGGCAGAAGGTATAGACCCTTTACCATTATGATGTAATGGGGGAGTAAAAGTGAGCACTAAATGGAGAAAATACATGAGAACGTGCTTTTTCATGTATTAAAACATATGAACATGCTTGTTTACACATGTTATCGTGTATTTTCTCCATTTAGTGCTCACTTTTACCCCCCCATTACTTCATAATGGTAAAGGGTCGTCCGGTCCATTACTACACAAATTCAGCTATAATACCAGTGGGAGTGGCAGGGCCCAGGTAACCTCCTGGGCTAATAGCCGGCCTGATTTATTTACCAATGGAGCGAGCCTCTGATGATGTGCAGTACAGGGCTGGTACTATGGGATGAAAATACTTCTCCTCGTAAACTGTGTAGTGCATGTTATTGTGGGCCCTCTAACAAAGGATGAGATAGCCTCATTCCTGTAGGCCCCACTCCTGAACCATTTAATTACTCAGTCTGTTATCAGATAATTCTTCCTCCCTCCCTCCCTCCCCACCCTACCTCCCTCCCTCCCTCCTCACTCCCTCCCTCCCTCCCTCCCTCCCTCATCCGTCAGACAAGAACACCCTCCGCGACCCGATGGTGCTCCAGCAGTGGCTGCAGGAGCAGGTGAAGGACTACGGCATCAAGATCACTGACCTCTCCTCCTCCTTGAGCAATGGCATGGCCCTGTGCGCCCTCATACATCGCTTCCATCCCGAGCTCATGTGAGTGTCATGTGAGCATCATGTGACCTGCATGTACAACGGTGTATACATAATATTATTACATGAACACACTTTGAGTGTCTGTAGGTTCTACCACCCTTCGCTGACGTGTGTCATTAATGCTAGTAACAGTATTTAGGTAAATCCCCAAGGGTTGCGGGGGGGGGGGGGGGGGGGCACGTATAGTGAGCAGCATTCAATTTTGAAGGGTCATGTCACTACCATCACAGTGTTACCGTCCTCTTCACTGTAGACCCGACTTTGCCAAGCTGTCGCCCAGTAAAGCCATGGAGAACAACCAGTTGGCCTTCAGTATCGCAGAGGAGCACCTCGGCATCAACAGCTTGATAAAGCCGTCGGAGATGGACAAACCGGACAAACTGGGCCTCTTCACTTACCTGTCCTTGTTTTACGAGCTCTTTGTCGGCAGGGAACCCGCAGCAGTGCTGCCGGAGAAGCCAAGTAAGGCAGAGAAGGAGAAGAAGAAGGATAAGAAGACCCCGAAAAAGAAGATGTCTCTCCTTAAAAGGTAGGTTGCTATGGTGATGCGATTTTTGGTAAGGTGACCCTTGACCTAAGTGTATTTAGGCGTGTGTTCACTTTCTGTAAACTAGCCCATACCTAGGCCTCCCCTCACAGTTTTTTTTTGCAGTCGTGCGAAAAAAGCTACTAGGGGAGGCCTGGGTACAATCTGGACCTTTCAAACTGACCCCTAAGATTATATAGTCACCCCCTTAATTGAAAGGGGTGTGGCACTTTTAATATCTTATTGCTACAGCCACCAAAGACTTATTTGTGTACACATACTACATATAGTAGAGCTCCAAGACGCAACTTCCAGCACTACTAACTGAGAGAGGGGGTGTGGTACTTTATTTTTATTGATTTTTAATAACGTATGCTCCACCCACTAGACGGTCCTCCAAGACCTCCCTAGCAACCTCACCCTCTTCTGTCGAGAGGAGCTGGAACACGAAAACTGTCAAGAGGACGAGCATGTCTCCCCCCGTCAGCCCCGTCAAGACAGCTGTTCCTCCCCTCTCCGCCCAAGCTGCCAAGAAGGTGAGACTCGTGGCACCTAGCCTCTTGTCTCTTGTCCCCAGGCCGTCCCTAAAACGGGGAGGAGCCTGCTATCTTTTCTCACGGGAGTGATGTTTGTGGTAGAGAGGGGGTAGAAAGGATTTAATTAAGCGAATCTACACTTCTTGTAGCTAATTTTCAGGGCTCGTTGGTGCCACAGACTGAGCACCAAAGAAATGTCTCTTGCGAAAGGTAGAGAGATGCAGCCATCTTTTGATCAGTCCCAGCCCACGCATAATTAAATACCAGTATTTGAGTACTGAAACAGGTGTTAGTTGAGAGACATTATACCATGTCCAACGAGCAAGATTTGGGATTGCGATCTGAGTTGGTAGTTGTAGGTTTCAGAGACATGCATGTACGTTTGTATTTAGAAGTATGCATGTAGAGGAGTTGTCAACTATATCTACTGTATACGCAGTACTCCCAGGTAGACCAGTCATTGTTGACTGATGGGACATTTTCCTGTTAAAAAATAAAATTATCTATCTATCTGTCTGTCTGTCTGTCTGTCTGTCTGTCTGCCTACCTGTCTGTCTGTCTGTCTGTCTGTCTGTCTGTCTACCTATCTATCTATCTATCTATCTATCTATCTATCTATCTATCTATCTATCTATCTATCTATCTATCTATCGATCTATCTATCTATCGATCTATCGATCTATCATGCCACATGCGCACACACACAACCTCAGAAATCGTCAGGGGAATCGAAAGACAAATCGAAGCCGAAACCCAGAGATGCTCGTCCGAAATCGCAATTCGGCGCTCCCACCAGCTCAAGCGACATCTGTTGTTTTTGTAGCAAGCGAGTCTACCTAATGGAACGGATGTCGGCGAACGGACTCTACTTTCACCGCAGCTGTTTCCGATGCTCCCACTGCAACTGTCAGCTCAAGATCGGAGGTTACTCCCTCTCGAAAGGAGACGGCGGAGAGAAGGGCAAGTTTTTCTGCACGGCGCACTATCGACAGCTGTTCTTGTCTAATCCCGAGGCCATTAATTACCAGCGGGCGGGAGCCCCAAAGCGAGGCTCCAGAGAAGAGGAGGTGGTTTCAGAGAGAGAGCCACAAGAGCTGGTAAGAAGATTTTGTCGCGGGTGGGAATACATAATTATGATGGCTAAACAAAAAAAACGTTAATGTATTATTTGGACCAGGATGGTGTCTTGCAGACTGTATTTCTTGCAATAGACTTTTTACCATTATGATGTAATGGGGGTTAAAAGTGAGCAATAAATGGAGAAAATACCAGCAAACATGTGCCTTGATGTAGTTTTTGTTGTACGAAAACATAAAAATATGCTCGTTTACACGTTTTCCTGTATTTAGTGCATGCTCAATAGCAGTAGTTTTACCCCTCATTACATCATAATGGTATAGAATCAGGCACACGTTAATTACATATGTGGCAGTCCTGGATAGACAGCGAACACATTTCCATCGTGTATTTCAATCACATCACTGCGTTCAAAACACTGTATCTCTGAACTTCAGTTAAGGGCGGGGCTCATACACACTACAAAGAGAGCCTCAATATTATGAAGTTCAGAGATATAGCGCTTTGAACGCAGTGACGTGATCAAAATACGTGCCAGAATAATTTCTGTTTTCTACCCAGGACAGCCACATGTACACTGTACATGTACGCTGTATGTAATGTTAATACAATAACCAGAGGAATTTATAATTATAAGTCAATGATACTTTTTTCCCGCCAGCAAAAAGGTCACGAGCGTCTGCTAAGTGAAGATATCATCATGGAAGAGGACGAAGAAGAGTTTGTGGAGATCATGGCGCCGGAGTCTCCGCCCCCTGCCGATGTGGAGATGAGGGAGGCAAGCGCTAGCCCTCCTCGGGTGCTTGTGTCCACTCTGGAGCGATCGGGGGAGCAACATCCAATGGTGAGCAGAATATTAATGGCAACTGCAGAGGGTGTGGTTAGGGGGCGTGGTTGGGCTGAGGTCGTAAAAGCGTAAGACTTTGTGTGGTGTCATTCTCCTTTATTCAAGGGGTTTGAGAGAACTTCAAGGAATGTAACCTCAGGGTTTCGTACGGTGGCTGGGATCCCCCCTACAGAATTTTAAAGTTGATATTTTTTTGATACTCAGTAGTTTATTCGTAGCTCATTTTGGGGGCTCCAGAACAGAGCATGCAAATTTGCAAAAATTTCCTAGGGGAGCATGACCCCATACCACCATTGAGGGGCGTGGTTCCGCAGACATCATTTCCTCCCCCCACTGGAAAATCCTGTATGAAACCCTGAATCTAGGTGTCGTAATGTCCTTTTTATTCAAGGAATTTAGCATAACACCTCTGCCATAACCTGTAAATACTACAGTGTTTTAGGCAGGTGTACACTGCATCAGCCATTACATTATCTCGTCTCTCAGATGAATGGCAAGTCCCACCCCTCTCAAGAGGCCACACCCCCTGTTCAGGAGCCCGAGAGAATGGAAAGATCACCCTCTCCCAAGTATGTTGAAAATCATTCGTATCAGTTAGAGCCTATATTTAGCATCCTCTCTTACACTATATAATGTCCATGAAGCACTCAATTAGGTTCGAATGTAGCCTCGTCCCTCGGCTCTCCCTAAGACGAGGTATCTTTCCTCACGTAAGTGATGTTTAGGGTAGAAAGGACTTATTGTTGTGCGTGGGTGAGCACAGCTGTAGCTCTCAGACACCGGGGAGAGGCAGTGGGTGAGCACAGCTGTAGTTCTCAGACACCGGGGAGAGGCAGTGGGTGAGCACAGCTGTAGCTCTCAGACACCGGGGAGAGGCAGTGGGTGAGCACAGCTGTAGTTCTCAGACACAGGGGAGAGGCAGTGGGTGAGCACAGCTGTAGTTCTCAGACACCGGGGAGAGGCAGTGGGTGAGCACAGCTGTAGCTCTCAGACACCGGGGAGAGGCAGTGGGTGAGCACAGCTGTAGTTCTCAGACACCGGGGAGAGGCAGTGGGTGAGCACAGCTGTAGCTCTCAGACACCGGGGAGAGGCAGTGAATCCATACTATCTTGTAGCTAATCTTCAGGGCCTGTTGGTGCCACAGACTGAGCACTGAAGTAGTGTCGCCAGCGAGAGGTAGAGAAATCCAACCGTCTTTTGATTGGTCCCCTAATATAATAGACCCTTTACCATTATGATGTAATGGGGGGTAAAAGTGAGCACTAAATGGAGAAAATATACAGGAAAACATATGTAAACAAGCATGTTCTTATGTTTTCGTACAAGAAAACTACATCAAAGCACATGTTCTCATGTATTTTCTCCATTTAGTGCTCACTTTTACCCCCCATTACATCATAATGGTAAAGGGTCTATTAAGTAAGAAAAGGTACCCCGTTTTGTTTTCTCAATTTTTCAAGGGGAGAGCCTGAGGATGAGTATATATATACCCCTCACTCTTACAAACTCGCACACTCCCCCTCCTCCCGTACCCTCCTCCCCCCTCCCCCCTCCCCCACTCCCTCCAGGATCCTGGTAACACCAGCCTCACGGTCTCGCCGAGGGAAGGTCAGTGACCTCCTAGCAGGCTTCGAGAACCTGGAGGCCAACGCCCAGTTTGAGATGGAGCTGGCCATCCCTATTGGCAGGGACAGACCAAGGTACGTACACTTGAGCATGGAGTACTATTTTGCGCAGAAAACATGGTCAGTTTACTACCGTCACTGTATAGAATTTCTTATCATATATTTCCAATTATTTGTAACTCCGCCTTAAGGATCTAAGTACATTTGACTTTGGTCTCACTGCAGCAGCCAACGCTCACGTGAGGTGGAGGGATCTCTGGGTGTGAGTGATGAGAGGAGTGAGTCTGGACGGGTATCACCTGGTGAGTGGTACAGTACATACCACCCACCCACCCACCCATCCAGCCTCTACAAACATGGCTGGTAGACTAGCTCATACATACATGTGCACATACGCACACACACACATCCATCCATCCATCCATCCATACCTACATATAGCATACATACATACATACATACATACATACATGCGTTCATTCATCCATTAAAGATTTGTCATCACATCCCCCCTCACACACACACACACACACACACACACACACACACACACACAGGCTCCTCCAAGCCAACGCTGGAGGACCTCCAGCGCTACCTCTCCCCCATCGCAGCCAAGTGGTATCAGCTGGGGCTGAAGCTGAGGCTGAGCAGCGCTGAGCTGCACGACATCGAGAAGAAGTGCATGAAGAAGAAATCACGCACTGTACGTTGCAAACACGCTATATTGCTAAGCAAGGCATGTGGGGTCATACTTACATGTAGTAGTTTAGTGGGAGCTGTTACTAAACTACAACCGCAGATTATGCGCACACACCTATCCAATCCTCTTTCCACACATGCACACACATACACACACATACACACACACATGCACGCACACACATACACATACATTTATACATACATACATATGCACACACACACACACACACACACACACACGCTGCCACCAGAACATGGTGACATTCCTAACAGGGACGTTAAAGCTGTGGCTGGCGAAGGCCCATCCCAGCCCCAACTGGAGTGGGCTCATCATCGCCCTCAGGGCAATCGAAGAGACGGAACTAGCAGACAAGCTCAAGGAGCAGTACGGTGGGTTTGCCAACTGCTGCTACTGGACATACTTGATATCATTTTATCACAGTACTTGGTCATGATAATCAGTATTGCAATTATTGAAATATTGTGATAGCAATAATTATATCATGCTACTTCAAGACCATGATAATAGTGCAATTATCGAAATATTGTGAAGTCATACAAAATATAGTGAAGGCAATAATATTGTCAATTATTATGATCGCTAGAAATCGACAATACATGTACAAAAACACAAAGTAATTGTGATAACATTGCATGAATGTAGTAGTACCAATATTGAGAAATTTTAATATCGTGAGCATGCTGAACATAAAACCATTGAGCAGAGGATTTACTGTATAGCCGGAAAATCTGGCTGGAATTTAAGGCCAAATAGTACCTCATTGAATTACTGACTTGTGTTGTCTGCTGATGTCTACTCTCAGAATTGAAATGCTGCCTCCTGTCCCCTTTCTCTAGGCATCGTGATCCGTCGTTCCCGCAGTCCATGCCAGTGGAGGGGTACCAGATCGAGACAGAACCAGCCTGAGGACATACCGCACATTGCTCGGAGCAACGCCACTTCAGGTGACGTGAGAAGCGAGGAATCCAAAGGGGAGGGGAGGGCTAGATTTTTTGCATAAGCATTCCTAAGGGGAAATTAAATTCACTATAGATAACAAGACCGAGGGGAGAGTTAGAAACTAAAAACTGTACTGGTTTTGATCTTTTATTGGCATTGGAACTGATATCAGTGATAATCACATACTATATTAGTCCTTTACCCCTATAGATAAGAGTGCATATTCCATAATCACACACTTTTTGTAATCGCACACTTTTTAAAGGCAGTAACTATAGGAACTGTATTGATATGTAATTAACATGGAATCACATGGATTCTCGTGCAATTATTCCCAAATCGCACTCAAATGCATGTGATTACCCATACTTATCAGTATCGAATTAATCATAGCAAATACTGTCCTCAGCACTTTACTCAGAAGTTATGTGCTCAGAGTACGGGGTATTACATGAGGTTGGCGTTTTGCTGAATAGCTCTGTAGTCATTTCAACCTAGCATTTCTTCTTTTCCCACAGGCAATCGGCATCGCCCCTACAGAAAGGGGCGTGGTCAGCGGAGTGTGACACGACCTCTGATCGGAACCTACGACACGAGTGACGTGGCAATTCAAGAGCGAAGGAAACAACAGCAGAGATTCAGGGAGGCCCAGCTCATACAGGTTAGATATTGATCAGTATCGGGATAGTATTGGGTAATATGATGATAGTATTAGGTCGTATGATGATAGTATTATCGTAGAAGCAGCACCACTCAACTTGCCAAACGTTTTGTATGGAGCAAGCCACTCCACTGGCCAATTTGAGTACAAAGTTCATATTTAATATCTTGGTAATAAATATATTATGGTGGTGATATCTTTAGCAATGGCCGTATTTTTCCATAATTCTACACTAAACCATCCAATCACATGCTAATACACTCCAGAGACCTATTTCAAACACAGCTGCCTATTTTACTTGTAACAGTTGTAATTTGTAGTACATGAAAACATACAAGTATACAATTAAGTATGTATACTGCAATTTGTCTGTTGGTTACTGTGCTCTCCCGCGACTCCAGCGTGAGATGAGCCAGCTGGACAGGCAGTACGAGGAACTGGAGGAGGTCGGGAGGGAGATCGAGCAGGTCCTCAGGGACGCAGACGACAGTGAGTCTGCTAGTTGAGTACCTTGAGCAAGGGCGCGTGCTTCTAATCAAGGATGTTTTGTAAGATCGTGAGCTTGGTACTATCATTCTACCCTCCTTCCTTCAGCCTCGCAAGAGGACAACTTCATGAAGTCGTGGTTGAATTTGGTGAAGGAGAGAAATGGACTCGTGCGGAAAACTGCCGAGCTGAGCTTGAAGTGAGTTTCCCAGTGGATGAATGTTATTTTACAACAGCGAATTCCCCTTGGGTGATATTGACACCAACCAAACATAGCCTGTCAATATATAGACCTTTATCCCTTATTATGTAATGGGGGGTAAAAGTGCTCAAAGCGCAATACATTACAAGGGAACACGCATGTTCTTATGTTCTCATGCATGAAAAGCATCAAAGCACATGTTTGTTTGTATTTTCTCCATTTGGGATAAAGGTCTATTGCATACCTGTCAGCCCTCGCCCGGGCCCCCCCATTTGTTAAAAAGGTGCCACAAGAAGGTTAAAAGTGAGCAGCTAGAACTCTACGTCTCATATCTAAATGTGGAAATACAGTGGAATGAAAGCCGTGAATGACACTTATTACAATGTTCCCTCTCTACTCTTCCCTTCCTCCCTCCCTCCCTCCTCCCTCCCTCCACCTACAGGATGAAGGAGTTGGAACTGGAGGACAGACAATATGAAGTTGACAAGGAACTAAATGAACTCTCTAGCTTGCCAGGTACGATTTCGTTTTTGCTGCGCATTTCGCATTGTTGTGTATCGAGCTAGACCCTCTCTGTGCCCAGCTGGTCATGAATACTAGTGACATCTGCTAGACCCTCTCTAGCATTTCCGGCGGTGGGCGCAGAGAGGGTCTACTCGATAGACTAACCCAACGATAGCCTCGTCCCCGGGCTCTCCCCTTGTAAGATTAGCTACAAGAAGTGTAGATTCGCTTGGTGTCTGAGAACTGCAACTGTGCTCGCCTAGCCTACGCACATATTCTACCCTCTTTCTACCGTGAACGTCACTCACGTGAGAAAAGATACCAGGTTCTCCCCCGTTTTAGGGAGGGTATGCGGACGAGGATAGTCAGGAAAGGGATTGGATCAAGCTTGCTTGTATCCTGTTTATGTGGGTATCTTTTACACACTTGTGCATACATATACACACTCGCGCATGTAGATTATGAACTTACAGACGAGGAGAGGAGACGATTCGAAGAACTTTGCGAACAGAAGATTAAAATCGTGGAGGAAAGAAATGACGTCGTGATGCAAGCAGAGGATGAGAGAATAAGGTGTGCATTACATCATCATTCTAATAGTTCAGTAATTGTCATTGCATCATATTACATCATTGATTACATCATATTACATCATCGATTACATCATATCTCACAGAGAGCTGGAGGAGGACGACAGCACAAGTCAGATGTTTGACGAGCAGTTTGGGAACGGGCTCGGTCGCAGGCTGTCAACTATATCAGCCCCTCCCTCCAGTATGTTGCATGGATGAGCTAATTAGTTAATCCTCATGGAAATAGGCTCATTCAATAGTGTAGCCTCATTCCCAGACTTCACTGCCTAATGTTTCTTGCGTGTGTGGTAGTCGAGAGTAGAAATTGAATTTTAGGCAATATGTGTCAAGTTGAAATTTGAACCTCGCGTCATAACTCATTAACCTTTCATCCGATGGCTTTGCTCTAAGCACGTGTCTATTGTGCACTAAGTATGCTTTCAGCTGGTCTTGAAGCATCTCGATTGGTCAGAGAACAATAGAGTTGTAAAGGCAGAAGTACGGCCATATCATCTTGTAAATTTTTTTTCATGAAAGCTTTAATCGTGCGTGTTTTTTTCTAGTGCCTAATATACCACTTTCCCCCCCCCCCCCCCCCTCAATTACGTCTTGGCAGAAAAGGGGCATTATGTGATTCCCTCTTCACACATTCACACACACACACACACACATACACACACACACACACACCTCACACTCACCCCCCCCACACACACACGCACACATGTACACAAATACACACACTTCCTCTCTCTTGCTGATAGGCTCCGACTACTCCCCTCCCAGCCGCCGTACCTCTGCACCGCCTGAGGCCAGTGTGGAGGCCATCCTCATGAGAGACGGTAGTAAGAGACGATCGCGGTTGAGGTCTTGGCTGGGATTTGGAGGAGGACTCTAGCCCGTCAATTGGGGACATTCGTTGTCTGTTAATAACTGTCAGCTAGATACTATGTGTTTTGCACAGATTGTTGAAAGTATTTATTGTGCACAGAGTCTATTTGTTGGCCAAATTGATATGATTATCTTGATTTATTGAGGCTCGATTATTACATTTTTATGAGACTCAGTCCCAGATATATAGCCGTATTACCGTAGGCTTAAAGGTGTATTAGCGTAGGCATACTTTTCGCGGAATTACATTTTCACGAATTCAAACTTTTGTGGAGTTTTAAATTTGGTGGTGGAGCTAGGGAGCCATACATGCTCCTCATCCTGTGTGAGGGAGGGAGAGAGAAATGGAGGGAGAGAGGAAGGAAGGAGGAAGGGAGGGTATAAGGGTCATTACGTACCTCCATTGGACTGTTAATTATTATATAATTAATGTGAGGAGTGTACCCTTGAAATGTTATGTCATATCGGTGATACACTGAAAGAACACATTGGTACAATATACATATGACCACCACTGAGATTGTGAAGACACTCAGAGCTTTGTTAGTTGAAGAATGGCTACAGAACAAATCTGAATACATCGCTTACTTTCCAAACTGCACAAATTTCGAAGTGACCAGGGACGACGTGAGAAGGTGAAGAGAGCTACGTATGTAATACTATGTAACGCACCTTTGAGCTATGGAGGATGGAGAGAGATGGCAGGAGAGGGATGGAAGGAGGAAGGGGTTGTGAGTGAGAAGGGAGAGTGACTGGATTTGAACGTCACTACTGACTCACCTAGTAGCTGACTGCAGTTCCCTCAGGACGAGAGTGATGTAATGGGGGGGGGCAGAAAGTACATAATGAATGGCCTGGGTTTGAGGTTTTATTTCTTGGCTGAGAAATTAGCTATGATACAGGACATTACAACTTGTCCCGTTGGATTATTCATACAAACTGCGTATCCATTCAGTCACTGCATGTGTGTGTAACATCATGAGCCGCTAACAAGGGCTTATACTGCAAGTGTGATGTTGGTGGCTACTGAATAATTCAGTAGCCATCAGCCTGTCAGACTTGAAAAAATTCCTTCTAGGCTTACATGTAGTAGTGATCGATAGATGTGGTATTTCTATACAGAGAAACAACTTAACTTGGAGAAGGAACCTATAGCTCCTGGTTGGTCAAACAATTCTTCCCAGGCTTAGTACTGATAGATAGATGACTACTTGTGGTATTTCTATAAAGAGAAACCACTTCAGTTAGAGGGAAAAAAAGCCTAGCAGCCTCCCTGACGGTCGAACTTATAAAAATTCTTCTGAATGACAGATAGATGACTTAGATAGATAGAGATAAATTTTAATTTGAACAGTAAATGTCCCTTCAGCCTGTGGCTGGTCCACCAGGGAGTCCTGTATATACAAGCATACACAACACAAACTACAGCACTATTTCTAGATAAATAAAGTAAATTTTTAAAATTAATTTTGTGGCATTTTTATAAAGACAAACTACTTTAACTTGAGGGGGAAAAAGAGAGAAAAAAAGAAACTTGGAGAAAAAAAAGAAAAAAGTTGGAGAAAAAAAAGAAGAAACTTGAGAAGAAGAAAAAACAAAAGCCTAGGGAGCCTCCCATCCCTCCTGGAGTGTTAGACACCCGGAGCGCTGGATAGGCGATGGCTGGGAATTACAGGAGCCGCTGCTGTAACGTACCCAGTCATCCTTTTAGTTTCGGAGTTCTTCCGGAGAAGAAAGTTACCGGCATATTGGCTATAGGCTTAGAAAGTCAAGAATCAGATATGTACGCGGGCGGCATTCGAACCCGCGACCCGATTAATGGGGAGGCCACGTTCCGACCCCAGTCTGAAACGAACGCGCCACCTTGACTTCCCGTCAGATGTTGGCAAAATTTAGGCTTTTAAACCGGTAACGGTAATGTGCGTTATATGGAATTGTTCCTGGACTGAGCGCACACCTTCATGATATGCTGGCAGCAGAATGGCTAGAGCATCCCGCTATAGTACAAGCACTGGGGATAAAGGTTAGGTAGCTACAGATAGCGCTAGTTGTAACTATGAGCCTGTATAGTACATAATGAGCCCCCCGGGGTTAGCGCGCTAAATATCTTTGTGAACTGTTGACAATAGCAGTACAGGCTGTGCTGGTGAACAGTGGATTCATCATCCAGTTACCCACATCACTGAATGCCCATGAAACAGCTACTGCAGTGGTGTGGCAACCCTGCTCATCATCCAGCACTCCACTCATTTTTATCAGAACTTGTAGCTACGCCTGTCTATTCCAAAATCTGGTGACAAAGCAAGTCCGGCAAACTACAGACCAGTCTCTTTGCTTCCAATATGCTGAGCAAACTTTTAGGAGAGGCATATTGTGGACCTCTTGTTACAACATCTGATGGAGACGCAGCCAGTCCCTGGAGTTTTCAGAGGGGAAAGTCAACAGTAATAGCCCTATGCTGGAAAGTAGCTACTCACAACTGGTTTGAGATGCTTGAAAGAGGAAAAGAAGTTGGAACGTGTTTTTCGACTTTAGAAAAGCATTCGATTCAGTTCGATCCTCACCATGCATGCATGCCCTTCTAGAAAAGCTAGAGAATTTGCGAGTCGACAGTCTGCTTGTAAAATGGATTCACGGTTACCTCTCAGGAAGGAAGCAACAGGTGGTGGTAAATGGTAGTTCTCCCAGTGCTATCTGGGGTTCCACAAGGTTCAGTGGTTGGTCTCCTCCTGTTCCTCTCACCAGATGGTTATCTGACTCTTTATGCAGACGACATGTTGCTCTACAGATCTATTTCCAGTAGTGCTGACTATGCTCTTTTGCAGGACGACATAAATCGAATATCCACGTGGGTTGATGCAAACTGTCTATTTTTTAATATTCAAAAACGTGAAGTTATGAAAGTTACCAGAAACTGGACTGGTATAGGCCCACCAACATTACATCGGCCACTGGATGGACTCCTACAAATATCTTGGGATCCTCCTGTCATCGGATCTGTCTTGAACATGGCATATTGAATCTCTCTGTAGTAAAGCGAGAAAGCTAACTGGTCTGATTTACTGTCATTTCTATATCAGCATTCGATCCCGAGAGCCTATTTCAGGTGTATGTTTCACTTGTTCATCCTCGCCTCGAGTATGCCGAGCCAAGTCTGGAACACTCACAAAACCAGTGAAATATATAGACCCTCGAGAATGTGTACAAAGCAATTGAACAGAAATGAAAATGCAGCCACAGTAGCTACATTTATAATAGACTACCTGCTTGATGGTGGTAATTAAATTTATAGAATGTTAATTGTGTATATAATGGAATATCATGCACCTTCAAGTAGAAATTATACTAGATCTATATGCAGTATTTCCATCTCCCCAGCACTCCAAAACTTAACCCTGACAATGTCCCACGCACGGTAGTAGGCATCGTTGCTGATGTCTCGCCAGTTTCATGAGGTTGGATACACCTACAACTCATAACAGACCCGGTGTTCAAATTTATCACATAATTCCGACAAGTATCAGCTGACTTTGGCGAGGGCATCATGCATGCAGGCACTCATGAACATTCCAATAAAGGATTCTTCTGTGAAATGATATCATACAAGCAACCTGAAAACACAGAGAATGGCATTGTACAAGAACTCGAAAGGGCAGAGTAATTGCTGTACGTTAGGCACTTCAGACTGACATAACGCTGACGAGTGACGACCATAATCCATGATCTAACGCAGCAGTCACATGGCTGTAGTATGAGCAAAAATGGCAACATTTTGGGATTGGTATAAGGATACATGTATTTAGGTCAAATATAGATTAGTAGCTATGTCTGTGAGTGATACTCAAGGTTTCAGGGTTTGAAGACCAAGATTCATTGGAAAAAATTATGCCATTTGAAACACACTTTTGAGGCCCGCTACTGCCAAATGTGCAGGGACTTAGATTAGGTTTAATACTACCCTCAAGACTTTCTGTGGAGCATAAAATAATACCTCAGTTTTAAGGTCTAATTTTCCCCTTTAATAATAATAAATATAAGGGATGCTATTCAAAAGAGTGTAAACTTCTTCCACTCGATTATTGGCACCTTGACTTCGCGCCAAATTATTTCTGTCGCTGCGACATGACAAACGACCTAGTCTCGCGCGCCAGGCCCTCGGGGTGGAAGGGTCTGGCGCGCGCGCGAAACTATGCGACACTGGCTGACGTTGAACCTCGATAGGTTACACCTGAAAAACGTTGAACCTCACAGTAGCTTACTCAGTGTTTAGCTTAAGTTACGTTTTAATAGCGTAAGCTTAAAATTATTATGGTATTTACGGAGATTTTTGCTCATTCTACGCCAGCTAGGCAGGTTTGTCGCGCGGTCCATGCGGAAATTAGCTGGGACCGCGAGTCGCTGGAACGAAACCACTCGAGAATTGGTCTCGGACATGTACATACACCAGCATGAGTGAAGAAGCTACAGACTCGACTGCTCGCGACTTCCTGTACACATTCCGCTCCAATGGCACTGTCTACCGTCTACGAGTCCCCCTGGAGCTACCGTTCAAAGGAGACGCCAGAGAGCTTACTCTCAGGCAAGTGTATGAGTCTGGCAAGCACCAAGTTCTGTTTTAAGGCTATTGGGGAGTGTGGAGGGCAGAGGGAGTGACTGGACTGGGAATGAGACAGGGCCGAAAACAAAGGGGCGGAGCCTATCAAGGAGTGGTCACTCCCATAGGCACTGTAGTCAAAGCTAGCTATGACCGGGGTCAAAATGTGGTCAACGGGTCAAGGACAATTTTTGTGACCTAGTATGGCAGTCAAGCGGTCAAGAGCCTTTTTTTGCAGCTAGAGGTAGATTTTGATGTGGTCAAACGGTCAAGAACCTTTTCCCAGTGTGGTCAAGAGGTCAAGCAGCAAAATTGACGGTCAAAATTTCTTGACCCCAGTCTTAGCTGTGACTACAGTGCATATGGGAGTGCCCATCCTTGAATATTCGATTCAAGTGTTGAATTACACCTGGTAGACCCCACCACTATCCGACCACCCCGTCCAGGTTGATAAAGGCCCACAATCTGCCCTGCTACCTCGAGGACGACCTGCGGAGACGTCTCCAGAGGTTTGCCCGCAAGACGTCTCAGGAGACGTTTGACTCCGAGGCAGAGGAGAGGTTGCACGGAGGATCTGTGTTCGAGAAGGTAAGTGAGGATTATATCGGTACGTAGTGAAGGACAAGACGGCTAAATTCCTTGAATAAAACAGGACAACAGGGAAAAGACCATATTTGGTAGGGGGGGGGGGAGTAGGTACTAAAATTGAGAAAGCAAGAGAACATGTGCTTTGATGTACTTTTCTTGTATAAACATGCTTGTTTACTTGTAATGTCTTGTAATTTCAGCACTGTACTACATCATGCATGTAATGGATAAAGGTAGCCTCATTCGCAGGCCAAGAAATTTCATTTCACCAGCTGTTCTTTCACCGGGGGGGGGGAGGGGATGTGAACGCCTGGGCAAGAGACCACTCTCCAAGCCCGCTACCCAGCTTCCCCCGCCCCACACCACTACTCCACTCTACTGTACCGTGTCTTCTCTCTGCACATTCTAGGGCTCTGAGACAGAGCTGACCATTCAACAGTGGGTAGATAATTTCTCAGAAAACCACGTTCGTTTCTCGAGCCTGAGAGAACCAACTGACGACAGAGTCACCTTCCCGGAGATCTATCACAAGTTGATTCATTCTCCGTACCTGGGCACCCTGCTCCAGTTGGAGCACACCTATGCCATGGCCGTTTCTGAAGTATGCAAGGGCTGGAGGAATGCCAGGGGCATGCTGCAAGAAAAGTGAGGTTTTCATCTAGTAGAGGGGGAAACCCCTGGCTCTTTCCTCGCTAATTGCTTCTAGATTTTAACACAATCTCTGATGGCCTCATTCGCAGGCTCTTCCTGTCTGTGAGGGAGAGACTGGGAATGAGACTCAATTGTCAAAGTCCGCTTAGAGGAAATCAGTCTAGCTGATCTCACATGACTATCATGTGACTATTACATGACTTGCATGTGATATTCACTCGCATACCAGTCATGTGACTATCATATGCTAGTTATGACTCACATCCTAGTCATGTGACTATTAAATGTTAGTCATGTGACTATCACATGACTATCATGTGACTCCATGACTATTATGTGACTATCACATGACTGTAATATGACTTATACTTGTACTCACATGACTGCTGATCCCCTCTCACAGACATGACAGTGAACTGGCAGCTGCGATGAAGGAGGTAGGAACGACCAAATTAGACAGTGATATAGGCTTGTTGACGAAGCAACACACTCGCGATTTGGATACCTGTGAGGAAAGATGGTCAAGCGAGTTGAACCAGTTACAGGAGAGCCAAAAACAGGAATACCGAGAGTGGGTCACCAAGACCTATCAGGAAATGTCATCTTCGAGCAGTAAAGGTTAGTGCTATAATTATTTATGATTTGCACTACAGTTATACTAATCCTTAGTCACATACACTTGCATATGGCAGTCCAGGGTACAAAACGAGCATTATTTTGTCGCGTATTTTGATCACATCACTGCGTTCAAAACGCTGTATCTCTGAACAGGGGGGAGGGGCTCATACATGCTGTCTAAATGCTTTAATATGCGAGACTTCTATGCAGCAGCGTGTATGAGCCCCGCCCTTAACGGAAGTTCAGATATACAGTGCTTTGAACGCAGTGATGCAATCAAAATACGCAACGGAGCAATGTTCATTTCTACCTAGGACTGCCACATATATGGGCCTGAGAACGAAGCTACGTGTATATGTGAGGTCTGTTCCATTTCCAGGTGAAGAACATTCAACATTAAATTTTGTGCCCAGGAGTTTGAGGTAAGCCGAGCTGCTTGTATCTCTCTGTGGAACAGCATAGTCATGTGAATGTCATGTGACTTCCAGGAATCACGAGGACTTGGATGGTGACTATGATCAGGACTTTAGTGAGCCGTCTGAAGCCCAGCCCCCGCAGGAGAGCTTCACCATTCATCTAGGTGGGTAGACAATCTGGTGTTGAACCTCAGCAGGTGTGTGTTGTATAGACTATGGTCAGACGTCAGATTCACTGCTATAGGAAAGAAATTTTATAAGAGTTTTATGAATATTCTGTAGGTATAATTTTTATAATTTCCTGTCCATTAAAGACTATAGCTAAGTGTAGGGGCAGTTAGCTTTTGTAGTACATCACTCATACTTTATATCTCCCTCAAACCTCTCGCCCTCTCCCTCAAACATCTCACCCTTCTCCTTTCCTTACTTCCTCACTCCCTCACACCCTCACTTCCACCCCATCCTTCCTACACTCACTCCCCACCCACCCTCACTCCTCCTCCCTCCCCTTCACTCCCTCCCTTCCTCCCTTCCTCCCTCCCTCCCTCCCCCTCCCTCCCTCCCTCCCTTCCTCCCCCACAGGTGCACAAAAGAAGACAATGCACAATCTCCGCCTCCTGTGCGGTCACTCTCTCGACCTCTGCCGCCACAAGACCACCTCGATAAGGGGTGTGATCATGCCCCACCCAGAACGCCTCCAGACGTCCATGCTACTCTACTCTGGGAAGCTGTCAGCTCTGGTCATCATGGAGGACGGGAGAGTCAACTCCCTGAGGGGGATAAGGGAAGGTTTGTGTTGTTTTCTAGCCACAGTTTCACCAAAATATCCGAACGTCAGGTACGCCTAGCAACGAGAAATTTTAGAAAAATGCAATTATTAATAGTTACTTAACTTCATCAGTTTCGCTGTACGCAGCCTGCCTTCGAATGTGATACTCAAAAGCGGTGACGTTCAAGGCTTAGGTCGGGAAGAAGGATGCCTAAGGATGCTACTACGGATAAGCGTCGTTTAATCATGTAGGGGCGGAGTCGCTATGTAATTAGCAGTTGCTAACGTAGTCATGTGAGGATCACGTTTTACCCGAGACTCTCGAGTCATGTGAAGACATTTTGGTGAAACTGGCCACGGTATGAGGCTACTCAGATCCATGTAATTATACCTGTGTATTCTCTCTCAGCCTTTGCCAATGTGTGTCACCAGTCTACTGACTTCCATTTTCCCGACATCGCTGTTCAGCTGAAGAGAGTGCAGGAGTACGCACAGCAAACCAACCAGGAGAGAAAAGAACGCAAGTATGCCGAAAGTTTTGTATAGTATGCTGATAGTATACTGCATAGTTTACTAATAGTGTGCTAATAGTATACAGTATGAATAAACAGTGTGTTAATAGAATACTAACGTAGACAGAATAGTATACAAGAGTATACTGAAATTCTTGTTTCAGGTTTACAAGTTCTGTGAGCAGCCAAATTTCTGAAAGCCTTCCCATCAGCAGTGACTCTCCAATGGATGGCCGAGAAAAAAGTGAGTTTGGACTATAGCCTCGTTCCCAGTCCTTCCTGTCTCAGCTTTTATCTCATAGCCATGGAGAACAAGCTGGGGTAAGGTGTGTATTCTCTTGGGTTCAGGTTTCACTGCCAGTACAGATGCCCCTCCCACTGGCCCCGCCCTCTCCAGCCAGCTCGTCTCCCCTGACTATCTCTCCCCGCCACCACACTCCTACGGCCCGGGTCACAGCAGTTCCAGCTCCAGTGGAAGGTCCTCGCCCCAGCCTGAAACTTCCATTAAACTGGAACCAGGTACTGCCATTGCATGGTCTCTATACCATGCTATAGCCTCGTTCCCAGGCCCCCATTTTTTCCTTTGCATAGCAGGGTTCATTTAGGAAATCTCCAAGGGGGAGGGGGGGCAAAAGCATTTGGGGGGCTGCATATAGTGAGCAGTATTTAATTTTGAAGGGTTGAAATTCCCAAAGGGGGGGCACTAAGTTTCCAAGGGGGGGGTGAATTCTCGTCTCCCCACCCCCCTAAATGGAGCCCTGCATTGCCTAAAAAAGCGGGAGCTTGGGGACAAGGCTAGGTAAAATTGGTCCAAAGAACAGCTGTTATTGTTCTTCCCTTCCCAGGCGACTTCTATATCACACGGCACTCCAACCTCTCACAAGTTCACGTTGTCATGCACCTGACGACGGACCCGACAGCCGTCCTGAGCACCTCCCTCAGGTGGGTGGTACTGGCTAGAAGGAAAATGTGTGGCCGTTGTTGATGTAGCTCCACCCCTTTAGGGCCAGACATCCTGTCATGATGGGCCTGAAGAATTGCCTGAGGGCAGCCGCAAGACATGATGTGCATCATATTACTTTGCCATTGCTGCTAGTGCACGAAATGCAACCGGTATGTGTGTGTGTGTGTGTGTGTGTGTGTGTATGTGTGTGAGGGTGTGTGTGTGTGTGTGTGTGAGGGTGTGTGTGCGTGAGAATGTGTGTAAGGGTGTGTGTGTGGGTATGTGTGTGTGTGTGTGTGTGTGTGACTGTGCATTGCCTTCTCACCTACAGTATTATGTATGAAGTTGCTTGAGCCTTTCCCTAATAGTGCTATCTCTCTTGCAGGAAATGACCATCAGCTGGTGCATGAAAAGGGCAGAGCTGGTCTTCAAGTGCACAAAAGGTGAGTGTAGTAGTACTGTACCAGACCTAGTCTCATTCCAGTGCCAGAATGGCTTTTTTAAATTACAAAGACAGCTGTAGAGTGGAGCTCTACAGTTGTTTAATGCTTTCTGTTTCGACTTGCCCAGGATTCATGCTAGAGAACTCATCGTGGGGGGAGGCTGAGTCCAGAACCATTCAATTTCTAGTCCCATCAGTAAGTGCATCATCTTGACTGCTGTTATATCCTGTAGTTAGGTCCTGACAGCTATCGTCTGCAATGGAGTTTTGATACTTTAATTAATCAATCACAATCTGGTCCAAATTTCCTTCTGGAACCCAGCCACTCCCTCACTCACTCACTCTCACACGCACACACACACACTCACTCACACACACACACACACTCTCTCTCTCTCTTTCAGGGTATCTCGTCCGAGGTATTTGAAGAATTCTGTGAGATGCTACCCCGGGTCTTCCGAATGGCCACCACCAAAAACATGACTAGCAGGAGCAGAGCTTACAGCTACAGATGATGACATTACTGGCTGTTAATCCACAATGCTTTTCTACACCACTTGCACCTGCAACCGTCTTAAATCGGAAGGTGGGGTGGGCCTCACATGCATAGGGTAATTTGGGTTTCATATACAGGATTGTTTCTGGTGGGGGTGGGAAAACTGATGTATGTGGAGCCATACCCCGGCCCCCTAGGGGGGGTTTGGGGTATGCCACCATGATATATCCATTTATACACCATTATATTTGTGCATGCTCTATTATTAGCACTCATGAGTGCTGTAATGCAATGCATATAATAGAGTAGCCTGGACTGTGTAACATTCATTGAAAAGAAATATATTAAAATGTACAAAAAAATTGAAATTGGTATTGATATAGTCTTTGTTTCTTTGCAGAGCATGGGCCTAGGGAGTGGGCATTGACTGTCATGATGCTGTTCTGGGTAGCCATCGTTTAGAGGCGAGCTTCCTCTTGATTTGAAGAACCTGTGTGTGTGTGTGTGGAGATATAATTATGATGGTCTTTACATAATATCATAGATAATATATACTCTGCGGAGTATATATTATCTATGATAATATTAACGAGTGCGCGCACGTGCGCGTTGTGTTACGTAATCAAAATTAACTATACTTCCGCTTTTACCGGAAAGATTTGTTTTTCGAGGGCTGAAAGGCCAGAAGGAGTGATCGAGAATCAAGTCCGGTCTCGAAGGAAGTAGAGATCCTTGAGTTTGCTAGAAGGGCGCGGCGGTGCTTCAGCGGTGAGAGACATGGCGCAGGTGTCGAGCAAATTTCGTATCATCTTCCTTCTCTTCAACATCCTATACTGCGTAAGTTTGAGTTGCGTGTGGAGAGACGCATGTGAAACGCACACGGCTAATTTGCAGTCTCGCAGGCTACGCACAGTCTCGCAGACTACGCACCAGAGTTAGTACGTGTGACCATAGATTATCCAGTACCCCTCCTCCCTCCCATGTCACCTTTAGCGACCTGTTAATGAGAAGTGGGCGTGAGGGCCACGCAGAACTAGACTAGAAATAGTGATTTATTCTTTGGTGAAAGAGGAAGACGATTTAGTCGTGGGGTGTGCTGTGTCCGCTGGGTGTGTGCTAGTCTCGTGAGCCAGACCTTGGTTCCTCTACCTCACAACGTTCTGCGAGGCTCCCCGCTTTTCGTACTGCAAGCGACAAAAGGCTGGGGTGAAGGCCTGGGAATGAGGCTAGGTCTGGTCACAAGACTAGGTATGTGCATGGTTTTGTGGAGGGCAGTTTAGTAATTTTTTATTCCTCAATAAATATCAAATCCATTTATCAAAAATCGAAACTCTAGTTTCAATCCAAGAGCATTAGTGGTAACAATATCGATCGTGTTCCACGACCAAAATGATGTCATCCATATCATCATGATAGCCTTATACCCAAGCCATATAAAGAAATATAAAGTCCCTTAGTTTTTGACGGTGTGCCCCGGGTATGGGACTGCAGTCATGAATATGCGAAAAATGTGTAATAAATTGGTAAGGGAGGGGGAGAGGGATTGGAAATCGTATCCCCATCAATTTAAGTGTCTCTGGCAGTGCATGTGGCCATATTTAGAGCAGTTCATTGCACGTCTCGGCCCAAAAAGTGGGAAGGTCTGGATATGAGTTGTAGATGGATTGGTACATGTACATGCAGGAGCCCATAACCCGCTCCTGGTACATGTATGTGAGTGAATTATATTCACGCTAACTTACACACACACACACGCACACACACACACACACAGGCCCTTGGTATAGGCATGTTTGCTGTTGGCATCTTCTTCATCCTGAACATCAAACAGTACGGGTTCTTCACCCAGAACTCGTACTCCCCGGGGGCCGGCATCTTCATTGGGGTCGGCGTGCTGAAGATGGTGTTTGGGCTGGTGGGCATCCTAGGCATGTTCAGCAAGAAGCGGGCAGTTCTGGTGGTGGTAAGTTACGTCCTTCTAAACAGTGACCCCGCCCACTTATGTTAGCCTCAGTTCTCTAGTTGCCTTGGAAACTCGGAAAAAAGGTGTGGGTAGTAGCCCTACAAAATTATAGCTACGTCTATATGCCAATGTGCTGGTATTCATTTTTGCATTATTGTTTTGTGTGAAAAGTAGAGGCATGTGTGGATAGAAAGGGGCTCTTAATAGAGTACACCACAGTACCCAGAAAAGTCACTAAAGTGGTCTCCTTGGCTAATCTTGTCAGAGGAATGACGCTGTATAGTGTGTAGGTCAAGATTAGCCTCGTTCCCAGGCTCCACTCCCAATCTTTTATCGAACAGTGTACGTAGATACATGAGCCTGGGAACGAGGAGGCTAGTTCAAAGTACGTATGGCTATTATCTAGCATAGTCTGGGAGCTCGAGCAGCAGTTGAGCTTCATGTATGAGCAAGTTGTTCATTTGCTGCAATGGAGCCGGAGCAAGCTGGCTCGCCTGGTGGCAGGCTGTCCAATACCATGGGAACACAGAAACACCATGTTAGGCAACGTGTGTTGATGTAGAGCCAGATGTGGTAAGGACAAGTAGTGTATATATTGGGGTCAAGAACCCTGTGTAGTGAGCAGGTCGTGCCAAATAGGAAGACATGACATCCCACAGCTGAGACAACTTCCTTTCTGCACTGAAAGTACATGTAGTAACCGACAGTACTAGGAGTGCTGAAAGCATAGCACTTGTGCCATTGGGGGGTAAAAGTAGGCACTAAATGGAGAAAGTACAAGAAAACATGTGTTTTGATGCAGTCTGCTTACATGAAAACATAAGAACATGCTTGTTTCCTTGTACTTTTGTGTGATTCCAGCCTGCTAGCGCTGCATGCAGCACTTTTACCCCCCATTACATCATAAGGGATGCAGGTCTATTGCATATTGAGTGTGCACAGCTCCAGACTTTGAAAACTATCTACATGTAGGTTACCATCAGAGGCAGCATAAATTAATGACTCCAAGACCTAATTATAGTAATGTCACGGCTATTTGCATGTACATGTAAGAGCATTCCATCGCTAGTAGGCTGAACCTCGTTCTAGGCCACCTTGACATTTTTGGTTGCCTGTAGAGACAAGCGACAGAGAGTCTGAAACGAGATCAGGTATCCCCATCGCAGCCTGGGAATGAGGTCAGGTCTCAGGCTGGGAATGAAGTTAGCTACATGTAGGTCTCCCCATCCCAGCCTGGGTTCGAGCACTAGGCTGAAGGAATATCGGTCCTGAACTCCCATATCATTCATCTGCTCTGTTTATTGTCATGTGATAGATGCAGTGTCAGTGTATTCTCTTTCACACACACACATGCACACACACACACACACACACTGCAGTACGCTGTGTCACTGATAATTCTGATGGGCTTCACGTTCATTGCAGGCATCTACGCATTCTTGAGAAGACCTGAAGTGGTCAGTAAACAATCCACACACAACCCATATGTGTACTTGCTTTCAGTTAGGAAGCTACGAAAGACCATTCTAGCCTCGTACCCAGGCCTCCCCTCATGGCCCTTGATTTTGCCCCACAGTTTGGATTTGCTGGGTCCTACTGGCAAGTGCTACTAGCGGGTTTAGTCGCTATATACATGTAAAGCTTGCCTACTGCTCCTCTGCTCAGTAGCTCAGTGGGTAAGAGCATCTGACTAGTAATCAGAAGGTCCTGGGTTCAATCTCCAGCTGGGCTCCGATTTTGTTTTTACCCTCTCTCGATGTTTTCTCATCCATCTTTGATGGTTCGCATATGTACATGTATATAAGTTATGCACACACATACACACACACTCACACACACACGCACACATACAAAAACACACACATATACACACACACACTGCAGTTTGGTATCACTAGCACCAGACTAACAGAGGCCTTCGCCACGGAAGAGAACTACGTACTGTATAGTGAAGATATTACTACTGTGCAAGAAAAAGTAAGTCACATGACTGTCACACACCTATCATGTGAAGTGTAGTAGGATATACGATTGAATCACCATGCAGTTCTACCTCATGTACACCCCTTTTCCACTATAGCTATGATGTAATTGAGCAAAACTAGGCGCTAAATGCAAAAAATACACGAAACATGCATATACCATATTTTCTGCCTAGATGTTCCCTAATTACATCATAGCGGAAAAGGAACCATCGAAACACCAATAATCTCTTTTCTCCCTTTACCTCTCTATCTAGCTGGATTGCTGCGGTAACAGTACTGGTGTTGAGGACTACAGCAACATCGGCTTGTCAGCTCTGGACAACTGCACTGCTGCCATAGCTCGAAACCGTACCATCGTAACCCTCTTTGACAACGATGGCAACGAGAGGCCAGTCAATGTTACTGTCGATCTACAAGAACAGGTGGGTGTCTTGTGAGGGTCAGGTGACCAATGCAGTGTCTGGTACGTAAGGTCATGTGACTGACTTATAAGAGATGTTCTATCTGCAGGGCTGTCGGAGGTACCTCACACAAGAGATACAGTTCAATCTCTACTACATCGGAGCGATCGGGATAGCCTTTGGAACCTTTGACGTGAGAGACACACTCATTGTATTCCCATATATTTAGGGCTCTCAAGTAGCTTCCCAAGACTGTCAGGCAATTTTGCAGTGTAAAAACACACAGCCGGTGTGTTTATACAATGCGGGGGAAAAACGCTGGGCAGTGGAGGCTGGGAATGAGGCTAGTTGTCATATACATGTACACAGACTTTTCATAAATGTGTACATTACGATTTTCTCTAGGGCTGCAGCAAATTATAAGACTACCCATACACCACACACACAAACTACGCACACACCCAACGCACACACACAAAACTACCCACACACACAAACCCCCCCCCACACACACACACAGCTGTCAGCTCTCTTGGTTGGAATGCAGAACTTAGAAGGACTCTGATGAACGATAATATTCTGAGATCATAACACTTCACCTAGATAGTGTTTTATCATAATTTATGATGAATTGTACAGTGTTGTTTAGCGCAGGTTTACGACGTTTTTATTGGCAGAATCTGTTCATGCTTTCATAATCTTATTCTGTTTGAGTATAATTGTAGTGTATACATTACATCATTTTCAAATTTTTAAGATATCTTGTTAATTATATATTTTTTAAATGCTTGCACCCAGATTTCTTCTGAGCTGTTTGGCAGCCCTGGTCGGGTCATGAGACATTTGGCATTCTGCAACGATTGGCCGAGATTCTGAGTGCACTTTAATTATTGACCACACCCTTTTGCACTGGTTTTATATTCACCAAACTATTAAGTACATTATGAAAGTTAGGAGGTAGTTTTAATTACGAGTGGGAGGAGACGTACGAACCTCTTCAGGACTGAAGTGTAGTATGGTTGCTATGGGAATGACCATTTGCTCTCGTCCTGCCAAGTCAGCACACATGTAGTGGATGATGACGTTTTTCAGGTATTCCAAGTTCTCCGTTTCACGTGACCTGCGGACAGACGAAGGTGATGTAATGCCCTAACTGTCATTATGGGAAGTCTATGACAGTGACGACGTAATGTTTTAATTCCACTATATACCTGCTTCTTTCCAGTTTTCTGATCTCTTCCTTCAGCAGCACGTTCTGCTCCATGTGTCTGTGCTCCCTACATAAACAAACAATCGTAAATTTTTTTCCGAAAATTTACGGTAACTGAGATCGCTGTATGTGGTAGAAAACGAACATTATTCCGTGGACATATTTCGATCGTGTTGCTGCATTCAAAGTGCTGTATCTGAACTTCCATTAAGGGTGGGGCTCATATCTGTTGAATGTGTTGATATTCCATGCAGCACATGAGAGGCCCACCCTTAACGGACGTTCAGAGATACAGTGTGCTGAATGCAGCAACGCGATTGAAATACGCAACCAAATAAGACTGCCACATGCACACTAGCATACACACTGGCTTCCAGCTTACATGTACGCCTAATATGACATCTCTAGAGAGCTTAGGACTTGGCTCAGAAGGAGAAATAAAGTGAAACCACAACCTCTCCCCTGCACAAACACAATCGTGGGTGAGCCACGTACGTGCTTAGAAAAATGCCCAAGTTATTTCCCATAAAAAATCCAAGTGCCCTTTAGAAGAACTACAGTTCTACTGGTTCTCACTACTCACCTCTCGTGTAGGTCTCTGATGCTGTCTTCTAGCTCAAGCCTTTTTCTCCGGGCGGCTGCCAGCTCGCTCTCACGACGGTTCTGCTCTTGGACAAAGTGGAAGAGTTTTGTTTCACCAGCTGCCGCTGGGGAAGGCTGTTGGTGTGTGTGTGTGTGTGTGTGTGTGTGTGTATCCCATTACATCATACTGGATAAGCGTCCCTAGAAATACAGCACGTACTTGCTCTAATAGCTCCTGCACTGCACTTGTTGATTCAGACTGCAGGATAGAAACAGTACACTCTATGGACAATACCACCTACAACTAGCCCGGTATGTAGCTCTCCAGGTGACATCTCTCAGCCATCTAAAAGATGAACAACACTTACTCTGATTGAGAGGTTGAGTGCTGGCTTGCCATCGCTGTTTGACTGATGGTGGTTGGAGTCTGCATGTGCACAGGAATGAAGAGAAGACTAGTGGTAAAAGTGAGCACTAATTGGGAAAAATACATGAGAAAGTGTGCTTTGATGTAGTATTCTTGTATGAAAACATACGAACATGCTTGTTTACACGTTTTCGTGTATTTTCTCCATTTAGTGCTCACTTTTACCCCCCATTACAAGGAGTACTGTAACTTCACTCTGGACCCTTTACCATTATGATGTAATGGGGGAGGGGGGGGGCCGGGGGGGTAAAAGTGAGCACTAAATAGAGTAGGTCACTTGGGAGTTAGCCTCATGCCCAGAAGTAGTCTCGTGTAGAGACAACTCATAAGTTGGCTTACGCTGAAGCACTAGCCAACTAAAGACGTAACTTACCGGTGCTCTCAATGGAGGTCTCTGGCTGACTAGAGAGGCTCACTCGACCGAAGCTCCCCTCCCTCCTCAAGGGAGAATGGAGTGACAGAAGGGCATGGAGCTCCAGTTTCAGCTGCTGTATTTCAGAGTCCTTTTCCGACATCAGCTTCATCGTTCTCTCTCGGGTGGTCTGCATGTGCTGTTGCATTTCTTGCAGTCTTTGCTGGAGGGAGGGAGGGAGGGAGGGCGAGAGGGAAGGATGGAGGGAGGGAGGGAGGAAGGGAGGGAGGGGAAGAGGGGAGGTAGGGGGAGGGAGGGAGGGAGGGAGGGAGGGGAAGAGGGGAGGTAGGGGGAAGGGAGGGAGGGAGGGAGGAAGGGAGGGAGGGGAAGAGGGGAGGTAGGGGAAGGGAGGGAGGGAGGGAGGGGAAGAGGGGAGGTAGGGGGAAGGGAGGGAGGGGGAGGGAGGGAGGGGAGGAGGGGAGGGAGGGGGAGGGAGGGAGGGAGGGAGGGAGGGAGGGAGGGAGGGAGGGGAAGAAGGGAGGGAGGGAGGGAAGAGGAGGGACACAAACTCACCCACTCACATGTATGCTCACACTATACATACACACACCTCACATACATCTCTTACACACACACACAGACACACACCGACACACACACACACACACACACTCACCCTGTGCTGTCCCTCCAGAACCCCAACCTCCTGCCTGTGCCTGTCGTGCAGCTCCCTCATCTCCGTCCTGAGCTTCTGAGTGAGCAGCAGCTGTCTCTCCTCCCCCTCCTCGCACTGCGCCTGCAGGGCGTCCACCTGTGCCTGGAGCTCATTGTTACGTGTCTGTAGTTCCTTTATCTCCCGACTGGTGGGGTCTGGCTCCTGGAATGGGGACAATATGGTACGTGAATACAGGCATGGGTTTCAGACAAAACGTATGGTGGGGATCAGCCTGGTGGGAGTGACCTAGGGACAAGGCTCGGCCGGTGGGAATGAAAAAGCTGCTAAAAATAAAAGCTCCTTTAAGAGATATATACTCCCAAACGCCCTGTGTTTTCGCATGTATTAACCCATCTTTTAACTGGTTCTGGGACCTAATAACATTTAAAAATTATGGGGGCCAGGGAAATTCTTACGGTGGGGGGAGGGGGGGCAAGGGAATTCCAGGGTACCCTAACCTCCGGCCCCTGCATGACTTTTCTTAGATTAATCACTGCACTCTGTAGTGCTCTTTAAAAAGTCTCTGCTTTGCAGTAGTAGGTAAACAGCTGTACAGATGGAAAAACAGTAGTGCAGTTGTACTTACGCTACAATATTTCTACCGCACTAGAAATTTCAGAATGCGTACTTCTAGTAGGTATCTGACAAAAGCAAAACATATTGACCCGAAATGTACTCTCTAGTCTTCAACAGTTGGTAGCAGAGTAAGTACGCACCTAACAAAACAATCGATCACATCACATTAGGGAGGTTAGGTAACCCTACCCCCTTCCAAAAATTTGCTTTATAACAGATGAGGGTGCCAGAACTCTGGTACAAACTGCCACTAACAGCTTGCTTATATACCCAGGCTTGATGCAAAGTCATTATGGGTTCACATGATGAATCTCATTAGCTTCTATATACAGTACACATTTTATATATACACTAATGCTACAGTAATGACCATGAATTCCATTACCTACATGTACACGTATATGTACATAACAATGCAAGAGAATATTTGCTGGGGATGGGAAAATGTTGCATGTGGTAGCTCAGTAGCTAACTCTCAACCAATGAAAATTCAGTCGTGGCTTATAACATAAAACAGCGATCACAAGTACATAAATGTATACACGTGTAAAATGTTCACACTCAAAAACTCGCAGCATTACAGAAGTTCACCCTCCCCTCATACAGCCATCCCCATGCCCTGCCCACCTGCTCCACCCCTGCCCTACCCACCTGCTCCACCCCCTACCCCACCCACCTTGTTCCCTCTGCTCCGTAGGACGGACTGTGCCCTCGTCTTGTACTTCTCAAATTCGTCCTTGAGCTGGTGCAGCTCCAGCTGGTAGTCTCTCCGGGACGGCTCCGACGCCAGCAGCTCAGCGTAGTCCCCGGCCGAGAGCTCCTCCAGGTTGGACGGGAGGGAGGCCCTCTCGTTGATCTTGAGGGTGGCGATCTTGAGGAAGGTCTGGAGGAGAAATGGAAGCACATGTGAATAGACCATTTTGACCATTTTCCACTGATATTATTAGCACATTAATTTGTCAATTTTTTCAAACTTGGCCAACAATTCACCCAAAATGTTATAAATATGCTGCAGAAATTGTGTTTCAAATTTGATCACGTCTTTCTCGGAGATGTTGATTAGTGAAATATTACCATTTCCATGGGGAATGTTCAAGTACAAGTACACTCTATGGAAATCAGTAAACATGCTACACGCTTCTACTATATGTATTTGTATAGTTAATCACATAAAACTTGAGTGTGATTTGGGAGTAAATGCGAAGCTAATTGTACGAGAGAAGTGAGTGTAATTTTGCCCATCGAGAGTATACAATCATGTGTGACTAATTTATCCTCAATTCCAAACCAAATCAGCTGTCATGAAATTCAGCAACTTCCAAAGTTTCAGCTGCCGTACTACAACACTCAAGGCACATCAGAATGCTAAACTCAATCTATCTCGACCTTCATAGATGGCGAGATGAATGACAGACAGGCGGACAGATAATATACAGTGACAGTCAAGAGCTGACCTTTAACCTCACCACCTTCTCCTGGAGGGTGGAGAGCTGTTCCGCAGACTCGTTGCTCAGTCGCTCCACCTGGGTGCGGGTGAGGGCGGTGTTCTCCGAGTCCAGCTGGGCTACCCTCTCCTTCAGCTTCTGGATGGCCTGCAGGTCCAGCTCTCTCTGTCGGTCGTAGTTACCGACCGTGTCCGACAGATCGGAGAGCTTGTTCTCCAGACTCGCCACTCTCTGCTCCTCTCTCTAATTATGAGGAAGGGAAACAAAGAGAGGAATAATATCTATTAAGACCTGTGTGGACCAACCAGCTATTGTAATCAGTTTGGCAATAATGTCTTGACCCATGTTAGAGAATAGCAGTTTGCTAAAGGGTTAAATTTATTCATGTGAGAACGTAGCATGGTTTGGGTAAGAAATCACATGACTTCCAGGCCACGCCTACTCGACATATTTGCCAGACTGTAGTGTTCTCTAGTATACTTGTATGTTTTCATGTACAAATGTTGTATACTAATTACAGCTGTTACAAGTGAAATAGGCAGCTGTGTTTGATACACCACTCTGACTTCAAACTATCGGGCAGTGGTAATACTGACTCCACATGCTGAAAGTATCTGTATAGTGCCATCACCACAACCCAGGCTCATATCATGCCACATGACGATAGTTAAATTTTCACAAAGAAAATTTTCGTACATAGTCACAAAGCCACAAAATTCATAAAAATATTCTCCCTTGACAAAAATCCCGCTATATGGTACATCCCCCCGATGTGCCTACCTGTGCTTGTGCCTGCAGCCTCTCCTCCGCCTCATTGGCCCTCTGCTGTTCCATCGCCATCGACTTCATATGTTCCTCCTGGCAACAGAAACCATGGTGGATCTAAATACTGAAAATCCTTCAGCTGTTCAAACACTAGAAAAACGCTTAATTTTTGTATTCCAAGAAATTTGACAATGCATTTTCCTATCTGTGAGAACATTATGATGAAAATGATGATAATGTGATCCTACTATGATGTCACATGACCCATCACATGACCTCACCTTCATTTTGACCATCTCGCTCTGCAGCTGCAGCAGCAATGGAGGGGGTTCGTCTGCTTGCTTCTCTGTGGCCTGCAGCCTCGTCCTCACGTCTTCCAACTCTCCCGAGAGGCTGTGCAGCTTCTCCTCATATTCTCTCGTCTTGTCCTCTGTTATCTGGGTGTGTAACTTTTGGAGTTTCAATTCTGAATCCTGGAGCTGGTATGGATTGGAGGCACAGTATTTCATTCATACAATGTCTTCTATGCTTCTTAGCAAGCCAAAACCTCATGCCAAACCACATGGCTTGGAACGAGGCTACCCCACTCCGGTCTGACCTGTTTGACGAGTGCCTCCTTCTCTTCTCTCTCTCTGGCAATCAGCCCCTGGAGTTCCCTCAACATGGCGGCGTGGTCGGCCTGCGCATCGTCCCGTGACTGCTGCTCCGCCCTCAGGGTGTGCTGGAGGGCCTCCAGCTGCTGCCCCAGCCTCATGGCCTCCTCACTGGCACCCTCACGCTCGGACTGTAGACATAATTACGTGACAAATTGAAAGGGCGATATCAAGGCGGACTTTAGTAAAAGTTACATCAACATTTCCCACGCTCCAGAACCAGCAATAAGCCGGCACACACCATATGATGCAGACTGCACTTACACCATGTACCAGTACTCTTACAATAGACCCTTTACCATTATGATGTAATGGGGGGTAAAAGTGAGAAGAAAATACATGAGAACATGTGCTTTGATGTAGTTTACTTGTACGAAAACATAAGAACATGCTTGTCTACATCTGTTTTCATGTATTTTCTCCATTTAGCGCTCACTTTTACCCCCCCATTACATCATAATGGTAAAGGGTCCTTCTTACAACCAATAGTCAGGGTCTGGTGTTCCGTGTGTTATATAATGCGAGCGAGCAAAGGGACAAAAGCTGGGGGTACAGGTCTGGGAACAAGGCTAGGCCTGGCTATGAGGCTATGGTCGACCCTTGTCGGAGGAGCTACCATGATTGAGGTTTTTGATCTACTGACCTGCAGTTGCTTGTTCAGTGAGTCTTGCTGCGCCAGGAGAGAGCGCTTGTCTGCCTGGAAACTCGTCTCCATCTTCGACTTCTCCTCCGTCAGAGTTGCCAGGGCAACCGTGAGGGTGCTCATCTGATGCCTCAGGGTCTGCTCGAGGCTATCGGAAACAAGAGCCGCCTTTTCTCTCCCAGGAGTCTCCATCATGACAGCAGCTGCAAAAGGCAAAATGATTAGCTTTCATCCCATTGGCAGAAAGGGTCTCTACATGTGGAAATGTTGTGAAGCAAACATCCCGGCAGTTCCAAAAGGGATTTTGGTAGCTATGGCAACGACACTCCTTGAGCTTCACATCCACTAAAAAGTCACAATTAATCATCGAATAGATATTATGCAGCAGTAATGGATATTATTGAAATATTACGTAGCACTAATAAATATTATTGAAATACTACGCAGCACTAATGGAAGGGTAGAAGTTGGTACTCCGTACGAATGTGGCTCACCTGTTTGGCCTTCATTGGTTTCGTCTGTCTCTGACTCGGTCGTCCTCCTCCCTGCCTCCTCCTCCTCCCTCCCACCCTCACCCTCGCACTGTTCCAGGTGTGCCGGACTCTGCTCTCTGTTCCTCACACCCTCACCAGTTCCACCCATCACCGGCACACCTCCACTTCCACCCCCTCCACTGATAGCCTGCAGGCTTGCTTCTAGGGCTTCTTTCTCTTTCAACATACCCTTGTATGCTTGAACGACATCTGATGTGTGTGTGTGTGTGTGCAAGAGAGTAAGTGCATGCATGCGCATATGTGTGTGTGTAGTCTCGTGACCTGACCATGCGAAAAACAAGTGATCTGGGAACACTGGTATTTGTTCTTGCCTCATTAACGGTAAACAAATTTGAAATACGAGTACTCGTTTTTCCGTATGTTCTGGTCACGAGACTATCGCACGCGTGTGTGTGTGTGTATGCATGTGTGTCAAACTCTGATAGTAAGTTATTTGCTTCAAACAGCTACTTCAATGAAAGCTATAATCTCTTGTTGAAGTAGCTGTTTGAAGCAAGTTACTGTCAGAGAGTGTACAGCTGGGCATAGCTCACCTCTGAACCTTGATTCAAATCTACTCAATTGCTCGTTCTGCTGCTCAATGTAGTCCAAGAGCTCGCCCTTGCTGTATCTGAAGAACTCTCCGCGGTTGTAGCCTGCCATTACCGCCCCGCTACAACCACTGCTGAAGAACAGCAGACAAAACACAAAGCGGTGTATTTCTAGTTAAAGCCCCCAAGAATTGTTTCTAACTAGAGCACACTCACAGGCTGCACAGTCGTCATGACGGTCACATGTACATGAGTCGTAAGAGTCTTCCCTGAGACACAGAATGGAGAGAAGATAGCAGGAGGAAAATATAAACTGAGGTATATATTCGTTTGGAGAGGGATATAAATGACCTGGAGAGTAAGACTGAAGCGGGCAGCGAAGACAGCAGGAGTGGTGTATGATATGTCAGTTGCCTTGGCACACAGTAGCAAATCATGTGATGTCATAGTTGCTTCCTGTGTATCCAGGTGTGCCGGACTCTGCTCTCTGTTCCTCACACCCTCACCAGTTCCACCCATCACCGGCACACCTCCACTTCCACCCCCTCCACTGATAGCCTGCAGGCTTGCTTCTAGGGCTTCTTTCTCTTTCAACATACCCTTGTATGCTTGAACGACATCTGATGTGTGTGTGTGTGTGTGCAAGAGAGTAAGTGCATGCATGCGCATATGTGTGTGTGTAGTCTCGTGACCTGACCATGCGAAAAACAAGTGATCTGGGAACACTGGTATTTGTTCTTGCCTCATTAACGGTAAACAAATTTGAAATACGAGTACTCGTTTTTCCGTATGTTCTGGTCACGAGACTATCGCACGCGTGTGTGTGTGTGTATGCATGTGTGTCAAACTCTGATAGTAAGTTATTAGCTTCAAACAGCTACTTCAATGGAAGCTATAATCTCTTACTGTCAGAGAGTGTACAGCTGGGGCATATAGCTCACCTCTGAATCTTGATTCAAATCTACTCAATTGCTCGTTCTGCTGCTCAATGTAGTCCAAGAGCTCGCCCTTGCCGTATCTGAAGAACTCTCCGCGGTTGTAGCCTGCCATTACCGCCCCGCTACAACCACTGCTGAAGAACAGCAGTTCAAGGTACAATAAGCGGTGTATTTCTAGTTAAAGCCCCCAAGAATTGTTTCTAACTAGAGCACACTCACAGGCTGCACAGTCGATGTCGACTGTCACATGTACATGAGTCCCTGTCCGGCCCCTCCCTCACACAGGTGATTGAGGCCCTGGCAAAAGAGGACACAGACATCAAGTCGGAGCACATCACACAGATCAAGGAACTCATTAAGCAGGAGAAGAGGAGGTACGTGGAGCACAAGAAGGCGGCAACTCAGTAATGATACAATGTATTATAGCAATAGTCTATGCATTATAGTAATAGTCTGAGCAGAGGTGGCATAGTCACAACTAGCTAGGGCACCACTGAACCATTATAATCTTTACAATTAAAAAAAACATGTATGACATAAAGTTCTGGATGACTGATTATAGATATAATAACTCCATCACACATGCAGATCACCATACATATTCTCAGGTCATAATGCGACATATAGTGTTCTCTTTTTGCACTTCTGCTAGTGCGGTGGCTCCTCCCTGGCCTATGGAATTGTGGCTAATGGACAGCTTTTGTAATGTCCTGTTCTCCATCAGCATTTCTGCTAGTGCAGTGGCTCCTCCCTGGCCTATGGAATTGAATGTGAACGTCCAGCTGCTGTAATGTCCTGTTCTCCTTCAGCATTTCTGCTAGTGCGGTGGCTCCTCCCTGGCCTATGGAATTGATGCTAATGTCCAGCTGCTGTAATGTCCTGTTCTCCTTCAGCATTTCTGCTAGTGTGGTGGCTCCTCCCTGGCCTATGGAGTTGTATCCAATGTTCAGATGCTGTAGTGTCTTGTTCACCTTCAGCATTTCTGCTAGTGCAGTGGCTCCTTCCTGGCCAATGGAATTGCTGCCCAGGTCCAGCTGCTGTAATGTCCTGTTCTCCTTCAGCATTTCTGCTAGTGCGGTGGCTCCTCCCTGGCCTATGGAATTGCTGCTAATGTTCAGCTGCTGTAATGTCCTGTTCTCCTTCAGCATTTCTGCTAGTGCGGTGGCTCCTCCCTGGCCTATGGAATTGCTGCTAATGTTCAGCTGCTGTAATGTCCTGTTCTCCTTCAGCATTTCTGCTAGTGCGGTGGCTCCTCCCTGGCCTATGAAATTGAATGTAACGTTAAGCTGCTGTAATGTCCTGTTCTCCTTCAGCATTTCTGCTAGTGCGGTGGCTCCTCCCTGGCCTATGGAATTGCCACTAACGTTCAGCTGCTGTAATGTCCTGTTCTCCTTCAGCATTTCTATTAGTGCGGTGGCCCCTTCCTGGCCTATGGAATTCTCGCTAATGTCCAGCTGCTGTAATGTCCTGTTCTCCTTCAGCATTTCTGCTAGTGCGGTGGCTCCTCCCTGGCCTATGGAATTGTAGCTAATGTTCAGCTGCTGTAATGTCCTGTTCTCCTTCAGCATTTCTGCTAGTGCGGTGGCTCCTCCCTGGCCTATGGAATTGAGGCTAATGTTCAGCTGCTGTAATATCCTGTTCTCCTTCAGCATTTCTGCTAGTGTGGTGGCTCCTCCAGCAGTGATAACATTGCCTCTCAGAGATAGTTTGGCTATGCTTAAATCTTTTACTCCTTTAGAGGACATAAAATTAATCCCACTGACTAACATTTCTACACACTCATCATCAATATGACAGCGGTCCATTTCAATTTCCCAATGACCCGTACAGTTGATGTGAGATAGGGCATACCCTAACACAAAGCAGTCAAATGGGCTCATAGTTGTATCAGAATTGTTGTATTGTAGAATGGAAACGTTCCTGATGAGATCACTGTAGACACTTGTGCACCGTGCTTCAAACAGCCAGTGAAGGGAGTTCAGTGGGATATTTACCACATCTTCTCTATCCTGCTGAAGTAGCAGCTGCTGTAAGGAGTCCAGAGGGAAGTTTTCATACTGTGTCAAGCCAGCTACAAACCTTAGCACTTTCCGGAACCTGGTGGAAGTTGTATCATCAAGCTCAGTTCTGAAGGATGTTATAATATGGAGGGGTGGGTGAAGACTGTCCAAACCTGTACGAGGAAGATGTAGAGGTGACTGCGTCAACTGAGAATGAGATGGGACTGTGGATAAGCCATGCTGGGGTTGAGGCTGAGGCAAATGAATGGAGTGGTCAGTAGCACTTGCAGTAATTGGTGTGGATAAAATTCTCATTGCCTTCACAGCTGTTTCTCTATCAGAACTGGACACTTCCATACCTGATTCTGGTACAATAAGTTCAGTGTCTGTCAATCCATCACAGCATAAATTTCCCTCAAAGAAATCAATCTGTTTCTTTACTGGAAGTTGTGATATTTTCACAGCGGCCAAATATTCCTGCAGTGTTAGATGAATAAAGTTGTACGAGACCACAGCTCCATGTTGAACGTAGAGTTCAGGAACAGATTGCATCAGGTCCAGTGTATTGAAGTCATTTGGGAGGTCATCAAACACGAACTTGTCTTCTATCATGCCACTGAGGGCAACTTTACAGATGTGACAAAATTGTTCAAAGAGCTCTTGAGGCAAATCTGTAAATTCTTGCAACTTCCACTGTTGCTGTCCATACTCACTGTGGCTGTGTAGGTAGCGCAGCAGTAGGCTTTGTGTGAGGGCAGTGTAGAGTTCAGTCATAGTGGTTGGTATGAACTTCTCAGGACTCTGTAGGCTGCTCTTGTACACTTCTGTTATTATCACAACATTCAGTGGCACATACATCATTCCACGAATGTAGGGGTAGCATTTCAGGTACTGGAGAAAGTCTCTGTATACCTGCTGATCTTGTATGACATGCTGCACATAGGAAGTGATGTCATCCTTTGTAAATCCCAGAATTTCAATGTGCTGTGATATCTGCTCTCTGAATTCCGAGTGGAGAGATTCGGTAGCTGATGGTCGGCTAGTGATCAGAATCGTTGCATGTGGAAGGGATTCTTTGTGCAAAATATCAAGGAAAATTGATTGCTGTATTCGCAGCCTTCTTGGGAACTCATCATAGCCCTCGTAGAGTAGAAGTACAGATTTCCCCTGATGATACTGGATTTCTTTGGCCACCGATTTTTGAAGCTCAGGGTCAGAGTGATAAAACAAATCAGAAACACACTTTACCTCTCGCACTCGCTTGTCACGGAGTCTCAAAAGAACTACAAGTCCATATTCTTTCAAGATTTCCCCCTCTGCCCATTTTCGACAAACCTCCCATGCAAATGTCGTTTTTCCGATTCCTGGAGCACCTTCTACGAGAATCAGTTTAGCAGGTGTACCATCTTCCTTGTTTCCAACCTCACTAAAACCAACTTCCTGTTTCTTTTTACAAATGTCATCAATGTCGCCATGTAGTGTGGCTTTGGTAAACTCGTCTGCCTGTTTTTTGCTTACTTTCTCCTTCTTGACCACAGCGAGGTGGATGTATTTCTTTGAAGCGGTGGGAGGCCATTTACCGTACGTAGGCAGTTTCTTGCTGGTATAAACGGATCGTAAGTAGGAGGCATACTGATCTACTGAAGTATGGGCAGGAGATGGGGGGACTGGACCATATATGGGAGGACGGGGAGCAGGTGCGTCTTCCCTGACTTGATGGGGCTGCTCTACAGGGTCGACTGCAGAAATGAAAAAGAATACACAGCAGTTACATACGGATGCAAATACACACTCGGCATAATGACGGACGTGTCCTATATCTAATTAGAACACACCAAGTGCACTTTGCAAGCTGTTTTTAGGGCCATTTGTAGCTCTTTTATCACCACAGGCTGCCATGCACTGAACCCATACAAGTGAAAACATGGCTAAAACATGTTAATGACAACAAAATTTTGAGTAGTTTAAAGTAATAATTATTAAGTTTTTAAATGGTCTGAGTAGAGCAGAAATCTATATTTTCCATGGTAGTTAAGAGCAGCAAAAATAGGTCCAGCTGATCCAGTTTTGGCCAGACCACTTTTTAGGTAATCAATATTTACTACTATGATCCTGTGTGTGTTCGTATGAGTGTGCAATTTTGAATCAGTATGCTGTGGGTGAAGCACCTCCCCCCCCCCCCCCATACCTTTCCCGATGCTGTCCTATATCTTTCCAAAGCATCTGGGATGAAAAAACAGTACCCAGGTCTTGCCAGAACATGTCATTAAATCATGACAAGGAGAAGGATGTATTTTTACCACATGTGCACGAGAGCATTACAAAGACGGGGACGGGAGATCCAGTGTATGTAATGTTGGATAGCAAGATGCTACGACAGCTGCTTCTTGTGTATTAGAAAAATAAGCTGAAATTTTTCCACGCTTCACACAGATAATCAAGTGCTGCGCGACCTCTGTGAGGCCAGACTACTCTGAAACTGCTTCCCCTGCTCCTGGTAGTGACCACCCAGAGGTCGCCTCACAGGGTGAATTACATGTATATACAGAGAGCTACAATAGAGTAACCAGGGCAAATACTATGCATGGGGGTAACTACCAGCCCACTCATAACGCATCATCATAAGATAGAAACTATATAATAACTGACCAGCTGCTTGCGGTGTTTTGCAGTACTTTGTTCTCAGTTGCTCTGCCAGTCGTGGCTCTCCCACAGTGCGGCTCTCCAGAGCACAGGCTAGTCCTTCCCAGGTGGGGGGCGGGTCCACCTTCTTCAACCAGCGGAGCAACATTTCACGGAGACATGTCGGTGCATCTCCGGGGTTTTGGTAACGTACATTCTCCAGATCACCAGTTCGCAGTGTGAGCAAAAGTCCGATATCGTACCATTTGCTGCTTACGTCCAGGAGCTCTTTACGGACATCGTTCAAGTCATCCACTCCCAGGGAGGGGGCTGGAGGGAGGGAAGTGATTTTGTCATACGTCACCTGACAGCTCAATAATCAACTCTCAAACGAGCTATACATGCATGAGCTGACCGAGTGATACCGGAGATGAAATTCAGTAAGCAAGATGGAGGTATAATCAGGGTTGCCGAGAGGAATTTGGAGGCCCAGGGCAAAATAAAAAAACTGGGTCCCCTATTGGCATTTGGTAGGCATTAGGCGAATTCTCCCTTAGAGGGGTCTGGGGGCATGCCCCCCCCCCCCCCCCCCCGCCCAGAAACGTTTAGATGCTCTGAGGCCTTCTGAGGCATCTTTTCCACTCAGAAATTTTGTAGTGCGTTTCCAGTTAGCTACCACAACTGGCCAAAACAGAAGTAACATTGCTACCTATATAAGTATTAGTCTGGCGTAGCCCGCCCCTCGCAAAAAACGGAGAGTCTGGTACAGACGCCGTATTGGTTTTGTCTGTCTCGCAGTGTACACTGCGAGCCAATCAGATTAAAACTTGAAAGTCATGTGATAATTATGTTAGCCTTTATCGGCTTCGTGCATCACAGATAATATCCTTAGTTACCAATGATGAATATAATTAACACTACAGCAGGATGGTCTGCCAGTGTCCTCATATCATAACATCTACATTCCAGATTGACAAGTCCAATATGGCGTCTGTGCCAGACCCTCCGTTTTTCGTGAGGGGCGGGCTACGCCAGACTACATGCATATGGAACGGAAATTAAACCAGGACTGTGGGATGCTTCCAATGTATTAGTATATTAAAGTGAATTCACAACTCCTAAATCTAAAAAAACAAACACACCTTGTATCTTTGGAGGCCCGGGATTCTCCTCCACGTCTCCAGACATGATCAGTAGCATTGGGACTACCACCAGGCACAAAGCAAGCAGGACAGAGACACCTCTCAGCCTTTTACAGCTCCCTCTGACAATCGATGACAGTAGCCGGGAGGAGTGATAAGCAATCCACCAAAGTAGCTGTAGTATTCGAGAGGCATAGGAGACTCCAGTTCTCAAGGTCACTAGCAGCACTGCCAGGGAGAACTCCATGTTGAGAGACAGCGTGTCGGCTTGCACCTTTGGCTGTGGCTGTTTGTATCTTGGTGGGCGGAGGAGCACACGAGAGGCACAGAAGAGCCCAGTCTGGGCCCTCCACTGCTCTGCATCAATGGGCATGACTCACACCTGTGAATGGGGTGAAGAGACTGCTCAAATCCCAGATATGGTATAGTATATTCTATGCTTGCGGTTTAATTAATATCTGCAGCATTCAAAACAGACATGCCCACCAAATAATCTCACCGTGGCGGATCGGTAGGAGTCTGTTTCGTCCAAGAGGTTCACCGTAGGCTGTGCAGTCAGCGAAAGATCACTACTCACTCACATCAAAAGCTCGGTTGAGCTATCGTTTCGACCCCAGCAAACAAAACAAAGGGGAGGGGCAAGTCGCATTTGACAATCACGTGACAGTAGTAGGGCGGGGCTCGCAGCTCCCACCTACACACCGCAGCAATATAATCATGATACAGAAGATCGCCCCCCTAACAATGCAATGGTATTCGAGAAGAGGCCGCAAACATGTACACATACATACGCACAAACATGTGCACAGACAATAGAAACACAACTGAAAAATTGTGACCACTCACCAAGATCATATTATACATAGTATGTACACTGTATTATTACTACTGCAATTTTAATACCATTATACATAATAATAATAATACCACCCAATTTGATGAGTACTCATCTTACCGCGTACCGGCACTGGTCAGTCACGTCCCGCGCGTCACGTTCTTATGTGCGCATCGCTCATGCACAACACTCAAACATTTATTGCTACATTAAGTCATGCATATATGCATGTGCATGTAAACATACAGTCAGTAACTTTTCTTACAGTATAGTATAGTGTAGTATACCCATTCACAAGCATTTAGCCATTCGTCGCGTAATGTGCGCATCGCTCATGCACATTGTCAAACATTTATTATAACTGCACATCATGCATACTACCATACATTTAGTGTACATTATGCCATGCCATGCACATGCATTTAGTATACCCAGCACATGCATTTTAACACCCTTACGTTCGCTGCACACACACACACACACACACACACACACACACACACACACACACACACACACATACACACACACACACATGCTCATCTATCTATCTATCTATCTATCTATCTATCTATCTATCGCCTCATACTACGTTCTAGTAATTAATTAAAAGCGTCTTACATTTTCCTGTTGTGTTGGGCTGTGCTTGGTAGGATGGTGGCTGTGGTTGTGGCTGGGGTGAGGGATGGGCTGTGCTTGTGGCTGGCTGGGATAAGCTGTGCTCGATAGGGCGGCGGCTGTGGGAACTCTTGCAGTCTTGCAATGACTGGACGGGGGTGAGAGAAACAGGCACATAAATGAAATTAGTAACACAAGATACAGCATTAGCTGCAGGTCTGTACTAGTAGCCTCCTCGTTCCGAGGCCACGCCGTCGGCGAGGCTAGTGCTCTGCAGACCAAGCGGAATACATGCTCCGACCCATGTTAGCTTGGTTGCCACACACAATGCAAAGTTACAATGCGAAACTGCACCAGCAAAACACTCACATTCCGCACAGCCAAGAAACTCAGTACTGAAGTAAAATGCAGCTTGTCTCTGGTTTTTGTACGCGCCGAAATTCGCGCGTAAAACGCTGTTCAAGTCTGCAACTCTGACCAATGAAAAGCGAATGTAAGCCCGCCAGAAAATCGCCAGCCAGTCTGGGCGTACGTAGCCAGCTGCATTCTGATGTCTCGGGATCCCAATCCAACCCTGTGCGCTTATATAAACACCGTTCATAAAAATTTGGTGCATAGAATGAGGACCTAAAAATGATAGCCTTCCCAGGCCTCCACCCTACCAAAGAACAGAAACTGGGGCAAAGGGCTAGGAACAAGGCTACCAAATCATCCTGTTATTTCCTTCCCCCCCCCCCCCCCCACTTCACTTCCCACACTATACAAAAAAAGGTGAGGAGTGGATGCCAGAAACAAGACATTTGATAAAATTTCATTTTCAGAGGTGAGAAATAGTGTGCACTAGTCAAGTCCAAATCACTCAAGACAAGGCCTGATCTGTCTTGGGCTGTCTGTGCTTTCAGGACTTCGCTCGAGTTCCTTCCTGGAATCCATTTCGGAACCGCCTCTGGACCTTTCTTAGGTGCTTTATGCGTCCCTTGTAATCATAACTAGAATTGTCCAAATAGTTCTCCTTGGCACAGATGTAGGTCCCTACAATCTTGTGCGGCAGTGTTTCATGTAGCGTAGAGGTCAGAGGTGAGATTGGGTCTAACAACAGAGGAGTTAAGACATGTTTCCAGCTCTAGCACAGCTCTGCTGATGTGACTGCACCATGTGCCAGTACCTTCCTGCTCTCGTGGTCTTCTGTCCAATGGGAAGAGGTTGTCCACCACTGTTGTGTAAAACTTGGAGAGGTATGTGAATCTCCTTAGAGGGTCCATCTCTCCCTGGAAGCGAACAGAGGCAATCATCATGGTTAGCCAGAGACTGGAGAAGCAAAAGACCAAATGAAAGGGATAGTTAGCGCAATTCCTAGGGCCCCGCTTTATTTTTGGAACAAATGAAAATGGGGCCCCTGGGAGAGAGGCTAGCCTACAAGATCTATTGAAATGTACTCTAGCGAATTCACTCAGTCTCATTCCCAGGCTTCCCCTTTCCTTGTATTTACGAATGGGAATTGGACTATACTCCTCATTTTACCCAGTCCCACTATAGAGGTCCCTTTATTACACAGTGATGAATCATGGTACCTGCACTAAGTGCTGTTCTGTGAGACTCCACAGCTGTTGATGGCTTCAAATTAGTCACAGACCGACGAGTGTCTAGGTCCACCAAAGAGAAAGCCAAGATTGAGGGGTCAAGGTTCAAACTCACTGGTACGCAGCGATGAAATACGTGTGCACACGACTTTAGGGCATCCACCAGCCCATTCCAGTAGTCACCAATGAGAGCACACACGGTATTCAGTGAAGGATTCAGACCACACAAGACACAGCGCTGGACTCACTCAAGAAGAGTGAAGACCAGTAGGCAGTAGGGAGTTCTGCTGCTGGCTTTAGGGAGGCAGACGGAGATGTCGCAACCTCCTGCCTGTGCCTGTCGTGCAGCTCCCTCATCTCCGTCCTGAGCTTCTGAGTGAGCAGCAGCTGTCTCTCCTCCCCCTCCTCGCACTGCTCCTGCAGGGCGTCCACCTGTGCCTGGAGCTCATTGTAGCCCTGGAGTGCCTAAAACCACTGCACTGATGAAGAACAGCAGAAATTGAACAAGCGGTGTATTTCTAGTTAAAGCCCCCCAAGAATTGTTTCTAACTAGAGCACACTCACAAGCTGCACAGTCGTCACATCACACATGTACATAAGTCGTAAGAGTCTTCCCTGAGACACAGAATGGAGAGAAGATAGCAGGAGGAAAATATTAACTGAGGTATATATTCCTTTGGAGAGGGATATTAATGACCTGGAGAGTAAGACTGAAGTGGGCAGCGAGGACAGCAGGAGTGGTGGTGTATGTCAGTTGCCTTTGGCACACAGTAGCAAATCATGTGATGTCATTTGTGGTGGTGAGTACTGGTAATAGTATAACTACACTAATTAGTTGCTGCCTGACATGTTACTCACGAGTCAGTGTCATAAGACGTGTCACAAAAATTGCAAATCGGTTTGAACAAGGCGATTTTGTTTACTAAGAGATCACCATGACCACACCTATTTCCAATATATATATTATGTAAATGAGTTACAAAATAGCAGGTATAGCGACTGCTGTAATTATATTTTCAGCTCACCCCTCTTACATGTATGTGTGCATGGAGATTTTGAGCCCCACCCACTTTTTAAAGTTGTCTATAGCTCCTTCCCAATGCAACCTCCACCTCCCAGCATTTTTTTTGTATACAGAGGAGAGAGGCACTTTGAATTGCTACGGTAAGACAGTTACCACAGATAGAGAATTACGGGTCCTTTACTGTTCTTGACTGGTTATAAAGCCATTTTAAGTGTAGAACTTTCCCCCAATTTCTAGTTCTTCTGCCTTCTATACTCACGTACTGCCTCTGTACTATTCTTTGCCATGCATTGAGTTTGTTTACGGATACATTCAGGGTTTCATATGGGGGGGGGGGGGGGGGGGGGGGTGGAAGGAACTTAAAATCCTGTATGAAATCCTGACCATTTCCATAAATTCTTGACCATGTGCGAAAAATAGATCCCAGGCTACTTCTCCAACTGCGTGGCCTGGGAACAAGGCTATGGAGAGTGGAGCCATGGCATGAGGGGCTAGTACACTACGCACTGGCTTACATGATTCCTCCGTACTATAAAGTGGTGTGTACAGGTTTAGCATTGATTCTATTCCATTCCAGTGTGAGGGTAATTCCATGCAGCCAACCATCAACAGTACCCCATTCCACGACATTGTGTTAGTGGAGTTCTGGTCCCAGAAACTGAGAATGCTGAAACGGTAAGCACAAGAATCTTATTTTAGGTCCACTGGCAAGAAGCCAACTTTGGATTCGTCTAAAACACAAGAGTGCTTGCTAGAATACATCTGGTATTAATTGCTCACTGCAGGAGTGACATTGTTGTTGCCAAGCAACCGGAGAAACCATCAGTTCTCATTTGTAAGAGAATCACAGCAACTGTAAGCCATCATGTCATGTGACCACCTTTTTAGCCTTGCTCCACTTCCCAGTGCTTTTTGTACACACCCATAGCCTCATTCCCAGTCTCCACTCCCAGCTTTTTTTCGAAAAAATCTGGGAGTGGAGACTGAGAACGAGGCTACACACCCATGCAAACACCACTGGGCAGTGAATACATGGTAACGCTTAATATTTTGCCCATGATAGCTACATGGAGCTGAGACTATGAACAAAGCTAGTATTTAGAGAGTTGTCGACACCGACAGCCATGATTATAGCACTTGCAGTGACATCACGAACGCATGTGACTAAGCACTTCTGTGTGGCAAAAAGAACGCTGAATTGACGCTGTCGTTGTACTCACCCTGTTATTAGCAGATCCATTGAATCTATCCCTGTGATAGCTGCACCACAGTGACAGTTGACATACTAAAAGGGTAAGTTCCAAACTACTCTTTTTTTCTGAGTTCACTGTAGAACCTACCACTCTTTTGCCACACGGAAGCAGGAAAGATAGCGGAAAGTGTGGTGGTCGTGACGTCACACGCAAATGCTCTCTTCCAGACTTCTCTTGTGAAGGAAATAATTATATGTTTTGCATTGTGAGATGAAATTGAGTCTGGAGCTAAGACAGAGCCTATTGTGGAATGGGGTCTGGCTTGCCCTATTATGGAATGGGGTCTGGCTGTACGAGACTGGTTCTTATGTGTTGTATTGTTATCATTGACAGGAAGGGGACAGCATACCTTCCGAGCTCATTAACCCATGCCAATATAATACTGTAAGTTACCTGATGGTGCCTCATTTGCCATCACAGTGTATATGTGACCCACTTGATGAAAATCTGGCACTTTGTTGAATTTTTGCAACTTTTGACATCACATCTGCAACAACCAATGGAATAATGCTAGGTACATGTAAAGTACAAGTACTAGTCTTCAACCCACGCTAGATGTCTCTACCACTTTCCATTCTGAGATATGTGCCTTGGTACATGCATATAGCACTGCCATTTCAGAAAATCACTGTGTGATCAAGAATGCTGCTAACTCTGCCCCATGTCTCCCTTGTGGTGTGACAGAAAGGCTTCATTTCTAGGTCAATAGTGCAGTAATGCCTCTAAAAATAACCACATTTCATTTAGATTTGCATGCACACGTACACATCTGTAAAGTCTACGCATTCAAAAGTTTGGGATATGCCAAGTAGTGGCTCAGCATATCACATAATATGACATCACATAAAAACTAAAAGTCATTATATTGCAGCCCTAAAGCCCACCCCGTCCTAATACCGCCAAAAAAATGCCCCTATTCTATTCCAGGTGCCCAGAGGCCACCTGTGGTTGACAGGAGACAATCCCAGTGGTTCCTACGACTCCAGACACTTTGGAGCCGTCCCCTATGCCATGGTTCGTGGGAGGGTACTGTTCAGAGTAAGTGCCATGGCTAGTTGTTGATCTGAAAGTGGAAAATGGTTGATAGTTTACCGACAGTCTTTGTCTTCCCACAGATATGGCCATTGTCACAAATTGGAGCTCTTAGATAGATGTGCTGGGATACAGTGTCATCTTTCGATTCTTGGTTCTTCTAACTGTGTACTGTATTTGCAGTCAGTTGCTTGTCAACTTGCACTCAATACATGTGACGCGTTCAGATCTCGAGTCTTAGAAACCTCTCGATATGATGAGAGCACTTATAAGCCATGCATGGATAATTATTTCACCGCATGCAAGGACAAAAGTATTTGCTGGCTTTTTCATTGCCATCTAAATGTTGTTGCTCTCCCATGGGAGCTAACCCAGCTATGCGGGGAATGCATGCCCCCAACCCTCCTAGATGAGACTAAGATGTGGGTGTGCTAAGCACACACCCCTGTATGCCTGCTTGGAGAGCTCTGCTCCCCTCTCGACAAATTATCCTTGTTGTAAGTTGAATGTAACCCTAGAAGATATTAAATAACTGCTCAACTTGATTCCTACTTGCACACACTATCTAGTATTACCAATAGCATGATTTTGTCCTAGCTAAACTTTACCTTGGAAATTGCCAGGCATAGATTATAAGGGGTGGGGCTGCTTGCGAACGCGACTATAGTACTAAACGTGCATCGGTCAGGGAACGAGGTTTAGCAGTCTCATACCCAGACCCTAACCCCGCCCCGCCGGGTTTGAGGGCGGGTCTGATTAATCATGGACGCTGCCAGCCTACACCGATTGGCTAGGAAGGGAAACCTGAAGAAAGTTCGGCAGTTTATCAGCCAAGTCAAGCATAAAGAATATCTTGAAGACATTTTTAAAGCAAAATTTGGAAGCGATGGCTACGCTGTTCTACACCAAGCTGTGATAGGGAATAACTCCAAGTTACTGGACTATCTGCTTCAGTGCACAAAGCGGCTGGACTACGAGGCTAAAGACCGCTCAACTCCACTACAGCTGGCGTATCGATTGAATAGCGCTGCAGCAGTAAGCACACTGCTGGAACACGGGGCAACCATCCCTTTCAAAGACACTCGGGATTCATCGCTGTGTCCTTGGCAGCCAGCTGGTACCCACAAACAATTTTTGGAGGCATGTAAGGGAGGGAGGAGGGTGTCTTTGTCGGGCCGTGAAGACGCTACATGGCAAAGATTGCTTGCTACAACCGATGGAAGACAGCTGTATACTCCGATACACCACGCAGCAGCCAATGGGCAAGCAATGCGACTCGATTTCTTTCTTTCAAAATCACTTCCTGGAGTTTGTGTACAGTACCAAACCAAAGATGGCTCTACCGCACTACACTTGGCAGCACGCAGAGGACATGCTGTTTGCGTTAGAGTGCTGTTAAAGTATGGGGCAAAGATCCACATCCGAGATAGGTCATCAAAGACGGCGACAGAAGTGGCCCACAGCTCAACATTAGGAATTCTAAGGAGTGAAGGTAGGCATATACTGTAAGCTCAGCAAAGGTGGCTATTGATCTTTGGTTCTGGCTAGTACTAGGAGCCTGGTACTAAGGATATGTCATGCTAAAAAATTGCATACTGTAATAATTCTAATCACAGTCCACACATGAGTGACAATATGTGATCAAAGGTAGGATTCTGCAGACTAGACAACCAAGAAGTCTTTTGTCCCATATTTCTAACGCAGTGCACGCAGTGGGACTCATTGCTTGGCTACCGCTCTCTGCAAACAAATGCATATTAGTATTCATTAAGGCTTAGGATGGTGTCAGCCTTGACTTTCTTATTTCTAAAAGGGTATAGCGTGATAAAGTAGGGAAATTCCCCTAGGCTAGCCTCGTTCCCAGGCCCATATGCGCATTTCACTTTAGTGCAGCTGTACGCGCAGAGAGTCTGGGGACGAATCTACCCCTAGGCATTGGTAACCGAAACTTTAACAGTAGCGAAAAGTGATAAGCAACCTTCTGTTTTCTTTTTATTTAGAGATCGTACAGGAAGTGCAATCAAATGGAGACAACCTGACCAACCTGTTTCGGTCCATCCACATTAAGCAGATGGAGCCGAACTGTCTTAATCGTGCCCTCACAGCCGCTGTCTTGAACGACAATGACATTAATGTCGGCAGGCTAATCATCAGGGGAGCCAGCAACATCGATGATTGTCTGAAGATAGCAGAAGAAGAGCATAAGCCTCATGCAAGGGCCATGCTTCTCCTGGTGAAGGCTGCAAAGGAAGGGAAGCGAGACCTCGTTCTGAAGCTGTTTGGGGAGCCTACCCCAGGCCTGGACACGACTGACTTTCAGGATGTCCAGAGAGCTGTCCTGACTGGGGAGGTTTCCACAGTGGTCCCCATTGAGATAGCCCAGCAGAACAGCCACCTCTCAGTCCAAGAAGAGCTGTTGCTCAAGACTGGCGTCAACAAGGACGAGGGCACTGTCTACTGGCATGGCCTCAGGCCATTAGTGCTAGATATCTCCTTCCTGCGGAAGATCTACTGGGTGAGGAAGATGTCCCTGGCTCGTAACGGCTTGAAGACCCTGCCCAATGAAATGGGAACATACCTCAACCAGGTAAATGAGTCAGTGATTCATCATTGTTAAGTTCCGGGCTACCTATTGGGCAAGAGCATAATTTCAGGGTAGTTGTACCTTAATATTTTATAAAGCGTAGCTCTTAAAGTGCACACATAGAAGGCGTCTGTGAACTATAGGTAGGAGCACCGATCCTGTTAAACCCATAGTTGTATTTAACAAGGCCTTACCTGTTGCTAAGCATTGGCTTGGATGTCAAATCAAAAAAATTTACCCTGCTGGTTTTTAGATATGAAACTATCAACCTTGTTGTCCATGTTAGAGCTATACAGTAGAGCCTCTCAACAGGTACCAGAGTAATCATGCGCATTGGGACCAGAGTATGTGTCATAATAAGAGAATTTCCTCGCCAGTGGGGTTCCACTGTGTATACCTTTATAGTAGGTTTTAGGATTGCACTCACTAGCTATATGTGACCTATGCTGTGTTGATTTATGCCACTGGCTTTGTCAGGTTGTGAAGCTGGACCTTCAGCACAACGAGCTGTCCACCATCCCCCGCTGTATCCTGGAGCTACCCAGTCTTCGGGAGCTCAACCTCTCCCATAACAAGCTGGTGGACCTGCCCGACGTCCCCGAGTGGTCCTCCTGCCTCATTGTGCTGGACCTCTCCTACAACATGCTCTCCACCATACCGTTGAACACAGCTGCCCCTGCAATCAGGGCCCTAAACATTGGCAACAACAGCTTTCGTACAGTACCGATCTGTGTCTGTTCTTTCACAACCCTGCACTCACTTGATCTTAGCGATAATCCTAATATTTCTACCCTATCTGCAGAGATGGGTAGGCTAACAAATCTTGCAAGGCTTAACCTTAAGGGATTAAAACGCCTCAGAGACCCTCCCAGAAGCGTACAAAGAGAATGTAGGGACTGCATTCGTTACCTCAACAGCAAGTTACGTTCAGTAAAAGCCTTCTATCGTATAAAGCTTATGGTAGTGGGCCTTGCCAACCGAGGCAAAACCACACTGGTGGCCAGGCTACTTGGCCAAGACTGTGGGGATGGGTCCACTGTGGGAGTAGACGTAAGTGACTGGCTATACAAACCCAGCTTTGGTAAAAGACCCTTCCATTTCAGCATCTGGGACTTCGGAGGCCAGGAGGAGTACTATGCCACTCACCAGTGCTTCCTGTCCCAGCGCTCCCTCTACCTCCTCCTCTTCAACCTCAAACATGGAGACAAGGGCGTCCAAGAGCTGAAGCCCTGGCTCAACAATCTCGCTTTCCGAGTCCCCAGGTCCTGTGTTATCATCGTCGGCACTCACTTGGACGAGGTTGAAGACGACGAGAGGGAAGAGATAGATAAGTTGTTACAGAAGGTGGGTGATGTTGCTGGTAGCTATTCCAAGAAGCTGCAGATTGTAGAAGTCGTACCTGTTGGGCTCAGGAACCGTATTGAAAATATCGGGCTTCTGAAAGAGGCAATCTACAATCATGCAGCCAACTACAGGACCCGTGGTGGGCAGCTGATCATGGGTCAGAAGATCCCGGCCAGTTACCATGCGCTGGACAAGCAGCTGGAGGTGGTACAGCAAGAGGTCAGGAGTGGCACTCGTGAGCCCATCATGCATTCTGAAGAGTACAAGACAATGGTGCAGCAGATGAACTTGGCTGACTTCCAAGACGATGATGAGCTGAAGACAGCGACCCTCTTCCTCACAGATGTTGGAACCCTGCTGCACTATGATGACCGTAGCCACAACCTCCACGAGCTGTACTTCATCGACCCCCGCTGGCTCTGCGACATGATGTCAAGGGTGGTCACCATCAAGGAAAGAAACCCGTTTGTCAGGAAGGGCATCCTCCACAGCAAAGACATTCCCTTCCTCTTCAAAGACAGGAAATTCCCGTGGCAATATTTTGAGCAGTACATTACCTTGCTTGATCGATTTGAGATTGCCCTTCCCCTTGACAACAAGCGAATCCTGATCCCGTCAATGCTCCAAGAGGAAAGGCCAGACTTCCCTGAGATTGAGCAATCGGAAGAGAAGCCCCTCTACCACCGCTACATCATCTTCAACTCAGCCGACACACCACCGGGGTTCTGGAGCAGGCTGCTCTCTCAAATCATGCACTCCGTAACACAGATTGGCTACGCACTCGACACAACTTTTCTAGACAGGAATGGAGGCAAAGAGGCCTCACTTGGTTTGAGTACAAACCCAATGACAAACAGTGTGAATGTTAGCTGTCCCACCAGCCCGACACCTGAGGTCACAGCAAACCCTGTGGTGAAGAGCATGGGGAGCCCATTCACCACTATTCCAGCAAGCCCTATGAATGATAACCAGGAAAGAGCTCACATTGCTTCCCACTTACCACCTCCCTCTATATCTTCCCCGATAACAAGCCTACCTGTCATCAGTGGTCCTGTTATTAACAGAACAGGACCACAGCCTCTTATTCAGGCTCCACAGCTACTGCCAAACTTCCCCAGCTCTCTCTCAGCTCATGATGCATCAGACACATTTGATCCGTCACTAATCCAGCTAGAATACTGGCGCACAGGGCTGTTCTACAAAGACCCAGATGTCCAGTTCCGTATTGAGTCACTGGCTGGGCACAAGAGGTTCCCTCGAAGGGACAAGGATGGTGTTCTAATTATTGCCTCTCCCAACAATATTGGTAAAAAGATCATCGGCCAACTTGTTGATCTCGTGCTCTCTCTGGTGAGCGAGTGGTATCCGGGTCTTCAGGATGGTACAAGTCCAACATCAGGTCTTGACCAGAGAGTTTGTTGCTGCGAGTGCTTGAAGCTGAAGAACTCTCCTCCGTTTGAGTTCAGAGTGGAGCTGTGCTTACCAGAAATCGCAAGAAACCGGACCACCATGGAGTGTGGCTTTGACAAGACGGACCCAGTGAAGAATCACACAGTTCCTCTCGCCGACATTGTACCAGATCTCCTCCTGCAAGATATTAGCCCAGAGTTCCTTCTGAATTCAGATGACATTATATACAACGAGGATGAGTCAGGAAAGGGAGGCTATGACAAGGTCTACAGGGGCAAGTGTCACAGCAGACCAGTGGCCATCAAAAAGTATCTCACTCGCAATGAAGACGCCTTCGCTGAGCTCCGTAGTGAGGCGAAGCTGCTCCAGAAGTTACACCATCCCTGCCTGGTGTGTCTGGTGGGGGTCTGCATCCATCCCATGATGGCCCTGGTGATGGAGGAAGCTCCCATGGGGTCCCTGGAGAAGCCCATGATCAAGAAGAAGCTGGCCATACACAGAGTGGTCATCCACAGAATGGCGGCAGAGGTGGCTGCAGCCTTGCATTTCCTCCACAACAGTGGCATCATTTTCCGTGATCTGAAGGCTGCCAATGTCCTGCTGTGGTCACTCGATGCCGAGTCCCTCTGCCACTGCAAGCTCACTGATTTTGAAATCGCCACCCATCTAGCCCCTGTGGGAGCCAGGGGTCTGATTGGCACCAAGGGATTCATCGCTCCAGAGGTGCTCTACATTGGCAAGAGAAAACAGCACTCTGTGTATGACCATAAAGCCGATATATTTTCCTTTGGCATGTTTCTCTACCAGATGATTGCCCGCAGACATCCCTACTTTGATATCCAACCCCAACGAATAGATGCTGCTGTGGAATCGGGAGAGAGGCCCAGAATACAAGATGTCTTTCAAGCCCAAAGTGCCTTCCATTATCTCACCAGGCTAATGCAGACCTGCTGGGAGGACAACCCTCGTGACCGCCCCACCACAGAAGAGATCATCAAGACAGTCTCTCAATATTCCACACAGGCCATAATGTGTGTGCATCCCGTGAGAAGCGGCTTCTCCCTTCGGTGCATGTGTGCCATTCTCCCTGTTGACTTCACCCATGCACAATTACCCCGCAGCAGCAGTGAGATCTGGGTGTGCTGTGATGGTGCAGAAGGGACCGAACTGAATATCTACAATGCCAACACGATGGTGAAAATCAGCAAGAACTTCATAAAGGAGAATCAGGTGCAGTGCATCTCCCTGTGTGGTGATCATGTCTGGGTTGGTTCCAGGGCTGGAATCGAGTGTGGTGTAATTGACATCTTCAATATTTATACTCGAGATCTGGTCCACCACATCCAAATGAGAGACGATTCCGTCTCTTGCATCACCTGCTCTGACGAGACGGTCTACCTGGGCACGCTGGAGGGCTACTGCTTCTCTTTCGCTCGTGACATCAAGCAGGTCCAAGCCAACACAAAGCCCAGATCCAAGTTAATTTCAGAGCATGTAGTGGATGGTATTGTTGCAACAAAGCAGTGTGTCTGGGTCTCACACACGCGCTACATCTACTTCCTCAATCTGGACAACCTGGCCCTCGAAGGATCGCTCCACCACCAGCGGTACGCCTTCGTCGGCCAGCTCTGCCTCACAGCAGACGGCAAGACAGTGTGGAGTGCCCACCTGGGGGGAGGTGCCATCCTCTCCGCCTGGGATGCGATTAAAAAGTTGAATAAGTTTGACATTGACGTTGGGCATCACCTCAAGACCATCACTGAGGTACAAACAGATCAAGTCACAGCCATGGCACCTGCTCTTGACACAGTCTGGGTTGGAATGTCCACTGGACACATACTGGTCTTCCACGATGAAGAGCTACTAACATGGTGCCACCCCTACACCGAATACATCCGATTTATTTCATGCATCCCCTCCAGGGGCCCCTGTGAGACAGAAGCCTGCATGATGGTCACTGGAGCTAAGGGGTTCTCTTCTCCTGTTCCAATCCAAGGAAGCACAGTGGATTTTGAGAAGACAGATGACACAGACCAGCCGGTCAGAAAGGCTGGAGTGCTGGTACTCTGGGAGGCTTTCACTGCCAAGATGACCCGGCAGATCAAACTGGTGGAGGAAAATGCCCCAGGCTATCTGAAGAACCATCACACAGTGCAAAAGATGATTCTTAAAGGAGAATTTAAAGATGGCACCCATATACTTAAGCAGAAGGGGGCCGTGCAGGAAGAGTTGTCTGGCACGAGTCCAATGCTGAACATGTACAGAGAGGACAGCCGGTTTACTTCTGAAACAAGAGTCAGCATGGCAGATTCCCTACAGCAGCTGGAGCATTCATATGACAGCCTTCGTGACAATACAGTTGAGTTCACCACCCCACACCCTCTTTCGCACGAGGCTGCATACACCTCTGAGACTAGCAGTGAGGCCAGCATCGAAGAATCTGATGAATGGCCAACAGTGCCCATTATGAGGCCTCAGACATGCAGTACCACAATCCCACAAGAAATCTTTCATATCAGGTTGCCTGGCCCAGACAACACCACACTAAGGGTCTCTTGCCCAAAGCCAGCTACTCTCAATGACCTCCTCAGAGAGTTACAGATGAACTCTGACCTGCCGGAGGAGCAGTGCCTGGTGGAGTACCCCCACAGTGACTCGGGAGAGAGCCTCCCTATACACACAGAAGAGCAGCTGGATGCATACCTACACCTGGAGAACAGGCCCCAGCTTTTCTTATCTAAACCAGTTTAGTTGTATACATGTACAAGCTGAATTATTTTGGGTGTTATTACATCACATTTGAGTGTGATTTGTTGTCTGTTATAGTCACATGTGTTCATAATTGTCTTTTGTGGACAAAAGGTAGTGTGATGTAAGCATGATTATGATGCACTGAAAAAGAAAATAGACATGCATGCATTTCCGGATCCATTTAAGGGACTTGGAAATATAGCGGAAACAGTAACTTTCTGTCATTAGTGCCAGAGAATGCCAGATGGGTCACCAGAGTGGCATGACTCTAGAGAGAGTGCCTCTCTATACACACGCAAGAGCAGCTGAAAGTGGTTAAAGATGATGAAGAGGTACGTAGCTAGTTAGCTTTGGAAGTTGCACCTGAGTAAAAGATAATTATATTATGTGTAGTTGTGATTGGTTATCTTATGGTAGTAGCTACCTACCATCAACACCTTCGAGCATCTTTGTGGTAACTTGACTGTTGATTACTTCTACTAAAATACCATGCAGTCTCATAATATAATATTATTTATTTTTGCTTTCAATTGTAGCAAACAAATAAGACAACATGACCATGAATTCATTTTGCAATCATAATAATTGTCTAGACACATAAATACGTGTTACTTCTAGGATGAATAATTAACCATACAACCGCCTCTGTTATATAGCTGGCGACTAGCTATCATCCAATTAAATTAATTTAATATGGTAAACAGAGCGAAGATATCTGTACTAGTGTTGCTACACAACAATGTCATCCGAAACAAAATCATGAGAAATTTCTAACACTGAGTTGGTTGATATTATAGAGCGATGTGACAAAGTGATGGAGATGATTGCCACCTCCACTGAACAGTCGACTTTTGAGTGTTCAAATGTCATCCGAAACAAAATCATGAGAAATTTCTAACACTGAGTTGGTTGATATTATAGAGCGATGTGACAAAGTGATGGAGATGATTGCCACCTCCACTGAACAGTCGACTTTTGAGTGTTTTAGTGTACACGTGGATGGTAAGAAATTAATGTATCATAAATATTTCCAAAAGAGTCATGTCCTAAAAATGACTCAATAAGTAAATCAAGCTAGATATAAATATGCCTACTTATTCACATGTGCATGTGGTATATAAAAAATGTCTATATTATGTTTGATTAGCTACTATAACATTACAGAGTGTAAGTCGGCTTTTTTTACACATTTACTCTTGCAGCTGATATAAACTTAGACCGTCACACTTACTAGATGTTTTTCTTGACTGAAGGCCACACGCGTTCCTTACAACTGGAAGCCACTTTTCTATCAAAACAGGACGTATTGGAGGAAGAAATAACAGAAAGAAGCAAAGGTAGACACCTGCACAAAGCACCATGCACAGAAATATGTATGGAACATCGACGCTGATATTGTTGACACTCGACGTGATGAGGAAAATGGCCATGCCAACCACACTGGTGACAAGTAGCAAGATGTTCAATATAACGATACCATGTGTCTGGAAGTTCTTTAAACGGATATTCCGAGCACGAAGTGCAAGCACAGAACTGGAGCCCAGCAAGAGTGTTTCGTAAAGGAAAATCGGAACAAGCCAAAGCCAAATGTTATTACACTCACATTGTTGTTTTACTGTTGCCAGCTCGTGTGTGATGGTATTTCTCTCAGTTGTTCGAGTCAGTGGATCCACTGCACTCCACACTGAACATAAGACAACACTAAGCAAAGTCATCGCTGTTATGACTGCTGCTAGAATGGAATCCTTTGAGAAGTTGTTAACACGTTGCAGTTTTTGGGAAGACACTACTATGCGGTAGAGTCGCCATGTTTTAACACACACTGTTCCAAACACCAGGGTGGACCCAATGGCTATACACCAGGCAAGAAAGTTGCAGAGGACAGTTTTTGAGGCTTCGTTAGCATCACTGGCTTCAGTAACTGTATAAAAGACTACTGCTGAGAGGATGAAGTAACAGCCAGTGTATGCAAAGTGGTTGAGCCTGACGCTGGAGGCCTTGATGGACGGAGTATTTCGGTGAGTTGTATTGATCACATGTGCAGTCGCAACAAGCACTGCTGCAACGAAATCAACTAACATAAATATGACTACCAACACTGTAGAAACTCTGATGTGGACAATGCTAGCTTCGAACTCACTTGGCACAAATATGGCAACGCTTGTATTGATTTGTAGCGTTTTGTTGTCGTAGCAACCTACTTGTTGGTGTTTTCCATTAAACAATTCTTCTATGCAAATGATACGCTCACAAAATCCAGTCATCCTGTCGAACTGGATCACTCCGGAGATTCCTTTGAACTTTAGTTCATACATCTCTTCTCGAATAATGTTCGTGGCTTCCTTCTGTCCATGGGTATAGTTGGACAGACTGAATCCACTGAAACTCAGGGTATTGATTGAATTGTTTAGAGCAAGTGCAGTGGCCCACAAAGCATCATAGTAGAAACGTCCAGCATCAAATGTAAAAATTGAAGAGGCATTCACAGGTAATCTCTCTTTATGGAAAGAATGGAATTCTGAGCTGGTCATGCCAGATATACTAGTTGTAGCTGTTTCAGTAATTGCAAACGCCCTAAGAGCTCCATGTGTGGCAATCATCATTTGTTCCGTAGTGCACACGTAATTCACACCTTCATAGAAGACCTTAACATCCTTCACCTCACGAACTCCAACTAACAGAATCCATTGATAATTTGGGAAGATTATTTCTTTGTGATAGGCAATGCATAAAAGCCTCAATGAGAAGCTTTCCCTCAAGAATGCAAATATCACACGCACGTTTGTTTGTTTGAGCCCATCCAGTGGAATGTACCGTAGGGAGGTATGTGAAGAAAAGGTGATGGTAGTTGAAGTTCTGCTTTTAAGTTCTTTGTCAAACTGCAAAAAAGTTGCATAATCAACCAGCATTTGATTGTTGTACAGAGCTGCAATGTTAGTCCAGTTGTTGTACTCAATTAGTGCCACAAATGCGTCTATGAAACTGAGCAAGGAAAAGGCAATCCCCAAAGAATTTGGGTAGAGCGTACGATCAGCTAAGCCCAAGTGATTACTGGGATGCACGCTGATTAGCGATATTCCTGGCCGCTGAATGAGACGACCGACTGCTTCGCTAGCATCGGAGCACATAGGTCCAATTATTCCCGCTACCCGCTTTCCACTGTAGATGACATGAGACAGAAGGCTTATGATAGCCTTTGAAGTGTCGTTGCACCCACCGTCTGCTGTAACTAGCTCGACAGTGTAGTCACGCAGAAGGTCCGATCGATTGTTGATCTGCTGCACGGCTAATTCAGCAACGGGTTCGATTTCTGGTCCGAGGGCAATAGATGGCTTGAGAGAAGGAACTGAATCAGGATATGGCATGATAGAGAGTAGAGTGAGAGTTTGTTTTGCCCCATTGGCATGAGGGGATCCACGACTGATGCAAAGAACTGCGAACAAGATAATAAACATCTTCGGAGAAACTTTAACTAACTGCTCGTCACTCAAGCGGTTTTAATACAACTCGCATGCTAACTGTGAATTTATTACTACCAGCCCAGCCGGGCGCGCGCTTCATGGGCGCCCGGCCGGTATATATATACTTAGTTCGTTCCCGCGGCCGGCGTCTGTTATCACGTGCGCTAAGTTTCGTCATTATGCCACTGGAAGCGCACTACTGTCTAGCCAAGCGGATCCATTCTACAGCTGCATTTAGCTTAGACTGACCTGCTGCATGCTGAGTACAACCTTCAGTTGAATGATGTATGTAAAAAAACAAAACACCCGGCTGGTTTTTAGATATGAAATATCAGTCTTGTTTTAAGAAATGGTCCAGTTCTTATAACCATTTGCTTGACATGACTCAGCTCTCAACCCTGGAGGACAGAAGGAGAGTCAGTAAACTTTGTACCGTTTTTCAAGTTAGTTAATCAGCTTGTTGACTATCCAGCTTTTCAGTACCAGAAACCAACGAAATATGACCTTAGAGGTAGACATCCATCAGCTAGCATTATCAGGAATAAATGAGACGGTCTTTCATGCATTCAGCCATTGTTGCCTGGAATGGCCTACCACCAAAACTTATCTATTGCTCTTTTAAAACAATTTATTGTGTAACTAGCTAATCTTTGCCGCCTTGTTTTACTAACTTTTATTCTGGTGTTCAGAGTCTATACTAGCCGTACTGCTATCTGATCACCACATCATTATTATTATGTTATTTAAAAAAAACTTAATCACTGATTGCCTTGGGACTGTAGGTGGGATGCAGGACTGAGAGAGAAAGGTTCTTCCATGGTGCACCGCTCACTAAAAGGGCGGGGCTACTGGTACGCAGGTGAAACGCGCACGTAGGTCTGCACCATGGATAATACCATAGATAATATACCACCGGGATTGGAAACGGATCACGTGCGCTAACTAACCCCTGTACTGAAGTGCTGAAACACTCCGCATTGTCAGCAACTTGTTAAATTTCGGGAATTTTCGCACTGCATATCATTAACTTAGCCACGAATAACCATAGAGAGACGGACAAGAAGAGCGAAAGAGGCACGAACAAGAGAGTAAAGACACCCAAAAGACGGCCTGGGAGCCAACTAAGGTAATACTAAGGTAGTACTCGATTGTTGGGTTGTATTTCATTAGCGTACGGGTCCCGATATTCTTAATAATGCTCCTTACTAAACCTTGCTAGCAAGAGTGATGCGGCCTTGTGGGTGTACTGCGGGACGTAGAGGCTTTTTTTCGTTGGTTTGAGGCTTGTATTACTGGATAGTTGCTGCATGGAACGGTACCCGTTTCAAGGGGGTAGAGGAATTGTTAACCCATTGAAGAGCCTAGAGAGTGTGAAGAAGATGCTCACACTTATGGCGGAATTGGCTCGTGTTTGTGGGTGTTTTATGCCTTGCAGATATTTCCTATTGATGTATCTCTTTTTTAGGCAGATAGTGCTGTCCATATAATGTGGAATAGGGTCCATTGCTTAGTTGTAAGACAAAGCAAACCCCAGTTTCAGTCATCTGACCACATTCCTTTTTGTATAGGATGAGCCATTCGACTGGACATCGGAGGTTTCGGCTCAGTAGCAAGAAAAATGCAGAGAGAAAGAAATACAGCCTGAAACCTTCCACTCTCCCTGTATCTATTCCTCTTAGTGATGTAGTTTCAGTTTTCAAGGTCTCACTCCCCATCGACCTCCTATCATTCAATGTCTCCATACCACTCGAGGCTTTCCTGGATTCTCCCGCTAATTCTCTGGGCACCCTAAAATCACGACTAGTTGCTGCCAAGGCTGTCCCTCCAGGTTTGTCCAATGATACATGTATCTGCATGTGTCATTGTGTGTATACCTGTACACTGTGATTCATGGTTGAAACTTTGTCTCTCTACTTTAGGATGGCTTGATGTGTCTCCTGATACTAGCGATTACACTACATTCTGCAAGCTTCAGTCAGGGCTACACAATGCTTGCACTGTTCAGTGTAGTCTCAGGATCTTTGCTGACTTCACATGGACATTTTTCTACTGTGGTCGGCAGGTGAAGTCCAGCCAGACTGCATTGCTTGCAGATATTCCAGTGTTTTTGAACACAGGTGTGTGTGTGTGTGTGTGTACTTATTGCATGCAGAAATCTTGACCTACATGTGGTTGACAACCTTGTTTTATGATATTCAGTATCAAGGGTCACTGAAGTGATGGAGATAGTTGACACGGCAAAGCTATGCTGTGGTAACCCTGATGACAAGTATGCCATTCTGCACACTGTACGCAAAGGCCGCTTCATGGATTCTTCAGGTTCGTTCATGTTTAGTACGTATACATGTATATGGTGTAAATTTTTATTTCTCACATGTACAGGAACCCAAGTTGTGGCATCATTGGAGTCCGACACTCTTGGATTCAGCACTATTCGACATAGTGAGTGTGAGCTCATTCTGGAGGAGAAGGCAAGCATTCGCTGTGAGAAATGTAAAACTCACCGGAAGTTGCTGAATAGCATGCTGAACCGGCACCAGAAAGGGTCCCCAAGTGATAGGGTGCAACCAAGCAGCCATGCCAACTTCAGTGTCCTGTCAACCCCCGAAAAGATTGGCCGTCTCCATAATTTGCACCAAGCCTTGTTTTACTAACTTTTATTCTGGTGTTCAGAGTCTATACTAGCCGTACTGCTATCTGATCACCACATCATTATTATTATGTTATTTAAAAAAAACTTAATCACTGATTGCCTTGGGACTGTAGGTGGGATGCAGGACTGAGAGAGAAAGGTTCTTCCATGGTGCACCGCTCACTAAAAGGGCGGGGCTACTGGTACGCAGGTGAAACGCGCACGTAGGTCTGCACCATGGATAATACCATAGATAATATACCACCGGGTACGTATGGGTGCATATACACTTTGTATACTGATGTTTTTCAAATTCCTTTGTCTACCATCCTACAGTCAACTCGTTTGTGGAACTTGTGGAATTTTTGTTCACCATACCTGGCATCAAGGCTTTTCTAAGTGAGAAGCTATCTCAGGACCCATTAGAGAAGTTTTTCGGTTGCCAGAGACAGAGGGGAAGGGTTAATGAAAACCCCAACACCACACAATTCTACAAGAACACTCAGGCTTTGAGGGTGATAAATTCTTTTTGTATGCCATCAGTTAGAGGCAACTGCCGAGGCAACAAGGCACCTGTTAATTTTGAAGCCGAGAACCAGCCTCTGTCAAAGCGGCGCCGTACCAAATAGCCACTATTAAATTTGTAACATTTTATAATTTTCATTATTGTTTGACTGATAATAATCTATTGTCCACATGTACACAACTTATTTTCATTACAAAAATCATACACTTAATTAGAAGAATCTGTGTTGGTACTGGTACTGAATAAACCACTACGTAAAGCCTTTGACTTTTGCAGCGTCTTCTTACTTGACTGCTTATACTGTTCGATCCAGCCACTTACAAAGGAAAAGCCGCGTATTGTCACCCATAATTCGATGATCATATCCAGCAGGATCTTCTCCTCTGCTTCTTCAAAGTCTGCAGCTGCTATGCACCAGTTGAAGCGGACATCTTCATCTGATGAGAGCTTGGTGATGAGTAGATGCTTGCCTCCAGATGAAAGACTGCGCATGTTACTCTTTCTCAAATGCTGCCTAACCACTTCTTCCATGGACTGAAAGACCATAAACGTCGTGTCATTAACATGCCACAGCCCTCCTCTATCAATTGAGTTTAACCAGGTCTCAGAACTTGCTTCTTCATCGTCATCATCACAACAATCCAAAAGGTCCATAATGCCCAAGATAAGCTCCTCCTTTAATGGATGGGAAGACCTCTGCAGCTTCTTTCGGAGGTTACGACAAACGTACCCAGCCGCATATCGAAGGGCATTCTCCTCCTCAACTGAAAGAGGAGGAACGTCTTCGCTGCTACCCATTTCTTTCTCCAGTGGGAACCGCTGCTTTATCATTTCCCTAAATATCAAGCTGGTCAGGTGCTGGGTAAGGATCGGGGTTGCCGGCTCACCCACTGCCAATGTGGTGAAGGATGACCACCGGGAAAGAAATTTGGAAGACGTGCGAATTTTGTGGAAGTTGGCCCACATTTTCTCCCTCTGTCGGTGTGGTCGCTTCATCCTTGCATCAAATGCAGTGTCCAGATGAGCAGTAGCTTCAGCTGCAAAAGACTGTAGTACCGCCACATTCTCTTCTTTCAAGGCCCATTCCAGTAGCTTTACTGCTGAAGTTCTGGCAGCAGAAGCATTAGCAGAAGGAAGCTTAAACCCTCCATCCTCTAGCACGTCTTTTAATACCTTTTGCACAAGGTCAGCTGCGCCTTCAGGTGGAAAGTTAAACATTATAATGATACAAGAAGTTTATAAATGTATGTCAAATAAAATCACTTACCAACAGCTGACAAATACTGCAGACACATACAACTCGACATAATCTATTCAACATCCAGAGGGAACGCCTAACTCTCATCAAAAACACCGTAGACTCGTAGTTCGCTTCACAGACACAGGTCGACGAAATTCAATGGGCAATATTTAGAATACGGGAAGAATAGGTGTGGTCTACGCAAGATACTTCCTGTATAACGCGGAGTGTACGTGCGAAAACCACCGTTTCCAATCCCGGTGGTATATTATCTATGATAATACACACTAACTGTGGCTACTAAAAGGATTCCCACGGGCTGTCCTTGGTAAAAAAATGATCTTCGCGTAGTTCTTCAGTAGCTTCTCGACCGTTTTGCTTCTGTCCTCATACAGCTGTTTAGTATTATCATAGATAATATAGACTCGTAACCGTCTATATTATCTATGGTATTATCTCCGTAATGCCCTCGCGGACTACCGTAAAATCTATTAACCAGGATCGCGTGCGCAAACGCAATGCAATAATGCAGCGTTTCGTTAGTGTGTATTATCCATGGTCTGCACACGTGCGCACGTCCTGTTATGATGGACGCTGCAAGCCTACACCGATTGACTAGGAAGGGAAACCTGAAGAAGATTCGGCAGTTTATCAGCCGAGTCAAGCATGAAGAAGATCTTGAAGAAATTTTTAAAGCCAGATTTGGAGGCGATGGCTACACTGTTCTACACCAAGCTGTGATAGGGAATAACTCCAAGTTACTGGACTATCTGCTTCAGTGCGCAAAGCGGCTGGACTACCAGGCTAAGGACCGCTCAACTCCACTACAGCTGGCGTATCGATTGAATAGCGCTGCAGCAGTAAGCACACTGCTGGAACACGGGGCAACCATCCCTTTCAAAGATACTCGGGATTCATCACTGTGTCCTTGGCAGCCGGCCGGTACCCACAAACAATTTTTGGAGGCATGTAAGGGACAGAAGGAGGGTGTCTTTGTCGGGCCGTGAAGACGCTACATGGCAAAGATTGCTTGCTACAACCGATGGAAGACAGCTGTATACTCCGATACACCACGCAGCAGCCAATGGGCAAGTGAAGCTACTCGATTTCTTTCTTTCACAATCACTTCCTGGAGTTTGTGTACAGTACCAAACCAAAGATGGCTCTACCGCACTACACTTGGCAGCACACAGAGGACATACTGATTGTGTTAGAGTGCTGTTAAACTATGGGGCAAAGATCCAAACTACAGATAAGTCAATGAAGACAGTGACAGAAGTGGCCCACTGCTCAACATTAGGAATTCTAAGGAGTGAAGGTAGGCATACTGTAAGCTCAGCAAAGAAGGCTATTTGATCTTTGGTTCTGGCTATAGTACTAGTAGCCTGGCGTTAAGGATATGTAATACCAGAAAATTGTGTGTCACTATAATGACCATGTGATATTCTTTGACACTCCTGATGAATATACTTTACAATTCCTGCTCTGACTGTCTATTACAGCATTGGGGTATACATAGCTTATTAACATTCTTAGTAACATTCTGAATAATGTTATAAGGCCATACCCACATGCATGTTAATTCTAATCATAGGCTAAGCCCATGCATGAGTGTACCTTTACTTCTCTGGCCATTTCCCTAGCTCATTCTGCAACTATACTTACCGCATTCCAGGAATAAGCCCCAACATTTGGACTTCGTGCGCCAGACCGTTTGGCGAGGGGAGGAGCCACGGTCTGGTCACGAGACTACTGGTAAACAAATATAGGTTATATCACAACCACGAAGAGGTTTAGTGCATATACACGGCATGAGTTTTTGCCACCTAGTGTATGGCTGAGCTTGCAATTTTGGTTAGCAGGCCAGCTGTCTTCTGGGATATACACTGCAGGCGGTGCCTTTGAACTATATGGCTGCTGTGGTACAAAGTAAATGATTTTTGTGCCTTAAGGTATGTGTATATAGGGTGACATAGTAGGGAAATTCCCATAGGCATTGGCAACCAAGATAGTAGTGAAGGGTGATGAACAATCTTCTGTTTTTCTTTGTTTAGAGATCATACTGGAAGCGGAAAAGAATGGAGACAACATGACTTATCTGCTCCAGTTCAACATTGAGCAACAACTGGAGCCAAACTGTCTTAATCGCTCTCTCATAGCTGCTGTCAGGAATGATAACTGCTTTAATGTCGGCAAGCTAGTCATCAGGGGAGCCTGCAACATCGATGATTGTCTAAAAATTGCAAAAGAAGAGCATAAGCCTCAAGCAAGGGCCCTCCTCCTCCTGGTGAAAGCTGCAAAGGAAGGGAAGCGAGAGCTTGTCCTGAAGCTGTTTGGAGAACCTGCCCCAGGCCTGGATACGAGAGACTTCCAGGATGATAATTTTAAGGACGTTCAGAGAGCTTTCCTAACTGGAAAAGTTTCAACTAATGTCGCAATTGAGATAGCACGACAAAACAGTCACATCTTTGTCCAAGAGGAGCTACTGCTCAAGACGGACGTCAACCAGGAGGAAGGCACTGTTTACTGGCATGGCCTCAGGCTGCTAGAGCTTGATGTCTCCTGGCTGCGGAAGATCCACTGGGTGAAGAAGCTGCGACTAGGTCGTAATGGATTCAAGACCCTGCCCAGTGAAATGGGAACACACCTCAAGCAGGTAAACGAGTCAGTGATTCATCTGTGTTAACAGGAGAATTTTTTATTGTGGGCATATATATTTGCATTGACATGAGTCCTATTGTTAAGAGAGCTTCCTCACCGCCCAGAGGGACTCCACTGTGTACTCTTATAATAGGTTTCAGCATTGCACATACTTTATACATATATATATATATCAAGTGTAATCACGCTGCCAAGTGTAAAGTGTATATAGTAGGCGAGTAGAGATGCGAATGTAATGAGTCACAACCTGGGTGTGGTCACTCACGGTGCTCATAAGTTCCTGCCAGTCGTGAGAATAACAATTAACGGTTAACCAGGCATGGCAATGCAGCTGGAGTAACTACAGAATGGCGACTAGTCTTTGAGAGATTGATGTCTCTATCTACAACATGCTTTCAATTTCAAGGATTAGCCATGGCTGCTACAGGAGAGTGCAGAGACGGACTGCATTGCTTGAAACTCACATTCACATTGCTCGATCATGCCGTCCATTTCTAGCGCTGGTATCTCTACTTCTACTGAGGCTACACAAACACTACTAACCTGGGAGCTGTAGTAAGCCTTCCTTGGTAAAACTGTTATAGACTTATCTATGTAACTGCCAGAGACGCCATTTTCAACACACACCTTGATGGGGTCTCATATAGGTAAATGTGTATAGTTTTGTTTTGGCCATAACTCCTCACAGAAAGTGAAAGTGGGTTAGGTTTCTTAGTTCTTACCCAAGGAACACAATGGCATACGTCTTGCCCCTCTCTGACTCCTCCTTCATACAAAATATTAACCCATTACACCTGATAGTGGCCAAATGCGCCCGAAAAACCACATTTGTTTATAAGCCTTTATAATGCCTGTACCCATCTGGTGTAGCGGTAAAGTCCTTGCTATGGTACACGAGGTTGTGTGTTCGAATCAGAGCGGGAGCACTCCTTCTCTTTTTTTTAACCTTTTTTTTTTCAGGAAGTTGTAAAAAATTTTGGCTAGGGTGTAAAGGCTTAATTAATTAATTAGTTATACCCCACTCACTTGGCAGTGTATATACGTATGAACTATGATGTGTTGGTTTATGGTTTTCCCAGGTTGTGAAGCTGGACCTTCAGCAAAATGAGCTGTCCACCATCCCCCAATGTATCCTGGAGCTACCCAGTATCCGGGAGCTCAATCTCTCCTACAACAAACTGAAAGATCTACCTGACATCCCCAAGTGGTCCTCCTGCCTCATCGTGCTGGACCTCTCCTACAACATGCTCTCCACCATGCCGGTGAACACAGCTGCCCCTGCAATCAGAGCCCTAAACATTGGCAACAACAGCTTTCGTACAGTACCGATCTGTGTCTGTTCTTTCACAACCCTGCACTCACTTGATCTTAGCGATAATCCTAATATCTCTACCCTACCAGCGGAGATGGGTAGGCTAACAAATCTTACAAGGCTTGGCCTCAGGGGATTAAAGCGCCTCAGAGACCCTCCCAGAAGGGTACAAAGCGAATGTAAGGACTGCATCCGTTACCTCAACAGCAAGTTACGCTGTGCAAAAGGCTTCTACCGCATGAAGCTGATGCTCATTGGTCTTGCTAATCGGGGGAAAACCACGCTCGTGGCCAGGCTACTTGGCCAAGACTGTGGAAATGAGTCCACTGTGGGAGTAGACGTAAGTGACTGGCTATACAAACCCAGCTTTGGCAAAAAAACCTTCCATTTCAGCATCTGGGACTTTGCAGGCCAGGAGGAGTACTATGCCACTCACCAGTGCTTCCTCTCCCAGCGCTCCCTCTACCTCCTCCTCTTCAACCTCAAACACGGAGACAAGAGCGTCCAAGAGCTGAAGCCATGGCTCAACAACATTGCTCTCCGAGCCCCCAGATCCTGTGTTATCATTGTCGGTACTCACCTGGACGAGGTCGCAGATGACGAGAGGGGAGAGATAGCTAAGCTATTGCAGAAGGTGCGTGATGTTGCCAGTAGCTATGCCAGGAATCTCCAGATTGTAGAGGTCATACCTGTTGGTCTCAGCAACCGTATTGAAAATATCGGGCTTCTGAAAGAGGCAATCTACAATCATGCAGCCAACTACAGGACCCATGATGGGCTGCTGATTATGGGTCAGAAGATCCCAGCCAGCTACAGTGCACTGGACAAACGGCTGGAGGTGGTACAGCAGCAGGTCAGGAATGGCACTCGTGAGCCCATCATGCATTTTAAAGAGTTCAAGACGATGGTGCAACAGATGAACTTAGCTGATATTCAAGACGACGATGAGCTGAAGACAGCAGTCCTCTTCTTTACAGATGTTGGAACCATGCTGCACTATGATGACCGAAGCCACAACCTCCATGAGCTGTACTTCATCGACCCACACTGGCTCTGCAACATGATGTCCAAGGTGGTCACCATCAAGGAAAGAAACCCGTTTGTCAGGAAGGGCATCCTCCACAGCAAAGACATTCCCTTCCTCTTCAAAGACAGGGAATTCCCTTGGCAATATTTTGAGCAGTACCTCACCTTGCTTGATCGATTTGAGATTGCCCTTCCCCTTGACAACAAGCGAATCCTTATCCCGTCAATGCTGCAAGATGAAAGGCCAGACTTCCCTGAGGCTGAACAATCGGAAGAAGAGCCCCTCTACTACCGCTACATCATCTTCAATTCAGCGGACACACCGCCGGGGTTCTGGAGTAGGCTGCTCTCTCGGATCATGCACTCCATAAGACACATTGTCTATGCACTCGATAAAACTTCTCTGGACAAGAATGGAGGTGAAGAGGCCTCACTTGGTTTGAGTACAAACCCAATGACTAAGAGTACGAATGTTAACGGTCTCACCAGCCTGGCCACAGAGGACGCAGGAAACCCTGTGGTAAAGAGCGTGGGCAGCCCAGTCACCGCTATTCCAGCAAGCCCTATGAATGATAACCAGGAAAGAGCTCACATTGCTTCCCACTTACCGCCTCCCTCTGTATCTTCGCCGACAACAAGTCTACCCGTCAAAGGTAGTCCTGGTATGAACAGAACAGGACCACAGCCTCTTATTCAGGCTCCACAGCTACTGCCAAACTTCCCCAGCTCTCTCTCAGCTCATGATGCATCAGACACATTCGATCCCTCACTAATCCAGCTGGAATACTGGCGCACAGGGCTGTTCTACAAAGATTCAGATGTCCAGTTCTGTATTGAGTCACTGACTGGGCACAAGAGGTTCCCTCAAGAGAAGAAGGATGGTGTTTTAATTTCTACCTCTCCCAACAACATTGGTAAGAAGATCATCGGCCAACTAGTTGATCTCGTGCTCTCCCTGGTAAGTGAATGGTACCCTGGTCTTCAGGATGGTGCAGGACCAACATCAGGTCTCGATCAGAGGGTTCCCTGCTATGGATGCTTGAAGATGGGAAGGTCTAGGCCGTTCGAGTTCAGAGTTGAGCAGTGTTTACTTGAAATCACAAGAAACCGGACCACCATGGAGTGTGGCTTTGACAAGGAAGACCCAGCGAAGAATCACACAGTTCCTCTCACCGACATTATTCCAGACCTCCTCCTACAAGACATCAACCCAGAGTTCCTGCTGAATTCAGAAGACATCATCTACAACGAGGACGAGTCATCACTGCTGGGAAAGGGAGGCTATGGCAAGGTCTACAGAGGCAAGTATCACAGCAAACCAGTGGCCATCAAAAAGTATCTCACTCACAATAAAGATGCCTTAACTGAGCTCCGTAGTGAGGCGAAGCTGCTCCAAAAGTTACACCATCCCTGCCTGGTGTGTCTGTTGGGAGTCTGCATCCACCCCATGATGGCCCTGGTGATGGAGGAAGCTCCCATGGGGTCCCTGGAGAAGCCCATGATCAAGAAGAAGCTCGCCATACACAGAGTGGTCATCCACAGAATCGCGGTGGAAGTGGCTGCAGCCTTGCATTTCCTTCACTACAGTGGCATCATATTCCGTGATCTGAAGGCCGCCAATGTCCTACTGTGGTCACTCGATGCTAAGTCCCTCTGCCACTGCAAGCTCACTGATTTCGGTATCGCCACCCACCTAGCCCCTGTGGGAACCAGGGGTCAGATTGGCACCAAGGGATTCATCGCTCCAGAGGTGCTCTACATTGGCAAGAGAAGACAGCGCTCTGTGTACGACCATAAAGCCGATATCTTTTCCTTTGGCATGTTTCTCTACCAGATGATTGCCCGCAGACACCCCTACTTCGAGCTCCAGCTCCAACGAATAGATGCTGCTGTGGAATCGGGAGTGAGGCCCAGAATACAAGATGTCTTTCAAGCCCAAAGTGCCTTCCACTATCTCACCAGACTGATGCAGACCTGCTGGGAGGATAACCCTCGCAATCGTCCCACTACAGAAGAGATTATCAAGACAGTCTCCCTCTATTCCACGCAGGCCATAATGTGTGTGCACCCAGTGAAAAGCGGGTTCTCCCTTCGGTGCATGTGTGCCATCACTCCTTCTGACTTCACCTATGCCCAAGTACCCCGCAACAGCAGTGAGATCTGGATGTGCTGTGATAGTGCAGAGGGAGCTGAGCTGAACATTTACAATGCCAACACGATGGCAAAGATCAGCAACAACATTAACTTCAAGAAGAATCAGGTACAGTGCATCTGCCTATGTGGTGATCATGTCTGGGTGTGCTCCAGGGCTGGAATTGAGAACGGTGTTATTGACATCCTCAGTATCTCCACTCGAGAGTTGGTTCACAAAATCCCAATGGGAGAGAATTCTGTCTCTTGCATAACGTGCTCAGACAAAACTGTCTACCTGGGTACACTGCGGGGTTACTGCTTCTCTTTTGATCGTGACATCGAGCAGATTCGAGCCAACACAAAGCCCAGATACAAGTACATTTCAGAGCATGCAGTGGATGGCATTGTTGCAACAAAGCGATATGTCTGGGTCTCGCACACTCACTACATCTACTTCCTCAATCTGGACAACCTGGCCCTCAAACGATCGCTCCGCCGCCAGCAGGGCGCCTTCATCGGCCGGCTCTGCCTTGCATCAGATGGCAACACAGTCTGGAGTGCCCACCTGGGTGGTGTGATCCTCTCTGCCTGGGATGCTGTCAAGAGGATGAACAAATTTGACATTGACGTTAGGAAGCACCTCGAGAACATCACTGAAGTACAAACAGAACAGCCAGACCAGAACATGGTGATCACAGCCATGGCCTCTGCTCTCGACACGGTCTGGGTTGGAATGGCTACTGGCCATGTGCTGGTCTTCCATGATGAAGAACTACTTACTTGGTGCCACCCATACTCAGAGTATATCCGTTTCATAGCCTGCATCCCCTCCAGTGGCCCATGTGATACAGAGAAATGTATGGTGATCACTGGAGCCAAAGAGTTCTGTTCTCCCGTTTCCCAGCTGGGCAGCACTGTGGATTATGACAAGACAGACGACAAGGGCCAGCCGGTTGGCAAGGCTGGGGTGCTGGTGCTCTGGGAGGGCTTCACTGCCAAGATGACCAGACAGATCAAGCTGATAGAGGAGAACACACCTGACTACCTGGAGGACCATTACACTGTGCGAAGGATGATTCTGAAAGGACGGTTTAGAGATAGTACTCACATTATTCAACAAAAGGGGATGATGGGTGGAGGACTGTCTGGTAGCAATGTGATACAGAGAGCCAAGTACTCAAGAGATGACAGCCAGTTTACTCCCAAAACAAGCCCGAGTGTAACGGATTCCTTACCACAGAAGCACGGATTTGATTATGACAGCATCCATGATGACACGGTGCCATTCTCCCAGCTCCTACTTCCAGGTGAGTTCACGACTGGCAGTGAAGCTTTCAGCCCATTTACTGAAGAACCACCAATGCCCATTTTAACAACTCGTGCACGCAGTTGCGCAATCCTGCATGAAACGTTCGACATCAGAATGGCAGGCCCAAACAACACCATGGTGAGGATCTCCTGCCCAAAGCCGGCCACACTCAAAGACTTCCTCAGTGAGCTACAGATGAACTCTGACCTGCCAGAGGAGCAGTGGCAGGTGGAGTATTACCAGAGTGACTTGGGAGAGAGCCTCCCTATATACACACAAGAGCAGCTGAATGCATACCTAAACCTGGAGAATAGGCCCCAGCTTTTCTTATCCAATGTTCAGAGCAGTGATTCGTTTACCTCCAAGAAGAACGTTAATATCCAGCCTTCTGTAAGCTATAAACATGAGGCCAGCACTCCAACTGGTGAAGAGTCCGAGGAACAACCAATGCCCATCTGCAGTCCCACAAACCCGCAAGATATCACATCGCTCCCTCACAATGAAGTGCTGGAAGAGAACATTCCCGGCTACCTGCACTCAACACAGAAAATGATCCTCACAGGAGAATTCAGGGATTGCACCGCTATCAGTCAGCAAAAGGGGGCCAGCGATGGAAATTTAATTGGCAGCAGTGCAACACAAAGCAGTGAGCTCTCAAGAAAGGACAGCCATTTTACTTCCGAAATGAACATTGGCATCAATGTGACAGATTCCCTACAGCAGCTGGACCAGGAGTATTTATATGATAGCCTTGGTGATAATGCGATGGAGTTTATACCCCAGCCCCCTCTAGATATCTGATATGACCCTGCATATGTAGCTACATACACCTCGAAGACTGGCAGGATTGAGGAGACTGATGAACAGTCTGCTTTTTGTGAGGCCTCGAGCACACTCTACCACAATTCTGGACAAAACAGTTAGCTAATATCAAGCTACCAGGCCCTAATATTCCTGTCTAAAGCCAGCTCAGCCTGCATCAGTTTATTTACATTATGTAGTTACCAAAATCTCTTTTTTGTATGTTGTATGTATTGTTCATAGACTATAATCATACAACACTTTCATGGAATGAACGAGACAACATATATGCATGAAAATGACATTAATGAGCTCACGATCTGCAGCATAGATATATGGCAGTCCCGAGTAGCATTATTCCGTCGCGTATTTCGATCGCACCTGCGCGTTCACTACAGAACTTCCGTTAAGGGCGGGGCTCATACGTGCTAGCTAGCTAGCTGCCTCGCTACTACGTATATAGCGCGTATGAGCCCCGCCCTAACGGAAGTTCAGAGATACGTCGCTTTGAACACGCGTATGCGATCGAAATACGCGACGGAATAACGTTCGTTTTCTACTCGGAACTACCATATTATATAATAAACTTATACAGATGAGATTTTCTGAGGAATGAAAGCAAGATGTTGGGTAATTTACAATTTAGGAGCACAATCATAACTATAATGCCATCAAGGAGTATTCTTGAAATCAAACAACAGGTTTCTCTTGAGTGAGCAGTTGAAAGAGATCAAATGTCATTTTCCTGAGGGATACATGTGATCAATTATATAATATCGGAACATGTGTAATCATAGATAATATAGCTCCGTAACGGGATTGGAAGCAACTCACGTGAGCCCGTTTAGCCAACGCTTAAGCACGTGGGCACTCCTCGTCTTCATTTGCACCTGTTTTACACCCGTGAAATATAGTTTGTGAAGCGACAGAGAGACGGCAGAAAAACGACGGATATTATTCGTTACGGAGCTATATTATCTATGGTGTAATGATGTGGAGTGTGGAGAAGCAGTCATTATACATGCTGCACACATTTCCAGCTTCATGCACTTACTTGAGAGCAAAGGTCGGCGTGGCCGTCCCAAACAATACAAAGAAGTTGTACTGCTCTTTGTGCATTGCATACGCCTTGTAGCGCTGTGTAGTTTGAAAGAAAAAAATGGCAAAGTAAGTCATTCACTATTGTATGATGGTCCTCAGTCTGCAGGTACTGAATCTTCTAACTTAGTTGGCTTATAATATTATTATGATAATACTATAACCCTGCACACATGCCATTTTTGTTTAATATTAATATTTGACTCAAAATCTGCATTGTACATACATGGCTTCTCTATTGGCTGTATATGGGAACTTGCGAAATGTCAATTTTGAGAAAACTATCCTAAACCATATTTTTAAACATATTGGGGTACAGTAAAGTGGTTGTACTCCCAAAATTCAACAAATTGAAAATATGCTCTCTACGTCTGAGTGCTGTATATATAAATGACTTGTTTTCACTGTTTATTATTTCGCTTTTCCTGTATTTGTAATATTAGCTTGACCTTTTGAATATCACAATGTCAATAACGTCAGCTTTGTAATTATGAAATTCATTTACTAAGCTATCGTGCGGGGTAGGTGTTCAATGAACACACTCTAGTTGCCATGGCTGTACCTTGGCACAGATGTAGGTCTCTACAATCTTGTGCGGTAGTGTTTCATGTAGTGTAGAGGTCGGAGGTGGGATTGGGTCTATAAAAAAGACAGCGTTTCAGTCACATTTCCAGCTCTGCTGATGTGACTGCACCATGTGCCAGTACCTTCCTGCTCTCTTTGTCTTCTGTCCAATGGGAAGAGGTTGTCCACCACTGTTGTGTAAAACTTGGAGAGGTATGTGAATCTCCTTAGAGGGTCCATCTCTCCCTGGAAGCCTATAGAGACAATCATCATGGTTAGCCAGAGGCCATGCATGCAGAGACCAAATGAAGACAAGTTAGCAAAATAACCAGGCCCTCGCTTTTGTTTGCAAGTTGGTTGTGTACAGGAAGGTGCAAATGGGCAATGGCTCTCAAGTGCTCAATTAGGTTAGGCTGTCTGGAGCAAAGACCAACAAATTACACCGTTACAACTGTCAAATGGGTGCTTGGTTAGGCTGTCTGAAACAATGGGTGCTTGGTTAGGCTGTCTGAAACAAAGACCAACAAATTACACAGTTACAACTGTCAACTCCCATTTGCCTATTGCACTGGCCAATCAACCTGCAAACCTCTGTAACAAATAAAAAATGGGGGGCCTGGGAATGAGGCTAGGCTATTCAAATGTCCTCTATCCAAAGTCACTCAGTCTCATTCCCAGGCTTCCGCTTCCCCCTGTATTTAGAAATTGGAATAGAACCGTGCTCCTCATTTACCCAGTCCCACTACAGAGGTCATTTTACTAGACCATATCGCTCCACACAATGCATTAGACATAAGAAATTTTACAGTGATTAGAAACAGTACCTGCACTAAGCGCTGTTCTGTGAGACTCCGCAGCTGATGACGGCTTCAAACTAGTCACAGATCGACGGGTGTCCAAGTTCACCAAACAGAAGGCCAAGACTGAGGGGTCAAGGTTCAAACTCACTGGTACACAGCGAGGGAATACGTGTGCACACGACTTCAGGGCATCCACCAGCCCATTCCAGTAGTCACTAATGAGAGCCTGCACGGTCTTCAGCGAAGGGTCCGGACCACACAAGACACAGAGCTGGACTCCTTCAAGGAGAGAGAAGACCAGTAGACGGTGGGCAGTTCTACTGCTGGCTTTAGGGAGGTAGATGGGGATGTCGCGGCAGGTGGCGGGAGGGAGGGAGGAGAGGAGGAGAGAGAGGAGGGTCATCTCCAGGGTGGTTAGCTTCCACCTGTCGTGTGTGTGTGTGTGTGTGTGTGTGAGAGAGAGAGAGAGAGAGAGAGAGAGAGAGTGTGTGTGTGTGTGTGAGTGTGTGAAAGAGAGAGAGAGTGTGTGTGTGTGTGTGTGTGTAAGTGTAAGAGAGAGTGTGTGTGTGTGTGTGAGTGTGAGAGAGAGAGAGTGTGTGTGTGGGGGGGGAAAAAGGCCTTAAATGCATGGGATGCATTTTAATGTTTGTCATGGCAATCCAGTGAAGTTTACACTATATATCTTCATGTATAAATCTTGCACTTTTAGATTTGCATTGAAATTAAGTAGCACAGTTAGTGTACACAAGTAGCTGCTCTCACGTCTCACCAGCTCTCAGTGGCGACACAGATCCTGCCATGCACACTGAGGCAGCCATAGTTGCTCTGAGAGGCTTCAGCAAATGCCTCCACTGAAGTCTGTGCAGAAAGAAATTGAAAGAGGGCACTCAGAGATGGCTAATAACATTTTGATATCACTCCAGTTAGGAGCGCATGAGCTGCTGATTAATTGCTAACAGACACTTGTTTGACTCACTGTGAGAACGGAAGTCTCCCTCAATGCAATGATGTCGACAGTCTGCGTGAGTGGTGACATCATGTCAGTCCCTTGCAAGAGGTGGTCAATCAGAGGATAGCAAGACTGGGGAGGGGAGTGAAGCAGTACACAAGCCTACCCCTTAAGATAAGCCTAGCCTCCTTCAAAGATGATAGCAGGATTGCTCTCAAGTAGAAGATTGAGATCATGCACAGCAGAACATATAAAAACCTTCCCATATTTCATTTAGATTATTTACAGTGTTGCAGAGTTAGACATCTTTGAAGTGTGCGCATTCAAAATGTAGAAAGTGCCCCATGGCTGTAGAGTTCCTCCCTCCTTTCCTCCATCCCTTCCCTCCCTCCCTCCCTCCCTCCCTCCCTCCCTTCCTCCATCCTGGAGAGAGGGATGGAGGGCTGGTACTATGACTACTTGATTGATGTCCTTGTCTTGTGGCTACCTTCAAGTCCTTCTTCAGTCTCTCTACGTTGGTCACGTTCTCCAGCTCGTGTAGTCCCACTAGGAGGACCATCCCGTTGAACACCAGGTCCAGGAGGTAGCGTAGGAGGGTGTCGGTCATGGTGACACCAGAGGTGACCAGGATGAGGGTGATGCTGGGAGGGAGGGAGGGAGGGAGGGATGGAGGGAAGGATGGAGGGATGGAGGGATGGAGTGATGGAGGGAGGGAGGGAGGGTTGGAGGGAGGGATGGAGGGAGGGAGGGAAGGGATGGAGGGAGGAAGGAAGGGATGGAGGGAGGAAGGGAAGGAGGGAAGGAGATATATAAAAAGGAAGATAATCAATCAAACACCATACGTACTAGTCTCATTCCCAGACTCCCTGAGCTAGTCTCATTCCTAGACTCCCTGTGAATGAGACTACAATGGTCTTCATTTACCTCTCATAAAAGCACTTCCACATGACCTTGGCTCCTCCATTTGAGCAGCTGAGGAGGGAAGTCTTCAAGTTGCTTGCATACACGTGCACCCCATTTAGAGAGCCCACTACCGGGAATGACAGCTGCATTTGTGTATGTATGTATGTATATATGTATGTATGTATGTATGTATGTATGTATGTACGTGTGAGTAACTGTAAACATTAGAGCTAGCTAGGCTTGAGGAAATTATGCTTTTTTTCCTGCCTATTATGCTACTCCCTAATTCCCCAGCTATGCCCCTATTTAATATGCTCTAAGCCAGTCCCTATTATGCTCAAATTATGCTCAATTCTGGTGATCGAATTTCCATTCAATAGCGCAGTAATTAGAGCTGCTAGCAGTCAGTCATCCTCAGATTCTCTACTATTAAAGGCCATTTTTTACTACGAGGTAAATGTATTTATACTCCATCAGTAGACAAAGCCAGATAATATTTTATTGTTAAAGTCTGTAGCTGTGCAAATTATGCCCAATACTCTGCCTATTATGCTAGCATAATTCCTTATGCCATCTTGTACCTATTAATGCTCAAAATTATGCTGGCATAATTTCTGGAGCTAGCTACACATGCTACACCAGCTGATCATCCATGCAAACTCGTCCTGCTTACCGGTGGCAACTCTCCCTTAGTCCTGATGAACAGGGGAACGCCTCCAGTGGCTGTAATAGCTGCCAGGTAGGCCATTTCCCAAGCTCTTTTCCGGAACGCCTATCCATAGACACTCCCACTCTTTGACCTAAATTAGCGAAATTGTTTCTGTAGGCTAGGTCTGAAAATTTTAGCGTCAATAAATCGCGATATAATCACACGCTCTGCAGGCTGCAGGATGGTTTTTCTCGGATGGAGACACTGCCTGCTGAAGCAATTTCCCCGGGGGGCCAACAGGGGGCTGTATGCAGGCAAAGGAATTATGCATGGCCACAAAACAACTTTCTCCAATAAGAAGTGAGTTTTAATACAAAATATGTCATGTATTTATAGCAGCAAGATATTAATGATGTCACTATTATCTCTCTTTGATATCAGGACAAAACATGCCTGGAGGCCCAACGTGCAAAAGAAGTTGTTCTACAGTGAAATATTTGGCATGAAGCTGCAGTTGCGAGTCACGACGGCAGCCATGCGTTGGATGGATAAAGCTGGAGGATTCGATAGCTATATCTATCACACACCCGACAAGAAGCTTGCATCAGAACTTGGAGTAGCACTGAAGCACAGGATGCACGAAATGGTTTACAAGGATCCTCAGAAGTCAGCTCCTCCACTCGTGAAGCGTTATCCGAGACCCCCGAGAAGTTTTGCTCAAGGAGGTGCAGACAGTGCTACTGTTACTAATGCAAATACAAGAACTTACTCTACTTCAGCAGTGACAAATTGTAGCAAAAGAACAGTGATAGAAACTCGTGTATAGGCGAATGCCTTTGTATATTCTGTGTGCGTATATTCGAGGATCAAGTGCTGTTCTAAATAAGCGCTGCACGGTACAGTCTCTCCGTGTGTGAAATTTTGAATGAAGGATGGTGCTGCTTGGCAGCGTATTTCGCCTTCTCGGCAACTACAACCTCAGCGCCTACCAGCGAGCGATGGCGAGGCGTGCCGGGATCGAGGACCTTCTGCCACTCACCATCCTAAACAGAAAGTACGAGCTTGCAACAGCCATTTACAGGCCGGGGGGGGGGAGGCTTTAATGGGAAATGTCTGACTCCAAGGACTATAAGTAATCTGTGTGGTTGTAATGCCAGTGGTAGAAGTATAATGCGACTCGTAATGCTATGCAGCTGTATCGGGCATCTTATTTCCAGCCTATTAACAGTAGTTTCGTTCTCAGCTCCACCCTCTTTGCCCCGCCTACTTCCTACAAGAGCCACTGACGACAAGTCTAGTCCCAGCATGAACGTCACTCACACCATACCATACGTCCAATTGTTAGCTAGCCTCACTTCCAAGCTCCACAATTTAGCGTTTCCAACATGCAAACAAAATGCTGGGCAGTGCTAGTCAGCCGTGGCCAGGCTGCGCATGACTTAGCATTAGATTCTGCAGATGTCACTCGTGTAAGGAGTTTTGATGTGCACAGTCAATATTGCCGTTTATCACTAACTCAACTCCTCTTTTTTCTCTCAGAAAATCTCGCATCAGGACGCCAGCCCCTGGTTGGAAGAAGCACTACCGCAGCGTGCTGTTCCAGAGAACGCTTCGAGTTCGTGTCACCACTGCGACTCAGAAACTGATTGACAAAGCGGGAGGCTTCGACCGCTACATCTTTTACACCCCTGAGGAGGAGCTACGCTCAATCCTGGCACAGAGGCTGAAACACAGAATGAACGCTTTGGTTGCCAAGCACCCGTCCGTTGAACCCCCTCCCCTGGACAAACGGAACCCTAAGCCGTTGCCTAAGAAACTGTGTGCCGGTTTGAAGCCGGTGGAAGTGTGTAATATGACAAAATTCGTGTATCTTGGGTAGCTATATTTATTATATCATGAGCTCACACCATCCTTTTAGCTTTAGATTGCTCTTGTGGAAAAACGTAATGCTACCGAGTAGGCCTCCCCCCCGATATTATGCCAGATCAAATTTGTGGGGGGGGGGAGCAGAGCACGCACTGAGCTGGGTATACACAAGCCTAACCACCACTCTGTCAAGGTGATGAGTTCTGCATGGCTATAGGTATATCTTACAGTGGAGCCTCTGTGGTCAACCTATAGAACAGCCACCTCCCTATATAATTTATGTACTCGTAATTGGGTCCCAATGTACGGACCTCTGTAATATAGCTACCCCCTATATTGCAGCCATATAATGTTGGCCTGAGGATGACCGCAGTATGTCCTGTACTTACAATGGCCAGGTTATATAAACCGATTGCAAATTAAAACTGCAGGAGAAATCTAACTCACCTAGCACATGATTGTACTATATGATAATATTATTACAGTTGCCTGCAACATTTGTAATATGCAATGGATCAATACTGTTTAGGCATGTCAGTCTCATTGCCATAATTATGTCTTTCTCTTTTCTGCATAAGATCACTATATATAGCTAACTGACTGGCATATTTTAATGGTGTTTGGGCTATAGAGTAGCTGTTAGTAACTGATGACAAATACATTTGGGAAGTTAGCTATAGCTACACATACAACAATTGGTGTTTTGAAAGAATACATCAGCCTTAGTCCCAATGGTATTTAGTCAATGGTATTTAGTCAGTAAATACCATTAGAACTAAGACCAGTGTAATTTCAAAGCAATGGTGTCTCTTGGGAATATGCAGGAGTAGGGCTAAATTGTAGTTTGGAAATAAATACAATCATGGAATTGAAGTAGCTAGCAGCTAAGCTACCCATTTTTAGATTATTTACAGTGCTAGCTACCCCTTTTTGAAATGTTTTTTGAATAGTCACTACCATCAGCTATGTACTTGTGTAGCTAGTATAGTGTGTACATAGCTATACACTAGCTAGCTGACTGCAGTTGCTTTCTATTTTAAGGCTTTTCTAAGAAATGGCTACACCACTAAAGTTTGTTAATGCTCACGATCAAGCAGAAGTATGCCAAGTTGAAGAGTCTCACCAAGAAAATCTGAAACTAAACATTTCGGAAAGGCCTGCTGCTAAGAAAAGACAGGTTGGATTTGACTGTGAGTTCATAGAACACCCTCCCAAGCCTTTCCAATCAGACTGTCCTGTCTGTCTGTTGGTGCTTCGTGAGCCCCATCAGGTGACCTGCTGTGGGTACGGATTCTGCCGAGTGTGTATTGAACGAGTTCAAACTGACAAGAAGTCATGCCCTACATGTAATCAGAAGGACTTTACTGTCTTTCCAGATCTCCGACTGCAGCGCTCACTGTATGAGTTTCGTGTTTGGTGCTCCCACAAGACAGAGGGTTGTGAGTGGAGTGGGGAGTTGAGTCAGCTTGATAAACATCTCAATGAAAGCCCCAAACTACATGAGCAGCTTGTTGGCTGTCAGTTCACAGAGGTTGAGTGCCATCACTGTTGTGAACAGTTCCAGCGTCGCTATGTCACCGCCCACCAAATCGGACAGTGTATCCGACGACCCTTCAGCTGTGACTACTGTGGCAACTATGGAGCTGATTTCGAAGATGTAACAACCAAACACTGGCCAGTGTGTGGGTCTCGTCCAGTACCCTGCCCAAACGAGTGTGGAACATATCCTGAGCGTCAAAACCTTCAACATCATGTGAACAAAGATTGTCCCCTCACAGTAGTCAACTGTGACTTCCACTATACTGGTTGTGAGGTGCAGCTCCCCTGCAAAGACATGCCAACACACTTAGCTGAGAATCTGGTGACACATGTGTCCCAAATAGCTACATATACGCAAAGAAAGATACGAGAAAAGGATGAGCAAATAATGACGCTTACATTAGAAACGCAAGCACTAAGAAATGTACTCTTCGAAAAAGAAACAGAAATTGCTCAGTTAAAGGCCAAACAGGAGGAGGATAGGTCATCATTGCGGTCTTTGCGGTTGTACACTGGTCTTCCTGTTGAGTTCACTATGACGGAATTCGAGAAACATAAGCAAGATCGTGACAAATGGTACAGTGAGCCATTCTACACACACCACCATGGGTACAGGATGTGCCTCAGAGTAGACGCCAATGGTAGTGGTCTTGGCCAGGGTAAGTATGTTTCAGTCTTTTGCTGCCTTATGCAAGGTGAATTTGACAACCTCTTAAGATGGCCGTTTCTGGGTCAAATCACCATCCAATTGATGGATCAACATGAGCCTCATGAACACCATACAAAAACATTTTACTTCAACACAGCTGGTTCTGACATTACCAGTAGAGTGTCCACTGGAGAACGAGCTCTAGGTGGATGTGGCATCCCGATGTTTATTGCCCATACTGATCTGGGATACGATCCAACCAACGATCGGCAGTTCCTCAAGGATAATTGTCTCCATGTCCGAGTAACCCAAGCAACTAACCATAGCTAGTGAGCTAGCTAACACGGCAGTGCATGGAGCACTTGTAATTGACAGACTAAACTTTCAGTAAACAGTGCAAGATATAGCTAGTTCAGTCTATAGTTTTGTTAGTAATTAAAGATACAAATGAGATTAGGCTGCATGCAGTTCACTCAGATCAATCTGTATACGTTATGTCAGATATAATTGAATCCAATCAGGGAGATATTATAACAACCGGCAAACTTTACATGAACTGATTAAAATCATTCTGAATACAATAAATAGCACCTCACAGGCTCACAGCAATATACGGCAGACACACGGCTCAGCTGGCAGCACTAGTGGTGGGGTGGATTGATTCTGGGTTGTATCCGACATTATTAATGCTAATCTCAACAGCTGTCTTATTCTCTTCCTCCGAATGTCCTGTTTCTATGGTGATGGAGGCCACTCGATCCACCCTCGAAAGGGGCGGGGTCTCGCTCTTCACACCACTGTTCCTCAGAATGCTTTCTTGGTCTTCGGTGATTGTTAGTGCCACGACGACATTGTTGGAAGTCAAGACTTCCGATTCTCGCTTTGAGCCGTCTGGATTGTCAGCCAAGTCGAAACACTTTGGGTTTTCATTTAACGATTTACGAGTCCGACACTCAATACTAATGTCCAATTTACTCGAACTGGTCGGTGACATCAAATCTGGTGGACAAAGTGGCGAGATTTTTATCTGGCTTCGAGTCCGGTATGCCCCGAGGCTATACGGCATTTGAGGCATGTAGGAAGTCTCTGCAGAACTCGGCTTTGACTTTTGGGAAGACGGCCCGTGGGCGTGGAACTGTAACTTTGGACTCTTAGAGATTCTTACAGGCGATCTTCTCTTGGAAGATGGGGGGGTGATAGACTCCGTAACAATAGGTGGTGGTGGAGGTACGGGAGTCTCGCTTGCAATAGGAGGAGTGTTTTGTGCTTGTCTCTTTGGAGTAGCTTTAAGGGAGGGCAGCACTGGGCTGTCCGGATCTCCTTCGCTCGGGAGTCTCAGACTGGAGCGGGTTAGTCGTCTGCCTCCAGTGCCAACCGGAAGGCCACTGGGTCTGTGGCCAGCGTGTGCGCTGGGGGACTTGGGCTTCTTGGGAGACGGGGGGAGCTCGCAACTAGCGCCCTCTTCGTTTATTGTCTCTGGGGGAAGAAAGGTGCATTACTTAGAGTATTATGATTAAACTGGTAACAGTTGCATCTTATAAGTAATACAGAGACACACACACATAAGTAGCTATAGATAGGCAGATACCCACACATATACATGCATAGACAGACACACACACAGACAGACACACACACATAAGTAGCTATAGATAGGCAGATACCCACACATATACATGCATAGACAGACACACACACAGACAGACACACACACATAAGTAGATATAGATAGGCAGATACCCACACATATACATGCATAGACAGACACACACACAGACAGATACACACACATGTAAGTATATATATGTAGATAGGCAGACACCCACACATACAATGTACCCACGCGCAGACAGACACACACACAGACAGATACACACACACCTGCAGTCGGTTCTTTCTGTCTCTTGAGCCTCCTGTCCGTCTCTCTGAAGGAGTACTTCCCCTTGCCGACGGAGGACGGGGACGCAGCGGAGTCCTCCGGCTCTGAACTGCTCTGTTTGTCGTAGAAGGCACCCATTCCTCTCCTGAGAAATGATAAAAAGAATATGCCACATTATGTTGAGATTAGCAGTAACTCTGTTCCAGTCTCCACACCGGCCACTGTTTGTTGTCATACTGTGTTTAAAAACACAATGGCCAGATTCGGAAATTATCACCAAAGGATGCACAAGAACTGTACCACCACGTCAAGTGTGTGAGTAGTCCAACAGTTGTGTGTCCTCTGGTGACGTCACATAATAATTTCCGAATGCGGCCATTGTTTATTCACTATTTTCTACATGTACATGCATATAAGTGCTTGATGTGTGCAATAGTAGAACCGTCATCAACCGTTTTTTACTGCATTACTCACATGCTGTCTACACCAATACTGTGGCTATACATGCAGTGTTCTTCCCCTTCAAAGACCTGAGTACAGTGCCACGTCAATGGCTTCCTCCCCCTCACCTCTCGCATGTCTCACACTCGCAGTTGGTGTTGTTGTCCCCAAAGAAGTCCTTGCCGTAGAAGCAGGTGACCTCATCGCCTGGGGCCATGTCCCGCAGAGCCTTGACACAGGCCGTGTTCTTGCCCGTCGGGACAAACTTGCATGTCGGCCTGCAGTCAGAGATGGGTACATGTACACTGTAGTGGCACTTACTAGGCTATTCAGAGTACCAGTAAAGAGTTTATTAAAATAGGTGGGCATTCATTAGAACCATGCACCATTACAGGAATAGAGAGTGGGGATGAGACATCGCAGGAATGGGGACTGGGAATGAGGCATCACACTCTATAGCCCCTGTGTGGACGTACCTGCAGTCGTGGTTGATGTAAGCTGCCGGCCCAAGCCAGAGCTGTGAGCAGCCCTTGCGAGTGGAGAACATGACGCTGAAGTCGTTCTGTCCCGGAACTAGGAACTGCCTCTCTTCCTCTCTCGTCATTTCCGCGATGCAGCCACACAGCTTGGGGATGCGGTCGCCCTCCGCCCTGGGTCAGAGCGGGGAGAGGAAGCAACTTCATGCTTGCTAAGACCCATACACCCATTGGTGAGTGATTCCAACCTAAAATCACCAGTGCCAAGTCATTGTGATAAGGAGCACATGGGCCACAGAAGGCTTACAATTACATTAGTACCAGGGCTTCATTTTGGGGGGGGGGGCAGGCAGTCGCTCACCCCCCCTTGGGAATTTCAACCCTTCAAAATTGAATACTGCTCACTATATGCACACACACCCCCCCCCCCCCCTAAAATGTCTTCTGACGTGCTTTTGCTCCCCCTTGAGGATTTTCCTAAATTAAACCCTGATTACAGTTGAGGTAATTGATTGAAAGAGTGACATCACCAGGTAGAACATAAATACAGGATAGGCGGACCCGACAAAGAAATTATGCATACAAAAGTGTGTATGATGGACAAGTACATGTATACCCTAGCTAGCAAAGCAAATCTTCTTTTTTTGCAGCCATGTGGGATAAAATCTGGGCAAAGAAGGCCTTCAATGGTAAAATTGAAACAACAGCAACTGGCATGGGTAGTGGATCAAACATCTGTATAGTTCCTGTGATCTCATGGTCTCATGAGTCATGACCAGGGCACCACCACCCTGAATTCCATCCCACAGTTTCTCATTTCCTCCAGAGTTGCACGATAAAGTCAGGAACAGGGGATACCTAGCAACCAGGCTAGTGCAGGGTTCTCTCTACATCACTGACATGTACATGTATGTACATTGTATATTGCTTTAGAGGGGCACAGTACTCCCCTATTGTGATATTGTACCCTTCTATAGAGCCTAAATGTAGCTCCACTCTCCTCATATTTCAGAGATTGAGTATTATAAAAATCTCAAGACAATGAGAGACTCATGCATGAAGAATGACATAAGAATGTTGTAATAGTGATGTCACTGTAGTAGGCATGCACATGTACATGTACATGTATTCCCAGCTATTTTTCGCATGAGAAAAGATACCAGCCCCTACCCTGTTTTGGGAGGGCCTGGGGACGAGGTTTGTGGGTACACACAGCGTATACTGATGCCCTTACCAGTGCCTCGTTACCACGACCTTTGCCCCGCAAGTCTCGCTGGAGTAGCGATCACACGGTATGATCTTAACCCCGGCATCTTCACTGTAAATCTCCAGGTAGCGCATAAACTGTGGAATGAGCGTGTGTGTGTGTGTGTGTGTGTGTGTATGTGTTTGTGATGTGTGTGTGCGTGATGTACATTTTTAAATCACACTCCTACTATCCCTTACTACATGTATACAATAAACCCCAGTTACTGCTGGATGCCTGACCTGTGTGTGTGCATGTGTGTGTGCATGTGTATGTGTACACATGAATACATGTGCATGTACATTGTGGGTATAAAAGACGTGTGTATGGACATATATGTACATCTAGTGATATCACTACAAGCCTAGCCGCAGATTTCCTATAATTATGTGTGTACATATATTCTTGACGTGAAATTAAAGCCATGAAGGACTAGGTAGACAGATGGCTGTCTTCAATGCAATTAGATTACCCATAAGATACCGTAGAAACAAGACGTCAATAAAACTCACATGTTCCTGAAACGCCAAAACTTGGCCCTTAGGTTTCCCCATTAGAAACGTCCTTGCCCAATTCCCGCTCACTAGGGTGTCGTACGCTTTACTTCCATCACTGTCTGCCGTAAACTGATCAATGATCTCCTTGAGCTTTCCGAAACGTCCCTTCACGTGACGAAATCTTGGGTTCATCTTGTGGGTGGTGAAACCGATCATCGGGTCGACGCACAGGCTGCTGGCTATGTCGTCGTATTGTGCAAGTTCTCGTGCTCTCAGCTCTGAAGACATAATGCAGTTACTGGTTCTTTCCAGATAAGAAGCTGCAATATCTTTGAAGTTTCTGTGAAGTTTGACTGTTTGAATGTGTTTCAAATTCAACTTTAGTACACTCCTTCAAATCTTCTGATTTCTCCTTCAAAAATATCTCATGTGTAATGTATTCGAATCCTTGTCACTTACGCTACAGTTGCTTCTGCCTTCTTTCTTCACAAATATTCAAATCCAGTCTTCAAACTTCAAAGCGATGACTACTCATAATTCAAAGCTCCACCTTTTTTTTGTTCACTGCGAGGAAACCGCACGTGAGGTCATGTGACTGACCAACGCGACCATGTGGTAACTAACCACTATTAATTCCGAGGAAGTCAAACTAAAGCGAACTCCTAAAGTCCGGATTAGTCAACAGGTGAGTTCTCTATGCCATTGCTTGTGTGTGTATCTTTTCCAACTAGACATATTGCGGGTCGTGGCGAACGGTCCATGTTAAGCTTACGAAAACTCTTGCAATATATACTCGCATGCAGAGTTTTGCAAATATTGTAGCGACGTTGCGGTGGCTTTTAGATGTCCCCTAGCCCTTGTGACTGCAGTATTAAGTGTTGTTGCTAAAACATTTTGCACGGCTCTCAAATCTGGGAGGTGGGCTTTTACTAGAAGTATGTGCACCACGCGCACGTACAGTGACCACATGGTGTTTTTAGTGGCCTCATGAATACCAACTATGAAAGAGAAATCGTTCTTATAACCATACGCACCTAACAATTACTAATTGTATTATAATATGCAGGACATACATTAGCAAATGTGTGTGTGTAGCGTAAGTGTTTGATTGTATTTCGGCAGTATTAAAATGTGCAGGTGATTTGACAATATTTTGGCGCTAGCCCCAAAAGGAAGTTCTGAAAATTCATGCCTTCACCACTCTATAATACCGCAATGGATGGCCACAAGACCTACACAGGACTAAAGCACAGAGGCTGTTTTGCTGTATAGCTAGGCCGTTAGTATCTCAGAAACAAACTAGCTACTACTGTCACGTATAGCAACCAAGAACTTTGGGGGGGCTAGAAACGCAGGATATATCCAATAAGGGGCCTGGTGACCCCCCCGTTCCACTGCCTATGGTAGGAGGTTTTTTACTCACAGTTGCCTTCGACATTACAGCGTTGTATCTTACCATGACTACCAGATGAATTAGGTGGAGTCAAATGACTGATAAAAATTATTTAAGTGCTTGAAGTTGTTCCACTGCTCTGCCCACTGCAGGTTGCACTAACATAGACGAAAAGAGAGAGAGAGAGAGGGGAGAGGGAGTTATGCCTCCTAAGAAGAGCTCTGTTCAGCAACAGCAGCAGCAACCCAGTGCAGCTGCTTCGGGCTATGGCAGCCTTTTGGTCGAGGGGGGTGACCCCATTGCCTCAGCTATCGCCATCATCGAGAAGAAAGCAAGAAACCTGGAGAAGAGAAAGGTTAGCGTGGTCTCTGACACATGCACGATGTGTAGGGCAGAATTAGCCTCGTCTATAGGCCACATTGTGCACTGCACTTTAGCTAGCTGTGGGCCTGGGGGCCCCAAAAATTCTAGAAATTCTGGGGGGGGGGGGGGGGGATCTCAGCCCCCTCCCCCTCCCCCTTTGTATGAAACTCTTGGCAGTTTGCACAGATATAATAGGTACTGTATTTTTCATAGGCACACAAAGTGTTAATAAAACGTTTCCCTTCCACACACACACACACGCATACAGAATCGGCTCGCAAGTCTGAAGGAAATGGAAGAACACGGAACTGTTTTGGACAAGGATCAACTGGATGCTATCACGAAGATCGACAACGTCGCAATCCAATTGGAGCTTGTGAAAGAGTTGCAGAAACAGTTTCAGGCGCTAAATAACGAGGTATATAAACTGACATCAAATTTGATTCACTTGCTAATTCAGTGAGACTCATATAGAAATGGACACCCTCAAGACATGTACATCAACCGCCCAATGGCATAGGCTGGAGGGAATTATGCCAGCATAATTTTGAGCATAATATGTACAAGATACCATAGGGAATTACACTAGCATAGCTATGGACTTCAACAATGTCACTGACCTTGGCGACCAATATAAATTGTGCATCGTTTAGAGTAATGAGTGTCTACAGCAATGCATAATAAGTGAACACTTACAGACGTAGGCACATTCATTTCATTAGGGATTACACCACTCTAATCCCCCCTCCCCTCCCCTCCCCTCACCCCCCAAAGCACCAAAAGGCACGCAAGAAGCAACAGCGTTTGGAGAAGCAGCAGCAGAAGGATGTGGAGAGGGACGCCCAGCGGAGGGCGGCGTCCTACACACTGCGGGTCCAGGACATTCTGAACAGCATGGACGACGAGGCCAAAGAGAATTTTAGGACAGGAAGTGGCGGCGCAGTGGTGGGTACTGTTTGACAGAAATGTACATGTAGTGCAATATTTGATATCATGATAATATTGCATATCGTGATATTATCGTTATTGCCACTATTGTTATCTTAGCAGTCTCGTGAAATCAACACACACACATACCACACATATACACATACACACGCACACTCCCACCACACAATGTCATGCATGCACATACAAACGTACACACACATGCACACATAATACACATACACTCACCTGTGCACAACACACACACACACACACACACACACACACATACACTCACCTGTGCACAACACACACACACACACACACACATACACACACACACACACACACACACACATACACTCACATACACACACACACACACACACACACACACACACACACACACACACACACACACACACACACACACACACATACACAACACACACATACGCACACAGACACTAACAGAAGCTGAGCTGACTCATTTAGACGACCTCTACCAGTTACTATCACCAGTAAGGGCCGGCAACCCAAAGTGAGTCACATGATGTTTTAATAAGTCATGTGATCTTATCTGCTGCGTATGATTGGTCACTGCAGCTACCAATCACATTTGGAGGCGGCCAGTGAACACATTCTACAGCTTTTGGAACAGAGCACAAAAGAAGTTGCGGGAACAACTTGTATCCTTGGCAACTGCCATAACTGTGGCCCTGTTCCAAGGTACTAGCCTGGGAATGAGGTTACCGACATAATAATCATGGTCTTTGCATCTATGTGAGCATGGAAGCATTCAGCTAATTAATGATGATATTCACGTTAATGAATTGTCTTGCAAGTCGCCATTTCTTTTGAGAGCACACATAGCTGCCAAGCTCACACGCCTGACAGTATCCCAGCACTGTTAGGGGTTCTTACAGGATTTTCCAGTTGGGTTGGAGAGACATGCTGATATGTAGATATGTGGAGAGCCACGCCCCCTAGGTTGCCTGGGACTCTACTCTGCTCCACCCCCCCCCCCCCCCCAATTTTGTAGTTTAAGCAGGCAGAAGTTGCTTGTGGTACCTTTTGAGGTGAAAATTATACCCTCAAAAAAGTTACATACAGTTAGGCATGGCTCCACCTACTGTGTTCATCATCTTCAAAAATTGTTTTGAGAAAAGGTCAATCTGTGAATTTATCACCATACATGTGCATTATTTACTTCATGTGTTATTTAGTAGTCCTTGACTTGACCCAGACAAGAATGTTCATGATCTCCTGGAAAGAATCGACCAATCAGGTTACTTCGACCGACCATCCAAGGAGGCGGAGGAGCTGGAAGAAGACGAAGATGATGTAATGCGTTGTTTATTTGTTTAGGGGGAGGAGCTTGAGTGTTAGTAATTGCACATTTACTGAACCCCTAAAGGATTCTGAAGAAGCAGAGGGCGAGTCAAGAGATGTAACCGTGGCAACAGAAGGGGAAGTCCCTGCTGATGTAATCTATACCGAACAGGAGCATGTCCCAGAGCAACAAGTGGCACCCCCGCAGACTGAAGCAGGGGACCCACAGCAGTATTTGGCCCCCACTGGGGGTCCGGTGGCCGGACAGCCCATGATGCCCCCCTCTGGGGTTATTGCACAACAAGGCATGATGGGGTGAGCCATTTTATCCTCAAAAGTTGACTATATTAGTGCCCATAAATGCATTCCGCACTTGTACATGTTTATACATACACACACACACACACACACGCACACACACTCACACACACTCATACACATACACTCTCTCTCTCACACACACACACACACACACGCTCACACACACTCACACACATACACTCTCTCACACACACACACAGCTACATGCCCTCGGCTCCCTCCCCCACGTTCCCCGGTCTGGGGACCAACCCACTGCAGCCTGTGCAGGAGGATGGCTTCTCCTTCATGCATGAGTCAGAAGTCAACAGAAGTAAGCCACACACACGGCGTCCCCAGGCCACGTGCACCTTACACTTTAGCTAGCTATAGGCATGGTACTTTTTCTTTTGTGTGTGACTCATAGGTAGTCTCGTGCCCAGACGTTCACGCCCCCCCCCCCCGGCGAAAGAATGTCTGGTGTCCTTGAGGATATTTCTTGTCACAGTGACCAATCATATACGAGATTTATTTTCAGCATTTAGTTATGCAAGTCAGGTCAGTCATATCAGCGTAGTCAGCTTCTGGAAGTTTCGTCCCTCACTAGAGAGAATACTGTAACACACGCACAAGATATCAAGTACCATTTTCATAGACATGTACATTTCACTCTTTGTTTTCTCTCTCTCCCTCCCCCACCCTCCCTCCCTCCCTCCTTCCCTCTTCCCTCTCCTCCTCTCCCTCCCTCCCTCCCTCTTCCCTCTCCCCCCTCCCTCCCTCCTTCCTTCTTCCCTCTCCCCTCTCCCCTCTCTCCCTCCCTCCCTCCCTCCTTCCCTCTTCCCTCTCCTCCTCTCCCTCCCCCACCCTCCCTCCTTCCCTCTCTTTACCACTACAGCGCAAGCGCTGCAGCGAGCACAGGGGGTACCCATCACAACCACTCCACAGCAACCACAGGCGTTGCCACAGCAACAACCGCTAGCAGCTCAACACATGACCACGTCCGCCCAACCACAGTCCATGGACTATGCTGCTTACGTTACCACGGTAACAGCCCAAGGGGGCGGGGACCAACCTCTACAAGGGAGCTTGCTCGGGCATCCAGGTGGGTGGTGTGGGACCTTTCTAACAAGACTGACTAATTATCTACAAGCCAGCTTTCTCATCTACAAGATTAGTCTCACCTTGGGCAACTTACATGTACCGTGAAAGTGCCTACTCAGCAATTTTGCTGTTCACTTCAGCTGGTAGCCGTAACTGGCCAAAGTAGAATTGTCATCACTGCCTACCATTCCACCATCTAGACTGCGTAAATTTAAGCAAGTTAGTAGCTTCCACAGTGCTCAAGACTGTAAGTGATATAGTAACACAGTGACATAATCTTAGCGCACGTGATAAGTGATGACGAACAAGACACACACAGGTGCAGGAAACGTAAAGTCTTAATACCAGCTGGGCACACTCCTGTGTACCTTTTTGCTGGGCTCGTTCCCATTCTCCATTACACAGTCCCAATACCAATGCACATGTGGGTACAGTTGCTATTTGCAAAGTAGATGGCTGGGAATGACGCCATGTTTTGTAGCCTCTGTCTCCCCTTTTGCCACTGTTTTGCAAGTCACTTTCCCTCCTCGTCCAATGCCCAGATGGAAACAGAAGTGTCATGGCGGGTCAGAGCCACCCGTTGGAAGGCGGCCCCCAGTCCAACATGACAGACGTAGCCACGGGCCAGCCCAGTCCTACGGTGGTCGACCCCACGTACCAGGTAGGTCTGATTCCGAATATTTCATTCCCAGATCTCTGTATGACGACTATGGAATGGTAGGAGTGCCACCGGCCATCGAAATTGAAACTCAAAAGCAGAGACGTTTATGGCCCAGACTGACAAGAAGTCTTCACGGATAATTATCCTTAACCAGCTAGTTGCTGACGTGGTCATGTGAGGATCTGAGCTTCTCTGCCCACGTGAGAACATTTTGGTGAAACTATTATTAAATGTGGACCAGAAGCTGCAAGTCAGCAGGTGGCTTCCAGTGTCGTAGTGATTGGTTCGAGTTTGGTGAAGGTACAGCGGTATTTTATTTATAATATGGCAGCCATGTTTGAGTTTCTCTACTGCATGTGTGTTATCATATGTTCCCTCGATGGCTTTGCTGGCTCAATGCGTTCTGCTAAATGGTACGTTGGCTCGCTCATTCAAGCCCTACATGCAGTGGCCTTCGACCTCAACTCTATAGTCAGCTGGTACATGGTACCAGGAGCCCATGAACCCATGAGCGACATGCTCATGGGTTTATGGGCTACTGATGGTACTAAGTCTCCGTTGACCTGCCACACTATAGCAAAACTTTGAAAGCCATGCTAACATGGAAATCTGTGAAATGCACCTGTAGTTATTACAGTAAGCCTCAGTGTTTCTTTCTACAATCAACCCTTCCGTTACTTTTCTTGAACATACTTAATTTTCTGTTTTCCTCCTGCCCTGCCAGTCCAAAGTGATGGAGCTGGCGAGCCACGAGCAGCAGCAGCAGCAGCAAGCGACCTCCGCCCAGGCCTACACTGCGCAGCAACAGCAGGACGGCGGCATGGGGTACCAGCAACAGCCCGGGGTACGTAGCATGGGATGTGAACCCCTCCCTCTCCTCTCCTCTTCCCTCCCTCCCCTTCACAGGCTACACAAACGTTTTCACTCGCAAATTTCTTCTTTTTTTTGATGGACTCAACGTGCGTGCTCGAAATGGTAACAGAACTACCATGAGAGCTAATGTTTGTGTGGTCATTACACACTCTACTCTTTCTTCTGCTTATCATGTAGCCTCGTACCCAGCCCTCCCCTCACAGCTTTTTTTTTTCATAGTGGCTCCATAGCTATGAAATAAGCTGTGAGGGGAGGCCCGGGTACGTACAATTTCGCAGCACTGAATAAATGGGATAGGTTTAGGGTATGGTTAAGGGATGGCACGGGATTGTTTCCGGAAACGTTTCTGAAACGCTGCGGAGGCATAACGGGCCTAGGTACACATATTTCTCCTAATCAGTGGGTAGAACGAAACTACTTACTGCATCATTGTGTATTTCTGTGTGTGTGTGTGTGTGTGTGTGAATCTGTATGTCTTTGTAATGCAGCTGTGTTCTAGGCTCTGTTTCACAGTGTTGTTGTCATTCATGATCCATTATACAGCAATACGGACAGTCCCGAATGGGTGGAGCTGGAGGGGGTGGAGCCGGCGGTGGTGCTCCGCCCTATAGTAGAGGTGGGCGTGGTCAGTGGGGCAATCGACGTGCCGGAGGAGGGGGTGGTGGTCCCAGGGGACAGATGTACCAGAATGGACGAGGGGGACAAGGCTATCCTTCTTACGGCGGAGGGCAGGGGAGGTATTCGGGGGGACAGAGAGGAGGAGGCGGAGGAGGAGGAGGAGGTGGAGGTGGAGGTGGTGGTGAGGAAGGGAGGGGAGGGGAGGGAGGGAAGGGAGGGAAGAGGAGAGGAGGAGAGGGAGGGAAGGGAGGGGAGGTACTCGGGGGACAGAGAGAAGGAGGGAAATGGAATACTAGGGGTTCATTTAGGAAAATCCGCAAGGGGAGGGGGGGGGGCACATCAGAGGACATTTGGGTGTGTGTGCATATAGTGAACAGTATTCAATTTTGAAGGGTTAAAACTCCCAAGGAGGAGCACAGAGTTTCCGGGGTGGGGGGGGGGGAGAGGCGTATTCACCCCTAAATGAAGCCCTGACTACTGGATAGCCTGTTTTGTTTAGAAAATGGCTTTTGTATAATCTATTTAAGTCAATAATGAGACGTAGCAATGAGAAAGCAGATTAGCTGATTAGCAGACTTTGGTGCAGAAAAGAGGGACTGGCGTAGAAAGTTTACTTTGTAACAAATAATCTCCGTTTCTCTGTTTCAGGCCGTCCTAACTATCGCACTGGTGGCCCTTCGCGGAAATAACAAGATGAAAACTCACTGCACTTATTCCACGGAAACTTTGATGATAATGTGTAATTTACTGGTCCTGTATTGTATTATTATACAGCTTGCTTGACGTAATCGGTTGTAATATTCATGCCCGTGCACGTGCGTAAGTGTATAAAAAGGGGTGGGGCTCGTTTGTTAGCGGCTGTAGTGATGGAGGGGTGGTAAGATTAAAATGTTTGAAGAGAGAGTGAAGAAGCTATCGACTGTAGAGGAAGTGGAAGAGGACGATAGCGAAATCCAATGGAGTCCGCTACCCCAGTGCGAAAACGAAGACGATAAAGTATCGCCCATGGCGGGCGAGAGCGAAAGACCTCAGGGCGGTTGGCCAGTAATTTACGTCACCGAGGAAGACGGCGCGGAGGTGCGCTGTAAGTACGAAGAATGCGGTTGCTCGTGGAAAGGGAACGCTTCGGATTTGCAATGGCACTTGAAGGATGAATGTGAATTTGTTAAAGTTCAGTGCGGTTTCAGGACTGTTGGGTGCACTGTTAGCCCCCTGCGAAGGGACCTGGCGAAGCACAGGGAGGAATGCATCGGCGAACATTTGCAGCTCACGTTCCAGGCTTTCAGTAGCATGAAAGTAGAATTTGAAGAAAAAATTCGAGAGCAGAGAGCGATATTCGACCGCAGGCTTAGGGAAAAAGAGAAGATGATTGAAACATTTCAGAAACAGATATCGGAGATGAGTACCCAGATCTCCCACTTGTTTCATAACATGGACAGTCACAATGAGGAGTTGCTTGAGCAGAGGCGAGCATCTGTATCTTCATTGTTGAGTCTCAAAAGCACCCAAGAGCCCTGCCCACCTCTTGAGTTCACCATGACCGATTTTGAGAACCGCAAGGCAAACGACTTGGAGTGGGAGAGTCAGGAATTCTACAGCCACTCGGGTGGCTACAAGCTGAAAATGAAAGTCTACGCCAATCGGCAGCTACTGGGCGATGGGAAGCATATGTCTGTCTATTTCTATCTCCTTCGAGGCGAATACGATGGCCTCCTTGAGTGGCCCAGGAAAATCACTATCGCTGTTGAGTTGTTCAATCATAATAAGGGTGATTGGGGGAGCCAGAAAGTGACAGACAATATCTGGGAAAATCCGGCTACATATCACCAGGGTGGGAGCGGTTGGCCTCAGTTTCTTTCCCTTTCTGAACTGGAAGACTCCGAGAACAGTCGTTATTTGAAAGATAATGCCGTCATCTTCCGGATTGCCTCAGTCCGACTAGCATCCGTATAGAATAACGTGGAGTTTACCCCTCCTTGTCACTCTGGTTTCCTTTATCTGTGTTTCACCAGCAACACTCTTTTTGTTTATTAAACACTGGCAATTTTCACAATAATTATTTAACACTATTTGTGTAGCCTCGTCCCCAGCTCCCCTCCCATGTGCACCTTGGCTAATGGCAACTATGGCTGTAGCTATTATTTAATGTTGAAAATCCTTCGCTAAACCCTTAATTAATTCTCAGCTGGAACTGGGACTAGTTCCATTCCACCTCAGCCAGTGATCCTATTCCATTCCCATTGCATTATGTAGTCTCGTGACAGCCTTGGCTCCTCCCCCTCGCCGGCCGCCGTTCGGCGAGGGGGAGGAGCCAAGGTCTGGACTATGGCAGATGCTGTAGAATCCGTCAAACCGCTACCAGAAGACTTTGAGTGCGGAGTCTGTCTCCAACTTCTCAAGGAACCGATGCTTACCGGTTGCTGTGGCCACCATTTTTGTCGTGCGTGCATTGACCTTGTGTTAGCTAGAAACCACGTTTGTCCACTCTGCAAAGAAGATGGGTTTGAGGCATTTCGTGACAAGAAGACTGAGCGTGAAATTTACAATCTGGAGGTCTACTGCAGCAAGAAATCCTGTGGTTGTCAGTGGATCGGCGAACTTAGAAACCTAGATCGTCATTTGGACATGAAGGAAGGCCAGTGTGAGTTTGTTGAAGTTGGATGTGATTTTGCCCCTATTGGTTGCCCCGTGAGGCAGTTGCGTGGAGATTTAGCTCGTCATTTGGAGGAAAACAAGGAGAGGCACATGTTGCTGATGTCCGCTGCATGTATGAGGTCTAATGGTCAACTACAGAAGATGGAAGAACGCTTCCAGCAGCAGCTAAGCTTTCAGGACCAACGGATTACTGAAATGAAAGCAGAAAAAGATCGAGAAGTCCAAGAGTTACACGAGGAACTGGCGCAGAAAGACGAGAAGATAGCACAAGTGGAGACAGAAGTGCAGAGACTCAAGACTGAGTTAAAGACGCAGGAGAAAAGAATCCTAACGCTGGAGAGAATGGCCCACGATTGTCCGCCGTTTGCAGAATTCACTCTGCACGATTTCTCCAAGCTGAAGGCTAGCCAGATGGGATGGTTCGGGCCGGGGTTCTACACCCACCCAGGGGGTTACAAACTCTGCATAAAAGTCTACCCAAACAGCCAAAAGCTGGGAGAAGGTAACCACGTATCGCTCTACTTCTACATCATGCGTGGAGCATACGACAAGCAACTCAAATGGCCAAAGACAATCAGAATAAGCATCCAGCTGTTGAACCAGCTCACAGGGGAATGGGAGCACCAACATGCCTGGAGCAACTTGTGGAGGAGACCCTCCGCTGCGTACGAGGGTGGAGGCTACGGTTGGCCAAAGTTCATCGCCCACACGGACCTTGACGACCCTGGGAGGAATATTCAGTACCTGAAGAATGACTGTCTCCAGTTCAGAATCTCAGGTGTGGGACTGGATCCCTAAGACAGCACATTAACTGGCACTGCATTCTCTTCTTTTATACCATGGGCCACCTTACTACTGAATTGGGTTTGAATTTTAACAAGTTTGTTCCTATGCAGTGTGTAATAATACTGAAAGCTATAACAAAGTATTGATGCACGTGCTATAACCTATATTCCCATGGTCAGAAGCAGCCATATATTATTTTTTCATAAGATATACTCATAGCTCGCACAGGTACATGAGCATCAACATGTGAACAGCAGGTATTCACAGCAAGCAGAAATGTCGATAATAAACTTATTCTCTCCCTGGAGCTTAACACCAGCTAGAATGGAGTGAATTCAAGTAGCACTGTATATATGCCATTAAGGGAGGTACTTTACAACACAAGTTACAGAAGACTCATCATAACAGTTTATAGAAAGTTACAGCAGAGTTGCAACAGGTTGCAGAAGGGTATAGAGGTTATATGACAGTGTTACAGAAAATCACGATAGCTAGGTACAATAGGTTACGGTGGGCTACAGAAGGTTGCAGGAGGGTATGACAGCTTACTGCAGCTAGGCTACAACATGGTACAGAAGGTTTCATCAGGTTGCAACGTTGGGTACAAAATTACCCAAAGTGCCAACTGGAACAGCTAAAACCAGTTGGCCCTGTTGCATTTCCTTCAAGGCAGTTCGGCCCATCATCACACCAACCACATCCCTTATGCTCCAGACATTGTGTCTGGTTCGTATGTCTCCCATCAGAGTTACACTCAGAGCAGACGGCTTCGCAATAATCTATGAAGAATGAATTTATCGAGCACGACCATGGATTTGAGCCAAGGTTGCAAAAGTACAGAGGTATGTGCATGAACAGGGTCTTGAGGAGGGAGGCAGGTATTGCTGAGAGCTTATTCCCTGAGAGATTCAGCTCGGACACTCCTACCAGACCAGAGAAAGATTCTGGAACAGATCCAGAAAGACCCGAGTTGTAAATGTCTAGTGATCCCAGATTGCTTAGCTGACCGAGACTCTCTGGTATTCCTCCAGAGAAATTGTTACCATACATCAACAAGATAGAGAGCTTGGGCCAGCTCTGTCCCATCCAGGTGGGGAGCTCACCAACCAGGTTACTCAGCTGTAGGTAGCTAAGGTTGCTGAACCGTGACCAGGACTGGGGAATGGTGTAGTTGGTAAGGTTGTCTCTAGCCAGGGAGATGTCTGTCAGGCTCAGTAAATTTCCATATGATTCCGGAACTGTCCCATTGATTCCTTCGCAGTAGTCAATGTACAGGGCCTGCAAGTGCTTAAGGCTTCCAATTGCATCTGGAAGGGGGCCAGAAAATTGGTTGTGTCCCAAATCAAGATTCACTAAATTTGGGGTGTCCCACACATTTGGAAGAGCTCCTACAAGCTGATTAAAAAAGACTAAAAACGTTGTGAGGCTGGGCATTGAGATTTTCTGTGGAAGACCGCCAGTGAATTGGTTGTCATAGAGAATAAACTGCTGGAGAGACTTCATCATATAGAGCTCAAGAGGAATTTCTCCTGTGAGCTTGTTAGAAAAGAGATTTAGTTCCGCAAGCTCTGACATTTTGCTAATCTGAGGTCCAGGAAGTTGCCCAACAAGTCCATTATTGTAGAGGATAATTTGAGTAACCCGTCCCTTTGAGTTGCATGTGATTCCATACCAGTTATTACAAGGGTCTCCCTGCAGCCAGCGGTCATTGACGCGCCACTTTTCACCATTTGTGGAATTGTAAAGTGCCTTCAAAGCCTCGATATCGTCAGGATTGGTAGTATTGAGAAACAGACTATCTGACTGTTGCTGCTGATATTTGGGTGTGTTTAAACTAGCACTATCTTCACAGAGAGTAATGCTGACATTTATCTTGATCATGTGACGTATCTGCCTGTAGCGGTGTCCAAGACGCTTCAAAGAGTCACAGAAGTACTTGTGTTGGTTGATGTTAGACTTGGATAAGGTTGGTACTATCTGATCATTTGGATCAATGGTGAGAGGGGATGCTTCACTCACATGATGAAGAAGGCCTTGGAGTAGCAGTACTCCAGCTAATGTGAGCGGCAAAGGGAGGCAAAACAACCGTAAAGGCATTGATATTAGCTCGCCACTTGGAAACAGGATTTCGATAAACCATAGATAGTAGAAAAGAGTACACAGCCAAAAATATACGTCGACGTATCACGGATGTAAACGTCCGTGATACGGATCGTAGATTACGTGGACGCTACGCCCATTTTCGGTGTCATGTTGTTGTGTGCCTGTAGCGCTCATGGCCGTTTCTACCTGTAAGCGTAACTGTCTGAAACAGCACGTAAGTCAGTACAACCCGTTACGGGCTTGTACAGGGTATGCTGTATAAATATATTATATAATATATGTACTGATCCAGTTTCACATTACAGGCTCAAGCGATAGGGATTGGAAACGGGCCGTAATTGACGGCGGATGCTTGTCACGGTCTTCTTCTTCTTCTTTGTAACCTCCAGTAAAGGAGAGTACCCTGTGTATAGGGGTTGCAAAAACTGATCACAGTCAAATATCAGGACTAACTGCTAAAACGTTCCTGCGGGATCTTAAGCACGTGAGCATGAGCTAGCTTTTCCCGCGAAATTTGAGATGGCGACTGCGCTCGTTCGAGCTGCCCTCTGTTCTTTCCTCACTGATCCTGACTTCTTGGATGATGGCGAACGCAGCAAGACAGCCAAAAAAGAAGTCAGAAAGTTCTTCCAAGCTATTACTGAGGATGATTGTAGCCTAAATCTGTTCGATAAGTTGGCTGCAAGCCTCATGAAAGCATTGGAGAAGTGCTTCTTTTCTTGTGTTTCCTCACATGCTGTTTGCTGCTCTAAGTTAGTAAAGCGGGAAAAGGCATGGAGTGCTTTTCATCTACTGAGAATTGGAGAGGTTGGCAAAATGTGGTGTAATTTCTTGGCACGTGATGGATCCGGAGTTCCTATATAAACTAATTCCATTAGTATACCAGCAGGTCAATTAAAGGCTCTATTCCGACCTCATCAAGTCTCATCTCAGTGCTATCTTGGATGACCTTACCATTGAAATCCCCATGCTCACAGCTGGTGAAGAGAATATACTAAGGTATGCAGCTGGATATGTACCATTTAAATTATTGAAGCAGTATGAAGAGAGCCCCGCTGCAGATTCAGGCAGTATTATATATTGAATGCCTGTCTACAATGGCCGTAAATGGGGAAGAGAGTAGTTTATTAGAGTACACTACCAAGTGGACAGGGCTTATAAACCGAGGAGGACTATTTGAAATTAATGATACCACATTCATGCTATTCAGAGAAATGGAACTGATGGTACGCAAGCATTTGTTTAATGCTTTTGAAAGAAGCACTCCTATGGACTGTGACCAAAGGGAAACTGTTGTTTGTGCTGTTGCAGCTGATGAAAGTGTGCAATTCTACTGGACAATGCTATTGAAAGTGAAGAGCAGGCTGTTAAGTTACTGAAGGAAATCATTGGGCTTTGGGTAACCATTCGAGGTTTCTCAATTGCTGGCACTTGGATGGAACAGTACATGCACGCCAACAAAAATGTCTCATCCAAGAGTAAGGGACTCAGGAAATAACTTAAGAGGACGTCCACTTCCAATTCAGAGACCAGTCTCTAAAAGTAGTTCTTGTTATTAATGTGTTCGCAAGTGAATGAATTGAGTTTCTGAACATGTATACATTGTTATAATGATAATTCAGTGCTTAGAAGACCTAGGCTGTTTTGGCAGAGGCATCTCCAATACATCACTACTAAACTAGCGCTGCACTGTCTCTTTCCGCAGTTACCACGGATAGGTTCTAATGCTGCTGAACCCTGCACCCGCAGTGAGACAGTGTTCAAACAAAATTGGCTGACTGTGGGGTTATCACTCCGACCTCCAGCCGCCCTTTGTTTTCCAAAAAACACTTCTACAGGGTCTTGACAGAGTTTCTCTGATAGAACATACTCCACCCCTGGTACAGATAATAGGTATGGTGTCATCTCGAGAAAAGAGTGAACTGAAGGAGAGATTGACGTAACTCGTAAACATATGTTCAACAGTTAATCCTACCTATGCGTGGTGTTTACCTGTTATCCGCAGACCCTCACGAGTCTGGCTAGAAAGAAGCATTTTTTTCTTCTCTGCTTTGGTAAAAGTTGTTCTATTATTCACAGAGTCTTCCCAGTCCTGAAGATACTTTAGGAATCCATCTGTCAACCACTGAAAATAACCTACAGAGATGATCAAGAGAGAGAACACATTCTTACAAACAAAGCACTCACTGTAAGTCTGGAGTCACTGGGGTCTCTATATGGGCGAAGGTCAGGTTTTCTCTTAAGAATGCTCTCTGAGGTGCAGCAAACATTTAAGCAATCAAAAAATCGATCAAAATGCCTGATGAATGCCCTTGTTTCAACAGTGTCATCCTCTCCATAATAATCAAGTGCATGTGCAACAGATGAACTCAAACCTAACATGTAAAAATTACATGTAACATGCAATGTATACGTACTACCTGGAAACCGTGCACACTTACTTGAGTAGTCTCACCAACAATAGATGTGGTACTGGTAATACCAGACTGAGAGTTGCTACAAACTGTAGTTGGCTTTCTTTTAGAAGGTCTTCCAACAGGTCTTTGCTTTTTATTCTTTCTGTCAATTTTTTTTGCCAATCGACCGAGTCGAAGTTTACGACGACCCATTCTGTATCATCTATGCAAAATAGAGCAATTGTAAGGTATCCATAGCACTTCTCGACTACCTAACCATGCAGTGATATAGTGCTCAAGTGTCTATCTCATGTATGGGCCATGAAAAAATCCCACATGAACACTGAACTCCACTGACATCAATTACCAAACATACAATTCCCAGGAGCATAGATAGTGTCCAAACCTCTTGACTACCCGTCAAAAGCACTCAGATTGTACCCACTGTCATGTACCTACTGTCATTTTGGGTCTGTATATTCTAAATAGTAAGAAAAAATCCCACAGGTACTCAGAGTAATCACTTACAGCAGCATTCTGGCGACTGGTGGCCTGAAGGGTCCCTTCGAAGCTTCGGCGTACACAATCCACCATAAATCACGTGGCTGCTCCGTTCTAGACCCTAACGTTACAGAGCAGCGCCAGCTTGATTATGTCGTGACGCGCAATCGCCGTGACGTCAGTATAGGCGCCTACGTGCGTTTCCAATCCATAGGGATTGCCGGATGACGTAAAGAGCTATTGGTCTCACGCCCAGCCCCTCCCCCTCACACCAAAAGCGGAAGACTGTTACGTGCACAAATCGAGGGGTCTGCCAGACTAAGACTGCCGTGCTTTGCGGTGGGATTGCATGGCTGTAGCTGTGTAAGGAAGTTACAACTAACAGCCTAACAGGTCTGCAACCCCGTCTTCCTTCAGTTGGGATGGCTGAATAATGTATTGCAGAAGTTAAGTTACAACTTGTAGTAGCCTGTGTTTTAATATTCAGAGATGTGTTAAGCATGTATACGTAGTTATAGATAATTTGCATTGCCTGCTGTTTACCCTGGGATGGGTTACAATCAGTAGCTGGATAGGAGGCTTGTCAGCCTTCAGCTAAGATGCCTGAACAATGTGTCGCGTCAGGTTGCAAGAGTAAGCATTGTTCTTCCTCCTTACTCCAGCGACCACAAGCTGAAGGAGATGTTACAGCTAGCAGTGGAAAATGCGGAAGGCTTTCAGGATGTTGACTAGAACAGTTTACAGCATGTGCTTTCATGTTTAAAAAATCAAGTGGTGTATAGCCTACACAAGAGAATTCTACTCTACACAAATGTCTATTTTTTTTAGGTGTACATGCAAAATAATGTCTAATAATGGCTGTACATATAGTCAACAGCTAACAGGGAATTTAAGAATAGCTATCATATCTAGCTGAGCCATGCAATCACTGCCATAATCGCTAATTACCATGTTTAAGTTACTTTAAAGTTCCTGCCTGCCTCAGAATGGCTTTGATGACTGGTAACAATTATATGTAGTGTTATTATATCATTTACGTGTGCACTAGTCTCTCAAGCTAGTCTCTCTTTCTCCAGGCGGTGGGTGAGAGAGGGTCAGCACATTAGACCACGTGCACACACCATCACCATTACTGAGCCTGCACACATATAATTGTATAATACTGCAGGGCAACATTAACATTTAAATGCCCATGCAATGCTATAGTATCAGCAGTTAATGACATCACTGTAATAAACAAGGGGTTATTTTTATCAAGGTTTGATTACTTGAGTGGCGATTTTTTTACTGCCAATAGCTATCATCTATAAATACATTAATGATTCCTGCTCAGACCATCAATGATGTGACAGAGTAGCTTATTCATATTTTTAGAATCATCATACCAGCACTGAGCTGTTTTGGTCATTTGGTACTCTCCCAATATGCACATTCATAAGCCAGCAATATCCCCACATGGATGTTCATTATAATCATAGCCCACACATGAGCATGAACATGTGAATAGTAGGTATTCACAATCAGTATAGAAACCATTATCACCAGCCAGTTTGCAATTCAGGTAACCAAACAAAGGCAAAAACAACCCTCAGTATTTTCAGTGTAACACAGCCGCATGGTCTTATAGTGAATGGCTATTGAAGTTTAAACATGTACTCAATTCACTCGCACTTACAAATTCTGGTGCACCTCATAATTATACACACAAAAACCAAGAAATGATATAAAATCAAAATAATTGAAGGCAAAACACGATCCAATAAGTGAATAAGTGATAAAGAGGTACTAAAACCTCCTCAATGAGCTAAGCACACATCTTCCTATAAGGGACACTTAACCAGAATAATGACTTGCTCACATTTATACATGAGATTGTATAATTATACAAACCTGTCCATACCTAATACTGTCCTAATTCCTAAGTGAATTCAAGTAGCAATATCACTAAGGAAGGCACTTAGTAATACCCATACTGATTCACTACAACAGGTTATACAATGTTACAGCAGGGATTATAGTAGGGCTGCAACAGGTTACGGCAGGTTACAACATTATAGGTACGAAATTACCCAAAGTGCCAACTGGAGCAGCTAAAACTGGTTGGCCCTGTTGCATTTCCTTCAAGGTAGTTTGGCCCATCGTCACACCAACCACATCCCTTACGCTCCAGACATAGTGTCTGGTTCGTATGTCTCCCATCAGAGTTACACTCAGAGCAGACGGCTTCGCAATAATCTATAAAGAATGAATTTATCGAACATGACCATGGATTTGAGCCAAGGTGGCAAAAGTGTAGAGGTATGTGCATGAACAGGGTATTGAGGAGGGAGGCAGGTATTGCTGAGAGCTTATTCCCTGAAAGATTCAGTTCAAACGCTCCTACCAGACCAGAGAAAGATTCTGGAACAGATCCAGAAAGACCCGAGTTGTAAATGTCTAGCGTTCCCAGATTGCTTAGCTGACCAACACTCTCTGGTATTCCTCCGGAGAAGTTATTGCCAAACATCAACAAGACGAAGAGCTTGGGCCAGCTCTGTCCCATCCAGGCAGGGAGTTCACCAACCAGGTTACTGAGCTGTAGGTAGCTGAGTTTGCTGAACCGTGACCAGGACTGGGGAATGTAAGGTTGTTTCTAGCCAGGGAGATATCTGTCAGGCTCAGTAAATTTCCATATGATTCTGGTACTGTCCCATTGATTCCTTCGCAGTAGTCAATGTACAGGGTCTGCGAGTGTTTAAGGTTTCCTATTGAATCTGGAAGAGGGCCAAAAAATTGGTTGTGACCTATATCGAGATACACAGAATTTGGGGTGTCCCACACATTTGGAAGAGGTCCCACAAGTTGATTAATAAAGACGTAAAACTTTGTGAGGCTGGGCATTGAGTGGAAGACCGCCAGTGAATTGGTTGTCATAGAGAATGAACAGCTGGAGAGACTTCATCGTATAGAGCTCAAGAGGAATTTCTCCTGTGAGCTTGTTAATAGAGAGATCAAGTTCCACAAGCTCTGACATTTTGCTAATCTGAGGTCTGGGAAGTTGCCCAACAAGTCCGTTATTGTAGAGGATAATTTGAGTAACCCGTCCCTTTGAGTTGCATGTGATTCCATACCAGTTATTGCCACAAGGGTCTCCCTGCAGCCAATGATAATTATCACCCCACTTTTCACCATTTGTGGAATTGTAAAGTGCCTTCAAAGCCTCGATATCATCAGGATTGGTAGTGTTGAGAAACAGACTATCTGACTGTTGCTGCTGATGTTTGGGCGTGCTCGAACTAGCACTATCTTCACAGAGAGTAATGCTGACATTTATCTTGATCATGTGACGTATCTGCCTGTAGCGCTGTCCAAGGCGCTTCAAAGAGTCTTGTGTTGGTTGATGTTAGACTTGGATAAGGTTGGTACTATCTGATCATTTGGATCAATGGTGAGAGGGGATGCTTCACTCACATGATGAAGGAGTAGCAGTACTCCAGCTAATGTGAGCGGCAAAGGGAAGCAAGACAACCGTAAAGCCATTGATGTTAGCTCGCCACTTGGAAGATAAAAGCTGATAAAGAAAGATTGCCGGATGACGTAAGAGCTATATATGAGTCTCACGCTCAGCCCCCCCCCCTCATACGTACGTGAAGGAGTGTGTGAGGGGGGCACGAGACTTGATCAAGGGTCTGGCTTGTAAGACTTTTCGGTGGCTTTGGAAGGTTGTAACAATGTAAGGTTATAACTAACGGGTCTGCAATTGCAAGCCTGTCTAGACACATATTGGATGAATTTACACAAGACAGCACAATTCATGATCACTTTCCTGTTGAGCATGCGCAGCAATAGGGTATTTGTGAAATCCACCCCCTGTTTGCTTCCAAACAGCAGTAGCCCTTTTGATCATAGTTCAAGAAAAATATAGTTTACTGAGTTGATTAGTCACTCCAGATACTGAGCAGAGTATGTACATTAGAGTATGACGTAATGTGGTATGTGCTCACGTGACCACTACTACATACATCGTTTGTTCAAGAACGTGCATTCCAAGAAATGGCTACGCCAGTCGTCAGTGACCAAAGCTCAAGAAACGTAGAAAGAGTGTGCCAAGTCGAAGCATCCCACCAAGAACAGCCGAATGTCAACTTCCCAAGACCAGCTGCTAAGAAAAGAGAGGTCGGGTTTGACTGTGAATTCGTAGAACGACCTGCAAAAGCCTTCCAAGTCGATTGCCCTGTCTGCCTACTAGTGCTTCGTGAGCCCCACCAGGCAACCTGCTGTGGGTACAGCTATTGCCAACCATGTATCGAGCGTGTTCAGTTTGACAAGAAGCCTTGCCCGACATGTAACACAGCTGAATTTTCTGTGTTTCCAAATAAAGGTTTTCAACGTTCACTGTATGAGTTTCATGTTCGCTGCTCTCATGAAAAAGATGGTTGCCAGTGGACGGGTGAGTTGGGAGAGCTAGACAAGCACTTGAATGAAAGTCCAATTTTGGGTCGACAGTTTGTTGGTTGTGAGTTTGCCGAAGTTGAGTGCAACGATTGTGGTAAGTCATTTCAGCGTCAGCAATTTAAGGCCCATCAACTAGAACAGCATCCATTTAGTTGTGAGTACTGTCACGATTACGAGTCGTACTACGAAGATGTAGTCAAAAACCACTGGCCAGTGTGTGGGTTTTACCCAGTGCCCTGCACAAACAAGTGTGGGGTGTATCCTGAGCGTCAAAACCTCGAGCATCATGTGAGCAAAGACTGTCCCCTCACAGTAGTCAACTGTGACTTCCACTATACTGGTTGTGAGGTGCAGCTCATCCGACAAGACATGCCAGCCCACCTAGCTGAGAATCTAGTGTCTCACATGGCCCAACTGGCAACTTACAACCAGAAGAAGGTCCAAGAAAAAGACCAGCAAATTATGCAACTCACAGCAGACCTGAAGCAAGAGATGGAGAAAAATTATCAGAAAATCGACCAACTAGAAAGAGAAAATGGAGTTCTAAAACAAGAGATTGCTCGACTCCAAGAACACATACTCAAAAAAGATGAGGCTGTGAGACAAGAAATAGAGGAACTCAAACAGGAACAGCACGAGAGTGAGAATGAACTGAAGACAACCAAAGAGGAATCACAGAAGAAAGACGAGAAGCTGCAACACGAGATAGCAGCCCTCAAACGGAGGCAGGAGGATGCTGTGTCCAAGGAAGAAAGTGAAGCAATTAAACAAGAAATGGCAGCGCTGAGGGAGAAAAGTGCGTCCAAAGAAGAAAACGAGGGAGTGAAGCAAGAGATCATCCAACTCAGAAAGAAGCAGAAAGAAATGGTTTCAAAAACGGACTATGAGACAACCAAACAAGAGCTCACCCAGCTGAAGGCCAAACAGGAAGAAGACCGGTCATCACTGCAGACACTGCAGTCGTATACCATCACACCTCTCCATACGTTCACCATGACAGAGTTTAAGAGACACAAGCAAGATGGTGATAACTGGTACAGTGAACCATTCTACACACACCCCCATGGGTACAAGATGTGCTTCAGAGTGGATGCCAATGGCTGGGATAATGGCAGGGGTACACACATCTCAGTGTGGGCTCACCTTATGCAAGGAAAATTCGATGATCACCTGAGATGGCCGTTTCGAGGTGACATCACAATCCAAATGATCAATCAACTACAGGATGGAGAGCATATTACGAAGGTGTATGATTTCAGTAGTGCTGGTGTTGGTGAAACCAGTAGAGTGACCACTGGGGAGAAACCTCCATGGCCTAACGTGTGGGGGTTTTCCAAATTCTTTCCCCATAGTGAGCTGGGCCATCAATTCCTCAAGGACGATTGTCTCCATTTTCATGTGACCCGAGTCACTAACCTCGACTGGACTTCACTGGAGAGGCAGTGCCTTGCCATCGAGTCACGTATCTGTGTGCCCCCCTTTGAGTTCACAATGACAGACTTTGAGCAACTGAAGACCGGCGATGACATCTGGTACTCCCCATCATTCTATACCCACCCACAAGGATACAGAATGTGCCTCAAAGTGGAAGCTAATGGCGATGATGATAATAAGGGCAAATTTATCTCAGTGCTTGTCTGCCTGATGAGAGGAGAATGGGACAATTACCTCCAGTGGCCATTTCAAGGTGACATTACCATCCAACTCTTAAACCAGATAAAAGACAAGGGACATCACGAGAATACCGTCCACTTCACTGACAGTACAAATTATAAGCACACTGGTAGAGTGACCAATAGAGAAAGAGCTCTGGGATGGGGCCACCCTCAGTTCGTTTCCCATCATGCATTGAACTATAACAAAGCCCAAAACACCCAGTATTTGAAGTATGACCGTCTCCAATTTAAAATTTCCAAAGTCCAACTCAAAAACTAGATGTGTAATGAACACATTCCTAGTATATTCACTTAGAGGTGGTACATTTTGACTTTGTTCAAGCAACTAGCCAACTTGAAGCTGTGCTTTCTGACATGCATGCAACAAATACCACATGTAAACAAATTATACAGAACTGAGTGCTTGATGTGTGTGTTGTATTTATATCAATTCAATATAACATTTTGTTGTCATCATTACATTCTAACCCCTTTCAAAACTTGTGGCATCTGATAGTGGCATGGGATATAAAATTTTACTCTGCGCATATATTACACAGTCCCAATTATGAATAACACAATTTGTTCAAGTGGCCACCCTTGCAGCATCACAACAGTGAGCAAATCACCGCTTTCCTTACTTCAGAGTCTATATACACTGCCTAGTGTAATGGTAATATGTATTATATTACATGTTAGGTTACGGCAGGTTACAACATTATAGGTACAAAATTACCCAAAGTGCCAACTGGAGCAGCTAAAACTGGTTGGCCCTGTTGCATTTCCTTCGAGGCAGTTTGGCCCATCGTCACACCAACCACATCCCTTACGCTCCAGACATTGTGTCTGGTTCGTATGTCTCCCATCAGAGTTACACTCAGAGCAGACGGCTTCGCAATAATCTATAAAGAATGAATTTATCGAGCATGACCATGGATTTGAGCCAAGGTGGCAAAAGTGTAGAGGTATGTGCATGAACAGGGTATTGAGGAGGGAGGCAGGTATTGCTGAGAGCTTATTCCCTGAAAGATTCAGTTCAAACGCTCCTACCAGACCAGAGAAAGAATCTGGAACAGATCCAGAAAGACCCGAGTTGTAAATGTCTAGCGTTCCCAGATTGCTTAGCTGACCAACACTCTCTGGTATTCCTCCGGAGAAGTTATTGCCGAACATCAACAAGATGGAGAGCTTGGGCCAGCTCTGTCCCATCCAGGTGGGGAGTTCACCAACCAGGTTACTCAGCTGTAGGTAGCCGAGGTTGCTGAACCGTGACCAGGACTGGGGAATGGTGTAGTTGGTAAGGTTGTTTCTAGCCAGGGAGATGTCTGTCAGGGTCAGTAAATTTCCGCATGATTCCGGCACTGTGCCATTGATTCCTTCGCAGTAGTCAATGTACAGGGCCTGCAAGTGTTTAAGGTTTCCTATTGAATCTGGAAGGGGGCCAGAAAATTGGTTGTGACCTATATCGAGATACACTAAATTTGGGGTGTCCCACACATTTGGAAGAGGTCCCACAAGTTGATTAAAAAAGACGTAAAACTTTGTGAGGCTGGGCATTGAGATTTTCTATGGAATACCGCCAGTGAATTGGTTGTCATAGAGAATGAACAGCTGGAGAGACTTCATCGTATAGAGCTCAAGAGGAATTTCTCCTGTGAGCTTGTTAGAAAAGAGATTAAGTTCCGCAAGCTCTGACATTTTGCTAATCTGAGGTCCGGGAAGTTGCCCAATAAGTCCATTATTGTAGAGGATAATTTGAGTAACCCGTCCCTTTGAGTTGCATGTGATTCCATACACAAGGGTCTCCCTGCAGCCAATGATAATTGTCGCCCCACTTTTCACCATTTGTGGAATTGTAAAGTGCCTTCAAGGCCTCGATATCATCAGGATTGGTAGTGTTGAGAAACAGACTGTCTGACTGCTGCTGCTGATGTTTGGGCGTGTTTGAACTAGCACTATCTTCACAGAGAGTAATACTGACATTTATCTTGATCATGTGACGTATCTGTCTGTCACGGTGTCCAAGACGCTTCAAAGAGTCACAGAAGTTCTTGTGTTGGTTGATATTCGACTTGGATAAGGTTGGTGATATCTGGTCAATTGGATCAATGGTGAGAGGGGATGCTTCACTAATATTATGATGAAGTAGTCCTTGGAGTAGCAGTACTCCAGCTAACGCGAGCAGCAAAGGGAAGCAAGACAACCGTAAAGCCATTGATATTAGCTCGCCACTTGGAAGATAAAAGCAAAGATTGCCGGATGACGTAAGAGCTATATATGAGTCTCACGCTCAGCCCCTCCCCTCATACGTCAGGATCTAGGAGTGTGGGAGAGTCTGGGGGCACGAGACTTGATCAAGGGTCTGGCTTGTAAGACTTTTCGGTGGCTTTGGAAGGTTGTAACAATGTAAGGTTATAACTAACGGGTCTGCAATTGCAAGCCTGTCTAGACACATATTGGATGAATTTACACAAGACAGCACAATTCATGATCACTTTCCTGTTGAGCATGCGCAGCAATAGGTGGCTATTTGTGAAATCCACCCCCTCTTGCTTCCAAAAAGCAGTAGCTCTTACGACTAGAGTTCAAGAAAAAATTGTTTACTGAGTTGATCAGTCGCTCCAGATACTGAGTCTCAAGAGTAATTAGCAAGTGAATTCAGAGTATGTGTAGTAGAGTATGACGTAATGTGGTATGTGCTCACGTGATCACATGACCACTACTACTTACATTGTTTGTTCAAGAACATGCATTCTAAGAAATGGCTACACCATTTGTCAGTGACCAGAGTTCAAGAAACGTAGAAAGAGTGTGCCAAGTCGAAGCATCCCACCAAGAACAGCCGAATGTCAACTTCCCAAGATCAGCTGCAAAGAAAAGAGAGGTCGGGTTTGACTGTGAATTTGTAGAACGACCTGCAAAAGCCTTCCAAGTTGATTGCCCTATCTGCCTGCTAGTGCTTCGTGAGGCTCATCAGGCAACTTGCTGTGGATACAATTTTTGTCAACCATGTATCGAGCGTGTTCAATTTGACAAGAAGCCGTGCCCAACATGTAACACAGCTGAATTTTCTGTCTTTCCGAATAAAGGTTTTCAACGGTCGCTGTATGAGTTTCATGTTTGCTGCTCTCATGAGAAAGAAGGCTGCCAGTGGACGGGTGAGTTGGGGGAGCTAGACAAGCACTTGAATGAAAGTCCAATTCTGGGTCGACAGTTCATTGGTTGCGAGTTCGCTGAAGTTGAGTGCAACGATTGTGGTAAGTCATTCCAGCGTCAGCACTTTAGGGCCCACCAATTAGAACAACATCCATTTAGTTGTGAGTACTGTCATGATTTTGAGTCCTATTACGAAGATGTAGTCAAAAACCACTGGCCAGTGTGTGGGTTTTACCCAGTGCCCTGCCCTAAAGAGTGTGGGGTGTATCCCGAGCGTCAAAACCTCGAACATCATGTGAGCAAAGATTGTCCCCTCACAGTAGTCAACTGTGACTTCCACTATGCTGGTTGCGAGGTGCAGCTCATTCGACAAGACCTGCCAGCCCACCTAGCTGAGAATCTGGTGCCTCACATGGCCCAACTGGCAACTTACAATCAGAAGAAGGTCCAAGAAAAGGACCAGCAAATCATGCAACTCACAGAAGACCTGAGACAAGAGCTAGAAAAGAATCGTCAGAAAATTGACCGGCTAGAGAAAGAAAATGAAGCTTTGTCAACATCCCTCCTCGAAAAGAGAGATGAGATTGCTCAGTTACAGGAGGATCTTCGTACGAAAGATAAGGCCACAGCAGAAGAGATTACTGAGCTCAGGGAAGATACACGTGTGAAGGAGGAGACTCTAAAACAAGAGATTGCTCAACTCACAAAGAAAAATGAAGATGCTGTAGCCAAGGGAGATGATGCCTTAAAGGAAATCACTCGACTCCAAGAGCACATGCGTAAGAAAGACGAGGCCATGAGACAAGAGATAGTGGAGCTCCAACAGGAGCAGCGAGAGAGTGAGAACAAAATGATTGCTCGACTGAAGACGAAAGAAGAGGAGGCACAAAAGAAAGACGAGAAGCTGCAACACGAGATAGCAGCACTCAAACGGAGGCAGGAGGATGCTGTGTCCAAGAAGGAAAGTGAAGCAATCAAACAGGAAATAGCAGAGCTGAGGGAGACAAGTGTGTCCAAAGAAGAAAACGAAGCGGTGAAGCAAGAGGTCATCCAAATTGGAAAGAAGCAGAGAGAAACTGTTTCAAAAGTGGACTATGAGACAACCAAACAAGCGCTCACCCAGCTGAAGGCCAAACAGGAAGAAGACCGGTCATCACTGCAGACACTGCAGTTGTATATGGCCACACTTCCCATTGAGTTCACCATGGCAGAGTTTGCGAAACACAAGCGAGATGGTGATATCTGGTACAGTGATCCATTCTACTCACACCTGGTTGGGTACAAGATGTGCCTCGGTGTGTATGCAAATGGCTGTCATGATGGTAAGGCCACACATACCTCGGTATTTGTCTTCCTAATGAGAGGAGAGTGGGACAATTACCTCAAGTGGCCATTTCGAGGTGACATCACCATCCAGCTGTTGAACCAGATAGAAGATAAGGAACATCATGAGTTTATCCTAAACTTCACAGATGACACGCCTGATGCAAATGCCGGTAGACGGACTACTGGAGAAAGAGTTGGTGGATGGGGCTTTAATGAGTTCATATCCCATGATGCACTGAACTATAACAAAGCCAAAAAGTGCCGGTATTTGAAGTACAACTGTCTCCAGTTTAAAATTTCTGAAGTCAAACTGAAAAAATAGAACATGTCCATCTATTATGTTACACGATCATATGTAATCACTTAGTAACACCATAGGTGTGTATATTCTTGCCATTGTTTTTAATAGAGCAACTATATAGCCAACTTGAAGCTTTCATGACACGTGACAAATGCTCATATACAAGTCCAAATGTGACAGAACTGAGTGATTGAGGGAGCATACGTATCATATTTGTATAATCAAACAAGTCTATTGTATTTGTAGTATGACTATGCTTTGTTTGTGTTGTTCTTATACTTCAAGAAAACCTGTTGCCTACATTGTACCTGCATTGTTGCCTTGCCTACATTGTACCTGCATTTACATGATTACTTTCCATTATACAGTTTGTTGTCATTATTACATTTTAATTACAAAGCCCCTCAAATATTTAATGTCTTGCGGCATCAGTAGCAATTAATTTAATTAGTTAACTTGGCCCGGATGTTGAAGCAGTCTAGATCTGTTATTAGTTTTGTATTTATGTCATATGCCAGTGTTACCACAGTTTATCAAGCACTAGCATTAAATTTGAATGTTGGAAACAGACCGGACTACAGTACCTTGAAGATGTTCAGCAGTTCCTAGAAAGCAGAGGCTACATAGAAGAAGCTTTAAAAATTGGTTCAGCAATAGACACCATGACCGTCTTGAAACTAAAATCCTCCAAACAGACCACTCTACATGACTACTGTCATAGCTGAACACTGTCATAGCTACAATGTAGCGGACTAATATTATCAGAGCTGACTGTTATCATTACTAACCCCCATTATATATTGTTTAAAAATTAAGAATTGAAAAAACACATGTATTAGAGTGATACAATGAAAAAAAAGACAAACCTCCGAGATAGGGACGACCTCTCTACAAGGGACAAAGGCCATTTCCCCAAAGCGTCCTTTACTCGGAGGTTCCACTGTATATGATGATTTGTTTTCGCAGCTAAAGTAGCTAAAGGTAGTTCCTGCATGTGCTTTCCTTGCTGACCAATGTCTAGGAACATGAGTAGTTCGAATCCATTATGCCGAGGGAAAAAATGGAGGTGGGTGTACTTTAGAAAGAGGGTAGGGCTCATCATTGCATAGATTCAGACACAGGCCAACAAGTACTCATAAAACAGCACTTAAGATCACTGAAATGATCTGAATTCTTACATTCTCTGTTCTGTGTGTGACTGAAATAGTGAAAATTCCACTGAAAGCCTATTCCTTCCTCCTAAATTGCATGCTAAACCCAGTACCTGAAGTGAGAAACAGTGTATTCAATTCAATAAAATGGAAACACTCAGATATTCAATACAACACTAATGATCAATTGACTGTTGGAATGAGGTCTAGCCATCGTCATCCTCAGAACCGGAAGAATCAGACTCCTTAGCAACCTCGCTGACGACCACTGGCTTCTGCTGTTGGTCCAGCGACATCACCTTGATGATCCCATGTCTGAGGGAGGGGAAGAACCAAAATGTCAGCAAGTACACTTTCAAGGTGTTAGGCCCCATAGGTAGCTGTCGCTGGCATATCTAAAAACAGGGTCAGATAAGTGGTTAATCATGTGACACTGTAGTTGGTCGTAGATTCCTATCTCTCTCTCAACTCTTCTAATAGACCTTTTTCTGTGTGATGTCATCGCAATGACATCATTGGTCACCAATTACATGGCCTGCTGAACCGAATACCTGCTGAGCAATGGTGAATGTTGGCCAAGCTGACAAAATTAATGACATCGGCAGAAAGTTGTTTATCACCAATAGCATGACTATGCTGCCAGATCTTATTCAATACTTTTTTCCTATGATTTAGACACTGAACATGTTTCAGCTAGGTCATTAATTGCCTGATATGTATAAGGCATATTGATAATAATATAAATTCCGTTGGTACTTGAGAGGTTTGAGTAAGCTTGTAGAGCCTGGAAAGAACAGTTTCACCAAAATATCCGAACGTGAAAATTTTAAAATACAATTATTAATAGTTATTTAACTATTAGTTTCGTTACGGGAATTCAAAACGATTAGCCTTGGCTAAACGATCATGAAAGAACAGTTTCACCAAAATATCCGAACGTAAAATAAAATTATTAATAGTTATTTAACTATTAGTTTCATTACAAAACGCTTAGCCTCGGCTAAACGATCATGAAAGAAGGCCTAAGCCAAACAGCTAGGGGCGGGGTCGCTATGTAATTATTAATAGTTGTTGCTAACGTAGTCATGTGAGGATCACGTTTCGACCCGAGTCTCTTGTGTCACGTGCGGACATTTTCTTATTGGTGAAACTGATAAGGGTGATGTGGAGACGTACTACACACAACCACTCACTGGTCCAGCTTGTGAAGCAATTCCTGCAGTTTCCCCGCCTCACTCTCCTTCTCCTCCTCGGTCATGTGATCCAGGGGGGATTCCCCCATGTGGGTGCTGGGCCCACCTGTCACTGGGTCAATGCTATTGGTACAGAGAGACAAGAATCTCAAGTTAAACACTTCATGAAATGTTTTTCTCAAAACTCCTAGCCTTGATCTCAGGTGAGCTCTAATTAAAGGATAGATTTCGTATTATAGGCTGGACTAGCAGCAGCGAGTATAGTCTATCGAGCTAGACCCTCTCTGCGGCCAATGCTACCTTTCCGGCGGTGGGTCTAGTTCGATAGACTACAGCAAGTAGTATGCAGAATTCTTGGCGAGGGGGAGGGGGAGGGGGGGGGGGGAGAGACACTTGAGAAATGTATGTTGGTATGAAGTGTACCCTCTAGGGGTCTGGAGTATGTATGTTCCTGCACTAATATTCTGAGGGGAGGGGGTTTCAGGAGATGAGCAGGATCTCAAAATCGCTAAAATGGTCACTAGCTCAATTCCCATAGTAACAGTCCAGACTACCCGAACAGTTCCTCTGTTATCGGACATGACTGTCACAGGTATCCAACTGGTGGTGCAGTTTTACCCCAGCCTCATTCCCAGGCTACCTCTCCCCCACACTTGACAAAGGCTGCGTGGCGGTTTGGAAACGAAGCTAGTTCGGTCCACACTCTCCAAGTTACGAGGGAGTGACTCACTGTGGCTGGCTCTGTTGGTACTCCTCTGTATCGGAGGTTTCACTGTCGGAGGAGTACTCCGCCTCACCCTCGGACCTGCCCCCCGACAGGAGCCCGTGGGACAGGAGGAGACCTGCTGCGTTGCCGTAGCCGGTGTGCTTGATCAGTCGGGTAGCTGTCGGTGGCAGCAGTGGATGAGTGAGTGAGTGAGGGAATGCGATGAGAGAGAAGATGAAGTTAGCTAAGTTATGTTGTCAGTTAGTCAAATTATGTTGTACCAAACTACTAGTATCCAAGATATTTACTACTAGTAGCCAAGATATTAACTACTAGTATCCAAGACATTTACTACTAGTATCCTAGACTAGCCTCGTCCGCATGTGAGGGGAGCCTGGGGACGAGGCTAATCCAAGACATTTACTACTAATAGCCAAAATTATCCCTCCCCACCCTTATCTCGTAGCTATTGAGAGTACTCCCTCAACAGCTACAAGATAAGGTCTGGGTACTTGTACATTATTCCTAGCTACTATGCAAGGGATGAGATTTTCTTGCAAAATTTCCTTTTCTTCTTCCTTTACCAAAATGACATAAACATATGAATAGCTGCACATAGTAAATTCATTGCATACCTTTGTCTGACTCATATCAGATAAAGATGCAGAATTCATAATTGCTTTCCTGTTTATCTGCAAACCTTGCTGGATGAATGTATTCAAGCATAAACTGAACGGTAAGAATACACAAGATCCGCCCTTTATTTCCTCCAAGAAATAGACAGCCCTTCTGAACAGAGCTCAAGAAAGAACAGAGTTTACTGAGTTGAAAAGTCACTCCAGAAACTTGAGTCCCAAGGACTAAGTCAGGGTACGTGTAGTAGAGTATGTTTGTGTAAGGAATGGCTGCAACACCTGTTAGTGATCAGAACTCAGAAAAAGTGTTCCAAGTTGAAGTACCTCAGCAAGAACAGCCAAATTTCAACTTACAAGAACCAGCTGCTAAAAAAAATGTGGTTGGGTTCAACTGTGAGTTTGTAGAACGGCCCCCAAAAGCCTTCCAAGTCGATTGCCCTGTCTGTCTGTTGGTGCTTCGTGAGCCCCATCAGGTGACTTGCTGTGGGTACAGCTTTTGTCAACCGTGTATCGATAGAGTTGGAAAAGATAAAAAGCCCTGTCCAACATGCAACAAGGCGGATTTTTCTGTGTTCCCAAACAAAGGCTTGCAACGTTCCATATACGAGTACCAGGTTCTGTGTGGTCACCGGCAACTGGGTTGCCAGTGGGTGGGGGAACTAGGGGAACTGGAAAAACACCTCAATGAAAATCCAATTTTGGGTCGACAATTTGTTGGTTGCGAGTTTGCTGAGGTTGAGTGCAACGATTGTGGTAAGTCATTCCAGCGTCAGCACTTTAAGGCCCATCAACTAGAACAGCATCCATTTAGTTGTGAGTACTGTCACAATTACGAGTCCTACTTTGAAGATGTAGTCAAAAACCACTACCCGATTTGTGGGTCTCGTCCAGTGCCCTGCCCAAACGAGTGTGGGGTGTATCCCGAGCATCAGAACCTCGAGCATCATGTGAGCAAAGAGTGCTCCCTCGTAGAAGTCAACTGTGATTTTAACTATGCTGGTTGTGAGGTGAAGCTCCTCCGTAAAGACATGCCAGCCCACCTAGCTGAGAATGTGATGCTTCACATGTCTCAACAGGCAACCTACAATCAGAAAAAGGTCCAAGAAAAGGACCAGCAAATCATGCAACTCACAGAAGACCTGAGAAAGGAATTGGAAGCGAATCGTCGGAAAATCGATCAACTAAAGGGGGTAAACGAAACCCTATCGAAGTCCCTCCTAGAAAAGAAAGAAGAGATTGCTCAGCTCAGAGAGGATGCTTGTGCAAAGGAAGAGATACTAAAACAAGCAATCACTGAGCTCCGGCAGAAGCAGGATAATGCTGTGACAGAAGAAGAAGCACAAAAGAAAGACGAGGCTCTACAACACGAAATAGCAACAGTCAAACGAGAGATAGCGGAGCTCCAACAGGAGCGGCGAGAGAGTGAGAACAAACTGAAGACAACAGAAGAGGAGGCACAAAAGAAAAACGAGACACTGCAACACGAGATAGCAGAGCTGAGGGAGAAAAGTGCGTCCAAAGAAGAAAATGATATCCTATCAAAGTCCCTCCTAAAGCTCCAGGAAGATGTTCGTGTGAAAGAGGAGGCTACAAGACATACAAATGAGCTTTTGAAACAAGAGATTGCTCAGCTCAGGCAGAAGCAGGATGACGCTACATCTGGTATGCACATGAGGTATAAAGAAATCGATATCTTAAAGGAAGAAAGTACTCAACTACAAGAGCACTTGCACAAGAAAGACGAGGCCGTGAGACAAGAGATAGTGGATCTCAAACAGGAGCTGCAAGAGAGTGAGAACAAACTGAAGACAACAGAAGAGGAGGCACAAAAGAAAAACGAGACACTGCAACACGAGATAGCAGAGCTGAGGGAGAAAAGTGCGTCCAAAGAAGAAAATGATACCCTATCAAAGTCCCTCCTAAAGCTCCAGGAAGATGTTCGTGTGAAAGAGGAGGCTACAAGACATACAAATGAGCTTTTGAAACAAGAGATTGCTCAGCTCAGGCAGAAGCAGGATGACGCTACATCTGGTATGCACATGAGGTATAAAGAAATCGATACCTTAAAGGAAGAAAGTACTCAACTACAAGAGCACTTGCACAAGAAAGACGAGGCTATGAGACAAGAGATAGTGGATCTCAAACAGGAGCTGCAAGAGAGTGAGAACAAACTGAAGACAACAGAAAAAGAGGCACAAAAGAAAGACGAAACACTGCAACACGAGATAGCAGCACTCAAACGGAGGCAGGAGGATGCTGTGTCCAAGGAGGAAAGTGAAGCGATCAAACAGGAAATAGCAGAGCTGAGGGAGAGAATAGAAAAAAACGAGGCAGTGAAGCAAGAGGTCATCCAGGTTGGAAAGAAGCAAGAAGAAACTGTTTCAAAAGAGGACTATGAGACAACCAAACAAGAGCTCACCCAGCTGAAGGCCAAACAGGAAGAAGATTGGTCATCACTACAGTCGTACACTGGCCCACCTATCGATCGCAAAATGACAGAGTTTGAGAAACACAATCAAGATGGTGACGAATGGTACAGCGAGCCTTTCTACACACACCCCTATGGATACAAGATGTGTCTCAATGTAAATGCAAACGGTGCGGAACCCGGTAAAGGCAAACACATCTCAGTATTTTGCTACCTAATGCGAGGGAAGTTTGATGACCGCCTGAGATGGCCTTTTCAAGGTCACATCACTGTTCAGTTGATCAATCACCTTGAAGACAAGGAGCACTATACAGCCACTCTTGACTTCAGCAATGCTGATAGCGATTTGGCCAATAGAGTGGTAACTAGGGAAAGAGCTCGGAATGGAAAAGGCACAATCAAGTTCCTCCCCCACAGTGAGCTGGGCCATGACTCAGCCAAGAATCGCCAGTTCCTCAAGGATGACTGTCTTTGTTTCCGAGTGAATCGAGTCACTAATCTCAACTGGATTTCACTTGAGAGGCAGTGCCTTGTCATGGAGTCACGTGTCTGTGTGCCTCCCTTCGAGTTCACAATGAGAGACTTTGAGCAACTGAAGACCGACAATGACATCTGGTACTCCCCATCATTCTACACCCACGAACGGGGATACAGAATGTGTGTTAGAGTACACGTTAATGGGGATGATGCTGCCAAAGGTGAGCATGTCTCCGTGTTTATCCACCTGATGAGAGGAGAGTGGGACAACTACCTCAAGTGGCCATTTCGAGGTGGCATCACCATCCAACTGTTGAACCAGACAGAAGACAAAGAGCATTGTGAAAATATTTGCGAGTATTCTGACACTGTAGCTGATGCCATCGCAGGTAGAGTGACAACCACGGAAAGAGCTCAGGAGTTTGGCTGGCTTCGCTTTATCTCCCATGATGCACTAAACTATGACAAAACCAAAAACTGTCAATATTTGAAGTACGACAGTCTCCAGTTTCGAATTGCCAATGTCGAACCGAAAAAGTGAAATTTTCGATTGCATAATGGACCGAACTTCAATGTACACAGTATTTGTGAAGAACTAACTTCTGATTACGTAGTGGGCTGAACCTCAATGTATACATTCCTGAGTATTAGCGACAATACTATAGCCATGTACATGTACATGTATGTACTTTCTTGCCATTGTAAGAGCAACTATAGCTACAATGAATGTTTCCAATTATCCTTCAAATATCACGTGCAGACAAATTGAACGCCTGAGGCAGTCACTATGGTATCTATCGTATAATGCATGGCCTTCACTGAACCGTCCTAATGAAGGAGTTCCCACCTTCCCCTCCCCCTCCCCTCCGTTCTCTCCCCTCCCCCCCCCCCCCCCCACCCCCAATATCACCTTCTTTGTAGTAGATCTAGACTAAAGGTTTGTCATTACCATTACAGTCTTATCACCGTGAGCAACTCACCGTTCTCCTTGCACAGTACAAAGAGGAATTCAGCTGTTATATCCTCTGCTCCGTGTGTGCTGCTGGCCGTCATCAGCTGAACAACCCTGAACAGAGGGAGTGTGTAGACTTCTGTGAGAGCCTATAGCTATACTCTGAAGTGTAACAGAGAGCAATAAAAGCCAAGAGGTTGCTGTGAGAAGGGTTATGAGTTATTGGCCTCTGGTATTCAGAGAAGTGAAGTTTGATGGAAGGACTTTCTGAGAGAGGAAGAGTGCATAACCAACTGGAAGATAAAAGGACTTCTACGGCGTTATTTTGACGATAAAAGGAGGTTGGCTAAATTGATATACATGTAAATGCTGGATGGGTGGGGAGAGTTAATTGGCAGGCCATCAAAAAGCTTTTAACCCACCATTCCTGATTCTCAATCCAGCAGTAACATGCATGAGAAAGAGACTCACCTGCTCTTGAGTGTGTCCCCCTCGTCTGGTCTCTGGGTCACTTCATGCAATGGCGGCAGAATCTGGGCACAGACAAAGAGCGAGGGTCCGGATGGACCAGAGAGTTAAGAAATTAAATGGCATCTCTTTATTTATGGAAACCCTAGAAGCAACTAACTAATAACTAAGGAATTGGGGGCTTAAATATGTGTATGTATGCAGTAAATAGAAGCACATACATCTTCACTTGCGTCAGTACCTGCGTATTTACATATTCATGCGAGCTACCTGGTGTTGTAACAAAATTCGAAAGCAACATTTTTCAAATCACAAAACACTCCCCAATTTGCAAAAAAATGTGCCCGTATGATGTATTCGGTTTATTTTATAACCACAGGACAATAATTAGGGTACAAGTCCTGCACACTACACACTATGATACACCACCCGTCTATAGAGATTACAGTGATAGAAACCAGTGTCTCACATGAAATTTCAGGTATCTCCGAATGCTGCGATGTCCTTTGCTCAGCGACCTCAGGGCACTCAGCACGGGAGAGAGACTGTGTCTCTCGGAGCTGGGATGCTAGGTAGAGGAGAAGAGAAACATATAAGTAGACCTTTGTCTTGGTACGTATGACCACTGGTATGACGCAGCCGAGTTAAATCACTAAACTTTGTTTCGGTCAGATCTTATGTAACACCAGTGGGATATTGCTATTACCGTATTATAGCGCCAAATTTTCGAGGCACATAATTTGCACGGTTTTTGCAGATTCATCTTAAGTTTGTAACATGTTTTCCCCAAAATAAACTTTGTACATTGTTTTTGTAGCTGCAACTATCCGCTACTACAAGAAGTGATCTCCTGAAATGTGCGTGGCTATCAGAATCCTTGGTCTGTGAAATTTATTTCCGCGAAAATATTCAGCATGACCAATCCACGAAAATTTAGTCCCTCGAAAATTTGGCACTATACGGTACACTGTCAAGTAATGCCCACTCACCAACTTGACGTGAAGGAAGTTTAGTAGAACAACGATGGCTGCCAAGTTCCAGTCATCGAATATCTCGTCTAGATTGGCACAGTATAGCTCTCCCTCCTTCGGCCGCTTACCCCGGGCAGCTGCCCCGCCCCCACTTGCTGCAGCTGCCTTTGATTGGAGGGGATATATCTTGGGGAATGATTGATTGAGGACAGGCATCACGTGGACGTGGGGAGCGAGGAACATAGCGGAGGAGCACTGTTGGGGGATGTTTACAAGTACTTCAATGCTGTGCCTGTTGTGTAAGTGTGTGTGTGTGTGTGTGTGTGTATAGGTATGTGTGGTGTGCATGTTGTGTTTATGTGTGTATGGGGAGGGGAGGGGGTTATGCATGTGTGAGGAGGGATGAAAAGCAAGGGGGAGGGGTTTCATACAGAATTTTGAAATTTACATGCTCTGAGGTTGCTTCTGGAACCCTGAAATTAGTTACTAATAAACTACTGAGTAACCAAAAAATATCAACTTTAAAATTCTGGGGGGGGGGGGGGGGAGGGGGGTAGGGGGGAGATCCCAGCCCCCCTTCCCTCTGTATGAACCCTCCCAGCTCACTGACAGCTGTCTAGTTGACTTACGCAACCATTGCGCCAGCTGCCTTGCTCTGTGAGACAGGGACGGAGAGGAGTAGGACACGAACCAGGTGGGTCAGGTGAGTGAACAGCCGCACCTCTTCCTGTGGAACAGCAAAAATTAAATCACAAGCTTTGACATGTTAGATGAATGTGAGTATAATGTAGTTGAACAGTACAAATTAAATCATACTCTTTAAGCTGAACTGCATATACATGTACAAATGTACACGTACATGGCTAGTAGAGCAGTATAAATTACACAATAGGTCATAATTAACTGTGGTATCATTACATCATCCTTACATCATCATAATCTGTGTATTCCTTCCAATGGACGGTTTGGTTGAATACAATCTTCAGTATCTCAGAGAGCATGGTTAACTGTTGATCACTGAGGGGGGCCGAGAGACAATAAACTGAATCCCGGAGGGGGGCTAGGCTTGGGGAGAAATTTGACTTGGGTCCCTCGGCTGGGTGGTCAGCAGAAATTTCAGCCGCTTGGAGGACGGTGTCTGTCTCACTGTCTGATTTCTTCTCGGACTCTTCAGCAGTTTGTGGCGAGGGTGCAGCTTCGACCGAATCTAGAGACTTCTGGACTCCCATCGGAGTAGGGATATCCGTCCCAGACTGAGACTCAGCACCAGCTGTGATTTCACCTGAGTCTGGTTCCAAAATTCCAGTCTGAGTGACCGGTTCTGGAGGTTCCTCCCTTCCAAACAGGACAGTGTCCATCAGATTGAGCAGAATCGGCAGGCCATTCCAATCGTCACGAAACTTTACCCTACGGATATGGTACAGGTGTGATTCCTAACGTAATGGCATCAATTAACTTAAAAGACAAAACACAGAAATGTAAGCGCGATGCTTTTAGTGATGACAGTATATTACATGAATGTGGACAATCACATTGACTACTACATCACAAGTCAAATACTCCCCATTTTTCCCTTGTAGTTTTTGATAAGAAAATACAAGCGAACAAGCACGTTGTTAGTTTTCGTACAAGAAAACTACATCCAATGTTTACCATCCAAATGGATAAATATCTGTTAGGGGCCTCATAGACCATGGGCTACAAACAACTCAGTTCACTTAAAAAATAGTCACCATAAGCATTTCATATTCATCGCAAGTAAAAACAACTCTTTTAAACGTAATTCTATTTAAAGCCAACCTTTCGGCAGGTCCACAGGCGGTTATCAGGAACAGTAGTCTAAGATTGAAGAAGATGACATCATGCGGTACCTCCAAGCTGCGACAGAGTGCTAGCGTAAGGGAGAGTCCCCTGAGGCAACCCAGGTCGGCACAGGCGGGGACCAGGAACTGGTTCGTGAGGACGATGTTGCAGAGGCATTTTACTGCCTCGATCAGGACTGTGTATGTGGGGGAGGGGAGGGGAGGGGAGGGGAGGGGAGTGGAGAGGAGGGGAGTGGAGAGGAGGGGAGGGGAGTTGTTGTACACACACACAAACACACACAAATGCTCACACACATACACACACACACACACACACACACACACACACACACACACACACACACACACACAACTTCAATCCTGCAAGTCCTGTAAATACTTTTGTCGTGTGCAGTAACTAAACAAGGAAAAGATGACTAACCTCCACCACACGTGTGTGCATGCGACTGGAGGTGAGGTTCTTGTCATGACACTCACCATGCGATTCACATCCCTTCCTCAGATGCAAATAAGTGCATAAACAAGCAAGCCAGCCCCCCAGAGCAACCCCTCACCTTCCCAGGCTCTTGTGGAGAGGAGTACGCGGCTACTTCGAATTCCTCCCCTGCAAGAACTTGGGAATCGAGGCAACCCCTCACCTTGCACCTTGCTGTCCGAAACCCGATCCCCCGATGCAAAGCAGCTCTCCTTTGTCTTCTTTGACAGGTCCGCCAGCTCCACGATCGGCTCCAGTCCTTCCTTGGAGGTCAACTGACCTGTTCCCTCTCTCTCTCGGGCCAGGATCCTTAGAGCCGTCAGCCCGAGGGCCTTCGTCTCCAGCGACCAGGAGCCGGGCGAGGTGGTGGAGAGGTTCCGTAGCAGAGCTTGGCAGAATCGCTGCGTGGTATAGTGTGGAACACTTTAATGAAGATTAATTAAAACCCTAGGACAATTGTGACGTGTGGGGCACTTTAATGAAGTTTAGTGTAAAAATCTAGGACGAAACCCATAAGTGTTTTTGTGATGTGTGGGACACTTTAATGAAGTCTAGTATAGGCTAATTAAAAACCTAGGACGAAACCCATAAGTGTTTTTGTGATGTGTGGGACACTTTAACGAAGTCTAGTATAGGCTAATTAAAAACCTAGGACAAACCCATAAGTGTTTTTGTGATGTGTGGGACACTTTAACGAAGTCTAGTATAGGCTAATTAAAAACCTAGGACAAAACCCATAAGTGTTTTTGTGTGATAATGTATCTGTGAGGGTAGTGGAGTCTCTATTTAATTGCCAGCATACGTAATAGGTACAAAATGCCAAAGGTAATTAGGGTTCTCCCCAGGAAATAAAAGCAGGCACTGGCTTGCACTGTATTTGTATACTGTGCACTAGACACTGAACTTGCAGCTGCTTTTTTTGTCTGTGCAGAGCTTTGCAAGTTGGTTGTCCACAGGAAGGAGCAAATGGGGCTTAATTATGTTAGGCTGTCTGGAACAAAGACCAAGAGCTTACACAACCTACAAACCTTGTACCCCAGCCCTGACTCAAGACTAAACAGGCAACTACACCCCAACTCCTTTTGACAGATGAGCAGAACAGGCCTAGGGGAATTATGCTAGCATAAACAGGCCAAGTTCTTTCAAGATACATAACGTTCTTTATCAAATGGCTCTTGTGTAATTTGGTTGTGTATGGGATGAGGGATTGTGAACAGCATTCGTGTCATACCTTTCTAGTCTCTGTTGCCTCTCCAAGCTGAAACTTAGCTTTATTCTGTAAAAAAAAATAGAACGCACATTGTGAGGACCTATTACGCCATACATACATGTAGCTAAACTGGTATGACGAGCATTAGTTGTGTATTACTATGGCAACATTGGGCATGTGCTCAATGAAATGTCAACTCGTTAATATTACATGTATGTTAACTACACGTTTTAATTCCAATCCAATGACATTTCTGTGACAGCTGTTTATCGTCAGTCAATTAATTAACCCTTTCACAGCCAATTTCCTGCTTCAGTCCATGACTTCTATGGCATTTATAAGGGCACCACCGGGCACCATGCACCTTTTACGATGTAAGGCTTAATTGATTAATAGCGTTTATAACACGGTAACATGTTTAGGGGTTCCATACACCAAATACACTAATACACCATATTCAGCGCAGGTATTTCTGCTGCCATGGCAACAGTAATTGTTTGTATCTACTGCTCAACACACTGAAAGGGTTTGTTTCGAAGTTTGAAACATTAAATGGAGTAGATATAACCTCACAAACACTATACACAGGGTCCATATGAGGGATTTGGTGTAGAGGTACCGGCAACGCAAATCCCTCATCACATGAGCCCATGTAAAAATCTGCATAAGTTTACGAGGTCAGTGTTCAATTTATTTCAAATTTGAAAGATAATCTTTTTTTTGTGATAAACATTGCATGCAAGGAACTATTGTTGCTATAGCAGCAAAAATGCCTGAAGTCATCTTACAAAATATTGAACCTCTAAAATTAGGGGAGAGACTCTGTAAACTAGTCTCATTCCCAGACTTGAGTCTGAACAGGTCTCATTCTCAGAATGGGGTGTGTGTGTGTGTGTGTGTGTGTGTGTGTAGTCTGGGAATGAGGCTAGCTCGTGTGATGAAGAGAGGAACACCCTGTAGCTAGAGTGATAGAACATTGTGCTGTTCAGAATCAAAACATGGCATGTTCTCTAAGCTCTTGTGTCAGAGTTATGTACTTCACACGGTAAAGTATCCGGTGTTAATTAACCAACACCGTCACGCCGTCAATCAATACCTTCAACTACCACACCCAGTCAAACTTTGTTCGAAGTCTTTGAAGTCGCACTCTAGTTAGTGAGCGCCCTAGTCAAAACAGTTTACCCGGACAGACACCAAACCTCGTTCCCAGGGGTAACGATCCGTAAAACGCTTTGCGCTTCAGTTAATAATAGTAATGCTGGCCTCAAAGGATGGCCGCTGACGTCCAAATAAGATAACAACATTCACCATCACAACACTAAGTACCATGGGCGTATGGTTTCGTGAGAAACAAATTTTTGCTACATTCGTAACTAAATTTCTGACCACAAAATTTTCTATTTGTGAATGACTGCTTTACATGTGTACATGTACACTATGTAGTGTGTGACCCTAAACCGCAAATTTAAATTCCATGAAAAGTTTGGCTACGTGCATTGGACAGGAATTCACAAAAATTAAGTTCGCAGAAAAAGTATGCCCATGGTATTATGCATGTGTAGGTGCACTGACTGAATCAGTATATTTCCTGGGCAATGACTGACTCAGTAAATGTCCTGGATACTATTGGGCTATGATTGAATCAGTAAATTTCCTGGATTCTATTGGGCAATGACTGAATCAGCAAATTTACAATGACTGAATCAGTAAATTTCCTGGATACTATTGGGCAATGACTGAATCAGCAAATTTCTTGGGCAATGACTAAACCAGTAAATTTCCTGGATGCTATTGGGCAAAGACTGAATCACTATTGAAGGCAATGACTGAATCAGTAAATTTCTTGAATACTATTGGAGGCAATGACTGAATCAGTAAATTTCCTGGATAGTGTTGCTTTAACTCTTTCCCAGCCAAGTTTTAATACATCCATAAGGCTTATGTGAATTTATATGGGCTTTGTATATTAGACGTTAATATAAAGTATATAGTTTTCTCTATTTTATATAGGCACATATATGTGCCCATGGCGTGCAAAGAGTTAATTAATTAATTAAAACTTATATAGTTAAAAACAAATTCACTGGAGGCCAAGGTGCATCGCCATTAAGTCCACAGAAGACCCACTGGTAACTACCTACTGAATTAGAGTACATTACTCCTGAAGCTCCACTCATCAGTGGAGAGCAGTACTGGCACATGTACGTGATTCTACTACATGCACCAGAAGACCCACTGGTAACTACCTACTGAATTAGAGTACATTACTCCTGAAGCTCCACTTATCAGTGGAGAGCAGTATGGACCCACTGGTAACTACCTACTGAATTAGAGTACATTACTCCTGAAGCTCCACTCATCAGTGGAGAGCAGTATGGACCCACTGGTAACTACCTACTGAATTAGAGTACATTACTCCTGAAGCTCCACTCATCAGTGGAGAGCAGTACTGGCACATGTATGTGATTCTACTACATGCACCAGAAGACCCACTGGTAACTACCTACTGAATTAGAGTACATTACTCCTGAAGCTCCACTTATCAGTGGAGAGCAGTACTGGCACATGTACGTGATTCTACTACATGCACCAGAAGACCCACTGGTAACTACCTACTGAATTAGAGTACATTACTCCTGAAGCTCCACTCATCAGTGGAGAGCAGTATGGACCCACTGGTAACTACCTACTGAATTAGAGTACATTACTCCTGAAGCTCCACTCATCAGTGGAGAGCAGTACTGGCACATGTACGTGATTCTACTACATGCACCAGAAGACCCACTGGTAACTACCTACTGAATTAGAGTACATTACTCCTGAAGCTCCACTCATCAGTGGAGAGCAGTACTGGTACATGTATGTGATTCTACTACATGCACCAGAAGACCCACTGGTAACTACCTACTGAATTAGAGTACATTACTCCTGAAGCTCCACTCATCAGTGGAGAGCAGTCACTGGCACATGTACGTGATTCTACTACATGCACCAGAAGACCCACTGGTAACTACCTACTGAATTAGAGTACATTACTCCTGAAGCTCCACTCATCAGTGGAGAGCAGTACTGGCACATGTATGTGATTCTACTACATGCACCAGAAGACCCACTGGTAACTACCTACTGAATTAGAGTACATTACTCCTGAAGCTCCACTCATCAGTGGAGAGCAGTACTGGCACATGTACGTGATTCTACTACATGCACCAGAAGACCCACAAACCGTTGACGGTACAAACACTCTTGACAAAAGAACGGTGATACTTATAAAATTGAATTCTCGACAACATGCACGCAGAGGGCGTGCTACTGTAGCAGCTAGTCTAGGCATCCTTCTTGTCGATCCAACCTTGAACGTTATTGCTGTTGAATATCAAATTTTGATGACAGGCTGCATATAGGGAAATTGACAAAGTTAAGTAACTATTAATAATTGAATTTTGAAATAATTTGTCTTGTGCCATGCACACCTCACGTTCGGATATTTTGGTGAAACTGAGTTAATCTCTGCCGAGCTTGAACCAAAAGAGGCATCACGTGTGCATCTGCGCACCACTGCGCAACGTCATGCATAGCTAATAGCATTCCATTGAGAAGCCTATGGAAGTTCTAATTTCTGCATGAGATATATGGTAACTGGCCCAAAGATTGCTGCATACTTCCAAACTCTTTGAGGCTATGATGGGCACACGCCCTCAGCAATCTTGGTGTGCAAGTATGGAGCTGTGATCTAGAAGGTTCGGCTTGAGTGCAGTGGATTTTGAGTCAGCTTGCTAATATTTCTTGAAGCTGAGCTATGGCAGGAGCTGCTATATCGCTCTCTCCGCCAGATGACTTTGCATTACATCATCAGAAGGCGTGGCACACGTGATGCCTGCCAACTCTTCCTCTGACCTGAGCGTGAACCATGCGTCAAATTCCGGATATGTAAACTATCTCTTCGTAAACAGGAAGACAGCTACGTAACAACATCAGAAAAAAATGGGCAATTTGTCCCATTCATGCCAAGTGCTTATACTTCTCATTCCATCCGTAATTATTACATTCCATTCGTAATTATTAGGAAATACCACATGTACTAAAATAATGACATCCTCATCTTTTGAGCTATACCACAAGCTAAGCCTCACTCCTGGAGTATTATGAACCCACCCCTGAGTATAAGCCCACCCTTGGGTGTGAGCCCACCCCTGAATATGAGCCCGCCCCTGAGTATAAGCCCACCCTGAGTATAAGTCCACTCCTGAAGTACTATAAGCCCACCCCTGGATATAAATAAGCCCACCCCTAAGAATGAACCCACCCCTGAGTATAAGCCCACCCTTGAGTATAAGCCCTCCCAAATTATTATAAGCCCACCCCTGAATATAAACCCACCCCTAATAATGAACCCACCCCAGAGTATAAGCCCATCTCTTTCAGATAAACTACCCCGCCTTTCGTACCGCAAGCGGCAAAAGCTGGGGTGAAGGCCCGGGAACGACGCTAAGAGAGTAACACACTAGGTCTTTTTAATCACGATTAGTTACGACAAAGATCGAACTACTAGTTTACATGTAAGTGCGTACCTTCTCGTTAAAAGCACTCAGGGTGCGCTTAACGGCCGCTTCATCCCCAGAGTCAATTTTCTCAAGAACTTTCTCCATCCTGACTAGTACGCTATTGTGAGTGCATAGTGAAAGGTGCAGATGCGTGTGTGAGCAGCAGGTGTGCAGTAGTGCATGCAGTCAAAACAGGAAGTTGTTCAGTATAGTTGGTGGCGCAGGGAGTGAGTCTCTTATGCATATAATTTATGGCCGTGTGCACCGAATAGGAGTTCAGTGCCCACAAGTTGTAAGCCCTTTGCTGAAAGAAACCTTACAGTGAATTGCGTCTTTGTGAGATTTACTAGTACTACTATTTTTCACTACTTTGCTCACATTGGGGCTATCAAAGCTTGGAACCGGACCCTAACCTGCATGTGTAGACGGTCCGGCTCCCAGACCCTAGCTAGTCGCATTCCCAAATTTCTGTTTATGTTTCCAAAGTCAGGTGACAATTGGTGTACGCCCCCAAATCCTACGCATACGGCCAGTACAGAGCAATCGCATGTGACATCACAACAATGAAACTACTGCTGCACTCCGCCCCACTGATGAATTATCTGGCGACGTGCTGCTTGGCATTCAAGGCCAGGCTAGGAAGACCGACCTGCTAGATGGCAAGCCCTAACCTTCTACTGCATGAGAAAGGACTACTACAACCAAAACTTTGAGACCACCATAATTTAACAGCCCCTTTACAGGCTCATGTGGACCAGAGCTCACTCAAGAAACGTAGAAAGAGTGTGCCAAGTTGAAGCATCCCACCAAGAACAGCCGAATCTCAACTTGCCAAGACCAGCTGCTAAGAAAAGAGTAGTCGGATTTGACTGTGAATTTGTAGAACGACCTGCAAAAGCCTTCCAAGTTGATTGCCCTGTCTGCCTGCTAGTGCTTCGTGAGTCTCATCAGGCAACTTGCTGTGGATACAATTTTTGTCAACCGTGCATTGAGCGTGTTCAGTTTGACAAGAAGCCTTGCCCAACATGTAACACAGAAGAATTTTCCGTATTTCCAAACAAAGGTTTTCAACGGTCACTGTATGAGCTTCATGTTCGCTGCTCTCATGAGAAAGATGGTTGCCAGTGGACGGGTGAGTTGGGAGAGCTAGACAAGCACTTGAATGAAAGTCCAATTCTGGGTCGACAGTTCATCGGTTGTGAGTTCGCTGAAGTTGAGTGCAACGATTGTGGTAAGTCATTCCAGCGTCAGCACTTTAGGGCCCACCAATTAGAACAACATCCATTTAGTTGTGAGTACTGTCATGATTATGAGTCCTACTACGAAGATGTAGTCAAAAACCACTGGCTAGTGTGTGGGTTTTACCCAGTGCCCTGCCCAAACGAGTGTGGGGTGTATCCCGAGCGTCAAAACCTCGAGCATCATGTGAGCAAAGATTGTCCCCTCACAGTAGTCAACTGTAACTTCCACTATGCTGGTTGCGAGGTGCAGCTCATTCGACAAGACCTGCCAGCCCACCTAGCTGAGAATCTGGTGCCTCACATGGCCCAACTGGCAACTTACAATCAGAAGAAGGTCCAAGAAAAGGACCAGCAAATCATGCAACTCACAGAAGACCTTAGACAAGAGCTAGAAAAGAATCGTCAGAAAATTGACCGGCTAGAGGAAAAAAATGAAGCTTTGTCAACATCCCTCCTCGAAAAGAGAGATGAGATTGCTCAGTTACAGGAGGATCTTCGTACGAAAGATAAGGCCACAGCAGAAGAGATTACTGAGCTCAGGGAAGATACACGTGTGAAGGAGGAGACTCTGAAACAAGAGATTGCTCAACTCACAAAGAAAAATGAAGATGCTGTAGCCAAGGGAGATGATGCCTTAAAGGAAATCACTCGACTCCAAGAGCACATGCGTAAGAAAGACGAGGCCATGAGACAAGAGATAGTGGAGCTCCAACAGGAGCAGCGAGAGAGTGAGAACAAAATGATTGCTCGACTGAAGACGAAAGAAGAGGAGGCACAAAAGAAAGACGAGACACTGCAACACGAGATAGCAGCACTCAAACGGAGGCAGGAGGATGCTGTGTCCAAGGAGGAAAGTGAAGCGATCAAACGGGAAATAGCAGTGCTGAGGGAGAGAATAGAAGAAAACGAGGCAGTGAAGCAAGAGGTCATCCAAATTGGAAAAAAGCAGAGAGAAACTGTTTCAAAAGAGGACTATGAGACAACCAAACAAGAGCTCACCCAGCTGAAGGCCAAACAGAAAGAAGACCGGTCATTGCTGCAGACACTGCAGTCGCATATCGCCACACTTCCCATTGAGTTCACCATGGCAGAGTTTGCGAAACACAAGCGAGATGGTGATGAATGGTACAGTGATCCATTCTACTCACACCTGGTTGGGTACAAGATGTGCCTCGGTGTGTATGCAAATGGCTGTGGTGATGGTTTGGGCACACATACCTCAGTATCTGTTTACCTGATGAGAGGAGAGTGGGACAATATCCTCAAGTGGCCATTTCGAGGTGACATCACCATTCAAGTCTTAAACCAGATAGAAGATAAGGAACATCATGAGTTTATCCTAAACTTCACAGATGACACGCCTGATGCAAATGCCGGTAGACGGACTACTGGAGAAAGAGTTGGTGGATGGGGCTTTAATGAGTTCATATCCCATGATGCACTGAACTATAATAAAGCCAAAAACTGCCAGTATTTGAAGTGCAACTGTCTCCAGTTTAAAATTTCTGACGTCAAACTGAAAAACTAGAACATGCCCATCTGTTATGTTACATGATCATATGTAATCACTTAGTAACACCATAGGTGTGTATATTCTTGCCATTGTTTTTAATAGAGCAACTGTATAGCCAACTTGAAGCTTTCATGACACGTGACAAATGCTCATATACAAGTCCAAATGTGACAGAACTGAGTGACTGAGGGAGCATACGTATCATATTGTATAATCAAACAAGTCTATTGTATGACTGCTTTGTTTTGTTATTCTTATACTTCAAGAAAACCTGTTGCCTACATTGTACCTGCATTGTTGCCTTGCCTACATTGTACCTGCATTGTTGCCTTGCCTCATTGTTTACATGATTACTTTCCATTATACAGTTTGTTGTCATTATTACATTCTAATTACAAAGCCCCTCAGAAATATTTAATGTCTTGCGGCATCAGTAGCAATTAATTTAATTAGTTAACTTGGCCCGGATGTTGAAGCAGTCTAGATCTGTTATTAGTTTTGTATTTATGTCATATGCCAGTGTTACCACAGTTTATCAAGTATACTAGCATTACATTTTAATGTTGGAAACAGACCGGACTATATGATGATTTGTTTTCGCAGCTAAAGGTAGTTCCTGCATGTGCTTTCCTTGCTGACCAATGTCTAGGAACATGAGTAGTTCGAATCCATTATGCCGAGGGAAAAAATGGAGGTGGGTGTACTTTAGAAAGAGGGCAGGGCTCATCATTGCATAGATTCAGACACAGGCCAACAAGTACTCATAAAACAGCACTTAAGATCACTGAAATGATCTGAATTCTTACATTCTCTGTTCTGTGTGTGACTGAAATAGTGAAAATTCCACTGAAAGCCTATTCCTTCCTCCTAAATTGCATGCTAAACCCAGTACCTGAAGTGAGAAACAGTGTATTCAATTCAATAAAATGGAAACACTCAGACATTCAATAAAACACTAATGATCAATTGACTGTTGGAATGAGGTCTAGCCATCGTCATCCTCAGAGCCGGAGGGATCTGACTCCTTGGCAACCTCGCTGACGACCACTGGCTTCTGCTGTTGGTCCAGTGACATCACCTTGATGATCCCATGTCTGAGGGAGGGGAAGAACCAAAATGTCAGCAAGTACACTTTCAAGGTGTTAGGCCCCATAGGTAGCTGTCGCTGGCATATCTAAAAACAGGGTCAGATAAGTGGTTAATCATGTGACACTGTAGTTGGTCGTAGATTCCTATCTCTCTCTCAACTCTTCTAATAGACCTTTTTCTGTGTGATGTCATCGCAATGACATCATTGGTCACCAATTACATGGCCTGCTGAACCGAATACCTGCTGAGCAATGGTGAATGTTGGCCAAGCTGACAAAATTAATGACATCGGCAGAAAGTTGTTTATCACCAATAGCATGACTATGCTGCCAGATCTTATTCAATACTTTTTTCCTATGATTTAGACACTGAACATGTTTCAGCTAGGTCATTAATTGCCTGATATGTATAAGGCATATTGATAATAATATAAATTCCGTTGGTACTTGAGAGGTTTGAGTAAGCTTGTAGAGCCTGGAAAGAACAGTTTCACCAAAATATCCGAACGTGAAAATTTTAAAATACAATTATTAATAGTTATTTAACTATTAGTTTCGTTACGGGAATTCAAAACGATTAGCCTTGGCTAAACGATCATGAAAGAACAGTTTCACCAAAATATCCGAACGTAAAATAAAATTATTAATAGTTATTTAACTATTAGTTTCATTACAAAACGCTTAGCCTCGGCTAAACGATCATGAAAGAAGGCCTAAGCCAAACAGCTAGGGGAGGGGTCACTATGTAATTATTAATAGTTGTTGCTAACGTAGTCATGTGAGGATCACGTTTCGACCCGAGTCTCTTGTGTCACGTGCGGACATTTTCTTATTGGTGAAACTGATAAGGGTGATGTGGAGACGTACTACACACAACCACTCACTGGTCCAGCTTGTGAAGCAATTCCTGCAGTTTCCCCGCCTCACTCTCCTTCTCCTCCTCGGTCATGTGATCCAGGGGGGATTCCCCCATGTGGGTGCTGGGCCCACCTGTCACTGGGTCAATGCTATTGGTACAGAGAGACAAGAATCTCAAGTTAAACACTTCATAAAATGTTTTTTTCTCAAAATTCCTAGCCTTGATCTCAGGTGAGCTCTTATTAGAGGACAGAGTTCATATTATACAGGTCTACAGACTAGCAGCAGCGAGTACCTCGGTAGTATGCAGAATTTTTGGCGAGGGGGAGGGGGGAGACACTTGAGAAATGTATGTTGGTATGAAGTGTACCCTCTAGGGGTCTGGAGTATGTATGTTCCTGCACTAATATTCTGAGGGGGAGGGGGTTTCAGGAGATGAGCAGGATCTCAAAATCGCTAAAATGGTCACTAGCTCAATTCCCATAGCAACAGTCCAGACTACCCAAACAGTTCCTCCGTTATCGGACATGAGTGTCACAGGCACCCAACTGGTGGTGCAGTTTTACCCCAGCCTCATTCCCAGGCTACCTCTCCCCCACACTTGACAAAGGCTGCGTGGCGGTTTGGAAACGAAGCTAGTTCGGTCCACACTCTCCAAGTTACGAGGGAGTGACTCACTGTGGCTGGCTCTGTTGGTACTCCTCTGTATCGGAGGTTTCACTGTCGGAGGAGTACTCCGCCTCACCCTCGGACCTGCCCCCCGACAGGAGGCCGTGGGACAGGAGGAGACCCGCTGCGTTGCCGTAGCCAGTGTGCTTGATCAGTCGGGTAGCTGTCGGTGGCAGCAGTGGATGAGTGAGTGAGTGAGGGAATGCGATGAGAGAGAAGATGAAGTTAGCTAAGTTATGTTGTCAGTTAGTCAAATTATGTTGTCATAGCCTAGCCAAAGACATTGCCCATCCTACTAGTATCCAAGATAGTTACTACTAGTATCCAAGACTAGCCCTCATCCGTGCGTGGGAGGGGAGCCTGGGGATGAGGCTAATCCAAGACATTTACTACTACCATCCAAGACATTTACTACCAGTATCCAAGACATTTACTACCAAGTATCCAAGACATTTATGACTAGCCAAAATTATCCCTCCCCACCTTCACAAGAACGGGATATTTAGCTATATACATTAGGCTGTTTTATCTCGTAGCTATTGAGAGCACTTCCTCAACAGCTACAAGATAGGGTCTGGGTACTTGTACATTATTCCTAGCTAGATATTTCCCTATGCAAGGGATGATAGATTTTCTTGCAAAATTTCCTTTTCTTCTTCCTTTACCAAAATGACATAAACATATGAATAGCTGCACATAGTAAATTCATTGCATACCTTTGTCTGACTCATATCAGATAAAGATGAAAAATTCATAATTGCTTTCCTGTTTATCTGCAAACCTTGCTGGATGAATGTATTCAAGCATAAACTGAACGGTAAGAATACACAAGATCCACCCTTTATTTTCTCCAAGAAATAGACAGCCCTTCTGAACAGAGCTCAAGAAAGAACAGAGTTGAAAAGTCACTCCAGAAACTTGAGTCCCAAGGACTAAGTCAGGGTACGTGTAGTAGAGTATGTTTGTGTAAGGAATGGCTGCAACACCTGTTAGTGATCAGAACTCAGAAAAAGTGTTCCAAGTTGAAGTACCTCAGCAAGAACAGCCAAATTTCAACTTACAAGAACCAGCTTTTAAAAAAAATGTGGTTGGGTTCAACTGTGAGTTTGTAAAACGGCCCCCAAAAGCCTTCCAAGTCGATTGCCCTGTCTGTCTGTTGTTGCTTCGTGAGCCCCATCAGGTGACCTGCTGTGGGTACAGCTTTTGTCAACCGTGTATCGATAGAGTTGGAAAAGATAAAAAGCCCTGTCCAACATGCAACAAGGCGGATTTTTCTGTGTTCCCAAACAAAGGCTTGCAACGTTCCATATACGAGTACCAGGTTCTGTGTGGTCACCGGCAACTGGGTTGCCAGTGGGTGGGGGAACTAGGGGAACTGGAAAAACACCTCAATGAAAATCCAATTTTGGGTCGACAATTTGTTGGTTGCGAGTTTGCTGAGGTTGAGTGCAATGATTGTGGTAAGTCATTCCAGCGTCAGCACTTTAAGGCCCATCAACTAGAACAGCATCCATTTAGTTGTGAGTACTGTCACGATTACGAGTCCTACTACGAAGATGTAGTCAAAAACCACTACCCGATTTGTGGGTCTCGTCCAGTGCCCTGCCCAAACGAGTGTGGGGTGTATCCCGAGCGTCAAAACCTCGAGCATCATGTGAGCAAAGGGTGCTCCCTCGTAGAAGTCAACTGTGATTTTAACTATGCTGGTTGTGAGGTGAAGCTCCTCCGTAAAGACATGCCAGCCCACCTAGCTGAGAATGTGATGCTTCACACGTCTCAACAGGCAACCTACAATCAGAAAAAGGTCCAAGAAAAGGACCAGCAAATCATGCAACTCACAGAAGACCTGAGAAAGGAATTGGAAGCGAATCGTCGGAAAATCGATCAACTAAAGGGGGTAAACGAAACCCTATCGAAGTCCCTCCTAGAAAAGAAAGAAGAGATTGCTCAGCTCAGAGAGGATGCTTGTGCAAAGGAAGAGATACTAAAACAAGCAATCACTGAGCTCCGGCAGAAGCAGGATAATGCTGTGACAGAAGAAGAAGCACAAAAGAAAGACGAGGCTCTACAACACGAAATAGCAACAGTCAAACGAGAGATAGCGGAGCTCCAACAGGAGCGGCGAGAGAGTGAGAACAAACTGAAGACAACAGAAGAGGAGGCACAAAAGAAAAACGAGACACTGCAACACGAGATAGCAGAGCTGAGGGAGAAAAGTGCGTCCAAAGAAGAAAATGATACCCTATCAAAGTCCCTCCTAAAGCTCCAGGAAGATGTTCGTGTGAAAGAGGAGGCTACAAGACATACAAATGAGCTTTTGAAACAAGAGATTGCTCAGCTCAGGCAGAAGCAGGATGACGCTACATCTGGTATGCACATGAGGTATAAAGAAATCGATACCTTAAAGGAAGAAAGTACTCAACTACAAGAGCACTTGCACAAGAAAGACGAGGCTATGAGACAAGAGATAGTGGATCTCAAACAGGAGCTGCAAGAGAGTGAGAACAAACTGAAGACAACAGAAGAGGAGGCACAAAAGAAAAACGAGACACTGCAACACGAGATAGCAGAGCTGAGGGAGAAAAGTGCGTCCAAAGAAGAAAATGATACCCTATCAAAGTCCCTCCTAAAGCTCCAGGAAGATGTTCGTGTGAAAGAGGAGGCTACAAGACATACAAATGAGCTTTTGAAACAAGAGATTGCTCAGCTCAGGCAGAAGCAGGATGACGCTACATCTGGTATGCACATGAGGTATAAAGAAATCGATACCTTAAAGGAAGAAAGTACTCAACTACAAGAGCACTTGCACAAGAAAGACGAGGCTATGAGACAAGAGATAGTGGATCTCAAACAGGAGCTGCAAGAGAGTGAGAACAAACTGAAGACAACAGAAAAAGAGGCACAAAAGAAAGACGAAACACTGCAACACGAGATAGCAGCACTCAAACGGAGGCAGGAGGATGCTGTGTCCAAGGAGGAAAGTGAAGCGATCAAACAGGAAATAGCAGAGCTGAGGGAGAGAATAGAAAAAAACGAGGCAGTGAAGCAAGAGGTCATCCAGGTTGGAAAGAAGCAAGAAGAAACTGTTTCAAAAGAGGACTATGAGACAACCAAACAAGAGCTCACCCAGCTGAAGGCCAAACAGGAAGAAGATTGGTCATCACTACAGTCGTACACTGGCCCACCTATCGATCGCAAAATGACAGAGTTTGAGAAACACAATCAAGATGGTGACGAATGGTACAGCGAGCCTTTCTACACACACCCCTATGGATACAAGATGTGTCTCAATGTAAATGCAAACGGTGCGGAACCCGGTAAAGGCAAACACATCTCAGTATTTTGCTACCTAATGCGAGGGAAGTTTGATGACCGCCTGAGATGGCCTTTTCAAGGTCACATCACTGTTCAGTTGATCAATCACCTTGAAGACAAGGAGCACTATACAGCCACTCTTGACTTCAGCAATGCTGATAGCGATTTGGCCAATAGAGTGGTAACTAAGGAAAGAGCTCCGAATGGAAAAGGCACAATCAAATTCATTCCGCACAATGAGCTAGACTATGACCGAGCCAAGAACTGCCAGTTCCTCAAGGATGACTGTCTTCGTTTCCGAGTGACCCGAGTCACTAACCTCAACTGGACTTCACTTGAGAGGCAGTGCCTTGTCATGGAGTCACGTATCTGTGTGCCTCCCTTCGAGTTCACAATGAGAGACTTTAAGCAACAGAAGACCGACAATGACATCTGGTACTCCCCATCATTCTACACCCACGAACGGGGATACAGAATGTGTGTTAGAGTACACGTTAATGGGGATGATGCTGCCAAAGGTGAGCATGTCTCCGTGTTTATCCACCTGATGAGAGGAGAGTGGGACAACTACCTCAAGTGGCCATTTCGAGGTGGCATCACCATCCAACTGTTGAACCAGACAGAAGACAAAGAGCATTGTGAAAATATTTGCGAGTATTCTGACACTGTAGCTGATGCCATCGCAGGTAGAGTGACAACCACGGAAAGAGCTCAGGAGTTTGGCTGGCTTCGCTTTATCTCCCATGATGCACTAAACTATGACAAAACCAAAAACTGTCAATATTTGAAGTACGACAGTCTCCAGTTTCGAATTGCCAATGTCGAACCGAAAAAGTGAAATTTTCGATTGCGTAATGGACCGAACTTCAATGTACACAGTATTTGTGAAGAACTAACTTCCGATTACGTAGTGGGCTGAACCTCAATGTATACATTCCTGAGTATTAGCGACAATACTATAGCCATGTACATGTACATGTATGTACTTTCTTGCCATTGTAAGAGCAACTATAGCTACAATGAATGTTTCCAATTATCCTTCAAATATCACGTGCAGACAAATTGAACGCCTGAGGCAGTCACTATGGTATCTATCGTATAATGCATGGCCTTCACTGAACCGTCCTAATGAAGGAGTTCCCACCTTCCCCTCCCCCTCCCCTCCGTTCTCTCCCCTCCCCTCCACTCCGTTCTCTCCCCTCCCCCCCCCCACCCCCAATATCACCTTCTTTGTAGTAGATCTAGACTAAAGGTTTGTCATTACCATTACAGTCTTATCACCGTGAGCAACTCACCGTTCTCCTTGCACAGTACAAAGAGGAATTCAGCTGTTATATCCTCTGCTCCGTGTGTGCTGCTGGCCGTCATCAGCTGAACAACCCTGAACAGAGGGAGTGTGTAGACTTCTGTGAGAGCCTATAGCTATACTCTGAAGTGTAACAGAGAGCAATAAAAGCCAAGAGGTTGCTGTGAGAAGGGTTATGAGTTATTGGCCTCTGGTATTCAGAGAAGTGAAGTTTGATGGAAGGACTTTCTGAGAGAGGAAGAGTGCATAACCAACTGGAAGATAAAAGGACTTCTACGGCGTTATTTTGACGATAAAAGGAGGTTGGCTAAATTGATATACATGTAAATGCTGGATGGGTGGGGAGAGTTAATTGGCAGGCCATCAAAAAGCTTTTAACCCACCATTCCTGATTCTCAATCCAGCAGTAACATGCATGAGAAAGAGACTCACCTGCTCTTGAGTGTGTCCCCCTCGTCTGGTCTCTGGGTCACTTCATGCAATGGCGGCAGAATCTGGGCACAGACAAAGAGCGAGGGTCCGGATGGACCAGAGAGTTAAGAAATTAAATGGCATCTCTTTATTTATGGAAACCCTAGAAGCAACTAACTAATAACTAAGGAATTGGGGGCTTAAATATGTGTATGTATGCAGTAAATAGAAGCACATACATCTTCACTTGCGTCAGTACCTGCGTATTTACATATTCATGCGAGCTACCTGGTGTTGTAACAAAATTCGAAAGCAACATTTTTCAAATCACAAAACACTCCCCAATTTGCAAAAAAATGTGCCCGTATGATGTATTCGGTTTATTTTATAACCACAGGACAATAATTAGGGTACAAGTCCTGCACACTACACACTATGATACACCACCCGTCTATAGAGATTACAGTGATAGAAACCAGTGTCTCACATGAAATTTCAGGTATCTCCGAATGCTGCGATGTCCTTTGCTCAGCGACCTCAGGGCACTCAGCACGGGAGAGAGACTGTGTCTCTCGGAGCTGGGATGCTAGGTAGAGGAGAAGAGAAACATATAAGTAGACCTTTGTCTTGGTACGTATGACCACTGGTATGACGCAGCCGAGTTAAATCACTAAACTTTGTTTCGGTCAGATCTTATGTAACACCAGTGGGATATTGCTATTACCGTATTATAGCGCCAAATTTTCGAGGCACATAATTTGCACGGTTTTTGCAGATTCATCTTAAGTTTGTAACATGTTTTCCCCAAAATAAACTTTGTACATTGTTTTTGTAGCTGCAACTATCCGCTACTACAAGAAGTGATCTCCTGAAATGTGCGTGGCTATCAGAATCCTTGGTCTGTGAAATTTATTTCCGCGAAAATATTCAGCATGACCAATCCACGAAAATTTAGTCCCTCGAAAATTTGGCACTATACGGTACACTGTCAAGTAATGCCCACTCACCAACTTGACGTGAAGGAAGTTTAGTAGAACAACGATGGCTGCCAAGTTCCAGTCATCGAATATCTCGTCTAGATTGGCACAGTATAGCTCTCCCTCCTTCGGCCGCTTACCCCGGGCAGCTGCCCCGCCCCCACTTGCTGCAGCTGCCTTTGATTGGAGGGGATATATCTTGGGGAATGATTGATTGAGGACAGGCATCACGTGGACGTGGGGAGCGAGGAACATAGCGGAGGAGCACTGTTGGGGGATGTTTACAAGTACTTCAATGCTGTGCCTGTTGTGTAAGTGTGTGTGTGTGTGTGTGTGTGTATAGGTATGTGTGGTGTGCATGTTGTGTTTATGTGTGTATGGGGAGGGGAGGGGGTTATGCATGTGTGAGGAGGGATGAAAAGCAAGGGGGAGGGGTTTCATACAGAATTTTGAAATTTACATGCTCTGAGGTTGCTTCTGGAACCCTGAAATTAGTTACTAATAAACTACTGAGTAACCAAAAAATATCAACTTTAAAATTCTGGGGGGGGGGGGGGGGAGGGGGGTAGGGGGGAGATCCCAGCCCCCCTTCCCTCTGTATGAACCCTCCCAGCTCACTGACAGCTGTCTAGTTGACTTACGCAACCATTGCGCCAGCTGCCTTGCTCTGTGAGACAGGGACGGAGAGGAGTAGGACACGAACCAGGTGGGTCAGGTGAGTGAACAGCCGCACCTCTTCCTGTGGAACAGCAAAAATTAAATCACAAGCTTTGACATGTTAGATGAATGTGAGTATAATGTAGTTGAACAGTACAAATTAAATCATACTCTTTAAGCTGAACTGCATATACATGTACAAATGTACACGTACATGGCTAGTAGAGCAGTATAAATTACACAATAGGTCATAATTAACTGTGGTATCATTACATCATCCTTACATCATCATAATCTGTGTATTCCTTCCAATGGACGGTTTGGTTGAATACAATCTTCAGTATCTCAGAGAGCATGGTTAACTGTTGATCACTGAGGGGGGCCGAGAGACAATAAACTGAATCCCGGAGGGGGGCTAGGCTTGGGGAGAAATTTGACTTGGGTCCCTCGGCTGGGTGGTCAGCAGAAATTTCAGCCGCTTGGAGGACGGTGTCTGTCTCACTGTCTGATTTCTTCTCGGACTCTTCAGCAGTTTGTGGCGAGGGTGCAGCTTCGACCGAATCTAGAGACTTCTGGACTCCCATCGGAGTAGGGATATCCGTCCCAGACTGAGACTCAGCACCAGCTGTGATTTCACCTGAGTCTGGTTCCAAAATTCCAGTCTGAGTGACCGGTTCTGGAGGTTCCTCCCTTCCAAACAGGACAGTGTCCATCAGATTGAGCAGAATCGGCAGGCCATTCCAATCGTCACGAAACTTTACCCTACGGATATGGTACAGGTGTGATTCCTAACGTAATGGCATCAATTAACTTAAAAGACAAAACACAGAAATGTAAGCGCGATGCTTTTAGTGATGACAGTATATTACATGAATGTGGACAATCACATTGACTACTACATCACAAGTCAAATACTCCCCATTTTTCCCTTGTAGTTTTTGATAAGAAAATACAAGCGAACAAGCACGTTGTTAGTTTTCGTACAAGAAAACTACATCCAATGTTTACCATCCAAATGGATAAATATCTGTTAGGGGCCTCATAGACCATGGGCTACAAACAACTCAGTTCACTTAAAAAATAGTCACCATAAGCATTTCATATTCATCGCAAGTAAAAACAACTCTTTTAAACGTAATTCTATTTAAAGCCAACCTTTCGGCAGGTCCACAGGCGGTTATCAGGAACAGTAGTCTAAGATTGAAGAAGATGACATCATGCGGTACCTCCAAGCTGCGACAGAGTGCTAGCGTAAGGGAGAGTCCCCTGAGGCAACCCAGGTCGGCACAGGCGGGGACCAGGAACTGGTTCGTGAGGACGATGTTGCAGAGGCATTTTACTGCCTCGATCAGGACTGTGTATGTGGGGGAGGGGAGGGGAGGGGAGGGGAGGGGAGTGGAGAGGAGGGGAGTGGAGAGGAGGGGAGGGGAGTTGTTGTACACACACACAAACACACACAAATGCTCACACACATACACACACACACACACACACACACACACACACACACACACACACACACAACTTCAATCCTGCAAGTCCTGTAAATACTTTTGTCGTGTGCAGTAACTAAACAAGGAAAAGATGACTAACCTCCACCACACGTGTGTGCATGCGACTGGAGGTGAGGTTCTTGTCATGACACTCACCATGCGATTCACATCCCTTCCTCAGATGCAAATAAGTGCATAAACAAGCAAGCCAGCCCCCCAGAGCAACCCCTCACCTTCCCAGGCTCTTGTGGAGAGGAGTACGCGGCTACTTCGAATTCCTCCCCTGCAAGAACTTGGGAATCGAGGCAACCCCTCACCTTGCACCTTGCTGTCCGAAACCCGATCCCCCGATGCAAAGCAGCTCTCCTTTGTCTTCTTTGACAGGTCCGCCAGCTCCACGATCGGCTCCAGTCCTTCCTTGGAGGTCAACTGACCTGTTCCCTCTCTCTCTCGGGCCAGGATCCTTAGAGCCGTCAGCCCGAGGGCCTTCGTCTCCAGCGACCAGGAGCCGGGCGAGGTGGTGGAGAGGTTCCGTAGCAGAGCTTGGCAGAATCGCTGCGTGGTATAGTGTGGAACACTTTAATGAAGATTAATTAAAACCCTAGGACAATTGTGACGTGTGGGGCACTTTAATGAAGTTTAGTGTAAAAATCTAGGACGAAACCCATAAGTGTTTTTGTGATGTGTGGGACACTTTAATGAAGTCTAGTATAGGCTAATTAAAAACCTAGGACGAAACCCATAAGTGTTTTTGTGATGTGTGGGACACTTTAATGAAGTCTAGTATAGGCTAATTAAAAACCTAGGACAAACCCATAAGTGTTTTTGTGATGTGTGGGACACTTTAACGAAGTCTAGTATAGGCTAATTAAAAACCTAGGACAAAACCCATAAGTGTTTTTGTGTGATAATGTATCTGTGAGGGTAGTGGAGTCTCTATTTAATTGCCAGCATACGTAATAGGTACAAAATGCCAAAGGTAATTAGGGTTCTCCCCAGGAAATAAAAGCAGGCACTGGCTTGCACTGTATTTGTATACTGTGCACTAGACACTGAACTTGCAGCTGCTTTTTTTGTCTGTGCAGAGCTTTGCAAGTTGGTTGTCCACAGGAAGGAGCAAATGGGGCTTAATTATGTTAGGCTGTCTGGAACAAAGACCAAGAGCTTACACAACCTACAAACCTTGTACCCCAGCCCTGACTCAAGACTAAACAGGCAACTACACCCCAACTCCTTTTGACAGATGAGCAGAACAGGCCTAGGGGAATTATGCTAGCATAAACAGGCCAAGTTCTTTCAAGATACATAACGTTCTTTATCAAATGGCTCTTGTGTAATTTGGTTGTGTATGGGATGAGGGATTGTGAACAGCATTCGTGTCATACCTTTCTAGTCTCTGTTGCCTCTCCAAGCTGAAACTTAGCTTTATTCTGTAAAAAAAAATAGAACGCACATTGTGAGGACCTATTACGCCATACATACATGTAGCTAAACTGGTATGACGAGCATTAGTTGTGTATTACTATGGCAACATTGGGCATGTGCTCAATGAAATGTCAACTCGTTAATATTACATGTATGTTAACTACACGTTTTAATTCCAATCCAATGACATTTCTGTGACAGCTGTTTATCGTCAGTCAATTAATTAACCCTTTCACAGCCAATTTCCTGCTTCAGTCCATGACTTCTATGGCATTTATAAGGGCACCACCGGGCACCATGCACCTTTTACGATGTAAGGCTTAATTGATTAATAGCGTTTATAACACGGTAACATGTTTAGGGGTTCCATACACCAAATACACTAATACACCATATTCAGCGCAGGTATTTCTGCTGCCATGGCAACAGTAATTGTTTGTATCTACTGCTCAACACACTGAAAGGGTTTGTTTCGAAGTTTGAAACATTAAATGGAGTAGATATAACCTCACAAACACTATACACAGGGTCCATATGAGGGATTTGGTGTAGAGGTACCGGCAACGCAAATCCCTCATCACATGAGCCCATGTAAAAATCTGCATAAGTTTACGAGGTCAGTGTTCAATTTATTTCAAATTTGAAAGATAATCTTTTTTTTGTGATAAACATTGCATGCAAGGAACTATTGTTGCTATAGCAGCAAAAATGCCTGAAGTCATCTTACAAAATATTGAACCTCTAAAATTAGGGGAGAGACTCTGTAAACTAGTCTCATTCCCAGACTTGAGTCTGAACAGGTCTCATTCTCAGAATGGGGTGTGTGTGTGTGTGTGTGTGTGTGTGTGTGTAGTCTGGGAATGAGGCTAGCTCGTGTGATGAAGAGAGGAACACCCTGTAGCTAGAGTGATAGAACATTGTGCTGTTCAGAATCAAAACATGGCATGTTCTCTAAGCTCTTGTGTCAGAGTTATGTACTTCACACGGTAAAGTATCCGGTGTTAATTAACCAACACCGTCACGCCGTCAATCAATACCTTCAACTACCACACCCAGTCAAACTTTGTTCGAAGTCTTTGAAGTCGCACTCTAGTTAGTGAGCGCCCTAGTCAAAACAGTTTACCCGGACAGACACCAAACCTCGTTCCCAGGGGTAACGATCCGTAAAACGCTTTGCGCTTCAGTTAATAATAGTAATGCTGGCCTCAAAGGATGGCCGCTGACGTCCAAATAAGATAACAACATTCACCATCACAACACTAAGTACCATGGGCGTATGGTTTCGTGAGAAACAAATTTTTGCTACATTCGTAACTAAATTTCTGACCACAAAATTTTCTATTTGTGAATGACTGCTTTACATGTGTACATGTACACTATGTAGTGTGTGACCCTAAACCGCAAATTTAAATTCCATGAAAAGTTTGGCTACGTGCATTGGACAGGAATTCACAAAAATTAAGTTCGCAGAAAAAGTATGCCCATGGTATTATGCATGTGTAGGTGCACTGACTGAATCAGTATATTTCCTGGGCAATGACTGACTCAGTAAATGTCCTGGATACTATTGGGCTATGATTGAATCAGTAAATTTCCTGGATTCTATTGGGCAATGACTGAATCAGCAAATTTACAATGACTGAATCAGTAAATTTCCTGGATACTATTGGGCAATGACTGAATCAGCAAATTTCTTGGGCAATGACTAAACCAGTAAATTTCCTGGATGCTATTGGGCAAAGACTGAATCACTATTGAAGGCAATGACTGAATCAGTAAATTTCTTGAATACTATTGGAGGCAATGACTGAATCAGTAAATTTCCTGGATAGTGTTGCTTTAACTCTTTCCCAGCCAAGTTTTAATACATCCATAAGGCTTATGTGAATTTATATGGGCTTTTTATATTAGACGTTAATATAAAGTATATAGTAATACATCCATAAGGCTTATGTGAATTTATATGGGCTTTTTATATTAGACGTTAATATAAAGTATATAGTTTTCTCTATTTTATATAGGCACATATATGTGCCCATGGCGTGCAAAGAGTTAATTAATTAATTAAAACTTATATAGTTAAAAACAAATTCACTGGAGGCCAAGGTGCATCGCCATTAAGTCCACAGAAGACCCACTGGTAACTACCTACTGAATTAGAGTACATTACTCCTGAAGCTCCACTCATCAGTGGAGAGCAGTACTGGCACATGTATGTGATTCTACTACATGCACCAGAAGACCCACTGGTAACTACCTACTGAATTAGAGTACATTACTCCTGAAGCTCCACTCATCAGTGGAGAGCAGTACTGGCACATGTACGTGATTCTACTACATGCACCAGAAGACCCACAAACCGTTGACGGTACAAACACTCTTGACAAAAGAACGGTGATACTTATAAAATTGAATTCTCGACAACATGCACGCAGAGGGCGTGCTACTGTAGCAGCTAGTCTAGGCATCCTTCTTGTCGATCCAACCTTGAACGTTATTGCTGTTGAATATCAAATTTTGATGACAGGCTGCATATAGGGAAATTGACAAAGTTAAGTAACTATTAATAATTGAATTTTGAAATAATTTGTCTTGTGCCATGCACACCTCACGTTCGGATATTTTGGTGAAACTGAGTTAATCTCTGCCGAGCTTGAACCAAAAGAGGCATCACGTGTGCATCTGCGCACCACTGCGCAACGTCATGCATAGCTAATAGCATTCCATTGAGAAGCCTATGGAAGTTCTAATTTCTGCATGAGATATATGGTAACTGGCCCAAAGATTGCTGCATACTTCCAAACTCTTTGAGGCTATGATGGGCACACGCCCTCAGCAATCTTGGTGTGCAAGTATGGAGCTGTGATCTAGAAGGTTCGGCTTGAGTGCAGTGGATTTTGAGTCAGCTTGCTAATATTTCTTGAAGCTGAGCTATGGCAGGAGCTGCTATATCGCTCTCTCCGCCAGATGACTTTGCATTACATCATCAGAAGGCGTGGCACACGTGATGCCTGCCAACTCTTCCTCTGACCTGAGCGTGAACCATGCGTCAAATTCCGGATATGTAAACTATCTCTTCGTAAACAGGAAGACAGCTACGTAACAACATCAGAAAAAAATGGGCAATTTGTCCCATTCATGCCAAGTGCTTATACTTCTCATTCCATCCGTAATTATTACATTCCATTCGTAATTATTAGGAAATACCACATGTACTAAAATAATGACATCCTCATCTTTTGAGCTATACCACAAGCTAAGCCTCACTCCTGGAGTATTATGAACCCACCCCTGAGTATAAGCCCACCCTTGGGTGTGAGCCCACCCCTGAATATGAGCCCGCCCCTGAGTATAAGCCCACCCTGAGTATAAGTCCACTCCTGAAGTACTATAAGCCCACCCCTGGATATAAATAAGCCCACCCCTAAGAATGAACCCACCCCTGAGTATAAGCCCACCCTTGAGTATAAGCCCTCCCAAATTATTATAAGCCCACCCCTGAATATAAACCCACCCCTAATAATGAACCCACCCCAGAGTATAAGCCCATCTCTTTCAGATAAACTACCCCGCCTTTCGTACCGCAAGCGGCAAAAGCTGGGGTGAAGGCCCGGGAACGACGCTAAGAGAGTAACACACTAGGTCTTTTTAATCACGATTAGTTACGACAAAGATCGAACTACTAGTTTACATGTAAGTGCGTACCTTCTCGTTAAAAGCACTCAGGGTGCGCTTAACGGCCGCTTCATCCCCAGAGTCAATTTTCTCAAGAACTTTCTCCATCCTGACTAGTACGCTATTGTGAGTGCATAGTGAAAGGTGCAGATGCGTGTGTGAGCAGCAGGTGTGCAGTAGTGCATGCAGTCAAAACAGGAAGTTGTTCAGTATAGTTGGTGGCGCAGGGAGTGAGTCTCTTATGCATATAATTTATGGCCGTGTGCACCGAATAGGAGTTCAGTGCCCACAAGTTGTAAGCCCTTTGCTGAAAGAAACCTTACAGTGAATTGCGTCTTTGTGAGATTTACTAGTACTACTATTTTTCGCTACTTTGCTCACATTGGGGCTATCAAAGCTTGGAACCGGACCCTAACCTGCATGTGTAGACGGTCCGGCTCCCAGACCCTAGCTAGTCGCATTCCCAAATTTCTGTTTATGTTTCCAAAGTCAGGTGACAATTGGTGTACGCCCCCAAATCCTGACGCATACGGCCAGTACAGAGCAATCGCATGTGACATCACAACAATGAAACTACTGCTGCACTCCGCCCCACTGATGAATTATCTGGCGACGTGCTGCTTGGCATTCAAGGCCAGGCTAGGAAGACCGACCTGCTAGATGGCAAGCCCTAACCTTCTACTGCATGAGAAAGGACTACTACAACCAAAACTTTGAGACCACCATAATTTAACAGCCCCTTTACAGGCTCATGTGGACCAGAGCTCACTCAAGAAACGTAGAAAGAGTGTGCCAAGTTGAAGCATCCCACCAAGAACAGCCGAATCTCAACTTGCCAAGACCAGCTGCTAAGAAAAGAGTAGTCGGATTTGACTGTGAATTTGTAGAACGACCTGCAAAAGCCTTCCAAGTTGATTGCCCTGTCTGCCTGCTAGTGCTTCGTGAGTCTCATCAGGCAACTTGCTGTGGATACAATTTTTGTCAACCGTGCATTGAGCGTGTTCAGTTTGACAAGAAGCCTTGCCCAACATGCAACATACCTGAATTTTCAGTGTTTCCAAATAAAGGTTTTCAACGTTCACTGTATGAGTTTCATGTTCGCTGCTCTCATGAGAAAGATGGTTGCCAGTGGACGGGTGAGTTGGGGGAGCTAGACAAGCACTTGAATGAAAGTCCAATTCTGGGTCGACAGTTCATTGGTTGTGAGTTCGCTGAAGTTGAGTGCAACGATTGTGGTAAGTCATTCCAGCGTCAGCACTTTAGGGCCCACCAATTAGAACAACATCCATTTAGTTGTGAGTACTGTCATGATTATGAGTCCTACTACGAAGATGTAGTCAAAAACCACTGGCCAGTGTGTGGGTTTTACCCAGTGCCCTGCCCTAACGAGTGTGGGGTGTATCCCGAGCGTCAAAACCTCGAACATCATGTGAGCAAAGATTGTCCCCTCACAGTAGTCAACTGTGACTTCCACTATGCTGGTTGCGAGGTGCAGCTCATTCGACAAGACCTGCCAGCCCACCTAGCTGAGAATCTGGTGCCTCATATGGCCCAATTGGCAACTTACAATCAGAAGAAGGTCCAAGAAAAGGACCAGCAAATAATGCAACTCACAGAAGACCTTAGACAAGAGCTAGAAAAGAATCGTCAGAAAATTCACCAGGTAGAGAAAGAAAATGAAGCTTTGTCAACATCCCTCCTCGAAAAGAAAGATGAAATTGCTCAGTTACAGGAGGATCTTCGTGTGAAAGATAAGTCCACAGCAGAAAAGATTACTAAGCTCAGGGAAGATACACGTGTGAAGGAGGAGACTCTGAAACAAGAGATTGCTCAACTCACAAAGAAAAATGAAAATGCTGTAGCTGATGCCTTAAAGGAAATCACTCAACTCCAAGAGCACATACGCAAGAAAGACGAGGCTGTGAGACAAGAGATAGTGGAGCTCCAACAGGAGCAGCGAGAGAGTGAGAACAAAATGATTGCTCGACTGAAGACGAAAGAAGAGGAGGCACAAAAGAAAGACGAGACACTGCAACACGAGATAGCAGCACTCAAACGGAGGCAGGAGGATGCTGTGTCCAAGGAGGAAAGTGAAGCGATCAAACAGGAAATAGCAGAGCTGAGGGAGAAAAGTGTGTCCAAAGAAGAAAACGAGGCAGTGAAGCAAGAGGTCATCCAAATTGGAAAGAAGCAGAGAGAAACTGTTTCAAAAGTGGACTATGAGACAACCAAACAAGCGCTCACCCAGCTGAAGGCCAAACAGGAAGAAGACCGGTCATCACTGCAGACACTGCAGTTGTATATGGCCACACTTCCCATTGAGTTCACCATGGCAGAGTTTGCGAAACACAAGCGAGATGGTGATATCTGGTACAGTGATCCATTCTACTCACACCTGGTTGGGTACAAGATGTGCCTCGGTGTGTATGCAAATGGCTGTGGTGATGGTTTGGGCACACATACCTCAGTATCTGTTTACCTGATGAGAGGAGAGTGGGACAATAACCTCAAGTGGCCATTTCGAGGTGACATCACCATCCAGCTGTTGAACCAGATAGAAGATAAGGAACATCATGAGTTTATCCTAAACTTCACAGATGACACGCCTGATGCAAATGCCGGTAGACGGACTACTGGAGAAAGAGTTGGTGGATGGGGCTTTAATGAGTTCATATCCCATGATGCACTGAACTATAACAAAGCCAAAAAGTGCCGGTATTTGAAGTACAACTGTCTCCAGTTTAAAATTTCTGAAGTCAAACTGAAAAAATAGAACATGTCCATCTATTATGTTACATGATCATATGTAATCACTTAGTAACACCATAGGTGTGTATATTCTTGCCATTGTTTTTAATAGAGCAACTGTATAGCCAACTTGAAGCTTTCATGACACGTGACAAATGCTCATATACAAGTCCAAATGTGACAGAACTGAGTGATTGAGGGAGCATACGTATCATATTTGTATAATCAAACAAGTCTATTGTATTTGTAGTATGACTATGCTTTGTTTGTGTTGTTCTTATACTTCAAGAAAACCTGTTGCCTACATTGTACCTGCATTGTTGCCTTGCCTACATTGTACCTGCATTTACATGATTACTTTCCATTATACAGTTTGTTGTCATTATTACATTTTAATTACAAAGCCCCTCAAATATTTAATGTCTTGCGGCATCAGTAGCAATTAATTTAATTAGTTAACTTGGCCCGGATGTTGAAGCAGTCTAGATCTGTTATTAGTTTTGTATTTATGTCATATGCCAGTGTTACCACAGTTTATCAAGTATACTAGCATTACATTTTAATGTTATCATTACTAACCCCCATTATATATTGTTTAAAAATTAAGAATTGAAAAAACACATGTATTAGAGTGATACAATGAAAAAAAAGACAAACCTCCGAGATGGAAACAGACCGGACTATATGATGATTTGTTTTCGCAGCTAAAGTAGTAGTTCCTGCATGTACTTCCCTTGCTGACCAATGTCTAGGAACATGAGTTCGAATCCATTATGCTGAGGGTAAAAATGGAGGTGGGTGTACTTTAGAAAGAGGGTAGGGCTCATCATTGCATAGATTCAGACACAGGCCAACAAGTACTCATAAAACAGCACTTAAGATCACTGAAATGATCTGAATTCTTACATTCTCTGTTCTGTGTGTGACTGAAATAGTGAAAATTCCACTGAAAACCTATTCCTCCCTCCCAAATTGCATGTTAAACCCAAATTTACCAAGTGGCTGAAGCGAGAAACAATTGGAAACACCCAGACATTCAATAAAACACTAATGATCAATTGACTGTTGGAATGAGGTCTAGCCATCGTCATCCTCAGAGCTGGAGGGATCCAACTCCTTAGCAACCTCGCTGACGACCATGCACTGGCTTCTGCTGTTGGTCCAGTGACATCACCTTGATGATCCCATGTCTGAGGGAGGGGAAGAACCAAAATGTCAGCAAGTACACCTGCAAGGTGTTAGGCCCCATAGGTAGCTGTCGCTGGCATATCTAAAAACAGGGTCAGATAAGTGGTTAATCATGTGACACTGTAGTTGGTCGTAGATTCCTATCTCTCTCTCAACTCTTCTAATAGACCTTTTTCTGTGTGATGTCATCGCAATGACATCATTGGTCACCAATTACATGGCCTGCTGAACCGAATACCTGCTGAGCAATGGTGAATGTTGGCCAAGCTGACAAAATTAATGACATCGGCAGAAAGTTGTTTATCACCAATAGCATGACTATGCTGCCAGATCTTATTCAATACTTTTTTCCTATGATTTAGACACTGAACATGTTTCAGCTAGGTCATTAATTGCCTGATATGTATAAGGCATATTGATAATAATATAAATTCCGTTGGTACTTGAGAGGTTTGAGTAAGCTTGTAGAGCCTGGAAAGAACAGTTTCACCAAAATATCCGAACGTGAAAATTTTAAAATACAATTATTAATAGTTATTTAACTATTAGTTTCGTTACGGGAATTCAAAACGATTAGCCTTGGCTAAACGATCATGAAAGAACAGTTTCACCAAAATATCCGAACGTAAAATAAAATTATTAATAGTTATTTAACTATTAGTTTCATTACAAAACGCTTAGCCTCGGCTAAACGATCATGAAAGAAGGCCTAAGCCAAACAGCTAGGGGCGGGGTCGCTATGTAATTATTAATAGTTGTTGCTAACGTAGTCATGTGAGGATCACGTTTCGACCCGAGTCTCTTGTGTCACGTGCGGACATTTTCTTATTGGTGAAACTGATAAGGGTGATGTGGAGACGTACTACACACAACCACTCACTGGTCCAGCTTGTGAAGCAATTCCTGCAGTTTCCCCGCCTCACTCTCCTTCTCCTCCTCGGTCATGTGATCCAGGGGGGATTCCCCCATGTGGGTGCTGGGCCCACCTGTCACTGGGTCAATGCTATTGGTACAGAGAGACAAGAATCTCAAGTTAAACACTTCATGAAATGTTTTTCTCAAAACTCCTAGCCTTGATCTCAGGTGAGCTCTTATTAGAGGACAGAGTTCATATTATACAGGTCTACAGACTAGCAGCAGCGAGTACCTCGGTAGTATGCAGAATTTTTGGCGAGGGGGAGGGGGGAGACACTTGAGAAATGTATGTTGGTATGAAGTATACCCTCTAGGGGTCTGGAGTATGTATGTTCCTGCACTAATATTCTGAGGGGAGGGGGTTTCAGGAGATGAGCAGGATCTCAAAATCGCTAAAATGGTCACTAGCTCAATTCCCATAGTAACAGTCCAGACTACCCGAACAGTTCCTCCGTTATCGGACATGAGTGTCACAGGCACCCAACTGGTGGTGCAGTTTTACCCCAGCCTCATTCCCAGGCTACCTCTCCCCCACACTTGACAAAAGCTGCGTGGCGGTTTGGAAACGAAGCTAGTTCGGTCCACACTCTCCAAGTTACGAGGGAGTGACTCACTGTGGCTGGCTCTGTTGGTACTCCTCTGTATCGGAGGTTTCACTGTCGGAGGAGTACTCCGCCTCACCCTCGGACCTGCCCCCCGACAGGAGGCCGTGGGACAGGAGGAGACCCGCTGCGTTGCCATAGCCGGTGTGCTTGATCAGTCGGGTAGCTGTCAGTGGCAGCAGTGGGCGAGTGAGTGAGGGAGGGAATGCGATGGAGAGAGAAGATGAAGTTAGCTAAGTTATGTTGTCAGTTAGTCAAATTATGTTGCCATAGTCTAGCCAAAGACATTGCCCATCCTACTAGTATCCAAGATATTTACTACTAGTATCCAAGACTAGCCCTCATCCGTGCGTGGGAGGGGAGCCTGGGGATGAGGCTAATCCAAGACATTTACTACTACCATCCAAGACATTTACTACCAGTATCCAAGACATTTACTACCAAGTATCCAAGACATTTATGACTAATAGCCAAAATTATCCCTCCCCACCTTCACAAGAACGGGATATTTAGCTATATACATTAGGCTGTTTTATCTCGTAGCTATTGAGAGCACTCCCTCAACAGCTACAAGATAAGGTCTGGGTACTTGTACATTATTCCTAGCTACTATGCAAGGGATGAGATTTTCTTGCAAAATTTCCTTTTCTTCTTCCTTTACCAAAATGACATAAACATATGAATAGCTGCACATAGTAAATTCATTGCATACCTTTGTCTGACTCATATCAGATAAAGATGAAAAATTCATAATTGCTTTCCTGTTTATCTGCAAACCTTGCTGGATGAATGTATTCAAGCATAAACTGAACGGTAAGAATACACAAGATCCGCCCTTTATTTCCTCCAAGAAATAGACAGCCCTTCTGAACAGAGCTCAAGAAAGAACAGAGTTTACTGAGTTGAAAAGTCACTCCAGAAACTTGAGTCCCAAGGACTAAGTCAGGGTACGTGTAGTAGAGTATGTTTGTGTAAGGAATGGCTGCAACACCTGTTAGTGATCAGAACTCAGAAAAAGTGTTCCAAGTTGAAGTACCTCAGCAAGAACAGCCAAATTTCAACTTACAAGAACCAGCTTTTAAAAAAAATGTGGTTGGGTTCAACTGTGAGTTTGTAAAACGGCCCCCAAAAGCCTTCCAAGTCGATTGCCCTGTCTGTCTGTTGTTGCTTCGTGAGCCCCATCAGGTGACCTGCTGTGGGTACAGCTTTTGTCAACCGTGTATCGATAGAGTTGGAAAAGATAAAAAGCCCTGTCCAACATGCAACAAGGCGGATTTTTCTGTGTTCCCAAACAAAGGCTTGCAACGTTCCATATACGAGTACCAGGTTCTGTGTGGTCACCGGCAACTGGGTTGCCAGTGGGTGGGGGAACTAGGGGAACTGGAAAAACACCTCAATGAAAATCCAATTTTGGGTCGACAATTTGTTGGTTGCGAGTTTGCTGAGGTTGAGTGCAACGATTGTGGTAAGTCATTCCAGCGTCAGCACTTTAAGGCCCATCAACTAGAACAGCATCCATTTAGTTGTGAGTACTGTCACGATTACGAGTCCTACTACGAAGATGTAGTCAAAAACCACTACCCGATTTGTGGGTCTCGTCCAGTGCCCTGCCCAAACGAGTGTGGGGTGTATCCCGAGCGTCAGAACCTCGAGCATCATGTGAGCAAAGAGTGCTCCCTCGTAGAAGTCAACTGTGATTTTAACTATGCTGGTTGTGAGGTGAAGCTCCTCCGTAAAGACATGCCAGCCCACCTAGCTGAGAATGTGATGCTTCACATGTCTCAACAGGCAACCTACAATCAGAAAAAGGTCCAAGAAAAGGACCAGCAAATCATGCAACTCACAGAAGACCTGAGAAAGGAATTGGAAGCGAATCGTCGGAAAATCGATCAACTAAAGGGGGTAAACGAAACCCTATCGAAGTCCCTCCTAGAAAAGAAAGAAGAGATTGCTCAGCTAAAGCATGATCTTTGTGTGAAAGAAGAGGCTCTGAAACAAGAGATTGCTCAACTCAGAGAGGATGCTTGTGCAAAGGAAGAGATACTAAAACAAGCAATCACTGAGCTCCGGCAGAAGCAGGATAATGCTGTGACAGAAGAAGAAGCACAAAAGAAAGACGAGGCTCTACAACACGAAATAGCAACAGTCAAACGAGAGATAGCGGAGCTCCAACAGGAGCGGCGAGAGAGTGAGAACAAACTGAAGACAACAGAAGAGGAGGCACAAAAGAAAAACGAGACACTGCAACACGAGATAGCAGAGCTGAGGGAGAAAAGTGCGTCCAAAGAAGAAAATGATACCCTATCAAAGTCCCTCCTAAAGCTCCAGGAAGATGTTCGTGTGAAAGAGGAGGCTACAAGACATACAAATGAGCTTTTGAAACAAGAGATTGCTCAGCTCAACGCTACATCTGGTATGATGAGTATAAAGAAATCGCTTAAAGGAAGAAAGGAGCACTTGCACAAGAAAGACGAGGCTATGAGACAAGAGACTAGTGGATCTCCAAACAGGAGCTGCAAGAGAGTGAGAACAAACTGAAGACAACAGAAGAGGAGGCACAAAAGAAAAACGAGACACTGCAACACGAGATAGCAGAGCTGAGGGAGAAAAGTGCGTCCAAAGAAGAAAATGATACCCTATCAAAGTCCCTCCTAAAGCTCCAGGAAGATGTTCGTGTGAAAGAGGAGGCTACAAGACATACAAATGAGCTTTTGAAACAAGAGATTGCTCAGCTCAGGCAGAAGCAGGATGACGCTACATCTGGTATGCACATGAGGTATAAAGAAATCGATACCTTAAAGGAAGAAAGTACTCAACTACAAGAGCACTTGCACAAGAAAGACGAGGCTATGAGACAAGAGATAGTGGATCTCAAACAGGAGCTGCAAGAGAGTGAGAACAAACTGAAGACAACAGAAAAAGAGGCACAAAAGAAAGACGAAACACTGCAACACGAGATAGCAGCACTCAAACGGAGGCAGGAGGATGCTGTGTCCAAGGAGGAAAGTGAAGCGATCAAACAGGAAATAGCAGAGCTGAGGGAGAGAATAGAAAAAAACGAGGCAGTGAAGCAAGAGGTCATCCAGGTTGGAAAGAAGCAAGAAGAAACTGTTTCAAAAGAGGACTATGAGACAACCAAACAAGAGCTCACCCAGCTGAAGGCCAAACAGGAAGAAGATTGGTCATCACTACAGTCGTACACTGGCCCACCTATCGATCGCAAAATGACAGAGTTTGAGAAACACAATCAAGATGGTGACGAATGGTACAGCGAGCCTTTCTACACACACCCCTATGGATACAAGATGTGTCTCAATGTAAATGCAAACGGTGCGGAACCCGGTAAAGGCAAACACATCTCAGTATTTTGCTACCTAATGCGAGGGAAGTTTGATGACCGCCTGAGATGGCCTTTTCAAGGTCACATCACTGTTCAGTTGATCAATCACCTTGAAGACAAGGAGCACTATACAGCCACTCTTGACTTCAGCAATGCTGATAGCGATTTGGCCAATAGAGTGGTAACTAGGGAAAGAGCTCGGAATGGAAAAGGCACAATCAAGTTCCTCCCCCACAGTGAGCTGGGCCATGACTCAGCCAAGAATCGCCAGTTCCTCAAGGATGACTGTCTTTGTTTCCGAGTGAATCGAGTCACTAATCTCAACTGGATTTCACTTGAGAGGCAGTGCCTTGTCATGGAGTCACGTGTCTGTGTGCCTCCCTTCGAGTTCACAATGAGAGACTTTGAGCAACTGAAGACCGACAATGACATCTGGTACTCCCCATCATTCTACACCCACGAACGGGGATACAGAATGTGTGTTAGAGTACACGTTAATGGGGATGATGCTGCCAAAGGTGAGCATGTCTCCGTGTTTATCCACCTGATGAGGGGAGAGTGGGACAATTACCTCAAGTGGCCATTTTGAGGTGACATCACCATCCAACTATTGAACCAGACAGAAGACAAAGAGCATTGTGAAAATATTTGCGAGTATTCTGACACTGTAGCTGATGCCATCGCAGGTAGAGTGACAACCACGGAAAGAGCTCAGGAGTTTGGCTGGCTTCGCTTTATCTCCCATGATGCATTAAACTATGACAAAACCAAAAACTGTCAATATTTGAAGTACGACAGTCTCCAGTTTCGAATTGCCAATGTCGAACCGAAAAAGTGAAATTTTCGATTGCGTAATGGACCGAACTTCAATGTACACAGTATTTGTGAAGAACTAACTTCCGATTACGTAGTGGGCTGAACCTCAATGTATACATTCCTGAGTATTAGCGACAATACTATAGCCATGTACATGTACATGTATGTACTTTCTTGCCATTGTAAGAGCAACTATAGCTACAATGAATGTTTCCAATTATCCTTCAAATATCACGTGCAGACAAATTGAACGCCTGAGGCAGTCACTATGGTATCTATCGTATAATGCATGGCCTTCACTGAACCGTCCTAATGAAGGAGTTCCCACCTTCCCCTCCCCTCCCCTCCGTTCTCTCTCCCTCCCCTCCCCCCCCCCCCACCCCCAATATCACCTTCTTTGTAGTAGATCTAGACTAAAGGTTTGTCATTACCATTACAGTCTTATCACCGTGAGCAACTCACCGTTCTCCTTGCACAGTACAAAGAGGAATTCAGCTGTTATATCCTCTGCTCCGTGTGTGCTGCTGGCCGTCATCAGCTGAACAACCCTGAACAGAGGGAGTGTGTAGACTTCTGTGAGAGCCTATAGCTATACTCTGAAGTGTAACAGAGAGCAATAAAAGCCAAGAGGTTGCTGTGAGAAGGGTTATGAGTTATTGGCCTCTGGTATTCAGAGAAGTGAAGTTTGATGGAAGGACTTTCTGAGAGAGGAAGAGTGCATAACCAACTGGAAGATAAAAGGACTTCTACGGCGTTATTTTGACGATAAAAGGAGGTTGGCTAAATTGATATACATGTAAATGCTGGATGGGTGGGGAGAGTTAATTGGCAGGCCATCAAAAAGCTTTTAACCCACCATTCCTGATTCTCAATCCAGCAGTAACATGCATGAGAAAGAGACTCACCTGCTCTTGAGTGTGTCCCCCTCGTCTGGTCTCTGGGTCACTTCATGCAATGGCGGCAGAATCTGGGCACAGACAAAGAGCGAGGGTCCGGATGGACCAGAGAGTTAAGAAATTAAATGGCATCTCTTTATTTATGGAAACCCTAGAAGCAACTAACTAATAACTAAGGAATTGGGGGCTTAAATATGTGTATGTATGCAGTAAATAGAAGCACATACATCTTCACTTGCGTCAGTACCTGCGTATTTACATATTCATGCGAGCTACCTGGTGTTGTAACAAAATTCGAAAGCAACATTTTTCAAATCACAAAACACTCCCCAATTTGCAAAAAAATGTGCCCGTATGATGTATTCGGTTTATTTTATAACCACAGGACAATAATTAGGGTACAAGTCCTGCACACTACACACTATGATACACCACCCGTCTATAGAGATTACAGTGATAGAAACCAGTGTCTCACATGAAATTTCAGGTATCTCCGAATGCTGCGATGTCCTTTGCTCAGCGACCTCAGGGCACTCAGCACGGGAGAGAGACTGTGTCTCTCGGAGCTGGGATGCTAGGTAGAGGAGAAGAGAAACATATAAGTAGACCTTTGTCTTGGTACGTATGACCACTGGTATGACGCAGCCGAGTTAAATCACTAAACTTTGTTTCGGTCAGATCTTATGTAACACCAGTGGGATATTGCTATTACCGTATTATAGCGCCAAATTTTCGAGGCACATAATTTGCACGGTTTTTGCAGATTCATCTTAAGTTTGTAACATGTTTTCCCCAAAATAAACTTTGTACATTGTTTTTGTAGCTGCAACTATCCGCTACTACAAGAAGTGATCTCCTGAAATGTGCGTGGCTATCAGAATCCTTGGTCTGTGAAATTTATTTCCGCGAAAATATTCAGCATGACCAATCCACGAAAATTTAGTCCCTCGAAAATTTGGCACTATACGGTACACTGTCAAGTAATGCCCACTCACCAACTTGACGTGAAGGAAGTTTAGTAGAACAACGATGGCTGCCAAGTTCCAGTCATCGAATATCTCGTCTAGATTGGCACAGTATAGCTCTCCCTCCTTCGGCCGCTTACCCCGGGCAGCTGCCCCGCCCCCACTTGCTGCAGCTGCCTTTGATTGGAGGGGATATATCTTGGGGAATGATTGATTGAGGACAGGCATCACGTGGACGTGGGGAGCGAGGAACATAGCGGAGGAGCACTGTTGGGGGATGTTTACAAGTACTTCAATGCTGTGCCTGTTGTGTAAGTGTGTGTGTGTGTGTGTGTGTGTGTGTGTGTATAGGTATGTGTGGTGTGCATGTTGTGTTTATGTGTGTATGGGGAGGGGAGGGGGTTATGCATGTGTGAGGAGGGATGAAAAGCAAGGGGGAGGGGTTTCATACAGAATTTTGAAATTTACATGCTCTGAGGTTGCTTCTGGAACCCTGAAATTAGTTACTAATAAACTACTGAGTAACCAAAAAATATCAACTTTAAAATTCTGGGGGGGGGGGGGGGGAGGGGGGTAGGGGGGAGATCCCAGCCCCCCTTCCCTCTGTATGAACCCTCCCAGCTCACTGACAGCTGTCTAGTTGACTTACGCAACCATTGCGCCAGCTGCCTTGCTCTGTGAGACAGGGACGGAGAGGAGTAGGACACGAACCAGGTGGGTCAGGTGAGTGAACAGCCGCACCTCTTCCTGTGGAACAGCAAAAATTAAATCACAAGCTTTGGAGATGAATGTGAGTATAATGTAGTTGAACAGTACAAATTAAATTATACTCTTTAAGCTGAACTGCATATAAATGTACACGTACATGGTTAGTAGAGCAGTATAAATTACACAATAGGTCATAATTAACTGTGGTATCATTACATCATCCTTACATCATCATAATCTGTGTATTCCTTCCAATGGACGGTTTGGTTGAATACAATCTTCAGTATCTCAGAGAGCATGGTTAACTGTTGATCACTGAGGGGGGCCGAGAGACAATAAACTGAATCCCGGAGGGGGGCTAGGCTTGGGGAGAAATTTGACTTGGGTCCCTCGGCTGGGTGGTCAGCAGAAATTTCAGCCGCTTGGAGGACGGTGTCTGTCTCACTGTCTGATTTCTTCTCGGACTCTTCAGCAGTTTGTGGCGAGGGTGCAGCTTCGACCGAATCTAGAGACTTTTGGACTCCCATCGGAGTAGGGATATCCGTCCCAGACTGAGACTCAGCACCAGCTGTGATTTCACCTGAGTCTGGTTCCAAAATTCCAGTCTGAGTGACCGGTTCTGGAGGTTCCTCCCTTCCAAACAGGACAGTGTCCATCAGATTGAGCAGAATCGGCAGGCCATTCCAATCGTCACGAAACTTTACCCTACGGATATGGTACAGGTGTGATTCCTAACGTAATGGCATCAATTAACTTAAAAGACAAAACACAGAAATGTAAGCGCAATGCTTTTAGTGATGACAGTATATTACATGAATGTGGACAATCACATTGACTACTACATCACAAGTCAAATACTCCCCATTTTTCCCTTGTAGTTTTTGATAAGAAAATACAAGCGAACAAGCGCGTTGTTAGTTTTCGTACAAGAAAACTACATCCAATGTTTACCATCCAAATGGATAAATATCTGTTAGGGGCCTCATAGACCATGGGCTACAAACAACTCAGTTCACTTAAAAAATAGTCACCATAAGCATTTCATATTCATCGCAAGTAAAAACAACTCTTTTAAACGTAATTCTATTTAAAGCCAACCTTTCGGCAGGTCCACAGGCGGTTATCAGGAACAGTAGTCTAAGATTGAAGAAGATGACATCATGCGGTACCTCCAAGCTGCGACAGAGTGCTAGCGTAAGGGAGAGTCCCCTGAGGCAACCCAGGTCGGCACAGGCGGGGACCAGGAACTGGTTCGTGAGGACGATGTTGCAGAGGCATTTTACTGCCTCGATCAGGACTGTGTATGTGGGGGAGGGGAGGGGAGGGGAGGGGAGGGGAGTGGAGAGGAGGGGAGTGGAGAGGAGGGGAGGGGAGTTGTTGTACACACACACAAACACACACAAATGCTCACACACATACACACACACACACACACACACACACACACACACACACAACTTCAATCCTGCAAGTCCTGTAAATACTTTTGTCGTGTGCAGTAACTAAACAAGGAAAAGATGACTAACCTCCACCACACGTGTGTGCATGCGACTGGAGGTGAGGTTCTTGTCATGACACTCACCATGCGATTCACATCCCTTCCTCAGATGCAAATAAGTGCATAAACAAGCAAGCCAGCCCCCCAGAGCAACCCCTCACCTTCCCAGGCTCTTGTGGAGAGGAGTACGCGGCTACTTCGAATTCCTCCCCTGCAAGAACTTGGCAATCGAGGCAACCCCTCACCTTGCACCTTGCTGTCCGAAACCCGATCCCCCGATGCAAAGCAGCTCTCCTTTGTCTTCTTTGACAGGTCCGCCAGCTCCACGATCGGCTCCAGTCCTTCCTTGGAGGTCAACTGACCTGTTCCCTCTCTCTCTCGGGCCAGGATCCTTAGAGCCGTCAGCCCGAGGGCCTTCGTCTCCAGCGACCAGGAGCCGGGCGAGGTGGTGGAGAGGTTCCGTAGCAGAGCTTGGCAGAATCGCTGCGTGGTATAGTGTGGAACACTTTAATGAAGATTAATTAAAACCCTAGGACAATTGTGACGTGTGGGGCACTTTAATGAAGTTTAGTGTAAAAATCTAGGACGAAACCCATAAGTGTTTTTGTGATGTGTGGGACACTTTAATGAAGTCTAGTATAGGCTAATTAAAAACCTAGGACAAACCCATAAGTGTTTTTGTGATGTGTGGGACACTTTAACGAAGTCTAGTATAGGCTAATTAAAAACCTAGGACAAAACCCATAAGTGTTTTTGTGTGATAATGTATCTGTGAGGGTAGTGGAGTCTCTATTTAATTGCCAGCATACGTAATAGGTACAAAATGCCAAAGGTAATTAGGGTTCTCCCCAGGAAATAAAAGCAGGCACTGGCTTGCACTGTATTTGTATACTGTGCACTAGACACTGAACTTGCAGCTGCTTTTTTTGTCTGTGCAGAGCTTTGCAAGTTGGTTGTCCACAGGAAGGAGCAAATGGGGCTTAATTATGTTAGGCTGTCTGGAACAAAGACCAAGAGCTTACACAACCTACAAACCTTGTACCCCAGCCCTGACTCAAGACTAAACAGGCAACTACACCCCAACTCCTTTTGACAGATGAGCAGAACAGGCCTAGGGGAATTATGCTAGCATAAACAGGCCAAGTTCTTTCAAGATACATAACGTTCTTTATCAAATGGCTCTTGTGTAATTTGGTTGTGTATGGGATGAGGGATTGTGAACAGCATTCGTGTCATACCTTTCTAGTCTCTGTTGCCTCTCCAAGCTGAAACTTAGCTTTATTCTGTAAAAAAAAATAGAACGCACATTGTGAGGACCTATTACGCCATACATACATGTAGCTAAACTGGTATGACGAGCATTAGTTGTGTATTACTATGGCAACATTGGGCATGTGCTCAATGAAATGTCAACTCGTTAATATTACATGTATGTTAACTACACGTTTTAATTCCAATCCAATGACATTTCTGTGACAGCTGTTTATCGTCAGTCAATTAATTAACCCTTTCACAGCCAATTTCCTGCTTCAGTCCATGACTTCTATGGCATTTATAAGGGCACCACCGGGCACCATGCACCTTTTACGATGTAAGGCTTAATTGATTAATAGCGTTTATAACACGGTAACATGTTTAGGGGTTCCATACACCAAATACACTAATACACCATATTCAGCGCAGGTATTTCTGCTGCCATGGCAACAGTAATTGTTTGTATCTACTGCTCAACACACTGAAAGGGTTTGTTTCGAAGTTTGAAACATTAAATGGAGTAGATATAACCTCACAAACACTATACACAGGGTCCATATGAGGGATTTGGTGTAGAGGTACCGGCAACGCAAATCCCTCATCACATGAGCCCATGTAAAAATCTGCATAAGTTTACGAGGTCAGTGTTCAATTTATTTCAAATTTGAAAGATAATCTTTTTTTTGTGATAAACATTGCATGCAAGGAACTATTGTTGCTATAGCAGCAAAAATGCCTGAAGTCATCTTACAAAATATTGAACCTCTAAAATTAGGGGAGAGACTCTGTAAACTAGTCTCATTCCCAGACTTGAGTCTGAACAGGTCTCATTCTCAGAATGGGGTGTGTGTGTGTGTGTGTGTGTGTGTGTGTGTAGTCTGGGAATGAGGCTAGCTCGTGTGATGAAGAGAGGAACACCCTGTAGCTAGAGTGATAGAACATTGTGCTGTTCAGAATCAAAACATGGCATGTTCTCTAAGCTCTTGTGTCAGAGTTATGTACTTCACACGGTAAAGTATCCGGTGTTAATTAACCAACACCGTCACGCCGTCAATCAATACCTTCAACTACCACACCCAGTCAAACTTTGTTCGAAGTCTTTGAAGTCGCACTCTAGTTAGTGAGCGCCCTAGTCAAAACAGTTTACGCGGACAGACACCAAACCTCGTTCCCAGGGGTAACGATCCGTAAAACGCTTTGCGCTTCAGTTAATAATAGTAATGCTGGCCTCAAAGGATGGCCGCTGACGTCCAAATAAGATAACAACATTCACCATCACAACACTAAGTACCATGGGCGTATGGTTTCGTGAGAAACAAATTTTTGCTACATTCGTAACTAAATTTCTGACCACAAAATTTTCTATTTGTGAATGACTGCTTTACATGTGTACATGTACACTATATATAAGTTAGATACCGAGACCAAGGGATCTACGGACTTTAGAAACCCAAGGGCCCGAGGCTGTAGTGCCCGAGCGAAGCGAGGGCGCTACTAAGGGCCCGAGGGTTTCTAAAGCCCGTAGATCCCATTGGTTGAGGTATCTAAGTTATTTAGAGTGTAGCCCTAGCAACAGTTTTGCATGCAGCCTCCAGGCCTATAGTAAACAACTTCTACAAATAGTAAATACCTTCAGGAATACCCTGAGAGTACAGACTTGTAAAAGTTGTAGGTCTCTATATATAGAGACCCGCTTTTCTCTAGCAGGTCTCTATGAGATTTAGAGACCTGTAATTGACCAATGAAATGCAAGAAAGTACTAACACTATACTCTAAGTAGTGTGTGACCCTAAACCGCAAATTTAAATTCCATGAAAAGTTTGGCTACGTGCATTGGACAGGAATTCACAAAAATTAAGTTCGCAGAAAAAGTATGCCCATGGTATTATGCATGTGTAGGTGCACTGACTGAATCAGTATATTTCCTGGGCAATGACTGACTCAGTAAATGTCCTGGATACTATTGGGCTATGATTGAATCAGTAAATTTCCTGGATTCTATTGGGCAATGACTGAATCAGCAAATTTACAATGACTGAATCAGTAAATTTCCTGGATACTATTGGGCAATGACTGAATCAGCAAATTTCTTGGGCAATGACTAAACCAGTAAATTTCCTGGATGCTATTGGGCAAAGACTGAATCACTATTGAAGGCAATGACTGAATCAGTAAATTTCTTGAATACTATTGGAGGCAATGACTGAATCAGTAAATTTCCTGGATAGTGTTGCTTTAATTAATTACTTATATAGTTAAAAACAAATTCACTGGAGGCCAAGGTGCATCGCCATTAAGTCCACAGAAGACCCACTGGTAACTACCTACTGAATTAGAGTACATTACTCCTGAAGCTCCACATAATAGTTAGACACCGAGACCAAGGGATCTATGCGATTTAGAAACCCGAAGGCCCGGGGCTGTAGCGTCCCGAGCGAAGCGAGGGTGCTACTAAGGGCCTGAGGGTTTCTAAATCGCGTAGATCCCATTGGTCGAGGCGTCTAACTGATTTAGACCATAGCAACAGGCTCTACATAGCAACACAAGTTAGTTCACTTACCTGAGTAGTCGGTAGCCGACATGGACTATAAACAGATTATGCCCAGAGGATAAGGGCACTAAGTTGACAAGCCGGGCACTAAGTGATTTAGTGCCCTCCAGTTGACCAATGAGATTTGCATAAATCAGTGAAGTATGGTCTAATCATCAGTGGAGAGCAGTACTGGCACCTGTACGTGATTCTACTACATGCGCCAGAAGACCCACAAACCGTTGACGGTACAAACACTCTTGACAAAAGAACGGTGATACTTATAAAATTGAATTCTCGACAACATGCACGCAGAGGGCGTGCTACTGTAGCAGCTAGTCTAGGCATCCTTCTTGTCGATCCAACCTTGAACGTTATTGCTGTTGAATATCAAATTTTGATGACAGGCTGCATATAGGGAAATTGACAAAGTTAAGTAACTATTAATAATTGAATTTTGAAATAATTTGTCTTGTGCCATGCACACCTCACGTTCGGATATTTTGGTGAAACTGAGTTAATCTCTGCCGAGCTTGAACCAAAAGAGGCATCACGTGTGCATCTGCGCACCACTGCGCAACGTCATGCATAGCTAATAGCATTCCATTGAGAAGCCTATGGAAGTTCTAATTTCTGCATGAGATATATGGTAACTGGCCCAAAGATTGCTGCATACTTCCAAACTCTTTGAGGCTATGATGGGCACACGCCCTCAGCAATCTTGGTGTGCAAGTATGGAGCTGTGATCTAGAAGGTTCGGCTTGAGTGCAGTGGATTTTGAGTCAGCTTGCTAATATTTCTTGAAGCTGAGCTATGGCAGGGCTCAGATTCTAACTATTTTGTGTTTAAATGTCTTACACACGGAGCTGCTATATCGCTCTCTCCGCCAGATGACTTTGCATTACATCATCAGAAGGCGTGGCACACGTGATGCCTGCCAACTCTTCCTCTGACCTGAGCGTGAACCATGCGTCAAATTCCGGATATGTAAACTATCTCTTCGTAAACAGGAAGACAGCTACGTAACAACATCAGAAAAAAATGGGCAATTTGTCCCATTCATGCCAAGTGCTTATACTTCTCATTCCATCCGTAATTATTACATTCCATTCGTAATTATTAGGAAATACCACATGTACTAAAATAATGACATCCTCATCTTTTGAGCTATACCACAAGCTAAGCCTCACTCCTGGAGTATTATGAACCCACCCCTGAGTATAAGCCCACCCTTGGGTGTGAGCCCACCCCTGAATATGAGCCCGCCCCTGAGTATAAGCCCACCCTGAGTATAAGTCCACTCCTGAAGTACTATAAGCCCACCCCTGGATATAAATAAGCCCACCCCTAAGAATGAACCCACCCCTGAGTATAAGCCCACCCTTGAGTATAAGCCCTCCCAAATTATTATAAGCCCACCCCTGAATATAAACCCACCCCTAATAATGAACCCACCCCAGAGTATAAGCCCATCTCTTTCAGATAAACTACCCCGCCTTTCGTACCGCAAGCGGCAAAAGCTGGGGTGAAGGCCCGGGAACGACGCTAAGAGAGTAACACACTAGGTCTTTTTAATCACGATTAGTTACGACAAAGATCGAACTACTAGTTTACATGTAAGTGCGTACCTTCTCGTTAAAAGCACTCAGGGTGCGCTTAACGGCCGCTTCATCCCCAGAGTCAATTTTCTCAAGAACTTTCTCCATCCTGACTAGTACGCTATTGTGAGTGCATAGTGAAAGGTGCAGATGCGTGTGTGAGCAGCAGGTGTGCAGTAGTGCATGCAGTCAAAACAGGAAGTTGTTCAGTATAGTTGGTGGCGCAGGGAGTGAGTCTCTTATGCATATAATTTATGGCCGTGTGCACCGAATAGGAGTTCAGTGCCCACAAGTTGTAAGCCCTTTGCTGAAAGAAACCTTACAGTGAATTGCGTCTTTGTGAGATTTACTAGTACTACTATTTTTCTAGTACTACTATTTTTCCCCTACTTTGCTCACATTGGGGCTATCAAAGCTTGGAACCGGACCCTAACCTGCATGTGTAGACGGTCCGGCTCCCAGACCCTAGCTAGTCGCATTCCCAAATTTCTGTTTATGTTTCCAAAGTCAGGTGACAATTGGTGTACGCCCCCAAATCCTACGCATACGGCCAGTACAGAGCAATCGCATGTGACATCACAACAATGAAACTACTGCTGCACTCCGCCCCACTGATGAATTATCTGGCGACGTGCTGCTTGGCATTCAAGGCCAGGCTAGGAAGACCGACCTGCTAGATGGCAAGCCCTAACCTTCTACTGCATGAGAAAGGACTACTACAACCAAAACTTTGAGACCACCATAATTTAACAGCCCCTTTACAGGCTCATGTCACCGCCCCCCAATCTTAGCACGCTTCTATTTATAACTTACACACAATAAGTGTTCCCTGTTAATAATGTAGACCGATCACCGACTCTTACCGTTTCTATTTTATCCTAGGAGAGTGTTGTCTGCTGGAGCTATTGAAAGGGCGGATCTTTTCCTCATTAGTTTTATGAAATTACTATGGGGGAGGCTATATAGCTGGCAATATAATTAATATACGGTAAACTTTCACATAATTAGAACACCAGTTCGAGCTCGAAAACGAAGATCACGTTGTGTTTTAAACAGAGAAAGTAAACGACCGTTTGACTCGTTTGTACCCAAACTCAGTTTCCGCTTGCTCTGTGGATGTCATTCAGAGGGCCGCGCGTATCTTCCTCGCCCCTCGGAAGAGCGTAGGGACTCCAGAATCCCGCTAGACCGTCAAACAAACCCGACTCCCCTATACTGAAATCGTTTGTCGTTGTTCTCTGCCGCAACTTACCCAAAGAACAAGCCGCAGTGACAATGGATATTCTACGTTTATTGATTTGTACAACCCTTCTGATACTTATGGCGAAAGGTGAGTCCGTGAATGATAGTAGTCTATCAGAATAACTTGGCCTGTTGACTGCTGTGGCCCACCCGTGCACACACATGGTATTAATCAAGCGGGCTCAGCATCCTTTTGGGCAGCGGGTTTGGTATGTGCATAGGAAGCACAGTAAGCCATATGTAGTGAGCCCTCTGTTATACACAAGATGCTTAGTACATAGTGGATTGATGACAGCATAATTTGTTGTGTATTTCTGGGCACATGTTCATAATATTTTTGGCATCCAAAAGATTGGCCTAATTTATTTATTTATTTATTCAGCATGCTTGTGTGTTGAACCGTCTTTCCAGTAAATGCAAGGTTGACACGTTTTTGCGTGCACAGTTATTTGATATAGCAACGCACATACGAACAAGCACTCTAAAGGCACATGCGCGCACACACTCCCTCACTGCACGCACACACTCCCTCACTGCACGCACACACTCCCTCACTGCGCGCACACACTCCCTCACTGCGCGCACACACTCACTCACTGCGCGCACACACTCCCTCACTGCACGCACACTACTTATACAGCAAGACCATATTGTCTCCAAATTGCATACCATTAACAGTGACTAGGTAATGGTGTATGACAAGCTAACTCTTTGTGTGTGTCTAATTCTAAAGACTTTTTGCAGTCTGTTTGTCTCTGCTGCGCTGTTATGACTGCCTGTCTCTCAGTGAGCCTTTGGGTGGAGCCCAGTATCCTTTGGACTTCTTTTTGGGTGGTTAAGGGTCAATATTTTCATTATCTGATCTTCACAACTGCTCTGGAAAAAAAAATCAGTTTTTAACGGTGGTGGTGGTAGTAGTAAAGGAAGCAGAACTCTGTGATGCTGTACGTGACAGGAATTTGAACTGTAGAGGGATTTTGGATAGGGTGTAGGTGGTAATCCCTGCTCCAGAAATTGAATGTTTATGCTTGAAGTAGTCTGACGTTCCTACAGACATACGTAAGCTTTTGTACGGGGTAGAATGAGCACCATAGCATGAGCACTGTGACCACGGCAACGTCAGATCCCCACCAATCACAATAAAAGCCAGCTGGATTCACAAAGAGACTGGCAGCAATGGCTTTCCCTGCAGGCAACATAAACAGCCGCTACACTACGCTGAATTTTGTGAAGTGCAGCTATCTTTCAAGTGGCTCCTGCCCTGCCCATGCGTAATTAACTCGCGTGAGAAAATGTGCTAGGCACTCCAGTGGCGAAGTGCAGTGTGCATGAGAGAGTGGGGACGAGACTATCACCATCATAAGTAGTGTATGAATGTGTCTGTCTGTCTGTCTGCATGTGTGCATACTGATATAGTTTACAAGGAGCAGAGACATTATGCCACAGTCAGTCTAGTCAGCTAATTGAATCTTATTTGGATGGCCAGGGGGTGTTAAGTAAATAGCCTTAGGCTAAAATGCTGTTCATAGACTGCCCTATATAAACAATTAGTGCCAGTGGGTGTAAAAACTAGGTCTCATTTTAGGGACAAGCTGTTTATAGATTGTTGTCTGCAGGGAAAGCCATTGCCTCAGTCTCTTTATGAATTCAGCTGGCTTTTATTATGATCGGTGGGGATCTGACGTTGCCGTGGTCACAGTACTCCTGCTATGGTGCTCATTCTGCCCTGTACAGTAGCTTACGTACGTCTGTAGGAACGTCAAATTGGCAGCAATGACAGGACTGTTGTGGAGCATTAGGGAGGCAGAGGGGGGGGGGGGGTACATCTCACACACTTGGCGTGCCGCTAGACTCAATAGTCAATAGATCATTAGGTTGTTTGCCTGTGGCAATGAATAGTGTGACTTCAGATGAATATCTGTATAATTAGATTATTGCATTAGCAGTGAACATTAAACATGCTCATTAAGCAATAGTGACAAATATTGGAGATGTGAATGAGATTTGTATTTCTCAGTTGTCTGCGTATTCATCACATCCAATTTAGTTCTACCCAGGAGAAACAGCCTATTTTTTGTGTGTGTGTGTGTGTGTGTGTGTGTGTGTGTGAGTGAGTGTGGGTAGGTATGTGTGTGTGTGGGGGGGGCACGTGTCTGTGTGTGTGTGTGTGTGTGTGTGTGTGTGTGTGTGTGAGAGGGGGGGTATGCCGGAATTCGTGGCATGTATGTATGTTCCTACAATCTGATGCATTTTCAGCAGGGCCCTCCCATATGTAAATAGCAAGTCTGACTGAACCCAGATAAGTTTTGTCTCAGCTTTGAGTAGGTAGGGCCACATTGATTGTGCTAATTGGCTACAGCCAGGCCCTTGGTATGTAGTGTAGTGTAGTGCTGAGTACACATTATAGGTGGTTGTCCTCGCAACCGTATGAAAGACTATCCCATGACTTCTGTGAATTACAGTTAACTGACCCTTTGAGTAATAAAATGCCAAAGGGCCCAAATTTTCCCCTGTTTGATAGCTGTTTCATTGGGTGCAGGATGTACAGCTGTGAGATTGGCCCAAACCTTGAAAACATTTAAGCTCCGTGGTCTCATTTCCGTGCAGTAGCAGTGGTCTGAACCCTGGCTAGGAATTGGAGCCAATTTGCGCGAGCTAAGCACGTGGAATGCTATGCATTTGCATGCCAGTACTACATAGTTTAGCTCTACCCCCACACATGGCAGAGAGCAAGCAGTCACCCTGTCTGACTTTTCGCGTGTGTAGGCCGACAGATGATAGTAGTTTGAGTTAAATTAAGGTTTGTAGTGCCGTCTAATGAATAGCTCATGCCCTAGCCTCCCATTACCATGGTGGCTAGGTGTGTGGTTGATTGGTGTTTGTAACATCCGAGCGATATCTAGATCTCATAATTACGCACTCTTGACAGTATTGTTAGCCTACACGGTATCAGTGTTACGTACATGTACATGCCATGCTGTGTACTGGTAATGACACGGTCAGTGCATAGTTTAGTGATGTGTTTTTCTCTTGGTATGTGATTGGAATTCAGCTTAACTTTGCAGCCTGCCATTGAAGCACCTCAGTATGTGTGTACTATGCATGGACAGTGGGTCCATGAGAACAATGCAGTGTTTAGGTGCCAGTGAAGTGGCTTAGAGTTTTTTTGTTTCTGTATACACAGTAGTCGATAACTCAGACAAGACATGCAGGCTACCTAATGTATGGCTGTCTGCCCTGTGGGATTAAAGTAGAAGCTAGTTGCAATTTTGCTCAGTTTAGCTATATACGTATATTTGTGTTTTATTCCCAAGTACGAGCTACTTTATGTATGGCTGTGTCTCATTCCCAGTCCGCTCTGTGGAATTAAAGTAGAAGCTAGCTGTAATTTTGATCCTAGGTTGCTCAGGTAAGCCACACACATTTGTGTGTCTCATTCCCAAGTAGCTGTAATTCCGTTCCCAGGCTAATCTCTCTATTAGTCTCATTCCCAAGTGGCTATAATTACTAGTGAGGTACTCTTCCCCACTGAGCTTAGCCAAGCTCTTGAGTGTATGCAAATTCATCGGATGAAAACAAAAACATTGAGAGAATAAAGAAACTTCAGGAAAAATAATCAGAGCCCAGCTGGGGGGATTGAACCTAGGACCTTCTGATTGCTAGTCAGATACTCTTACCCACTGAGCTACTGGAGCTCCTGAGCAGATGCATATTCATTCAGATGGAAGAGAGTGGAGAAATGTCGTGAAAAAAGTCGGGAGCCAGGCTGGGGATTGAACTGATGAGCTTCTAATTACCAGCCAGTCCCCTTTATCCTCTGGTCTACTGGAACTCCTGCCACGTGGTGGCTAGGTGCCTGTGACATTGGAAGTTAGAGGTCTAGCTATCAGGAGCCATCTGTACCCCAGGTGGTACTTACTATAGCAGCCTACTACAGCGATAAATTCAAGGATGAAGGTTTGTGTGGAACCTTTTGAGTGCAATTATAGTGTATTGAGTCTGTTAGAGTAGCACCCCCCCCTCCCCTTTTCTGAGAATCTGGTTGGGGCAGCTGTGTAGTTGTTTGGTTGGCTGGCATAGCATGAGTGGTCTGTAGCCTCATACCTGCACCTCCATGTGAGGTGGGCATTGACGTCTGGGTATGAAAACTGGTGATATGTAGTCTCATGCCCAGACGTCCGTGGAGGCGTCTGGGCATGAGACTTAGTGATCTGCAGTCTCGTGCCCAGATGTCCATGTAGGGTGGTCACGCATGTAGATGTCTGGGCATGAGACTTAGTGATCTATAGTCTCATGCCCATATGTCCATGGAGGGCGGGCATGGACGTCTGGGCATGAGACTTAGTAATCTGTAGCCTCATGCCTACATTGCCTAGGAGGATGGACATGGATGTCTGGGTATGCGACCCACCTTTTACGGGTGTTCGGGCATGAGACTAAGTGATCTGCTGGAGTCCCCGCCCTTGATATTTTGGTCACCTACGCAGGCCTTCCCACACAAATGTTTTCCCACTGCTGTGAAGAAGCTGCATGGTTGCAAACTAAGTCTGGACAGACCTTAAGTGGAGGTCCTCTCTCTCTCTCTCTCTCTCTCTCTCTCTCTGTGGTCAATTATAAGGTGCCTGGGCAGGGTGAGTTTTATCAGGGGGTGCTAATTGGCATTGCACAATGGGTTTGGGTGGGTGGGTGGGTGGGTTGCATGCCAGGAGTATGGTATGGGTTTGGGTGGGTGGGTGGGTGGGTTGCATGCCAGGAGTATGGTATCCCAGCTATTGAATAGAAGCTGGGATTCAGGCCTGGGAATGCCAGCCATTGGACAGAAGCTGGGGTTCAGGCCTGTGTGTCTTCCTTTTTCACTGTTGGTTGTATCCCCTGGTGCTGTGTCACAAGTGGATTATTGGGTGGAAGGATCCACTTGTTGCATAGTGAGCTGATCGGGTGGGTCAATGGAGATAGAGAGGTGTGGCTGCTTGACTGACTTGCTAAACGTTTGGTCTGTTGTCACCTCCAGTGTGTAATGAGTGAGTGAGTGAGTGAGTGGCTAGATGCAGCGTGCTGGGGCCTACCTGGAGAATGTGCTTCTTTTCAAGCTTGATTTGGTATCCCATTTAGTGCATCCAAGCTGAAAAGCATCCCTTTCAGGCTTGACCTGTGTGGAGTCCCTAAGATGACCCCTAACTTCATTAAGTGGCTGTGTGTGTGTGTGTGTGTGTGTGTGTGTGTGTGTGTGATATTGTCTGTCTTAGCCAAATGAACTCACAGACATAGTGGACTGTGCCCCATTAATGGGCACATCCCTGACATAGTTATCATTACTCACTTGATTTTTGCCGTGTTCCATACCTCCACTTTTAAGAAGCACACTTGCTATAAAGCTATATGTGACCTACTGTGCGTTAATTTGGAATGGCCTTATGCGTCTGTGAATTTGATGCGTTCAAAAGATTTGGAATATGCCAGTTATTAGTAGCTTCCAGATAAGAGGGGGGGTGCTGTACAGCATTTTTTTAGCCACATGTGTTCACGGTTCTGCTTAGTTAGTGTTGCCCACTTTTTCCGTGTGGTGGGAATTAGAGGGAGCCAGCATACTTCAAATTCTAGCATACTTTAAATTAAGGTGGTAATAATTCTTACGGGAGCCTTGTAGACTAGAGCCTTGCGAAAAGGCATGCCAAGATAATTGAGAGATGACAAATTGCCTGTCCCTCATTCAGATAGCTGCTGCACTCACACTAATGATGGGAGTGGTGGCCTAGTTATTATGTACAAATACCATAGATACCTAGCTTTGTTCCCAGGCCCACGTGTGCGCTTCACTTTAGCACAGCTGTGGGCCTGGTATATTTTCTCACGTGTGTGACGCGTAAGGTAAAAGGGAGGTAGAAGGGTGAATATTTGCGTGGGCGAGGACAGCTGCAATTCTCAGACAACGAAGGAAGGCAGCGAATCTGTACTTCTTGCAGCTACTCTTCGGAGCCCGTTTGTGCCACAGACCAAAGCGCTGAAACAATGCCACAAGCAGAAGGTAGAGAAGTGCAACCGTCTTTCGAGCGGTCCTGCCCACGCGCTATTAAGTAAGTCAAATCACGTGAGAAAATGTTCCAGGCTCTCTCCAGCAACGTGCAGAGAGCCTGGGGACGAGGCTAATAGATACCACTATTAATACAATAGCACACGATCTTTGAACCCACACGCAATGGCCGGTGCAGAGTTTTTGGGCAAGAGACTTCCCAAGCTTTGGAGTCGTTGTGAACGGAAATTAATTGGTCTGCAGCTCCTTAGAATGTGCCTTTTACTTAATTAGTTCCGTGGTGGTGTGTGTTAGGGCTGCCACGATATGCTTCAGTGCTCTATGGATTATCGTTCGGATTCTAAGGTAGATATATCGATAAATTGCCCACCGACATGATTGCTAGAGCCAGGCAGCAGCTGCAGCGACAAAACGCTGTTTTCAATGTCACCTGCCTACTACTGCATACACCAGGAGTCAGCACACCTGTTGTTTTCCCACTCGCCTTCAGATACTCCGAACACTCAGCATGGTGTTGCCTCTCCAGGTGAGAGACTAAATTTGTAGTTCCCTGCGTGTGAAAACTCAGCTACGCACAGGCAACACACGATAGCTGAAGTACTGGCACACTTCAGTCTTGGCTCTCTTAATCGGGACTAACGCAGACGCTGCCGAATCTGCCGCGCTGCTGTATATCCTCAACAACAAGACTTCAGCCATGAGGTTGAGCACGTGCTGTGTTGTCGATATGTTGGAACGTATGTCGATCATTGCATCACCTGCAATAAAATTACAATATATCGCAAAGTCGATTTATCGTTACAGCCCTAGTGTATGTATGTGTGGACAGTATGGGCCGTTTCGTATCAGCCCCGCCACTAGTATTTATTGGCTTCTGGCCAGTTGATGAGACTAAATTTTATATGTTTATATGACCGTTAAAAGTTACTTGCCTATTAATGGACGCCACGTTATGACATCAAATGATTATTGCACTGGAATGGCTCGACAGAGTACTAATTAATCGCCAAGCGGGAAGCGAGGCAGCTAATTGTGCTGCTTGGAGACCCCGCGTATGTATGTATGTATGTATATACTACAGGAATGCAATTATTCAAACTTACTTCCTGTGGGTGTGGCATTGTTTCCATGCACGTGCAGTAGAGCCAAAGACCATGCACTACGTCATGGAGTCGCCTGCAGAGAGGCTAGGTGGCGGCGATTAGGGAGGCTACGTGCGCAGAAGTAGTGGTAGCGAGGAGAGGAGGGAACATAGGTAGGAGGTAAGGATGATTCGGCAGCTGGAATGTGATGACCACCGTTCTCAAAGCCTCGGACCGGCTGAATGGTCAGCTGAGCAGCATACTGCAATTCGATTCCCGCGAGGCCCTCTGCATGGACTGCCGTGTATGCACTACTTAAGATGCTGTGGTCCCTATAGCCACAGGCTGAAAGTGAAACTATAAATCAAAGCATGTATTTGTACTTAGCTTTAATCAGCCGTACAGCAATCATTTACACGCCTACAGCGAAATTTGTTTTTCTCATGCTTTATCCAGGAGCGAGTGAATTTGCAGCTGGCATGTAGGTAGTGAAGCCATGTTTTCTCCAGAATTTGATTTGCAGCAGGTAGTTAATGTGATCCTGTACACAGAGTGGAGGACTAAATTAGATTACGCTGGGAATGAGACGCCCTGTTGGGATTATGTGTGCAGTGGTGTGACTAGGAGTTGGTTGTGGATTTTGATAGAAACAAGGGTTTGGTGGTTTTATCTGATTAGCTAAACGAGATTAGTTACCATAAGTGGATTTATATAGTATATAGAAGAGAGTTTGAACTCTGTGACCTTTTTGAGATAGGTTTTAGTTAGTATTAGTACTTGTACTTAGCCTCGTTCTCAGGCTCCACTGCCCAGCGTTAGCCTCGCTCTCAGGCTCCACTGCCCAGCGTTAGCCTCGTTCTCAGGCTCCACTGCCCAGCTCTCAGGCTCCACTGCCCAGCGCTCAGGCTCCACTGCCCAGCGTTCTCAGGCTCCACTGCCCAGCGTTCTCAGGCTCCACTGCCCAGCGTTCCCAGGCTCCACTGCCCAGCGTTCTCAGGCTCCACTGCCCAGCGTTCCCAGGCTCCACTGCCCAGCGTTAGCCTCGTTCCCAGGCTCCACTGCCCAGCGTTCTCAGGCTCCACTGCCCAGCGTTCCCAGGCTCCACTGCCCAGCGTTCCCAGGCTCCACTGCCCAGCGTTCTCAGGCTCCACTGCCCAGCGCTCTCAGGCTCCACTGCCCAGCGCTCTCAGGCTCCACTGCCCAGCGCTCTCAGGCTCCACTGCCCAGCGTTTTTGTTTTTTTGCACTTTGGAAAAACACGGGCAGTGGAGCCTGGGAACGAGGCTACTTGTCTGTGTCAAGAATCATTCCGGTTCTCATGGCTGGTTGCTGAGGCAAGGCAGTCTGAAAATGTCAAAAATGTAATTATGTGTGAAGTACTGGGTAATATTGCAAATCCGGTCACGAATGTTTGTAGAAAGGGAGGGTTGACGCTCAGGAGTGGACCTGTACGCAGGAGGGCCTGGATACAGTGGTGTATACCCAGTTCTAGCTGAGTTTATACTAAGAAGTAAGCCTGTATTCTGTGTCGGGCTCATATTCTGTATTGCACCCTTTCTGCTATGGTGTAGAAAAATAGGCACTAACTGGAGAGAAGAGCATGAAAACAAGCATGTTTTTGTGCTTTGGAGATAACAGTTTGGCAGATGCGTCTTTAGCCTTGGTACAAAGTAGTACCTTTGCTAGCAGGGCTTCATTCAGGGGGGGGGGGCAGGAGGGGGCAATGCCCCCCCCCTTGTGGGAATTTAACCCTTCAAAATTGAATACTGATCACTATACGCACACACACAACTCCCCCCCCCCCCCCCAAATGTCTTCCAACGTGCTTTTGCCCCCCCCTTGGGGATTTTCCTAAACGACCCCTTGGCTAGAGGGTTAAATTTATTCCTGAATGTTGTTGTGGCCATTAATGAATTGCATATGACTTCTGGCTGGGTTATACCTACTCTGACATACTCACCAAACTGCATGCATATAGTTTCATGGCAGGCCCGTAGCCAGCCTCTGAGCTAGGGGGGTTCTACAAGTGGGACTGCGGAGCAGGCCCAAGCTAGGGGGGTCTGGGGGCATGCCCCCCCAGGAAATTTTTTCATTTTAGATGCTCTGAGATTGATTTTGAGGCCCCTCTATTGTTGTTGCATCAGCATTTGGTCTATGTCTTTGTCGAGCACAATTTCTTGGTGCACAAGGCTGAACACCTACGACAGCTGCCATTCTCACTGCTTGCTGATAAATCTTATGGAAGTATACATCAACATCTTTTCTGATCTCATTATAGAAGATTTGAATTTCTTCAATTTGGTGAAAAGCTTCAATTATGTCCAAAGTTGTACTCTGTAGTTCAATGGTGATACCAGACAAATGCGACAGAATTTGATACACAGTTAGGAAGACCACCAAAAATTGAAAATCAGTTACTGCATGCAATAATGAATTTGCACTACTCTTAGAATCTGAATCCCAAGTAGCAGTTGCAAAGTTTTCACTTAAATCTTCTTTATGCAACCCCAAAGCAATCACTTCCATTGCCATGACAATAAATTTATAACACTGATAAAAGTGTTGGTAAGCTGTGTGCCTTTCAGCCCATCGTGTTCTGCACAGGTCAATGAGAGGCTTTCTTTTATTAACATCAATAACATCATTTTTTACAATTTCTGACGAGTTCATTTCGTTTTGGACTTTTCAAAAAGTATAAACAAATCTGTTTCATTTGGTCCAAGACATTTCTCACCACAGGTAAGCTGCAAGAATGGCTAATAACTAAGTTCAGACAGTGCCCACCGCAGTGTGTATATGCTGCAAGTGGTGATTGTTGTTTAATCAGTGCCTGAACACCTATACGTTCACTAGACATATTAGAAGCCCCATCATATCCTTGACCCCTAATATTTTTCACATCAAGATCAAGACTTGCAAGATCATTGCAAATTTGTGCAGCTATGGCTTCTCCTGTAACACGGACAAGTGTAGAAAATTGTATAAATTCTTCTCTTATGTCTTTTTGTTCATCCACAAATCGTATGCACAAGGGCATAAGTTCTTTATTGTGGGAAGTAACTTCATCCACCATAATAGCAAAAAAGCGAGCCTGTCTGACTTCACCAAGATTTTTTTTTTGGATAATTTGAAATCCAATAATGTCAATAATTTCATTTTGCGTGTGAGGGGATATATATGTTGCATTTCTTAGCCTAGGTTTCTCAAGGTGGCACTTCAGTATGTGGTCATGGGTACTCATCACCTTTAGCAAGGCCAAAAAGTTTCCAGGGTTTCCAGGTTGATCTAGCTTTTCATTGTCACCTCGTAGGGCTATACATTGCCTACCACAATATAGCACAGCCTCTGCACAGCACTTAACTATCTGTCTATTCTCACTTATCAAATGTAACATATCAGTGTTAAACCGTACATCGATATTTTCTTCAGGATGCTCTACCGATCGTTTGAATGTCAAACCAGCTTCAACTGCATCAATATGGTATCGATTAGCAGCATGACCATCAACAACTTTATTTACTTTCACCCAAGTAGTGAATGGTTTGTTAACCAGAAAACCAAGAGACTTTCTGTTTTGGGCAAATAACACACAGTACTTACAAAAGCCTCCATCTAATATTTTGCTGTATATTAACCATGGGTATTTGTCTAGCCCTTTATATTGAAATGATCTGTTACAACCGCTGTGGAACACCTTAGGAAATTTAAACATATGACTTGACTTGTAGTGTTCAGTTAAGAGCGTGTACTTTTCTCCAGGGGTCAAAGCACCGACAGCGTGGCTAACCTCATCACTGGTCATTGATGAGTGTACAATGGAGCCAATGTCATTGTTATTCAGTGACTGTGTACGTACTTGGTGGGGTTGGGGTTGCGGCTGTTCTGGAGTTGCATGTACAGTATCCGGATTCGGGGTCCGTACCACTGATGACTCAGCTGATGATGCCGGAGATTGAGTGCCCGACCTTGCTTCATCTGTAATGGAGTAGGCTACGGAGGATTGGGGACCTGATTCGCTACTGCTGCTAGCTACACAAAAGTACTTCGTGATCCCAGGTCCTTCTGAAGGTCCTTTTCGCTTCCGTCCTGACATGCTCAGCCTTGCTTCATGCATAGATAATAGAGCACGTTACGTGCATGCTTCATGCCCACGTAGCACGTACTCAATTAATAATGAGCGGGGTCTTGCTGAGGGGGGTTCGATCGAACCCCTCGAACCCCCCCCTGGCTACGGGCCTGCATGGAAACACCACGCCTTCATGTATTTTTTCATTTAATATCTAGCCCATTATTAATTACATTATAGTGGAAAACTGTCTATTTTATTGCAATATGCTGTGGTGCCACACCAGACTTAGACATCCTCTTCATTTGTTAATAAACACACTGATGCAACACCTGACATCTGACACATGACCAAAACCTCCCCTCCTGGGCTCAAGGATACAGAATTAACACAAAAACCGTTAACACCTGAAAAAAAACATTGCCCAGATCAAACTGCTCTGAAGCTGAATACCATTGCAAAGGGGCCCTGAATACTGGCATACTGCTGTTGGACAAATGAACGAATTCCTCAGAGAGAACTGGGGGTTCAATGGGCCGTCGGAGATCAAAGCTAACAACTGAGGGCTGTGTTGTCTGAATTTTGTCTCTGTGAAAGGCAGTATATTAGACATTGTGTGGGGCGTCGTCTTAGCTGCATTAATTTGCACTGCTTAAAGGTCCATGTATCAATATTCCACCACTTCTCAGCGGTTCATTTAGGAAAATCCCCAAGGGGGGCGGGGCAAAAGCATGTCGGAAGACGTTTTGGAGAGGGGGGGGGGTATGCGTATAGTGAGCAGTATTCAATTGAAGTCCCAAATGGGGTGCACAAAGTTTCAAAGGGGGGGAGGGGGGGAGGGCGGCAAATGCCTCCCAACCAAATCAAGCCCTACTGCTGCTATTCCATTAGTTTTCAAGCATCTTGTTGGCATGCGGATGTTGCTGCAATTTTCAGTGGATGTTTGTTCCTCCTGTAATGCTGATATCTATTCTCTCAATGAAAAGCTTGCGTTTGTAAAATTGTCGACTTCAGCTTCTTAACTTAACCTCAGCTGTCTGTATGAGTGCTTTAATAGTTTTTTCTCTCCCTCCCCTCCCCTCCCCTCCCCTCCCCCTCCCCTCCCCTCCTGCAGCTGCCTACTCCGAAGATCGGCTCTACTTCACTAACGTTTTGGATATCCAGCTCTTCATGAACAACAGTACACGGAAGGTGATAGCCAATCTCGAGTTTGCCGAGGCCCTGGACTGCAACAACTGCGACCAGCAGATCTACTGGGTGGACAGCGCCGGGACGATTAAACGAGGAAGCCCTGGAAATGATAGCTCCATTGAAGTGGTACGTGTGTGTCTCCCTGTATGTGTTTATGATATTGGTCAAATTAGATATTGTGTGAAGGAATATGACACACACACACACACACACACACACACACACATTCACACACGCATACACACACGCGATGAGTTTCAAGGCACTAAATTTTTTGCTATCACACTTGTCTTCTCTGTGTACATGCACACACACACGCCGCTAAATTACTTTCTACCGTACTTCCTTGTCTTCTCCACTTAAATGTGCACACACTCACCCACTTTACACACACACACACACACATACACGCACACGTTATGCACACGTTATACACACGTACTTGTACATGCATACACATGCATGCACACATATATGCTCACACACACACACGCACACACACATGCACACACACACACACACACACACACACACACACACTCTCTCTCTCTCTCTCTCTTACACACACACACACACACACACACACACACACACACACACACACACACACACACACAGATTGTAAAAAACGACTTAGTGGAGCCCTACGGTCTAGCTGTCGACTGGAAAGGCAACAACGTCTACTTCTCCCAGAGAAGAGGCCCGGCCCCAGGGCACAGAGGCCAGGGAAGGATAGAAGTGGTGAAGTGCGATGGAAAGTATCGGAAAGTTCTGCTGGACAAACTTGGCTATCCCGGGCCAATAGCACTGGATATTACAAGAGGGTGAGTTGAGTGTTTAGTTTTTTCCGGATTGCAACGGTCCGGGAGCTGGTTGGGGGGACCATCGTGGGCAGAACCAATTGTAAACTTAGTATACGTTAGCTCCATAGACTGAAACATTTGGACTGTTTCGATGTTAATGCTACGCATAACCTCACTAAATGACTAGTTGTTGACAACTTAGCGACGAGTCTATTCGCTGTTGTCGATATCAAATCCACAATCTGCAAAACAGCTCAGGTGTCCTCTTGCTCTGGAGAGGCACCGTACTGCTCTGTATCTCGACCTTAAGCATTAAGATGATACGATTAGGGAGCATAAATCAATTATAGCAGACAGCTAGCTGCATTCCCAGGCCTCCACCCCAGCTTTTATCGCTTGAAGTACGAAAGCTGGGTGCATTTTATCTCGTCCCATGATGTAGGGAACACATAGGGTAGACATAATTAACCGATTGACTGCATACTTTGATCTGCTGCTATGTACGCTGTACAAGCTATTAAAAAACGAGTTACTGAACGCTTCAAAGGCTAGACCAGTGATATTGTGAGTCGCTGATGCCTCTAGACTGCAAGGATCAGCCCTACCTTGGAGCAAAACCCGGTGCTCAGTGAAGGCTCAATAGGCCAATGTACGTCAAGCTAGATTAGTTTTGTGTTGCCTAGTCGGCGAAAGAGTGGTGGGTAATGATGATAATTCTGTTTTTTGCAAGTTCTGATCGCTAACTGGAAGCGCACTACGAAATTGCCGTGTCAGCACTTTCGCTAGAAGCTGTACATGATGAGACTGTATAGTCAAGCTAATCCATTCTACAGCTGCATTTAGCTTAGACTGACCTGTTGCTGAGCACAACCTTCATTTATATAACAAAACAAACACCCCGGCTGGTTTTTAGATATGAAATTGGTATCAGCATAACTGTTAGTGAAACCGGATTAGGAAAGACCTCATTTCTTAGCCAAAACACAGTAAGTTGCTAGGCAACCCTTGCAAGCATTACTTCCATTTAGCACTCATCATGTGATCACTAATGGCATTCTTGTAGAGTGCAGAGTCACAATGTTGCCTAGGTGATGGTATGTAGAAGCCAGAGAGATCAAACAAAAGGCAATCACCTCCCATTTGGAGGGTACCTGCTACTGACAATGATAATTGTCAGTGCCACCATGAAGACAATGGACTAATCTGCTGCACACAGTGCTACATAGGCAATCAGTCTGCGTGAACACATCATTTTGCATCACTTTTGGCACAGACAGCTCCTAAGGGCTTATCTTCACTGCGTTGGAACCCAAACAAAAAGTGAGTTTAGTCGACCAAGACCCAATGAGCTGTTACCGAAGGAGGCCCTCCACATCCAGATGACGCCGGCTGTAGTAGCCTCGTTCCCAGGCCCTCGTGCGCAGTTTCACTTTAGCGCAGCTGTAGGCCTGGTATATTTTCTCACGTGCGTGACGCGTAGGGAAGAAGGTTGAATATTTGCGTGGGCGAGGACAGCTGCAGTTCTCAGACAACGAAGGAAGGCAGCGAATATATACTTCTTGCAGTTACTCTTCGGAGCCTGTTTGTGCCGCAGACCAAGCGCTGAAACAATAACACGAGCAGAAGGTAGAGAAGTGCAACTGTCTTTCGAGCGGTCCCTACCCACGCGCAATTAAGTAAGTCGGATCACGTGAGAAAATATACCAGGCCAGGCTGTAGTGCGTTTTAACCGTGACGGAGGACTGGAGCTTTCCTGCTGCTGGATGGTGACTCTCAGGAGACTAGAGGGCAGAGCTGGTTCGGGTCAACCCCTGACCTCCTTGTGACGTTTGTTGACAGACTTGTGATGAGATTGTGATGTATAGGGCTATAAGAAATAGCAGGTGTTTGCAATAATTTCATTTTCACCCTGAAGAAAACTAGTTGAAACGTCAGCAAAAATACTTTTCGAATTAAAGTTGGTATTTCAGAGAGCATTTCTTTCTGCTGCAAGAGCCAACTGAGAAGCCCCCTCTTCAATTAACTTGTTTGCGTAAGTGTATAGCATTCAACGAATTAACTCTCACACTCTCTTATCCACACACACACACACACACACACGCACACACACACACACACAGCTTCCTGTATTTTGCCGAACTTACTGACATACTTGTGGTAGACACGGATGGACAGAACGTTCGATTAATGTACACTGATTTGGACTAGTTGAAACGTCAGCAAAAATACTTTTCGAATTAAAGTTGGTATTTCAGAGAGCATTTCTTTCTGCTGCAAGAGCCAACTGAGAAGCCCCCTCTTCAATTAACTTGTTTGCGTAAGTGTATAGCATTCAACGAATTAACTCTCACACTCTCTTATCCACACACACACACACACACACACGCACACACACACACACACACACACACACACACAGCTTCCTGTATTTTGCCGAACTTACTGACATACTTGTGGTAGACACGGATGGACAGAACGTTCGATTAATGTACACTGATTTGGATTTGGATTTTGCTGTCGGTATCGTTGGACTAGCAGTGGATATTGAGACCAACATCCTCTACTGGACAACGGGTAATATACAGTGGATGTGGCCTAATATACAGTGGATGTGTCCTAATATACAGTGGATGTGTCCTAATATACAGTGAATGTGGTCTAATATACAGTGGATGTGTCCTAATATACAGTGAATGTGGCCTAATATACAGTGGATGTGGCCTAATATACAGTGAATGTGGCCTAATATACAGTGGATGTGGCCTAATATACAGTGAATGTGGCCTAATATACAGTGGATGTGGCCTAATATACAGTGAATGTGGTCTAATATACAGTGGATGTGTCCTAATATACAGTGAATGTGGCCTAATATACAGTGGATGTGGCCTTTTTACTAGCCAGACTAGCACAAGGGCGTCCCCGGGTTCTCCCTTTGAGAAATTGAAAAACGACAGAGAGTCTCGTATCTGTTCTCAGATTATTAATTTTGCGGGTGTGGGGACCGATTAAAAGACAGCTGCATTTCTCTATCTTTTGCCAGCGACAGTGTTTCAGTGCTCAGCCTGTGGCACCAACATGCCCTAAACATTAGCTACAAGAAGGGGGGAGGTATTGATTTGCTGCCTTTCTGCCGTGTCTGAGAATCGCAACTGTGCTCGCCTGTGCATAATTAAAAACTTTCTACCCTGAACATAACTCGCATGAGAACAGATACCGGGCTCTCCTGGTTTAGGGAGAGACTTAGGGCGGGCTAGGTTGCATTTTCTGTATGTGTGAGTTTGTGTACCCTTACTTATCACAAGAAAACTAAGCTAGAATTATCTTTTTTCTTTTCATAATCGACATGAAAATTGACCTGCATGTTGTCTGTTCAGGATCTGCGATCAGGTGGCTCAACCTCACGGAGTGGCACCAGAACCCATCACCCCTTCTTCCGGACGCAGTCAACTCCATACAGAACACGATGGGCTCCAACCCGCACGGGGTCTTCATCCTCCATAACATTCTCTACTGGACGGAGCCTAGAATCATCTCTCAGGACGATTCCGTTACAGTTTTGCGCGAAGGCGCAATCTATTCTTTGAACTTGCAGAGCAGTGTCGCAAGAAAACTGCTCAGCAACTCCAGTATTAGCCCTCAGGACATCAGCTCCTTTTCCAGCATGCCAGGTTTGTTACTACCACTGATACTACTTTGTACACTAGTAGTGCACTAATAGTATACTAGTGTTCCACTAATAGTATACTGGCAGTATACTAGCGGTGTACTAATAGTATACTAGCAGTGCACTAATAGTATACTAGCATTGTTCTAAGTAATAGTTAATACCAGTTCGTTACTCAGCCCCTTGTGGTTCGGCTAGCTGTCTCCATTTCAGGGTAATTGTTGCAGCAGCACCTCCTGTATGAACCTCCTGTATAAACCACCCACGTTTGATTCAGATAGTGCATACACCACCCACGTTTAGTTTAATTTAGATAGTGCATAGCGTTCTGGAGAGGTATATACACCTCTTTGAAGCACAAGTTCAGAAAGTGGGATGTGCCAGGGTATCACTTAGTGGCCCATATATCTGATTACAAGCAAACACTACAGATATGTTATTATAGTAGGAGTCCAAGCTGGAAGGGTGTATGGGAAACACACTTGGTTGTTTGATAGCAGTCTGAGGGAGAAGCCAGAGGAGTGAGGGTTTCCCATCCATCCTGAGGCCTTGACAATTTGTAGTCTGTTACGGTAATGAGTTTTACAAGGAAACAACAAGATTATTTTCTCAAGACTTAGACTATAGCCAGATATAACAAGACCAGATTGGACCTCTCTGACAGGATATCCTGGGTGATATGTAATATATAAAGTATAGGAGTTAGGTTGGTATGCTAAATATACGACCGAGGTCCAAGGGTGTTTCCCATATTGCACATGCTCAGATATCATACCTGTGACCTTTGCAAGGGCTGTGGACGTCGAGAATGAGCTAGCTAGCTGTCTAGGTTGAGTGGTTGCATGGCTGAGAATTACCAAGGCTGAGAATAGCAAGGAATTGTCTCTTGAGGGCTACGGAAGCGATGCAGATTTCGGGAATATTGAGCCGAATCGAAAAAAGAAGTGCCTGAGTTTGAAGAGAAGTAAAAAGAGTGTTGAAGGCCGTTTCAAGATGTCATCTCCCGAGATAGCTAAAGCCAAGAAAGGATTCATTCCCGATATTGTAGTTCACAATCATGACATAATGATATGAATTTAAACCTGAGTACAGCTTGATATGCCGAATATCATACTTGACCACTGTACTTAAGTTCCTATGATGATGTCATCACTATGAGATATATAAAATATCACACACGATTTCCTGAGTGATATGTGGAATATCACTCAGGAAGCAGTGTGCTGGTGTGCATTGTAGACTGGTACAAGGGTCTGCTGTAGCTGCAGTACCGTCACCTTTGAACCAGCCACGCAGTGGGCTACAAACAGGTTTGACTCGTTTACCTGTATCACTTTGCACACTCACACGCGTGCACACCCTCACACACATGCACACCCTCACACACATGTACACACTCACACACATGCACACCCTCACACATGTACACACTCACACACATGCACACCCTCACACTCACACACATACACACCCCCACAGAGGAGGAGAGCAGTGAAGGTTGCGCAAACGCCAACGGAGGGTGCAGCCACTTCTGTTTCACCGTTCCGAATGGCCAGGGTGGCACCACGTCGAGGTGCAACTGTCCCACTGGGCTCAGTCGACGCAACAATAACACCTGCCCTGACTGTGAGTCGAATCATGTGACTGTCACATGATATATAGTGTGTGCGAAGTAGTCTGAACCTTGAACCCCCTCTCTGGCACCAAATTTCTTATTCAGTCGATTTCAGTACAAATACTCTCCTATACACCTTCACATCTCCACATACCCCACACTCACACACTCACACCACATACATCTGCACCACACCCCACACCCCATACCTCCACACCCCACCCCCCACCCCCCACCCCCCACACCCCACACCCCACACAGTTCCCAACAACTTCCTCCTCTTCCTACAAAACACCACTGTAACAAGCGCCCAAACGGAGATCCGCATCATCTCACTGGACATAGAAGACACTTACATTGACGTCCTCGTACCAATCGACATACCAGCCAACTCAGCATTTCTGGCATACGACACTCCCCAGCACATGGTCTATTGGACACAAACGGACCCTCCAGCCATCATGAGAGCCAAGCTGGACGGCACCGGGGTCGAACCCTTCATAACCTCGAGCATACGTGACCCGGAAGGCATTGCCGTGGAGCCTTACTCCAAGAATCTCTTCTGGGTGGACTCCACCTTGAATCACATCGAGGTGGCGAGCCTGAGGGATAGCCAGGTTCGGAAGGTCTTGATCGACGGACTGGATCACCCTCAGGGGATCGCCTTGAGCCTGGCCCAGGGGTGAGTCTTTGGCTATATAGCCCAGGGGATGGGGGGTTGAAATACATGATACCTTAACTTGCAGACTTAGTGGATATTAAACTTAGTATGCATAAATAGTGAGATTATGTGAAAATGCTGGTTCTGTTACTGCAAACACAGTGTACGTGTTCCCATGTCAGTATTTCATTTAGGATAATATTGGGGGGGGGGGGGGGGGCAAAAGCAGGTCGAAAAGCATTTTGGGAGGGTGCACGTATAGTGAGCATTATTTAATTTTGAAGAGCTGAAATCCCCAAGGCCCCCCTTCCCCGATTGAAACCCTGCTCATAGTTGAAACCATATATTTTGCTATCTTGTGCTTAGTATGCTGCCTGCATGTGTGTATAATGTGCAAGAGTATGCTCTTGTGAACACGTGTACAGTCTAGCCTCGTCCCCAGGCTCTCTGTGTGTTTCACACCGGAGAGCCTGGTACTTTTTCTCACATGATTTAACTTACAAATTGCACGTGGGCAGGGACCGCTCAAAAGACTGTTGCGCTTCTCTACCTTTTGCTGGTGACAGTGTTTTAGCGCTCAGTCTGTGGTACAAACAGGCTCCGAAGAGTAGCTACAAGTAGTGTAGCTTCGCTGCCTTCCTTCGTTGTCTGAGAACTGCAGCTGTCCTGCCCATGCAAAAGTTTACCCTTCTACCTCCCTTCTACCCTCCGCATCACGTATGTGAGAAAACGTACCAGGCGCGCATGCAGCTGCACTTAAAAATGTGCTTGTTTCCTTGGGATATTTGCTCCCTCTCCTATTACATTATAATGGATAAAGGCTGCTTGCTCCCCTCCTATTACATTATAATGGATAAAGGCTGCTTGCTCCCCTCCTATTACATTATAATGGATAAAGGCTGCTGCTGTAAGGTTGCTACTATACTCTGCACAGCGCTAGAGATGTGGACATAAAATGATGCCCCTGTTTTGTTATTCTTGCAACTTGGATTGGGTTTCCAGGGGAGCATTTCTCTTCCAAACACTAAATTCAAGTGGAAACCCTAGGAAGGATTCTATGGCTTTTGGAGGCCTTCTGCAATAATTTGGCATATGGCAAGACATGCGTCTCCTGTAACCTATCTCTTTTGCTGGGTAAGGGTAGTATAGTGGGTTGTTATGTAATTCGAACTGCTATTCCATTTATTGCCCATGTGCCATTGATAGTAATAAAGCCTGGAATGCAATTGCCACTCAACCTTTTTAGGTGCCCTCCCACACGGCCTGGAGGCTATCTGATTGCTACTGGAATGCCATAATCCATTATCATTCTGTGCGGCTATTGTGTATGCTAATTTCCCAGTGTATGTGCACTCTAAGTCTGCCATAGGAATGGGTTAACGTTCTCTCACTTTTCTCCCACTCCACTGTCCCTCCGTTAATCCCCTCTCACTCACCTCTCCCTCCCTCCCTCCCTCCCTTCTCCCTCCTTCCACCCTCTCCCTCTCTCCCTCCCTCCCTACCTCCCTCCCCTTCCACCCTCTCCCTCCCTCCCTCCCTCCCTCCCTCGCTCTCCTTTCTCCCTCCTTCCACCCTCTCCCTCCCTCCCTCCCTCCCTCCCTCCTTGCCTCCCTACCTCCCTACCTCCCTCCTTGCCTCCCTACCTCCCTACCTCCCTCCCTCCTTCCACCCTCTCCCTCTCTCCCTCCCTCCCTCCCTCCCTCCATAGATGCCTTTATTGGACAGACTTGGATGCAGCTGATGCAAAAGTGGAGCGGGCATTCATGGATGGTACAGGAAAGAAAGCAGCCCCGGAAAGTCCACGGCCGGTCAAAAAGCCGACAGATATCACAGTGGACCCCTTAACAAACTGGGTCTTCTGGGCAGACGTTGACCGTGATCGGGATCACATAGTTCGCTTCGATGGCAATACAAATGCCGTCGGTGTGGAACTGTCTATATCGCCTCTTTCGGAAGTGAAGGGGCTTGCAGTGCATGGAGACTTTGTTTATTGGACGGATATTGAGAGTCAGTTTTCGATCGGAAGGGCCCGAAAGGAGAATGGGAATGACAAGTTGACCTTGTTTGAGCACTACGATGGAGTCCTGGGGTTGGTTGCTGTGAACGTGTCTGAAGAAGGTGAGTTGTAATACCTTTGGCTGTGCTGTGTAATTGATGTATGGCTACTTGCCATGCAAGTATGATACTGTGACACATGCATGTACACACGTGTTCCAACGGCACACACGCACACACACACACATGCATGCACGCACACACGCACGCACACACACACATACACACACACCAGATACTCTAAGATATGTATAAATGTCAGAAGAATGCAAAAACTTGGCTATAGTGTTTCATAATTGTGTATCCCAATCCCGAGCACAGACACACACACGCATACACACACGCGCACACACACACACCAGATACTCTTAAGGTATTATGTATAAATGTCGGAAGAATAGATCATCTAACACACAGTACTTATCAAAAACAAAAGCTAGGCTATAGTGTTTCATAATTTTGTGTTCCAATCCTGAACACACACACACACACACACACTCACACACACAGTGGGCACCGACTGTGATTTCAACTCCGGAGGCTGCTCAGACTTGTGCCTTCCAAATGGGGTTAGTTCCACGTGTGGCTGCCGGGAGTTCTTTGTGCTCGACAGTGATGGGCGGTCTTGTAACGGTAAGTTATTGGTCATTGCTTAGATTAAAGTGTACTACGTAGACAGCTGGAGACTAGTGCAGACAGTACCTGATATGTGTAGCGGGCCTTTACCGTTACAGGAGGGGGGAGGTGGATAAAAGTGAGTACTAAATGCAGGCATGTCAAAACAAGTATGTTATGTTTAAAACTCAGTCCCTACTCCCCCCCATTACATCATAATGATAAAGATCTTCTGGTTCTTGTCCTTTACTGCCCTCACATCTCCCTTCACTCCCCTCCTCTCGACTTTTCACTGCTCCTCCCTCCCCTTCCTCCCTTCCTAACCTCTCCCTCCTCCCCTCCCTCCCCTCCCTCCCTCCCTCCCTAACCTCTCCCTCCTCCCCTCCCCTCCCCTCCCTCCCTCCCTAACCTCTCCCTCCTCCCTCCTCCCTCCCCTTCCTCCCTTCCTCCCTTCCTAACCTCTCCCTCCTCCCCTCCCCTCCCCTCCCCTCCCTCCCTCCCTAACCTCTCCCTCCTCCCCTCCCCTCCCCTTCCTCCCTTCCTAACCTCTCCCTCCTCCCCTCCCCTCCCCTCCCTCCCTCCCTAACCTCTCCCCCTCCTCCCCTCCCCTCCCCTCCCCTCCCCTCCCCTCCCTCCCTAATCTCTCCCACCTCCCCTCCTCTCTAATTTCTTCCTTCCCTCCTCCCCTCCCTTCCCTCCTTCCTAATCTCTTCCCCCCACCCCCCTCCTTCTCACACTCACAGACATTCCTGCTCTAGTGTTCATAGCAACGGAGCAGGCCTTGGTGCCCTATGAGAAAAATGGAGGGATTTTAGTACGCCCTGACGGGTTTCCTCAGTGGGACATCCAAGCACTAACCATCGCTGTGGACATTAGGGGAGAGATGATCTACTGGATCAGTGCTACTGACAACGTATGTTTGTATTCTTAAAAGCAGTATTTAAGGAATTGATGGCCAGTACATGAAAACTAAAGGTATCTTAACTGTTATACCAAATGCATTCAATAAGCTTTAGGCCTAAACACTAAACAAATCCACCCATACTAATTATTCAACCCCCTTAACCCCTTAACATATACTTCCACATACCCTAAATACTAACACAATCACTTAACCTAAATACGAACATATTCACTAATCTAATCAGGCACATGTACAGTACCGCTCACGAGCACCTTGTCGCTTCACGCGAGCGTGCACACTCGTGCGATGTGAGTCAAACACTTGTGCATTGCCGAAATTAATGTGAATCACTCTCACTTGTTCAGCCGGGCTCTTTTTTCTTCATTTCAGTTGCTACATGTAATTTGTATTTTGCAACTAGTAAATCACGCATAGTTTCGAGTTTTGAGTGCGATCGCGATTTGCAAGTGCACTGCATGTGCGTGTGCGAGTATTTGCGTGCGCGTGTGCACATACTTGCGAGCGACTTGCGAGTGCTGTTAAGTTACTCATGTACTGGAATAGAACGGAAGCTAGTGATGACCAGATTCTGGATTAATGCATGCTCTAAGCTGCTCATGTCAACTTTTTAGGTAGTATTGACTGATGTACACACACACACACACGCACGCACGCACACACACACACATGCACACACACACACACATGCACACACAGTTGATTTACCGCCAGAGCATCACTGCTGACTACAATGAGCCAGCGCAAGAGGAGGTCATATCCTGCTGCCTGGAAACCCCAGAAAATCTCGCAGTCGATTGGCTCGGTAGAAATCTCTACTGGACAGATTCAACCAGGGGGACCATTGAGGTTGCTAAGCTGGACGGGAGGGGGCGCACCGTACTAGCAGAGAATCTGGACCATCCCACGCTTATCGCTCTGGATCCCCTCAGGGGGTATGATTGATCATGTGATAGTCATGCAAATTATCATGCACCGTATGCATATTAGTTACATAACAGCTGCATGCTACTATGAGTAACAAGAACCAATAAAATAATGTTACCAGTCCATTCTACGGGGTTGAAACACGTGCTGTTAGTCTGATGATCAGACCTCTACTTGCCTGCTACCAAAGATCGGTTAGGGGCCACTAACTAGATCATGCCACTCGGCCCTATAACACGGATCTCTGGTATGCGGGATGACCCGATCCGAACGAAACTAGAAATTAATTACTTCATAGTACATGTGTGGTGTATCTACTACCAATTGTTCTTCGGTGATGGGTGAGTAGAGGTCTTATCACGAGACTGACATGCTGTACTAACTCATACAATCGCTAGTCTCATTCCCGGACTTTTTTTTTTTTTTTGAGGTTAAATTGGATTGTTTTCTTTTCCTCTGTTTCTATAGCAACCTATATTGGGCCCCGAAGAGAAATGTCGAGGTCTATCGCATGAAGATGAGTGGTAACGAGTCTAGCAACGAGCTGTTCTGGCGGACGCATCTAATTGAGGATACTGAGGGAAGTATATTTGGGATGGCGGTGAACTACATTGGTGAAGCAGACATCTTATACTGGGGCGTCATCTTTGACTCTGATAGTGAACTCTCCATCATGCAGAGCGACCTGAGTAATCCGGATAATCCTATAGAGACATTCACTGGTGTTGATGCTGAGTTTGAGGGAGCCCCTTTTCACATCCAGACTCTCGAAGAAGGCACTGTGTACTATCACATCGATGGAGGTTTAAACCTAATAGTAAAGTAAGTCTACCTCTTTTTGTGTGTGTGTGTGTGTGTTTTACTAGTCTACAGTTTCACCAAAATGTCCTCACGTGGGCCGAGAGTCTCGGCCCAACACGTGATCCGCACATGACTACGTTAGCAACAACTAGTTAATAACTGAGTGACGTTCACCCCGCCCATACCTGGTTAAACGGTAATAGGATAGAAAGGGAGTATTTAGAAAGGACTTAATTGCACGTGGGTGGGACCGCTCGAGGGACTGTTGGCACTTCTCTACCTTTTGCTGGTGACAGTGTTACAGCGCTTGGTCTGTGGTACAAACGGGCTCCGAAGAGCAGCTACAAGGAGTGTACATTTGCTGCCTTCCTTCGTTGTCTGAGAACTGCAGCTGTTCTTGCCCACACAAAAAAAAAATACCCTTCTACCCTACGCTTCACGCACGTGAGAAAAATGCCTGGCCCCCAGCTGAAACGCACAAGGCTATCTTGTCATACGTTATAACATATCCCAACTGCAAGCCTCTCTCTGATTATCCTCCCCAGCTTCAAGATAAAACGTGGGTGGGAGGCCTGGGTACAAGGTGTAAGCGTGTACAGTGTACTCTTAGCTGTCTGCATGATGTGTATTCTCAATTTTTCTTCTCAGTCATCTTGGCAACATAGCCGTAGTTGATGGCACCCCTGGAAAGTTTGAGGACTTTCTCATTGCCCACCACTCCCTCCAGCCAGGTGAGTGTTTGCTATACACCTTGATGTAATGATTGTTATCAGCTGAGTGCACGCAAATGCGTGCACTCGGCTTGTACCAAGATTGTCCTTCATCTGTTTATCTGTCATTTGTTTGTCTCCACTTATTACGTGCTCTCAGGCTCATTTAGAAATGTGGTTGGGGGGGGGGGGGGGCGAAGGCGAAAGTGGAATATTGATGGCTTTGGGGGGGGGGGGGGGGGGCAATGTACCTTTATACACCTCATGCTAGGGGGGTCTGAGGGTATGCTCTCCCTCCCCCCCCCCCGGGAAAGACTTACACCCTCTAATATCACTTCTGGTGCGTATTCAAAGGAAATTTACTCATTTGCATTTACTACACTCATTTTATTGGCAACGTAAGCTCGTTTGTTTAATTGGCCGCTGTTTCTCTCCTCCTTCCTCACCCAAGGCATTCACGAGTGTAGTATCAGTAACGGTGGGTGCTTCGGCACGGAGACGCTATGTCTGGTGCAAGACCAGTACCGAGGATTGTGCGAGTGTCCGGCTTGGACAGTCAGACAAGTGCAGCGGACAACGGAGGGAGAAATTCATCACATCTGCCTCTGTACGTGTAAATCTCCATTCCATTCTGTGGGAATCTTCATTCCATTTTGCAGTGTTTTCGCTTCAGGCTCTAAGATTATTATGTAGTGTTTTGATTCCAGCCTATTATTATGTGTAGGGCTGTGGTTCACAGAAAATATTAACACCATGCATTACATGGTCGTAAAAAAATCACTGCTCTTTATATAGCAATACAGCTATTTTACTGTTAACCCCTTTCTTCCCCAGCTCCCGACACCTTCGTACTCATAGCAACCTCCTCTGATGTCCACTTCCTCCCCGTTCCTCCCGCCAACTCTGCCGTGGAGCGGGCCCCCCCGAGGCCCCTCCCAGTTGGACTATTCCGCAACATCAGTGCAATCTCATACGATCCTATCAATGATAGCATCTTGTGGGTGGACAGTGCAAAAGTCTTGCGAAGGTAGGTCCATCGATTACCTGAGGCCATGCAGGGGTTCATACAGGATTTTGAGTTTGGGGGGGGGGGGGGGAACTCCAAAGTTTGGCATTGACGTGGAGGGCGTGCTTTAGCACACCCCCACTAGGGGGGTCTGGCGGCATGCCCCCCAAGAAAATGTTTGAAAAAATAGAAGCTCTGAGATTGATTCTGAGGCATTCTGGAGGTACTTTTAGCCATAAAGAAAGTAGCATATGCACAGAACATTCTGGAGTAATGTTGAAATTTGGTTATGAAAATTCTTGGGGGGAGGATATCCCAGGTCTTCCCCCCCCCCCCGTATGAACCCCTGACTGTGCAGTTACCTGAGGCCATGAATATTTGATTTCTTGTCTTTTCCCTGCATGTAAAATTAAGACATGAAGGACTATTGTCGCAGATATGTGGCATACAACTGCCCCAACGTTATTTTAAAATGACCAGTTGGACTAACTGGCCTGTCCCCAAGGGTTAAGCCCGCACAGGTGCGGTTCACTGGATGTTAGTGTTTGTGTCATCTCGCATAATGTCGGTCGTACGGAGTCAGCAGTTGATGATTTAGTCACTTCCTGTAGACTCTAATGCACTCATGGCCGTGATCTCAGGTACCGTGTACCCCTTTTATTTCGTACATATATTTAGCCAGAGTAGCGGTTGGAAAGCAGTTTCAGTAAAAAGTAGGGGTGGCATTAGATATCGTAATCAAGCGCCTTCTGCATCTATTTCCAATGGACATACAAGACGAGAAACCGTTTGGTTGGCCTTAGTCTTGAATGGCCACTTCCAATGGACCTTTACCGTTATGATGTAATGGGGGAGGGGTAAAAGCGAGCACTAAATGGAGAAAATACAGGAGATCGTGTAAACAAGCTTGTTCTTATGTTTTCATACAAGAAAACCACATCAAAGCACGTTTTTGCTCGTATTTTCTCCATTTAGTGCTCACTTTTACCCCCCATTACATCATAATGGTAAAAGGTGCAGTACCTCTGCTGTGGCACTCATATAATGTTTTCCTCCCTTTCAGTGTGACGGTGAATGCTTCCCTCTCCTGGGACGTCCTATCCTTGAGCGGCTTTGCGCCGACCTCCCTGGCCTACGATTGGGTAGACGGGCATGTCTTTGTGACAGAGAAGGGGGGGTTTCAGATCGAGCTGCTGACGGTGAATGGAGAGGGGCGTGGGTCGCTGTTGGAGGATATTCAGTCACCGTCGGATGTTGTCTTTGACGTGGGCTCAAGGTGAGGAATGCCTGTGTTTCATTTATGAAAATCCCCAAGGGGGGGGGGGGGGGGGGGGGGTTGCAAAAGCTGTTTGGAAGATGTTTTCAGTGCATTTGTAGTGAGCAGCATTCGATTTTTAAAAGGGTCGGAATGGCGAATACCCCCCTCCCCTTAAATGGAACCCTGCGTGTGTGTGCATGTGTGAATCATGTCATGATTATGTCGTCATGAAGGTCTCATGGGAGTCATGGTTTATCTGAAGTGCTTTGCCATTGATTTATTTCCTTCACAAATCTCACACACATGCACGCACACACACCAACACACACACACACACACGCACACACACACACACACACACACACACATACACACACACACTCACACACACCAACACACACACATACACACACACACACACACACACACGCACACACACACACACATACACTCACACACATAGCATGCTGTATTGGGTGGACCATGGTCGACGAATCAAATCTCTCCCCCTCGAAGACGTCACTCGTTCACCCCAGACGCTTCCCCTCGATGGCTCCAGACTCATACGACAGCTGTCGTATGCTGCTAATCACCTCTTCTGGATCAATATCGATACACAAAGCTCAGTTATCTCCATCAACAATTTCTCCATTGCTGACCAGTCGGAGTCAGTGGTGTTGACGGCAGGACAAGACATTACTGGTGAGTAGTGCTAGGCAATATTATCATCACATCATGATCCTTGATGTCATGATAATATCACAATAACATTGTGAAAGCAATAATATCGTTATTGGTATTGTTGACCTACCTAGACCATGGCAATAATGTACTGATCCCCTCTGAACTCGTACTGCCAGAGTACAAGCCCCACCCCCTCTGAGCTCGTACTGCCAGAGTACAAGCCCCACCCCCTCTGAGCTCGTACTGCCAGAGTACAAGCCCCACCCCCTCTGAACTCGTACTGCCAGAGTACAAGCCCCACCCCCTCTGACACTTAGGAATACAGCCATCTCTTGTGTAGTCTATTGTTAGTTTGTAAGAAGTCCACTGTACTCTGTGTTTTGGTGTAACCCTTTACAGTTCTGACGGCAGCTGCTGTGAGTGGCCAGCCGTACGTATTCTGGTACAACACCTCTGATCGCTCCGTCTACTTCAACGATGGGGTCACTTCGGAGGTCTTCGTGCAGTGGACGGCTCCTGAGGACATCGTAGCCTTTGCCGGGTTTGAGAGGCCAGCTTCAAGTGAGTAGAGCGGTACCACATGAAGGTTTTATTAGAAGTAGCCTTGAATTGGCAGTTTGTTGTCCTTATTATTTGAGGAATTCGTACCACAGTAGTGTCCTTATTATTTGAGGAATCCGTGCCACAGTGGTGTCCTTACTATTTGAGGAATCCGTAGCACAGTAGTGTCCTTATTATTTGAGGAAACCGTACCACAGTAGTGTCCTTATTATATTTGAGGAATTTGTATCACAGTGGTGTCCTTATTATTTGAGCCCTCGACCTTTACTATATTGCCCTTGCAAAGCCCTGTAATGCACCAGTACTTTATGCTGCCTCCCAATAAGCCAGTTAGAAGTGCTATTACAACAGATCTCCTGTGCTATCAAACTCCCGTGGTCTTGCCATCACATCTCCTTCTCTTTAATTTCACACACTTACACAGTCCCCTTCCGCTTGCCGTGTCTGGAGACGCCACGCCCGTGTAGCCATATCTGCAACAGACAGTTTGATGGAAGTGCCGAGTGTGCTTGTCCTATTCATCGCACACTGCAGGACGATCAGGAAAATTGCTTAGGTGTGTGTGTGTGTGTGTGTGTGTGTGTGTGTGAGTGCATGTATGTATGTATGTGTGTGTGTGTATGTGTGAAAACTGAAGGTATCTTAACTGTTATGTCAAATGCACTCACTAAGCTTTAGGCCTAAACACTAAACAAATCCACCCATACTAATTATTCAACCCCCTTAACCCTAACATATACTACCACATACTCTAAACACTAACACATTCACTTAACCTAAATACGCACATACTTACTAATCTAATTAGGCACATAGCATGCACGCTTGTGCATGCGTGTGTGAGGTATCAAAGGTTGCTGGTGGACCTCACTCAGAAAGTACCGAGTTACCTCTACAAATTTTGCCCTTCTACAACTCTCATAGCTGACTAAATTTTGATTCTAGCTCTCTTTTTTTTTTTTTTAGTAACATGTTTCTTATGTAAGAAAAGAAGTACTTGAGATCTTAATGAGATGTTTTTGCTAGGTTGGATCAGTTTTTGTTTTTCATAATTATTGTGACCAGATTTGTGAAAACCTGGCACTTACCGTGATTTTTCCCGGTTATTATTTCTTGACGGTCATTAGTGAGACTTGAATAATTGTACTGTACCAACCTTTAGCTAAAAGAGCGCCACGCTAGATGGCTTCGTTTTCAGAGATGCACGCCTCGGTAGCATTGCCATTTTCAAGAAATTGTTGCACGATTGAGAATGCCATGAACTCCATGACATTTTCCTTTGAAAGGCTTCATTTTTAGGTTATTACTACAGTAATGCTTCCTGTACAAACCACTCACATGTCATTTTGATAATGCCTACCATTAAAGTACGCGCATTCGAAAATGCAGAAAGTGCCGGGTATTAGAAAATCCAGTCACAATAGACCATTTTCCGCTACAATGTAATGGGGGAAAGTAGGCACTAAATGGAGATAATACATGAAAACATGCGTGTTTTTGTGCTTTCATGTACAATACATGCAAACGCGCACATGTACTTTCTCCATTTAGTGTGCATGTGACGTGCCTACGTTTCCCCCCATTACATCATAGTGGAAAACTTTATGGAGGGCTTAGGCTGTTGAGTGAGCCCCTTATGATGGTGGGTGTGGTCACTCCTGCTCCCATTCAGATCCGGTGTGTGGTCCACTCTTCATCCCGTGCCGAGGCGTGTTTGAAGAGTGTATCTCTAGCTACTACCTGTGCGATGGCATCCCCCACTGCCACGATGGATCGGACGAGCTGAACTGTAAGACACTTCAAACTTTCATACAGAGGAAGAATTGCCCCCCCCCCCCCCCCCTCATGCCCCCTTGTTGGGTGTGCTCCCCACTTTAGATGCTGACACAAAAAAAAAAAGAAATTCTGGGGGGAGGGTGGGGGGGGGGGGCTCCTCACAAGTATTTAAGTATCTCACTTCTTGTCTACCCTACCCCACTAGATTAGAAACTCTACACTTAGTAGATGTAGCAATTGTCTGTTTTTTCTTACAAGAGCAATTGATAAATTCACTTGTTGAATAGTTCTCCAACACATACATACTTACACCCCCCCCCCCCCTCACACACACACGCACACAGGCACCTGTAATACTGAAGAACAGTTCACGTGTAGCTCCGACACGGACACCTGTCTCGATAAATCAAGGCTATGCGACACTATTTTCGATTGCCCTGGCGAGGAAGATGAAACATCTGCATTCTGTTGCAGCGACGACGAGCTAGGGTGCTATACTGACAATGGTGTTTACAGCTGTCTGCCAGAGGAATTTAGATGTGATGGGTACTCCGACTGTGTCGATGAGATAGACGAAGAAAACTGTAAGTTGTCTGCCTGGCCTGACTGCTTCAGCTGAACTGGTTACCAAGCAGGCGTGTTGGTCTGCATGTTAGCATAATTGCATAGCTATAGGGCCATTGGTGAAGTTTCAGTGTTGTATTAGTATGGCTTCACGTAATTTAGTTATAGTTTACTTTTAGTTAAATCTCTATTTTGAGTTGGCTAGCTAAAATTTCTAATCTATTACTAAGTTACTTTTTAGTTTCAGTTAACGTGCTCATTTTGGAGCCAAAAAATATTTGTTTTTTTCTATGATAAAATTTCAGTTTCAGTATGTTAATCGAACCTGTTTTGGCTCCTACTAAATCTGTTTTACGTTAATTTACTAAAACAACACTAGAAACTTTCAACAAAACTCGTGCTACCTGCAGGCACCACTACACCAACCAGTCCCAGTACCCCACCTCCTGCAAGTACGACCCCGTCCGACAACCCACCCGCCAAACTGGTTACGTACATCGCAGTCGCTGCCATCTGTGCCATAGTGGTCCTCATAATTTTGATCATCGTTCTATGCTTCCTCATAAGAGTCATCAGACAGCGTAAACAGAATCATTATGGCCTCAATGTGGCAAGGATGCACCATTTTGCCTCGAGCAAGTGTAGTAACCCCTCTCCTCCACCGTCCGGACACAGAAGTGAAAGCGTGTCAGATGTAAATTCAGAATTGTCGATGGGAACCCATTCCACACGCCTCGGCCCCTACGGTAGTGCGATCTCTCCTTCCGCTGAAAGCACTAAGCGGTTTTCCGCTGGGGCATTGTCTACCGATCCCAGTAACCCTCCACCCTCTCCAGTCACCATGCGGCAGTCGTTTGTCATGACAGAACTTGGTGGGGACGCTTATTCTGCCTTCTCTCAGCCGTACAGCGAGTGCCTCCCTTGTGCTCCGAATCCCTCACTGAATTACGATTACGATGGGATGAGTAGCGCTTCCGTCTCCGTCAGCCAGAGACAGTTTCCTGCTGCCTTAAATGGCGGTCCCTATCGCGACCCCCAAAGGCACATATATGGGATGCCTGGGGGTGGGGTGGTGAGGAGGGGAAACCCCCTGATGAGTAATCACCACCATGAGATGTACTACCACCAGGGGGCACACCAACCCTACCCTCACAATTCACAGCCCTATTCTCACAGTCACACCACACATGCATCGTCTTCACACTATCACCAAAACCCCGCCTCCCATCAGAATCACCACTTTCCGTTTCAATCACGCAATCCAACTGAAACTGATAGCACGGCATCCGTGGCAACCGCTCAAACAGACAATCAGGACGTATTTCGGTATGATGCAATACACGACGTCACTCCACCTGGGAGACCTCCGTCTCCAGCTACTGAGGTATCAGAACACTATCATCATGTACCCACCTCACCCGCTTCACTCATCAGCGACGACTGTTCTGAAGGATGTCTACACTAAGTCTGAGTTGGAGCTTCACTTGTAGATGTATGTTTGTATGTATCCGTATGTGATTGGCATACTTTATGATGAAACTGTGCGAATTCTTAGGGTACGGTTGATCTCTGTGTGTGTATTCTGTGTTGGTATGTTGTCCCCACCCTCTTTCTTTCTCTTTCATCTGCTTCTGAAGTCTCTGTATGTTTTTTGTCAGGCAGTATTTGTTTGTGCATAATGCGTCATTCCTGTTTTTGGCTTTATTTGTGACTTTCTGCGCTTTTACTCCAAGCCGGTTTCGCGATGTTTTTTCACCCAAACCTATTTATAGAACAAGCTTGGAAATTTCCCGTCTTCATCTTGTGTGTTGCACTGCATGTATGTGTATCATATTATGGTGTGTTGTAAGAGCGGTTACTATAGCAATCTCTTGGTGTTTGTATAAGTTTTTCATTACAGCATTGTTTATTGTATATAATGCCCACCAAACAGCCTCATACCGCAATTTAAATGCTGGTCATTCATCTCTACAGGATTTTTTGATTGCATAAAAGCTCATTCCCAGTCTCCATTCTTAGTTTTCTGTTTGCTTTGGAGTGGAGACTGGGAATGAGAATATGTAGAGCAAAGGCCTCACGGTAATGGGCCTAGGTCTGGTGTGGATTGAGAGTCTCATGCCAAGATGGGTATGGGCATGAGACTAGGCCGATCGAGAGGTTCATCGGATAATAATGTAATCTCATAATTATTGTGAATCTGCTAGTGATCAGAAGGGGGCTCACAATTTTTTTCAAAGCTTTTTTGTTTTTTGTTCATAGCTCCCCCAGGAGCCTGGTTATGGGCTCCTGCTCCCCCCACGCACCGAAGAAGGAAAATATATGATACTCCGCTTTTTGTACTGCAAAGTGGCAAAAGCTGGGGTGAAGGCCTGGGAATGAGAGCATGCCTAATAGCAATCTTCTATCTTTGAGAGCTTTAGACTACTAAATCTGCTAGTAGCACTTGCCATATAGGTCCTATATTATACACTGTAGCTGGGGGGTGTGGCCTGGGGACGAGGGTACTTTGGAGTATAGTGCTTCATGCAATCCTAGAGAGTAGATTTTTAGAAATTTTGATTTTAGAGGTTATAATTCTACCATACTGGGCACGAGTATAAAAGTATAAAAACATCAGAGAATGAGTTTTAAAGGTAACCTAAAAAATATTTCCCCCCATAGCTAGTTATAGTTATTGGGGGGGAAATCAACTAGCAAGGGCAAATAAATTTCTAACATCCACGTGGCGGCCCGAGGAGAAGGTGAAAGTGTGGCGGGCTGGCTCTGACAGCAGGGCAGATGGAATGGCTGTGGGATATATTCACCTGTGTGTGTATTCCTGTCTCGTGCCCGGCTCTTCGTAATGAATGGCCTGGGTTTAATTTGAGGTTTTATTTCTTGGCTGAGAAGTTAGGATACAGGACATAGCTACAACTTATCCCTATTTAACGTACCATAAGCTCATCGAACCCACTACAAGGGCTTACACTGCAAGTGTGCATTTCCTACCGACTTGGCTGCTGGTATGTAGCTACTGCAGTAGCCATCAGCCTGTCAGACTTGGTCTTCCCAGGCTTAGTACTGATAGATAGATGACTATTTGTGGTATTTCTATAAAGAGAAACGACTTCAGTTGGAGGGAAAAAAGCCTAGCAGCCTCCCTTCCCTCCTTGACAGCTAGAATTTGGAAAGGAAATGTCCCTTCAGCCTGTGGCTGGCATGGTCCACCAGCTAGGGAGTCCTGTACATAGCTACAAGTGTATACACAGCACAAACAATAAATACATACAAACTACAGCACTACCGGTATTTCTAGATAAAAATATACAAATAAATTTTTTAAATTAATTTTGTGGCATTTTTATAAAGACAAACTACTTTAACTTGAGGGGAAAAAATAGAGAAAAAAAGAAACTTGGAGAGAAAAAGAAAGCGTTGGAGAGAAAAAAAAGAGAAGAAACTTGAGAAGAAAAAAACAACAAAAGCCTAGGGAGCCTCCCATCCCTCCTGGAGTGTTAGACACCCGGAGCGCTGGATAGGCGATGGCTGGGAATTACAGGAGCCGCTGCTGTAACGTACCCAGTCATCCTTTTAGCTTCGGAGTTCTTCCGGAGAAGAAAGTTACCGGCATATTGGCTATAGGCTTAGAAAGTCAAGAATCAGATATGTACGCGGGTGGCATTCGAACCCACGACCCGATTAATGGGGAGGCCACGTTCCGACCCCAGTCTGAAACGAACGCGCCACCTTGACTTCCCGTCAGACGTGTGCAAAATTTAGGCTTTTAATACCTGTAACGGTAATGTGCGTTATATGGAATTGTTCCTCGACTGAGCGCACACCTTCGGCTGGAGCGTCCCGCTATAGTACAAGCACTGGGGATAAAGGCTAGTATAGGTAGCTACAGATAGCGCCATGAACCTAGCTAGCCCCACCCCTGCGAGGGGTGGGGCTAGCTATAAACCTAGTCTCGGGTACCCAGACTACTATAAACCCACCATTCCTGATTTAACTGGGGTTTATTGTATAGTAAGGGATAGTAGGAGTGGTTGTAGAAATGATTTCAAATGTAGCTAGATCTCTGTGAACTGTTGACAAGAGCAGTACAGGCTGTGCTGGTGGAAAGTGGATTCATCATTCAGTCACCCACACCCATGACACAGTTACAAAGCTACTGCAGTGGTGTGGCAATCCTTCCCATCATCCAGCACTCCGCTCATTTTCATCACAACTTGCACAAGAGTTGTACGCCTGTCTACATGTATAATATCATAGATACTATAAACCATGTCAAAACCTAACCCCACTACTTGAGATCATCTTTTTATGACCAACAGAATTTCTTGATGCTGTGAAATTTCTTGACACAAACACCTTTCCCCCTTTGGAAAGCTCACCCCAATCAGATTGCAGCTTTCAACCCTCTGTAAAGATGCCATATGAAGTTAGCTTGATAAACCTTCCAATTGACATATTGCAGGCGCTGCGCTGTACTGGCCTACTCCCACCCCCACCCCCGAAATTACATCATAATTAAGGCATATATAAGTAGTCAACAGGCAAAAACATAAAAAACGAACAAAAATGTGATGTCAGTTTCTTACACACCATATATAAAGTGCTGTTACTGTTAGTGCTATATACACCCAGGTGATGTATGTATGTCCAGTGTACAATTAACTAATAAAAGAAAGCCCAAAATGCCACCACGGTAACCATCATTACAGGCAGCTTCAGGTGTAGGCTTAAGGGACCAGCTGCATTCGATTGATCCATTGCCCCCGTCATGGATTCTTCGAGTTTAAACTGTGGGACCTGTTGGTAGGCGTACAGGAAACGACTTGCATTTTCCTGTGCGCTGGGTTTGGGTTCGAACGGAGGCATGATGATCTCAAGGTCTTGGGGAGTCTGAAGTGAGCCAGCTTTGACACAATAGTTTACCCGACAGTCGCTCTCGACCATCGCCAAATGTTGGGTGAAACCCGACGGACATTTCATCGGCCACTGATCCGGGTTGATCAGCACTCCGGATGGCTTGTCAATTTGGAGGATATTTCCCGCTTTACAGCTGAAAAAGCCTCCGAAGGAGAGGGAATATTGCTGACCCAGTTCCGTGTCCTCCGACACGCATACCTTAGCCTGGATACCGAACTTTAGTGCGATGTAGTGCAGTGGGCAGTTTCGCGAACGGGTCACCGGGTTTGTGAAGTCGTTGGAGAAGAGTCCGCCAAAGAGATAACCTCCAGAGTTCGCGGATTTGTTCCGCTGAGGAGCGCACCAAAAGGTTCGATAGGTCGCGACTTCTGTCGTCTCATGATATTCACATCGTGTATGAGTACGACAGAAGACAAACAAAGTGCACTTTTTCTTCGGGCGACATTTCTTTTCAGTTTTCGGAGCTGTAGTCTTGGCAGCTACTAGAAGAATCGGATTGTATCCCCTCGGACAGCTGTAGTCACCAGTAAGCGGGTTCTTCTGGATGACATCTCCGCAGATGCTGTCACCATTGCTTGTACAAGTTTGAAATACGCCCCCAAAATTAAAATCTTTAGATACTTCCTTACAAGAGCCTGGCTCCAAGGTGTTGGCCTGATAGTCGAAATTACGTTTCGAGGGAAGAGTACATCCCGAGTGTGTATTAAAGTCATAGTAGCGATGGGTTACTGTCTTGACCAGTTTCCGCAGCAGATGGATTTCAGTCGACTCGATCATTTCGGGCTGCAGTGCATGGTAGGTGATCAGTGTGTAAAGAGGTTTACCCAAGCGATCGATCGCAATAAGGTTGTTTGCCAAATCTTTCTCCCATTCGGATACGTTCATGCCCATTCGAAATGGCGGTCCACCATAGCTAAAAACTTTCGAAGAAGTGCGGTGGTCCTGATATCCCTTCAAGTCATCATACGCATTAAAACTGCTGAATCCGCCGCTAATCGAGAGCTTCTTAAAGAAACTTGCGCCTGCAGCGGCCGTGATCTTCTCAGCTTCACTCGAGTATCGTGACATAAAACTGCTTTTTATGTTGTCTTCCTGAATTAGAATGGCCCCCGCGTCCACGCTTGTGAGATAGTGAGTTCCGTAGTCTCGGATCAACAATTCGGCCAAGAAATTTGTCATTTGGCTATCGTTACTGTTCATGAAAGATGCGATCTCCAGCAGGCGGGCCTTGAGGGTCGGATGGAGCTGCGAATCTGGTTGCTGTTTAATAGAGTAATACATGTGCTTCAGGCTGATCCTAGTCGTGATGGAGCTATCGCGATACTGGCTTGATTTCACTCGGCGAAACTCATGGGAGAACTTCCCTCCAATTAGACCAAAGACCTCGACACCGGCATTTATGCTGTAGGAGGTCATGGATTTCCACATGTCCCAGTGTTCAAGCAGCTCTGCGTGGGTCTCCACGACGCTGGTCTTCAGGGGAACAGCAAACATGTCGTCTGGGAGGAGGTACTTTCGATCGAAGGTGACACTACAGCGGGAGAAGTTGAAGCTGGTCACGAGACCCATTTCCGTATTGCGGAGGTTGTCCCAACCCAAGCCTGGTAAAACCTGTGTATAAAAGATGAAATTGAGTCAAATTTGTTAAGATAATATATAGCCTAGCTTGATGCCCAGTCTGGCAGTCTCAGTTCCAATCTAACAAATTCATTCCCAGTCTGGCAGTCTCAGTTCCAGTCTAATAAATTCATTCCCAGTCTGGCAGTCTCAGTTCCAATCTAACAGATCATTCCCAGTCTGACAGTCTTATTCCTAGTTCAGGTTCTTTAATGCATAAAAAATTCGCATAAAAAAACCAACAACTTTGCAGTGGAGGTTGGGAGCAAGTCCCTAAAGTGGCAAATAACAATTAACATAAACTACTTATCACTGTCCCAGCAACATCTCAGCCAGGTTAGGTATTTAAGCCGGATTACCAGCTGGAACAACCATTAGACCACACGACAGCTAGAAGGACATAATTATCCCAAAAAATCCTGCTTGACTCACCTGCAGTGCGGTGGTCCTGATATCCCTTCAAGTCATCATACGCATTAAAACTGCTGAATCCGCCGCTAATCGAGAGCTTCTTAAAGAAACTTGCGCCTGCAGCGGCCGTGATCTTCTCAGCTTCACTCGAGTATCGTGACATAAAACTGCTTTTTATGTTGTCTTCCTGAATTAGAATGGCCCCCGCGTCCACGCTTGTGAGATAGTGAGTTCCGTAGTCTCGGATCAACAATTCGGCCAAGAAATTTGTCATTTGGCTATCGTTACTGTTCATGAAAGATGCGATCTCCAGCAGGCGGGCCTTGAGGGTCGGATGGAGCTGCGAATCTGGTTGCTGTTTAATAGAGTAATACATGTGCTTCAGGCTGATCCTAGTCGTGATGGAGCTATCGCGATACTGGCTTGATTTCACTCGGCGAAACTCATGGGAGAACTTCCCTCCAATTAGACCAAAGACCTCGACACCGGCATTTATGCTGTAGGAGGTCATGGATTTCCACATGTCCCAGTGTTCAAGCAGCTCTGCGTGGGTCTCCACGACGCTGGTCTTCAGGGGAACAGCAAACATGTCGTCTGGGAGGAGGTACTTTCGATCGAAGGTGACACTACAGCGGGAGAAGTTGAAGCTGGTCACGAGACCCATTTCCGTATTGCGGAGGTTGTCCCAACCCAAGCCTGGTAAAACCTGTGTATAAAAGATGAAATTGAGTCAAATTTGTTAAGATAATATATAGCCTAGCTTGATGCCCAGTCTGGCAGTCTCAGTTCCAATCTAACAAATTCATTCCCAGTCTGGCAGTCTCAGTTCCAGTCTAATAAATTCATTCCCAGTCTGGCAGTCTCAGTTCCAATCTAACAGATCATTCCCAGTCTGACAGTCTTATTCCTAGTTCAGGTTCTTTAATGCATAAAAAATTCGCATAAAAAAACCAACAACTTTGCAGTGGAGGTTGGGAGCAAGTCCCTAAAGTGGCAAATAACAATTAACATAAACTACTTATCACTGTCCCAGCAACATCTCAGCCAGGTTAGGTATTTAAGCCGGATTACCAGCTGGAACAACCATTAGACCACACGACAGCTAGAAGGACATAATTATCCCAAAAAATCCTGCTTGACTCACCTGCATGATCCTGAGATCAGGGTTGTTCTGCAGACAGTTCCTCGGGTCTCCTGGAGCAAACGATTCCATCCCTCTACCTCCCCTCGCACCAGCAGTAGCTGCAGCCTGCTCCTCCGCCACTGCCAGCCCGGGGCCTAGAGCCAGGGCCAGGAAGCAGAGCAATGTCAGCTGCGGACTGCGGCCAACTCCACTCGAAGAAACCATTTTTTTTGGTGGCTAGCTAGCTATTGCAGAACAGCTGGTTAGCTATAACTGTCGCTTCGAATCGGTATTGCAGTCCCAAGTGAAACGCACAAGTCTTGGAAATACTGATGTTTTTGATTTTCTGATCTGTTTTCCCTTGCGGCCACAGAATGTTGTGTCATCTCTAGGGCTAAGGGTATTTTCTCTAAAATGTCCTTATAAGGCATCACACTAGTCTCACACACCCACCACTCATGAAAATGGCTCCATTTATCGTGAGCGGGAGGCATATGCAGGCCCTCAATCCTGACTGAATGGTGTACATCCTGGGAACTTGAGCCAGTCTCCCACAAGCTAATTAAAGGGGCTACCCTAACAGTGACAAGGTCATCAGTGAACAGAAGACCTTCATCCACTTCATGGGGGGGTGGGGGGGTGGAAGTAGGCACTAAATGAAGAAAATGACATGCATGTGCTCTGGTGGTTTTCTTGTATGAAAATATAAGAATTGCCCAACAGAATAAGCGGCTACATGAGGGGCGAGCCTGATTGAGCGTGGTGTGTCCACTCAAATGACATTCAGGACTAAAACTTTACCCATGCAAGTGATGTTGGGGGATGTACATGGTTGTAGGCATGAGGAAATTATGCCAGCATAATTTTGAGCATAATAGGTACAAGATTGCGGAATTAAAGGGGTCGGAACCATAGGGGATTAATCCCAAAATCAAGTACTAGAAATTGCATTAAAAAATACATGCATAGTATCCCCTATGAACAACTGACCAAACTTCAGAATTTTTAGCAGCTCAGAAAGCACATTCTAAGAGTATCTTGAGTTAGACTTCTCTGGTTCTGACAGTGAGCCCTGATTCATACATGTACACAGTTATAGCTAGACCATAGATACTATAAACCGTATGAGTATCCCTCAGATATTTTACAGGCGTACAACTCACGTGCAAGCTCTGATGAAAATGAGCAGAGTGCTGGATGATGAGCAGGATTGCCACACCACTGCAGTAGCCTTGTAACTGTTTCATGGGTGTGGGTGACTGAATGATGAAACGAATCCACTTTCCACCAGCACAGCCTGTACTGCTCTTGTCAACAGTTCACAGAGATCTAGCTACATTTGAAATCATTAATACAACCACTCCTACTATCCCTTACTATACAATAAACCTCAGCTGACCTTGAATCAGGGTTTATAGCTAGCCCGGTAGCTAGCTAGGTTCATGGCGCTATCTGTAGCTACCTAACCTTTATCCCCAATGCTTGTACTATAGCGTGACGCTCCAGCCATCCTGCTGCCGACATATCATGAAGGTGTGCGCTCAGTCCAGGAACAATTCCATATAACGCACATTACCGTTACAGGTTTAAAAGCCTAAATTTTGCACACGTCTGACGGGAAGTCAAGGTGGCGCGTTCGTTTCAGACTGGGGTCGGAACGTGGCCTCCCCATTAATCGGGTCGCGGGTTCGAATGCCGCCCGCGTACACATCTGATTCTTGACTTTCTAAGCCTATAGCCAATATGCCGGTAACTTTCTTCTCCGGAAGAACTCCGAAGCTAAAAGGATGACTGGGTACGTTACAGCAGCGGCTCCTGTAATTCCCAGCCATCGCCTATCCAGCGCTCCGGGTGTCTGACACTCCAGGAGGGATGGGAGGCTCCCTAGGCTTTTGTTTTTTTTCTTCTCAAGTTTCTTCTCTTTTTTTTTCTCCAACGTTTTCTTTTTTTCTCCAAGTTTCTTTTTTTCTCTCTTTTTTCCCCTCAAGTTAAAGTAGTTTGTCTTTATAAAAATGCCACAAAATTAATTTACAAAATTTATTTATATTTGTTAATCTAGATTCTGTGTTTAATATAATATAGTGCTGTAGTTTGTATGTATTTCTTGTTTGTGTTGTGTATGCTTGTATATACATGACATTGTACAGGACTGCCTGGTGGACCAGCCACAGGCTGAAAGCTGTCCAAATTAAAATTTATCTCTAGATCTATCTATCTAATAGTCATCTATATGTCATTCAGAAGAATTTTTATGAGTTCAACCGTCCAGGAGGGAGGGAGGCTGCTAGGCTTTTTCCCCTCCAACTGAAGCCATTTCTCTTTATAGAAATACCACAAATAGTCATATATCTATCAGTACTAAGCCTGGGAAGACCAAGTCTGACAGGCTGATGGCTACTGCGTAGCTACCAGCAGCCAAGTCATTAGGAAATGCACACTTGCAGTATAAGCCCTTGTAGTGAGTTCGAAAACCTCAAACCCAGGCCATTCATTTCGAAGAACTGGACACGAGACAGGAATACACACACAGGTGAATATCCCACAGCCCACACACAGTCTGCCCTGCTGTCAGAGCCAATCCACCACACTTTCACCTTCTCCTCGGTCTCCTGCTAATGCAATTTTTTCCTTGGGACTTTTCAATAACTAGCTATCACAGGAATATGACATAGATCTGGTGGAGGATGTCCTGCTGTTGTCGGATATTTGGAGTATAAGCGCATATGTGGTATGGTGGGCGTACAGACGTACGTACACACAATAAAATTGTTCCACTATACACGCTAGTTCTGCGTGCTCCTCGAAAATGATTGGCCAGTCTAGCTGTAACCCACGCAATAATTATTGATATTGATTTTGTTCACCTAATTTTTCAAAGTATTCGAAACCCTACATTACAACATGATCATCAATTTGACCACTGGTTCATGCCAACTGGGGTAGCCTCATGCATGCACCCCAGCTTATGTCACACTTGCACTACGAAACTCTTTTCCATGGGGGGCGGGGGGAACATTAAGGGTATACCTAACTGGGAGGTTGACTGCTTTGGAGGCTTATGTAACGGGTTTATAGCTGCCACAAATTGAAAACATCCATTAGCACCTGAATGTGGTACTGAAACTGATTCAAAAGAAGAAGAAAAACACAGTTATACTGGAATGAAATTCTGAATTTGTGGATTGGAATTACAGAGCTCTGACGGTGAGCACACACACACACACACACGCGCTAGCTGTCCTCTTCAGACGATGTCCCCTCGTCCTCTGCCTCAGCCAATAGGATCAACCACTGGTTGACCTACAGGGGAACGAGGGCAATTGAAGTAGAAGCCACTCTTTTGGAAGTATGTAGTTACAGTGGAGTTTAGTTCCATTTGAAAATTGTGTTCCATATTATAAGTGGTTACACAGCTGTGTATACAGTATTGACAACACACATTCCAATAGAGAGTTTTCATTGACATCATCTTACGTCATTTGCATCTAACAACTGTTGCTAGGGCGCCATCTCGGTGGGCAGCAAATAGCGGCATGATGCGTATAAGGACAGGAAGTAGCTCTCGTACTGACAGTATAGACGGGCAGATTCACTCAATTTATACCATCTGAAAACTGATTCATAGCAATAGTTGAGGCACCAAACGCGTAAGTTCCAAGCAGCTGTTGATTCTGAGATCACTGAATGTACTATTCTAGCTTCTATTTATCGCCCACAATTGGTGGGCAAAAACGGACATAAACGGAAAATGACACGGTTGTCATGCCGGATGTGACGTCACGTGAGAACTCTTTATATGTGACCAGATTCATAAAACCCGGCATTTCCCGCATTTTTGAAAGGGCATACTCAAATGACGCACATCTCCAGAATGCTACACACTATTCAAAGGAAAAAGCGGGTGCTTTCTATGGGAGGCGTTGCTGTAGTAATAATCCACCTTTCAGCCATACTGCAAGGAAGATACGAGGCAGAACCCTAACCCTAGGTTCCAGGGGTTTATACAGGCGGGGGGGGGAAGACCTGGGATACCCCCCCCCCCCCCCCCCCCCAGAATTTTTACAACCAAATTACTCTAGAATGTTAAGTACCTCCAGAATGCCTCAGAATCAATCTCAGAGTATCTATTTTTCAAACATTTTCTGGGGAGGCATGCCCCCATAGCCCCCTAGTTTAGCACACCCTCCGTGTCAACACAAAACTTTGGAATTCCCCCCCCCCCCCCCCCGACTCAAAATCCTGTATGAACCCCTGACCCCTACCTGGAAGAGAGCTTGTCCCTTGCCAGGGTACTCTTGGGTAATGTCTTCCTTCCACTGAAAGAAGGCGTCCTCGTCAACCACGTCCATGTCGTACCAGTAGGAGAACAGCCGCAGAAGGAGACCTGCACGGGCAATAATTAGAGCACCCGGCTAGTAAGCAGGGCCCAGCTATAGCCTTGTCCCCAGGCTCTCTGCGCGTTGCTAGAGAGCCTGGTATATTTTCTCACGTGATTTGACTTACTTAATTGTGCGTGGGCAGGGACCGCTTGAAAGACGGTTGCACTTCTCTACCTTCTGCTGGTGACATTGTTTCAGCGCTTGGTCTGTGGCACAAACGGGCTCCGAAGAGTAGCTACAAGAAGTATAGACTCGCTGCCTTCCTTTGTTATCTGAGAACTGCAGCTGTCCTCGCCACGCAAATATTCACCCTTCTACTTCCCTTCTACCCTACACGTCACGCATGTGAGAAAACATACCAGGCCCACAGCTGCTCGCTAAAGTGAAACACGCACGTGGGCCTGGGAACGAGGCTAGCCCAGCTGACAACATGTGATGATAAATCTTGTTTGCACAAACTCTGCATCTGTCTCCACAGCTCACCTTTTGGGAACTCACTATCATAGCAAAACACTTGGGTGGCGTAGAGGGTGCTGATCTGCAGGGAGATGTTCTCGTTGACAAATTTCTGCACTAGTATCTGAAAGGAAAGAAAAAGGGTTTCACAAACAGCACGGTTCATGTTTGTCAAGTCTCAACTTTACTAAGAACCTCCATATTTGTTCATTAGCCTCGTGACATCCCTCACGATGTCCCCAGCGTCTCTCCCCTGAAAATCGTGTAAACAGCCCGGGGAGAACCTGAGATCTTTTCTCGTGTACTTTGAACTTACTTAATGATGTGTGGGCTGGGACTGATCGAAAGACAGCTGCATTTCTCTACCATTGGCTCTGTCTGTGGTACTAACAGGCCCAGAGGATTAGCTTCTACAAGAAGTGTACATTTGTGGCCTTTCCCGTGTCGGAGAACTACAACTGTGCTCGCCGATGCATTAAGTAATAGTTATACACCAGTTCGCAGTGCATTACGGGGTTTAATTAGTGCGCAAGGTCAAAGTAGCTATAGGTCGAGGGCAGGATAATGCACGAGCCGAAGGCGAGTGCCCGAGACCTATAGCTACTTTGACCGAGCGCACTAACTAACCCCGTAATGCACTGCCAACTGGTGTCTAAGTGTTTTACTGCTCTCACTGACCCGAAACAGCCATAGGTCTTGTGGGCGTCATTTAGAAAATTGTGCGTTATCAAAATAACGCACACTTATCGCGATAAGTGTGCTTTATGCAGATTTAAAGCGCTGTCATTTGATCGATGTAGAGACTTCTGATTCGTTGAGGGTCATGTGAGTAGCACTAAGTCCTTTTTACCCTCTGAGCTGAGAAGAGAGGGAGGGTCTGGGGATGAGGCTGTTTGCTCACTACAAACAAATTACTGGTACTTGCTCTATCGGCTTCATGCAATCGAAACAAGGAGTCTGAAAATATGGCTACACGTTAATAGAAGCCAAAAAAGCCAGTCTCATTCCCAGACCTAAGAGCCTAGGAATGAGACACGCTGGGGGATTTGTGGGTCATCTTAGATCATCATTTCTAGAGAGTCATCACAAATCACACACACACCTTGAATTTGAGCATGAGTTCCTTCTCCTTTGCCACCACGTCCTTCCCCGGGCTGTCACTGCGGGTCACACCTGGCGCCAGCGAAGACCCCCGGGTCACATGATCCAGAATACTAAAACAGGAGCGGCAGTGCAACAATCAGACTTGAGGCTATTTCACAAGACTCTGCCCTGCCTAGATTACATAAAACTCAAACTCCACCTACAATTTTATGACTCCACCCACATGCAAAAGGCTCCGCCTACATGTACTGAGGCTCCACCTACATATACATACAAACTAGCCTCGAACCCAGGCCTCCCCTCACAGCTTTTTTTGCAGCTGTGGAAAAACGCACTGTTTTCACGGGTGCGCAAAAAGCTGCGAGGGGAGGCCTGGGTTCGAGGCTAGTACCAGGCTCCCTCTCTCTTACAAAAGAGCCTGGGAACGATGCTAGGAGGCTCTACCTAAATCTGTGCAGTTATTACCATAGTAACAATGTTTAACAGCTGGAGTTGCCATGCGTCATTGTATGGGCTTATGTACAGATCAGGCTACAACTCCACTCACCATCTTGTCAGTATCATCACAAACTCAGGGGCGATATAAAAGGAAGAGTTGACATTGTTCTGAGAGGAAATTCAGCAAAAAAAATCATTTACCTATGATGTAGTAATTAAATGCAGGTGTTCTCTCACCTTTATCCACTTGTAGACAGCCACGGCAGATGGCTCCTGCTTCAGTCGGCTGGCTAGCTCTGTCTGAACTCTCTTCAGTGGATACAGAAAAGCCAGGTTCTAGTGTGAGGGAGGAGGGAGGGAGGGAGGGAGGAAGGAGGGAGGGAGGGAGGGAGGGAGAGAATGGCTTAAAAATTTATTTGCTTGCATCAGAATTATGCGATAGGCCAACTAATTACATCACTATTACATCATTATTAATACCACTATGTGCAAGCTAACTGAATTTTTAACTTTTAATAAACAGGGTACAGAAAGTACACTTAGGCCTAATTAGCCCCATAGGGGGTAGGACCCCTCTAAAGCAACACAGAGAGAACCTGTCATTACTTAGTCACTCAAACCCCTTGATCCCAAACCTTGGATTCCATCAGTTCGGCGACAGCGTCATGTGACCGGTGGGAGAGAGGAAGCAAAGTCGTCAACTTGATACCACTCGCCTGAAATTTCTTTAACACTGTCTCCTGCAGGAAACATCACCATGGCAACATTACCATGGCAACAGAGTGTACACTATAGCGTCAGCAGTATGCATACACTTCGTGCATGAACTGCTCCTTGCTTTCCGCTAGCTATCCAAAGTGGCATACAAGCATTGCTTATTAGTAGCTATAGGGGTGAGCCTGCACAAAGCTGTTGTCAATGGCTGCGTGAACTGAAGCCAAAGTATGTTGAATGTTTAAGCCAAAAGTTGAAACTGGAATGTTGAATCTAGACACGCCCATTGCTGCATGTGACCTTTGAGATTGTGTGTTCATACTACACTACAAAAACAGAGCTTTAGCTCTAGAGCTGCAGTGTTGCACTGAGCAGCAAAGATGCTACGGAGATGCCTGCAGCAAAGTTACATAAGGAAATAGTATAAACAGTACTAGCTGCTACCGAGTGGCTTACTTCTCCAATTAGAGCCCCCAAAGCCTGCAGCACTACCAGTACTGTGGGATGGTGGGCTCCCTGGTTGAAGGTGGGCATCACGTCGGACAAACTGACCAGATCCTGGGAACACAAAAGGTTAATAACATATTAATGCAGCTACACGCAAAGGGTTAAAATAATAATAGAACAAAAATTAAACTGGTAAAAGCAGCTGTTCAGCTTACCTTAGCAACCGCCCTAGCAACAAACCCAGCGATGTACATCTTGCACTGTGCCAAGCGCGACTCATAGTCAGCAATAGCGACCATGATGCGGTTGAAGGCCTAGAGGGGGAAGTGCATGGAGAACTCTTACACTTTTCAAAATATACAAGGGTTTACTGGATGCGTGACTGCCCAGTCATGTGACCAACCTGTAGGAAGTGTGCTCCAGTTATGAGCTGTTTGCTGTGGAGCTCACAGAGTAACTCACTGACGTGTGTTCGATCATCCTCTGAGTGTGTGTGTGTGTGTGAGTGTGTGTGTGTGTGTGTGTGTGTGAGTGTGAGTGTGGATGTCATCAGCCATCAATACCATACCATTGTTAATGTTTGCCTTAGGGGATAATTATGAAAAATCCGTTCCAAAATGTTTTCTATTGTATTAGAACAGCTGCAGGCTTGGTGCAAACTCTTCATGGGTTTACGTTTACGTTAACATGAATCTCATTGGTTAGATATTAACGTACTAGAACCCGCCACTAAAAGGCCACAGAGTCTTCCAAACACTCTGTCATCTTCAGCAGCCAAGAGAATGGGATTACGTAATCAACCGTCTATTTGCACATCCCATCCTAAATAACTATTATTTTTTTAAATTTCTCATTTGCTGTGTACTTCCCGTTCGGATATTTTGACAAAACTGTATTCTGATTAGCACTGTGGAGTCAGGAGAGTCTGGCAACGATGACGCTTCAGGCTCGCCAGGGAGTGACAGACCTTGGAAAAGGAGTGTGAGCAGGAATGAAGTTACTAGCTAGTCTCATATTGCTACTGAGAGCCAGGGAGTGCCAGGCCTTACAGCAAATACGCCACACTACTCATGACACAGTGGGGGGCTAAACCTAGCCCCCTTCCAAAAATTTTAATTCACGTGGGTATGTAGTATTAGCTGCAGAGTCCGTGAAAGGCTAGACCAACTGTTCTTATATACCCAGGCTTGGTGTAAACCCCTTATGGGTTTCCATAATGAATCTCATTAGCTAGATATATAGTACACATTTTATACAAGTACTAATACCCTAATAATGCCTTTAGAAGGGCTATGAATAGTGTAAATACTGAAGACAAATATATAGGTGAAGGTTGCTAAAAGAAATGGGTGAATGCGGGCATAATTTATAGTTGAATGTAAGGGATTCACCCTTGCCTTTGTATCTGAATAAATCAGACACCACCCTTGAGTTAGTTAATAGTGTTTCATGGAGTCAGAGATATATGGTATCTGGCCCAAAGAACGCTTTATAGTTCTACAACCTTCGAGGGTACGGTTAGGTACACCCCATCAAAACTTCATATGCAAGTATGGAGCTGTGCAGATTCAGCTTGAGTGCGGTAGATTCTTAATTGAAGCTACACTACTGAAGGTATGGTAGCAGTTTTACAACTCAGATTTTATTACCAGATCTCTCCAGGGTCTTGGTCATGAGTAGCATGCACACCGTCTCCTTGGTGACGCCTTTGAGCCTCTCGATGGCTGTAGCAGCTGCTGCCATATCCCGGGTCTGGAGGAACTGGGAGATGATGGGGTCCTGAGGTGTGTGTGTGTGTGTGTGTGTATGTGTGTATGTGTGTGTGTGTACATGTATGTGTGGTGTATGTGTGTGTGTGGTGTGTGTATGTGGGGTGTGTGTGTGTATGTGTGCGTGTGTATGTGTATGTGTGTGAGTGTATGTGTGTGTATAAGTACTAACTCTCACCATCCGTTCACTCTCGTTGCTGCCGCCCCCTCCCTTCTTCCCCCCACCACCGGCTCCGCTCTTCTTCCCCGACTTGGAGACATACTTCACAACCACGGGCTCATTTCGCTCCAGTCCAGGGGGAAGTGGGTGGGGCATCCTCTCCTTGGCCATGCCCATTGAATCGAGAGGCGGACGGGGACCGTCCGCGGGTCCCATAGGAGCTGGAGCCCACTGCGGGGGGCCGTAGGGGCCAGGGGGTCTAGAGAAATTTGTTAAAAATCCCCCCATAAACATACACTGTAATCTCCCAAAAGTATACCCAAGGGGAGGTGAGCAATTTTAGTGTTTTTTCAAAGAGTCAAATTAGTGCACTTTCAGATATTTTTTTTTTACTTGAAAGTATATAGTCCCACCCACTACACATGCAAATGCCGCAGTGCTACACAAGTAGAACAACACAACGGCATTCCGCCACTGTTTAACAAGGCACTGACAACACCACTCTAGATTTCTCGTCAGAACGATTTCGCTAGAGCAGGGTTGAACTCACCAGAACATCTGATCCGATCCACATCGAATTTTCAAGGGGATCAGATCCGTGGTGATGAACCCCAGTCAGTGTTTGCCCCCCCCCCCCAAAAAAGGGGAGTAGCAGGATGCTCTCTGCCCCTCTCCCCCTCCCCCCCCCACCTAACTTGGCTTCCCTTGATGTGGTCATTGGAAAACATGTTTAATTCACCTTGGTGGCCCATACATAGGCCCTAGGTATGGCGGTATCGGTGCTCCCGGTGGCGGGGGGCCAATATACCCTCTAGGGGGATGTGGTTGGGGGGGAAATTGTCTGGGGGGCATATGGGAAACCAGAGGGGGCATCATGTGACCAGGGTGCGGTATATACATTGGCTGCATAGAAAGAGCACATGGATTACATCATCATATATGATTACATCATCTTTAAATCATCTCTACTGCATCTTACCACTGGTCCCGGAGCCGGGGGCATTGGCATCATGTAGGGGGGCTGGTGTGGGGGCAGAGGCATGCGAGGGGGGTAGGCACCGGGTGGGGGCAGGTGGGGGGTCACGAGGAGGGGGGGTTTAGGACCTGTGCGAGTGTGTAACAGGGATTCATTTAGGAAAATCCCCAAGGGGGGGGGGGGGTGGCAAAAGCAGATTGGAAGACATTCTGGGGGGTGTGCGTATGATGAGTAGTATTCAATTTTGGGGGCACAAAGTTTCCAAGGCCCCCCCCCCTCCCCCCAAATGAAACCCTGCATAATAATACGCTTATTACTATCACGATTGTACTTGTACATCGCCACCCCAGGCCCACATACTTGCAGCTGTGGCAGACTTGGGTAGAAACAAACATTATTTTGTCGCTTATTTCGATTACATCACTGTGTTCGAAGCACTGTATCTCTAATGTCCGTTAAGGGTGGGGCCCATATGCACTGTGTAAAAGCCATGGCTCATACGTGCTGCATTGAAGCCTCAGGCTTTTGCACAGTGCATAAGCCTCAACACGCGGGCGCTGCATAGAAGCCTCGATATGTGCATGAGGCTATAACGAAACGAAAGTTCAGAGATACAGCACTTTGAACGCAGTGAAAATACATGACGGAACAATGTTTGTTTTCTACCCAGGGCTGCCACAACTGCAAATTGCGAGTCTGGTACACTTTGTCACATGATTTAACTTAATTATGCGTGGGTGGGGAGCGGTGATAAAGTGAACCAGGCTCTCCAGTAACAAAGTGAAGTGCACGTGAGAGCCTGGGAGCACGTACTCTGACCTTTGCTGATACTCCTTCGTGGAGGTGCTTCCTCGTCAGACGAGTCGTCTCTCGTTCGTGGAACGGGAGATCGCCTCTCCTCTTGATCTGCCGTCCGATTCTGCCCACTTCCTGGGCGTTCCGGCGCCATTGGTGGAGTCGACTGTCTAGGGGACGAACGGGCCGAGCCAAGCTTCAGTGACGCCATGGCAGGTCGGAGGCTCACCTATCGAGAGAAAGACCACCTGTTATTGTACGCTGATAACTTGCCTCGGCCACGTGCTAAGAAGTCAATTTTGAGATAGAGCTTTAACCATTGCTAGCATAGTAGTGAGGCTCGCTAGTTATAGAAGGCTCGGTAACCATCTTCAGGCGTAGAATGATTGTAGAAGGTTAACAAAAAGAAGGTTAACAAAAAGGTTACGAAAGTGTAACTGAATCGTTACGAATAAAATTTAGGGCTTCTCGTAAACTTTTATTCGCAACGTCAATACACACCTGAAGAAGTTTATCAAAGTGAACTCAAACGTTTGCCGCAAGCCGTCACTGTCCGAAATCCTTTCTGCACGTTAGTCTACTAGCACAGCAACATGACTCTTAAAGGTAGGTGTAGCTAACTGCAGATATTCCAGCACCAACAAGAAGCTAATTGTAGTACTTCAGTTTATGTAAACGTAGCTAATGTAATTACCATTCAGCCGCCATTTTCTATTTTTGCTGTCTCTACTAAGGTTTCATACTGAGCAGATGCTAATGAGGCTCTAATGAGTAACTTGAATTGGCTTCTCTATTCAAACTGTGGCGTTGCTGGCTAGCAGTTGGGTTGCTAGCAGCAACAATTCTGTTTTGGTATGCTCTAACGTACATCTCGTAGTCGGCTTACAAAACGTGGCTTTCAGCCACACCCTGACATTCAAAACCCAGGAATTCTTATCCGTAGGCATTAATGGTTAACCAAGCTTACAGTTTCGTCCGTTTTTTTCCCCGATGGTAATTTTCTAGGATGCTTCTTCTCGGCAAATTTTCCTGATTGGTCGGTTAGCTGCTGCATTTCGACCTGAGGGGGTGGGAATGTTGCCATGGCTTCTGTATCCTGGGGCGATAGCAGGCTGTCTTTGGCACCGGGAGGGGAGGACAAAAATCCTTCATCACCCCCAGGGGGTGGGGGGAAGTAATTGGGACCTCCAGGACCTCTAAAGGGAGGCTGTGCATGAAATGGCGGGATACTGAGCGGTGCTGGGGGGCCAGAATGCCCCCTGGGGGGTTTCATTTCCTGGTAGGCTTCTTGTCGAATTTCATGAATGGGACGGGGTGCATTACCCATGGTAGATCGCCGAGGCAACCACTTTTGGAGGGAAAGAATCAAAATAATTCAGCAGATACAAAAAATAAAACACTCGTGACAGTCACATGATAGTCATGTGACACTCACATGATACTCATGTGATACTCACGTGATACTCATGTGACATACCTTGTTCTTCCTCAAGTCGATAATGTCCATGAGCATGAAGCGGATGCGAGAGGGAAGCTCCTTGTGGGTCGACAGAGACTCCATCCGCTCAAAGTACTTGCCCATCCACAACTGTACGACATAAAAACCCGACTGTAATGGACCTGCAATCTCGCTGGTTACCTCAAGACAGTACAATATCCTGGCACTCAAAGTTTCAAAGCTATTCACTAATATTAAGAGATAGAGAGGACAGAATTGATGCGGTGCCCTAAACAGAGGCAGTTACAAAGAGTGCAGTTTCACCAAATATTCAAACGTGAAGTACACACACATGTAGCAACGCGAAAAACGCAACTATTAACACTTTGCACGCCCATTAAATAGTAGTAGTACTTCTAACATAGTAATAACAGGAAGAATGAATCTTTAAAATGACTAGAACTTACCTCAGAAAGAAGGGGTGAGAACCCCCTCGAACCCCCTACCTCAGGATCGCATCAGCGGCATTAACCGCTGAAACAATCGCAGAGGCTTGGGTACTTATGTGAACAAAAATTCTGCGTTTATACCCGTGACGCATAAATGCGTCGTGGGCGCGCAAAGTGTTAATAGTTACTTAGCTGCATTGGTTTCGTTTTACACAGCTTGACTTCGAAATTTGATATTCAAAAGCAATGGCGTTCAAGACCTAGGCTGACAATGACACTTAATCTCTAGCTATTATAGTAGCTACACAGATAATCGTGAGAAACCAGCTAGGGGCGGAGTCTGTTTGTAATTATTAATTAGTAGTTACTAACACAGTCATGTGAAGATGATGTTTATATCCGAGCCTCTCAGCTCACGTGAGAATATTTCGAGTGAGAAGATGGATAGCAGAACTTGGTAGCTGCTGTTTATTGCCAAGTGTCTTAGCGTGAGGTAAGTAGTCTCGAAGACCCACTCGTATCATCGCAGCTTCTCAATGCAGCTCCCAGACATTCTAGTGGGTGTGGTTTTGTAAGTCTATCATACATCAAACCTCCACGTGAAGCCTCATCTGCTCATGTGTATACCTAGCAACCACAGCCCTTGACCTCCAGAGTAATCATTGTCATTAGTGCTGGCCAATGAAATTCATAACAAAACCCATAATCACTTTGCACCAACTCTGAGTATATAAACAGCAGCTGGTCTGGGCCAGCCATAGGCAGCTTTGAGGCAACCGAGCAGATTAGCTATATGTACAAAAAAATTTTTGGAAGGGGGTTTAAAACTTGACCCCCCACAGCAACATAATCCTCCCCCTTTCCTCTCCCACAACTGCTTAGCGGTCCAAGGGTCTCAAAAAAAGACCACGTTCGTGCTAATGCTGGATACCATAGCAACCAGCAAAGTTTGAGCTTCTAGGCTATATGTGGCATGTACACAAACACATACGCTGAACACAAACGCGAAGCACCACTTTTGGTCACTCTGAGTGCCCCCCTCACCTCCCCTCCCCTCCCCTGTGTGGCCCCTCCCCTCCCCTGCATGGCCCCTCCCCCTCTAAGCACCCCCTCCCCTACCTTGGCCTTCTCAGTGTCCAGTTTCTTCCCCACTGTGGTCATGAAGTAGCAGAGACATTCGATGTTCTCGCTCGTGTCCTGCACCGACTGGTTGCGTTTCTTCTCCAGCAGCTAACAACCAAACAAATTCAAAATATGGAACAAAGTGTAATAATACAATATACCACAACTAGCTAGCTCAGTTGTATCAAATGTGACCAGATTTCGGTACTTCCCGCATTTTTGAACGTGCATACTTCAGAGACGCGTATCTCCAGAATGCTATACACTATCTAAATGAAACGTGGGTGGTTTATACAGGCATTGCTGCAGCTATAACCAAACTGAACATGTTAGTATACCAGTCATGTGATCACTATCATGTGACCACCGTGTGACATACACATGACCTACCTCTTTGATGCAGCTGTGGATAATGGCCTCATGAAGCATGCCCAGCTTGAAAAGTTCCCCTGAGAGAAAATTAATGTGCTGCCATGTGCACGCATAGACAATTTCTGTCTCATACCCAGACTCCATGGCATACAATGTACAAAGCTGTCTCATACCCAAACTCCATGCCATACACTGTACACAGCTGTCTCATACTCAGACTTCACAGTTCAAACACATAAACTGTTGCTAAGCTTAATTTATAAGTACCAGACTTTCTCCAGTAAGTCTTTCTTTCAGAGTTTCATAACAAGACTATTTCGCTTCAAGAAATAGAAATACCCAAGAAATAGCCAGTTACGTGAAACTCTGAAGTACAGTGGGACCTCTACAATGTGGTCACCCTATAGCAGCCACCTCGCTATTAAGGCCACCTTGTTGGGGTCCAATGTACATATTATTGCTAATGTATTATGGACCTCTATAATACAGCCACCCTCTATAATGCAGCCATAAAATGTTGGCCCGAGGGTGACCACAATACAGAGGTTCCACTGTATAACACACTTAGAATTAGGCGACGTGGCTCACCCACAAACTTGATGTTGCCCAGCATCTTCCTCTTGGCAATAGCCTTCTGCTCCTGTTCCTCGGGAGTGAGCCCATCTTGCTTGTCGAAGGCTGGGTGGTGGAGGACCGGAGGGGAGCAGGAGGGAGGGAGGAGAAGACGAGAAGACATGGTGGAGGGAGGGAGGGAGGAGGGAGGGAGGGAGGAGGGAGGGAGGAGGGAGGGAGGGGAGGTAGGTGGGAGGGAGGAGGGAGGGAGGGAGGGAGGGAGGGAGGTAGGGGAGGAGGAGGGAGGGAGGGAGGGAGGGAGGGAGGGTAGTAGGGGTGTTATCTAGGTCTCAGCTCCACAATTGCTATATACTAACTGGACCAGCAATCAATAACGTTAAAGAAATTAATGGAAAGATGACAGGTCAATACTGAGCAGCCAGTCGGCATACTGCAGACATGCCACCTGCAGTAGCCCCACCCACCTGCAGTAGCCCCACCCCCTGCAGTAGCCCCCACCCACCTGCAGTAGCCTGCCTTCTGTTCTCAAACTCCTCCTGACACTTGTGTAGCAGTAGCTTCCGAAATGTCTGAGCAATTACGAGAGACAATAGTTTCACTTTCAGTGTTAAGCCTAAGGATCAATTTGAAAAAAGAAATGAAACAGAAAGCAGACCAATTTTTAATGCAACAGAAACAGCCCTAGACTCTCCCCCCTACTTCAAGCGACAGAAACAGCCCTAGACTCTCCCCCCTACTTCAAGCGACAGAAACAGCCCTAGACTCTCCCCCCTACTTCAAGCGACAGAAACAGCCCTAGACTCTCCCCCCTACTTCAAGCGACAGAAACAGCCCTAGACTCTCCCCCTTACTTCAAGCGACAAAAGCTGAGCGGAGGCCTGGAAACGTGGCTAACACAAAGCCCTCACCCGAATCTGGAGACAGGCAATAACTGCTCAAGAGTAGTAGCTAGTATACAGCTTACTACAGTAGCTTCACCTTCAAGCAACGGGGATAGGAGTTGGAAACCAGGGGTTCATACAGGGGGGGGCGGGAGGACCTGGGATACCCCCCCCCCCCCCCAAAGCTATTTTTCCCCCCCAAGAATTTTCACAACCAAATTTCAACAGTAATACATAACAGCAACAGCAGTAACTAAGTAACTAAATTAAAGCGAAATACGTCTATAAGTACCTCCAGAATGCCTCAGAATCAATCTCAGAGCATCTACATGCATTTTTCAAAACTTTTCTGGAGGGGCATGCCCCCAGACCCCCCTAGTAGGGACATGCTAAAGCACACCCTCAGTGTCAACGCCAAACTTTGGAATTCCCCCCCCCCCCCCCCAACCTCAAAATCCTGTATGAGCCCCTGGAAACGGTGGCAAACACACAAACTAACGGTCCCAAGTCTCCTTACAGTGGCTGCAGAACCTGTTATCAATCAATTAGGAGGGAGAGGCAACTAATCGTGTTACATGGAGACTCCACATTTGGCTACAGGAATGCAACGTATTTCCTGTGTGTGCAGCAATGCTGGCATACGCAGTACACTGTGCAGTGAAGCCAAAGAAAGGAGGGCACTACGATGGAGTCGCCTGCAGAGAGGCGGCAGTAAGTAGGGAGGCTACTTGCATAGCAATACAGAAATAGCGGTAGCGAGGAGGGAACATCGGCGGGAGATTCATCGACAGCGTGTAAGGCTGATTCGGCAGCAGGAAAGTGATGACTGTCGTTCTCAAAGCCTTGGACTGGCTGAACGGTCAGCTGAGCAGCGTACTGCAACTCGATTCCCGCAAGGCCCTCTGCATGGAATACCATAAATGTACTAATACAAATACAAGTGTTTATCACAGCCAGGGGCAGGGTGGTCCCAGGAATGAGGATGTAGGCACTTACACTCTTTTGATTGGTCGGTTCTGGAAAGATAGGTGCAAAGTCGTTTAGTCTTAGGCAAAGCTGGGCGTACATACGGCTGTAGTTAGGTTCGTCCAAAGCCTTATCAAATACCTGCAAAAAAAAAAAGTTGTCACGATAACATGTCACATGACAGAGTACGGTAACTTAACATGTGTCATGGTAATATGTCACATGACAGAGTATGGTAACTTAGCAACACAACATGTGTCGTGGTAATATATCACATGACAGAGTATGGTAACTTAGCAATATCACATGATTCATAGCATAAAAGTCATGTGACCTACACAGTCAACTAACCAATAGAATTGTTCCTTTGAGTGTTTCCTTCCTACCGGTGCCTGCATGATGGGTGAGCTCCAGAATGAGCTTCTCAAAGTTGTCAGGAGTTAGCTTATTCAGTATTCTAGGGGGAAAGCAAGATTGGACAGCAGTCACAAATGCAGGTGGTTTATTTAGGATGCTGTCAGGGGTAGGGCTGTAGCCCAGTTCTGAGTGGGTTTATGTACATCCCGCAGTATATTCAGGAGTGACGTACATGCATACTTAGGCCAATTCAGGGGTAGGCTTACAATAGGCATTTACGGATAGGCTCACACTCAATGGTGTGTTCAAACCCCCCCTCACTGACCCTCTAATTCTCTTAAAAATCAGCTCACCAGCCTCACGGGGTGGGCTCATACTCTAGGGTGGATGCATACACAGTGACACCCTCTCTAATTATCCAGATTTTTTGGGGTAGACCTAAACTTAGGGGGTGTGGTTAAACTCAGGGGGGTGGGGTCACACTCACCCTCTAATTCTCCTGAAAATTAGCTCATTACGATCTAGGGGCTCTCTAGCATTGGGTGGAACCCATCTCTGACTGCTGTTCATTCGTGGGGCAGCCGGCTCCGATGGACCACGTTGGTCACCCTGACCAGTCTCCGCCACTTTGACGACTGTGCCACTGGGGACAGGGGGGAGGGTGTCTGTGTGGAGGGTGGAAGGGGGGAGGGAGGGAGGAGGAGGAATGTTAAAAAATATATGATCTTATGCTAGACTAAAACATGGATTCACGAGATGCCCGTCTTTCTCACCACAACTAAAAAATCCTTAATGAACCCCAGAGTAGTGTAAGAACATCTGAGATTAGGCCACCCCCCCCCCCCCCTCCCCCCCCCATAATGGAGATCCTACTTCAAAGGCCGAGAAGCTCGTATACTCAGGGCAGAATGGTCAAAACTGGTCACGTGGTTAGTTACGTTACATCTTCTGACCAATCGACTGGTCCACCTGATTTGAAAACCTTTTTATGCAAAACAAAAAAAAATAGGGCCATGTAAACGTTCGCCGTAAACAGCAGGTGTGGCATCAGATATCAATATCAAGCGCCCGCCACGTCTGTTTCCAACGGACTTATCAGACGAGAAACCGTGAATTTATTTCAAATGGCCCAATTCACACTGGCCTTAGCATGTGCCTGTGTAGTATTCACCCTCTCACATTTACTTCTGGTGTATTGAATTCCTGCAGACTAAAAGACTGCATGTCGGTAGCCATATAAATGCTGAAGCTGAAACAATAAATTATATGGCTACAAGCTAGCTAATATTGAGGACAGCATTTAAAACTGTACCCCTCTTGTAAGGTATTTCTACTCTAGCATGATACACGTAAAAGAACCAGTCTACACAACGGAGAGACAGACAGGAACTCACAAGAAATTATACAGCAAATGGCAAAGCCTCCTTCGAGGATCTTCTTGAGTGAGCCACGAGCGGATTAACTCCTTTACTACAGCCGCAAGTACGCATGCGTAGTGCCACAGCTGTGACCTTAGACCTTTACCACCCACGTGGTTATTTTTATAGTGCTGAGGGTCAAAAGGATACCGAAAATTGGATTCTCTATAGAAAGCGGGGACGTTCACCGACGTCTACGCTGGAGTATCTGAATGGGAAGGTCCGTGTCATTAAATTACTGTCAGAAGACCCAACAAACTACCCGATGTTCCATCAGGAGAATCCTAGAAGAGGTGAGCGGTGAACAGCAGCTGCACAGACTATAACAGTTGCTTACTAGTCCCACCCACTAGCCCCGCCCACTATCTCATCATCTCAGTTAGTTTCGTCATAGATAATATAGCTTGCTTAGGGGAAGCTATATTATCTATGGTTTCGAACACCAGCCATATTTTTTACAAAAAAACTGCTGGTGTGCGAGACTACATCTTAGTAGCGCCATACCTTTTATTTCACGGACTGACCGACTCGTTTTTTATTGGGAGGGAGGGATTCAAGATGACAGTATTATGTAATAAAAAATTACATTGCTTGCGTTCTAAAAATACAGTTACGAAAATAACCCGCTATATGGTACATTGGCTACTGTAGCCATCGTTTGGGTAGTGGAAGCATGCATAGTCTATCGAGCTAGACCCTCTCTGCGCCCACCCCTGGAAAGGCTAGAGAGGGTCGAGCAGATGTTATTAGTATTCATAGTTCACAGTTATTGCTTCAACTTAGCAACCACTTATCACATAATTAAACTATACCACAGGTAGCGCATGTACTACTTCACACCACACACCATAGGTACTCACTAAAGCTATAATGTACAGGTGTTACTACTATTCCAAATGAGATAGTAAAATCTAGCTAGTCATGAATACTAATGACATCTGCTAGACCCCTCTGCGGTGGGCGCAGAGAGGGTCTACTCGATAGACTAAAGCATGCATAGCTACATACATCACAAGTAGCTACACCTTTGGAGTGATAAACATATGCCAATATCTTTATTCGAATGCAAAATCATGTTATTACCATAATAAATACTAAATTCACTGCATGCTTTTATCTAACCCATATTTGGTATTGTGGTTACAAATTCATGATCACTCTCCTGTTTGTCTGCAAACTAAGTGATGAACGTGTTTGAGCATGCACAGCAAAAGTATTTGTAAAATCCACCCCTTCCAAGCAGCAGTAGCCCTTTTGATCAGAGTTTAAGAGAAAATACAGTTTACTAAGTTGATGAGCCGCACGTCGACTTAAGAGTATTTAGCAAGTGAATTCAGAGTATGTGTAGTAGAGTATGACATAATGTGGTATGTACTCATGATCACATGATGTGACATAATGTGGTATGTACTCACGTGTTCACATGACCACTAGTTTGTTCAAGAACATGCATTCTAAGAAATGGCTACACGGTTTGTCAGTGATCAGAGCTCAAAAAACGTAGAAAGAGTGTGCCAAACTGAAGCATCCCACCAAGAACAGCCAAAACTCAACTTGCCAAGAGCAGCTGCTAAGGAAAGAGTAGTAGGATTTGACTGTGAGTTTGTTGAACGGCCCCCAAAAGCCTTCCAAGTCGATTGCCCTGTCTGCCTGTTGGTACTTCGTGAGCCCCACCAGGTGACCTGCTGTGGATACAGCTTTTGTCAGCCGTGTATCGATAGAGTTGGAAAAGATAAAAAGCCCTGTCCAACATGCAACAAGGCAGAGTTTTCCGTGTTCCCAAACAAAGGCTTGCAGCGTTCCATATACGAGTACCAGGTTGTGTGTGGTCACCGGCAACTGGGTTGCCAGTGGGTGGGGGAACTAGGGGAGCTGGACAAACACCTCAATGAAAAAATCCAAGTGTGGGTCGACAATTCACTGGCTGTGAGTTTGCTGAAATAGAGTGCAATGATTGTGGTAGGCCGTTCCAGCGTCAGCACTTTAAGGCCCATCAACTAGAACAGCATCCATTTAGCTGTGAGTACTGTCATGGTTATGAGTCCTACCACCATGATATAGTCAAAAACCACTGGCCAGTGTGTGGGTTTCGTCCAGTGCCTTGCCCAAATGAGTGTGGGGTTTATCCTGAGCGTCAAAACCTTGAGCATCATATAAGCAAAGATTGTCCCCTCACAGTAGTTAACTGTGACTTCCACTATACTGGTTGTGAAGTGCAGCTCCCTCGCAAAGACATACCAGCCCACCTAGCCGAGAATCTGGTACCTCACATGGCCCAACTGGCAACTCACAATCAGAAAAAGGTCGAAGAAAAGGATCAACAAATCATGCAATTTGTAGAAGAGCTGAGACAGAGAATCGATTACCTGGAAGGGAAAAATGAAGCTCTATCCAAGTCCCTCCGAGAAAAGGAAGAAGAGATTACTCGATTGAAGGCCAGACAGGAAGAAGACCGATTATCACTGCAGACACTGCAGTTGTACACAGCTTCAATTCCTGTTGAGTTCACCATGACAGACTTTGAGAAGCACAAGCGAGATGGTGATTTCTGGAATAGTGAGCCATTCTACACGCACCCTCATGGGTACAAGATGTGTATTTGTGTGTATGCCAATGCCTATGGTTACGGTGAGGGTACACATCTTTCAGTATTTGGGAATCTCATGCGAGGGCAATTTGATAATCACTTGAAATGGCCCTTTCAAGCTACTGTAACCATTCAGTTGATCAATCAACTACACGACAAGGAGCATCATATGGACACGATTCTCTTTGACACTGCTGATCTAGGTAGCAGAGTAACCGTTGGTGAATGTTCTCCAGATGGATATGGCTGTTACACATTTCTCCCCCACAGTAAGCTGAGGTACAACCCGACAAAGAACCGTCTGTTCCTCAAGGATGACTGTCTCCGTTTCCGAGTGATCCAAGTCACTGACCTCTACCAGACTTCACTTGAGAGGCAGTGCCTTGCAATCGAGTCGCGTGTCTGTGTGCCTCCCTTTGAGTTCAGAGTGAACGAGTTTGAACAGTTGAAGGCCAACAATAATGGCTGGATCTCCCCGTCATTTTATACCCACCGAAGAGGATATAGAATGTGTGTCGGTGTGGATGCCAATGGGCAGGATGAATTCCAAGGCACACACGTAACGGTTTTTCTGTACGTAATGAAAGGAGAGTTCGATAATTACCTCAAGTGGCCATTTCGAGGTGACATCACCATCCAGCTATTGAACCAGATAGAAGACAAGGGGCATTATGAGAAGACTATTGGCTTCACTGATGACACACCTGATGAATACACTGTTAGAGTGACCTCTGGAGACAGAGGTGAAAAGTGGCCAAAATATGATTTTATCCCCCACCATGCGCTGCACTACAACCAAATCAAGAAGTGCCAATATTTTAAACATGACAGTCTCCATTTCCGAATCACCTGGGTCAAACTGAGAAGCAATAATTCGTTTTTGGACAGAGCTTGAACATGCATGCACTGCACTATATACAACCAAGCCAAGAAGTGCCCATATTTAAAGTACGACAGTCTCCATTTTTGAATTGCCCAAGTTAAATTGGAATTAATTTTGGATAGAACTTGCAACCATGCACTGCACTATGACTAAGCCAAGAAGTGACCATATTTAAAGTATGACAGTCTCCATATTGTGAGGTATAATTATAGAACATGCACATCCCTAATGCAATTAGTGTAATATCGCGGCATTCTACTGTTTGTACAAGTTAATGTCAACCCCTTTGTGCCTTTTGTGCTCAGATTTTATCTCACAGCTACTTGTACCATACAACACAAGCTGCTATGTAGCAATGATTCATGCGTTTGTTTACTAGAGTGTATTGCTATCCGTTTCCGCTATTAATTTTTATCTATCACTTTATGAGCATGCATGCAACTCAAACACTCAAGGCAATGTACAGGTTTCCTTCTTTCGAGGTTTGATGTCCATGTTGTGTCTATGTGTCTATGAGGCTGCTGTATGATAATATTCATAGTATTGGTAGAGGGCTTCCTTTGTATGTTATCAAGATTACCCCCACTTAACCCAAGCCATATAACTGCAAGCATCTTTATTATTTATGTGTTCATAACTCATGTAGCATTACGGTATGTCATGATCAAAGAGCTATAGAAAAGATGAATACCGTATGTGATTTGTGACCGTCTCTATCCTACACAGGCATAGCTAGCGCAGTAGCTACACACCTTTGTCAGGGAACAATGTATTTGACATTACGTCACCTCAAACTGCTGCAATAGTTACCATGCTGATACCAGTGACAATGTCTACAATCAGCTGCAACTCTAGCAAGCAAATGCACGTGGTTGAAATAACCATATGCATCGGTTTTAACAGTAAAAGGAAAATAGGAATTATGAATATACAAACACATACCAGTACTGATGACTTCCTTGATAGCATATCCACCCCATTTTCTAAGTTCAGACAGCCGTTGTTGAAGTGTATGTAGTATTGAGTACAATTTGTAGTAGGCCATAGCTAATTATTTAGTTGCAGTATCTAGTGCTTTGCTATATGTGTGCTGTCTCAATTTAATCCTCACAAGAGTTCTCTCAGTTCACTGCCATGGCTAGCCAATTGAAGCCTCCAAAGCCACTGCCTAGGAAGAAATCAAGTGAATTCTCAGAAAAAGCAGTGCAGGAGAGAGACTCACTCCAGCAACAAACCCGTAGACGCTCTCGATCTCAGGGAGGATACGACTGTGAGTATATCGAACACCCGCCAAAGTATCTGCAGGCAGAATGCCCTATCTGCCTGCTAGTGCTGTGCGATCCCCACCAAGTATCCTGCTGTGGAAACAGCTTCTGCCGAGTGTGTATCGAGGTTGTTCAAATCAACAAGAGCCCTTGCCCGACGTGCAACAATGGCGATTTTTCAGTCTTTCAGGATAAGCGATTGCAACGTTCGCTCTATGCGTTTCATGTTAAGTGTCCACACACCAAAGAAGGCTGCGAGTGGACTGGCGAGTTAGGGGAACTTGGCAGACATTTGAATCAAAACCCCGCGAAAGAAGATCAGCTCGTTGGCTGTGAGTTTACCGAGGTCGATTGCCTCTACTGTATGGATCCTTTCCAGCGTTGCATTGTCAGTGACCATCAGGTTGGGAATTGCGGACAACGACCCTTCAGCTGTGACTACTGCGGCAGGTATGAGTCTTCCTACAACGAAGTGGTCAACAAACACTGGCCAGTGTGCGGATTTCGTCCGGTTTCCTGCCCTAACGAGTGTGGGGTGTATCCCGAGCGTCAAAACCTTGAGCATCATGTGAGCAAAGATTGCCCCCTCACAGTAGTCAACTGTGACTTCCACTATGCTGGATGTGAGATAGAGCTCTCTCGCAAAGACATGCCAGACCACCTTGTAGAAAGTCTGGCATTACATCTGCCACTTGTAGCAACCTACAGTGAGCGAAAGTTAGCCGAACGAGATCGACTGATTGCAAGGTTCGAAGAAAAACTTGAACAGAGTAAGCACAAAATCGAGAAAGTGGAAAAGGAGAACGAGATGATGAAAATGAAACAAGAGCACGAAATCGAGGCACTTTGGAAGAGCCTATCAGAAAAGAGTATGGAGATCACTCAACTGCGAGAAGAACTGGATGCAATTGGTTCAGATGTGAAGGAAGTACAGGAACTTGCAAGTCCATCAAAAGAATTGGAATTTCCCAAGCCCAAGAAAGAAACCGAGAGCCGATTTCAAAGGGGGGGCCTGTTCCGACACAGTGGCAAAAAGGAGCGTACAAGGCAAGAAGTTGCTAGTTTGAAGGCAAGGTACGAGGAACATAGCGAGTCTATCGCTCAGTTGAGGGCCAAACAGGAGAAAGATGGGTCATCACTGGAGATGCTTCAATCGTTTACTGGTTTATTTCCAGTCAGGCTCACTGTGACGGATATCGAAAAGCGCAGGAGAGACGACGATAGCTGGTTCAGCGAATCGTTTTACACTCACCCGCATGGCTACAAAATGTGCCTCAAGGTAGCAGTCAACGGTCGCTGTGAGGGCGCCGGCACACATGTTTCGGTGTTTGCCTATCTGATGCGGGGGAAGTTTGACGACCACCTGAGATGGCCGTTCCAGGGTCAAATCACCGTCCAGTTGGTAAACCAGGCCGAAGACAGGGGGCACCACACGGCTACGATTTCGTTCGGCAATTTGCAGCACTCCGGTATGGATGTCGCTGGAAGAGTCACTGATGCAGAAAGAGCAACAGATGGGCTCGGCCAAGCCAGGTTTCTCCCACTCGAAGAACTCGGCTACATGGCAGACAAGAAGTGCCAGTATCTTAAAGATGATTGTCTCCGTTTCGAAATTACACGCGTTACGGATGTCGACAGGACGGTGCAGCTTGAGAGGCAGTGCCTTGCAATCGAATCACGGGTCTGTATCCCTCCCATTGACTTTACCATGAGTGACGTCGAACAGCAGAAGAACGAAAACGCCGTTTGGTATTCTCCCTCATTCTACACCCGCCAACGGGGATACAGAATGAGTCTTCGGGTGTCTCCGAACGGATTTGTCACTGCCAAGGGCACACACGTCTCTGTATACATGTGTCTGGTACGAGGCGATTTTGACGAACACCTCAAGTGGCCCTTTCGAGGCGACATCACTGTCCAGCTATTGAATCAACGTGAAGACAAGGGCCATCATGAGTTGACCATCCGCTTCACCGATTCCACCACTGATGACATCGCCGGTAGAGTGACGAGTGGCGTGAGGGCCAATCCGTGGGGAAAGCCGTTTTTTATCTCGCATGCATTGCTCGGCTACGACCGAACCAAGAACTGCCAGTACTTAGATGGCGACTGTCTACACTTCCGTGTGACTAAAGTCGAAATGAGAAACTAAACATTGTTTGGCTTATGTACATGCATGTACTTACATGTTCTGTACATTCAGCACTAGTCTTACATCTGTTTGGAATTGTATTTTTGTAGTTATTCATGCATAATGAATCTACTTCACATTTTCATAGCCCAGATCTTAGATTATTGCACATGTCTGTAGCTATTATGGAGTACTATAGGGATGGCTCCATGCATTGTACGTGTAAAAAGTGATATGTTCAAAACTCTGCCCTAGACTTTAGTCACGAGCTTTTGTGGACCATACCTGTCATTCTTAAATGTCAGAATACATAGATGATTTCACAGGCTGTATATTTCCTGTTTATGGCAGTAGCATTTCATTGGAAGAAGGTGTGGGCTGACTATGTGAAAACACGTGGAACGATTTCACAATAGCCCAATCCAGTAGCGCTTCTTCAGATTTGAATCATTGTAATCGCCTGTGAAATCATTCCATGATATCCATACTCTGCCCACACTTTCCTCCCATGAAAGGATAAGCACAAAAACATAGCCTGTGAAATCATGTGTGCTGCCCATAACTTCCTCCAGTCAAAGTACAGCTTCCACACAGGCACAAACCATTAAATCACCCTCCATGGCCACATACTGTTCCCAAAACTTTCTCCAACCAAACACTACTACCGTCACACTGTGAAACCGAACAAGGACACACACTGAGTATGCCGCTTAACGTCCGTAGATACGTATGCATACTTCGAAAAGTCTGCCCACAGAAAGGTGGAGCTCTGCAAACCCCTCCAAAAAGGGGAGGAGCTGATAGAATCCAAAAGCCACCGTATAAAAGTGAAGCTGAAGCTTTCACACTTTATTCAGTTATCTTTAGTCTACCGCACTAAATCCTCCCCTCCGTCATGGACACTCTCACAGAAGAGCAACTGCTGAATGGTAAACATAACCTGATTCTACAAAATCGTAAACCTCTCTGTCTGCAACATTGAACTCCATGTATATCCCACAGTCAACTCCGAGTCCATGGAGACCTCAATCCAGTAACAAATGTGAAATGTATCACTCGACGACACCCCCCGCACAACTAACAACACCGCACAACTGACAACACCGCCACCACCAGCTTAACTACCACTACTACCACACCCGCCACAACTACTGCAACCACCGCTCCTGCCACAACTACTCCAGCCACTACTAACCACAGCGGACGTGGCAGACGAAACGACACCCCCTACGTAAGTGAACGCATTTGACCAAATGAATATACATACCCACAACAACCCCCCAACTCCCCAAATTCAAGAGTGCAAATATCAGTTTGTATACCTCTATATACAGTGTTAATTATGCAGGTACATACAATATATTAGACATCAGAAACAGCACATTGGATAGTCAGTCGAGATTAAAAGTTTGAAAGGCTCAGTGTTAGTTGTATTTGGAGTAGCAGGCACTGGCTGTAATCATAAGAAAATACATACAGTAATCAACAGATGATACAATAATTGTGTAGTTATTGCATAATGTAAGAATGTGGCTAAACTCTTGCTTGATGACAGCTTTCTGAATTGCACGCATGGTTGCTATAGCTACGGTACATGCTAAGAATAAGGTATTTCTGATATACTTCATGTACCTGTACATGTAAAGCTACAAGAGAAAAAGTGTTTATAGGTTGTGAAGGTCAGGTATATAATTATGTGAGTATAATATATCAGGCACATGCAAGCTGTTTGAGGCTCTGGAGATTCAGTCTGTACATGTGGCTGACTACAGTTGTGTTAATGTTTACTACAAAGACATTACAAAACTCATCCCGCTCTGGAACAGTTTGGAGACTGAATATGTTTTCATTCCACTCTGGAACAGTTTGGAGACTGAATGTGTTTTCAGGAACAGTTAAGCTGAATATTGATAAGGGATCCCCACTATTGTAATTATAGGACTAGAACGTCCCCTGATTTGCACTTTATACAGTAATATCAACTTACTGTAAAATTAAGAGTCTCAGTGATGATAAACGACCCCCAGTAGTGTGCCTACACCAACCATGGCAAGGACTAGGGCAGTGATGATGGCAGCAACAGTCAGTCCTAGAGCACAGTTGCTATACCTGTTAGCAGCTTGGTAGTTTGCTCTTCCCCGAGATTTAAAACTCTGCATTGAAAGAAGAGATACAATTTATCAGGCCGTTATTAAAGTGATATGGAAAACGTAGGAGTGTATGTACTGATTAAAAGTTACCATAAGCCCAGTTTACACCAGCCATTTAAACCAGTTTATCAGGATCCGGATTGTAACTGTATTAATTCGGTTTGGAAATCAGGTTGCATAACCCTCCTTGGGATACTGGGATGTTCTGTACTGGCATTTAGTCTGCCAGATGTTTACCCTTATGAATACATTAATTAGTACTCCAATCAGAACTACCCTTTCAACTTCTTGTCCCAAACAGGAAACACTTGAGAAGGAATGTGCCTACTGAGTATTTGGTGCCAGCAACTGCAGCATTTGGATTGCAGCCATGTAAACATGCGATTATTTCTATGGTTGCATTACCAAAGAGCACATTGTCAATCACAAATCCAAATAGTACTCCTAAGGTTTACGTTGACATTACAAAGATTCAACTGCTATCATACTGAACAGCATATACTTCTCATTGATATTGGCTTCCTTCAGCAAGGATTGCTTCAAGGGGTATTAAGCCGCTTTACAGATACTCAGTATACATTTTTTTGAATTTCATATGCAATGAAACTTGGTATCTCATCATTGGTAGTGTTCTGCCGATCAATTACAAATTAAAACCTTACCAGCAGTTTGCCTATGGAGAGTATCGCATGCTGGACATGCACATAAAATAAAGTGTTTTAACGAACTGCGATACATGGACTAATTGAGGGAGGCATAACCAACTCTTATAGGTCAGTCACTGTATTGTGTCCTACCTGATAGGATAGGATAACAGCTGGGATGGTGCAGAAGAGAGTAACACCATTGAAGATACCACAGAGGATGGATATAAAAACAGAAACCATTAAAAAATCATGTGATGCACGGTACTTCTCATCGATATTTGGTGGAACCCCTGGGACCTGGTGTGTGTGTGTGTGTGTGTGTGTGTGTGTATATCAGCACCATGTGCATGTATAAGTGCTATATATACTAGGCAAATGCAGGGCATTGTGGGGCGAGCCTTCGCGAGAATTGTGAATGTGAAGGAGCTGTTGGCGAATGAGGCTATATCTTGCAGCAGATTGGTGACATGTCCACGGTACCCATACTGTTCGTGAGGCAAACGGTAGACATGATTGGCAAACCCCTTGAAATTAACATTTCCTCCACCTGTATTAAACCCGAAATGTTGAACATGTAGGATGATGTCATACTAATAGACACAACATTGATATGTCAATTCACACCCTCCAATGGAATGATCAACACGTACTAATGAATACAAAATTGATACTTCAATGCCACTGTAAACTTCATCTAGAATGCAATAGCTACGTGTGCTAGCCTGAAGAGGTGGTACAGGGTCAGGATCCATGTTGTTGGTCGAGGAGTATAACTTAGGTGTATGGTCGTCCTGGCTACATTGCAGACACTCAGTAGAAATGTGTGAGTGAATCTTGAGACCAGGGAATCTCGTGTACATCTCGGCCCGTCCAGCGTAGCCATGTGGTGTGCATGAAATTATGTAAACATCTTAGTTCGGATAGAAGATTGTTGTAACAATGGGAGCTGTGCCTGCATGACCTGTTGTTGTCTGTGCCTCACCAGTACTCTGTCAGACTGTAGCCTGGCCTCTCTCTCCTCAGCAGTCTCAGCAGCCAATCTCGCATGGTTGGAAGCAGTCATTTTCCGCAGCCTGGCTTCTCTCCCCTCAGTAGTCTCATCGGCAAGCCTGTCAGTCATTCGCTGCAGCCTAGCCTATCTCACCTCGTCAGTCTCGACTGCCAGTCTGCGCCGCCTTTGTTGCAGGTCTGCCCCTCTTCTTTCGGCAGTCTGAGCAGCGTGCGTAGTCCTATCCCCTCTGTTCCGGATTTTAGGAAGCACGGCAGGCCCTCTCTCGTTCTCTTCTATGGCGTAGCGTATTCTCTCTCTGCATTGCATGATTCAGTAGTTCCCTTTGAGGAAGTAGTTTGCGCTTTTGTAGCATCCATAGCCGAGTTTTGTACGTACGTGTAGTGGAAACGCGAGAAATTTGACTGCTAAGTGAGAGCGCGAGAAATTGGAATTGTAAAATTATATTGCAAAGCGTTAAATTATGTGAACATGGAATATGCGGCACGACGTACGTACGATATTTAATACATACATACATACATACATTCATTCATACATTCAGAGGAAATGCACCGCTGACATGATTAGTGTGGGGCTCGCTCAGGCTCGCCCCAATTATTTGTACTATACTGCGTGGGCGGTTCAAAGGTGGGTAGCAGTCTATACGTTAGCCTGTTAGAGACAACTGCCTGTTAGAACATATGTTCTGATCTAACTACCGTAATTGGCAGTTAGAGCATAGAAAACTTAATTAGGCTGTCTGCACACCACAAACCAAATTAGTGTGCTCATGGAGTGTGAAGTGGGAGGCATGTACGCCAGTTTGCAGAATAACGGAAGTGATCGGTGACTTCAAAGACCATTCACCCCATTGCTCAGAATGTAGCATCGCAAGGCTTCACTTCCGTTTGCCTGCAGCAGGCAAAGATTCTGCAAACTTCTGTATATGATAGTACAAGAGCCACTTAGATAATGGCATTTCGTGGTTTACAGGAAACTCACTGGAGGCTTCATCTGATAGATTGCTCCAGATCTGGTCTATCAGATGAAGCCTCTCAGATGAAGCCTCAATGCCATCATCTCATAGACTGTACTTTCCTAAGCACTTACAGTGTGTACATGTTTGTACTATAATAGACACACTAATACTAGACATACTCACAACGCTAGCCTTGGTCCTGCCTATTCACTATTATACTCTCACCATGTACTGCACCGTTCCAGGCTGTAGTGCTGCCTGATGGTACATCAACTGAGGCTGATCAACCTGGCCTGGAAGGTGAACTGGAACCACTAGCTCCTTTTCTATTTCACTGTAGTTGGGAGGAGCATCTGAGTGAGTGCTCATCGTTGGACCACCTTCCGCGGCACTGCCTTCAGAGTCCAGTTGCGGCTGCTGCTGGACGACCTGCATTTCTTGTTCTTTAGCAGTGGCTGGTTCTTCGGAATCCATGCTACTTTTGACCGGTAGCTGCAGAGCTGTATGTGCACAAACAAGCGCATCAGTGACGTTATATAGACGCCTAGCTAGACGAGTAAATTATGAGCGGTGGAATTTCCGGTCGAGTGGTTCGGCGCGATCGAGGCATAAATAATAGAGCGCATTACCTACTCTGTTAGAAGTGACTCTCGTCTTCTGGCTCGCTTTCTGTGAACAATTCAGCGCAACCCAAAGGTATAGACTGTAGCCATGTTAATTTTAAAATATAACCGCCAGCTGCTAAGGCATAAGATCATTGTAAAGACAATTTCAACCCTTTTTTCAGCCGAACCAACTGTGACCATCCTTGCCAGCTGTTACTACTGCAGGTGCACCCAATGGCCGACCACCCCGAGACAAAAGATCTGGTGCCTACTATGCATGTGAGTTAAACAATGCAGTCCGCATCATACTAGTAGGCCTATGTAGCTACCTCAGTTGCCATCTCTTTTATCATTGTAGGTTCTTGAACCTCAACGCTATGCGCACCCCCCAAACGACTACCTCAGTTTTACTCTACTCACTATTGTGGTCTGTGGACTCTTTTCCCCTCCCACACTTCTGCTTACCATCCCAGCCTACGTAACTGCAAAAAAGGTTAGCTAACTCTTATCGACCACTCACCCGGCCCACCCAAGTGTATTATGTAGCTACACCTCTCCTTATTTCGTAGAGCCAGGAAGCTGCAAGGATGGGAGACCTCAAGAAGGCGTGGGAGCGAGGCCTGCTTGCAGCCTACCTTACTATCATACTTGCACTCTTTGTTGGTGCTAGCATCATGGTCGCGGTACTACTATTGGACGACCCCTCGCCCCATACATAGTATACCTGCCTATACTTGCACTCTTTGTTGGTGCTAGCATCATGGTCGCGGTACTACTATTGGACGACCCCTCGCCCCATACATAGTATACCTGCCTATTTATCCAAGTTGTATAGATGATATACAGCATCAAAAATACAATGATATTTGTTGTTGTTGTTATTGTTGTTTTATTTGTTTTGTACTGTTTAATATTTGAATTTGCTTTTTTTCATTTGCTTTAATTTGTAGTCGTAAACTTGGCTTTTGTTAAAATAATTTACTTTTTTGTATGACATTTCATTTTCCTCTTTTCTTGTGTACAGATGCCTTTAAGTTAATTGCTGTTCTGAGTGTACAAAAATACTGTAAATGGAATTATTATAAGTATGTTAATATACAGCACGCTTTTATATCAGTTCAGTGTTCTATTCTATGCAAATCCAGAATAAAATTTGGGTCGTAATCAATGCCTTGTATTAATACTTTAGTATACTTCATTAAGTAGGGCAGACATCTGCAACCATATATAGTCACTCTTGTACACAGTTGCTGAAAGCTACAAAATCATAAAAATCATACGTACCACTAGTACTGGTATACCACCAATTATGCACGGTATGTATGTATAATGGTGAACAGCATGCACAATTATTATATAGGATGGTGCATGTTAAGTCATTAATATAATTATATTAACTAGACTCCAGCTTGTCTCAACTGACAGGAAGTCATGATGTGCATTCAGCACATAACTTCCTGTCAGTTGACAACTGACAACTTCCTGTCAGTTAATTTGTGTTAACAAGCAAAAGCAGTCCCAATCAATAATGCTGAGTGTGCACTACCGATTAGTTACTTTTCAGCATCCATGAGCATTGACTGGTAGCTACAGCTATGCGCACATGTACAAACTAGCATGTAGACTAGACGTCTGGCTTATACTACGTAAGGCTGTGCAAATTATTTCCGGTACTTCCTGGCTAGCGCTGAATCCGCAAGAGTACAGTTGCATAAACAAATACCATTGACCATTGGGGAATAATCCATGATGTGAAAATAATCTTAGCGGCACGATTGCAGCAATTTAATTTCCCTGTGCAGTTAGGGACAACCCTCCATAGGGAAAAGTGTGTCCCATCCATTTCAGTGGTGTGACATTTAGGCTTGAATTGTGGACATTATGCTCTAAGTGTCCAACATTATTTTATTCCGAAGTTCTCTCTTTTATCCAAAAATATGTCCTCATGTAGATCTAGTACTATAAATCTATAATATTGCCATAGTTGCTCTCAATACATAATGTAGCCATATTACATTGCAGTGTATGCAAGAACTATTATTGTAAAAAAAAAACTATGTCCTTGAACAAAATCAAGAGTGCAAATATCAGTTTGTATACCTCTATATACAGTGTTAATTATGCAGGTACATACAATATATAGACATCAGAAACAGCACATTGGATAGTCAGTCGAGATTAAAAGTTTGAAAGGCTCAGTGTTAGTTGTATTTGGGGGAGCAGGCACTGGCTGTAATCATAAGGTAAGGAAATATATTATAGAGTAAACCAACAGATGATACAATAATTTTATAGTTATTGCATGCTAGATATTATGTGTATAGTATGCTATATCCTAATATAAAGAATGTGGCTAAACTCTTGCATGATGACAGCTTTCTGAATTGCATGCATGGTTGCTATAGTTACATGCTACGAATAAGGTATTTCTGATATACTTTATGTATATGTACATGTAAAGCTACACGAGAAAAAGTGTATATAGGTTGTGAAGGTCAGGTATATATGTGAGTATTATAATTACTAACAGGCACATGCAAGCTGTTTGAGGCTCAATCTGTACATGTGGCTGACTGCAGTCATGTTAATGTTTACCACAAAGACATTACAAAACCCGTCCCGCTCTGGAACAGATTGGAGACTGAATATGTTTTCATTCCACTCTGGAATAGTTTGGAGACTGAATGTGTTTTCATTCCACTCTGGAACAGTTTGGAGACTGAATGTGTTTTCATTCCACTCTGGAATAGTTTGGAGACTGAATGTGTCTTCATCCCATGAATATTGATAAGGGATCCCCACTATAGTAATTATAGGACTAGAACGTCCCCTAACTTGCACTTTATACAGTAATATCAACTTACTGTAAAATTAAGAGTTTAGGTTTAGGTAATGATAAAGGATCCCCAGGAAAATGCCCAAACCAGCCATGGCAAGGACTACGGCAAAGATGATGGCAGCAAGGGTCAGTCCTAGAGCACAGTTGCTGTACCTGTTAGCAGCTTGATAGTTTGCTCTTCCCCGAGACTTAAAACTCTGCATCGAAAAGAGAGATACAATTTATCAGGCCATTATTAAAGGAAACTGTAGGAGTGTATGTACTAATTAAAAGTTACCAGTTTACACCAGGCATTTAAACCCGTTTAGGATCTGGATTAAACTGAACTGGACACGTGTAAACACGTCAATTCGGTTTGGAAACCAGGTTGCGTGACCCACCTTGGAATTTAGTTTGCCAGATGTTTACCCTTATGAATACATTAATAAGTACTCTGATCAGAACTTGCTAGGTTATCAGGAGAGGTACCCTTTTCAACTTCTTGTCCCAAACAGGAAACACTTGGGAAGGAATGTGCTTACTGAGTATTTGGTGCCAGCAACTGCAGAGTGTAAACATGCCAGATTCAGTATTAATTTCTATGGCTGCAAAAACTCTGTGTAGTCTTATGTACTATAGAGCTCATTGTCAATCACAAATCCAAATAGCACTCCTAAGGTTAACGTTGCCATTACAAAGATTCAACTGCTATCATACTGAACAGCATTCACTTCTCATTGATATTGGCTTCCTTCAGCAAGGATTGCTTCAAGGGGTATTAAGCCGCTTTACAGATACTCAGTATACATTGTTTTTTGAATTTTTACATGCAATGAAACTCGGTATCTCATCATTGGTATGGTGTTTTGCCGATCAATTACAAATTAAAACCTTACCAGCAGTTTACCTATGGAGAGTATCGCATGCTGGACATGCACATAAAATAAAGTGTTTTAACCAACTGGACTAATTGAGGGGACATAACTAACTCCTATATAGGTCAGTCACTGTATTGTGTCTTACCTGATAGGATAGGATAACAGCTGGGATGGTGCAGAAGAGAGTTGAAATATTGCAGATTCCACAGAGGATGGATGTAATTACAGAGAAAATTAAAAAATCATGTGATGCACGGTACTTCTCATTGATATTTGGTGGAACCCCTGGGACCTGGTGTGTGTGTGTGTACCAGCACCATGTGCGTGCATAAGTGCTATATATATTATGTAGACTGTACTTTCCTAATTACATGTATGCTCTTGGTCTCGCGAGCCAGCCCACTTCCTTCCGCAGCACCGATCGCTTTCAGTATCGGCAAGCAGAAGAGTGGTCTGGAGACGATTACTTCATGTAAACCTCTACTGAAATCACAATAGAGCCAATGAAATTGCAGAACGGGTAATTAGAATTTCAAAGTCACATGCGCTAGCTATTAATGAGACATTCCTTTAGCGTCCGTGTATGGCAGCAGTAGCGAAACGGCTGTAGAGAGCCTATTGAATCAACTAAAGTAGCAGGAGTGTGAGATTTAGTAACGCTCGGCAGGTAGAATTTAGTTGCCATGTCTTACCACAAAGATCCAAGTGTTTCAGCTTTGCACATGAAGGTAGGAAGAGTAGAAGGCCCATTAAACTTCCGTCACTTGTGAGTCTAGCACAGCGTTCAGTCCAGACAAAGAAGCGCGTTCAACCAGTTCATCGTGCACATTAACAGTACAGCAGTTACAGTGGGCGATCGGTGCTGCAGAAGAAAGTGGGCTTCACTTGTGACGCCTATTCACTATAACATATATTCTCACCATGTACTGCACCGTTCCAGGCTGCAGTGCTGCCTGATGGTACATCAACTGAAGCTGATCAACCTGGCCTGGAAGGTGAACTGGAACCCGTAGCTCCTTTTCTATTTCACTGTAGTCGGGAGGAGCATCTGAGTGAGTGCTCATTGTTGGACCACCTTCAGCAGGCTTACTGGGAGCTATAACACGTGGAGAATAACCATCATAATAATTAGTGTTGATCTACCTTCAGTCACTAGCTACGTATACATTATCCGCTTGGTTGCGCTGGCACGTGCACTAGTGTGGAATAGATTGCTTGTTTCTCTTTCATAACCGGTATAGTATCCTTTAAATAAGTCTTCTTATACATGCTCTGACTGCTATTCTACATGCACTTGCACCGGCGCATCCCATTACTTAGTCTCGCCAAGCCAGCCCTACTCAACCCAGCACCGTGATCGCTTACAGTATCCGGCACTGCCTTCAGAGTCCAGTTGCGGCTGCTGCTGGACGACCTGCATTTCTTGTTCTTGAGCAGTGGCTGGTTCTTCGGAATCCATGCTACTTTTGACCGGTAGCTGCAGAGCTGTATGCGCACGAACAAGCACATCAGTGACGTTATATAGACGCCTAGACAAGTAAATACGGAAGCCGAGAAGGGCCATTCCACCGTCGTCGGAAGCCGAGAAGGGCCATTCCACCGTCGTCGCGAACAGCTATTCGAGATTAGAATATTAATGTCGAGATTGGAAATATCGAGATTGGAAATGTTGAGATTAGAAATATCGAAATTAGAAATGTCGAGATTGGAAATGTTGAGATTAGAAATATCGAAATTAGAAATGTCGAGATTGGAAATGTTGGGATTGAGTTTGGAATAACGTACTGCGCATGCGTGTCTAACACGTGCTATCTGCCATTGGAGCTATAGCTACCGTGCTATCTATGGTCCGGCACTGCGGCATGAGTGTCGACACTGAAGACTCTGGACTTGGAAGTTCAACTGCTGAGACAACCACGGCCAGCCGCAACCAAGGTACACATTATTTACAGGGGAGGCCAGGGTAAAGATAACTGAAGCTATTAAATTATTGCTGTGTTGTGTTTGATGGATTTTTAGCAATCAACGACTACATTGAGCTTGCCGTAAAGAAGCGAAAAGCGGTTACTTTACGATCGGCAAAGAAAGGCAAGGCCAAGAAGCAGGAACCATGTGGTGACTCCAGTGCATCAGATACCAAGGAATTTGGATCACAGCTGATGGTAAGGTGGTCATGGACATCTTGTACTTCTATACAGATGGGATGCTGGATATTAATTAAATTTATATACAGATCCCAATAGGTAAGATGTATCATTGCCCACGTCGAGGTAGGGGGGTACTGATCAAAGCCTTCCCAGCGAAGCAGGTGGTTTTTCGACGCGACTGCTCATATGAGCAAATGCTTGAAAAGTGTCAGCAAGAAGTGTACCCTGAAGCCCAAGCAGGTGCCAAATATTACATTGCTGATAGTACCGGAGTCGATATATGTGGCTCAGGGTTCATCATGGTGGATAATGAGGCAGGAGAAGAAGAGCGTCTGCCGTGGACCCTTGATACATACTTGCTACTATCTCATAAGAAGTATCCATCCAAAGCACGTTTCTACTGTGTGCAAGCAGTCTCCGGTATGGCTACATATACCGCTAATGCCAAATAATTGTTTGTAATGTAACTTCATTCGTTATAGGCACATTGACGGATGTAAATCCAACTGATGAAACTCCAGCAGTGTCACCAGCAGCAGAAGGTGAGCCTGCATATACACTAATTGGATTGAAGTCATGATTATAGTTTGCAAATTTGTACACAGTGCTATCAAGTGTGGAGCAGGAGTACTCTGGAGATGCTCAAAACAGTGATCAGGATGATGGAACTCGTCAAAGTAGTGATAACAATACAGCTATACTACCTCCATCTCCAGTACCTTCATCTCACCTAGGCCTGACGTCCCCGTCAAGAAGTACATGTACATGCGTGCATTTCTTGAAATATTTCCTATTAAGTTTAACTGATTCTCATCCATTATTACTTTAGCAAGTTTCAGAAACTCCAGTGGTTTAGGAGGGTCTGGCAGTTCAACATATTTCATCGCCTCAATCATATCTCTTCGATCAAATTCAGACAGGTAATTTATTCTTCCTGTCAATATCAAAAAAAAAAGGTTAAAATAACTGGTAACAAATTTTAGATTTTAGACTTCAGCCTTACGTCGCACAGTTGGTAGGAAGTACAGTTCATCAGGAGATCCAGATGGAATCATTGCACTCCTCATTGCACGTATTTGATGAGCATTCCACTCGTGAGCAACAGTATCGAGTTCTTCTTGCAATAGCTTCATGAAGCAAAAACGCAGGCAGTCTCTATGTAGGTTAAAGAATGTCATGTCACAAGGTCTTAAGTATTTCACAGGGTTTTACCCACACTGGTCAGGTCTAACATATACAGTAATCTTAAAAGTAAATTTGAGTGGTCAAGTTTTGACCACCACTCAAACTTACCGAGACATTATAGAATCCTGATTTCAGTGAATCAACTTACACATGAACCACTTTAGTTTCATCAAACACTCCAGCATGTTGCATTCCCTAAGTACAAGTAATGTATAGCATAATTGTGTCCGTGACTGTCAACTATGTTAATATAAATTAATAATTACCTGAAAAAGATCTATCCACCACCGCGCATTCCACCTTTTTAGCTCACCCCACCAGGCTTCAATTCTCTATGCATGTCGAAATGGATATTAGTAAATGTTACCGACTATATAATCACTAACGAACATACTCTGTACCTGGTTTGTTACAGATTTTCCATATCTAAAACTATATTCACCAGCAAAACAATCACTTCCATGGCGACGAAGAAAGGGCCAAGGTGGTATTCTCAGTGCCACAGTCACATCTCAGAAGACGTGGGGTGCCTGTAGAGGAGTACATCAAGTAAATGGTATTACACTTACATGCACACTTATTCTAGTCTTGTGGACATCTGGGCATGAGACTACTAACATACATACCACATTTAATACAAACCTCCGATTGTTTCTACACACTCCAGATAGTATCCAGCAATTAATGCAGGGTTGCTGTTGGAAGGCCCAACATTTAACCACATCACTCTACGTGAATAGCTATAGTGACACAAAAAGATCAATCAGAATTATAAAAAGTTATAATCAATTTGTTAATTAAACTTACCCATCAATGCAACCATGAATTGCAAACCCATAAGGTTTGAGCTTGTCATAACCATCAGCATGCCACGCATAGTTTGGACCCTGGAGAAATTGGTACTCATCATAATATACTCATGTTGCTGCCGTAGCGTTTACGCCATTGACCACGCACCCACAGACGCAGGCGGAGCTTGTAAGACCTCCAGTCAGAGGACAAGAGCAAGAACAACCAGAGACCACACAATCCTGATCACCATACAATTCCTTCTTCCTAGTCTCCCATATCAGTAATACAAAGCTCTTAACTAGCTTTAATAATGCTTTAAAATCATCCCTGTTCCAATTCTCAAACCCTAAAATAAAACTTGCCTTATTAAAATTATCAAGTGTACTAAACTCCCCAAACCTCCCCCCCAATAGATTTTCTAATTCAACCATGAAATTATTTCTAATGCTGTCATATGCTGGACACTCCCAGAGAACATGTACCACACTCTCACATTCACCCCTGCATAATTTACACTGCCTATCATCATTTTTACCCCTATGTCTTCCTAACTCTTCATTCAGACCGTTCGTACCTGACCGAAACTTAAACAATAATCTTGTACCCGGATCACCTACCCCCTGCAAATAATTCTTGAATTCTATTTCCTTACAGAAAGACTTGTACAGATTCAACTTAACTTTAGTATTCAAGCTGTCATTAAAGTCCTTGTATTCTCTATCCCTCAACGCTTCGTCTACCGTATCTAAAAACAAATTAATATTATCTGCAGCTAATACCTCTTGGCTATCTAAATCTAACTGCAGCAGCAATTCATTAATTACTTTCATCCAAGTTTTCCTCTGCCTACCTCTACATGGTTTCACTTCCCACTCAGCATCTAATAGTACTCTAGGATACCGCTCATTATCAAACTTATTGACTTTATACCACCACTTAAGTTTGCTTCTATCCCTCCTCCCTTTCAAGGACTCTAACCCCATATCTCCCCTTACCGCTTCATTACACGTTTTGGAAGAGCAGCCAAGTATCTTCTTAGCTGCTCCTAGCTGAATGGATTCTAAGGAAGCTGCCTGCCGTTTATTACAAGCCCACACTTCACTACCGTATTCTAAAGTAGGACGAAGTACTGAAACTAACAATAATCTCCTTGCAACGGTACTGATATTCCTATTACTTACAAACCGGTGCAAACGATTAAGCTTTTTCTTCCCATTATCAATTACCTTCTGTACATGACTATCCCATGACCCATTCTCAGCAAATTCAATCCCCAAGTAACAGTAACTTACAACCCTTGGAATTACTTTATCTCCCCACTTCCACGCACACATATCTGTAATAGCCACCTTGGAAAATACCACAACAGCACTCTTTTTGATGTTAGATTTCAACCTCCATTTGTTACAAAACCCTTGTACTACATTAATCAACTTTTGTAAATCCTCCGCATTATGGACAGCTAGTGCCAATTATGACAAAACTGCATTACTTTATTATGATATTTCCTCCTACATAGCCTACGTTCTCGTCGATCTGTACTGTCCTCTGGATCTACTTCTCGTAATATCTTCATTACTACATCCCTGCAGATAAAATCATGTGAAACCAAATCTCAGTATACTAAATAGACGTTTGTGTACTCAGATCTACTATTGCTATTACCTAGTTGCAGGTACACCGTACTTCTGTTTTAATCGGAGCCACATTGTCCTATACCCAAGGAGACTCCCAGAACCTTTTAATTCAGCCTACATAACAGAGAACTACAACTTTTAAACGACACTAAATTAAAATGTACTAGCTAGCTATGGCCTTTACTAACAAATGCTTACCATTATGAGGCTCCTGATACGTCGTTGTACAGTAGTGGCTGATCCTCTTTGGGGTCTACGTCGTAAGCCCAATCTCTTCAAACACCGTTTAAGTTGACGAAGAGAGATAGATACTCCATGGACGAAATACAGAAAACAAATAATAAGCTTGTAGGTGTAACCTTCACGAAAATACGCCTCGATTAATTGCTCTCTTGTTTTCCAATCTCAGGAGTTTCGCGACGACGGTGGAATGGCCTGATCTTCTCAAGTCTGAAACCTAGCTAACCAGTAGAGGTGTAGCTACCTTCTCGGCTTCCGTAGGTAAATTATGGGCGGTGGAATTTCCGGTCGCCGCAGCGGTTCGCCGCGATCGAGGCATAAATAGCGTTACGTGCTCTGTTAGAAGTGACTCCGTCGTCTGGCTCGCTTTCTGTGAACAGTTCAGCGCAACCCGAAGGTATAGACTGTATAGGCATGTTAATTTTAAATAACCGCCTGCTGTTTAGCATAAGATCATTGTACTGAACTCAATTTCAACCCTTTTTCAGCAACCAACTGTGACCGTCCTTGCCAGCTGTTACTACTGCAGGTGCACCCAATGGCCTACCATGGCCAACCCGAGACAAGAGATCTGGTGCCTACTATGCATGTGAGTTAAACAATGCAGTCCGTATCATACTAGTAGGCCTAAGTAGCTACCTCACTTGTACTGTACTGAGTTGCCATCTCTTTTATCATAATAGGTTCTTGAAACTCAACGCTATGCGCACCCCCCAAACGACTACCTCAGTTTTACTCTACTCACTATTATGTTCTGTGGACTATTTTCCCCTCCCACACTTCTGCTTACCATCCCAGCCTACATAACTGCAAAAAAGGTTAGCTCAGTAGTAACTCTTATCAACCACTCACCCACGCACCCAAGTGTATATTATGTAACTACACCTCTCCTTATTTCGTAGAGCCAGGAAGCTGCAAGGATGGGAGACCTCAAGAAGGCGTGGGAGCGAGGCCTGCTTGCAGCCTACCTTAATATCATAGCTATCATACTTGCACTCTTTGTTGGTGCTGGCATCATGCTCGCGGTACTACTACACAAGGTGTATAGCATCCGATGATATACAGCATCTAAAATACAATGATTGTTGTTGTTGTTGTTGTTGTTGTTGTTTTGTACTTTGTAATATTTGAATTTGCTTTAATTTGTAGTTGTAAACTTTTTTTTATTTTATAATTTAATTTATTTGTTCATTTCCCTTCGTTCTTGTGTACAATTGCCTTGCCGTTCTGAGTGTACAAAAATACTGTAAATTGAATTATTATAAGTATGTTAATATACAGCACGATTTTTATATTAATTCAGTGTTCAATTCTATGTATAAAAAATTTATTGGGTCATAATCAAGGCCTTGTATTACTTTAGTTCTTGAACCTCAATACTACGTGCACCCCCTCAAACGGCTACCTCAGTTATAGAAAAAAAAAAGGTTAGCTCCTTTCAACCACTCACCCACCCAAAGATATTCTGCTTTCTCTTCTGTCTCTCCTCATTTCGTAGAGCCAGCAAGCTGCAAGGAAAGGAGACTTCAAGAAGGCATGGGAGCGAGGCCTGCTTGCAGCCCACCTTAATATCATAGCCATCATTCTTGCATTCTTAGTTGCTGCTCTCGTCATGGGACTGGTATTGCCATTCTAAAAGCCTAAGATATAATAGTATATATACATACATGTGTATTTATTTGTACAGCACTCTAAGTTGGCATCATGGGCCCAGAACATTTGTGTACTATCGTCTACATGTAATGGCGTACTATGACAATTGTGTATTTATTTGTACAGTATATGATTTATTCTGCACAGTACAGATGATTAATTGAGCCATGTATAATTTACGCCTCGTGTTCCTTTAATAATAATAATGATAATAATATTTAATACACACCACCAAAGGTGCAGAATGTAGCTACAGGATAACAAAAAGTGATTAGCTGCATGCAGTTAATCATGTCTTCAGACGCAGGAGAAAGTGGGACATTACTGGGGCTGCGTAGATGTCTGATTACAGAGGCACAGGTTGCATCTGACGGGTTGTAGATCTGCTCGAGTCTGAAACCTAACCAGCAGAGGTGTACGTAGCTAGCAGAGATAAGAAAAATCACAGAAGACAACGCAGACTTTTAGGCTTTTAGATTAGAGAGAAGTGAGAGAGATTGCTGTAGTAGCTAATTGCTGTCGAACAATATAGTAGATACTAGGAAGATATATTAGCAGTCAGACAAAGAATCATTGTGTGAGTGAAGAAAGAGGCCAAGAGGCTGTTGTTAATTTGTTAAAGGCAACTTCGATAGTGCTCAAGGCTTTACAGGTGAGGCTCCAGAGAGCACAACCATAACCATAAAGTGAGAGGCAAAATAACCAGGTGAGTAAGACGGGACCAACACAGCCTCGGGGAAAGGTGACTGCGACGCTTAACCTCCTGCCAGAAGTCACAAGAACAAGAGTGGCAGCCATTTTCTCGCACCGGATAAAGCACTCTTGGTGTCTGAGGCCTTTAGCTACTACTTCAGTGAAAAGGAGGCACTTCTGCATGCAAATGTGCCTCCTTCTTCAGTACTGGACGTACGTTGCACACTGCTGGAGGCTGCAAACCAAGAGCATGAAAAATCATAGCCTCCAACCATTACCACTGATAGCTAGTACCAAGTAGCTAGGCACCATAATAAATTGTCTGCTTGCCAAGCTAGCGTACTGCCAAACTGTCATTCAAGAGCATGGAATTGTGGACAGTGATTATTGAAATGGAACACTTTAACGCCATTATATGCCCAGACAAAATAGAGAAACACTTTGACTCTTTGAATGCCATGGGCAATTTATGTACCCAGACAAAATAGAGAAAAGTATGTAGCTACTTTATATCAATGCCTAATAGACTTCGGCTCCGCCTCGACCTAGTTAGAGCATAGCTGCATGCCCATGCTCTAAGCTATACTTAATGCCTAATATGTTAAAGGAAAGTTACTAATTATATTCATGCAGACAGGATCGTGCAGCCTCAGCTAACAGGAAGTCATTCCTGCAGCCTCAACTAACAGGAAGTTTAATATTCATACAGCCTCAACTAACAGGAAGTTATTCAAGGAAGCTGCCTGTTTCTCTCAGCAGGCTTCCTGCCTGCCCAGCGCTGAGTGGAACAGGCAGGAAGCTGGAAGCAGTCCCAAAAATTAGTGTTGCTGAGTGTGTTCCCATAAATGTGTTAGTCAAAAATTTGTATTGCTGTGTGTGCTGTGTGTGCACTGAGTATGCCGCTCGACGTCCGTAGATACATATGTATGCATACTTCGAAATGCCTGCCCACAGAAAGGTGGAGCTCTGCAAACCCCTCCAGAAAGGGGAGGAGCTGATAGAATCCAAAAGCCACCATATAAAAGTGAAGCTGAAGCTTTCACACTTTATTCAGTTACCTTTAGTCTACTGTACTAAATCCTCCCCTCCGTCATGAACAATCTCACCGATCCCGTAGAGCAACTGCTGAATGGTAAACATAACCTAATTCTACAAAATCGTAAACCTCTCTGTCTGCAACATTGAACTCCATGTATATCCCACAGGCGACTCCGAGTCCATGGAGACCTAAATCCAGCAACAAATGTGAAATGTATCACTCGACGACACCCCCCGCACAACTAACAACACCGCACAACTGACAACACCGCCACCACCAGCTTAACTACCACTACTACCACACCCGCCACAACTACTGCAACCACCTCTCCTGCCACAACTACTCCAGCCACTACTAACCACAGCGGACGTGGCAGACGAAACGACACCCCCTACGTAAGTGAACGCATTTGACCAAATGAATATACATACCCACAACAACCCCCCAACTCCCCAAATTCAAGAGTGCAAATATCAGTTTGTATACCTCTATATACAGTGTTAATTATGCAGGTACATACAATATATAGACATCAGAAACAGCACATTGGATAGTCAGTCGAGATTAAAAGTTTGAAAGGCTCAGTGTTAGTTGTATTTGGGGTAGCGGGCACTAGCTGTAATCATAAGAAAATATATTATAGAGTAAATCAACAGATGATACAATGCTAGATATTATGTGTATAGTATGCTATATCCTAATATAAAGAATGTGGCTAAACTCTTGCATGATGACAGCTTTCTGAATTGCATGCATGGTTGCTATAGTTACATGCTAAGAATAAGGTATTTCTGATATACTTCATGTAAATGTACATGTAAAGCTACAAGAGAAAAAGTGTATTTATAGGTTGTGAAGGTCAGGTATATATGTGAGTACTATAATTACTATCAGGCACATGGAAGATGTTTGAGGCTCTGGAGATTCAATCTGGACATGTGGCTGACTACAGTCATGTTAATGTTTACTACAAAGACATTACAAAACTCATCCCGCTCTGGAACAGTTTGGAGACTGAATATGTTTTCATTCCACTCTGGAACAGTTTGGAGACTGAATGTGTTTTCAGGAACAGTTAAGCTGAATATTGATAAGGGATCCCCACTATAGTAATTATAGGACTAGAACGTCTCCTGACTTGCACTTTATACAGTAATATCAACTTACTGTAAAATTAAGAGTCTCAGTGATGATAAACGACCCCCAGTAATGTGCCTACACCAACCATGGCAAGGACTACGGCAGTGATGATGGCAGCAACAGTCAGCCCTAGAGCGCAGTTGCTGTACCTGTTAGCAGCTTGATAGTCTGCTCTTCCTTGAGACTTAAAACTCTGCATCGAAAAGAGAGATGCAATAGACCCTTTACCATTATGATGTAATGGGGGGTAAAAGTGAGCACTAAATGGAGAAAACACGTGTAAACAAGCATGTTCTTATGTTTTCAAACAAGCAAACTACATCAAAGCACATGTTCTCATGTATTTTCTCCAATTAGTGCTCACTTTTACCCCCCACTACATCATAATGGTAAAGGGTCTATTTATCAGGCCGTTATTAAAGTGATATGGAAAACGTAGGAGTGTATGTACTGATTAAAAGTTACCATAAGCCCAGTTTACACCAGCCATTTAAACCAGTTTATCAGGATCCGGATACATGTGTAACTGTATTAATTCGGTTTGGAAATCAGGTTGCATAACCCTCCTTGGGATACTGGGAATGTTCTGTACTGGCATTTAGTCTGCCAGATGTTTACCCTTATGAATACATTAATTAGTACTCCAATCAGAACTACCCTTTCAACTTCTTGTCCCAAACAGGAAACACTTGAGAAGGAATGTGCTTACTGAGTATTTGGTGCCAGCAACTGCAGCATTTGGATTGCAGCCATGTAAACATGCGATTATTTCTATGGTTGCATTACCAAAGAGCACATTGTCAATCACAAATCCAAATAGCACTCCTAAGGTTTACGTTGACATTACAAAGATTCAATTGCTATTATACTGAACAGCATTCACTTCTCATTGATATTGGCTTCCTTCAGCAAGGATTGCTTCAAGGGGTATTAGGCCTCTTTACAGATAGCTACTCAGTATACATTTGTTTTACCAGCGCGCGCCCGGCTGGTACTAAGATAGCTTTACGTTCCCGCGTTTGTCTGTTTGTTGTGTGTGTGTTCGTCCGCAAATATCACGTGCGCTAAGTTACGTCATTCCGTTACTATGCCACTATAGCCACGAGCACAGTGGAAGCTACTGGAAGTTTGCAGGCTCAATAGGCCAAGGTACGTCAGGCTAGGTTAGTTTTGTGTTGCCTAAACGGCGAAAGAGTGGTAGGTAACGATGATAATTCTGTTTTGGCATGTTCTGATTGCTATTAACTAGAAGCGCACTACGAAATTGTTGTGTCAGCACTTTCTCTGGAAGCTGTACATGATGAGACTCTCTAGCTAAGCTGATCCATTCTACAGCTGCATTTAGCTTAGACTGACCTGTTGCTGAGCACAACCTTCAGTTGAATAATTTATGTAAAAAACACCCGGCTGGTTTTTAGATATGAAATATCAACCTTGTTAAATTCATATGCAATGAAACTTGGTATCTCATATTTGGTAGTGTTCTGCTGATCAATTACAAATTAAAACCTTACCAGCAGTTTACCTATGGAGAGTATCACATGCTGGACGTGCATGTAAAATAAAGTGTTTTAACCAACTGCGATACATGGACTAATTGAGGGGGGCATATAACTCTCGTTCCCAGTCTCCACTCCCAGTTTTTTTTTCTCATGTTGTAAAAAAAGCGGGATGCGAAAAAAAGCTGGGAGTGGAGACTGGGAACGAGGCTAGGGGGCATAACTAACTCCTATAGGTCAGTCACTGTATTGTGTCTTACCTGATAGGATAGGATAACAGCTGGGATGGTGCAGAAGAGAGTAGCAGGGATTGATGAATCCACAGAGGATGGATATAAAAACAGAAACCATTAAAAAATCATGTGATGCACGGTACTTCTCATCGATATTTGGTGAACCCCCCTGGGACCTGGTGTGTGTGTGTGTGTGTGTGTGTGTGTGTGTGTGTATCAGCACCATGTGCATGTATAAGTGCTATATATATTATTTGTAATACTGCGTGGGCGGTTCAAAGGTGCCAGTAGCATATGTTCTAACTACAGTAATTGGCAGTTAGAGCATAGAAAACTTAATTAGGCTGTCTGCACACCACAAACCAAATCAGTGTGCTCATGGAGTGTAAAGTGGGAGGGCTATAAGTCAGTTTGCAGAATCTTTGACTTCAAAGACCATTCACCCCATTAATTGCTCAGAATGTAGCATCGCAAGGTTTCACTTCCATTGGTGGAATCCCTGCAAACACCTACCGTATTTCCGCGATCAGACGCCGCGGCTACTATTTATTTCAGCACGCAAATTTGTGCGGCTACTATTCGAGGGCGGCGACTAATGGAGGGCGGCGTTTATTAAACTCAGCATGAATCGGGTAAACATCTTTTGTAAAACTGAGGGCTTTTAGTTGATGCAACAGAAGACGCGAAGAAATCCACTGCCTCAAAGAAGATGGAGTGGCTGCAGACGCTCGTGATTCCATCAGAAGGGACACTGCCAGCCTTGACACTGCCGGTACCGATACCGATGGACCCCTTTGAAGGGATAGAAGACGACGAAGACGAGCTGGAGGCGAACAAAGTTCTCCTCGAGGACTGTTAACTACCTATATGTCAAACTGTACACTGTGTACTGTATCAAGTCTGGTTCGTTCACGTGCTACTCGAATACTAGCCGCGGCCAGTATTGGAGGGCGGCGTCTATTTCGTTCAGCACGTCCGGAGGTGCGGCTATAATTCGAGGGCGGCGACTAATGGAGGGCGGCGTCTGATCGCGGAAATACGGTATATAATATGATGATAGCACAAGCCACTTAGATGATGGCATTTCGTGGTTTACAGGAAAATTCACTGGAGGCTTCATCTGATAGATTGCTCCAGATAGTGGTCTATCAGATGAAGCCTCTCAGATGAAGCCTCAATGCCATCTATCTATAAGGTAGACTGTACTTTCCTAAGCACTTACAGTGTGTACATGTTTGTACTAATAATAGACACACTAATCACTAGACGCTACTCACAACGCTAGCCTTGGTCCTGCCTATTCACTATTATACTACTCACCATGTACTGCACCGTTCCAGGCTGTAGTGCTGCCTGATGGTACATCAACTGAGGCTGATCAACCTGGCCTGGAAGGTGAACTGGAACCAGTAGCTCCTTTTCTATTTCACTTTTCTGATGAGTGCTCATCGTCGGATCACCTCCAGCGGGCTTACTGGGAGCTATAACGCGTGGAGAATAATCATCATATTGTTGATCTACCTTCAGTCACTAGCTACGTATACATTATCCCCTTGGTTGCGCTGGCACGTGCACTAGTGTGGAATAGTTTCTCTTTCATAACCAGTACAGTATCCTTTAAATAAGTCTTTTTGTACGGCACTGCCTTCAGAGTCCAGTTGCGGCTGCTGCTGGACGACCTGCATTTCTTGTTCTTTAGCAGTGGCTGGTTCTTCGGAATCCATGCTACTTTTGACCAGTAGCTGCAGAGCTGTATGTGCACAAACAAGCGCATCAGTGACGTTATATAGACGCCTAGGCTAGACGAGTAAATTATGAGCGGTGGAATTTCCGGTCGAGTGGTTCGCCCCGCGATCGAGGCATAAATAATAGAGCGCATTACCTACTCTGTTAGAAGTGACTCCGGATCCGTCTTCTGGCTCGCTTTCTGTGAACAATTCAGCGCAACCCAAAGGTATAGACTGTAGCGGCATGTTAATTTTAAAATATAACCGCCAGCTGCTAAGGCATAAGATCATTGTAAAGACAATTTCAATCCTTTTTTCAGCCGAACCAACTGTGACCATCCTTGCCAGCTGTTACTACTGCAGGTGCACCCAATGGCCGACCACCCCGAGACAAAAGATCTGGTGCCTACTATGCATGTGAGTTAAACAATGCAGTCCGCATCATACTAGTAGGCCTATGTAGCTACCTCAGTTGCCATCTCTTTTATCATTGTAGGTTCTTGAACCTCAACGCTATGCGCACCCCCCAAACGACTACCTCAGTTTTACCAGGAGACTCTACTCACTATTGTGGTCTGTGGACTCTTTTCCCCTCCCACACTTCTGCTTACCATCCCAGCCTACGTAACTGCAAAAAAGGTTAGCTAACTCTTATCGACCACTCACCCGGCCCACCCAAGTGTATTATGTAGCTACACCTCTCCTTATTTCGTAGAGCCAGGAAGCTGCAAGGATGGGAGACCTCAAGAAGGCGTGGGAGCGAGGCCTGCTTGCAGCCTACCTTACTATCATACTTGCACTCTTTGTTGGTGCTAGCATCATGGTCGCGGTACTACTATTGGACGACCCCTCGCCCCATACATAGTATACCTGCCTATTTATCCAAGTTGTATAGATGATATACAGCATCAAAAATACAATGATATTTGTTGTTGTTGTTGTTGTTGTTGTTGTTGTTGTTGTTGTTGTTGTTGTTGTTGTTTTTGTTGTTGTTGTTGTTGTTGTTGTTGTTTTGTACTGTTTAATATATTTGAATTTGCTTTTTTTCATTTGCTTTAATTTGTAGTCGTAAACTTGGCTTTTGTTAAAATAATTTACTTTTTTGTATGACATTTCATTTTCCTCTTTTCTTGTGTACAGATGCCTTTAAGTTAATTGCTGTTCTGAGTGTACAAAAATACTGTAAATGGAATTATTATAAGTATGTTAATATACAGCACGCTTTTATATCAGTTCAGTGTTCTATTCTATGCAAATCCAGAATAAAATTTGGGTCGTAATCAATGCCTTGTATTAATACTTTAGTATACTTCATTAAGTAGGGCAGACATCTGCAACCATATATAGTCACTCTTGTACACAGTTGCTGAAAGCTACAAGATCATAAAAATCATACGTACCACTAGTACTGGTATACCACCAATTATGCACGGTATGTATGTATAATGGTGAACAGCATGCACAATTATTATATAGGATGGTGCATGTTAAGTCATTAATATAATTATATTAACTAGACTCCAGCTTGTCTCAACTGACAGGAAGTCATGATGTGCATTCAGCACATCATAACTTCCTGTCAGTTGATTTGTGTTAACAAGCAAAAGCAGTCCCAATCAATAATGCTGAGTGTGCACTACCGATTAGTTACTTCACACTTGTGCACAGGCTTAATTAGTATTATTTCCTCTTTGATCAGGAGAGTCAGAATTTCAACCAACTGGTCCACCACAATGCAAGCTGTACGTGGTGCTGACCACATTACTATCGCTACATGTATTATATTCAAACTGATGCTCTGTACTCCTTAGTATTGTCTCCCTATGTACTGCCCCTTCTGGGTGCACACTAAATTAGCACATCTTTGCTATTGTGTACTACACGTGCAGGAACAACTCTCTATGTCCTTGAACAAATTCAAGAAGTGCACATAGTGACCAGTATATTATTTTCTGTACTGTGGTATGCATACTCCCAGCTGTAAGACACATTTTTATGATGTTGCTTAAAAAATTGGTAAGTAACGAAACTTGGATTTTGGTGGTACTGATTATAAAATATACTGGTAGAGGGCAGGTATACAGTTAGAATACAGTATTCAGCTTAGATAATGACCATACATAATAATACTGTAGGTGCATAATTAACATTGTATACATAAAAGTGTGCAAACCAATATATAATCAGTCCAGATTAAGAGTTTGAAAGGCACAGTATTAGTTGTATCGGTAACAGTTGCCTGTAATTATAAGGAAACACATTAATATATATAGAGTTAATCACCAGTAATTGTAGCTATGCCACATAACTACAATGCATATAGTCTCGATTACCAAATTCAAACTGCTGTGCATTTTTATGGGTGGTTGTTGTTAAGAAAAACACCACAGACTAGTTGAAAACCTATATACACAGAACTGACGGAGGTCTATAATATGTGATGACGGTCGATCTTCGATGCTGCCGGAAGTGGAAGGGAAATGCATGACCCTGTGTCTATAAAACTTCCTTTGTATTTAATAGCAGCCTTTTGTTCTATGGTTATTTGTTTTACCCTAGATTCTACTTAGATGATATTGTGGTATTTCTCAAATACTACATGTACAGGTATAGCTACGAGAGCATGGCTACTAATTACTATCAGGCACCAAATGCAGGAACAGTTTTCTGTTTGAGGTTCTGGACAATCTATCTAATTATTGTACAGGTAGTTGCCTGCAGTCATGTTGAGGGTTACTTAACATCTGTTTATCACTTATCAATGGCCGTACAAAACTTGTCCATCTCTGGAATAATTTAGATCGATATTACTACAGTGTAACAGTCATTCAAGTTATAATAACCCTATACAGTAATATCAACTTACTGTAAAATATACACGACTGATAAATGAGCCCAAGCTTTACACCTAATCCCATACAGAGAATGAACAGGCCATAGATGATGGCAACAAGGGTCAGGCCTAGAGCCCAGTTGCTGGACCTGTTTGCAATTTCATAGTTCGCTCTTCCTTGAGCCTTAACACTCTGCATCGAAAAAGAGATACAAACTATATATCAGGTCATGGTTAAGGGAAAATGGAAGGAACGTATGTATTCTAATATCAGGTCATGGTTAAGGGAAAATGGAAGGAACGTATGTATTCTAATCACACTACAAAAGCGTCAGGGTTGATTTACCTACATCAGGTTACCATAGTTGCCTATAATATCAAGCAAGGTTTACTGAAGGAAGCCAATTATCAACGGTTGTTTATTGTTTAAACTTTACTGTTCTGCATAATCCCTACAGTATACCAGACGCCTGTTAGACTTGCATGCTGAGTTGTTTACTTGTCCTGCACCTGAGGTGCCACAAAGCCGTACTTCAAGCAACGATTACAGCAGAAAGCAGTATGGTAAGAATCTGAAGAGAGCTGCACTTAAAAGTACCATAAAAGCATAAGACTGAACTTTTATTGTATACCTTATCTAGCATATTGCTCAGTGGCCTATGGTATCAAAATACTATAGTTTGCATCCTCTCGGCCTGAAATGTGATGTTCCACTTCTGTAAACAACTCTTTTGGTCTCCTCTCTTTGTATTTTTGACGCAAGCAGGTCATACGAACACATCATATTGATTATGTGACCTTTTGCATAGGTTTTCGCATTCATTTTTGTTCCTGTTTCCATTTCCACAGTTTCCACTTGCCTGACTAATTGAGGGATATAAAAACTAACTCATATACTATTAGGTCAGTCACTGTACTGTATCTTACCTGATAGGCATAGATAACAGCTGGTATGGTGCACATGAGAGAGACAATATTGCAGATTCCACAGAGGATGGACGTAATTGCAGCGAAAATTTTAAAATCATGTGATGCACGATATTTCCCATTGGTAGTAGGTGGAGCACCTGGGACCTGGTGTGTGTGTGTGTGTGTGTGTGTGTGTGTGTGTGTGTGTAGTAGTAGTAGTAGCAGTAGTAGTGGCAGCTTTGTTCCCAGTCTCCACTCCCAGCTTTATTTACTAAGACCAAAACAGCTGAGAGTGGAGATTTGGAATATGCGTATGTCTGCATCATTTCATATACATGTATATCATATGCATGTACATAAGTGCTACATATTATAGACTGTGCTTTCCTAAGCACCTATATTATGTATTAGTATAATATAGGTACAATAATACATAGGCCAAACAAACTGAAAATCCAGTTTTTCGTCCATTCCCCGCATGTAGGCAGAATTCAATGACTGTTACTTGTGCACGTGCGCATGTTTCACATTATATTCTTCATTTATACAGAGTTAATTAGCCTTGTACCCAGTAACTCGTACCCAGGCCTGCCCTAACTCATACCCAGGCCTGCCCTAACTCATACCCAGGCCTGCACTAACTCATACCCAGGCCTGCACTAACTCGTACCCAGGCCTGCCCTAACTCATACCCAGGCCTGCCCTAACTCATACCCAGGCCTGCACTAACTCATACCCAGGCCTGCCCTAACTCGTACCCAGGCCTGCCCTAACTCATACCCAGGCCTGCCCTAACTCATACCCAGGCCTGCCCTAACTCATACCCAGGCCTGCCCTAACTCATACCCAGGCCTGCCCTAACTCATACCCAGGCCTGCACTAACTCATACCCAGGCCTGCACTAACTCATACCCAGGCCTGCCATAACTCGTACCCAGGCCTGCCCTAACTCATACCCAGGCCTGCACTAACTCATACCCAGGCCTGCACTAACTCATACCCAGGCCTGCCCTAACTCGTACCCAGGCCTGCCCTAACTCATACCCAGGCCTGCCCTAACTCATACCCAGGCCTGCCCTAACTCATACCCAGGCCTGCCCTAACTCATACCCAGGCCTGCCCTAACTCATACCCAGGCCTGCCCTAACTCATACCCAGGCCTGCCCTAACTCATACCCAGGCCTGCACTAACTCATACCCAGGCCTGCACTAACTCATACCCAGGCCTGCCCTAACTCGTACCCAGGCTTGCCCTAACTCATACCCAGGCCTGCCCTAACTCGCTTTACACATTCTCGAGGGGAGAGCCTGGGGACAAGGCTAGGAGTTGGTCAAGGCACTCCCTGTAGACTCTGATGCACTCATAGTGGCGATCTCAAAATAGTATGCAAAATAGTAGATGTGGCATCATGCAATTATCAAGTGCCCGCCACGTCTATTTCCAATGATATGGCCTTACGGGACGAAATTTGCTTGGCCTTATTCACAGCTGCTATCCTCGGCACTACCTAAATACGCTATAGCTCTCACCATGTACTGTACTGATTGGGCGTATGTTCCATACTGCGGGGCTACCTGATGGTACATCAACTGAGGCTGATCAACCTGGTCTGGGAGGTGAACTGGAACCAGTAGCTCCTTTTCTATTTCACTGTAGTCGGGAGGAGCATCAGAGTGAGTGCTCATCATCAGATCACCTTCAGCGGGTTCACTGGGAGCTATAACACGTGGAGAAAGGGACATATCATCATATGCTGCTAGCCTCGTCCCCAGGCCACACCCCCTGAAAAATAGTACTCTTTCGGGGGGTGTGGCCTGGGTACGAGGCTACATATGCTGCATGCAGTAATATTGTATAATACACCATTTGATGGGAGCATTCAAGTGCTCAGGCTTTGAAAGAGCCACACTGAATCATGGTGAATGGGATTCGGTAAAACTTAATACCATTCTGGCCTTCCGGTTGCGGCTGCTGCTGGACGACCTGCATTTCTAGATCTTGAGCAGTGGCTGGTTTTTCAGCATCCATGAGTATTAATTGACTGGTAGCTACAGCTATGCGCATATGTACAAACTAGCACGTAGACTAGACGTCTGGCTTATACTACGTAACGCTGCACAAATCATTTCCGGTTCGAGTTTCGCTTTAATAAACAACCGCTAGCATAAAAGTGGCTTACCATGCCATATAAGGAACGCGTGAACAACTAATTTGTCTGGACTTGTACTTCCTGGCTAGCGCTGAATCCGCAAGAGTAGAGTGCAGTTGCGTAAACAATACGGCTGTTGTCCCTCCCTCAGAACTGTATTTGGTCCACTAAGACTATTGACCATTGGGGAACAACCCATGATGTGAAAATAATCTTAAGCTTAGCGGCACGATTGCAGCACTTTAATTTCCCTGTGCAGTTAGGGACAACAGCTTTTCACCCTCCATAGCAGGGAAAAGTACGTCTGGAAACCCGCCCATTCCATTTCAGTGGCTTGTGGACATTATGCTCTAAGTGTCCAACATTATTTTATTACGAAGTTCTTTCTTCTTATCCTCCAAAAATATGTCCTCATGTAGTACTATAAATCCATAATATCACCATAGTTGCTCTTAATACATAATGTAGCAATATTAAGTAGAATAGAAGACAGTATTCATTGCAGTGTATGCAAGAACTATTGTTTAAAAAAATTACGTCCTTGAATAAAATCAAGAGTGCAAGCATCATGCAGTTTGTATACCTCTATATACAGTGTGAATTATGCAGGTACATACAATAACTAGACATCAGAAACAGCACATTGGATAGTCAGTCGAGATTAAAAGTTTGAAAGGCTCAGTGTTTGTTGTATTTGGGGTAGCGGGCACTAGCTGTAATCATAAGAAAATATATTATAGAGTAAATCAACAGATGATACAATAATTTTATAGTTATCGCATGCTAGATATTATGTGTATATCCTAATATAAAGAATGTGGCTAAACTCTTGCATGATGACAGCTTTCATTTGCATGCATGGTTGCTATAGTTACATGCTAAAAATAAGGTATTTCTGATATACTTCATGTAAATGTACATGTAAAGCTACAAGAGAAAAAGTGTATAATTATAGGTTGTGAAGGTCAGGTATATATGTGAGTACTATAAATACTATCAGGCACATGGAAGAGTTTGGAGACTGAATGTGTTTTCATTCCAGTTAATTGATAAGGGATCCCCACTATAGTAATTATAGGACTAGAACGTCCCCTGACTTGCACTTTATTCAGTAATATCAACTTACTAAGCATTTCGGAGAGCAAAAAGGTACCCCAGGAAACCACCCACACCAGCCATGGTACCGATTAGGGGAAAGATGATGGCAGCAACAGTCAGTCCTAGAGCGCAGTTGCTGTACCTGTTAGCAGCTTGATAGTTTGCTCTTCCTCGAGACTTAAAACTCTGCATCGAAAAGAGAGATACAATTTATCAGGCCATAAGGGGTATTAGGCCTCTTTACAGATACTCAGTATACATTTTTTTTAAATTTCATATGCAATGAAACTTGGTATCGCATCACTGGTAGTGTTCTGCTGATCAATTACAAATTAAAACCTTACCAGTAGTTTGCCTATGGAGAGTATCACATGCTGGACACATAAAATAAAGTGTTTTAACCACATGCGATACATGGACTAATTGAGGGGGCATAACTAACTCCTATATATTGTGTCTTACCTGATAGGATAGGATAACAGCTGGGATGGTGCAGGAGAGAGTTAAAATACAGAAGATTCCACAGAGGACGGATGTAATTACAGAGACAATAAAAAAATCATGTGATGCACGGTACTTCTCATTGATATTTGGTGGAACCCCTGGGACCTGGTGTGTGTGTGTGTGTGTGTGTGTGTGTACCAGCACCATGTGCATGTATAAATGCTATATATATTATGTAGACTGTACTTTCCTAATTACATGTATGCTCTTAGTCTCGCGAGTCAGCCCACTTCCTTCCGCAGCACTGATCGCTTTCAGTATCGGCAAGCGGAAGAGTGGTCTGGAGACGATTACTTCATGTAAACCTCTACTGAAATCACAATAGAGCCAATGAATTTGCAGAACGGGTAATTAGAATTTCAAAGTCACATGCGCTAGCTATTAATGAGACATTCCTTTAGCATCCGTATATGGCAGCAGTAGCGAAACGGCTGTAGAGAACTTATTGAATCAACTAAAGTAGCAGGAGTGTGAGATTTAGTAACGCTCGGCAGGTAGAATTTAGTTGCCGTGTCTTACCACAAAGATCCAAGTGTTTCAGCTTTGCACACGAAGGTAGGAAGAGTAGAAGGCCCATTAAACTTCCGTCACTTGTGAGTCTAGCACAGTGTTCAGTCCAGACAAAGAGCGCGTTCAACCTCATGGCACATTAACAGTACAGCAGTTACAGTGGGCGTGTCTTTTCACTTGTGACGTATATTCTCACCATGTACTGCACCGTTCCAGGATGCAGTGCTGCTTGATGGTACACCAACTGAGGCTGATCAACCTGGCCTGGAAGGTGAACTGGAACCAGTAGCTCCTTTTCTATTTCACTGTAGTTGGGAGGAGCATCTGATCCTGAGTGAGTGCTCATCGTCGGATCACCTCCAGCGGGCTTACTGGGAGCTATAACGCGTGGAGAATAATCATCATATTGTTGATCTACCTTCAGTCACTAGCTACGTATACATTATCCCCTTGGTTGCGCTGGCACGTGCACTAGTGTGGAATAGTTTCTCTTTCATAACCAGTACAGTATCCTTTAAATAAGTCTTTTTGTACGTGCTCTGACTGCTATTCTACATGCACTTGCACCGGCGCATCCCATTACTTAGTCTGGCCAAGCCAGCCCTACTCAACCCAGCACCGTGATCGCTTACAGTATCCGGCACGGCCTTCAGAGTCCAGTTGCGGCTGCTGCTGGACCACCTGCATTTCTTGTTCTTTAGCAGTGGCTGGTTCTTCGGAATCCATGCTTCTTGACCGGTAGCTGCAGAGCTGTATGCGCACAAACAAGCGCATCAGTGACGTTATATAGACGCCTAGGCTAGACAAGTACATGGGCGGTGGAATTTCCGGTCGAGTGGTTCGCCCCGCGATCGAGGCATAAATAATAGAGCGCGTTACGTGCTCTGTTAGAAGTGACTCCGGATCCGTCTTCTGGCTCGCTTTCTGTGAACAGTTCAGCGCAACCCGAAGGTATAGACTGTAGTCGGCATGTTAATTTTAAATAACCGCCAGCTGCTAAGCATAAGATCATTCACGGTACTGAACTCAATTTCAACCCTTTTTCAGCAACCAACCTGACTGTGACCGTCCTTGCCAGCTGTTACTACTGCAGGTGCACCCAATGGCCTACCACCCCGAGACAAGAGATCCGGTGCCTACGTATACTATGCATGTGAGTTAAACAATGCTGTCCGTTGTCATGAAAATATGCACACCCCGTAAATATGAGCATCCCAGGGTCACGTGATTTTGGGGACCCCTGCGTGATTATAGGGACCCCCTTTTGGATGCGAACGCGCGGCGGGAAAGTTTACAGCTGTCTGCGGCCTATTTAGCATTGCCGCCGCTGCTAAGAATGATGCCACGGACCGGCCTGCCACACATGTCATTCAACCAGCTGGAAATGCGCAAACACCTCCAGCGATGCTTTGAGAAGAACCAGCTTACCGCTTTTCCCACTGGCAACCATGATGTGACAAGAAACCCCAGGAGGCACGTGTTTGTGCACGCCTATTACATATGTGGGATGCCCGAGAGTTATTATTCCAGAATGGTCGAGTGTGAGGCCTGTGAATCGTGGTTTCACTTTAAAAGTGTTGGATTTGTTGGATGAAGAGGACTGCATTCATTTACTGCTTGCTTTATGTACACTCCGACGTCTTTGCATGTATAAATTGTGCGGATGCCTATTTTCATGAAAGTGATTGTGAATTTGGGCATCCGGATGCCTAAATTTGTGTTTTCACAACGGGATGCCTATATTTACCATGAATATGGGCATCCAGATGCCCATATTCACGTAAATATGGGCATCGGGATGCCCATATTTACGTGAAAATAGGCATCCGGGATGCCTATTTTCGTGGATGCCTATATTCACTTGATACCATATCGCACTAGTAGCTACCTCGAGCTCGCTGGGTTGCCACCTCTTTTATCATTGTAGGTTCTGGAACCTCAACGCTATGCGCACCCCCCAAACGACTACCTCAGTTTTACTCTACTCACTATTGTGTTCTGTGGAGTCTTTTCCCCTCTCACACTCCTGCTTACCATCATAGCCTACATAACTGCAAAAAAGGTTAGCTAACTCTTATCAACCACTCACCCACCCAAGTGTATTATGTAGCTACACCTCTCCTTATTTCGTAGAGCCGGGAAGCTGCAAGGATGGGAGACCTCAAGAAGGCGTGGGAACGAGGCCTGCTTGCAGCCTACCTTAATATCATAGCTATCATACTTGCACTCTTAGTTGGTATTAGCGTCATGGTCACGGTACTACGATTATATGACCGTCCCCCAAACTTTTAACGACTACCTCAGTTATGGGAAAAAGGTTAGCTTTAATCAACCACTCACCCACCCAAAGATATTATGCATTCTCTTCTGTCTCTCCTCATTTTCGTAGAGCCAGCAAGCTTGGGAGCGAGTCCTGCTTGCAGCCTACCTTAATATCACAGCCATCATTCTTGCATTCTTAGTTGCTGCTCTCATCATGGGTCTGGTACTGCCATTCTACGAGCCCAAGATATAATAGTATATATAGCTACATACATGTGTATTTGTTTGCATCATACTTGCACTCTAAGTTTTAGTTGCCGTCATGGGCCCAGAACATTTGTGTACTATCATTCTACAAGCCCCTGTAATAGTATACTGCGACAATTGGGTATTTGTTAAATTTGTACAGATGTTATACAGTATGATTTGTTCTGCACAGTACAGATGAGCCGGCGCCATGTATATATAATTTACACCTCGTGTTCCTTTAATAATATTAATATTTATAATGATAATAATATTTCATAAGTACCACCAAAGGTATATACAGGATAACAAAAAGTGATTAGCTGCATGCAGCTATAGGAAGTGGGACATTACTGGAGTTGTGTAGATGTCTGATTACAGTATGATTTGTTCTGCACAGTACAGATGAGCCGGCGCCATGTATATATAATTTACACCTCGTGTTCCTTTAATAATATTAATATTTATAATGATAATAATATTTCATAAGTACCACCAAAGGTATATACAGGATAACAAAAAGTGATTAGCTGCATGCAGCTATAGGAAGTGGGACATTACTGGAGTTGTGTAGATGTCTGATTACAGTATGATTTGTTCTGCACAGTACAGATGAGCCGGCGCCATGTATATATAATTTACACCTCGTGTTCCTTTAATAATATTAATATTTATAATGATAATAATATTTCATAAGTACCACCAAAGGTATATACAGGATAACAAAAAGTGATTAGCTGCATGCAGCTAGGAAGTGGGACATTACTGGAGTTGTGTAGATGTCTGATTACAGAGGCACAGGTTGCGTCTAACGGGTAGTAGATCTTCTCTGAGTCTGAAACCTAACCAGTAGCTAGAGGTGTAGCAGAGATAAGAAAAATCACAGAAGACAACGCAGACTAATGAGAAGGGGAAGAAGAGGCTTTTAGATTAGAGAGAAGTGAGAGAGATTGCTGTCGAACAATATTGTAGATACTAGAAAGATATATTAGCAGTCAGACAAAGAATCCTTGTGTGAGTGAAGAAAGAGGCCAAATTCTCCTGAGGCTGTTGTTAAAGGCAACTTCGATGGTGCTCAAGGCTTTATAGGAGAGGCTCCAGAGAGCACAACCATAACCATAAAGTGAGAGGCAAAATGATTAAAATAACCAGGTGAGTAAGACGGGACCAACACAGCCTCAGGGAAAGGTGACTGCGACGCTTAACCTCCTGCCAGAAGTCACAAGAACGAGAGGAGGCCAGAGTGGCAGCCATTTTCTCGCACCGGATAAAGCACTCTTGGTGTCTGAGGCCTTTAGTACTTCACTGAGTGAGAAGGAGGCACTTCTGCATGCAGATGTGCCTCCTTCTTCAGTACTGGACTGCTGGAGGCTGCAAACCAAGAGCATGAAAAATCATAGCCTCGCACCATAGCTAGTACCAAGTAGGCACCATAATAATTGTCTGCACGCCAAGCTATAGCTAGCGTAGTACCAAACTGTCATTCAAGAGCATGGAATTGTGGACAGTGATTATTGAAATGTTGAAATGAAACACTTTGACTCTTTGAATGCCATGGGCAATTTATGTACCCAGACAAAATAGAGAAAAGTATGTAGCTACTTTATATCAATGCCTAATAATTATGTTAAAACTCAGCTGAAGTTACTAGCTAATTAAATTCATGCAGACAGGAAGTCATTTATGCAACCTCAGCTAACAGGAAGTCATTCGTGCAGCCTCAACTAACAGGAAGTTATTCAAGGAAGCTGTCTGTTCCACTCAGCAGGCAGGAAGCCTGCTGAGTGGAACAGGTGGAACCAGTCCCAAAAATTGGTGTTGTTGAGTGTTCACTGATTAGTTCCCGTAATGTGTTAGTCAAAAATTAGTATTGCTGTGTGTGCACTGATTAAGTAGTTCCAATAGCGATGTCAACAATGTTAGCAGACAGTTGTCTGTCATAACAATTCAGTAAGCACTTACCGGTACAACCAAGTTAGCATTAAGAGGCCACGCCCAGATGATTGGGCCAGAAAAAGGTGCGCATGCGTGGCTCCACCCATGCTTCTCAACACAACTTATTAGCAACAATTAAGTTTGCAGAAGATTCAGTGGTCAGCACAGTCTCATGCTCGTGGAGAAATTGTTATAGTGCACTAGCAATACAAACAACAACAACAACAAACAAGGCAGTGTAGGGAAAAACAACATCACAAATAATGTGTGTAAAAAAAAATAGATACTGAATGAGACAAAAGAGATGATGCACGGTAAGGAGAAGTATAAAAAAAACAACAACAGCTACTGTACAATCAAATATAAAACAACAGCAACAACAAAAAAATTATGTAAATGATAAAATTATATTTTTGGGAATTGTTCTGATTAACTCTGGGTCCGATAGTTTCTAAAACTGAAGCTGCTTCACTGCCGGGAAGAAACTATACTTCATAGTGCACGCGAGTACAGTACCCGCCTGGCCCGCGAGACTATAATGCACTCCCAGGTAATGCCATTCACTCCCAGGGGATGCCATTCATTCACAGGAGCCGGTATCTTACTCCTGGAAGTCGATAGTTGATTTCATTGTGCCCTGCACCCATTCCAGTCTGGAGTTAAGACTAGGCCCCATTGCCCACCCACCCCCAGGCAAGGTGTGCAGCTCTACACCTTATGGTTGTCCATTACACATTATGAGAGACATGCTGTGCTACATGTGTACTGACGTTGAGCCAGTAGTCGATGCACTTCTGGTGTAGCTAGTACTAGCTCACTGTAAGAAGTAGTTTGTTGCTTTAACCCAGTTTAAACAACCTTAACAGAAGATGAATAAGACTTAAAATGAGATTTAGAGTGCAGTTTGAAAGCACATAAATATCAGCTGGAGATAGCTACACCCCTATTTCTGAACATTACCAATCGAAAAAGATACACCCCTTTCTCCACAAAAAGGGTGTGATATTCCACTGCACTCTAAATATCATTCATCTTCTTTACATTTGCCCACTAAGGGGTGTATTCCAGAACTTTCTTCAGGTCTGCATGCATACAGTTGCACAACCCTATGAATATACAGTTTCTTCTGTACTGTGTAAGTGACACATAAGCAGCACATTACTACAAAATTCGCCGGTTTAAAAAGGACGTAAATAAGCTTTGAAGGACATCAAGAAAACTAGCCTCATTCATGTGGCCTTGGAATGAGGTTACACAAAAACAACCTCTGTGACATGATCTGCTAAAGTACCCCTGGTTTGACCTCTGCAGTAGCCTTTGACCCCAGGTCCACCTCTCTGAGACTCGTCTGCCGCTATGAGGAGTGTGTTCTTACCAGCCCCACATCCTGGGAGGTGGAGCAAATGATGTTGAGCACGTCAATGAATGATCATGAGCTGATCATGTGACTATTCTAGTCTCGCGTGCCAGCCCCCTCCATTTTGCGGAAGGGGGCTGGCACGCGAGACTAAGCCACAACCTACCTTCTGACTACCATCTCTGCAGTACTCTCACCAGGATCACATGCTCATCACAGGAGTCTCAAACAGCTAGGACCAAGGACTGGAGCTGATCAGCTACAGATTGTGATGTAGAGACCGTGTACAGTACAGTAGCTAGCTGTTTCACAGAATTAGTAGGCACCCAACATCGTTTGTTTGAGAATATGAAATTATTCCTGCATACAGTAGGACTGGTTTTAAATGCGTAAGTAAAACACGTTTCCTTGTAAATGCGTTTGTCGCTTGTATCAACAGGACAGCCCTTAAGGCCTTGTTTTCACAGTCACAGGATGCACGTGCTCGATCATTAAATTGCCACTGCCCCCCCAAAATCATGGCTGAACATGAAGGGAGCGATCGAGGCAGCTTATCGATTGCGGACCAGAGTGCACCAGGTACAGCATGTCAATCTGTGACAGAAAATTTGGTGCACTGTATCAATGCACCAACTTGATCTGGTATATTCAAAAGATTTTTATCAAATTCTGTATAAATCTCCCATTAGCTACCTGGCAGAAAATATGAGATTTATAAAAGAATTCTGTGATGGAATAATCAGGGGAATAAAGAAATACATGTAGTGTGTGTGTCCCTAGAAATTAGATGCTGAGACATAGATCTAAGGCCAAGCAAATTAAATTCACGGTTTCTTGTTTTAGAAATAGACGCGGCAGACACATGATTTTGATATTTGATGCCACACCTACTTTTTACATATTATTTTCTGAAACTGCTTTCTAACTTGCTATTCTGGCTAAGCACAAAGTGGAAGGGGCATACGGTACCTGAGATCATTGCCATGAACGCATCAGAGTTTACAGGAAGCGGCTTGATTAACTTGGTAAAGCCGATAATTTTGCGAGATGACGAATATGTCACACATGCACAAGTAACAGCCGTTGATGCGCAGGCTTACACGTGGGCAGAGGGTAATCTTATAGGAAACCGGATATTAAGTTTATTTGGCCTACAGCTAGACTCACATCAGCATGTGCACAAACTAGTCTCATGTCCTGGACAGCTTGTCACGAGACTAGTATAGTTAGCGCCATATAATGATCACCATGGTCTCCCCTCATCCAGCCTCCTGCTCTATGGAGCCTGACTCACCTCCAGCATCCAGCCCAGGTATTTATATATAGTCTGCCAGGATAGACACTGCAGTGTGTGTGCCAATATTAATGTGATCCATCATAGCGCAGCTGTCCTTTCTCTAATAACTACATTTATGTTTCTCTGTTCAGATGTTGCTCAAACTCCCCAAACCCCTGAAATTGAGTATGATTTTGTTGAAGAACCCTCTCGAGACTACTATTGCCTGGTGACCTTTGAACTCTTGCGAGACCCCCATCAAACCACGTGCTGTGGCCATCACATTTCTGTCACAGCCGGAGCCAAACTGCAGCAGGAGGGAAAGCATTGTCCCATGTGCAAGGAGCCGAGTTTCACAACCCACACCGACAAATATTTCAAACGAGTCGTGAATGGATTGAAAGTTCGCTGCCCTCACAAGGGAAGTGGGTGTGAGTGGGTGGACGACCTGGGCGGTCTTGATCGGCATACCAAGGTGTGCCCCAAACGGCCATGGCAGTGCCAGTACTGTGATACTACTGCTACCTATGGTGTTGGAGCAAACGAACACTTGCCCCAGTGTCTGAAATTTCCCGAGCCCTGTCCCAACAGATGTGAAGTGGGAACAGTGGAACGCTGTAATCTTGAGAAGCATTTAGCAAGCGAGTGTTCCCTGCAGCTGGTGGCATGTGAGTTCAGCCATGCTGGCTGCACCGAGAAGGTCCCTCGAAAGGACCTACCCAGGCACATGGAGGATGGCATGCAGAAACACCTGCTGACCATGTCTCTCCTGAACCTCAGCCTCACCCGAGAGCTACACCAGAAGATGGACGAGAAAGATCGGCAGATAACAGAGCTACAGCTGCAGCTTCAGCAGCTAGATGGAAAAGTAGAGCAACACTTTCACGATCTGATGGGTTCCGTGTTCACTAGAGATTTTACTTTCACAGAATTCAGCCAATGGAAGGCAAAGAGAAAAGGACACTATCTCAGTGAGCCATTTTATTCTGGCCGGCTAGGCTACAAGTTCAAGTTCTACATCTACTTTTACAATACTGAACTACGAATTTATTTGGTCCTACTGAAGGGTGAGCACGATGACCACCTGAGCTGGCCCATCAAGTGTACAGCTCACATTCAGATTTTGAATCAGGTGGAAGACCGTCACCACATTGAGAGAAGTGCCAGCTGGGAATGGGGAAAGACAACTAAGGACACTTATAAGAAGATGTCTGTTATCGAATATTCAAGTCTAAGTGAAACACACCTGAAGGGAGACAGTCTCTGTTGTAAACTGCATTTAACTGTAAGACCAGTAGTATAAATGACAATTATGTAATAAAAGTGATTGAGACAAATTACTAGTAGCTGTATATGTTGGTGTTGATGGGTAATCATGTTTGAGCTACAGCTGCTGATTTTACACCCGTAGAACATGTTGTATCCCAGCAGTCAAAACTGCCGCATGCAGGCTTATATAAGCTAATTAAACCACCTGCCTGGGGTTCCTTTGGCATCGCCTCAGTATATAGGTTATCTATACTGACCTTGTGTATTCCCATAAACCCCTAGAAGTAATAATACGTATAGCAAGTTACACGTATTTTTATGTACCTTTGTATATTATTTGATGCTTAAGAGATATATATCTGGACATATAGAGGAGCTAGTGTCACTGCCTGCTGTTGAGAAACTTGCACAAGATGTCCTCATGACAGGCATGTGGAAGGACATGGAAAGTAAAATGCTATAGGCCTTAGCAATTTTTTTGCAAGGGACACTAAATATTAAACTGAGTCAACATTCTAAATAATAGTTAGATACCGAGACCAAGGGATCTACGGGATTTAGAAACCCGAGGGCCCGAGGCTGTAGCGCACGAGCGAAGCGAGGGCGCTACTAAGGGCCCGAGGGTTTCTAAATCCCGTAGATCCCATTGGTCGAGGTATCTAAGTTATTTAAAATATAGCAACGGCGGTAACAGTAGCTAAGGAGACAGCTGCCGAATGAGTATCATTGAGATGTTTACAGCATTTAGAAACCTTGTAGGTTTTCTAAGTGCTGGAGGCTACAGCTACTAGCACTTAGAAAACCTGCAGGTTTCTAAGTGATTTAGAAACACTGTTTTGTCCAATCAGATTACAAGATTTGCACTAGCTATATTCTAAAAACATTTATCACGCTGACTCTTGTGTCATTTTATACATGGCCAAACTTCCAGTGGGAGTGAAGACTTTGGGTCTCTTGGCTTGTGGGAGTCCACTCTCAAACTTTGTTGTTGGGTCCCCATATCCACCTCCACCAGGAGTCTCCAGGCGAAAGATGTCCTGTAAATCAAGTGTGTCAATTTAATGTGTGTGTGTAGAAGTATGTGTAGGTGTGTGTATAGTACGTATGTGTGCAGGTGTATTGGGGATGAACACTTGTACGTGCATCGTTTTCCAGGCCATTGCTAGGTTGACCTTTCAAACATTTATACCCTAGTTGCAGCTAGTTTGAACTACAGAGTCATAGCTATATGATGCAAGAACATTTATAGCTCAGAAATGGATCTAATATCCTTTCAAGGATGTCAAGAAAACTAGACTTGTTCAAGTTTTAGTAAGTGGCCTGGGAATGGGGCTACAAAAAAATGACCTCCATGATCTCGTAACTTACCCCTGGCTTGACCTCTGCAGTAGCCTTTGACCCCAAGTCCACCTCTCTCTTGTCTGCTGCTATGAGGAGTGTGTTCCTACCCCTGCTGCCAGCCCCGCCTCCTAGGGGATGGAGCAAATGACACAGGAATGATCATGTGCTGATCATGTGACTAAGACCACAGCCGACTATACATGAATGAGGCTATGAAATTATACAAAAATGAACGTACCCTTCAAACCGTACGGTTGGTAGGTTCTCCTCTCGGTGAGCACGGAGAGGGTGAGGGGTTTACGGAACAGTGTTTCCCTGACCACACCCTCCCCTCCCCGGAACAGCCCCTCTCCCCCCGTCCCCTCCCGCAGATGGAAGCAGAGGAGGATGGCCGGGTACCTGGAGTGGCACAGGAGTGGCATACGGAGAGAGATTAAGATTGCTATAGATCTGGGAATGAGACTAGAATCGCTGGGTCTGGGTTTGAGACCGGCTGACCTTCTCTCCAGGATCTCAGGGTCGGTGATCCTGGTGTTGGTCATGTGAGAGTGGACTCCACTGCGACCATGCCAACCAGGGCCCTAGTGAGGGAGACAAGAGGTCAATGTAACAGCATTTTATATGGCTGATTTCGCTGTTTCATTCACACACTCCAAAGTAATGGCTGTTTGAAACAGCACACCAAAGAAATTGTTTGTTTGTTGCAGACCATAAATGCACTTTTGACCTCCAGGAATAGTTTGATGACAAATAATTATAGCTACTGCACAACAGCTGTTTTGGCCTTATGGCCTCAGATTGTAAAATCACCAATAATACTATAGCACTAGCTACTCAAACGTCGTTTGCATCCAGCAGGTAGGTATGCACAGATCAAACCTGTTTCATTGGAAACGAAACTGAGACTAGACTGTGTGCAGACTATACTCCAGTAGTTCAAGAGGCTGGATCATGATCATAGTAGCCAGGATCTTCACTCCTTATCCAGCAACTATACCTCACACTGTCCGTCCCTTGGTCTGCTCCCAGCCCCAACTACCCCCAGCAATCCTATCTCTGCCATAGCCCTCTCAACAGCAACTGATGTACTTACTGCGCCCGCTCCTCCGGCCACTGTCTCATAGTAGCCAACCGTCTCGTCTCCGAAGGTGGTGTTGTTCATGCACCCCTGGGAGGCGGCACAAGTCGAGAAGGCACGGAACACAACATCGACAATCCGCTGGCTGGTCAGCACATTGCCCCCGACAACAGCAGCAGTGTCTGACGGATCCAGGAGACAACCGTCAGGAATCGCGACCTTCACTGGGTTTAGGCAGCCCTGAGAGGAATAGTAACACGGGTTTAGGCAGCCCTGGGAGGAATAGTAACACGGGTTTAGGCAGCCCTGAGAGGAATAGTAACACGGGTTTAGGCAGCCCTGGGAGGAATAGTAACACGGGTTTAGGCAGCCCTGAGAGGAATAGTAACACGGGTTTAGGCAGCCCTGGGAGGAATAGTAACACGGGTTTAGGCAGCCCTGAGAGGAATAGTAACACGGGTTTAGGCAGCCCTGGGAGGAATAGTAACACGGGTTTAGGCAGCCCTGGGAGGAATAGTAACACGGGTTTAGGCAGCCCTGGGAGGAATAGTAACACGGGTTTAGGCAGCCCTGGGAGGAATAGTAACACGGGTTTAGGCAGCCCTGGGAGGAATAGTAACACGGGTTTAGGCAGCCCTGGGAGGAATAGTAACACGGGTTTAGGCAGCCCTGGGAGGAATAACAATACAGCAATCAAAGCAAACAGCTCTCTGATGTATTATTGCCGAGCGCAGCGAGGCCAATAATCGCGTTCAATGGGCTCCAATTTGAAATCTCAGCTAGCGTTTATATATATATATATATATATATATATGTAGATGTCTGTCACGTTTTGGGCCCCAGAGGGCCCCCCGGGAATCAAGATGGCGTCCGTGCAGATACATGTGTGCCGTCTTCAAACTCTTGGCACACGAAGAGTCAGAGATCTACACAAGTCGATTACATAGTTTTATTAAGGAAGGCTTACTGCAGCTCCCAGGTTAGTAGAGTTTGTGTAGCCGCTCTGTAAGCAGAGACATGAGGGCTGGTGACCGACGGCACTAATCCAACGTAGTTTCAAGTAGCATAGCCACTCTCTCAGCTATCCCGTGGCAGCCGTGGTTGAGTCTTTGAAATGTGTTGCAGACAGAGACGTCAGTCTCCACAAGGCCAGTCGTTTAGTCGTAGTTTATCCATCATCATGGTTCCTTGGTTCAGCTGTTTATTCACGCGACTAGCTGGCTCGCGAAAATATCCCCCGTGTGCAGGTGTCGCGAGCTCCATAAGCACCGCGAGGCCTGCGCTTGTGTAACCCTAGTATGTGTCTCATATTTGTAGATCATGGCATTACATCATTTCTTAGCACCTATCATGTATGACATCACAATGATGTAATGGATTGTCACCTGATTCAGAGGTACATCATGTCCCACCATGCACCTCAGGCAATAGATGAGGGCAGAGAGGGTCACTGCACGGGGGGCATTGCAATTTCCGGCCACTTGGGGGCCTGTGCCAGCAAAATCACACAATGCACTTCCCTGTGTGTGTGTGTGTGTGAGTGTGTGTGTGTGTGTGTGTGTGTGAGGAGACGTTTATATCCATCTATCAGCTAGGTATAAGAAGTAGTAGGGCATCAGTAATTACTTCATAGCCATTGTATCTATCTTTGTACCAATTTGAAACTTCTATGTTTCTACCATATTATTAGGAAAATTTTGAATGTTGTAAAAGTCATGCAGACAATTTCTACTGCTATGAATGACCAACTGTGAATGTCACTTAGTCTAAACACATCAGATTCTAGCCAGTAACCTCATCGCCGATCTCAATCCTCAGTTTGATGGGTGTCCCGTCATCCATCTTGTCCTCTGCCTCCAGAACAGTTTGTCCCGTCTGAGCCTGTGTGTGGGTAGACCAGGTATTCTGGTAATTTCTTGAAAAAACAACTTTCAACACATCGTTCTAAATGTTTACCTTGGTTTTAGTTGCTATCTCCTTCAGCATTTCCCTGACCGCAACCTCTGCATTTTCCTATAGGATATCATACACACAGAGAGAAAGAAGACCAGACCCAAAGTTTTAAAGGGGTACTGTTGGCATACAGCTTTCAAACCATACACCTTGATCATATGCACTTAGTCTAGTGGACATGAACGTTTCACACAAAGCTGCCTTCTTGGAGGTTACCGCAGGAAATAAGGTGTTCTCAGGCTGCTACAAATGGCTTGCTCACTAGCCACTAACTCACAGAGACTCTTCAGAAATTTCCTTTAGAGTTAATGCTCAAGTCTTGGCAGTGAATTAATCATACATGCCTGATAAAAAGATATGTTAAACGTGCCCTCACACACACACACACACACACACACACACACACACACACACACACACTTTAGGGTACCTGAAGAATCAAACCCAGCTATAGCATTAACTCTATGTGTGCAGAGTCTAGGAGTATATGGAACCGTGTGTGTTCCGAAAATGTAGCATACATCTGAAACAAGGTGTCTCTACTATGGAAGTTTCTTTTTCCTCTTTGCTCTGAGTATAGGCATGACTGCATAACTTCTGTATGGACAGGTTCTACTCCCAGGCAGACAGCCAATAGGCTGGCCTTCTGTCCTCTATTTCTAATTCAGTGTGACTTATCAGCTGGTTATCAAGCTCTGCCAGCACCTCTCAAGGACCTACCATGGTTGCAAACACTAACAACAATCACGACAAACTATCAGGACTATCAATACCGCTCATAAAGCTACTGTACTTTGCATGTACTGCAGGAATGGTGCACAGCCACTCTAATGACGTGAGGGTCCTAGACTAAGTGGTAGCTCACTTGTATGTGTCCCATGTAGGCCATCACCACTCCCATGCCATAGGCATCGATGAGCTCCCTCACGAGAGTGATCCCCTGGAACGAAGACGGTAAGAAGAATGGTATGGAGTTATGTGTTGCCTAGAACGGTGTAGTCGTCGTCTACCTTCTGATTGGCAGCCACTTGGGCTCTGAGGTCACTCAGGTTGTCATGGAGATTTCTCGTTCCACTGCTGCCTGCGTACTTGCCTGGGGCATTCAGTAGCTCCGTCACGCCTGTGTGTGTGTGTGTGTATGTGTGTGTGTGTGTGTGTGTGTGTGTGTGACGGTGTACACATATGTACGTTTCCATGACAAAGGGAGGAAACGTGTAACATGACATGAGAAGAGAGAAGTCACTCATCACAACCTTCTTCTTGGAAGATGCCATTCTCCACCAGTTTAAAGGTCTTCACACACATGCCCTCCTCCCACAGGTACTTTGAGTCAGGAGGCATGGACCCTAATACACGCATGTACATGTGTGTGCATGTATGTGGGTGGGGTGAGGAAGGCGGGATGGGCACAGGAATATGAACTTCTTGAACTGTGTTGTGTACATTTCAAAATTCATCTTTATAACTTTCTGCCACAATCTCAAACTTTGACACTCATACCTACCTGGAGTTATGCCTCCGATATCCGCATGGTGGCCCCTGCTGGCTACAAAGAAAACCGGCTTATCCCTGCCAGGATAAAAAACCTAAAGCCGGGGGGAGGGGGAGAGGAGTTTTACAATGAGGTAATTAGTGGGGGGCACTTGTCATTTGCAGACCATTTACACACAACAGTAGCTACAGCCTCCTTCTAAAGTACTTGGGAACTCGGTAGAAGGAGCTTCTCCGGCACACACATAATTTTTAAGTAATTCAAAAAGAGTCTTGCCTACCGGAGTGATGACTGTCAGGTCTGGGAGGTGACTGCCGCCTGCACTGGGGTGGTTGCTAAGGATGACATCACCTTCTTTGATGTCATCTCCTAGGAAACGAAGCTAAAAGTGAGAAAAATAATTACATTGCTCAACAGCAATATGGAGAGATAGTGCAGAGGTACGTACTCAATGCAGTACAATGTGCCACTCGAAGATACACAAACATGCCACTCAAGGGTGTACAAAAGGTGCTCATAGGTATAAAAACAAGGTATACAGAGATGCTCAAAGGTGTACAAATATGCCACTTGAAGATATACAAAGATGCTCAAAGGTATCCAAACCTGGTACTGGACAGCTTCTTGCATGGCTCCTAAGTGTACAGGGATGTGTGGAGCATTAGCCACCAGACCACCATCGGGGCCGAACAAGGCACAGGAGAAGTCAAGACGTTCCTACAGTTGCAAAGAGAGAATTTCTTGAGGTATACAACTGTGGGGTACAGCTGCTTTTCACTTGCTGACCTTGATGTTAGTGGAGATAGCAGTCCTCTGTAGAACCCTGGAGAGTGGAGGTCAAGATGGAATACTGTAGTGGATTGCATGAAGACTCTGAGTTGAAGTCAATTGTCAAAGTAATAAGGACACAGCTAGGAAAACTACTTAGCCTGAGATTGAATGATAGAGATTGTGCGTCAGAGTCCTTGAATAATAAGGACACAGCTTGGGGAAACAGTTCGCACCATGAATACGTCAGAGTCCTCTATGTTTATAAGCCCTATTGAAAGATCTAAAGACTCATTCCTCAAGATGTAACCATTCTAAGGTGACATTCAAATATCAATAACACAAAGTATTCTGACCTCCCCATTTGCTCAGCTGTACTCATAAATCGGTGAGAGAATATTGACAGCTGGATTGTGTCCAGTTCCGTTCCAATCCGGTTTGGTCCTTCCTGTCCAACCTGAATGGGGGTTATTATATCATAATGACATATATAATGAATGTCGAGGATTAACCAACCTGTATTCTGACATCACCATACTGTGTGATACTTGCATGACAGCCAGGTTCAACCAGTATTGTACTGTATACAGAAAGTAGAAAGTTGCCATGACAACAAATCACATGACAGTCATGAGATAGAGATCTGGTCTCACACCTGTGCTTGTCGATGATAATGGCAGGTCCCTCCACAGAGTGTCCGTATGTCATTTCATCCAGGAGGTAGACTTTGGTATCATGTGATCCATCCTCAAAGTAGCACGGGGTCACCTGAGAGTGCCATACGTAGCAACACAAGAAAGCAATAAACTCCTGGATATAAACAAAACCTCACCTCCACCAAAATTTCAGACTATATCACACATGTTAAATAATGTACCCTGCCCACAAGTAGCTAAAGTGAAACGCAGATGTAGACCTGGTGACAAAGCTAAACAAAACCCACCTTTCTCCTGGGAACAAAATTACTACCGGTAGTGTTCATACTAACTTGTACTCATGATTGTTTGTGAGAAGCTACTGAAGAACATGATGTTATGGCCCGGTGTAAAACCATAGAAATCCCACGAAGACAAGGTCCTTTACCTTTTCTACCCTGGGGGGGTGGGTTGCTTTTGTCACTGGTGTTGGCCTGTGTGAGCATGCTCGGGCTGTGCCTCGCACTCTGATGTCATCCACTATGATGGTACGAGCAGGGATGGTGAAGCCAAACTCACGCTTGTACCTGTGTGGATGTGTGTGAATGTGTGTGTGTGTGTGTGGAGGTGGAGTTGGGTGGGGGAAAGGTGGTTAAGTTGGTGACTGTGGGTTCAGAGCTTCGTATCATGTTGCGGGGCACGGTGTATAAAAGAAGAGGGAATTTGTTTACTACCATTTTATGCTTTATATACTTACGTAGAGATGACCCTAACCTTAGGGTGAATGCCTTTTCATAGTCTCCATGGCGACATGTTGGCCCCACCCCCTCACTAGCAGGGGGCTCAGGGGTACACATGAGGGCACAGTCAGTACGATGGTAGCGGAGGTGGAGGAAGGGTGTGGTCTCGATCTCACTCCTGGAGAGCAGAATACCGGTAGCAGCTGTGATTATTGCACATGGCAACAGTGAGCGACAGACTTACAATCAAAGGTGGGCTCATATTTAGGGGTGGTACTATATTCAGGATAGGATGTACATGGCCTAGGCATAATCTGGTAATCTGAGTGTATATCAATTTCACCAAAATATCTGCCTGTCAGGTACATATAGCAACGAGAAATTTTAGGAAAATGCAATTATTAATAGTTACTTAACTTCATCCGTTTCGCTGTACGCAGCCTGCAGTCGAATTCGATACTCAAAAGTGATGACGTTCAAGGCTTAGGTCGGGAAGGATGCATAAGGATGCTACCACAGCTAGTAGCTACACGGAGATATCGATAAGCATCGTTTAATCAGCTAGGGGCGGAGTCGGTATGTAATTATTAATTAGTAGTTGCTAACGTAGTCATGTGAGGATCACGTTTTACCCGATACTCTCGGGTCACGTGAAGACATTTTGGTGAAACTGATATTAAGCAACCATGAGCAAGACTATAAGCCCATTCCAGAGTATATAAGCCTATACATCTCTGTGTTATATTAGTAGCGCTCCGCACGTATTCAGGTCGGTGTGCAAACCAATATTCTTTGATAGCAAGGTAGAGAGTGATCTGAACAATACTAGTCAATTTGTAAAGATCAGAAAACATTCTAGAAGGTTCCCCGGACTAATAAGTTTACAATGGACAATTAAGGTATGGCAGGGAGAAGAGTCCAACAAGGGTCAGAGCATTGTAGGGGGATTAGTCCGAAACAAAAGGGTCCACGACAGCCCAGTTAGCCGGTCACCACATATGTATCAACAGCTGTAATTAGCTGTTTTCTCCTGAAATGTTAACCTCACCTCTGGAATCCCTGCTGCATGAGCTGTGAGATGCACTGCTCAGTGAGGGCATCGATCCTCTCGTCAAGGTAGGCAAAGGCATCGACTGCAATGGCAGGGGGAGAGAGAGAGAGACAAATCGCACACTAGGGACTTTGACAGGGCTATGTGATTTGCTGGTCCTTTTTTGGGGCTTTTCTGACTGCAAGTTGCCAGTTGGGCCATGTGAGGTACCAGATTCTCAGCTAGGTGGGCTGGTAGCTATGTCTTTGCAAAAATATATTATTATACTAAAATAATGCTGATTAGTCTAATTGGTTTTAACCTCGCAATTTTGTGTAGAAATAAATGCAAGGGCTGCCAGCAAGAAATGTAATAATTATCAAACCTCTGGAATCCCTGCTGCATGAGCTGTGAGATGCACTGCTCAGTGAGGGCATCGATCCTCTCGTCAAGGTAGGCAAAGGCATCGACTGCAATGGCAGGGGGAGAGAGAGAGAGACAAATCGCACACTAGGGACTTTGACAGGGTTATGTGATTTGCTGGTCCTTTTTTGGGGGCTTTTCTGACTGCAAGTTGCCAGTTGGGCCATGTGAGGTACCAGATTCTCAGCTAGGTGGGCTGGTAGCTATGTCTTTGCAAAAATATATTATTATACTAAAATAATGCTGATTAGTCTAATTGGTTTTAACCTCGCAATTTTGTGTAGAAATAAATGCAAGGGCTGCCAGCAAGAAATGTAATAATTATCAAGCCTTACCGTTGTAAGCCTTGGCACATGGCTCCTGCCTTACCGTTGTAAGCCTTGGCACATGGCTCCTGCCTTAGCCTTACCGTTGTAAGCCTTGGCACATGGCTCCTGCCTTACCGTTGTAAGCCTTGGCACATGGCTCCTGCCTTACCGTTGTAAGCCTTGGCACATGGCTCCTGCGCTTCGTGTACAACATCCGCCAGAGCCAAACCATATGCTGACAGGATACCTGAGTAGCTGGAGAGGTCATGTGAGGATCACATGAGCATCACAGTAGTATATATTACGCTAGATAGAACATAACTATGCATGATATGCACAATTCAGGACTCCATCAATAAATTTGCAAAGTCACATGACTTACCGATGTACGAAGACAGTGGACATCCCGAGACTCCTAGCAATGGCACAGGCGTGCTGACCCCCTGCCCCTCCAAAGCACGCCAGAGAATGTCTGGCTGTGTCATAGCCTTTGCCCTAAAATGTGAAAAACTCATGGCTCAAACAGTCATGCAAGTCATGTGACAATCATGTGATATACCCACCTGCGTTAGGGCCCTAATTGGTCTGCACATGGTCTCGTTGGCGACCCTAATGAACCCCATGGCTACCTCGTGGCAGGTCATTGGTTGGTGTGAGGGGCCATCTTGCTCACGAAGGAAGGAGTTTACCTGTGCACGCAGGTGGGAAGATGGAGGATGGCAGTGAAACAGTGTGTGTGTGTGTGTACACATGTAAAGATGGGACGTGTGTGATTGGGAGTGGGTGGACATGAGAGGTACCTCTGCCGTCAGCCTTTCAAATGCCTCCATAGTCGTCTTCTTGTTCAGTGGCTCGTCCTCGTTGGGACCAAAGATCTTGGGGAAGTACCTACCACAGTGCAGGAGTAACTGTAACTATTACATCATCACTTTATCATAATATATCAGGAGTACTACCTAATTTGGTGACATCATCATTACGTCACTTACTCTGGCAGTAATCTTCCAAGACAAAGGTTGGCATCCGTAACAGTCAAGGGTCCCCCTAGCCACAAAGAAAATAATGATCCCTTGCTGAATCATGTGACTATCATGTGATATACCTTTGCAGTAACACGCAGGTCCAGGGTTGGCCCCTGCTGATTCCGGACCCACCACAAACATCCCGGAACGGAAGAACAGCATGGAGCCACCGCCGGCTGCCACTGTGTTGATGTCCAGCTAGGGGAAGAAAAATATCATTCCACTTAGATTTTAAGCCAATTTTAGTAGCAATGATTGTTGAACGGGATATCAAATGGAAGTATCAGAACCACGATTTTTATGCAGTAAGCAGTACTACTTGTTGCTATAGTTTCCAGCAACTGAATCAGATGTTGTGAACATAATTCCAGTCCGCTAGCCTTGTTCCCAGGCCTCCCCTCACATTTTTTTTGCAGCCTTGAAAGTATACATGGCTTCTTGTAATAAAAGCTGGGAGGGGAGGCTGGGGAACGAGGCCAATGGTGTGGTTTGTGAGACCACACCCATGACCGGCCACTCCCCTCACCTGTGGGGCCTGGATGCTGACTCCGGCTGTAGTGCTCTCAAACACGTGCTCATACTCTCCGTCGTAGCGTGAGACATCGGTGGACGTCCCTCCCATGTCGAACCCAATCACTGGGGTGCGATCACTGGAGTCACCCTGATGGTAGGACGTGATTGCATAGCCAACCTGCGGAGGCGCAAAGTAATAATCAGTCAACCCTCCAGTGAGAGGTACGGCCGGTTCTATGGCTTAGACCATTCAGTGGTTATTCTCGTGACTGGCTGCCTGGCAATACTATTAAGCTTCCCACCCCGGGGTACCAACGTCGTTTTGTATACTCTATGTTCACTGAATTTAACGTAATGCATTAGATGCTAATTAGCATGGGCACTACATGTAGTTTTAAAGAGGGGAAGAGATTGCTTACCACTCCACCTGCTGGTCCTGAGAGAATGGCATGAGAGCCTATGAACCTGGTGGAGGTAGAATGAGGGGGTGGGAGGTAGGGTGAGGGGGGTGGTAGGGTGAGGAGGTGGGAGGTAGGAAGAGGGGAGAGGGTGACCGTGAGTGTATAAAGGAGGAATTTACCTATCCATTGGAGTTAGTCCTCCGTCTGATTGCATAAAGAGCACTCTGAGGTTTTCCTGTAATTAGAGAATACCAGCAAAAATAATCTCCTGTAATTAGAAAAAAATATCAGAATCAATAACTATTATGTCATCAAGGGATCACCTGATCCTTGAATCCTGAAGCAAAGCCCTGTACATATCTCTGGATACAGGGAGTCAAGTAGGCATCAGCACAGGCTACAGCAAAGTACAAAGACATATGGTTCAATGGTATCTTTCTCTGATGTCACCATCAATGGCATTAATTTGATGACATCACTATAATTGTGGTGATGTCATAGAAAATGTAGTCATTGAAAGGCCATATGCACAATGACTTTTGAATCAAAAACTATGACTCTGATACTCTGATGAAAGTGCTACACCTTTTTGAAAGGCCAAAGACATTCACTGACCAGTAAATCCCCGAGGCACAATTCGGACCATGGGCATCACGTGAGACGAGAGGGAGACGTGGGTGAATCCCATCTCTCGGGCCAGTTCCCCCACCGCCTCCTCATGGTCCGGGAACCTGGGGTGCAGGGAGGGTAGGGGCATAAGAGAGGGGGAGAAAGGGGGAGGATACGTCACACAAGTTAGCAGCATAGCAATGCAAATAATATTACGATGCAAGTTACTTGTACATGCACAGGCTGCAGCAAATGAAACACATGAAGGTCACATGATATCACATGACGTACGTGTAAGAGTGCATGAGGACGACAGCAAGACTCCTGACCCCTCTGTCCAGCACCCCCTGTAGGTCTCTCCTCAGCTGTTCCCTGTCCAGACTCCGCCATACGTGGAGCTGGAGTTCAGATAGAGGTCAGCTAGTGCTTAGCTAACATTCACTTTCTGCTCTTCATCAGTATTACACACACACACCTTCTCTCCTGTGGTTCCCGTGACAACAGGAGCCTCCAGCTTCAGCTGGCATGTCTCCTGGAACAACACGACCCTCTCCTCCACCTCCACCACCGACTCGTACAACGTCTCAGGCATCTCGATTTTCTGGGGAAGAGAGGACATAAAGTTGGCCACAGAGTGACAGAGAGCCCTAGAGAGTGCAGTTGCCTCATCATTCAGATCCTCCATGTCACATGACCTACCAGGTCAAAGATACTAGGTCTTGATTGGTTGCCGATGTGCAGTAGATGTCGGAAGCCCTTGGTGATCACCAGGGCCATCCCCTCTCCCTTGCGCTCCAGGAGGGCATTGGTTGCCACGGTAGTCCCCATGCGGATCCACTCGATGCGGCTGGAGTCCAGCAACTGGTCGGGAGGGAGGGGTGTTCCCAACTCCTGTGGTGGTATGGGAAACTGGATGATGGCAACTGCAATGTGCTAGTCAGGCTAATGGGATACAGAGTTGTGGAGACTGGGGTATGAGATGGGGGGACTGGGTCATGGGGTATAGAGTTGTGGGGCCGGGGTATGGAATGGGGTACTAAGCTAGTGGCCTACTGAGATAGTGGGCGGGGCTGGTGGGTGGGGCTAGTATGCAACAGCTGTCTATGACAACGCTTTGCGCTATCCAATAGTGCTTAGCTTGCTTCTCTCTCGTGCACAGCTGCTGTTCAGTGCTCACCTCTTCCAGGATTCTCCTGATGGCTTCTCTGGGAGCATCGGGGTAGTTTGCTGGGTCTTCCGATAGCAGTTTCATGACACGGACCTTCCCATCCGGGCACTCGGCGTAGACATCGGTGAACGTCCCCCCTCTGTCTATGGAGAATCGAAACTTGTCACTTTCAGGCATCTTTTCAGCTCGTAGAAAACAGCTGAGTTGTAAACCACGTGGGTGGCAAAGGTCAAGCTGCTAGTGAATGAACGGTAGTGAAAGGGTTAAAATAAATAAATTTGCGCCATCGTTCCCAGGCCTCCGCCCACGATCAGTGTTCTAGAATCTGAACATCTTTCTCATCAGCAAACAGTGACAGTCCTACTAGTCTCGCATGGCCTGGCCATGCGAGACTAACGTACTACCATTTGTTACAGGACGTATATAATCACAAACTGCAGCATACATGATCAAGGGAATTTCTAACACCAAAATAGTTACAGCTACATGTAGTATTGTCATGATAAAGGGAATTTTTAATACCAAAATAGTTACAGCTACATGTAGTATTGTCAATCACTTTGTACATGACTTATATTACACAATGTCATTTTACAATTATATACAGTTCACAACGGAGACTGTCACCCTTCAGATGTGCTGGGGTTAGACTTAAATATTCAATAGCAGAAATCTGCTTATAAGTCTGACTAGTTGTCTTTCCCCATTCCCAGCTTGCACTTCTCTCAATGTGGGTACAGTCTGCCACCTGGTTCAAAATCTTAATGCGAGCTGTGCACTTGATGGGCCAGTACAGGTGGTCATCATGATCACCCTTCAGTAGGTACAAATAAACATTCATATTAGCACCAAAGTCAATGTTGAACCTGAACTTGTAGGCTAGACGATCAGAGCAAAATGGCTCACTGTGATAGTTTCCTTTTTTCCTTGCCTTCCATTGGCTGAATTCAGTGAGAGTAAATTCTTTAGTGAACACTAGACCCGCCAGTTTGTGGAAGAGTTGGTCTACCTTTCCATCTAGTTGGTCTGGAATTGCCCCGTTACTTTTCCGTCTAGTTGCTTAACTTTTCCATCAAGCTGCTGGAATTGCCCCGTTACTTTTCCGTCTAGTTGCTTAACTTTTCCATCTAGCTGCTGGAATTGCTCCCTTATTTTTCCGTCTAGTTGCTTAACATTTCCATCTAGCTGCTGGAATTGCCCCGTTACTTTTCCGTCTAGTCGCTTAACTTTTCCATCTAGCTGCTGGAATTGCTCCCTTACTTTTCCGTCTAGTTGCTTCATTTTTCCGTCTAGTTGCTTCATTTTTCCATCTAGTTGCTCTACCTTTCCATCTAGCTGCTGAAGCTGCAGCTGTAGCCCTGTTATCTGCCGATCTTTCTCGTCCATCTTCTGGTGTAGCTCTCGGGTGAGGCTGAGGTTCAGGAGAGACATGCTCAGCTGGTGTTTCTGCATGCCATCCACCATGTGCCTGGCTAGGTCCTTTCGAGGGACCTTCTCAGTGCAGCCAGCGTGGCTGAACTCACATGCCACCAGCTGCAGGGAACACTCACTTGCTAAATGCTTCTCAAGACTACAGCGTTCCACTGTTCCCTTTTCACATCCGTTGGGACAGGGCTCGGGAAATTTCAAGCACTGGGGCAAGTGTTCGTTTGCTCCAACATCATAGGTGGCAGTAGCATCACAGTACTGGCACTGCCATGGCCGTTTGGAGCACCCCTTGGTATGCTGATCAAGACTGCCCAGGTCCTCCACCCACTCACACCCACTTCCCTTGTGAGGGCAGCGAACTTTCAATCCATTCACGACTCGTTTGAAATATTTGTCGGTGTGAGTTGTGAAATTCGGCTCCTTGCACATGGGACAAGGCTTTCCCTGCTGCTGCAGTTTGGCTCCGGCTGTGACGGAAATGTGATGGCCACAGCACGTGGTTTGATGGGGGTCTTGCAAGAGTTCGAAGGTCACCGGGCAATAGCAGTCTCGAGAGGGTTCTTCAACAAAATCATACTCAATTTCAGGAGGTTGGGGGGCTTGAGCAACAGCTGTGAAAAGATAGCAAAAACACAATTTACTAAAAAAGCATGCAAACAAAAATTGGCACAAGTACTAGCCTAGCTAGCTACCGGTATATCCTGTATCATACCTGGGCTGGACGGCGGAGGTTCAAGCTCTACAGAGCAGCAGGCTGGGTGAGGTGAGGCCATAACTAGGGTTCACTTCGTCTAGCTGGGGGGGCGTATCCGATCACGAGTACAAAGGGGATCACGTGTGGAAAGGGGGCGTATCCTTATCGGGAAACATCTGGACAGGGGGGCGTATCCACTTGTATGAATACCGCATATACATAGTATATGAAATACATCTGACTATTGTGAAGACATTATGCACCTTGTGATATATAGAATAGATTACTTTGCTGCCTTATGGGGAATCAGAAATTTTCCTTCAGTAGACACAGACAAAATCCAGCATAATGCAATGAATTTCGATTCGGGTAGGGAAAACTGAGCTGCCCCTATGGTGGCCTTGACATGGGTCCCTCTACAAATGCATATTTAATATGCAGTCCTAAAGTACTGAGTTAGAGCATGCTCCCTGCTACATAATAGAATAGGATATATAGGGTAGTAACTGATAGCGGCAAAAACTGAGTTGCCAGAACTAGAAACCTACTTGAGAAAATACATATTAGAGACCAGATTGAAGGAACGTTAAGTATTGGGGCAATGCAGGGGGCCTTTGAAATTTCCTTGCCCGTGGATGGTGGATGTGTGAGGGGCTGAGGCACTTGTGGGGGCAAACTTGTACTTTATAGACATTTGAAATCTGCCCCAAAGCTAGAGCCTTGTCGTATGTCAGAGCACGCATTCCTCTGGCTCTCCAAAGGGCCGTGGCTGGTTTGTGGGCTAGCCTGGCTGGGAAGAGTATGGGATAAGAATTCACTAACTAGTTAGCTAATCTGGAGGAATGTTGATCATTTATAGAAATTCAAAGGTTTTTTTTCCAAGGGCTGTAAACTATTTGGAGGAGGTATTTAACCCAGGGCACAGGAGAATTATGGTCCAACTTCGGGCAGGCTGCTGAATTGGAGACTGCTAGGTACCAGTCTCCCAGGGTCCATGTTGCAGAAAGGGTGTGCAAACTATGAGGTAGAGAATGAGTTCCAGTTTCTGCAAACCCAGAACTCTATTTTTTTCCGGGAAATTCAAGAAGCTGACAGTTAAATCCCGCAGACAAAACTTTATCTAATTGTTCATTAAAATGTAAACATATCTACTCAGTGTTCAGTTCAGATCCTCTATTTATTGTTGTTGTGACTCATAACCTCAAAGGGCTGGGCATCTTTATATGCATGTCACATTAATAAATATATTCATTTATATACTCTCCCAAGTGTAAAGTTTTCAGTGATGTAATAGCAAAGCTCTTGGCCTCCATACTTGATGCCTGACCTAATTAAACAGTTGTACTGCAGTATTGTGTGCGCTCACAGAAACATGAAATAATGATACACAAATTCATAGAAGCCAAAACTATAGAGATACTGTGATGTAGCTGACTATCATGATCAGTAGGTCATCAACAGCAATGCAGCATGAAACTAGCTGATACCACAGAGCCCTATACAGTACATGTAGTAATGCATCACTCCATGATTACTGTGAAGAGTTGGCCATGGTTGTGGCTACATTGGCATCCTGCAGAGCGACCTCATTGCAAAACACCAGCATTGCATGAGCTGCAGGAATAAAATAAAAACTGCTGAATATGAAAATTGTATTCAGTGTTCATGTATTGTATACTTTTTGGAAGCTAGCACTCTTCTTATGTTCCCAACAGGACTTGGCCCACCTTGAGCAAGCCTCATGAGGCACACAAGAGAGAGATGGATCTTGGGTCAAAGTGCAGGGCAAACCAGGCTGGGGTAAGTTAGCAGATCATACGTACCTCATGAGGCATACAAGAGGTTAGCAGATCATACGTACCTCATGAGGCATACAAGAGAGAGATGGATCTTGGGTCAAAGTGGAGGGCAAACCAGGCTGGGGTAAGTTAGCAGATCATACGTACACGATGCAAAAACATTCAAGAGATTGGAAAAGGTCCTAAATCTGCTTTTCAGAATGTCAGGAAAACGACCTCTATGATCATCATAGGTAAAGCAGTTGTTTTGTTGACATTCTTGAAAGTAGAGTTAGCTTATTTAGGTTCTTTTTCAATCTCTAGAACGTTTTTACACCATGCATGTATGACTGTGTGGTACAATAAGCTGCAGGGTGAAGATGGAATAGATCTCTGTAATCTTTGAAAGGCTGATCATGACCTAGCAATGCCCTGGAAAATGACATATCTACAGCACAATTATTCATCCCCATGCAATAGTACACACTATACACACACATATACAACTTACACATTACTCCTACACACACACATTAAACTGACACACTGTACACAGCGCTGTACAAGACATCTTTCACCTGGACACTCCTGGTGGGGACCCAACAGCAAAATTTGAGAGTGGACCCCCACAAGCCAAGAGACCCAAAGTCTTTGAATTTACTCCTACTGGATGTTTGGCCCTGTACAAAATGACACAACTTGCACATACTTCTACACATTAAATTGACACACTGTACATGTACAGGACATCTTTCGCCTGGAGACTCCTGCATGGTGGAGGTAGGTATGGGGACCCAACAACAAAATTTGATAGTGGACCCCCAAAAGCCAAGAGACCAGCCAAAGTCATCACTCCAACTGGAAGTTTGGCCATGTACAAAATGAAACAAGAGCCAGCATGACAGAGCATGATAACCATTTTTAGAATATCGACTCTAGTTGAAAGAAACAGTGTGAGTATTCATGCTTCAATCATGCAGTCACTAGAGCATAGTCTCGTGCCCAGACAAATTATATGTTCACCCCTGGGCCCCCACCGAACACTCCTCACAGTACATACAGGAACAAAGACATGCACGTGATCTCAACAATACATGTGATACAAATATTACATCATAATAACACACAATATACTACAGCCCTTTGCAAGAAATTGCAGCTACATTTGCCTAAAGCCTACAACAGTTTACTTTCCACATCTTTCCGCATGCACGTCACGAGAACATTTGTGCAATTTTCTCAACAGCAGGCAGTGACAGTTCTCTATGTACTAGTCTCTGAAGTATTTAATACTATACAAAAGGTATATGGTTACAGTAAATAATTATGTGTAACATACTACCATGTGTTACAGGGTGTAGTATAATCAGGTGCAGCATACATGAATTCCCAACTAGCATCAACACCAAACATACGACTGCTACAGTTACTACATGTAGTATTACTAATCACTTTCCTTAATAATGACACAATGTCTAGCAGGAGCCCATGAGCAGAGTGAAGCCGTGCTCATGGGCTTCAGTCCAGTACTGGTCTTACAGTTACATGCAGTTTACAACAGAGATTATCATCTTTGCGATACGTCCGGGTAGTTAGACTTGAATAGTTAATATCAGAAATATTCTCACAAGTGTCCTCAGTTGGCTTTCCCCATTCCCAGCTGCTGGCACTTCTCTCAATGTGGTCATGGTCTTCCAGCTGGTTCAAAATCTGAATGCGAGCTGTGCACTTGATGGGCCAGCTCAGGTGGTCATCATACTGACCCTTCTCTAGGTACAAGTAAACAGACATTAAATGTGCAAGATTATCAAAGTCAATGTTGAGCATGAACTTGTAGCCATAGCCTAGCCAGCCAGAATAAAATGACGGACTGCACCAGGTTCCATGTTTCCGTGTTTGATTGAATTGAGTGAGAGTAAATTCTTTAGTGAACACTGAACCCACCAAGTGCTGCTCTACTTTTCCATCTAGTTGCTCTACCTTTCCATCTAGCTGCTGAAGCTGTAGCTGTAGCTCTGCTATCTGCTGATCTTTCTCGTCCATCTTCTGGTGTAGCTCTCGGGTGAGGCTGAGGTTCAGGAGAGACATGCTCAGCAGGTGTTTCTGCATGCCATCCTCCATGTGCCTGGCTAGGTCCTTTCGAGGGACCTTCTCACTGCAGCCAGCGTGGCTGAACTCACATGCCACCAGCTGCAGGGAACACTCGCTTGCTAAATGCTTCTCAAGATTACAGCGTTCCACTGTTCCCACTTCACATCTGTTGGGACAGGGCTCGGGAAATTTCAGACACTGGGGCAAGTGTTCGTTTGCTCCAACATCGTAGGTGGCAGTAGTATCACAGTGCTGGCACTGCCATGGCCGTTTGGAGCACCCCTTGGTATGCTGATCAAGACTGCCCAGGTCGTGCACCCACTCACACCCACTTCCCTTGTGAGGGCAGTGAACTTTCAATTCATTCACGACTCGTTTGAAATATTTGTCGGTGTGGGTTGTGAAACTCGGCTCCTTGCACATGGGACAAGGCTTTCCCTCCTGCTGCAGTTTGGCTCCGGCTGTGACAGAAATGTGATGGCCACAGCACGTGGTTTGATGGGGGTCTCGCAAGAGTTCGAAAGTCACCGGGCAATAGTAATCTCGAGTGGGTTCTTCAACAAAATCATACTCAATTTCAGGGGGTTGGGGGGCTTGAGCAACAACTGAGAGTAGATAGGGAGAATACAATCTAAAACTTAGTCTCGCGAGCCAGACCCTCGCACCCCTGGACGGTCTGGTGCGCGAGACTAAATCTAAACTATGAAAAAATTGGCACACAAACTAGTACGTAGCTTTAGTAGCTAACTATTATTGTATAGGTCTATTTTTGTATCAAACCTGGGCTGGATGGTGGGCTTTCATGCTCCACAGAGCAGCAGGCTGGGTGAGGCGAGGCCATGACTTCAACTTTGTAGGCTGGACTCGAACTCAAGGGCAAGATATAGTATCCGGAAATGGGGCGTATCCGATCATGGACTGGGGCCGGGGGGCGTATCCTACTAGCCCCATTAGCGAATATGCAATCTTTTGTGTGACTATGAATAAATAGTTACATCAAAATCCTCACGTACTGTAAAATTATATTGCTACTTCTGCACAGTCTCTTTACAATGGTCTGCAGCTGATTCCTCCAATTCTTTACTGTTTCACGTTCTCCAATCAGGATTTCCTGCAGATACACGGTAGCTACTGCCATGGGCATGAGGAAGGCCCCCTCCTACACCAACATCTTCATGGGAAGTTTGAAGGAACGCATCCTCGTCCAGACAAGTAAAACTGACACCAGAGCTCGAGGTTTGGTGCAGATACATTGATGACAATCTTCGGCCATCTGGACCCACTTGGAGCACTTCCTGCCACTAAGAGATCAACCCGGAATGTTCACCGATGTCTACGCTGAGTGCCCGGGTGGGTTGAAGGTCCATGCCATGAAACTACTATCAGAAGACCCAGCAAACTAGTATCTGGATGCTCCTAGAGTAAGCCTTCAGAAGAATCGTACAAGAGGTGAGCAGTGAACAGCAGCTGTACAAGTACATGTACATGAAGCTAGGAAGTAGTGGATAATTAAACAAAAACGCTACCTTAGGAACGTGAGGAGGCAATGAAAATTCATGGTAGGCCAGACCAAATTGATCTGTTTCACAGATTTTTTTAGCTTGTAGTAGTGACCAGTTTCTAGTTAGCTAGTGTGATCCCAGATACAATACGAGTCCCACAAGAACTGAGGCTTGATGTCTCATTTTACAATAGCTGTATAGGCACGGTCTAATTACTCCTCATGCTTTGTGAATTGTTATGACATTACAAACGTGACCAGACCTTCAACCCATGCAATTATTTCGACAGTTCTGAATGTAGCTAACAATTATCCTGGTGCAATTGTTTCGAATTCTGACACTGAAAACACACCATACCATTCAGTGCTGAGTGAATGGAATCAGACATGGCCATACTCTGGAGGGGAGTGACATTACGTAATTGGACGCGCCCCTTGCAATTGCACAATCCTAAAAAAAGGTCTATTTCTGGTGCTATGTCATTCTTGAAATTGGAGAGGACGCTCGTGCTCCCTTCTCGCTTCAAAGAAATGGTAAATTGCGGAAGTCTAGCATATTCCATGTAGCATCAATTTGTATTCCTTTCCTATCGTCTCTTTTAGCGTGAGTGCAGCTCTATCCACGTTGGACAAGCCGATCGGCAATGCCTGCTGGGAGCTCTTCTGTCTGGAGCACGGCATTCAGCCAGACGGCCAGATGCCCTCGGACAGGATCACTGGTGGAGGGGACGACTCTTTCAACACCTTTTTCAGTGAGACCGGGGCGGGCGGGCACGTTCCCAGGGCCGTGTTTCAGTGGCGTAGGAACCACGTGGGCGCCGGGGACTAGCGCCCCCCTAAAAATTTCTGCAAGTATGTGGGCGAAACTTAGCATGCGGCTGCAGGGCCATCTCCTACTGGGAAGACTGACTATGACAACAGCTGCACCCGCCCTCTCAATCATGTCATCATATTAGTCTTGTAGCAACTTCTGTTTGAAAGAAATTGTACAACGACTGCGGGTACACGGTATTGAATTGCTGTGCAATTATTTTTGTTTTTGTAACTTGTTTTGTGTTTTATTCTTGGTTTTAGTTTCTCATTGCATCCTCTTTAAAAAATATGAACTTGAGATTGTATCCTTGTACACTAACCTTCCACACCCAATCTTGAGCTCCTTCCACACCCAATCTTGAGCTCAAGATTGGGTGTGGAAGGTTAGTGTACAAGGATACAATCTCAAGTTCATATTTTTTAAAGAGGATGCAATGAGAAACTAAAACCAAGAATAAAACACAAAACAAGTTACAAAAACAAAAACAATTGCACAGCGATTCAATGTGGTTATTTCTAACAGTTAGATTGCATTACTTTAGAGTGTATGACTGAAACAGTATCTAGAAAAATCAGCCGTATTATATACAGTGACTAGCCTCGTCCCCACACTCTCATGCATGTTTCGTTTTGCTACTGGAGTGCCTGATACTGTTTCTCACGGGATTTACCATTTCAGTAATTGCACATGGGTATAGGGACAGGAGGTAGGGACCAATCACATTATGACTACACTTCTCAGTCTTACCTTTTGCTGGTGACATTATTTCGCAGTGGAGTTCACTCTCACATGACTGACCATGCAACACCATGATCACTGACCTTGAGATCCTGGAGAGAAGGTCAGTCGGTCTCAACCCCAGACCCAGTGATTCTAGTTTCATTCCAGACCTATAAAAATCTTAGTCTCCCTCCGTATGCCACTCCAGGTACCCAGCCAACCTCCTCTGCTTCCATCTGCGGGGTAATGGGGGAGGGGAGGGTGTGGTCAGTTCCGTAGTAAACCCCTCACCCTCTCTGTATTTACCAAGGAAAGTCTACCAACCGTATACTTTGAAGGATACATTCATTTTTGTATAGTTCATGTATGACTGTGTGATGCAAACAAGCTTCAGGGGTGAACATTAGCCTTGTACCCGGTGTCGGAAAAACAAACGTTGTTTTTCCAACACTGGAAAAACAAATATTCACTTACCCAGTATTGGAATTTACCCAGTGTCGGAATAACAAACATCCATTTATCTGGCGTCAGGAAAAAAAAAGTCATTTAATTTACTGGTGTCGGAAAAACAAAAGAAGAAAAAGGAGTGTTCATTTTTCTGACGCCAGGTACAAGGTGAAGATCAACTAGATCTCGGCAATGGCCTGGAAAACAACATACCTACAATTATTGATACCTGCACACATACCTACACAACTTGCACATATATACTTCTACACACACACACATTACACTGTACAGGACATCTCTTGCCTGGAGACTCCTAGTGGAGGTGGGTATGGGGACCCAACAACAACATTTAAGAGTGGACCCCCACAAGCCAAGAGACCCAAAGTCTTCACTCCCCGGGCCCGGTTGGCCATGTACAAAATGACACAAGAGTCAGCGTAACAACTATTTCTAGAATGTCGACTCAGTTTTGCTACAATTCCCTAAGGCCCACAGCATTTTACTTTCCACATCCCAGTCACAAGAACATCTGTGCAAGTTTCTTGACACCAAGTATAGTGACAGTCCATACATGTCTCTTAAGCAGCAAAATAAAACAAAAGATACAATGGTTACGTACAGTAGACTATTATAATTATGATTATAATTAACATAAGACAATGCATACATGTTATAGTGCATAACATCATGATAGAAGGATTTTCCAAATAGCATCAACACTACATTGCTACAGCTACTAGTATTGTGTTTGCCTCAACCACTCTCCACAATATTTTACTACTATACAATGTCATTTATACTGGTCTTACAGTCATATACAGTTTACAACGGAGACTGTCACCCTTCATATGCGTTTGGGTACTTAGACGTGAATATTCAACCTCAGAAATCTTATAATGAATGTCACCAGATGCAAGTGGCCTTTTCAATTTCCAGCTTTCACTTCGCTCAATGTGGTCACAGTCTTCCACCTGATTCAAAATCTGAATGTGAGCTGTGCACTGGATGGGCCAGTTCAGGCGGTCATTGTGCTCACCCTTCCGTAGGCACAAATAAATACGCATAACAGTATTAGGATGAAAAAAGTCAAGGTTGAACCTGAACCTGTAACTCTGTGGGCCAGAATTAAATGGCTCGCTGTACCAGTCCGGGCCTTTTCTCTGCGCCTTCCATTGGCTGAATTCAGTGAGTGTAAATTCTTTAATGAACACTGAACCTACCAGATCATGAAAGCGTTGCTCTACTTTTCCATCTAGTTGCTGGAATTGCTCCCTTACTTTTCCATCTAGTTGCTGAAGCTGTAGCTGTAGCTCTGCTATCTGTCGATCTTTCTCGTCCATCTTCTGGTGTAGCTCTCGGGTGAGGCTGAGGTTCAGGAGAGACATGCTCAGCTGGTGTTTCTGCATGCCATCCTCCATGTGCCTGGCTAGGTCCTTTCGAGGGACCTTCTCGGTGCAGCCAGCGTGGCTGAACTCACATGCCACCAGCTGCAGGGAACACTCGCTTGCTAAATGCTTCTCAAGATTACAGCGTTCCACTGTTCCCTTTTCACATCTGTTGGGACAGGGCTCGGGAAATTTCGGGCACTGGGGCAAGTGTTCGTTTGCTCCAATATCATAGGTGGCAGTAGTATCACAGTACTGGCACTGCCATGGCCGTTTGGGGCACCCCTTGGTATGCTGATCAAGACCGCCCAGGTCGTCCACCCACTCACACCCACTTCCCTTGTGAGGGCAGCGAACTTTCAATCCATTCACGACTCGTTTGAAATATTTGTCGGTGTGAGTTGTGAAATTCGGCTCCTTGCACATGGGACAAGGCTTTCCCTCCTGCTGCAGTTTGGCTCCAGCTGTAATGGAAATATGATGGCCACAGCAATCGGTTTGATGGGGGTCTTGCAAGAGTTCGAAGGTCACCGGGCAATAGTAATCTCGAGAGGGTTCTTCAACAAAATCATACTCAATTTCAGGGGGTTGGGGGGCTTGAGCAACAGCTGAGCAGAGACATATTAAAAAGAATGATCCATGCACATCCTGAATCATAACATTCATTGGCACACACACACTACAAGCTATCAGGCTATAGCTATGTACCTGGGCTGGATGGTGGAGGTGAGTCAGGCTCCACAGAGCAGGAGGCTGGACGAGGGAAGGCCATGACGATCAATGGGCGCTAGATACTAGTCTCGTGTCCAGACAGTCTATCCGCCAACGGTAATCTCACGTGACTTTTATTTTTGGATGACGTAATTTCCGAGTCTGCAATGGAGGCAAAATGGCTATGTGTGGTGTCGATGTGTATGCAGAGGCTTACATCAAGCTGCGTTCACGGCGTTGACTTAAGGATCGGTACGATGATGGAGTAGTCATTGGAGAAAAAGATTTCTCCCCGTTTTGAGAGCATCTTACCAGTTGATGAGAGTTTTGGTATGTTTTTTGTTGGTTGTTGAGGGGCGGATATCTGAGATGTTTACGCTCTTCCGTCGGGCCGCGGGGGGCACGGCGTCAACGTCTGGGCACGAGACGACTAGGGCGCGGCGTCGATGTCATGAATATGGCAACACGTACACGTCATGACCAGGGCTGCCGCTTAATTCCCCGCTTGTACCTATACCGTACCCGGTTTGAGTCCAGATTACGTCATTTCATTACGTAATTGTTGATTGAACTTGGGGAATCCCGGGCATGGCAGCGCCGGCGTTATTTGGAGTACTTCGCTAGCTGGCTCTTCAAGATCAGTCTGCTTATAAGGTATGAGCATGCATCTTTTTTATCTTTTTTATTGCTATTTTAATACTATACTGTACCATTTTAGCTTTTAGCTACCTTACAGAAGCTGTGGAAACAGTGATAGGTGATGACACTTTCATAATCAGTCAGCAGTTGCTATGCTGTCAGCGTGCAAAAACCTCAGTGAAAGGATGAAACATCCTGAAGTACACCATATACATGTAGCTGAAGACTTCTCATCCTTCCTACTTCTGTGAACGGCTGTGTCCCAACAATTGACAGATGAGAGAAAGAATGTGGAGTTTATACCATCAACTCTGTTATTTTACTGCATATGGAATTCAGCGGGAAGTGGAAAAAGGTATGAAGAAAATGTCTGCTAATGGCAGCATGGTGGAACACATGATAATCTGAATACGTAGGCATTCCAGAAGAACATGAAAGCCTTGAGAGTGATCAATTGCAACTCCTTTGCTAAGGGGGCCATTTAAGGGACCATTCAATGGGAAATATGGTCTAGTTGATATGCAGTGGAGAACAAGCCATTGCCACAGCGACAGCTGAGCCTAAACAAAGTGGCATCCTTGAAGACGTTCAATTTCATTGGTCTAGACAAGGACTACTGGAACTTGTCATGAAAATGTGGACTACAATACAAGGATTCTCATAGATAGTGCATGTGTAGAAAAGTAGTAAATGACTATTATTATACATTAATCTACTTACAGTTTGTTTCATAACTCACTACATGAGCTGTAAAAATGAAATGATAAGGTTATAAAATAGAATAGAATATTTATTTATTAATGTGACACACATAATTATACAGATGCCCAGCCTGTTCAGCTTATGAGTCACAACACAAAAACAATTATATACAATATAGATCGCCTAAACATATTAAGTAGATATGTTATACATACATGTACAGGATCGATAAAGATCTAGCAAAGGAATCGATCACTTTCAAGGCTTGTATGTTCTTTAGAATGCCTACATATTTAGATTATCAAGATAAGCAAAGTAGTTCAATTTCAATCAATATTTGCCCCCCCCCCCCTAGCAAAAGGACTCTCAGGGTGGCATGAATGAGGCTCGCCTGAAATTGCAAACAGATTGATCGAATGTGAGAGGGAACAAGAAAGTGATGTTAGTGTGTTGACATTCCTCAAATTGTGGAATAACCTCAAGCTCGTGGCCACTCTTGAAGTTCAATTACACGAAAGTGATACAAAATTATTCAGATTACCATGTGTTCCACCATGCTGCCATTGGCATTCAAAAACTTCTCTAGGCGTGGTCTTTATACTTTTTCCACTTCTTGCTGAATTCCATATGCAGTGTCCCGTGGTGTCCATGTGATCTCTTTCATTGTAACACATGTAGCTTGGAAAGAGTAGATCTCGAGAGAACTGCTGTGTTCACTGGAGTCTGCTACATCCGATCTTGGAGCTCGGTGCTGCTACCGGTATACCGTTACCGTTAACGCGTTACGTCTAGTCTCGCGTGCCAGCCCCCTTCCGCAAAAATAATGGAGCTGGCACGCGAGACTACGTTACGTCAAAGTGGTCACAATCCTAGTCTTAAGTTAGGCAATTACTGAGGGTATAGTGGCCACAGTCTACCGTACTCTCAAAGATCAGCAGCCACACCCCATCACGCAAAAGCCCAAATGCTGCACACCCACTGGGCTTCCCCACGGTACACCTTGCAGTTCAAACCATAGTTGGTGGCTACATACAGGCTGGGAGGGGGGGTGTGGGATAGTGTTCTAATTAAGTGGATTCCAAATATTATATTGAAATGCAGGTTCCCCATAATATACGCACACTTATAGGGCAGCCTTCTATACGCTCCCTATAGCCTCATACATACCCAGAAGTTCAGAACCTCCCCTCATACCTTTTGTAGCTGCAAAAAAAGGAGGCCTCGGTATGACCCCTACCCATGTTGAGTAAGTAGCTACAGCCCATCCATGCATGATGCCATCATTGCCGCTGTCCCACCAAGGTCAAGATCTTTCAGTGCAGGTTTGGCAGCGTAGGGGCTGAGTTGCGTCTGTGGCAGACCACTTTGCATGGGCTGCAATATGTCCATTTTCACCCTGCAGCTAGCTAGTTTCAATCATACTGTCCGGCATAGGTAGCTGCATTATTCAACAGCATTTTATAGAAGAAATGCAACCCACCAGATTATACAATATGCAAGAATTTGTATAAGTGTCTTAAGGCCTACAGCATTGTACTAAGTCTTTCCATGTCATGCCGCGGATAACATCTGTGAAAGTTTCTCAACAGCAATTCAAGCAGTGACAGTCCTCATGTCCATATACACGTACAGTACGTCTTAAGCAGCAAAATAATATACAAAGGTATATGATAGGGTTTGTTATGACCTTGTCATGCACGCTTGACTTTAATTCTCTATTGAAACTCTATCTTAAAACTGCACAAAATACACGACTATTTATACAAAACAAAACTCACTTGTAAGCCATACAGAAAAGACAGACTATAGACACATACCACACATACACTAACACATTAACATGTCTACTCTACATCCTAACAAACATGATGTGTTAACTAGTGAGTCACAGTTACTACAGGGTTACAGCAGAATATTGAGGAGCATACTACGATAGGGTGTAGTATTATCAGGCACTGCAGCATACAAGATCAAGGGAACTTCCAACTAGCATCAACACCAAACATATAATTGCTACAGCTACTAGTATTATATTTGCCTCAACCACTTTCTACAATACCTTACATGCACAATTGTCATTTATACTGGTCTTACAGATATACATGTATATGCAGTTTACAACGGAGACTGTCACCCTTCAAATGTGTTTGGGTATTTAGACTTGAATATTCAATATCAGAAATCTTCTTGATAGTCTCATCGGTGGTCTGTTGCCATTTCCAGCTCACACTTCTCTCAATGTGGTCATGGTCTTCCACCTGGTTCAAAATCTTAATGCGAGCTGTGCACTTGATGGGCCACTTCAGGTGGTCATCGTACTTACCCTCCAGTAAGTACAAATAAACATGCATAACAGTATCAGAAAAGTCGATATTGAACTTGAACTTGTAGCCTAGCCGACCAGAATAAAATGGCTCACTGTGGAACATTCCTTTTTTCTTTGCCTTCCATTGGCTGAATTCAGCTAAAGTAAATTCTCTAGTGAAGCTTGAATTGCAAAAGTGTAGCTCTAGTTTTCCATCTAGTTGCTGGAATTCCTCCCTTACTTTTCCATCTAGTTGCTGGAGTTCCTCCCTTACTTTTCCATCTAGCTGCTGAAGCTGCAGCTGTAGTTCTACTATCTGTCGATCTTTCTCGTCCATCTTCTGGTGTAGCTCTCGAGTCAGGCTGAGGTTTAGGAGAGACATGAAGAAAAAGGCCAGCACAGCAACTAGCACAATAGCATTAGCAGCAAATGTCATTGTCCTTATTTCGCTCCTCAATCGAACTTCTAGCTCAGTTGCTTGTTGACTTAAGTTGTCTTTTTGCTCAATTTCCTCTTCCTTGTGTGCAGCCTCATTGGAAAGATCTCGGTTGTACATGTACATAGCAAGGTAGCTCATGTGTACCCCTAAATTCTCAGTTAGGTGGGTTGGCATGTCTTTACGAGGGAGATGCACCTCACAACCGGCGTAGTGGAAGTCACAGTTGACTTTTGTGAGCGGGCAATCTTTGTTCACATGCTGTTCAAGGTTTTGCCGCTCAATAGCATTCAGTGTGCAGTGGTTGGGACAGGAGACAGGGCAGCACTTGCACTTTGGCAAGTGGTTTTTGGCCACGTCATCGTATGTAGACTGGTACTCTCGGCAGTAGTCACAGCTATATGGCCTCTTGGGACACTCCTCACCCTGATGGTTGGCAAGGAAACGTCGCTGGAAACATCCGTCACAGTTATTATTGCACTGAACTTCGACAAAATCACACCCTTCAAGCTGTTTTTCCGGTTCCGGATTCATATTTAGGTGGAGATCGAGTGACCTAAGCTCACCTGTCCACTGACATCCAAGTTTGGAGAATGTACATCGGACTTCAAAATCATTGAGCTGTCGTTCTCGTTCCTTATTATGCATCAGAGTGAAATTAGAGGCATTACAGAGGGGACAGCTCTTACCAGCTTTCTTGATGGAATCGATGCATGTTTGGCAGAAGTTATGTCCACAGCAGCTGATGAGATGAGGCTCACGAAGTACCAACAGACATATGGAACAGTCTGCTTGCACTGCCTTCGGGGGAGGTTGAACAAACTCACACTCGTACATATCCACCAGAACCACAAAGCTTTTGAGAGGTCGGCTTAGTTGTTAGCTGAACCTGTGGCTGTTCTTGTGACAGTTGATTGCCAATTTCAGCAGTTGGTGTCCCAACTTGTGGCTGAAGCGACTGATCGACTTTGTCAGTATCTGTACCAGGTGTTGCCATCTTGAGTGGGAAAAGCTATAACTAGTGGCTATTCACGTGATAGCTATAGCTAAAGTGGTTGTGGTCCTAGCTATACAGATAGATTTGAGTCTTAGCTATCACACTTCAAATAAAATCAGTTGCTAGAGTGTTCTCAATTTAGCTACTCACTATTCAACTTTGCTCGGGCCGAAGATAGAAACCTGGAAGGAGTACTGGTCGCAAACTGATGGTCTTCTCAATTAGTGTACTGATATCCAATGGTCTCAAAGGTCACACATGTACAGTCATGTGAATATACACACAGTTGTACAAGTAGTACTCATACAATAACTACTAGAATCACTGGGATGGGAATCACCCATGTCTCCCTCTATGTGATGGTCATGCATATGGTCCAAATTGTATTGTGAAGATTCAATGTTCAGTGAATATCTTTTGACCTTTTATTTTAGAAACAAAGCTGGGCTTAGAAGGCCTGGGTACGTGGCTATTTCAAACAGCTGTATTAGATACAGTGACTAGCGCATATAACATAATATTATACATGTATAGTCACACAGAATCAGGCTGTGGTCTTAGTCACATGATCAGCACATGATTGCCCATGTATTCAACGTCATTTGCTCCACCCACCAGGAGGCGTGGCTGATAGTAGCGGTAGCAGGAACACACTCTTCACAGCAGCAGACAAGAGAGAGGTGGACCTGGGGTCAAAGGCTACTGTGGAGGCCAAACCAGGGGTAAGTTAGCAGCTCATAGAGGTCGTTTCTTGCAGCCTGGTTCCAAGGACACGCATTAAAATTTGAACGAGGCTCGTTTTCTTGAAAGCTTATTTAGTGTCATAATTATGACTGTGATTTAAACTAGCTGCAGGGTGAAAATATAAAGACTGAGCAGCCTAGCAAGGGCCTGGAAAATGATGTTACTATATAGCTACTTACTGCTATTCATCCCCAATACATCTGCACACATGCTATACACACACCTACACATGACTTGTACATACGTCTATACATACACATTTAACTGACACACTGTACAGGGCATCTTTCGACTGGAGACTCCTGGTGGAGGTGGGTATGGAGACCCAACAGAAAAATTTGAGAGTGGACCCCCACAAGCCAAGATGCCCAAAGTCTTCACTCCCACTGCACTGGCACAATGACAGCATGATAACTAAGTTTCTATATAGAATGTTTATTGACTCTAATGCTTAAGACTTATGCATTTTATTTTGCACATTCGTCTTCATGCATGTCACGAGAACACTAGCTGTGTACGTTTCTCAACAGCAAGTCCTCTATATGTCCTTATACATGTCTCTTAAGCAGAAAATAATTATTATACAAAAGGTACATGGTTGAAAATTAAATATGTGTAACACACTACCATGTATTATGGGTATAATATAATCAGGTGCTGTAGCACATACACAATTACCCAACATATACAGCTAGCTACTAGTAATTTGCCTCAATCACTTTCCACAATAACTTAGCACTAATAATTGTTAATTGTCATTTATACTGGTCTTAGAGTTATATGCAGTTTACAACGGAGACTGTCACCTTTCAGATGTGTTTGGGTACGTAGACTTAAAGATCCAATATCAGAAATCTTCTTATAAGTCTTACTAGTTGTCCGCCCCCATTTCCAGCTTGCACTTCTCTCAATGTGGTAACGGTCTCCCACCTGGTTCAAAATCTTAATGCGAGCTGTGCACTTGATGGGCCAGCTCAGGTGGTCATCGTGATCACCCTTCAGTAGGTACAAATAAACACGCATTTCAGTATCACGAAAGTCAATGTTGAAATTGAACCTGTAGCCTAGCTGACCAGAATAAAATGACTCACTGAAGAAGTCTCCTTTTTTCCCTAACATCCATTGGCTGAATTCAGTGAAAGTAAATTCTTTAGTGAACACTGAACCTACCAGATTGTGAAGGTGTTGCTCTACTTTTCTGTCTAGTTGCTGGAATTGCTCCCTCACTTTTCCATCTAGTTGCTCCACTTTTCCATCTAGTAGCTGGAATTGCTCCCTCACTTTTCCATCTAGTAGCTGGAATTGCTCCCTCACTTTTCCATCTAGCTGCTGAAGCTGTAGCTGTAGCTCTGTTATCTGTCGATCTTTCTCGTCCATCTTCTGGTGTAGCTCTCGGGTGAGGCTGAGGTTCAGGAGAGACATGCTCAGCTGGTGTTTCTGCATGCCATCCTCCATGTGCCTGGCTAGGTCCTTTCGAGGGACCTTCTCAGTGCAGCCAGCGTGGCTGAACTCACATGCCACCAGCTGCAGGGAACACTCGCTTGCTAAATGCTTCTCAAGATTACAGCGTTCCACTGTTCCCTTTTCACATCCGTTGGGACAGGGCTCGGGAAATTTCAGGCACTGGGGCAAGTGTTCGTTTGCTCCAACATCACAGGTGGCTGTAAAATCACAGTACTGGCACTGCCATGGCCGTTTGGGGCACACCTTGGTATGCTGATCAAGACTGCCCAGGTCGTCCACCCACTCACACCCACTTCCCTTGTGAGGGCAGCGAACTTTCAATCCATTCACGACTCGTTTGAAATATTTGTCAGCGTGGGTTGTGAAACTCGGCTCCTTGCACATGGGACAAGACTTTCCCTCCTGCTGCAGTTTAGCTCCGGCTGTGACAGAAATGTGATGGCCACAGCACGTGGTTTGATGGGGGTCTTGTAAGAGTTCAAAGGTCACCGGGCAATAGTAGTCTCGAGAAGGTTCTTCAACAAAATCATACTCAGTTTCAGGGGGTTGGGGGGCTTGAGCAACAGCTGAGCAGAGAGGCATTAAAAAGAATGATCCAAGCATACAATTCCTGAATCACTTGGTACATTATCAAATATTGGCACACACACACTACAAGCTGTCAGGCTATAGCTATGTACCTGGGCTGGATGGTGGAGGTGAGTCAGGCTCCACAGAGCAGGAGGCTGGATGAGGGGAGGCCATGGCGATCTCGTGCCTACCGGGGGGGGGGGGCCCGTGAACGTCTGACGTCATGAATATGGCCTCGGCATGGCAGAAGCTAGTCTCGTGCCCAGACGTTCACGCCCTCCCGGCGAAAGAACGCCTGGTGTTCTAAACGAACTTTCTTGTCACAGACCCCACGATTGCTGATAATAAATCTCGTATGTGATTGGTCACTGTATATACGGTATATTTCAAATTTTTATTCTAATTTATCAAACTGACCAATAGATTTATCGGACTAACGTCATGGCAACTTTACGGAAAGTCTGAAAGCTGCAATCTGATTGGACCCTTTGGCATTCCAAAGGGGAAAGGCGTCTGTGACAAGAAAGTTCGATTAGAACACCAGACGTTCTTTCACCAGGGGGGCGTGGACGTCTGGGCACGAGACTAGGCAGAAGCTAGAAGCCACTGAATCTGCTTCTTCTTCTTCTTTGTAACCTCCAGTAAAGGAGAGTACCCTGTGTATAGGGGTTGCAAAATCTGATCACAGTCAAATGTCAGGACTAACTGCTAAAACGTTCCTGCGGGATCTTAAGCGGTCCAGGAAGTCAATACAGAACAACTGGAAGTCGATGTCACTGATCCACTCCACACCAGACATAACATGGAAAAAACGGTGAGGGTCACGTGCTGGATCCGGGAGAAGAGCCTTTACCGAGGAGGGGGCTTCCCCAATAAGTTCGTTACGGTACTCACGCAGGGCGGGGCAGGAGGCAACAAAATACAGGGAGTCTTCCCGAAGACCATGTGATCTGCACATGATACGGCCCCGTCTGCCTGTGGTGTCCATGTGATCTCTTTATCTCTTTCATTGTAACACATGTAGCTAGCTTGGAAAGAGCAGATCTCAAGAGAACTGCTGTGTTCACTGGAGTCTGCTACATCCGATCTACTATTTGAGCTCAGTAGTGCTGGAACCAACATATAAGTGGTTACATTCAATTCAAGTCTGCAGATCCTCCTGCATGGCTAGGATCCTCCTGCATGGTTTAATCTCTCATTTTAAATTTAAGTTAGGCAATTGATGGGAGTCTGTACATGTACCCCCCAAAGATCAGCAGCTACACTCCATCACACAAGAACCCAAATGCTGCACACCCACTGGGCTTCCCCGCACACTTTGCAGTTCAAACCATAGTTAGCGGCTACGCACAGCCCGGGAGGGAGGGAGGGGGTTTATGATGTTCTAATTAAAGTAGCAGCAGAGGGGCTGAGTTGCGTCTGTGGCAGACTACTTTGCATGGCCTGCATTAGTCGCACGGGCTGGCCCGTGCGTGCAAGTGAGGCTGGCCCGCGAGACTAGGGCTGCATTTGGTCACATGTTCAATTACACGAGATGCCTGCGCCAGGAAATGTACAGTTTCATTAATAAGTATTGAGCAGTCACAGGTAATCAGTTGTGTATATTAACGTGCACAATAAGGAACATTAAAATTATGTCAGTTTCCAGTTATCATAATCGATCTGGCATTTTCGGTGGTGAGTAGCACTCTAATAGCCTTGTTCATCACGAAGCACTTCGATATTTTCTGCCTGAGGTCCTTTCCTTCCTTGAGTTACATCGAACCTGACCCTCTGGCCTTCAACCAAGGTCTTATAGCCTGAGCCTGTGATCGCTTTGAAGTGGGCAAATACGTTAGGACCCGAGTCCTGCGTAATAAAGCCATAACCTTTGGATTCGTTGAACCACTTAACGGTGCTGGTAGAAGACATGATAATTTCCTGATAAAAAATAAAAAATGTTTCTTTTTTTTGCCTCCAAGCCTTTTCAGCCAAAGTCTGGCCTCCCAAGGGGAGGAGGAGGGCTAAAGAAACAAGCAAAAGATGGGATTCGAACCTGTAACTTTTCAGTCTCTTTGCCACGAGTAGTCAACGTTAGAACTTTGACCTTTAATGATCCGTCAGCATTCCATTCCAGTGAGTGTCGGGTGCATGCGTAGTCCAGTTTCACCAAAATATCCGAACGTCAGGTACGCCTAGCAACGAGAAATTTTAGAAATATGCAAGTTACTTAACCTCATCAGTTTCGCTGTATGCAGCCTGCCTTCAAATTCGATACTCAAAAGCGGTAAGGCTTAGGTCGGGAAGATGGATGCCTAAGGATGCTACTACAGTAGCTACGCGGATAAGCCTCGTTTAATCGTGTTTTTACCTATCCATTGGAGTTAGTCCTCCATCTGATTGCATAAAGAGCACTCTGAGGTTTTCCTGTAATTAGAGAATACCAGCAAAAATAATCTCCTGTAATTAGAAAAAAATATCAGAATCAATAACTATTATGTCATCAAGGGATCACCTGATCCTTGAATCCTGAAGCAAAGCCCTGTACATATCTCTGGATACAGGGAGTCAAGTAGGCATCAGCACAGGCTGCAGCAAAGTACAAAGACATATGGATCAATGGCACCTTTCTCTGATGTCACCATCAATGGCATTAATTTGATGACAGCACTATAATTTTATTTTCTATGACATCACTAACACGATGATGTCATAGAAAATGTAGTCATTGAAAGGCCATATGCACAATGTAAATGAATCAAAACGTTGAAGATACTCTTATTAGAGTGCTACACCTTTTTCAAAGGCATTCACCGACCAGTGAATCCTCGAGGCACAATTCGGACCATGGGCATCACGAGAGACGAGAGGGAGACGTGGGTGAATCCCATCTCTCGTGCCAGTTCCCCGACCACCTCCTCATGGTCCGGGAACCTGGGATGCAGGGAGGGGAGGGGCATAAGAGAGGGGGAGACAGGAGGGGAAAGGGAGGGATAAGCCACACAAGTTAGCAGTATAGCAATGCAAATAATATTACGATGCAAGTTATTTGTACATGCTATATAGCACATGAAGGTCACATGACGTACGTGTAAGACTGCATGAGGACGACAGCGAGACTCCTGACCCCTCTGTCCAACACCCCCTGCAGGTCTCTCCTCAGCTGTTCCCTGTCCAGACTCCGCCATACGTGGAGCTGAAGTTGAGATAGAGGTCAGCTAGTGCTTAGCTAAAATTCACTTTCTTAGTATTACACGCACACACCTTCTCTCCTGTGGTTACCGTGACAACAGGAGCCTCCAGCTTCAGCTGGCATGTTTCCTGGAACAACACGACCCTCTCCTCCACCTCCACCACCGACTCGTACAACGTCTCAGGCATCTCGATTTTCTGAGGAAAAGAGCTAGGACATAAAGTTTGCCACAGAGTGACAGAGACCCCTAGAGAGTGCAGTTGCCTCATCATCTCAGATCCTCCATGTCACATGACCTACCAGGTCAAAGATACTGGGTCTTGATTGGTTGCCGATGTGCAGTAAATGTCGGAAGCCCTTGATGATCACCAGGGCCATCCCCTCTCCCTTGCGCTCCAGGAGGGCGTTGGTTGCCACGGTAGTTCCCATGCGGATCCACTCGATGCGGCTGGAGTCCAGCAACTGGTCGGGAGGGAGGGGTGTTCCCAACTCCTGTGGTGGTATGGAAAACTGGATGATGGCAACTGCAATGTGCTAGCCAGGCCATGGGATACGGAGTTGTGGGGACTGGGGTATGGGATGTGGGGACTGGGTCATGGGGCATAGAGTTGTGGGGCCGGGGTATGGAATGGGGTACTAAGCTTGCATGACTGGCCTGCTGAGATAGTGGGCGGGGCTGGTGGGTGGGGCTAGTATGCAACAGCTGTCTATGACAACGTTTTGCGCTATCCAATAGTGCTTAGCTTGTTTCTCTCTCGTGTACAGGTGCTGTTCACTGTTCACCTCCTCCAGGATTCTCCTGATGGCTTCTCTGGGAGCATCGGGATAGTTTGCTGGGTCTTCCGATAGCAGTTTCATGACACGGACCTTCCCATCCGGGCACTCGGCGTAGACATCGGTGAACGTCCCCCCTCTGTCTATGGAGAATCGAAACTTGTCACTTTCGGGCATCTTTTCAGCTCGTAGAAAACAGCTGAGTTGTAAACCACGTGGGTGGTGCTAGCGAATGAACGGTAGTGATAGGGTTAATAAATGATTCGTTCCCGACACCGGGCCTCCGCCCACGATCAGTGCGATATTAAACTACTTCTAGAATCTGAATATCTGCAAGCAGTGAAAGTATGGTTACAGTAAAATATGTGTAACATACTACCATGTGTTACAAGACGTATATAATCACACACTGCAGCATACATGATCAAAGGAATTTCCAACACCAAAATAGTTACAGCTACATGGACTACATGACTTATATTACACAATGTCATTTTACAATTACTAAATGCAGTTTACAACGGAGACTGTCACCCTTCAGATGTGTTTGGGTTCTTAGACTTGAATATTCAATCTGAGAAATTGCCTTATGAGTACCTCGAGTTGGCTTTTCCCATTCCCAGCTGGCACTTCCCTCAATGTGGTTACGGTCTTCCAGCTGGTTCAAAATCTTAATGCGAACTATGCAGTTGATGGGCCAGTTCAGGTGGTCATCGTGATCACCCTTCAGTATGTACAAAAAAACATGCATTTCAGTATCAAGAAAGTCAATGTTAAACTTGAACTTGTAGCGTAGCGAGCCAGAATAAAATGGCTCACTGTTATAGTGTCCTTTTTTCCTTGCCTTCCATTGGCTGAATCCAGTGACAGTAAATTCTTTAGTGAACACTGAACCCACCAGATTGTACATGTTGTGAAAGTGTTGCTTTACTTTTCCATCTAGTTGCTGGAATTGCCCCATTACTTTTCCGTCTAGTTGCTGGAATTGCCCCGTTACTTTTCCGTCTAGTTGCTTAACTTTTCCATCTAGCTGTTGGAATTGCCCCGTTACTTTTCCGTCTAGTTGCTTAACTTTTCCATCTAGCTGCTGGAATTGCTCCCTTACTTTTCCGTCTAGTTGCTGGAATTGCCCCGTTACTTTTCCGTCTAGTTGCTTAACTTTTCCGTCCAGCTGCTGGAATTGCCCCGTTAATTTTCCGTCTAGTTGCTTAACTTTTCCATCTAGTTGCTCCACCTTTCCATCTAGCTGCTGAAGCTGCAGCTGTAGCTCTGCTATCTGCCGATCTTTCTCGTCCATCTTCTGGTGTAGCTCTCGGGTGAGGCTGAGGTTCAGGAGAGACATGCTCAGCAGGTGTTTCTGCATGCCATCCTCCATGTGCCTGGCTAGGTCCTTTCGAGGGACCTTCTCGGTGCAGCCAGCGTGGCTGAACTCACATGCCACCAGCTGCAGGGAACACTCGCTTGCTAAATGCTTCTCAAGATTACAGCGTTCCACTGTTCCCTTTTCACATCCGTTGGGACAGGGCTCGGGAAATTTCAGACACTGGGGCAAGTGTTCGTTTGCTCCAACATCATAGGTGGCAGTAGCATCACAGTACTGGCACTGCCATGGCCGTTTGGGGCACACCTTGGTATGCTGATCAAGACCACCCAGGTCCTCCACCCACTCACACCCACTTCCCTTGTGAGGGCAGCAAACTTTCAATCCATTCACGACTCGTTTGAAATATTTGTCAGTCTGGGTTGTGAAATTCGGCTCCTTGCACATGGGACAAAGCTTTCCCTCCTGCTGCAGTTTGACTCCGGCTGTGACAGAAATATGATGGCCACAGCACGTGGTTTGATGGGGGTCTCGCAAGAGTTCAAAGGTCACTGGGCAGTAGTAATCTCGAGAGGGTTCATCAACAAAATCATACTCAATTTCAGAGGGTTGGGGGGCTTGAGCAACAGCTGAGCAGAGACATATTAAAAGAATGATCCATGCACATCCTGAATCATAACATTCATTGGCACACACACTACAAGCTGTCAGGCTATAGCTATGTACCTGGGCTGGATGGTGGAGGTGAGTCAGGCTCCACAGAGCAGGAGGCTGGACGAGGGGAGGCCATGGCGATCAATGGGCGTTAGATACTAGTCTCGTGTTTACGCTCTTCCGTCGGGCCGCGGGGGGGCACGGCGTCAACGCCTGGGCACGAGACTAGGGCGCGGCGTCGATCGACGTCATGAATATGGCAACGCGTCACGACAGTAGTCTAGTCTGCTACATCCGATCTAATATAATTTGGAGCCGCAGCCCGCGCAGGGCTGGCACGCGAGACTAGGTTACGTCAAAGTGGTCGAATGCAATTCAAGCGCAGATCCTCTTTAAGTTTTAAGTTACGAAGTGGCTATTGGTCCGGCAGTCCACGGTTAGCGTTCAAGTGAAGGGTTAGGGTTAGGGTTAGGGCTAGGGTTTGGCTAGGTGCTAGGGGCTAACCGTTGGGTTTAGAGCTCGTTGGGTTGCTTCAGTTTTGCGCTACAACCTAGTTCACGAATGCGCATGCGCGTACTTTCCCCATACAAATGTATGCACTTCCTGCCGGACCAATAGCCACAGCCTTTAAGTTAGGCAATTACTGAGAGTATAGTGGCCACAGTCTACCGTACTCTCAAAGATAAGATCAGCAGCCACACGCCATCACACAAGAGCCCAAATGCTGCACACCTACTAGGCTTCGCCACACACCTTGCAGTTCAAACCATAGTTGGTGGCTACATACAGGCTGGGAGGGGGGGTGGGGGGGTGGGATAGTGTTTTAATTATTATATTGAAATGCAGGTTCCCCATAATAGACGCACACTTATAGGGCAGCCTTCTCTCCACAATACGCTCCCTATAGCCTCGTACATACCCAGAACCTCCCCTCACAGCTTTTTTAGCTGCAAAAAAAGGAGGCCTCGGTACGACCCCTACCCATGTTGAGTAAGTACAACCCATCCATGCATGATGCCATCATTGCCGCTGTCCCACCAAGGTCATGATCTTTCAGTGCAGGTTTGGCAGCGGAGGGGCTGAGTTGCGTCTGTGGCAGACTACTTTGCATGGGCTGCATATATCCATTTTCACCCTGCAGCTAGCTAGTTTCAATCACAGTCATAGGTAGCTGCATTTTTCAAAAGCATTGTATAGAAGAAATGCAACCCACCAGATTATACAATATGCAAGAATTTGTATAAGTGCCTTAAGGCCTACAGCATTGTACTAATGTCATGATAACGTCTGTGAAAATTTCTCAACAGCAAGCAGTGACAGTCCTCATGTCCATATACAGTACATGTCTTAAGCAGCAAAATAATATACAAAGGTATATGATAGGGTTACAGCAGAATATTGGGGAGCATATAGCTACTACGATAGGGTATAGCATTATCAGGCACTGCAGCATACAAGATCGAGGGAACTTCCAACTAGCATCAACACCAAACATGTACATATATATATAATTGTACGTATTATATTTGCCTCTACCACTTTCTACAATAGCTTACACAATTGTCATTTATACTGGTCTTACAGTTATATGCAGTTTACAACGGAGACTGTCACCTTTCAGATGTGTTTGGGTACTTAGACTTAAGTAGTCAATACTAGAAATCTTAGTACAATCGGAAGCACTTTGCTTTCCCCATTTCCAGCTTGCACTTCTCTCAATGTGGTTATGGTTTTCCTCCTGATTCAAAATCTGAACGTGAGCTGTGCAGTTGATGGGCCAGTTCAGGTGGCTATCGTGATCACCCTTCAGTAGGTACAACCAAACACGCATGCTAGTATCCTCAAAGTCAATGTTAAACTTGAACTTGTAGCCTAGCGAGCCAGAATAAAATGGCTCACTGTTATAGTGTCCTTTTCCATTGGCTGAATTCAGTGACAGTAAATTCTTTAGTGAACACGGAACCCACCAGATTGTGGAAGTGTTGCTCTACTTTTCCATCTAGCTGCTCTACTTTTCCATCTAGTTGCTCTACTTTTCCATCTAGCTGCTCTACTTTTCCGTCTAGTTGCTTCATTTTTCCATCTAGTTGCTCTACCTTTCCATCTAGTTGCTGAAGCTGCAGCTGTAGCTCTGTTATCTGCCGATCTTTCTCGTCCATCTTCTGGTGTAGCTCTCGGGTGAGGCTGAGGTTCAGGAGAGACATACTCAGCAGGTGTTTCTGCATGCCATCCTCCATGTGCCTGGCTAGGTCCTTTCGAGGGACCTTCTCGGTGCAGCCAGCGTGGCTGAACTCACATGCCACCAGCTGCAGGGAACACTCGCTTGCTAAATGCTTCTCAAGATTACAGCGTTCCACTGTTCCCTTTTCACATCTGTTGGGACAGGGCTCGGGAAATTTCAGACACTGGGGCAAGTGTTCGTTTGCTCCAACATCATAGGTGGCAGTAGTATCACAGTACTGGCACTGCCATGGCCGTTTGGGGCACACCTTGGTATGCTGATCTAGACTGCCCAGGTCATGCACCCACTCACACCCACTTCCCTTGTGAGGGCAGCGAACTTTCAATCCATTCACGACTCGCTTGAAATATTTGTCGGTCTGGGTTGTGAAATTCGGCTCCTTGCACATGGGACAAGACTTTCCCTCCTGCTGCAGTTTGGCTCCGGCTGTGACGGAAATGTGATGGCCACAGCACGTGGTTTGATGGGGGTCTCGCAAGAGTTCGAAGGTCACCGGGCAGTAGTAGTCTCGAGAGGGTTCTTCAACAAAATCATACTCAGTTTCAGGAGGTTGGGGGGCTTGAGCAACAGCTGAGCAGAGAGGCATTAAAAAGAATGATCCACGCATGCACATCCTGAATCACTTGGTACATATTTATCAAATATTGGCACACACACACACTACAAGCTGTCAGGCTATAGCTATGTACCTGGGCTGGATGGTGGTGGTGAGTCAGGCTCCACAGAGCAGGGGGCTGGATGCGGATGAGGGAAGGCCATGGCGATCTCGTGCCTACCGGGGGCCCCCGGGGGGGGGGGGGGGGGGGGGAGGGGCGTGAACGTCTGGGCACGAGACGTCATGAAATGGCCTATATGGGGATATGGATATGGTACGTATAATTATACCGGATATGGGATATCGATATGGCTACACGTCAAAGTGACGTCATTCGTAGAAGGCCACTGAATCTGCACGTGATACCACCAGCCTTCCTCGAGGCCTCAGCCTCCTAGGCTAGCTGAGGTCCTGTGTCTGCCTGTGGTGTCCATGTGATCCCTTTCGTTGTAGCACATGTAGCTTGGAAAGAGCAGATCTCAAGAGAACTGCTGTGTTCACTGGAGTCTGCTACATTCTTATTTGAGCTCAGTGCTGCAACCAACGTCTGAGTGGTCATATTCAATTCAAGTCTGTAGATCCTCCTGCATGGTTTAATCTCTCTTTTTAAATTTAAGTTAGGCAATTGATGAGAGTCCATACCCCGCAGCTACGCCCCATCACACAAGAACCCAAATGCTGCACACCCACTGAGCTTCCCCGCACACTTTGCAGTTCAAACCATAGTTGGTGGCTACGCACAGCCCGGGAGGGGGATGATGTTCTAATTAAAGAAACAGCGGAGGAGCTGAGTTGCGTCTGTGGCAGACTACTTTGCATGGCCTGCATTAGTCTCGCGGGCCAGCCCGTGCGTGCAAGTGAGGCTGGCCCGCGAGACTAGGGCTGCATTTGGTCACACGTTCAATTACACGAGAAGCCTGCTAACGCAAACCGCCAGGAAATGTACAGTTTCGTTAATAAGTATCGAGCAGTCACAGGTAATCAGGTGTGTATATTAACGTGCACAATAAGGAACATAACTGCAAATTAAAATTATGTCAGTTTCCAGTTTATCACAGTTGATCTGGCAATTTCGGTGGCAAGTAGCACTCTAATAGTCTCGATCATCACGAAGCACTTCGATATTTTCTGCCTGAGGGCCTTTCCTTCCCTGAGTTACATCGAACCTGACCCTCTGGCCTTCAACCAAGGTCTTATAGCCTGAGCCTGTGATCGCTTTGAAGTGGGCAAATACGTCAGGACCCGAGTCCTGCGTAATAAAGCCATATCCTTTGGATTCGTTGAACCACTTAACGGTGCCGGTAGCTGCCATGATAATTTCCTGATAAAAAATAAAAAGGCAGGTAAAATGTTTCTTTTTTTGCCTCCAAGCCTTTTCAGCCAAAGTCTGGCCTCCCAAGGGGAGGAGGAGGGGTAAAGAAACAAGCAAAAGATGGGATTCGAACCTGTAACTTTTCAGTCTCTTTGCCACGAGTAGTCAACGTTAGAACTTTGACCTTTAATGATCCGTCAGTATTCCATTCCAGTGAGTGTCGCGTGCATGCGTAGTCCAAAATATCCGAACGTCAGGTATACGCCTAGCAACGAGAAATTTTAGAATTATGCAATTATTAATAGTTACTTAACTTCATCAGTTTCGCTGTATGCAGCCTGCCTTCAAATTCGATACTCAAAAGCGGTGACGTTCAAGGCTTAGGTCGGGAAGATGGATGCCTAAGGATGCTACTAAGTAGCTACACGGATAAGCCTCGTTTAATCGTGTAGGGGCGGAGTCGCTATGTAATTATTAATTAGTAGTTGCTAACGTAGTCATGTGAGGATCACGTTTTACCGGTATATACCCGGACCCGAGACTCTCGGGTCACGTGAAGACATTTTGGCATGAAAACGAAACTGAGTCTCGAGATCTCGTGCCCAGACGTCCACGCCCCCCGTCCCGTTTCGTGTAGTTTGGCTACAGATTTGGAAAATGTTTCCTAGCTACAGGAAAAATCCCTATTAAAATCTAGGCCCTGAACCTAGCCCCCGTGAGCACTGCACAAGACCTAGCCTGGTGCGCTATGAATATGACAAACATAATGATCGTCACTGTGAACTCTGTGTGAAGAATGATAAGACATTAGTTATATATGAGAATACAAGTACAAAAAAAATGGGAGGGTTACTGCTTGTCGTCTGTAACATCAAATTCCTCAGATTCTGTGAAATAGCTACTTGTGCACAGCCTCTTCACAACTGAGTCAGAAACTGCAGCTGATACCTCCAGTCCCCGCTCCTGGCTGAGGCTCTGCGTCTGCTTGTGACGACCACGTGATCTATTTCTTTGTAGCTTGGAAAGAGCTCTCGACAGAGAACTATCATGGTCACTGCATCCTGCTACAGCTGGTCTAGCACTTGTTATTGTGTTACCTTTCAAGCAAGCACTAACGGTGCTGCACCCACCAGAGTGGTCGTGATTCAAGTCTACATGAGATTCTCCTGCGCAATTTAATCTTTCTTCCAAGTTAGGCAATTGATGAGAGCTTCTACTTGCTTCACAGTAAGATTGCAGTTCTGTGCTTTCTGCCGCAGGGCCTTCTATGAGTTCAGGAGACTCAGACAAGTGTTCTTGGTTGGATGCAGAGGTAGTAAGTTCTTGTAGACCAAATCGCTCAAGAACTAGTGATTCTGTTCCAAGAAGAAAGGGAAATAATTGGATGGATGAATTTAAATTTTTTTGGTCCAGTAGCCCGTTCCATAACAAATGAAAGCATACAAGGCTCTAAGATGCAGCTGACTATCTTTGGGGTTCTCTTTTCTACCAACCACAAATTGGCTCACAAACATATCATCAAATGCCGACGTTTCAACTGATGTTCTGCCGTGAAGAAGACTGCAGCCCAGAAGTTGAAATTGATGATATGTTTGTGAGCCAATTTGCGGTTGGTAGAAAGAGAATCCGATTGACATGAATACTGAGAACCAACCGAGATCCTCTTTGAAGACTATCTTTAGGTTACCTTGAGTCTGGTATTCTTCATCAGCATCAACAGGGAATGCAGCATGCAGCGCATTGATACCACCTAGCATAGCAGAGCCCTATACAGTGGAAGGAGCACATTACTCCAGGATTACTGCGCAGACTTGGCCATTATTAATTATGGTTGTACCTGCATGGAGCACTCGACCACAGTGATCGCTACAATGGCGTCTTGCAGAGTGACGTCACTGCGAAACATTAGCCTTGCATGAGCTGCAAGAAGAGAACACTTTTTATATACACTGATGGCATGTAGCCTCATACCCAGGCCTTCCCTCGCAGCTTTTTTTGGTACCCAGGCCTTCCCTCTCAGCTTTTTTCGTAGCCGTGGAAAAACGCACAGCGCGTTTTTCCACGGCTGCGAAAAAAGCTGCGAGGGAAGGCCTGGGTCCGAGGCTAGATGGCATGCTGGCAGCTATAGTATCCATGCAATTAAGCTTCACAGAGAGGAAGAAATACCAGCCTCTCCACAGTCAGTCAGTGCCTGAGGCTATAGCACTCTTCCCGTGTTCCCAACAGCTGCAGGACTCGACCCACCTTGAGCGAGCCTCACGAGGCTCTCCAGGAGTCTGATGGTGGTCCGGGCTGCGTTCCTCAGGTCAGCCTGCCTCTGGAGCTGGTAGTATCGTGACAGTACTCTGCAGCCATGTAGAGGATCATTGCATTCATCCACCTACCCAGTGCCTAAGCAACATTATAGTGCTTAATGGGATTATAATTGTCACTGTTGAGTGTTAGTAAATTTGTAGGATATATCTGTTCTTTGGACCATTTCAACTTAATTTTCTGTTTCTCAGCCCAATTTTCATCCATGGTAGCTAGAGTCGGTCGGTCAGCAAAAAAATGATTTAACAAGCCATTGTGTGACGTCATTCCTGCCACATAAACTATACACTAACAGTGGATGTCAATGGCATGCATGAACTTACTGGTTCGCTGCTTCAGACATGACAGGTCTTAGAGACTTGATATAGCAGAAGTAAGCCTGCATCTTCTCCATGCTCCAGAGGCTGGTGTCGGAGGGACTGGGCTGGCCTGGAGAAGAGTATGGACGTCTTTTTGTCATAACTTTAGCCATTTCCCCAGACCCCCCGGCCATTTCCCCAGACCCCCGGCCATTTCCCCAGACCCCCCGGCCATTTCCCCAGACCCCCCGGCCATTTCCCCAGACCCCCCGGCCATTTCCCCAGACCCCAAGGCCATTTCCCCAGACCCCCTGGCCATTTCCCCAGACCCCTGGCCATTTCCCCAGACCCCCTGGCCATTTCCCCAGACCCCAAGACCATTTTCGCCAGACACCCTGGCCATTTCCCCAGACCCCAAGGCCATTTCCCCAGACCCCCCGGCCATTTCCCCAGACCCCAAGGCCATTTCCCTAGACCCCAAGGCCATTTCCCCAGACCCCCTGGCCATTTCCCCAGACCCCCTAGCCATTTCCCCAGACCCCCTGGCTATTTCCCCAGACCCCATGGCCATTTTCGCCAGACACCCTGGCTAACTAGATCTACGATGGCAATACCTACCCAGTTCACTGGCTTGGCTCTGGCCACTCTTCTGCTTCAAGATGAAGGAAGATACAACCCTGTGGGAATGCAAGAGAGCATGGCTTAGGAGTAAGCCTGGGAATGAGTCTGACCATATGATACCCTGTCCTGTTCCCAGACCTCATCTCCAGTTCCAATTGCTTACAGTATGTAAAATGAATATGAGGTACTACATTGAACTTAAGAAGTACGTGATGTAGTGTGAGAACTGAATTAAGCTTTTGATCTCAAACATATCAAAATCCATGTTTGGTTGGTCAAAATGGACCCTTTACTATGATGATGTAATGGGAGGTAAAAGTGAGCACTAAATGGAGAAAATACACGAGAGATGTGTAAACAGCATGTTCTTATGCTTTCACAGATGTATTTTCTCCAATTAGTGCTCACTTTTCCCCCCCTCCCCATTAATGGTAAAGGGTCTATAGACGGTAGCTGCATACACGATGCATGCATGAACAGGAAGCCATCTCAACCCCTTGCCATACATACCTATCCCACTCCTCGTTGCAGGCGTCCACTAGCACCAACACCATGTCAAACCTGCTGAGCAGCGGGCTAGCCAGGGCTATGTTCACAACCAGTGACTGCATGAGAGAGGGGAGGGGGTGTGGTTGCCTGGAACAGGGACTGCATGAGAGAGGGGAGGGGGTGTGGTTGCCTGGGACAGGGACTGTATGAGGGGAGGGGGTGTGGTTGCCTGGGACAGGGACTGCATGAGAGAGGGGAGGAGGTGTGGTTGCCTGACTGCATGAGAGAGGGGAGGGGGTGTGGTTGCCTGGGACAGGGACTGTATGAGAGAGGGGAGGGGGTGTGGTTGCCTGGGACAGGGACTGTATGAGGGGAGGGGGTGTGGTTGCCTGGGACAGGGACTGTATGAGAGAGGGGAGGGGGTGTGGTTGCCTGGGACAGGGACTGCATGAGGGAGGGGAGGGGGTGTGGTTGCCTGGGAACTAATATCTACACTGGAGGGGGCTCATTTCCAGGCTCTTCCTCACAGTTATAAAAAAAGTATGTTTTTCAGGGTTTCATACAGGATTTTTCAGTTGGGGTGGGAAAAATGGAGCCATACCCTCTAGGGGGTGTGGGGGTGTGCTCCCCCAGGAAAGTTTTAAAATTTACGTGCTCTGAGGTGGCTTCTGGGGCCTCAAAAAGAGTGGAGATTAGCTACTAATAAACCGGCTATCCAAAAAATTCAAGTTTGAAAATTCTGGGGAGCCCCAGTGCCCACCCCCCCCCCCCATCTGTATGAAACCCTGCTTTTACAACATGCATTTTAAAAAAGTGGAGGCTGACCAGCTGTAATCCCAGCCTAAGTAGCACAGCTTGCAGTTATGAAAATAGAAGGATATGCAGGAAAGCTGTGGTGACATTTGCAGCTGACGATGTTCACTCCAGAGGCTTACCTCTCCAGAGTCATACTGGCCCTTCGGATTGCTGGCTGCCAGAATAGTGCACTTGGTGTTCAGCTTACACACCAGACCAGCCTGTGATGCAAGGGGAGGAGTGGGGGGAGGGGTGGGGAGGGGGGTGGGAGGGGGGAGTGGGGAGGGGAGAGGAGGGGAGGGGGGAGTGGGGAGGGGGGGAGGGGAGGGGAGGGGAGGGGGGGGCAGCAGAGGCCTAGGGTGAGTCTGTCTTTCTTCCCTTACACTTACAACAGTATACAAACTAGTCTCATACCTAGCCTTTCCATGCCCAGATTTTATCTCGCAGCTGATCTATTATCTCATGGCTGGGAGATAAAATCTGAGCATGGAAAGGCTGGATTAATGCAAACCACATCCTTTATTGTGGTTCTGTACACCATGTGAGGCAGGAGAAGGGAAGTAGGGGCAGACCCAGGTCATGTGAGCGGCATGTACATGTTACCTTGGCAACACTGATGGTTTGTTGCTCCATAGCCTCGTGGATGCTGGCTCTGTCGTGCTCTCGAATACTGTTGAATTCGTCTGAAAGAGCAGGAGAGAAAAAAAGAATAATAATGTAGCCTTTAATATTTTTGTTCTATTTATCAGTAATTTTCTTGATGTAATGATTACATAATGATTTTAAGTAGACTTATACAGAAACTCCCATCTTTGAAGTAGCCATTGCTAACAACGCTAGCATATTTGTCAATCACGAGAGGGAGTGGACTCACCGATGCAACACAGCCCTCCATCAGCCAGCACCAGTGCTCCAGCCTCCAACTGCCACTCAGCCCCGTCCTAGCAAGAAGGGGATCAACGGGGTGGGCTTATAGTCACTCTCCAGACAGCTGGACTTTGGAATGGGCTTACACTCAAAGGTCAGGTTACACTCAAAGGTCAGCTTATACTCAAAAGGTCAACAATTTGAAAAGGTCAGCTTATACTTAGGGGGGGTGGATGTACACTCCAAAGTCTATGGTGAACACACATCTTCACACACCTTCACAGCAGCAACAGTGAGACTAGTTTGATGTACACTCAGGTCTACAGTGAATGCGCCTTCACAGCAGCAACAGTGAGGCCAGTATTAGCTGCTAGTTTGATGTACACTCAGGTCTACAGTGGATGTACCTTTACAGCAGCGACAGTGAGGCCAGCGTTGGTGGTACCAATCCCAGTGGTGAGGACAGAGCGTGGCATCAGTTTGGCTGCATACTTCAGGAACTGGGACTTACCAGTGCCTGAGGGAGGGAGAGAGGGAGGGAGGGAGGGAGGGAGGGAGGGAGGGAGGGAGGGAGGGAGGGAGGGAGGGAAGGAAGGAGGGAGGAAGGGAGGGAGGGAGGAAAGAGACAGAGAGAGAGAAGGAGGGAGGAAGCGAGGGAATAAGGGAGGGAGAGAGGGAGGGAGGAGCGAGGGAGGGAGGTAGGAAATGATGTGACAAACAAAGCACACTGGAGAACAGTCCTACACACCTGGGTCTCCAACTAGCAGTAAATGGGATTCTCCTCGGACTCTTGTACCCGATGCATCCACATGCTACAAAACAAATAATCACATGACAATCACATGATCATCACATGACTATATTTACGGTAGCTCCACTCACCTCCACTCCACCAATCAGAGCAAGACACACGCTTAGCTTCACCACATACAACCCAAACACTTGAGGACAGAGGCTGGCCACGATGGTGTTGCGAGCCTCGAGAGGAGTGTGTCTACGAGAAGCCCAGAACTCCTCAAACTCAGACTTCTGCAGGAAAACGAAAGACAGAAAGGAGACTAACATAAACAGCAGGGGGGGCTGCTATCGTAGCTACATTACTCATGCAATTTATCCCTCCAAACCTAGAAGGCCACTCCCCCTGAAGAGTGGCCTCCTCCGACTGCGTGGCCTGGGAATGAGGCTACTCCTAACCATGCTACTACAAAGCCTCATCCCCAGCTCTTCCTAAAACAGGGGAGCTAGAGCCTAAATCTTTTCTCACGTGATCGAGTTGCGTTCAGGGTAGAAAGGGGGTTGAGAGGACTTAATTGTGTGTGGGAATGAGGTTCTCAGACACCGAGGAAAGGCAGTGAATCTACACTTCTCACAGCTACTCTTTAGAGCAATGTCTCCGGAAAAAAGGTGGCTGTCTTTTGACTATTCCCAGCCCAAAATCGTATGAGAAAAGATACCACGTTCTCTACCATTTTAGGAGAGCCTGGGGACGAGGCTAATATAAACGACAGACGGAGACTCACCAACTTTTCAGTCACAGCACTGCCTGATCTCTGCTCGTTGTTGACTTCAATGTGGTTGCCTAGCAACACTAGCTCAAGATTGCAGGGGAAATCAACACTGCAGGTTTCGAATACAATCAAGTGGATCAGGCTATAGTCATGTGGGCTACTTGTATTGTCACATGACTGTCATGTGACTAATCACGGTAACTTTACCTTACAGGCTTCCATCTCCTCCGCACGATGCCACTACGAGCAAAAGGTAAGTCTGAATTGCTGGATTTTACACAAACCATCCACCGCTTACGTAATGGTGACATCATCCCCAGCTTTACACGAGTCCACCAGGTCATTCTGCAGTACCACCCAAACAGAACGTGGAATCGGGAAACTGTTAAGGATCAGTCTTTCTCAATGAACTGTATACTAGCTGTATACTGCTGTATACTACTGTATACTAGCTGTAGACTACAGCATACTAACTGTATACTACAGTATATTAATTGCATACATGGTGTTCAAAGAGTTAAAGAAGGCTAAGCAAAATCAACACCCGACCCACTGCAGGGTTTGAATGGATCTAGTTCTGACATACCATGGAAACCAACAATACCAAACACACAGTCAGTTTATCTTCTGATGGATACTTTTCCAACAGTTAACTTCTGCACTTGCTCCTGAATTTTAATCTCTTGGTAGTCACGGAAACAGCCCGGGGCAGCCCCTGGGAGGAAAAACAGATTCCGCCATTCATAGTGTGAGTGAAACATGTCCTTGCAATTGTAGGCTAATATCTAACAGTTTCACCTACCTTCACCAACTGGAGTGAACTTGATTGAGCCACAGTCCTCAGACGGGCAGCTGTAAAAAGAGAGATGGAGTGACAACCTATGAAGTAGTAGGAATGTCTGACTTTATTGGTAGGTGTAGGACTATAGCCAAAGTTCTGCAAAAATGCCTGAACCTGTAAGGGGTCCTCTGACTCAGATAGAGACTGTTACAGCTGTGAAATACCTGTTGGGTCTGGGCAGAATGTAGTATTGCTCGAAGTCAGCCTCCACGGAGAACGTCTGCTTGCACCTGTTGCAGATGAAGTCTCTTTCGCACTCTAAGAGCTTCACTGTCGTGGTGCGGATGACAGTGCCTTGGGGAGGGTGTGAGGGTGGGAGGAGTGAGGGATGTGAGGGTCGGAGGAGTGAGGGTTAGGAATGTGAGGGTGGGAGGAATGAGGGGTGGGAGGAGTGAGGGTGAGGGATGCGAGGGTGGGAGGAGTGAGGGGTGAGGGCTGTGAGTGTGGGAGGAGTGAGGGGTGAGGGTGGGAGTGAGGGGTGAGGGCTGCAAGGGTGGGAGGAGTGAGGGTGAGGGATGTGAGGGTAAGATAGGTGCGGTGCTCACCTGATACCGACAGTAGCCTGCCGATGTCGGAGCACTGCGGCACCATGTTGCGCGTGAGCTCGGGACAGACGGGGAGATTGGAGATCCGAACATGGACTTGGGACTTGGAGACCTAAGAACACAGTCAAAATGATATGCAGCTGCGATTATTTCTTCAAAACACTATACCATGCATAGCAACAAAATATTACTGAATATGTACCTCTATACTACGGTCACCTTTGTGTCTACATTTTCATGGCTGCAATATAAAGGGTGTCTGTACAGTACTACAGAGGTCCATTATACATAATATGTATGATGGGACCATTAAGGCCATTAGGTGGCCTTTACAGGGAACTGGCTGCCACATGGAGGGACCTGATTATAGAGGTTCCACTGTACGTAGCCAAAAACATTTCCTTGTGCTCTCTAGCGACATACCATAACTCCATTATTCTTGTGATGCTTGTAAATCTTTCGAAGAATCTTCTCAAGACAAGCATCAAACACTGCGAAAAATAAAAAAATTTAAAATCAGAATCGTGGCCTCACTGGGAGTCTGGTAGAAAGGCTTTGCCAACGGTACTAGTCTTGTCCCCAGGCTCCCCTCCCTCGCTGTTGGAGGCGAGCCTGGGGACGAGGGTACAACGGGAAGTATACCTTGCAATATCTGGAGGGGAGTGTTGAGTAAGGTCTGGCTCAATTCCATGTCAAAATCAAACAGTTCCAGAGCACTGCAAGGTTATGCGAAGTTGGGAAACGAGATGATTAGCAGGTTTTTCATTTTCACACGGCATTAACTCTTGCACTATTTGATTGGCTTACTTTACTATGAGTGGGTAATGTAGTGTGGGGTCTTCGCACATGAGGAGGGAGAGGAGTTCGGCCTCATACTTTTTCATTAGGAACCCCTCAAACGCGTCTGCAGTATGGAGTATGGGGTATTGGGAAAAAATCACTTCCCATTCCAAGGCTGCAGATTTTGCAATCCATACTTTTTCCTGCAAATAAAACTCACCCTCGATTTGCTGCCGCTGTGAGATGCTAATCTCTTGAGAATCCATGTCCAGACTTGTAAAAAAAAAAAGAAGTTTACGGGCTAAGCCGGCCGGGCGCGCGCAGAATGTTCTTCTCCAAATATCCGTAAAGCACGTTTTCCAAAAACAAATCGGATCGCAAATTAGCACAGGTGAAGTTTTGCAAGCTGCGGCTGCGACGGGGGGAAACGACCACTCATTTGTCCCGATCGGCTATAAATCCCGATTGCACAGCTGCCTACCTTGAGTGCTATCCCTGCAATATAGCTTGAACGGCGGCACTGCCATGAAGTCCGTATTAACGCCCACCCAACTCCATCAGCTCAAAGAACACAAGTACCGCACCGAGGGCGTCTCGATCCTGGAACGATTGGTGCTGCAGCGATTCTGGGACTGGCTGGTGCTGCGGCTACCGCCATGGCTAGCTCCCAATCTGATTACATTTATAGGATTCATCTTCACCCTCTCGTCAACTCTACTAATCATTCTGCAGGATCGCAACGCCGAGGGATTGGTGAGTGTTTATTGTTAATCGTTGTGTTTCGTCTTGTTTTTGTTTTGTTTTGGCGTGCACTGGAATACAAAATAGGCTAATACAAACAAACCCTGAGGGTGATGTCATAATTACTTTCATAGACACTAAATGCATTTTTCATTAATCAAAACAGTAAACGTATTAGGAGTTTAGAATGGCACTACTTAAAGTAATATTTAGGTACCAGTTTGCAGTAGTCTCATTCCCAGACGACATTTGCCCTTGTAGAGAAAAGTGTGTCTGGTAATTAAAGTCTGCAAATGAAACTAAGTATTGCAGAGTTGCCATGCTGTTAGTTGGTTAGTGGAATGTACCTCAACGTTGGAGAGTCGCCATGCCGTTAGTTGGTTAGTGGAATGTACCTCAACGTTGGAGAGTCGCCATGCCGTTAGTTGGTTAGTGGAATGTACCTCAACGTTGCACTTCCGCTTTTCATTAAAATCTCCGTAATCAGGCTCTTAGCCTAAGGACTGTGTGAAGGTAATGTAGCAACAGTTGAGGGCAGGTTGATGCACGAGCTGAAGGTGAGTGTATTATCTATCGGAGACTAACTATATTGCCCGAGCACACTAACTAGCCTCGTAATGCACTGCCAACTGGTACCTAAATGTTTTGGTGCTCTCACTGACCCAAAACAGCCATAGATCTTACGAGTGTCATTTAGAATGTGTTTTATCCAGATGGCACACACAAAAGATTAAGTACTGTCATGTGATGCTTTGAGGATCATTTGAGTATCATTATTTGGTAGAGCACAGATAAAGTCTGTGCTCAAATATCGGAACTAGAGGTTCAGTAAATAACCTCAAAAAAATAATCTAAGTTGTTGTGAGTACTGCGCATAACAGTTAGGAGTGCTCCAGCCTCAGACAGCAGCCAATTATCGGTGAAGCATTGAAAATTTGTAGGACCATAGCATTTTGGTGTATTGAAGGTCATGCACTACCGTATGTGTTTCTTAGCATTGGCAGGGGGTTAGCCTCATTCCCAGCCCACATCGAACGCCGTGGAACGAAGCTAGTAGGTGGTGTGGTATTTCACTAGCAGCGTCCTCACTCACTCACTCACTCACTCACTCACTCACTCACTCACTCACTCAGCATCGCCATTAGCCTCTCAGTTTCTGGTGTTTATGCACATGAATAAGTGATCACCAGTATTGATTACCGGTATTGATTGCTCGAAGAGTGGTCAGACCAGTCAGGCCAGTTTCACTGCACCTGAATAACAAGAAAGTACATGCACATGAAATTGAGCAGTTAGTGTCTGAAGATGTCTTGTCCCTAAACAGTTCTAATTTAATAAACTTTGTATCTACTGCTTATGTTTGTATGTACTCCTGCTAGCATACTTCAAGTAGTTACTGTAGCTTCAGAAAATGCAGGAAAAGTAGCTAAATTTATCTGCGGTAAATCACAACCTAAATCCATTTTATAGTTGTACCAAAGTGAAAGTTTGTTTACGTAAATCAGGACTCACTAATGAGGCTGCATTTCCCAGTATAGAAACCTAATCATGTTAGACAAGTGCATCTGTAAATCAATTAGCCACTCCTGAGGATTACTTCATTGTCTGGTACCCAGCCATCCACTAAAACCTGGAGTATGGACGTCTGGGTATGAGACGTCTCTACTGCATCCTAGTTACCATGAGATACAGGTTATGTCACTACGCCTGACGTCACTGGAGTACTGGTAGCAATGCAGAAAAGCTTTTTCTAGGCCCTCAAAACAGGCAGACATCCAGAAACCATATACAGGTTTGTAGCAAACCATTTGAACCAGGTGTTTGTGTTGTGTTTCTATAGTCGCAATCTTATAGCTGTCTTTGATGTTGGTCTGTTGGTCCCTGTGCCAAATTATGGTGCACCAGTGGCTTCCTGCTGTAGAACTGTTATAGATGATGTCATGTGATGAAAGCAGTAGTCCTACACAGCTAGGACTACTAGCAAACATGGAGTCTGTGACAAGAAAGTTCGTTTAGAACACCAGACGTTCTTTCGCCGGGGGGGGGGCGTAAACGTCTGGGAACGAGACTAGTCCTGTGTAGGCCGAGACTGGTTGTTCCACTCTCGGTTGTTCTTCGTAATTATCTGTCTTTGTATCATCTCCGCACTTCATCTCCGCACTTCATCTCCACACTTCATCTCCGCACTTCATCTCCGCACTTCATCTGTCTCCACTTTAGCCGTGTTAACATGGTCAAGACATGAAGTGAACATTAAAGACGCTTCAGTACGTACCATGCAAGTAGGGGTGAGTAGATTACGCAGGCATTAAAATGAGTGTAATAGGTACGTGAAAGCATTGAGCATGATGCGAGCATAATAGGGAAATTGAGGCTCAGTACTAGAAATCAAATATGATCATAATACTGGAGGCTCAAACTACAAGAGTTGTGGTATGCAACTTCAGATTCCCTGAAGAAATTACATCATTTTAAAATTATTAAAGTTTTGTGGAAAGTTGACCACATGGTGATTCCAGATTTCGTGATGGCAACGACCGGCAGTAATCTCAGAGCTGTTAACGATACTCAAGTGGCTGTCAGTAGCTCCCAGGCCATGACTAATATTAATAGTAAACTTTGAGTCAGTCGTTGCTATTAAGAGTCCAATAATCAATCGACTCTTATAATTTAATTTCAGCATAGTAGCATTTTTGAAGCATATCATAATAGGTACATGATATGTTTGAGCACAATCAACATGCAAGCTCTGATGCAAGCTGTCAGAGAGCTTGTTATAAGTACAGACAAATGACTGCGCTATTGAAACATAAGCAAATGAAGTTTGTTTACTGTCCAGTTGATACAGAGACAGATGTTGTAACTTGACGTCCTCTTTTCACCGGTCATCTCTCCACCCTTATCGAGTGCAGGTCCATGAGGACTTATCTTTGTGAACGTTGCTGCTACGTCTCCAAATGACACCTCATCCACCCTCCCTCCTCTCCTTCCCCACCCTCCCTCCCTCCTCTCCTCTCCCCCAACCCCCCTCCTCTCCCCCCACCCTCCCACTCTCCCTCCACCCTCCCACTTCTCCTTCCCCATCCTCCCTCCACAGGCTCCTAGATGGTGCTATTTCTTCGCAGCAGTAGGGATTTTTGTTTACCAGACTCTAGACGGACTCGATGGCAAGCAGGCTCGGAGAACTGGGACCAGTAGCCCCTTAGGGGAATTGTTCGACCATGGCTGTGACGCCATAGCAACGTACGTGTATGTGGTGGCGACAGTGTGTGCGGCCAATCTCCAGGAGTATCCCTATCTCATGCTAATGCTGGTGTGTATGATGCAGCAGCTGGTCTTTGCGTACCACTGGGAGGCGTACGTCTCTGGAGTGTTCTATTTTCAGAAGTAAGGCTGTCAAATAATGCAGTGCATACAGACAGGCATACAGACACACATACACACCCAAACACATACGTACACACGCACATACATTTAACGCTTGGAGTCATTCGCTTTCTTTTCCATACTGCATACAACAAAAAGCTGTCCCAGCGGGTCCCAGGTACAGATTTTGAGAAACAAGGTTGATCTAAAAACCAGCTGGGTATTATATAAACCATCCAACTAATTTAAAAGGTTATACTCAGCAACGGTGTGTGTGTGTGTGTGTGTGTGTGTGTGTGTGTGTGTGTGTGTGTGTGTGTGTGTGTGTGTGTGTGTGTGTGTGTGTGTGTGTGTGTGTGTGTGTGTGTGTGTGTGTGTGTGTGTGTGTGTGTGTGTGTGTGTGTGTGTGTGTGTGTGTGTGTGTGTGGGAAATGCAGGTAATTTTCTCTTAATGCAGGAATGGGTGTGGGGTGGTCTGGTTTGCCATTGTTGTGTGAGGAAGGAAAGTAGGAAGTTGCCTGCTGTTCCTTGTTTGTGTCTGCTCCACCCTCACCTGCCACTCTATGACAACACACACACTCACACATACACACACACACGCACACAAACGCATACACACACACCGTACATTAGTCTAGCTGCTAGACCCTCCCTCTCCCCGAAACAAAAAACGAGGGAGGGTCTAGCAGCTAGACTAACCATACATATGCACACACACATTCATACATACATGCACACACACGCACATGCACACATGCGCCACACACACACACACACACACACACACACGCACGCACGCACACACAGTTTTGATGTAGCTGAGGCTCAGTATGGACAGATTGCAGGTCTCCTCCTCACCGCATGCTTTGGCCCAGAAGTGTGGCAGACATTGGTAAGTAGTAGCCTTCAACCCAGGCCTTCCTCGCCCAGATTTATCTTGCAGCCAGGGAGGGATTTTTCTCCCTGGCTGCAAGGGGTGAGGAAGGCCTGGGTTCAAGGCTAGGTGAGTAGTACATTCATTGATACATCGACCTCTGACCTCTGACCTCTGAGACATTATAACTGTGCTCATCTGCACACATTTAAGTCTTTTCTATCACCTTTCTACCCTGAACGCCACTCGCATGAGAAGGGATTTCCCCGTTTTTGGGGACAAGGCTTGTAGTCTAGCGGCTATAAAGCCAGTCTCTCTCGTTCCCAGACTCTTGTGTGGGCAGAGTAAAGACTACTCTCCCCCTCCACTAGAGCCTGGGAACGAGGCAAGCCTAATGGATGGAAACCTCACTGCACAAGTTGTAGTCGGTCCTTTTTAATGAGATTCATGATACACTTCTTGATAATGAGCCACGTGGCTAAACCCATACTACTTTTGCACGTAGCACAGTATATAAGCCAAAGAGGCACCACCAATGACCAGCATTTTTTGAGAAGGACTGAATTAGCCTTTGTAAAATTTTTGGAAGGAGGCTTGCTTCTGCTATTGCCTCCCACTATTACACTATTACACTGTGGTCACATGACTGAATCACATGATCAGGTCACGTGATTGCAATTTTTGGAAGGAGGTTTGGTTTAGCCAGGAGTGGTGTGTGCTCTCACTTGGCTTTGCCGGCTTGATGCACTCCTGGTTCAGCCGTTGCCTTCTATTTCTTTACCACACACATGCATGCATACACACACACACACACACACACACACACACAGTTTCCCGGCATCGGTATTTCTGTGAAGGTGCTCTTGTATGGCTTCACAGTGGTGTGTAGTGCTGTCAACTTCTGCAGCGCCTACTATGTCATTCTCACCCGGGGGGTGGGGAAGAACGGGTCCACATTAGCGGTGAGCAGACTCGTGTCTTGAGATGATAGATTTTCATTGTCAAGGGACGGCCCAAACACAGTTTCATGAGAAGTTAGGTAGTCAGAGGTGGGAAATGAAATGTGCACAGTGAAGGGTTGTGGGGTAGCTCCTGTCGGTCAGCGTTGACCTTTAGTAGTCAAGGTCGCTTAATGATTGTCTAGTCGCGTGACAAGTAGATGGACTTAGCTAGAGAAAAGTGAAGGTTTTTCTGTAACAGTACTGATTTTGAAGACCTCGGCTTCTTAGATTAACTATTCCTCCAAAGAGAAATACAGCTATGCCTGAACGAGCATTTTACCAGGGTGTGATGGAGATATGAGCTGTCACAGCTTTGGAAGAGTCAATAGCTGCCTTAGGCTGTGAAATAGTACGGCTTCAGTAGCTAGTTAGCAGTGAAGAGCTTTCAAGTGGTAATAGCTGACTCTCGTTCACCCTCCTGCCATCTCTCTCTCCCTCCCTCCCTCCCTCCTCCCTCCCTCCCTCCCTTCCTCCCTCCCTCCTGCCTCCCCCTCCCTCCCTTCCTCCCTCCCTCCCACCCTCCCCCTCCCTCCCTCCCTCCTTCCTGCCTCTCTTCCTCCCTCCCTCCCTCCCCCTCCCTCCCTCCCTTCCTTCCCTCCCTCCCTCCCCTCCCTCCCACAGGACACAAGTGTCCTCTCTCCGATCCTAACCCCCTTGGTGCTGGTACCCCTGGCCTTTCTCTCGGCGTACTTCTCCCCCTCCCACTCCCTCCAGACCAACGCCATGCTCTTCATGGCCGCCTTCTGTCTACCAGTAACAAAAACTGTCCTTCTCATGATGGTACGCTTATAGTGAAGTAGTAACCATAGTAACTGTCACAAAGCCGTTTATAACTCTTGAGGGTGGTCTCCCAGACTCCAACATTTTTGCAGGTTGAATAGTTAATTTTTGAGTAATACTCTTTGCTGCTTTTTATTCCAGCTGGCAGGCATGACAAAGTCCCCCTTTCCCCTGTTCGACTCCATCATGCTTGGTCCTCTCATCGCTTTCCTCAATATCTACTTTGGTCCCTTCGTACCAGAGACCTACCTGATGGTGGCGGTAACGGTGAGTTGTAGAACAGGTGTATTCTAGGACATGAAATGTGTTCTAGCTCAGCAAGTAACTAGAAACCCAGAAACATGGCGCTGCCAACCTTGCTTGGAATATCCTATGTTAGAAACGTTACTATCCAGTAACCCCAGTGTCTTCGCTGGGAAATTCCCATCTGAACAAATACTGTTCTGTGTTTGGCTTTACACATAGATGTACATTGCCAGGGGCTATTTGTAAATGGTACATGTATGTCATCATTGTAGCCATAGGCTATATGGAATGAAAGTTGTTAGAATTGTGATAAAAGAACAATATCTACTGCCTGACAAGTGTCAAGCGGTTGTTGAGCGAGACCAGACCTTGTGTGCATACCATATTGGTTCTAATTATAGTGCCAAAAAATAATAATTCAACTGCCAGGTGGCGCTATTATGTTATAGATATAGCATGGTAGGCAGTGGTTAATGAATTATAAAGGCTCTGAACCCGAGGGCGCAGCCCGAGGGCGAGGGCCTTTATAATTCATAAACCACGTGTTTACCATGCTACATCTGTTATATATCATGTGATAGTATTCCATCGCTAAGCAACAAGAGTGCATAAATAAACTTTCCCCGCCGTGTGCGCGCACCCCCAAGGTAGCGGGAAAAGATAAATATGCGCTCCTGCTAAGCAACGAATAATAGACCGTCGACGTCGCAGCTTGAGTGATGGCAGAAGCTAATTTTCAGGGCCAGTCTAGCTCTAACTTTAATATGCTTGAGGCTGGACTTCTACCCTCTGTCCACCTTCTACCAGCTACTTTCGGGCCTTTTGAGGGCCATGAGAAGCTCTTAACTCTACCATCAATCACTAATAAACGTGTACATGTTAATGTACCCTGAGGGCCATGATTTATAAAAAATAAATCCTCTCTGACCATGATTTATGAGAAATAAATCCTAAATGTATGCTTAGTGACTACTTCACAACATGATATATATAGAACGTATTTCGCCTCTTTGAGAACGGACTTATCCCCAGATCGCCGATCTTCCACAGCGGACAGGGCTCAAACTTGCAGTGTTTATACTACTAGACACTAGCTACTACATCTGTAACTTTCAGCTAAAAATAGCTTTTACTTTTCAGTTTGCAAGCGCCAGGGCTGTAATTAGAATGAATACGGTACTTATTGCCGCTCAAAATGGTGGCTGCTCCTGTATACGACTGCACTTATCCGTGTGTGTGAGATATCAGTGCAGAACCCGTCTATAATAAGAATGCTTACAGCGAAAGTATTATTTTCTCCCCCCTAGGCATACAACGTATTTGACATCACGATGATGAGTGTATCACTGTGTCTCCAGATCAGCGAAGACCTCAACGTGGCCTGCTTCACCATCCCCTACACCCCGGAGGCTACTGCAAAGGTGAACGGCAAGGACTGACCAAGGCTTGCAGGATAGGGACACGTCTTAGCTCAATTTTATCACGCTTCAATTTTCCATATTTATCCGGTCTGCTCTGTCTGTGTAGCTTTTTATATGTACCTATTGTGCTGCTGTCTCAAACTCGGTATTATTGTGCTGTAAAGTATTCATGTTGTCTGATTCGATCAATCGTTATGGAAACAAACTCTACACTGGCAGGGTTTGGTGGTAGTGGGGGGCAGGGAGGAAGCTTTCCTTCCCCCCCAGATGGCCTCTCAGAACACGAAAAATTTGAAAAATTTCCTGGGGTGGAGAAATAGGAAATGAGAAAAATTGGCAGGCTAGTAGTAGTGATAGATAGATGGCTATTTGTGGTATTTCTATACTTGGAGAAGAAAAAAAGAAGTCTATAGCTTCTGGATGGTCAAACAATTCTTCCCAGGCTTAGTACTGATAGTATTTGTAGAGAAAAAGTTGGAGGGAAAAAAGCCTAGCAGCTTCCCTCCCTCCTGGACGGTCAAACTTATAAATGAATGACAGATAGAGATAAATTTTAATTTGGACAGAAAATGTCCCTTCAGCCTGTGGCTGGTCCACCAGGGAGTCCTGTACATAGCTACAATTGCAAGTGCTAGCATACACAACACAAACAAGAATTACATACAAACTACAGCACTATATAGTAAACACAGAATCTAGATAAAAATATAAATCAATTTTTAAAATTAATTTTGTGGCATTTTTATGAAGGCAAACTATTTAACTTGGAGGGGAAAAAAGAGAGAAAAAAAGAAACTTGGAGGGAAAAAAAGAAAAAAGTTGGAGAAAAAAAAGAAGAAACTTGAGAAAAGAAAAAACAAAAGCCTAGGGAGCCTCCCATCCCTCCTGGAGTGTTAGACACCCGGAGCGCTGGATAGGCGATGGCTGGGAATTACAGGAGCCGCTGCTGTAACGTACCCAGTCATCCTTTTAGCTTCGGAGTTCTTCCGGAGAAGAAAGTTACCGGCATATTGGCTATAGGCTTAGAAAGTCAAGAATCAGATATGTACGCGGGTGGCATTCGAACCCGCGACCCGATTAATGGGGAGGCCACGTTCCGACCCCAGTCTGAAACGAACGCGCCACCTTGACTTCCCGTCAGACGTGTGCAAAATTTAGGCTTTTAAACCTGTAACGGTAATGTGCGTTATATGGAATTGTTCCTGGACTGAGCGATATGTCAGCACAGGATGGCTAGAGCGTCCCGCTATAGTACAAGCACTGGGGATAAAGGTTAGGTAGCTACAGATACATGTAGGGCTAGTTGTAACTATGAGCCTGGCTCATACAGGCTGCATAGCTACACATATCAGCATATCTTACTTCAAGTACTTGTCACTGGTGGCTCAAAATAGGGATATTAAGCTGCTCAGGCTGTATCTAGCTAGCTTTCTAGCTAGTGCATATCTCTATCCGATTATGGCTGTGTCAGACAGTGTGTGGAGATGGACGGTGTGTATTGTGTGATAGTGAGAGGGTGAAGATATAGGACATAATGTGAGGAGTTTATGTGGAGGAGAAGGCAGTTGATCAGCAGGATTGAGAGGATGGATGGAGCTGAGATTGATTGAGGAGGATGAAAGTGGAGATAAGGAAGTGAAGTTGGCATACTGTTGGGGAAGAGGTTGGAAGACGTACATTAGATGAGGAGGTGATGGACAGGATTGATGGGTATTTATTGCTGGAGTTACTGATTGGTGGAAGAGACGGAAAGAATTATGGATTGGGTGTAGCTAGACCCTGCTCCAAGTACCTGGAACCCAGTCCTCCCCCCCCCTCCCTCTCCATTATCATGCATGCATGGCACAATCACTGTATATAGCTGCTGTATAATTTATGCTATTGTATTAGCTATTGTACTGTCTTGTATGTGATGGCCCAGCAGGGTTCAGACATGAAAGAATTTAATAACCATCAAGCAACACGACACTCTATCAGAGTCACAGTTCAGTGTGAGATCTGATCATGATAATAACTTGTTTTCCCATTTCCCGTTTTTCCATGCCAGTTCCTATTTCCATTCCTCCATTTCTCATTTAGGTCAACCCACATGGCGCGCCCTAGTCGCGTGCCCCGTCGGACAATCCGCGATCCGGCGCGCGCACGCAGGATTGCGCGGTATCAAAATTTTTGCATTTTTGGGATGGAATACAGGCACTCGGTAGTGAACTACCGGTAGTCTTACATGTAGCCATGCTTTCTCCGTTAACGCTCGCCCAGCTCCAGCGACTGAAGGAGCACAAGTATAATGCCCAGGGTACGTCCCTGACGGAGCCAGTCATGCAGGTGTTCTGGCGCTGGCTGGTTACCAAGGTCCCGCTCTGGGTCGCGCCAAATCTCATCACTTTCGTTGGACTGCTGCTCAACATTCTCACCACCGCGCCAGTGATTGTGGCGGACTATAATGCAGATGGCGTGGTGAGTGCTTAAGCCATTTTAGAGGTATAGTTAAGTTCTGTTTCGAGCAACTCCGCCCCCCCCCCCCCCCTCGGAGTATTGCACGTGGTTGCTGAACTCAGCAATTTACCCAGGCCCAGATTTTATCTCGCAACCGTAGAGGGGGGGAAAATTGCTTATTCTCCATGGTTGTGAGATAAAATCTCACGTTTGCTGATAATAAATCTTGTATGTGATTGGTCACTGTATATGGTCAAATTTTCATTCTAAACTGACCAATAGTACTAACGTCATGGCAACTTTACGGAAGGACTAAAAGCTGCAATCTGATTGGACCCTTTGGGATTTCAAAGTGTCTGTGACGAGAAAGTTTGATTAGAACACCAGATGTTCTTTCGCCGAGGGGGCGTGAACGTCTGGGCACGAGACTAGTTTGTTTCAGGCCACATGCAAGTAGTACAGATGTGCATAGCTTGTATGTTTCTGTCATGCGAGGTTAATTAAAGACAGGCTTTCATGGCTACATCAAATAGACTATTTTTCACTGATGTCATCAGTACCATAAGCACCTCTAAATATTTGGGAAATGTTGTAATTATGCCGTAAATATTCAACTTTACCTCTAAATTTTGTCATGTGTGTCAGTGGTGTAGGAGCCGTAGCGGCCGTAGTGGCTTTGGCCGCTACACTTTTCGCCTAAATATAAATTATTCATAAGCTGCAATCCCACCAACCACGAACCCTTCCATTTCTCAAGAGGGAATTTGAGAAGAAGACAGTTGTTAAACGCTGTTTCCAGCCCTCATGGTTTGCTAAATGGCCACGGCTACATTATGTAGAAGAGCAAGACGTCGTGCTGTGCTTCACGTGCGCTTGTACCTTTTAAATTTTGGCTAATTTGTGCCTAGACGTCAGGTTGCACGCTCGGCACTACAGCCGCGTATAAGAGCGGCAGGCGAGCGTGGATGAGCGATACAATAACTTGAGTGATGAATATCATGCAGAAGTGTCTTCATTAAGCGCTGTGGTGGGAGAGCTGCAAAACAGCGAGAACCATTCCTGGATGGTATGAAATAACTATATCCAAAAAAAATTCTGCGCTTCACGCGGGGGCGCACAGCGCAAACAAAGGCTGCTTTGCAGCCCTTTGGCCTCCCCACTTCCAAACTGCTTCCTACGCGCCTGCGTGTGACAGTATATTTTTAATTAGAACCTCTAAGGATTCAGCACCTAGCTAGCAGGTAGTGAGAAGCACAGCCAGACAAGGTTATGGTTACTCTCATTAGTTTATTTATTTAGCTACAACACGTTAGCCTCTACTTGTTGCTCTGCCTCTAATGTTCTGTTTACTCACATTTGCTTGCCTAATATGTCTCTCTTTTACCGGCAAATGATGTCAAAGCATGTTACTTCAGTCTTGTCAAGTGGAACCACATCGTCTGTACGAACCTCTAGCAACACTGCAAAGAAATAGAGTGCCCAGGCCTACCCTCGTAGTTGCAGCCATGGAAAAAACAAAACGCCACGACTGAAAACCGTGAAGGGAGGCCTGCGTACGAGTCTAGGAGTGTTCTAGATTGCTAGCTAGCTGTACGCAAGAAACTGATATTGTCTACACAACTCTTCCCTATAACATTCCCCTGGCTTTGCTAGCTAGCTGTTAGCCTCGGCCTCGTACCCAGGCCACGGGGGTGTGGCCTGGGGGTGTGGCCTGGGTATGAGGCTAGCTAGCTGTAAACAAGAGACTGATATGGTGCACACCTCTGTTTAGGCTGGTGTCGATTATGCTCAAATATTTTAGTACTATGCTACTCTAGAATTCACTTGCTACTATTCGCCTGACATACTTGCTATTATGCTCAATATTATGCTCGAACACTAATCTGCTTAGACACCGATGTAGTCTGGCTACGTGCTTATGTGCCAGTTACTACCTCTTAGGAGCCCTCAGTAGCATGTTGGGATTGGATTCGCTAGAATCGCTACAACTCACTGAAGTAACAGCACCTGGCTCAGACTCTGGCTCTGACTAAGTCCATCCGACTGACTCCGCCATCTTGATTCTGCAGGACATTTGCACATGTGCACAACGGACGCATCCGGCATCGGTTGCTATTATGCCCGCATAGTGCTCAAATGCTTCCTTTCTGCAATTATTCCTGTATTATGCCGAGCATAATCAACGCAAGCCTACCTCTGTTCCCTATAACATTCCCCAGGCGCCAAGATGGGTCTATTTAGTCAGCGCCCTCGGCTTCTTCATCTACCAGTCACTGGACGCCATCGACGGCAAGCAAGCCCGGAGAACCGGTAGCAGCACGCCCCTGGGGGAGCTCTTCGACCACGGCTGTGATGCCATCTCTACCTACTTGGTCGTGGTCTCGGGAATCAGCGCCATAGCGATCAACTGCTACCCCTATTTCATGCTCAGCTTTGTTGAGCTTTTGATCATGCTTAACTTTGGCTACCACTGGCAGACCTATGTGTGTGGAGTACTGCATTTCAAACTGTGAGTCTGAGTCTCATGCCCATGTATGTGGACTTCATGCTGTGAGTCTGAGTCTCATACCCTTGTATGTGGACTTCATACTGTGAGTCTGAGTCTCATACCCATGATTGTATGTGGAGTACTGCACTTCATACTGTGAGTCTGAGTCCCACACACACACACGCACGCACATACACACACACACACACAGTATTGACGTCACAGAGGCACAGTTTGGCCACATCGCCATTCTAATAGTGACAGTCATTTTTGGCATTGACGTGTGGACAAAGAACGTGAGTGATTAATGTCTGTGGACTTGTGACTTATTATGAGTCCCATTCTGAGGACATACGAGTACAGTGTCATGTAACATGGGAATGGTACAATTGCCTATGGGTTGATCCTGTAATTATGCTATCATTAGTGGACATATATTAATACACAAATGGATTTTTGGAGAAACTAAGCTGAGATAAATTGTTTCGCTCATGTGCACATGCATACGTGTTCTCTCTCACACATGCACATGCCAATGCATACACACACATGCACACACATACACACACACACATACATACATACACACACACACGCATACACACACAGTTTCCCATATTGGGGATCTCCTGCAAGCTGCTAGTTGCCATCATTTTCACGGCCCTGAGTGTGCTCAACCTCCTCCAGGCCTTCTACATAGTTCTTACAGGAGGGGTGGGCAAAAATGGCACCACAGTTGCTGTGAGTGGTTTGTAGCTCTTAGTCATGTGATGCTTCATTTACAGTAATCATGTGACTGATGCTTTATAGTCATGTGACTATTACTTTGTAGTCATGTGATTTAACATCAACGTTGTGTGACTATCTGTAAGAAATTCATGATTTTGGGTTAAACCTAAAGTCAAAGAAAATTCACATAACAGTTGTGCAAAGTGCTAGTATAAAATATTATGCACATGCCTAAGGTGGAGGTTATGCTTAGACTATATTGGTAACTCACAGCACTTCCATCACTTGGAAATGGAGACAGTTGTCCGTGAAAAACGGCCCGTTTTTGGCGCGACCATAACCCAATTCAATGTGTGGGAGAAACTCGGGTACGCCCCATGCACTTGGCATACATTGTGAGTGGCCATGAAATGTAATTGGCTTACCATTTTGCATTCTTATAATTATCAAAAGATACGTATACCTGAACTGTCTTAACAAGGAGATCCATGAAGAAGTTCTGGGGAGTGAGATTGAAGCTGTAGCTCGGACCGCCCCATTTCACGAAACATTAGACACTGTCTGGTTAAAGAAGCCGAGAGAATATAAAACAGGACTTTACATGCTGTTTGCGTTAATGCACTGACTGCAGGGAATCTTCTTTCTCCCCTTCCCTCAATATTCACACACTTACACACACATGCACATACACACACACACACACACACACACACACACACACACACACACACACACACACACACACAGGACACAGATGTCCTCTCTCCGATCCTAACCCCCTTGGTGCTGGTACCCCTGGCCTTCCTATCAGCATACTTCTCCCCCTCCCACTCCCTCCAGACCAACGCCATGCTCTTCATAGCCACCTTCTCCTTACCGCTGGTCAAATCATGCATCACGATGGTGGTAAGTTACCCCTCCTACCTAGCCTCAATCCCAGGTGCTATTCTTGTGTCCTGGGCTCATTCCGATTCCATTTCTCTGTCCCAATACCCCCCCCCCCCTTCCTTTCTTAGCCCTCCTGTGAATGTGTAAGAGGATCTTTCAGTTTTCTCTTTTTGTCTTCTCCAGGTAGTGACCTTGACAAAGTCTCCCTTTCCTCTATTCGACTCCATCATGATTGGTCCTCTCCTTGCCTTCCTCAATATCTACTTTGGTCCCTTCGTACCAGAGACCTACCTGATGGTGGCAGTCACAGTGAGTTGTGTTGCAAACAGAAAGTTCAAACTGTGGCCTCATTATTGTGTTGCGGTTGCCAACTGATGAGTCCCACAGCATTAGAAATAAGGGACGAAAGGTACCTCTTAGTTTGTCTGGTCAGGGGGGTGTTAATATGAGAACCTTTATTGAATGATACCAGAACCCCCCCCCCCCCCGAGAACTAGGTATTTCTGTTAGACTTAGCTTGAGATGCAGACATTATAGAACTGGATACTTATGATAACCACAAGCTGCCTCCAATTGCTAGGATAAAACTTTCATAAAACTTTTCTGGTTGACATTGTGGGTTTAGGTATTGTGTTTCAACTCAAATTGTACTTTTATTACTATAAAGAACAAGTATGGATCCTTTTAGCTATGAGGTAGGGACCATCTTTACCCAGGCCTCCCCACAGAGCTTTTATCGCATGCAGCTGTGTAAACTTAAAGCTGCGTGACGTGGGAAGGTCTGGGTACGGGGCTAGTACATTGCTCCTAACTGTCTACTCTTCCCTCTCTGCAGATATACAATGTAGTGAACATCATAGCAGTATGTACTGCACTGAGCCTCCAGATCTCCAAGTACCTGAATGCCCCTCTCTTCACACTGACACAACCTCCCAAGGAACCACTAACTCCGCAGTCACAGTCACAGTAGAGTTTATGCTCTTAGCCTGTAGCATGTCAATGATATTAATTAGTGAAGCTGTATTATTACATGTACATGTGTAGTGCTGTATACATTCATACATTGTATTATGTGTTTATAGGTGTACACGTGGGATAATGAGTGTGTATTGTATGCAGTATGTCTTTGCAGTAGCCTCGTTCCCAGGCTCTTCCCCTCAAAAATCACTTTTCGTACTACAAGCGACAAAAGCAGGGTGGTCTGGGAACGAGGCTATATTTGCAGTTGTTTTGTCTGTTTCTTGCACTCTTAGCCGTATTGATTTGATTAGCAAAGGACTCCTACAATATAGCCAATGTACACTTCTTAATTGTTCTAACCATAATATCATTACCAATGTATAGCGTACACCTCTTGTTCTAACCATATCATTACTCCTGCCCAGGTACCTGAGACTACCATATCATGCAGAGCTCATTGACTCCTTTGTCTACTGCATTGGGATTCATTAATTGGGGATTGGGAACCGTATACCCTCAGCAAAACTGGCCACGGCGTAAAAGTTACATGCACTGCATTAGTTAGAAGCACTATAAGTCTTGTAGATATAATTGATACTTAAAAGCTCAGATACTAAATATCAAATGGGTTGGGGATTCTCATTTTCCCGAGTATGCGTTACAAAATTTTGTCACCCTCAATTATGGAGACTTTATATACAGGTTAAGAGTGCACTTGCACAATATAGGATAATATAACAGAAGTTCAGTGTATGCAAAAAAAAAAGCACTCCAGCAGCAGCAGAGTCATTAACGTAATGGTACAATGTGAGAAGTTATAATGTTGTACCTATACTTAGTGTAGTGTAAGTGACTTGGGTCACTTGGAAGTGAAGGCAGTCATCCTTGAGGAACTGACAGTTCTTTTCTGGATCGTAAACCAGATCACTGTGTGGGATGAATTCGCGTACACCCACCGCACCTGGGGTTATTTCTCCAGTGGTCACTCTACTGGAGGCCATGGTTCTAGCAGTTCTGAAAGTAATTTTGTGCATAAGGTGCTCTTTATCTTGCAGCTGGTTGACTAACGTCACCATGACAATACCACGAAAGGGCCATATTAGGTGAATATCAAACCGTCCTCTCATGATGTACCCGAATACTGAGACATATTTCCCTTTAGCACCACCAGCTCCATTGGCATCCACTCCGAGACACATCTTGTACCCATGGGGGTGAGTGTAGAATGGCTCGCTGTACCATTCTTTACTATGCTGTTTATGCTTTCTGAACTCTGTTAAAACAAGCTCAACAGGGACAACACTAGCATGTGCTCGTATTGCCTGCAGTGATGACCGGTTCTCTTCTTGTTTAGCCTTTAGCTGAAGGACTTCTTTCTTCAAATTTTCTAAAGCCCAAGTCAATCCCCCTTCACTCATGCGAATATTGTTTTGTGTCCTTAGTATTTTTTCCAGGAGAGATTTTTTAAGGCTTTATTCTTCTTCTCTAATTGGTCAATTTTCCACTGATGTGCTTCCAATTCTTCTGTAAGTTGTACAATTTGTCGATCTTTTTCTACCATCGTTTTCTTGGTGTGTACTGCTAGTTGTGTTGTACAGACCACTATGTTCTCAGCTAGGTGGGCTGGCATGTCTTTATGAGGGAGCTGCACCTCACAGCCAGCATAGTGGAAGTCACAGTTGATCACCTCAAGGGGACATTCTTTGCTGATGTGATGCTTGAGGTCTTGACGCACAGGGCATGCCCCACACTCATTTGGGCAGGACACTGGGTAAAATGCACAAACTGGCCAGTGCTTGCACGTAACATCTTCGAAGTCAGTCTCATAGTCACCACAATATTCACAGCTGAAGGGTCGTTTAATACACTCCGAGACTTGATGTTCGTTAATGTATCGACGCTGGAAAAATCTGTGACAATGAATGCACTCAACTTCAGTAAACTCACACCCACTAAGCTGTTCATCCACAGCAGGCTTCTCGTTCAAGTGCTCGTCAAACTCCCTCAAGCTACCTGTCCACTGGCAGCCCTCCTTCTCATGGGAGCAGTGTATGCGATATTCGGAGAGAGAACGCTGGAGTCTCTTGTCTGGGAAAACACAGAAATCAGTTTCTTTACATGTTGGACAAGGACTCTCCTGGAGTTGCACTCGCTCGATACACGCTTGACAGAAGGCGTACCCACAGCAGGTCACCTGATGGGGCTCACGAAGCACGAGCATGCAAACGGGGCAGTCCGATTGGAGTGATTCTGGTGGATGTTCAATAAACTCACAGTCAAATCCAAATCTCTCTTGAGAATGTACCTCCATCGGGTAAGACTGTTCTGCTGAAGTTGCCATTCCTGATGTCTATTCGCTGCGTGCAACAGCTATTCATGCGCTTTCGATTCACGTTCTTTGAGTACGTTTTCTTTCTTGTTTGTTGCCTCCCTTTTCGGAGGGATACCGCGAACAGTGGGATAATCGCAACTGCAAAATGAGCTCGGCTCTGCGAGCTTTGAGTACATGTAACTCCAGACCTCGATGTCTTCCGCATTCCAGCTAGTCTCGCGGGCCAGCCCCCTTTCAGCATTCTGGGAAGCGGAAGTGTCTAGACAGTACAACGTGCTAATGAAGTAGGTGCGAGTGCCAGGTGCTCGGGCTTGAGAGACTCGTATCCTATCGCTTTGGCGGCACCCACGATAGCTTCACCCAGCGCCGCTGCACTCCACTTGGTCGTTTGTTTCGCCATAGATAGCTTGAACTTGCAGCTACTTCGCACCTCAGGCTTAAGATCTAATCTACTTCGCACCTCAGGCTGGGAATGCAATGATCGCACGATAATTGATCATGTGACAAAGATCTGCAAGCTGATTGGAACGCAACCAGCAGAACGTCGCTGCAAACGTCAGTAAACGCGTTCGCCAGACCACTTCCCAGAATGCGGAAAGGGGGCTGGCCCGCGAGACTACATTCCAGCGTGTTGTGAAACTTGTGATATTGCTCGCTCATTAGGTCACGTGCAGGGTGGAGCCAGAGGGGTGGAGCTGCAGCGCTGCAGCTAGCTAGCTACTTCGCATGTGGATATAAAAATGGGACGCATGTTCGAGCTCGGCATTGCAGAGTTTGCAGGATGTGAGTTAGTCTGCTGACTCTGGTAGGGAGCAGGTTTTACACCGGTGTCACAGCGGATCTGAGCTAGTCTGGCGAAGCCAGACTAGATCTGAGCACCCCGAAAATTCAATCCTTCTAGACCCCCAGGGGAGTCATTCTCTCCTCTCACTCCCAGGAGCCAGTGACCCGGATCGGAATTCCTGTGACACCGGTGGCAAGAATATTGCAAGATTGTATAACGGCTAATTAGTACTATGGATAATCACATGGATTTGAGTGCGATTTGGGTAATAATTGCATGAGCAATAGGTAAGGTATTGCCATAGATACTATAGTATCTATGGTATTGCACTCGCTTTGCTCGTGCAATTTTACCTATTGCAAATGCAATTATTCCCAAATGGCACGAGAATCCATGTGATTCCATGTTAATCACATATCATTACAGTTCCTATAGCTACAGCCTTTGTTCAACTAAAAAAGCGTGCGATTATGGAAATAATTAATCACACTCTTATCTATAGGGGTAAATGTATTGTTACTAATATGGTAGGTGATTAGCATTGATTAAATATAGCTAAGCAACATCTGACAGAAAGTACAGTGCAAAGCTACTGGGCTGTCCTGACCCGAAGGCTGAGCTCAAACTTACTTCGCTCTACAAGATACTTCATGGTACATTCTATTTCCTTTCAGACATGTCCCCTCAGACTATAATCATTACAGTCAAAGAATTAATCATTTCTCCTTAACCAAACGTTTGCTGATACTATCATTCATTTGTACCACATTCAATTTTTGTATATGGAACCCCCTGCACAAAGTACACGTAACTGCACCCTCTTTGTTTGCTTTTAAGAATTATTTTAGATGAATTTAAGCATTTTGTGTTATTATTACTTATTAGTTTTTTATACTACCCAATTAGCTATGCTATTGTGTATTCTTTGACCTTTCATAGACAACAAAAACAACCAAAAAAAAAGGTTAATAATTATTGTGGAGACATATGTAAAAGGACATAGTAATAGTTGTGGTTGGCAATCTGCTGGGTACCTTTCTAATACTCTCTCCTCAGTAGCTATGCACACTTACAAACACATGCATACACATACACACATGCACATGCACATGCACACGCACACACACATGCACACGCACACACATACACATACACATGCACACACATGCACACACACTACAAAAAATACATAATTGTTTTGACTAGCTACTTAGTGGTTACCTGAATTTCAGATGTCTGAGTATGAAGGTGGGAGTTGGCCTCAAGGTGGGTAATTTGTTCCTTACTCTGTGAGAATGTCAAGTTCCATAGCAACGAGCAAATTGCCCACTTTGAGGTGTAACGCCTACCTTCATACTCAGACAGCTGAAATTCAGGTAACCACTAAATAACTACATGTACACATTTTTGCAGTGTGCACACGCATGCACACACACACACGTACACAAGACACAAACGTCCTCTTTCCCAGATCCTAAGCCCTCTTGTGCTAGTACCCATGGCCTATATCTTTTGGCCTCTCCCACTGCCTCCAGACCAATGCCATGCTCTTTATAGCCACCTTCTCCTTACCGCTGGTCAAATCATGCATCACGATGGTAGTAAGTTACCCCTCCTACCTAGCCTCATTCCCAGGTGCTATTCTTGTGTCCTGGGAATGAGGCTACCTTCCTCTTCTCATTCCGATTCCATTTCTCTGTCCCAATACCCCCCCCCCCCCCTCCCCCTTTCTTAGCCCTCCTATGAATGAGTAAGAGAATCTTTCAGTTTTCTCTTTTTGCCTTCTCCAGGTGGTGACCTTGACAAAGTCTCCCTTTCCCCTGTTCGACTCCATCATGATTGGTCCTTCCTCAATATCTACTTTGGTCCCTTCGTACCAGAGACCTACGTGATGGTGGCAGTCACAGTGAGTTGTGTTGCAAATAGAAATTTCAACTGTAGCCTCATAATATCATTGTGTTGTTTTTCAATATGGCCCGGGAATTAATGAGGCTGGTAGACTCTATTGTTGAGAGCTAATTCTGGCTAGTACATTGCTCCTAACTGTCTACTCTTCCTCTCTGCAGATATACAATGTAGTGAACATCATATATATAGTACTATGTACGTGGGTGTGGGTGCGCCGCCACAGTGCACAAATCCCATGTACAGAAGCGGAACCTTTGAAGCCAGGGTACATTAATGTACCCTAGGGTTAGGGTACATGAGGGTTGCTAAGCTACTGAGGTTTCTTCTCACAGCTGTGAAATTAATTATCTACAAAAACATTTTCAAAGCGCTACACATTCGTACATTCAATATGCCTGTGTTTGTGGTACATGTGGGATAATGAGTGTGTATTGTAATGATCATGCAGTATGTCTTTGCAGGCTCTTCCCCTCAAAGAGCGACTACAGACCTTACTACAAGCGACAAAAGCAGCGTGGAGGTCTGGGAACAAGGCTATATTTGCAGTTGTTTTGTCTGTTTCTTGCACTCTTAGCCGTATTGATTTGATTAGCAAAGGACTCCTACAATATAGCCAATGTACACTTCTTAATTGTTCTAACCATAATATCATTACTCCCAGGTACCTGAGACTACCATATCATGCAGAGCTCATTGACTCATGATCATTTGTTGAGATTCATTAATTGGGGAACTGTACCTCAGCACAACCGGCCATGGCGTAAAAGTTACATGCGGTTTGAATTAATACTCAGATACTAAATATCAGATAGGTGGGGGGTTCTCAATTTCCTGAGTACACGTTACAAAATATTTGTCACCCCGAATTAGGGAGACCTTATATACAGTGCACTTGCATTATAAGATAACAGCAAGTTTAGAGCATGAAAACAAAGCACTCAAGCAGCAGCAGAGGAGTCACTAATGTAACAGTACAACGTGAGAAGTTATATTTTTCCTACAGGTTGGTGACTTGGTTAGTGTAAGTGACTTGGGTCACTTGGAAGTGAAGGCAGTCATCCTTGAGGAACTGACAGTTCTTTTCTGGGTCATAATCCAGATCACTGTGTGAGATGAATTCACGTACACCCACCGCACCTGAGGCTCTTTCTCCAGTAGTCACTCTACTGGTCACACTGGTTCCCGCAGCAGTTCTGAAATCAATTTTATACGTAAAATGTTCTTTATCTTGCAGCTGGTTGACTAATGTCACCATGACAACACCACGAAAGGGCCATATTAGGTGAATATCAAACCGTCCTCTCATGATGTACCCAAACAACGAGACGTATTTTCCTTTAGCACCACTAGCTCCATTGGCATCCACTCTGAGGCACATCTTGTACCCATGGGGGTGAGTGTAGAATGGCTCGCTGTACCATTCTTTACTGTGCCGTTTATGCTTTCTGAACTCTGTTAAAACAAGCTCAACAGGTACAACACTAGCATGTGCTCGTATTGCCTGCAGTGATGACTGGTTCTCTTCTTGTTTAACCTTTAGCTGAAGAACGTCTTTCTTCAAATTTTCTAAAGCCCAAGTCAGTCCCCCTTCACTCATGCAAATATCGTTTTGTGTCCTTAGTATTTTTTCCAGGAGAGACTCTTTTAAGGCTTTATTCTCTTTTACCAATTGGTCAATTTTCCACCGATGTGCCTCTAACTCTTCCGTAAGTTGTACAATTTGTCGATCTTTTTCTGCCATCCTTTCCTCAGTGTGTGCTGCCAGTTGTGCTATGTGGACCTCTAAGTTCTCAGCTAGGTGGGCTGGCATGTCTTTATGAGGGAGCTGCACCTCACAGCCAGTATAGTGGAAGTCACACTTGACCACCGCGAGGGGACAGTCTTTGCTGATGTGATGCTTGAGGTTTTGACGCACAGGGCATGCCCCACACTTATTTGGACAGGACACTGGGTAAAATGCACAAACTGGCCAGTGCTTGCACGTAACATCTTCGAAGTTAGTCTCATAGTTGCCACAGTATTCACAGCTGAAAGGTCGTTTAATACACTCCGAGACTTGATGTTCGTTAAAGTATCGACGCTGAAAAGATCTGTGACAATGAATGCACTCAACCTTAGCAAACGCACACCCACTAAGCTGTTCATCCACAGCGGGCTTCTCATTCAAGTGCTCGTCAAACTCCCTCAAGCTACCTGTCCACTGGCAGCCCTCCTTCTCATGGGAGCAGTGTATGCGATATACGGAGAGAGAACGCTGCAGTCTCTTGTCTGGGAAAACACAGAAATCAGTTTCTTTACAGGTTGGACAGGGACTCTGCTGGAGTTGCACTCGCTCGATACACACTTGACAGAAGGCGTACCCACAGCAGGTCACCTGATGGGGCTCACGAAGCACCAGCATGCAGACGGGGCAGTCCGATTGGAGTGATTCTGGTGGACGTTCAATAAAGTCACAGTCAAATCCAAATCGCTGTTGAGAATGTACTTCCATCGGGGAAGACTGTTCTGCTGAAGTTGCCATTCAGTCCTGATCAGGGGTCTATTCGCTACGTGCAACAGCTATTCTTGCGTATTCACTTACTTTGAGTACGTTTTCTTTTTTGTTTGTTGCCTCCCTTTTTGGAGGGATACCGCGAACAGTGGGATAATCGCAACTGCAAAATGGTGGACCTCCGCATTCCAACGTGTTGCATACGCGAAGAGAGCTGCTCCACCCTGCACGTGACCCACGGTCGTCTGATCTGATCTAGCTAGCGGCTCCACCCTGCACGTGACCCAATGAGCGCCAACACGCTGGAATGCGGAAGACATCGCCAGTGGTCCAAAGCTTGGGTTAAAGCACATGAATAGCTGTTGCACGCAGCGAATAGACATCAGGAATGGCAACTTCAGCAGAACAGTCTTACCCGATGGAGCTACATTCTCAAGAGAGATTTGGATTTGACTGTGAGTTTATTGAACGTCCACCAGAATCACTCCAATCGGACTGCCCCGTTTGCATGCTGGTGCTTCGTGAGCCCCATCAGGTAACCTGCTGTGGGTACGCCTTCTGTCAAGCGTGTATCGAGCGAGTGCAACTCCAGAAGAGTCCCTGTCCAACATGTAAAGAAACTGATTTCTGTGTTTTCCCAGACAAGAGACTCCAGCGTTCTCTCTCCGTATATCGCATTCACTGCTCCCATGAGAAGGAGGGCTGCCAGTGGACAGGTAGCTTGAGGGAGTTTGACAGGCACTTGAACGAGGAGCCCGCTGTGGATGAGCAGCTCAGTGGTTGTGCGTTTGCTGAAGTTGAGTGCATTCAATGTCACAGATTTGGTCAGCGTCGATACATTAACGAACATCAAGTCTCAGAGTGTATTAAACGACCCTTCAGCTGTGAATATTGTGACTATGAGACTAACTTCGAAGACGTTACGTGCAAGCACTGGCCAGTTTGTGCATTTTACCCAGTGTCCTGCCCAAATGAGTGTGGGGCATGCCCTGTGCGTCAAGACCTCAATCATCACATCAGCAAAGAATGTCCCCTCGCGGTGATCAACTGTGACTTCCACTATACTGGCTGTGAGGTGCAGCTCCCTCATAAAGACATGCCAGCCCACCTAGCTGAGAACTTAGAGGTCCACACTGCACAACTGGCAGCATACACTGAAGAAAGGATGGCAGAAAAAGATCGACAAATTGTACAACTTACGGAAGAGTTAGATGCACATCGGTGGAAAATTGACCAATTGGAGAAGGAGAATGAAGCCTTAAAAGAGTCTCTCTTGGAAAAAATACTAAGGACACAAAACAATATTCGCATGAGTGAAGGGGGACTGACTTGGGCTTTTGAAAATTTGAAGAAAGAAGTCGTTCAGCTAAAGGCTAAACAAGACGAGAACCAGTCATCACTGCAGGCAATACGAGCACATGTTAGTGTTGTCCCTGTTGAGCTTGTTTTAACAGAGTTCAGAAAACATAAACAGCATAGTAAAGAATGGTACAGCGAGCCATTCTACACTCATCCCCATGGGTACAAGATGTGCCTCAGAGTGGATGCCAATGGAGCCGGTGGTGTTAAAGGAAAATACGTCTCAGTATTCGGGTACATCATGAGAGGACGGTTTGATATTCACCTAATATGGCCCTTTCGTGGTGTTGTCATGGTGACGTTAGTCAACCAGCTCCAAGATAAAGAACACTTTACGTACAAAATTAATTTCAGAACTGCTGGAACCATGGCCACCAGTAGAGTGACCACTGGCGAAAGAGCCTCAAGTGCAGTGGGTGTACGTGACTTCATCCCACACAGTGATCTGGATTATGACCCAGAAAAGAACTGTCAGTTCCTCAAGGATGATTGCCTCCACTTCCAAGTGACCCGAGTCACTTACACTACACTAAACATTATAACTTCTCACATTGTACCATTATGTTAATGACTCTGCTGCTGCTGGAGTGCTTTTTTTTTTGCATACACTGAACTTCTGTTATCTTATCCTATATTGTGCAAGTGCACTCTTAACCTGTATATATAGTCTCCATAATCGAGGGTGACAAAATTTTGTAACGCATACTTGGGAAATTGAGAACCCCCAACCCATTTGATATTTAGTATCTGAGCTTTTAAGTATCAATTATATCTACAAGACATAGTGCTTCATGTATGAACTGCATGTAACTTTTACGCCATGGCCAGTTGTGCTGAGGTATACAGTTCCCAATCCCCAATTAATGAATCCCAATGCAGTAGACAAATGAGTCAATGAGCTCTGCATGATATGGTAGTCTCAGGTACCTGGGCAGGAGTAATGATATGGTTAGAACGAGAGGTGTACGTTATACATTGGCTATATTGTAGGAGTCCTTTGCTAATCAAATCAATACGGCTAAGAGTGCAAGAAACAGACAAAACAACTGCAAATATAGCCTCGTTCCCAGACCTCCTCCCTGCTTTTGTCGCTTGTAGTACGAAAAGTAATTTTTAAATCAGACTAGGGGGAAGAGTCTGGGAACGAGGCTACTGCAAAGACATACTGCATGATCATTATAATACACACTACATGCATGTACACCTATACAATACACACTCATTATCCCACATGTACACCTATAAACATATAATACAATGTATGAATGTATAGCACTACACATGTAATAATACAGCTTCACTAATTAATATCATTGACATGCTACAGGCTAAGAGCATAAACTCTACTGTGATTGTGGAGTTAGTGGTTCCTTGGGAGGTTGTGTTAGTGTGAAGAGAGGGGCATTCAGGTACTTGGAGATCTGGAGGCTCAGTGCAGTACATACTGCTATGATGTTCACTACATTGTATATCTGCAGAGAGGGAAGAGTAGACAGTTAGGAGCAATGTACTAGCCCCGTACCCAGGCCTCCCAACGTCACACAGCTTTAAGTTTTTACAACCGCGTGTGGGATGCCTGGGTACAAGATGTTCCCCACCTCATAGCTGAAAGGATGCATACTTGTTCTTTATAGTAATAAAATTTGCCCCACCCAGACAAACAGTATAAATACAATAATTTAACAATACCTAAATCCACAATGTCAAGTATTGTCAACCAGAAAGGTTTCATGAAAGTTTTGTATTAGCAATTGGAGGTCGCATGCGATGATCGTCCTTGAGGAACTGACAGTTCTTTTCGGGATCATAATCCAGATCATTTTGTGGGATGAATTTATGTACACCCCAGGCGCCTGGGGCTGTGTCTCTACTGGATGCCATGGTTCCAGCAGTTTTGAAATTAATTTCGTATGTAAAGTGTTCTTCATCTCGCAGCTGGTTCACTAACGTCACCATGACAACACCATGAAAAGGCCATTTTAGATGAATATCAAACTGTCCTCTCATGATGTACCCGAATATTGAGACGTATTTCCCTTTAGCACCACCAGCCCCATTGGCATCCACTCTGAGGCACATCTTGTACCCATGGGGATGAGTGTAGAATGGCTCACTGTACCATTCTTTACTATGCCGTTTATGCTTTCTGAACTCTGTTAAAACAAGCTCAACAGGTACAACACTAGCATGTGCTCGTATTGCCTGCAGTGATGACCGGTTCTCTTCTTGTTTAGCCTTTAGCTGAACGACTTCTTGACAGAAGGCGTACCCACAGCAGGTCACCTGATGGGGCTCACGAAGCACCAGCATGCAGACGGGGCAGTCCGATTGGAGTGCTTCTGGTGGACGTTCAATAAACTCACAGTCAAATCCAAATCTCTCTTGAGAATGTACCTCCATCAAGTAAGACTGTTCTGCTGAAGTTGCCATTCCTGATGTCTATTCGCTGCGTGCAACAGCTATTCATGCGCTTTCACGTACTTTGAGTACGTTTTCTTTCTTGTTTGTTGCCTCTCTTTTCGGAGGGATACCGCGAACAGTGGGATAATCGCAACTGCAAAAATGGTGGACCTCGATCTCTTCCGCATTCCAACGTGTTGCATACACGAAGAAAGCTGAGCTCCACCCTGCACGTGACCCACGGTCGTCTGAGTTACTGTTTCTTGCACTCTTAGCCGTATTGATTTGATTAGCAAAGGACTCCTACAATATAACCAATGTACACTTCTAACCATGATATCATTACTTCCAGGTACCATATCATGCAAATCGAGCTCATTGAGATTCATTAATTGGGCCGGGGATCCGGAACTTTACCTCAGCACAACCAGCCATGGCCCTGTTGTAAAAGTTACATGCAGTTCGAATTTATAAATTTTGCAGATATAATTGATATTTAATAAGCTCAGATATTAAATATCAGATGGGTGGGGGGTTCTCAATTTCCTGAGTACACATAACAAAATTTTTGTCACCCAAAATTATGGAGACTTTATTATACAGTGCACCTGCATTATATAGGATAAGATAACAGAAGTTTAGTGCATGCCAACAAAGCACTCAAGCAGCAGCAGAGGAGTCACTAACGTAACAGTACAACGTGAGAAGTTATTATATTTTTCCTACAGGTTGGTGATTTGGTTTACAATAGTGTACTGAGTGACTCGGGTCACTTGGAAGTGAAGGCAGTCATCCTTGAGGAACTGACAGTTCTTTTCTGGGTCATAATCCAGATCACTGTGTGAGATGAATTCACGTACACCCACCGCACCTGAGGCTCTTTCTCCAGTGGCCACTCCACTGGTCACACTGGTTCCCGCAGCAGTTCTGAAATCAATTTTATACGTAAAATGTTCTTTATCTTGCAGCTGGTTGACTAATGTCACCATGACAACACAACGAAAGGGCCATATTAGGTGAATATCAAACCGTCCTCTCATGATGTACCCAAACAACGAGACGTATTTTCCTTTAGCACCACTAGCTCCATTGGCATCCACTCTGAGGCACATCTTGTACCCATGGGGGTGAGTGTAGAATGGTTCGCTGTACCATTCTTTACTATGCTGTTTGTGCTTTCTGAACTCTGTTAAAACAAGCTCAACAGGGACAACACTAACATGTGCTCGTATTGCCTGCAGTGATGACTGGTTCTCTTCTTGTTTAGCCTTTAGCTGAAGGACTTCTTTCTTCAAATTTTCTAAAGCCCAAGTCAGTCCCCTTTCACTCATGCGAATATCGTTTTGTGTCCTTAGTATTTTTTCCAGGAGAGACTCTTTTAAGGCTTTATTCTCTTTTACCAATTGGTCAATTTTCCACCGATGTGCCTCTAACTCTTCCGTAAGTTGTACAATTTGTCGATCTTTTCCTGCCATCCTTTCCTCAGTGTGTGCTGCCAGTTGTGCTATGTGGACCTCTAAGTTCTCAGCTAGGTGGGCTGGCATGTCTTTATGAGGGAGCTGCACCTCACAGCCAGTATAGTGGAAGTCACACTTGACCACCGCGAGGGGACAGTCTTTGCTGATGTGATGCTTGAGGTTTTGACGCACAGGGCATGCCCCACACTCATTTGGACAGGACACTGGGTAAAATGCACAAACTGGCCAGTGCTTGCACGTAACATCTTCGAAGTTAGTCTCATAGTTGCCACAGTATTCACAGCTGAAAGGTCGTTTAATACACTCCGAGACTTGATGTTCGTTAAAGTATCGACGCTGAAAAGATCTGTGACAATGAATGCACTCAACCTCAGCAAACGCACACCCACTAAGCTGTTCATCCACAGCGGGCTTCTCATTCAAGTGCTCGTCAAACTCCCTCAAGCTACCTGTCCACTGGCAGCCCTCCTTCTCATGGGAGCAGTGTATGCGATATACGGAGAGAGAACGCTGCAGTCTCTTGTCTGGGAAAACACAGAAATCAGTTTCTTTACAGGTTGGACAGGGACTCTGCTGGAGTTGCACTCGCTCGATACACGCTTGACAGAAGGCGTACCCACAGCAGGTCACCTGATGGGGCTCACGAAGCACTAGCATGCAGACGGGGCAGTCCGATTGGAGTGATTCTGGTGGGCGTTCAATAAAGTCACAGTCAAATCCAAATCGCTGTTGAGAATGTACTTCCATCGGGGAAGACTGTTCTGCTGAAGTTGCCATTCAGTCCTGATCAGGGGTCTATTCGCTACGTGCAACAGCTATTCTTGCGTATTCACTTACTTTGAGTACGTTTTCTTTTTTGTTTGTTGCCTCCCTTTTTGGAGGGATACCGCGAACAGTGGGATAATCGCAACTGCAAAATGGTGGACCTCCGCATTCCAACGTGTTGCATACGCGAAGAGAGCTGAGCTCCACCCTGCACGTGACCCACGGTCGTCTGAGTTACTGTTTCTTGCACTCTTAGCCGTATTGATTTGATTAGCAAAGGACTCCTACAATATAACCAATGTACACTTCTAACCATGATATCATTACTTCCAGGTACCATATCATGCAAATCGAGCTCATTGAGATTCATTAATTGGGCCGGGGATCCGGAACTTTACCTCAGCACAACCAGCCATGGCCCTGTTGTAAAAGTTACATGCAGTTCGAATTTATAAATTTTGCAGATATAATTGATACATAATAAGCTCAGATACTAAATATCAGATGGGTGGGGGGTTCTCAATTTCCTGAGTACACATAACAAAATTTTTTGTCACCCAAAATTATGGAGACTTTATTATACAGTGCACCTGCATTATATAGGATAAGAAGTTTAGTGCATGCAAACAAAGCACTCAAGCAGTAGCAGAGTCACTAACGTAACAGTACAACGTGAGAAGTTACAGGTTTGTGATTTGGTTTACAATAGTGTAAGTGACTTGGGTCACTTGGAAGTGGAGGTTGAGGAACTGACAGTTCTTTTCTGGGTCATAATCCAGATCACTGTGGGGATTAATTCACGTACACCCACCGTATCTGAGGCTCTTTCTCCAGTGGTCACTCTACTGGTCACACTGGTTCCCGCAGCAGTTCTGAAATCAATTTTATACGTAAAATGTTCTTTATCTTGCAGCTGGTTGACTAATGTCATCATGACAACACCACGAAAGGGCCATATTAGGTGAATATCAAACCGTCCTCTCATGATGTACCCAAACAGCGAGACGTATTTTCCTTTAGCACCACTAGCTCCATTGGCATCCACTCTGAGGCACATCTTGTACCAATGGGGGTGAGTGTAGAATGGTTCGCCGTACCATTCTTTACTATGCTGTTTATGCTTTCTGAACTCTGTTAAAACAAGCTCAACAGGGACAACACTAGCATGTGCTCGTATTGCCTGCAGTGATGACTAGTTCTCTTCTTGTTTAACCTTTAGCTGAAGGACTTCTTTCTTCAAATTTTCAAAAGCCAAAGTCAGTCCCCCTTCACTCATGCGAATATCGTTTTGTGTCCTTAGTATTTTTTCCAGGAGAGACTCTTTTAAGGCTTTATTCTCTTTTACCAATTGGTCAATTTTCCACCAATGTGCCTCTAACTCTTCCGTAAGTTGTACAATTGTCGATCTTTTTCTGCCATACTTTTTTCAGTGTGTGCTGCCAGTTGTGCAGTGTGCACCTCTATGTTCTCAGCTAGGTGGGCTGGCATGTCTTTATGAGGGAACTGCACCTCACAGCCAGCATAGTGGAAGTCACACTTGACCACCGCGAGGGGACAGTCTTTGCTGATGTGATGCTTGAGGTTTTGACGCACAGGGCATGCCTCACACTCATTTGGGCAGGACACTGGGTAAATGGCACAAACTGGCCAGTGTTTGCACGTAATGTCTTCGAAGCTAGTCTCAGTATTCACAGCTGAAGGGTCGTTTAATACACTCCGAGACTTGATGTTCGTTAATGTATCGACGCTGAAAAAGTCTGTGACATTGAATGCACTCAACTTCAGTAAACGCACACCCACTAAGCTGTTCATCCACAGCAGGCTTCTCATTCAAGTACTCGTCAAACTCCCTCAAGCTACCTGTCCACTGGCAGCCCTCCTTCTCATGGGAGCAGTGAATGCGATATACGGAGAGAGAACGCTGGAGTCTCTTGTCTGGGAAAACACAGAAATCAGTTTCTTTACAGGTTGGACAGGGACTCTGCTGGAGTTGCACTCGCTCGATACACACTTGACAGAAGGCGTACCCACAGCAGGTCACCTGATGGGGCTCACGAAGCACTAGTATGCAGACGGGGCAGTCCGATTGGAGTGATTCTGGTGGACGTTCACAGTCAAATCCAAATCTCTCTTGAGAATGTACCTCCATCGAGTAAGACTGTTCTGCTGAAGTTGCCATTCCTGATGTTTATTCGCTGCGTGCAACAGATAGCTATTCATGCGCTTTAACCCAACTGCAAAATGAGCTCGGCTCTGTGAGCCACTGGCGATGTCTTCCGCATTCCAGCGTGTTGTAGCGCTCATTGGGTCGCGTGCAGGGTGGAGCTGCGGCTAGCTAGCTCAGCGTTCGAGGCTCGGCATTGCAGAGTTGAGTTTGCAGGATGTGAGTTAGTCTGCTGACTCTGGTAGGGAGCAGGTTTTACACCAGTGTCACACCGGATCTGATCACCCCGAAAATTCAATCCTTCTAGACCCCCAAGAGAGTCATTCCGTGGTAGTGACATCACTACTTGTAGCTACCCTAATTTCGATTGTATCTACCTGTATACTTGATTTCAAACTTCCACTTGTCTCTTCCACACTTGCGAATCACAAGGCCAACACTATCACGTGCAGCAAAAGCCTCGTCCATGCACTGACTGTTGCTATGATACTGCTGCTCACCATATAGGGTAAAAAGACCTGCATGTACCATATTATGCTGATAAAAGAAACCTACAAGTATGTCAGTTGATATAGTAACATCTAAAAAATGCTTTCAACATTGCTACATGAGAAAACAAAAATGTAATCTCCTATGCATCACTATAATACTGCTTCTCTGTTTGATAGAAATCTCTGTGAGGCATATCATAGATAATATAGCTTCCCCTAATTATCTATGGGCATATTACGTTTGCATATACCTAGTAATAATCACATGCTGCCTTTGATTGCTAGTATTGATTACAATGCATGTCGATTTAGGTATTTTCTTCGTGTTTGCACTGTTTCTCTGGGTAGAGTAAATTTATTACTATAAAGAGCAACTCCGGACCCTCCTGGCTATGAAGTGGGGTACCCTAACTCTTCTCTCTTCCTCTCTGCAGGTATACAACATGGAGAACATTATGTACTGCACTGAACCTCCTGATAAGCACATGCACTTTACAAAAACTGCATGGTTAGGCCACTCCAACTTGAAATTTAAGTTGAGGGCATGTGATTCATTATTCAATATTACCAGAGGCTATTAGCAAAAGAGGGTACAAAAAATTTGCTATCTTAACAATGTCATTAATGAATGAAAGTAAGCGTAATAACAATGCTGCACATGATCGATGAATCAGCTTGCAATTGCATGGAGTCCATGGATGAAGCACAGTTTAAACTTTGAGAACAGCCGTCTAATATAGAGATCTAGGTATGTAAACTATCGGGCTACTTATTATGTCACCCTGAAATATGAGAGTTCATATCCAGGTTAAGGCGATAACGAAGTTCAGTGCATGAAATAAAGTAAAGACGAGAGGAGTCATTAACGTAATGGAATATTGTGTGGAATTAGTATCTGGAATGTGGCTACATGTAAGTGACTTGGGTCACTTGGAAGTGGAGGCAATCATCCTTGAGGAACTGACAGTTCTTTTCTGGGTCATAATCCAGATCACTGTGTGGGATGAATTCATGTACACCCACCGCACCTGAGGCTCTTTCTCCAGTGGTCACTCTACTGGAGGCCATGGTTCCAGCAGTTCTGAAAGTAATTTTGTACATAAAGTGCTCTTTATCTTGCAGCTGGTTGACTAACGTCACCATGACAATACCACGAAAGGGCCATATTAGGTGAATATCAAACCGTCCTCTCATGATGTATGCGAATACTGAGACATATTTCCCTATAACACCACCAGCTCCATTGGCATCCACTCTGAGGCACATCTTGTACCCATGGGGGTGAGTGTAGAATGGCTCACTGTTCCATTCTTTACTATGCTGTTTATGTTTTCTGAACTCTGTTAAAACAAGCTCAACAGGGACAACACTAACATGTGTTTGTATTGCCTGCAGTGATGACCGGTTCTCTTCTTGTTTAGCCTTTAGCTGAACGACTTCTTTCTTCAAATTTTCAAAAGCCCAAGTCAGCCCCCCTTCACTCATGCGAATATCGTTTTGTGTCCTTAGTATTTTTTCCAGGAGAGACACTTTTAAGGCTTTATTCTCCTTCTCCAATTGGTCAATTTTCAACCGATGTGCCTCTAACATTTCCGTAAGTTGTACAATTTGTCGATCTTTTTCTGCCATCCTTTTTTCAGTGTGTGCTGCCAGTTGTGCTGTGTGGACCACTATGTTCTCAGCTAGGTGGGCTGGCATGTCTTTATGAGGGAGCTGCACCTCACAGCCAGCATAGTGGAAGTCACAGTTGACCACCATGAGGGGACAGTCTTTGCTGACGTGATGCTTGAGGTTTGGACGTTCGGGGCATGCCCCACACTCGTTTGGACAGGACACTGGGTAAAATGCACAAACTGGCCAGTGCTTGCACGTAACATCTTCGAAGTCAGTCTCATAGTCACAATATTCACAGCTGAAAGGCCGTTTAATACACTCCGAGACTTGATGCTCATTAATGTATCGACGCTGGAAAAAACTGTGACAATGAATGCACTCAACTTCAGTAAACTCACACCCACTAAGCTGTTCATTCACAGCAGGCTTCTCGTTCAAGTGCTCGTCAAACTCCCTCAAGCTACCTGTCCACTGGCAACCCTCCTTCTCATAGGTGCAGTGAATGCGATATATGGCGAGAGAACGCTGGAGTCTCTTGTCTGGGAAAACACAGAAATCACTTTCTTTACATGTTGGACAGGGACTCTGCTGGAGTTGCACTCGCTCGATACACACTTGACAGAAGGCGTACCCACAGCAGGTCACCTGATGGGGCTCACGAAGCACCAGCATGCAGACGGGGCAGTCCGATTGGAGTGATTCTGGTGGACGTTCAATAAAGTCACAGTCAAATCCAAATCGCTGTTGAGAATGTACTTCCATCGGGGAAGACTGTTCTGCTGAAGTTGCCATTCAGTCCTGATGTCTATTCGCTACGTGCAACAGCTATTCTTGCGTATTCACGTACTTTGAGTACGTTTTCTTTTTTGCTTGTTGCCTCCCTTTTTGGAGGGATACCGCGAACAGTGGGATAATCGCAACTGCAAAATGGTGGACCTCGATCTCTTCCGCATTCCAACGTGTTGCATACGCGAAGAGAGCTGAGCTCCACCCTGCACGTGACCCACGGTCGTCTGAGTTATTTTTTTCTGTTTCTTGCACTCTTAGCCGTATTGATTTGATTAGCAAAGGACTCCTACAATATAACCAATGTACACTTCTAACCATGATATCATTACTTCCAGGTACCATATCATGCAAATCGAGCTCATTGAGATTCATTAATTGGGCCGGGGATCCGGAACTTTACCTCAGCACAACCAGCCATGGCCCTGTTGTAAAAGTTACATGCAGTTCGAATTTATAAATTTTGTAGATATAATTGATACATAATAAGCTCAGATACTAAATATCAGATGGGTGGGGGGTTCTCAATTTCCTGAGTACACGTAACAAAATTTTTTGTCACCCAAAATTATGGAGACTTTATCATACAGTGCACCTGCATTATATAGGATAAGAAGTTTAGTGCATGCAAACAAAGCACTCAAGCAGTAGCAGAGTCACTAACGTAACAGTACAACGTGAGAAGTTATTATATTTTTCCTACAGGTTGGTGAATTGGTTTACAATAGTGTAAGTGACTCGGGTCACTTGGAAGTGAAGGCAGTCATCCTTGAGGAACTGACAGTTCTTTTCTGGGTCATAATCCAGATCACTGTGTGGGATGAATTCACGTACACCCACCGCACCTGAGGCTCTTTCTCCAGTGGTCACTCTACTGGAGGCCATGGTTCTAGCAGTTCTGAAAGTAATTTTGTACGTAAAGTGCTCTTTATCTTGCAGCTGGTTCACTAACGTCACCATGACAACACCACGAAAGGGCCATATTAGGTGAATATCAAACCGTCCTCTCATAATGTACCCGAATACTGAGACGTATTTTCCTTTAGCACCACCAGCTCCATTGGCATCCACTCTGAGGCACATCTTGTACCCATGGGGGTGAGTGTAGAATGGTTCGCTGTACCACTCTTTACTGTGCCGTTTATGCTTTCTGAATTCTGTTAAAACAGGGACAACACCAGCATGTGCTCGTATTGCCTGCAGTGATGACTGGTTCTCTTCTTGTTTAGCCTTTAGCTGAAGGACTTCTTTCTTCAAATTTTCTAAAGCCCAAGTCAATCCCCCTTCACTCATGCGAATATCGTTTTGTGTCCTTAGTATTTTTTCCTGGAGAGATTCTTTTAAGGCTTCATTCTCCTTCTCGAATCGGTCAATTTTCCACCGATGTACCTCTAACTCTTCTGTAAGTTGTACAATTTGTCGATCTTTTTCTGCCATCCTTTTTTCAGTGTGTGCTGCCAGTTGTGCAGTGTGCACCTCTATGTTCTCAGCTAGGTGGGCTGGCATGTCTTTATGAGGGAGCTGCACCTCACAGCCAGCATAGTGGAAGTCACAGTTGATCACCTCAAGGGGACATTCTTTGCTGATGTGATGCTTGAGGTCTTGACGCACAGGGCATGCCCCACACTCATTTGGGCAGGACACTAGGGTAAAATGCACAAACTGGCCAGTGCTTGCACGTAACATCTTCGAAGTCAGTCTCATAGTCACCACAATATTCACAGCTGAAAGGCCGTTTAATACACTCCGAGACTTGATGTTCGTTAATGTACCGACGCTGAAAAAATCTGTGACATTGAATGCACTCAACTTCAGCAAACACACACCCACTAAGCTGTTCATCCACAGCGGGCTCCTTGTTCAAGTGCCCGTCAAACTCCCTCAAGCTACCTGTCCACTGGCAGCCCTCCTTCTCATGGGAGCAGTGAATGCGATATACGGAGAGAGAACGCTGGAGTCTCTTGTCTGGGAAAACACAGAAATCAGTTTCTTTACATGTTGGACAAGGACTCTCCTGGAGTTGCACTCGCTCGATACACGCTTGACAGAAGGCGTACCCAAAGCAGGTCACCTGATGGGGCTCACGAAGCACCAGCATGCAGATGGGGCAGTCCGATTGGAGTGATTCTGGTGGACGTTCAATAAACTCACAGTCAAATCCAAATCTCTCTTGAGAATGTACCTCCATCGGGTAAGACTGTTCTGCTGAAGTTGCCATTCCTGATGTCTATTCGCTGCGTGCAACAGCTATTCATGCGCTTTCGATTCACGTACTTTGAGTACGTTTTCTTTCTTGTTTGTTGCCTCCCTTTTCGGAGGGATACCGCGAACAGTGGGATAATCGCAACTGCAAAATGAGTCGAACTTTGAGTACATGTAACTCCAGACCTCGATGTCTTCCGCATTCCAGCGTGTTGTGATATTGCTCGCTCATTGGGTCACGTGCAGGGTGGAGCCAGAGGGGTGGAGCTGCAGCGCTGCAGCTAGCTAGCTACTTCGCATGTGGATATAAAAATGGGACGCATGTTCGAGCTCGGCATTGCAGAGTTTGCAGGATGTGAGTTAGTCTGCTGACTCTGGTAGGGAGCAGGTTTTACACCGGATCTGATCATCCCGAAAATTCAATCCTTCTAGACCCCCAGGGGAGTCATTCTCTCCTCTCACTCCCAGGAGCCAGTGACCCGGATCGGAATTCCTGTGACACCGGTGGCAAGAATATTGCAAGATTGTATAACGGCTAATTAGTACTATGGATAATCACATGGATTTGAGTGCGATTTGGGTAATAATTGCATGAGCAATAGGTAAGGTATTGCCATAGATACTATAGTATCTATGGTATTGCACTCGCTTTGCTCGTGCAATTTTACCTATTGCAAATGCAATTATTCCCAAATGGCACGAGAATCCATGTGATTCCATGTTAATCATATCATTACAGTTCCTATAGCTACAGCCTTTGTTCAACTAAAAAAGTGTGCGATTATGGTAATCACACTCTTATCTATAGGGGTAAATGTATTGTTACTAATATGGTAGGTGATTAGCATTGATTAAATATAGCTAAGCAACATCCGACAGAAAGTACAATGCAAAGCTACTGGGCTGTCCTGACCCGAAGGCTGAGCTCAAACTTACTTCGCTCTACAAGATACTTCATGGTACATTCTAGCTATTTCCTTTCAGACATGTCCCCTCAGACTATAATCATTACAGTCAAAGAATTAATCATTTCTTCTCGTTTGCTGATACTATCATTCATTTGTACCACATTCAATTTTTGTATATGGAACCCCCTGCACAAAGTATACACGTAACTGCACCCTCTTTGTTTGCTTTTAAGAATTATTTAAGATGAATTTAAGCATTCTTATTAGTTTTTTATACTACCCAATTAGCTATGCTATTGTGTATTCTTTGACCTTTCATAGACAACAAAAACAACCAAAGGAGGTTAATAATTATTGTGGAGACATATGTAAAAGGACATAGTAATAGTTGTGGTTGGCAATCTGCTGGGTACCTTTCTAATACTCTCTCCTCAGTAGCTATGCACACTTACAAACACATGCATACACATACACACATGCACATGCACATGCACACGCACACACACATGCACATGCACACACATACACATGCACACACACTACAAAAAATACATAATTGTTTTGACTAGCTACTTAGTGGTTACCTGAATTTCAGATGTCTGAGTATGAAGGTGGGAGTTGGCCTCAAGGTGGGTAATTTGTTCCTTACTCTGTGAGAATGTCAAGTTCCATAGCAACGAGCAAATTGCCCACTTTGAGGTGTAACGCCTACCTTCATACTCAGACAGCTGAAATTCAGGTAACCACTAAATAGTAAAAATAACTACATGTACACATTTTTGCAGTGTGCACACGCATGCACACACACACACGTACACAAGACACAAACGTCCTCTTTCCCAGATCCTAAGCCCTCTTGTGCTGATACCCCTGGTCTATACCTTTTGGCCTCTCCCACTCCCTCCAGACCAACGCCATGCTCTTTATAGCCACCTTCTCCCTACCGCTGGTCAAATCATGCATCACGATGGTAGTAAGTTACCCCTCCTACCTAGCCTCATTCCCAGGTGCTATTCTTGTGTCCTGGGAATGAGGCTACCTTCCTCTTCTCATTCCGATTCCATTTCTCTGTCCCAATACCCCCCCCCCCTCCCCCTTTCTTAGCCCTCCTATGAATGAGTAAGAGAATCTTTCAGTTTTCTCTTTTTGCCTTCTCCAGGTGGTGACCTTGACAAAGTCTCCCTTTCCCCTGTTCGACTCCATCATGATTGGTCCTTCCTCAATATCTACTTTGGTCCCTTCGTACCAGAGACCTACGTGATGGTGGCAGTCACAGTGAGTTGTGTTGCAAATAGAAATTTCAACTGTAGCCTCATAATATCATTGTGTTGTTTTTCAATATGGCCCGGGAATTAATGAGGCTGGTAGACTCTATTGTTGAGAGCTAATTCTGGCAATCTCAAGCCAGTTTAGCTTCGCTTGGAGTTACTGTCATGCAGACACTATTGAACTGGATACTTACGATCATCACATGCTTGACAATATTTGACATTGTGGATTTAGGTATTGTTAAATAGTATTTAATATACTGTTTGTCTGGGTGGAGCAAATTTTATTACTATAAAGAGCAAATATGGATCCTTTCAGCTATGAGGTGGGGTACATCCAGACCTCCCACACAGCTTTTATCGCAGCCGTGGAAAAACAAGCAGTTGTAAACACTTAAAGCTGCATGACGTGGGAAGGCCTGGCTAGTACATTGCTCCTAACTGTCTACTCTTCCTCTCTGTAGATATACAATGTAGTGAACATCATATATATAGTACTATGTACGTGGGTGTGGGTGCGCCGCCACAGTGCACAAATCCCATGTACAGAAGCGGAACCTTTGAAGCCAGGGTACATTCATGTACCCTAGGGTACATGAGGGTTGCTAAGCTACTGAGGTTTCTTCTCACAGCTGTGAAATTAATTATCTACAAAAACATTTTCAAAGCGCTACACATTCGTACATTCAATATGCCTGTGTTTGTGGTACATGTGGGATAATGAGTGTGTATTGTAATGATCATGCAGTATGTCTTTGCAGGCTCTTCCCCTCAAAAAAAATCACTTTTCGTACTACAAGCGACAAAAGCAGGGTGGAGGTCTGGGAACGAGGCTATATTTGCAGTTGTTTTGTCTGTTTCTTGCACTCTTAGCCGTATTGATTTGATTAGCAAAGGACTCCTACAATATAGCCAATGTACACTTCTTAATTGTTCTAACCATAATATCATTACTCCCAGGTACCTGAGACTACCATATCATGCAGAGCTCATTGACTCATTTGTTGAGATTCATTAATTGGGGAACTGTACCTCAGCACAACCGGCCATATCATGGCGTAAGAGTTACATGCGGTTTAAATTGATACTTAATAAATTAAAGCTCAGATACTAAATATCAGATGGGTGGGAGGTTCTCAATTTCCTGAGTACACACATTACAAAATTTTTGTCACCCTGAATTATGGAGACTTTATATACAGTGCACCTGCATTATATAGGATAAGATAACAGCAAGTTTAGAGCATGAAAACAAAGCACTCAAGCAGCAGCAGAGGAGTCACTAATGTAACAGTACAACGTGAGAAGTTATATTTTTCCTACAGGTTGGTGACTTGGTTAGTGTAAGTGACTTGGGTCACTTGGAAGTGAAGGCAGTCATCCTTGAGGAACTGACAGTTCTTTTCTGGGTCATAATCCAGATCACTGTGTGGGATGAATTCACGTACACCCACCGCACCTGAGGCTCTTTCTCCAGTGGTCACTCTACTGGTCACACTTGTTCCAGCAGTTCTGAAATCAATTTTGTACATAAGGTGCTCTTTATCTTGCAGCTGGTTGACTAACGTCACCATGACAACACCACGAAAGGGCCATATTAGGTGAATATCAAACCATCCTCTCATGATGTATGCAATTACTGAGATGTATTTCCCTTTAGCACCACTAGCTCCATTAGCATCCACTCTGAGGCACATCTTGTACCCATGGGGGTGAGTGTAGAATGGCTCACTGTACCACTCTTTACTATGCCGTTTATGCTTTCTGAACTCTGTTAAAACAAGCTCAACAGGGACAACACTAGCATGTGCTCGTATTGCCTGCAGTGATGACTGGTTCTCTTCTTGTTTAGCCTTTAGCTGAACGACTTCTTTCTTCAAATTTTCAAAAGCCCAAGTCAGTCCCCCTTCACTCATGCGAATATCGTTTTGTGTCCTTAGTATTTTTTCCTGGAGAGATTCTTTTAAGGCTTCATTCTCCTTCTCCAATTGGTCAATTTTCCACCGATGTGCATCTAACTCTTTCGTAAGTTGTACAATTTGTCGATCTTTTTCTGCCATCCTTTTTTCAGTGTGTGCTGCCAGTTGTGCAGTGTGCACCTCTAAGTTCTCAGCTAGGTGGGCTGGCATGTCTTTATGAGGGAGCTGCACCTCACAGCCAGCATAGTGGAAGTCACACTTGACTACCACGAGGGGACAGTCTTTGCTGATGTGATGGTTGAGGTTTTGACGCACAGGGCATGCCCCACACTCATTTGGACAGGACACTGGGTAAAATGCACAAACTGGCCAGTGCTTGCACGTAATGTCTTCGAAGTTAGTCTCATAGTCACAATATTCACAGCTGCAAGGCCGTTTAATACACTCCGAGACTTGATGTTCGTTAATGTATCGACGCTGAAAAAATCTATGGCAATGAATGCACTCAACTTCAGCAAACGCACAACCACTAAGCTGTTCATTCACAGCGGGCTCCTCGTTCAAGTGCCCGTCAAACTCCCTCAAGCTACCTGTCCACTGGCAACCCTCCTTCTCATGGGAGCAGTGTATGCGATATACGGAGAGAGAACGCTGGAGTCTCTTGTCTGGGAAAACACAGAAATCACTTTCTTTACATGTTGGACAGGGACTCTGCTGGAGTTGCACTCGCTCGATACACACTTGACAGAAGGCGTACCCACAGCAGGTCACCTGATGGGGCTCACGAAGCACCAGCATGCAGACGGGGCAGTCCGATTGGAGTGATTCTGGTGGACGTTCAATAAACTCACAGTCAAATCCAAATCTCTCTTGAGAATGTACCTCCATCGAGTAAGACTGTTCTGCTGAAGTTGCCATTCCTGATGTCTATTCGCTGCGTGCAACAGCTATTCATGCGCTTTCACGTACTTTGAGTACGTTTTCTTTCTTGTTTGTTGCCTCTCTTTTCGGAGGGATACCGCGAACAGTGGGATAATCGCAACTGCAAAAATGGTGGACCTCGATCTCTTCCGCATTCCAACGTGTTGCATACACGAAGAAAGCTGAGCTCCACCCTGCACGTGACCCACGGTCGTCTGAGTTGTTTCTTGCACTCTTAGCCGTATTGATTTGATTAGCAAAGGACTCCTACAATATAACCAATGTACACTTCTAACCATGATATCATTACTTCCAGGTACCATATCATGCAAATCGAGCTCATTGAGATTCATTAATTGGGCCGGGGATCCGGAACTTTACCTCAGCACAACCAGCCATGGCCCTGTTGTAAAAGTTACATGCAGTTCGAATTTATAAATTTTGCAGATATAATTGATACATAATAAGCTCAGATACTAAATATCAGATGGGTGGGGGGTTCTCAATTTCCTGAGTACACATAACAAAATTTTTGTCACCCAAAATTATGGAGACTTTATCATACAGTGCACCTGCATTATATAGGATAAGATAACAGAAGTTTAGTGCATGCCAACAAAGCACTCAAGCAGCAGCAGAGGAGTCACTAACGTAACAGTACAACGTGAGAAGTTATTATATTTTTCCTACAGGTTGGTGATTTGGTTTACAATAGTGTACTGAGTGACTCGGGTCACTTGGAAGTGAAGGCAGTCATCCTTGAGGAACTGACAGTTCTTTTCTGGGTCATAATCCAGATCACTGTGTGGGATGAATTCACGTACACCCACCGCACCTGAGGCTCTTTCTCCAGTGGCCACTCCACTGGTCACACTGGTTCCCGCAGCAGTTCTGAAATCAATTTTATACGTAAAATGTTCTTTATCTTGCAGCTGGTTGACTAATGTCACCATGACAACACCACGAAAGGGCCATATTAGGTGAATATCAAACCGTCCTCTCATGATGTACCCAAACAACGAGACGTATTTTCCTTTAGCACCACCAGCTCCATTGGCATCCACTCTGAGGCACATCTTGTACCCATGGGGGTGAGTGTAGAATGGTTCGCTGTACCATTCTTTACTGTGCCGTTTATGCTTTCTGAACTCTGTTAAAACAAGCTCAACAGGGACAACACTAACATGTGCTCGTATTGCCTGCAGTGATGACTGGTTCTCTTCTTGTTTAGCCTTTAGCTGAAGGACTTCTTTCTTCAAATTTTCTAAAGCCCAAGTCAGTCCCCCTTCACTCATGCGAATATCGTTTTGTGTCCTTAGTATTTTTTCCAGGAGAGACTCTTTTAAGGCTTTATTCTCCTTATCCAATTGGTCAATTTTCCACCGATGTGCCTCTAACTCTTCCGTAAGTTGTACAATTTGTCGATCTTTTTCTGCCATCCTTTTTTCAGTGTGTGCTGCCAGTTGTGCAGTGTGCACCTCTATGTTCTCAGCTAGGTGGGCTGGCATGTCTTTATGAGGGAGCTGCACCTCACAGCCAGTATAGTGGAAGTCACACTTGACCACCGCGAGGGGACAGTCTTTGCTGATGTGATGCTTGAGGTTTTGACGCACAGGGCATGCCCCACACTCATTTGGACAGGACACTGGGTAAAATGCACAAACTGGCCAGTGCTTGCACGTAACATCTTCGAAGTTAGTCTCATAGTTGCCACAGTATTCACAGCTGAAAGGTCGTTTAATACACTCCGAGACTTGATGTTCGTTAAAGTATCGACGCTGAAAAGATCTGTGACAATGAATGCACTCAACTTCAGCAAACGCACACCCACTAAGCTGTTCATCCACAGCGGGCTTCTCATTCAAGTGCTCGTCAAACTCCCTCAAGCTACCTGTCCACTGGCAGCCCTCCTTCTCATGGGAGCAGTGTATGCGATATACGGAGAGAGAACGCTGCAGTCTCTTGTCTGGGAAAACACAGAAATCAGTTTCTTTACAGGTTGGACAGGGACTCTGCTGGAGTTGCACTCGCTCGATACACACTTGACAGAAGGCGTACCCACAGCAGGTCACCTGATGGGGCTCACGAAGCACGAGCATGCAAACGGGGCAGTCCGATTGGAGTGATTCTGGTGGACGTTCAATAAAGTCACAGTCAAATCCAAATCGCTGTTGAGAATGTACTTCCATCGGGGAAGACTGTTCTGCTGAAGTTGCCATTCAGTCCTGATCAGGGGTCTATTCGCTACGTGCAACAGCTATTCTTGCGTATTCACGTACTTTGAGTACGTTTTCTTTCTTGTTTGTTGCCTCCCTTTTCGGAGGGATACCGCGAACAGTGGGATAATCGCAACTGCAAAATGGTGGACCTCCGCATTCCAACGTGTTGCATACGCGAAGAGAGCTGAGCTCCACCCTGCACGTGACCCACGGTCGTCTGAGTTACTGTTTCTTGCACTCTTAGCCGTATTGATTTGATTAGCAAAGGACTCCTACAATATAACCAATGTACACTTCTAACCATGATATCATTACTTCCAGGTACCATATCATGCAAATCGAGCTCATTGAGATTCATTAATTGGGCCGGGGATCCGGAACTTTACCTCAGCACAACCAGCCATGGCCCTGTTGTAAAAGTTACATGCAGTTCGAATTTATAAATTTTGTAGATATAATTGATACATAATAAGCTCAGATACTAAATATCAGATGGGTGGGGGGTTCTCAATTTCCTGAGTACACGTAACAAAATTTTTTGTCACCCAAAATTATGGAGACTTTATTATACAGTGCACCTGCATTATATAGGATAAGAAGTTTAGTGCATGCAAACAAAGCACTCAAGCAGTAGCAGAGTCACTAACGTAACAGTACAACGTGAGAAGTTACAGGTTTGTGATTTGGTTTACAATAGTGTAAGCGACTTGGGTCACTTGGAAGTGGAGGTTGAGGAACTGACAGTTCTTTTCTGGGTCATATTCCAGATCACTGTGGGGGATGAATTCACGTACACCCACCGCACCTGAGGCTCTTTCTCCAGTGGTCACTCTACTGGTCACACTGGTTCCCGCAGCAGTTCTGAAATCAATTTTATACGTAAAATTTTCTTTATCTTGCAGCTGGTTGACTAACGTCACCATGACAACACCACGAAAGGGCCATATTAGGTGAATATCAAACCGTCCTCTCATGATGTACCCAAACAACGAGACGTATTTTCCTTTAGCACCACTAGCTCCATTGGCATCCACTCTGAGGCACATCTTGTACCAATGGGGGTGAGTGTAGAATGGTTCGCCGTACCATTCTTTACTATGCTGTTTATGCTTTCTGAACTCTGTTAAAACAAGCTCAACAGGGACAACACTAGCATGTGCTCGTATTACCTGCAGTGATGACTAGTTCTCTTCTTGTTTAACCTTTAGCTGAAGGACTTCTTTCTTCAAATTTTCAAAAGCCAAAGTCAGTCCCCCTTCACTCATGCGAATATCGTTTTGTGTCCTTAGTATTTTTTCCAGGAGAGACTCTTTTAAGGCTTTATTCTCTTTTACCAATTGGTCAATTTTCCACCAATGTGCCTCTAACTCTTCCGTAAGTTGTACAATTGTCGATCTTTTTCTGCCATCCTTTTTTCAGTGTGTGCTGCCAGTTGTGCAGTGTGCACCTCTATGTTCTCAGCTAGGTGGGCTGGCATGTCTTTATGAGGGAACTGCACCTCACAGCCAGCATAGTGGAAGTCACACTTGACCACCGCGAGGGGACAGTCTTTGCTGATGTGATGCTTGAGGTTTTGACTGCACAGGGCATGCCTCACACTCATTTGGGCAGGACACTGGGTAAATGGCACAAACTGGCCAGTGTTTGCACGTAATGTCTTCGAAGCTAGTCTCATAGATGCCACAGTATTCACAGCTGAAGGGTCGTTTAATACACTCCGAGACTTGATGTTCGTTAATGTATCGACGCTGAAAAAGTCTGTGACATTGAATGCACTCAACTTCAGTAAACGCACACCCACTAAGCTGTTCATCCACAGCAGGCTTCTCATTCAAGTACTCGTCAAACTCCCTCAAGCTACCTGTCCACTGGCAGCCCTCCTTCTCATGGGAGCAGTGAATGCGATATACGGAGAGAGAACGCTGGAGTCTCTTGTCTGGGAAAACACAGAAATCAGTTTCTTTACAGGTTGGACAGGGACTCTGCTGGAGTTGCACTCGCTCGATACACACTTGACAGAAGGCGTACCCACAGCAGGTCACCTGATGGGGCTCACGAAGCACCAGCATGCAGACGGGGCAGTCCGATTGGAGTGATTCTGGTGGACGTTCACAGTCAAATCCAAATCTCTCTTGAGAATGTACCTCCATCGAGTAAGACTGTTCTGCTGAAGTTGCCATTCCTGATGTTTATTCGCTGCGTGCAACAGATAGCTATTCATGCGCTTTAACCCAACTGCAAAATGAGCTCGGCTCTGTGAGCCACTGGCGATGTCTTCCGCATTCCAGCGTGTTGTAGCGCTCATTGGGTCGCGTGCAGGGTGGAGCTGCGGCTAGCTAGCTCAGCGTTCGAGGCTCGGCATTGCAGAGTTTGCAGGATGTGAGTTAGTCTGCTGACTCTGGTAGGGAGCAGGTTTTACACCGGTGTCACACCGGATCTGATCACCCCGAAAATTCAATCCTTCTAGACCCCCAAGAGAGTCATTCCGTGGTAGTGACATCACTACTTGTAGCTACCCTAATTTCGATTGTATCTACCTGTATACTTGATTTCAAACTTCCACTTGTCTCTTCCACACTTGCGAATCACAAGGCCAACACTATCACGTGCAGCAAAAGCCTCGTCCATGCACTGACTGTTGCTATGATACTGCTGCTCACCATATAGGGTAAAATGACCTGCATGTACCATATTATGCTGATAAAAGAAAACCTACAAGTATGTCAGTTGATAATGAGTCTACATGGTATGCAGATGCTTTCAACATTGCTACATGAGGATAAAATTTAATGTCAAAACAAAAATGTAATCTCCTATGCATCACTATAATACTGCTTCTCTGTTGGATAGAAATCTCTGTGAGGCATATCATAGATAATATAGCTTCCCCTAATTATCTATGGGCATATTACGTTTGCATATACCTAGTAATAATCACATGCTGCCTTTGATTGCTAGTATTGATTACAATGCATGTCGATTTAGGTATTTTCTTCGTGTTTGCACTGTTTCTCTGGGTAGAGTAAATTTATTACTATAAAGAGCAATTCCGGACCCCTTGCTATGCTATGAAGTGGGGTACCCTAACTCTTCTCTCTTCCTCTCTGCAGGTATACAACATGGAGAACATTATGTACTGCACTGAACCTCCTGATTAAGTACATGCACTCTACAAAAACTGCATGATAAGGCCCCTCCAACTTGAAATTTAAGTCGAGGGCATGTAATTCATTAGTCAATATTACCAGAGGCTATTAGCAAAAGAGGGTACAAAAAATTTGCTATCTTAACAATGTCATTAATGAATGAAAGTATGCGTAATAACAATGCTGCACATGATCGATGAATCAGCTTGCAGTTGGAGTCCATGGATGAAGCACAGTTTAAACTTTGAGAACAGCCGTCTAATATAGAGATCTAGGTATGTAAACTATCGGGCTACTTATTATGTCACCCTGAAATATGAGAGTTCATATCCAGGTTAAGGCGATAACGAAGTTCAGTGCATGAAATAAAGTAAAGACGAGAGGAGTCATTAACGTAATGGAATATTGTGTGGAATTAGTATCTGGAATGTGGCTACGTGTAAGTGACTCGGGTCACTTGGAAGTGAAGGCAATCATCCTTGAGGAACTGACAGTTCTTTTCTGGATCGTAATCCAGATCGTTTTGTGGGATGAAGTCACGTACACCCCAGGCGTCTGGGGCTATTTCTCCAGTGGTCACTCTACTGGTGGCCATGGTTCCAGCAGTTCTGAAATTAAATTTGTATGTAAAGTGTTCTTTATCTCGCAGCTGGTTCACTAACGTCACCATGACAATACCACAAAAGGGCCATATTAGGTGAATATCAAACCGTCCTCTGACGATGTACGCGAATACTGAGACGTATTTTCCTTTAGCACCACCAGCTCCATTGACATCCACACTGAGGCACATCTTGTACCCATGGGGGTGAGTGTAGAATGGCTCGCTGTACCATTCTTTACTATGCCGTTTATGCTTTCTGAACTCTGTTAAAACAAGCTCAACAGGGACAACACTAGCATGTGCTCGTATTGCCTGCAGTGATGACCGGTTCTCTTCTTGTTTAGCCTTTAGCTGAAGGACTTCTTTCTTCAAATTTTCAAAAGCCCAAGTCAGTCCCCCTTCACTCATGCGAATATCGTTTTGTGTCCTTAGTATTTTTTCCAGGAGAGATTCTTTTAAGGCTTCATTCTCTTTTACTAATTGGTCAATTTTCCACTGATGTGCCTCTAACTCTTCTGTAAGCTGCATAATTTGTTGATCTTTTTCTGCCATCCTTTTTTCAGTGTGTGCTGCCAGTTGTGCTGTGTGGACCACTATGTTCTCAGCTAGGTGTGCTGGCATGTCTTTATGAGGGAGCTGCACCTCACAGCCAGCATAGTGGAAGTCACAGTTGACCACCATGAGGGGACATTTTTTGCTGACGTGATGCTTGAGGTTTTGACGCGCAGGGCATGCCCCACACTCATTTGGGCAGGACACTGGGTAAAATGCACAAACTGGCCAGTGCTTGCACGTAACATCTTCGAAGTCAGTCTCATAGTCACCACAATATTCACAGCTGAAAGGCCGTTTAATACACTCCGAGACTTGATGTTCGTTAATGTATCGACGCTGGAAAAATCTGTGACAATGAATGCACTCAACTTCAGTAAACTCACACCCACTAAGCTGTTCATCCACAGCAGGCTTCTCGTTCAAGTGCTCGTCAAACTCCCTCAAGCTACCTGTCCACTGGCAGCCCTCCTTCTCATGGGAGCAGTGTATGCGATATACGGAGAGAGAACGCTGGAGTCTCTTGTCTGGGAAAACACAGAAATCAGTTTCTTTACAGGTTGGACAGGGACTCTGCTGGAGTTGCACTCGCTCGATACACACTTGACAGAAGGCGTACCCACAGCAGGTCACCTGATGGGGCTCACGAAGCACCAGCATGCAGATGGGGCAGTCCGATTGGAGTGATTCTGGTGGACGTTCAATAAACTCACAGTCAAATCCAAATCTCTCTTGAGAATGTACCTCCATCGAGTAAGACTGTTCTGCTGAAGTTGCCATTCCTGATGTCTATTCGCTACGTGCAACAGCTATTCTTGCGTATTCACGTACTTTGAGTACGTTTTCTTTCTTGTTTGTTGCCTCCCTTTTCGGAGGGATACCGCGAACAGTGGGATAATCGCAACTGCAAAATGAGCTCGGCTCTGTGAGCTTAGACAACGATGTCTTCCGCATTCCAGCGTGTCGTAGATATTGCGCGCTCATTGGGTCACGTGCAGGGTGGAGCTGCAGCTAGCTAGCTCAGCGTTCGAGCTCGGCATTGCAGAGTTTGCAGGATGTGAGTTAGTCTGCTGACTCTGGTAGGGAGCAGGTTTTATACCGGTGTCACACCGGATCTGATCACCCCGAAAATTCAATCCCAAGAGAGTCATTCCGTGGTAGTGACATCACTACTTGTAGCTACCCTAATTTTGATTGTATCTACCTGTATACTTGATTTCAAACTTTCACTTGTCTCTTCCACACTTGCGAATCACAAGGCCAACACTATCACGTGCAGCAAAAGCCTCGTACATGCACTGACTGTTGCTATGATACTGCTGCTCACCATATAGGGTAAAAAGACCTGCATGTACCATATGCTGATAAAAGAAAACCTACAAGTATGTCAGTTGATATAGTAACATCTGAAAAATGTATGTAGACCTTTCAACATTGCTACATGAGGATAAAATTTAATGTCAAAACAAAACTGTAATTTCCTATGCATCATATAAAAACTATAATACTGCTTCTCTGTTTGATAGAAATCTCTGAGGCATATTACGTTTGTATATACCTAGTAATAATCACATGGTGCCTTTGATTGCTAGTATTGATTACAATGTATGACGATTTACGTATTTCTTCGTATTTGCACTGTTTCTCTGGGTAGAGTAAATTTATTACTATAAAGAGCAACTCCGGACCCTCCTGGCTATGAAGTGGGGTACCCTAACTCTTCTCTCTCCTCTCTGCAGGTACACAACATGGAGAACATTATGTCCTGCACTGAACGTCCTCCCTGATAGGCATGATAAGGCCCCTCCAACTTGAAATTTAAGTTGACGGCATGTGATTCATTATTCAATATTACCAGAGGCTATTTGCAAAAGAGGGTACAAAAAATTCACTATCTTAACAATGTCATTAATGAATGAAAGTATGCGTAATAACAATGCTGCACATGATCGATGAATCAGCTTGCAATTGGAGTCCATGGATGAAGCACAGTTTAAACTTTGAGAACAGCCGTCTAATATATAGAGATCTAGGTATGTAAACTATCGGGCTACTTATGTTGTCACCCTGAAATATGAGAGTTCATATCCAGGTTAAGGCGATAACGAAGTTCAGTGCATGACATAAAGTAAAGACGAGAGGAGTCATTAACGTAATGGAATATTGTGTGGAATTAGTATCTGGAATGTGGCTACATGATAGTGACTCGGGTCACTTGGAAGTGGAGGCAATCATCCTTGAGGAACTGACAGTTCTTTTCGGGATCATAATCCAGATCATTTTGTGGGATGAATTTACGTACACCCCAGGCGCCTGGGGCTGTGTCTCTACTGGATGCCATGGTTCCAGCAGTTTTGAAATTAATTTCGTATGTAAAGTGTTCTTCATCTCGCAGCTGGTTCACTAACGTCACCATGACAATACCATGCAAAGGCCATTTTAGATGAATATCAAACTGTCCTCTCATGATGTACCCGAATATTGAGACGTATTTCCCTATAACACCACCAGCTCCATTCGCATCCACTCTGAGGCACATCTTGTACCCATGGGGGTGAGTGTAGAATGGCTCGCTGTACCATTCTTTACTATGCCGTTTATGCTTTCTGAACTCTGTTAAAACAAGCTCAACAGGTACAACACTAGCATGTGCTCGTATTGCCTGCAGTGATGACCGGTTCTCTTCTTGTTTAGCCTTTAGCTGAACGACTTCTTTCTTCAAATTTTCAAAAGCCCAAGTCAGCCCCCCTTCACTCATGCGAATATCGTTTTGTGTCCTTAGTATTTTTTCCAGGAGAGACACTTGGTCAATTTTCAACCGATGTGCCTTTAACATTTCCGTAAGTTGTACAATTTGTCGATCTTTTTCTGCCATCCTTTTTTCAGTGTGTGCTGCCAGTTGTGCTGTGTGGTCCACTATGTTCTCAGCTAGGTGGGCTGGCATGTCTTTATGAGGGAGCTGCACCTCACAGCCAGCATAGTGGAAGTCACAGTTGACCACCATGAGGGGACAGTCTTTGCTGACGTGATGCTTGAGGTTTGGACGTTCAGGGCATGCCCCACACTCGTTTGGACAGGACACTGGGTAAAATGCACAAACTGGCCAGTGCTTGCACGTAACATCTTCGAAGTTAGTCTCATAGTCACAATATTCACAGCTGAAAGGCCGTTTAATACACTCTGAGACTTGATGCTCATTAATGTATCGACGCTGGAAAAATCTGTGACAATGAATGCACTCAACTTCAGTAAACTCACACCCACTAAGCTGTTCATTCACAGCAGGCTTCTCGTTCATGTGTTCGTCAAACTCCCTCAAGCTACCTGTCCACTGGCAACCCTCCTTCTCATAGGTGCAGTGAATGCGATATATGGCGAGAGAACGCTGGAGTCTCTTGTCTGGGAAAACACAGAAATCACTTTCTTTACATGTTGGACAGGGACTCTGCTGGAGTTGCACTCGCTCGATACACGCTTGACAGAAGGCGTATCCACAGCAGGTCACCTGATGGGGCTCACGAAGCACGAGCATGCAGACGGGGCAGTCCGATTGGAGTGCTTCTGGTGGACGTTCAATAAACTCACAGTCAAATCCAAATTGAGCTTTGGACCACTGGCGATGTCTTCCGCATTCCAGCGTGTCGTAGATATTGCGCGCTCATTGGGTCACGTGCAGGGTGGAGCTGCGGCTGGCTAGCTCAGCGTTCGAGGCTCGGCATTGCAGAGTTTGCAGGATGTGAGTTAGTCTGCTGACTCTGGTAGGGAGCAGGTTTTACACCGGTGTCACACCGGATCTGATCACCCCGAAAATTCAATCCTTCTAGACCCCCAAGAGAGTCATTCTCTCCAGGGGGAGACCTCTCACTCCTGGGAGCAAGTGACCCGGATCGAATTTTCTGTGAGACGCGTACGGGCGGCAAGAAATAATGCAAGTATCAGTTCAAAGGATCAATCAAGAATGTTGAACTTTGGCAGATGCCATTTACTGTATGGTCTTCTCCGTGGTAGTGACATCACTACTTGTAGCTACCCTAATTTCGATTGTATCTACCTGTATACTTGATTTCAAACTTCCACTTGTCTCTTCCACACTTGCGAATCACAAGGCCAACACTATCACGTGCAGCAAAAGCCTCGCGCATGCACTGACTGTTGCTATGATACTGCTGCTCACCATATAGGGTAAAATGACCTGCATGTACGATAAAAGAAAACCTACAAGTATGTCAGTTGATAATGATCTACTGGTATGCAGACCTTTCAACATTGCTACATGAGGATAAAATTTAATGTCAAAACAAAAATGTAATCTCCTATGCATCATATAATACTGCTTCTCTGTTGGATAGAAATCTCCGCGAGGCATATTACGCTTGTGCTGTGTGGACCACTGAGTAATAATCAGCTAGGTGGGCTGGTATGTCTTTATGAGGGAACTGCACCTCACAGCCAGCATAGTGGATTTAGTCACAGTTGACCACCTCAAGGGGACATTCTTTGCTGATGTGATGCTTGAGGTCTTGATGCACAGGGCATGCCCCACACTCTTTGGGCAGGACACCGGGTAAAGTGCACAAACTGGCCAGTGCTTGAACATAACGTCTTCGAAGTTAGTCTCATAGTCACCACAGTATTCACAGCTGAAGGGTCGCACATAAGGCCCCTCCAACTTGAAATTTAAGTCGAGGGCATGTAATTCATTAGTCAATATTACCAGAGGCTATTAGCAAAAGAGGGTACAAAAAATTTGCTATCTTAACAATGTCATTAATGAATGAAAGTATGCGTAATAACAATGCTGCACATGATCGATGAATCAGCTTGCAGTTGGAGTCCATGGATGAAGCACAGTTTAAACTTTGAGAACAGCCGTCTAATATATAGAGATCTAGGTATGTAAACTATCGGGCTACTTATGTTGTCACCCTGAAATATGAGAGTTCATATCCAAGTTAAGGCGATAACGAAGTTCAGTGCATGACATAAAGTAAAGACGAGAGGAGTCATTAACGTAATGGAATATTGTGTGGAATTAGTATCTGGAATGTGGCTACATGATAGTGACTCGGGTCACTTGGAAGTGGAGGCAATCATCCTTGAGGAACTGACAGTTCTTTTCGGGATCATAATCCAGATCATTTTGTGGGATGAATTTACGTACACCCCAGGCGCCTGGGGCTGTGGTCTCTACTGGATGCCATGGTTCCAGCAGTTTTGAAATTAAATTTCGTATGTAAAGTGTTCTTTCATCTCGCAGCTGGTTCACTAACGTCACCATGACAATACCACAAAAGGGCCATTTTAGGATGAATATCAAACCTGTCCTCTCATGATGTACCCGAATATTGAGACGTATTTTCCCTATAGCACCACCAGCTCCATTGACATCCACTCTGAGGCACATCTTGTACCCATGGGGGTGAGTGTAGAATGGCTCGCTGTACCATTCTTTACTATGCCGTTTATGCTTTCTGAACTCTGTTAAAACAAGCTCAACAGGAACAACACTAGCATGTGCTCGTATTGCCTGCAGTGCTGACCGGTTCTCCTCTTGTTTAGCCTTTAGCTGAACAACTTCTTTCTTCAAATCTTCAAAAGCTCAAGTCAATCCCCTTCACTCATGCGCATATCATTTAGTGTCCTTAGTATTTTTTCCAGGAGAGATTTTTTAAGGCTTTATTCTTCTTCTCTAATTGGTCAATTTTCCACCGATGTGCATCTAACTCTCCCGTAAGTTGCATACAATTTGTTCGATCTTTTTCTGCCATCCTTTTTTCAGTGTGTGCTGCCAGTTGTGCAGTGTGGACCTCTAAGTTCTCAGCTAGGTGGGCTGGCATGTCTTTATGAGGGAGCTGCACCTCACAGCCAGCATAGTGGAAGTCACAGTTGACCACCTCAAGGGGACATTCTTTGCTGATGTGATGCTTGAGGTCTTGATGCACAGGGCATGCCCCACACACATTTGGGCAGGACACCGGGTAAAGTGCACAAACTGGCCAGTGCTTGAACATAACGTCTTCGAAGTTAGTCTCATAGTCACCACAGTATTCACAGCTGAAGGGTCGTTTAATACACTCCGAGACTTGATGTTCGTTAATGTATCGACGCTGAAAAAATCTGTGACAATGAATGCACTCAACTTCAGCAAACGCACAACCACTGAGCTGTTCATCCACAGCGGGCTTCTCGTTCAAGTGCCCGTCAAACTCCCTCAAGCTACCTGTCCACTGGCAGCCCTCCTTCTCATGAAAGCAGTGAATGTGATATACGGAGAGAGAACGCTGGAGTCTTTTGTCTGGGAAAACACAGAAATCAGTTTCTTTACATGTTGGACAGGGACTCTGTTGGAGTTGCACTCGCTCGATACACGCTTGACAGAAGGCGTGCCCACAGCAGGTCACCTGATAGGGCTCACGAAGCACCAGCATGCAGACGGGGCAGTCCGATTGGAGTGTTTCTGGTGGACGTTCAATAAACTCACAGTCAAATCCAAATCGCTGTTGAGAATGTACCTCCATCGGGGAAGACTGTTCTGCTGAAGTTGCCATTCCTGATGTCTATTCGCTGAGTGCAACAGCTATTCTTGCGTATTCACGTACTTTGAGTATGTTTTCTTTCTTGTTTGTTGCCTCCCTTTTCGGAGGGATACCGCGAACAGTGGGATAATCGCAACTGCAAAATGAGCTCGGCTCTGTGAGCTTTGGACCACGATGTCTTCCGCATTCCAGCGTGTTGGTAGATATTGCGCGCTCATTGGGTCACGTGCAGGGTGGAGCTGCGGCTAGCTAGCTCAGCGTTCGAGCTCGGCATTGCAGAGTTTGCAGGATGTGAGTTAGTCTGCTGACTCTGATAGGGAGCAGGTTTTATACCGGATCTGATCACCCCGAAAATTCAATCCTTCTAGACCCCCAACAGAGTCATTCTCTCCAGGGGGGCTCTCACTCCTGGGAGCAAGTGACCCGGATCGGATTTTCTGTGAGACGGGCGGCAAGAAATAATGCAAGTATCAGTTCAAAGGATCAATCAAGAATGTTGAACTTTGGCAGATGGCATTTAGCTACTGTATGGTCTTCTCCGTGGTAGTGACATCACTACTTGTAGCTACCCTAATTTCGATTGTATCTCAGGCTACTTGATTTCAAACTTCCACTTGTCTCTTCCACACTTGTGAATCACAAGGCCAACACTATCACGTGCAGTAAAAGCCTCGCGCATGCATTGACTGTTGCTATGATACTGCTGCTCACCATATAGGGTAAAAAGACCTGCATGTACCATATGCTGATAAAAGAAAACCTATAAGTATGTCAGTTGATATAGTAACATCTGAAAAATGATCTACTGGTATGCAGACCTTTCAACATTGCTACATGAGGATAAAATTTAATGTCAAAACAAAAATGTAATCTCCTATGCATTATATAAAAACTATAATACTGCTTCTCTGTTGGATAGAAATCTCTATGAGGCATATTACACTTGCGTATACCTAGTAGCAGGAGCTGATAGCAGGAGGTGATGAGCGCCTTCGGCGCTCATCAGCTCCTGCTAGTAGTAATCACATGCTGCCTTTGATTGCTAGTATTGATTACAATGCATGTCGATTTAGGTATATATTTTCTTCGTGTTTATACTGTTTCTCTGGGTAGAGTACTATAAAGAGCAACTCCGGACCCTCCTGGCTATGAAGTGGGGTACAGTACATTGCTCCTACCTCTTCCTCTCTGCAGGTATACAACATGGAGAACATTATGTACTGCACTGAACCTCCTGATACGCACATGCACTTTACAAAAACTGATAAGGCCCCTCCAACTTGAAATTTAAGTTGAGGGCATGTGATTCATTATTCAATATTACCAGAGGATATTAGCAAAAGAGGTTGCAAAAAAATTCGCTATCTTAACAATGTCATTAATGAATGAAAGTATGCGTAATAACAATGCTGCACATGATCGATGAATCAGCTTGCAGTTGGAGTCCATGGATGAAGCACAGTTTAAACTTTGAGAACAGCCGTCTAATATATAGAGATCTAGGTATGTTAACTACCAGGCTACTTATGTTGTCACCCTGAAATATGAGAGTTCATATCCAGCTTAAGGCGATAACGAAGTTCAGTGCATGAAATAAAGTAAAGACGAGAGGAGTCGTTAACGTAATGGAATATTGTGTGGAATTAGTATCTGGAATGTGGCTACATGTCAGTGACTTGGGTCACTTGGAAGTGAAGGCAATCATCCTTGAGGAACTGACAGTTCTTTTCTGGATCGTAATCCAGATCACTGTGTGAGATGAAGTTACGTACACCCCAGGCGCCTGGGGCTATTTCTCCAGTGGTCACTCTACTGGTGGCCATGGTTCCAGCAGTTCTGAAAATAATTTTGTATGTAAAGTGTTCTTTATCTCGCAGCTGGTTCACTAACGTCACCATGACAACACCACGAAAGGGCCATATTAGGTGAATATCAAACCGTCCTCTCATGACGTACGCGAATACTGAGACGTATTTTCCCTTTAGCACCACCAGCTCCATTCGCATCCACTCTGAGGCACATCTTGTACCCATGGGGGTGAGTGTAGAATGGCTCGCTGTACCATTCTTTACTATGCCGTTTATGCTTTCTGAACTCTGTTAAAACAAGCTCAACAGGAACAACACTAGCATGTGCTCGTATTGCCTGCAGTGCTGACCGGTTCTCCTCTTGTTTAGCCTTTAGCTGAACAACTTCTTTCTTCAAATCTTCAAAAGCCCAAGTCAGTCCCCCTTCACTCATGCGAATATCGTTTTGTGTCCTTAGTATTTTTTCCAGGAGAGACTCTTTTAAGGCTTCATTCTCCTTCTCCAATTGGTCAGTTTTACACCGATGTGCATCTAACTCTCCCGTAAGTTGTACAATTTGTCGATCTTTTTCTGCCATCCTTTTTTCAGTGTGTGCTGCCAGTTGTGCAGTGTGGACCTCTAAGTTCTCAGCTAGGTGGGCTGGCATGTCTTTATGAGGGAGCTGCACCTCACAGCCAGCATAGTGGAAGTCACAGTTGACCACCTCAAGGGGACATTCTTTGCTGATGTGATGCTTGAGGTCTTGATGCACAGGGCATGCCCCACACACATTTGGGACAGGACACCTGGGTAAAGTGCACAAACTGGCCAGTGCTTGAACATGTAACGTCTTCGAAGTTCAGTCTCATAGTCACCACAGTATTCACAGCTGAAGGGTCGTTTAATACACTCCGAGGCTTGATGTTCGTTAATGTATCGACGCTGGAAAAAATCTGTGACAATGAATGCACTCAACTTCAGCAAACGCACAACCACTGAGCTGTTCATCCACAGCGGGCTTCTCGTTCAAGTGCTCGTCAAACTCCCTCAAGCTACCTGTCCACTGGCAGCCCTCCTTCTCATGAAAGCAGTGAATGTGATATACGGAGAGAGAACGCTGGAGTCTTTTGTCTGGGAAAACACAGAAATCAGTTTCTTTACATGTTGGACAGGGACTCTGTTGGAGTTGCACTTGCTCGATACACGCTTGACAGAAGGCGTGCCCACAGCAGGTCACCTGATAGGGCTCACGAAGCACCAGCATGCAGACGGGGCAGTCCGATTGGAGTGTTTCTGGTGGACGTTCAATAAACTCACAGTCAAATCCAAATCGCTGTTGAGAATGTACCTCCATCGGGGAAGACTGTTCTGCTGAAGTTGCCATTCTTGATGTCTATTCGCTGCGTGCAACAGCTATTCTTGCGTATTCACGTACTTTGAGTACGTTTTTTTTCTTGCTTGTTGCCTCCCTTTTCGGAAGGATACCGCGAACAGTGGGGTAATCGCAACTGCAAAATGAGCTCGGCTCCGATGTCTTCCGCATTCCAGCGCGTTGTAGATATTACGCGCTCATTGGGTCACGTGCAGGGTGGAGCTGCGGCTAGCTAGCTCAGCGTTCGAGCTCGGCATTGCAGAGTTTGCAGGATGTGAGTTCGTCTGCTGACTCTGGTAGGGAGCAGGTTTTACACCGGTGTCACACCGGATCTGATCACCCCAAAAATTCAATCCTTCTAGACCCCCAACAGAGTCATTCTCTCCAAGGGGCCTCTCACTCCTGGGAGCAATTCAAGTTACCCGGATCGGATTTTCTGTGAGACGGGCGGCAAGAAATAATGCAAGTATCAGTTCAAAGGATCAATCAAGAATGTTGAACTTTGGCAGATGGCATTTAGCTACTGTATGGTCTTCTCCGTGGTAGCAACATCACTACTTGTAGCTACCCTGATTTCGATTGTATCTACCTGTATACTTGATTTCAAACTTCCACTTGCACACTTGCGAATCACAGGGCCAACACTATCACGTGCAGCAAAAGCCTCGTGCATGCATTGACTGTTGCTATGATACTGCTGCTCACCATATATGGTCAAAAGACCTTCACGTATCGTATGCTGATAAAAGAAAACCTATAAGTATGTCAGTTGATATAGTAACTTCTGAAAAATGATCTACTGGTATGTAGACCTTTCAACATTGCGGATAAAATTTAATGTCATAACAAAAATGTAGCTAATCTCCTATGCATTATATAAAAACTATAATACTGCTTCTCTGTTGGATAGAAATCTCTGCGAGGCATATTACGCTTGCGTATACCTAGTAGTAATCACATGCTGCCTTTGATTGCTAGTGTTGATTACAATGCATGTTGATTTAGGTATTTTCTTCGTGTTTATACTGTTTCTCTGGGTAGAGTAAATTTATTACTATAAAGAGCAACTCCGGATCCAGCAGTTCTGGCTATGACGTGGGGTACAGTACATTGCTCCTACCTCTTTCCTCTTCCTCTCTGCAGATATACAACGTGGAGAACATTATGTACTGCACTGAACCTCCTCCCTGATAAGCACATGCACTTTACAAAAACTGATAAGGCCCCTCCAACTTGAAATTTAAGTTAATTACCAGAGGCTATTAGCAAAAGAGGTTGCAAAAAAATTCGCTATCTTAACAATGTCATTAATGAATGAAAGTAAGCGTAATAACAATGCTGCACATGATCGATGAATCAGGAGTCCATGGATGAAGCACAGTTTAAACTTTGAGAACAGCCGTCTAATATATAGAGATCTAGGTATGTTAACTATCGGGCTACTTATGTTGTCACCCTGAAATATGAGAGTTCATATCCAGGTTAAGGCGATAACGAAGTTCAGTGCATGAAATAAAGTAAAGACGAGAGGAGTCATTAACGTAATGGAATATTGTGTGGAATTAGTATCTGGAATGTGGCTACATGTAAGTGACTCGGGTCACTTGGAAGTGGAGGCAATCATCCTTGAGGAACTGACAGTTCTTTTCTGTATCGTAATCCAGATCATTTTGTGGGATGAAGTCACGTACACCCCAGGCGACTGGGGCTATTTCTCCAGTGGTCACTCTACCGGTGGCCGTGGTTCCAGAATTAATTTCGTATGTAAGGTGTTCTTCATCTCGCAGCTGGTTCACTAACGTCACCATGACAACACCATGAAAAGGCCATTTTAGATGAATATCAAACCGTCCTCTCATGATGTACCCGAATACTGAGACGTATTTCCCTTTAGCACCACCAGCTCCATTGGCATTCACTCTGAGGCACATCTTGTACCCATGGGGATGAGTGTAGAATGGCTCGCTGTACCATTCTTTACTATGCTGTTTATGCTTTCTGAACTCTGTTAAAACAAGCTCAACAGGGACAACACTAACATGTGCTCGTATTGCCTGCAGTGATGACTGGTTCTCTTCTTGTTTAGCCTTTAGCTGAAGGACTTCTTTCTTCAAATTTTCAAAAGCCCAAGTCAGTCCCCCTTCACTCATGCGAATATCGTTTTGTGTCCTTAGTATTTTTTGCAGGAGAGACTCTTTTAAGGCTTTATTCTCTTTTTCCAATTGGTCAATTTTCAACCGGTGTGCCTCTAACATTTCCGTAAGTTGTACAGTTTGTCGATCTTTTTCTGCCATCCTTTTTTCAGTGTGTGCTGCCAGTTGTGCAGTGTGGACCTCTAAGTTCTCAGCTAGGTGGGCTGGTATGTCTTTATGAGGGAGCTGCACCTCACAGCCAGTGTAGTGGAAGTCACACTTGACCACCATGAGGGGGCATTTTTTGCTGACGTGATGCTTGAGGTTTTGACGTTCGGGGCATGCCCCACACTCATTTGGACAGGACACTGGGTAAAATGCACAAATTGGCCAGTGCTTGCACGTAACATCTTCGAAGTCAGCCTCATAGTCACCACAGTATTCACAGCTGAAGGGTCGCTGCATACACTCCGAGGCTTGATGCTCATTAATGTATCGACGCTGGAAAAGTCTGTGACAATGAATGCACTCAACTTCAGTAAACTCACAACCACTGAGCTGTTCATCCACAGTGGGCTTCTCGTTCAAGTGCCCGTCAAACTCCCTCAAGCTACCTGTCCACTGGCAACCCTCCTTCTCATGGGAGCAGTGTATGCGATATACGGAGAGAGAACGCTGGAGTCTCTTGTCTGGGAAAACACAGAAATCACTTTCTTTACATGTTGGACAAGGACTGTTCTGGAGTTGCACTCGCTCGATACACGCTTGACAGAAGGCGTACCCACAGCAGGTCACCTGATGGGGCTCACGAAGCACGAGCATGCAAACGGGGCAGTCCGATTGGAGTGCTTCTGGTAGACGTTCAATAAAGTCACAGTCAAATCCAAATCGCTGTTGAGAATGTACCTCCATCAGGGAAGACTGTTCTGCTGAAGTTGCCATTCCTGATGTCTATTCGCTACGTGCAACAGATAGTCATGCGTATTCACGTACTTTGAATACGTTTTCTTTCTTCCTCCCTTTTCGGAGGGATACCGCGAACAGTGGGATAATCGCAACAGCTCGGCTCCGTGAGCTTTGGACCACGATGTTATCTAGTCTGGCGTAGCCCGCCCCTCGCGAAAAACGTAGGGTCTAGTATAGTACAGGCGTCGTATTGGTGATATGACGACACGGGCCGACGATCTTGCAGTAGTATTAATTATATTCATCATTGGTAACTACGGATATTATCTGTGATGCACGAAGCCCGATAAAGGCTAACACATGACGATAAACAAAGTTTTAATCTGATTGGCTCGCAGTGTGCACAGACAAAACCAATACGGCGTCTGTACCAGACCCTCCGTTTTTCCCGAGGGGCGGACTAGATATTCCTGCATGTGATTAGTCTCGTGCCCAGACCTATGTTCGCCCCCCGCCGAACGGTCTGGTTACGTAAGTTCAAATCCTGGGGCTAGCGTCAAGATCTTGATGCGGCCAATCAGATTGCAGAATGGGGTTAATTGCGTTAGCACGGCCAATCAGATTGCACAAAAGTAAAGTTATTGCGTAATACACCGACAAGTAGCTGCCAACGTTGATAGTTTGCTGCATTCTATCTTCGCTCACAGATCAGCTTTTGAGAGAGGACAACCACCAACGGAGTCAACGATCATTCTTCCAAGTATCCTCCAGGTCTGAAACAAAACCGCTTAGAGAGAGCTGAAATAGAAGCCTTGAAGCCTGTAAACGGCGCTTTAAATAGCGTAAACAAGTGTAACTTGCCTTTTTCTGAATGAATTTTCTTCAAACTTGGATATGTTCGAATTGACTTGCAACTACCACCGTTGGACATGTCCTACCTTTCCAGCTACTGTCGTAGCAAAGATACAAAGGCTGTGCCATATTCATTCTTGCCGTTATGACGTAATCATTCCCCAGGATTTGAACTTACGTAACCAGACCGTTCGGCGGGGGCGAACATAGGTCTGGGCACGAGACTACATGTGATATTGCTCGCTCATTGGGTCACGTGCAGGGTGGAGCTGCAGCTAGCTCAAGCTCAGCGCTCTTCGCATGCGGATATAAGAATGGGACGCATGTTCGAGCTCGGCATTGCAGAGTTTTGCAGGATGCGAGTTAGTCTGCTGACTCTGGTATGGAGCAGGTTTTGCACCGGTGTCATAGTGGATCTGATCACCCCGAAAATTCAATCCTTCTGACCCCCAGGGGAGTCATTCTCTCCAGAGGGAGGCCTCTCACTCCTAGGAGCCAGTGACCCGGATCGGATTTCCTGTGATACCGGCGGCAAGAATATTGCAAGATTGTATAACGGCTAATTAGTATGTGGGTTTGAGTGCGATCGGATTTCCTGTGACACCGGCGGCAAGAATATTGTAGTATGGGGACTTGAGTGCGATTTGGGTAATAATTGCATGAGCAAAGCGAGTGCATGCGCAATTTTGCCTATTGCAAATGCAATTATTCCCAAATATATGGCACAAGATCGAATCCATGTGATTCCATGTTAATCACATATCATTACAGTTCCTATAGCTACAGCCTTTGTTGAACTAAAAAAGTGTGCGATTATGGAAATACTCACACTCTTATCTATAGGGGTAAATGTATTGTTACCATCAATTAAATATAGCTAATTATTAATTAAATGTATTGTTACCATCAATTAATACATTTAATTATTAATTAAATGTATTGTTACCATCAATTAAATATAGCAATGCAACATCCGACAGAAAGTACAGTGCAAAGCTACTGGGTTGTCCTGACCTGAAGGCTGAGCTCAAACTTACTTCACTCTACAAGATACTTTATGGTACATGCTATTTCCCTTCAGAGATCTCCCCTCAGACTAATCATTACAGTCAAAGAATTAATCATTTCTTCTTGTATTTAACCAACCTTTTGCTGATACTGTCATTCATTTATACCACATTCAATTTCTGTATGGAACCCCCTGCACGAAGCACATGCACGTAACTGCACCCTCTTTGTTTGTTTTTAAGAAATTATTTTAGATGAATTTAAGCATTTTTGTGTTATTATTACTTATTACTAATTTTTATACCACAGGTGTACACCCAATTAGCTATGCTATTGTGTATTCTTTGCCTTGCTTAAACAACCAAAAAAGGAGGTTAAAAAGTATTGTGGAGACATATGTAAAAGGGCATAGTAATAGTTGTGGTTGGCAATCTAGATCTGCTGGGTACCTTTCTACCCAGAGTGGAACTGGCTCAAGACCGCCAGGATTAGATCTCCACAATAGACTCTACCGGCCTCACTAGCTAGTACTCCCATGCAAGCCACACTGAAAAACAATCAAATACGAGGCCACAGTATGTATTTGCAACACAACTCACTGTAACTGCCACCAGGAGGTAGCTAGGTCTCTGGTACGAAGGGACCAAAGTAGATATTGAGGAAGGCAAGGAGAGGACCAATCATGATGGAGTCGAACAGGGGAAAGGGAGACTTTGTCAAGGTCACCACGTCACCTGGAGAAGGCAAAAAGAGAAAACTGAAAGATCCTCTTACACATTCACAGGAGGGCTAAGAAAGGGGAGGGGGGGGGGGGGGGGGATTGGGACAGAGTGCGACAAAAGAGAAGCAGTATGGGAGGAAGGTAGCCTCATTCCCAGGACACGAGCCTAATAACACCTGGGATTGAGGCTAGGTAGGAGAACTTACCACCATTGTGATGCATGATTTGACCACACTGCAAAAACAGAAGGGGTGCTTTAACCCAGCTATGGTTATCTCAGTGGCAGTTTTGCTAAAAAAAACAACTGTGCATACATGATCACCACTTTAAATCTGATAGCAAGGTATGCTAGCTGTATGGGTCACATATATATATATAGCTATTATTTACAATGCTTTCCAGAGGCAATTTGAATGTCCTCATAAAAACCTTTGATGTGTGGATTTAGTATCATATGGCACACCATAATTGTTGAAACTTTTGAAGAGGACACCTGGGTAATTGGAAGCTTTTAAATGAATGATTAAGTGATCTCAGAAATTACACTTCTGAGGCAACTTGAATATCCTCTTAAAAACCTTTGATGTGTGGATTTAGTATCATATGGCACACCATAATTGTTGAAACTTTTGAAGAGGGCACCTGGGTAATTGGAAGCTTTTAAATGAATGATTAAGTGATCTCAGAAATTACACTTCTGAGGCAACTTGAATATCCTCTTAAAAGCTTTTTAATTATTGGTGATATACTTCTAATTGGGGTACAGTATTATATGGCACACCAATATAGTTATCTTATTGATGAGGCAACTTGAATGTCCTCTTAAAAGCTTTTTAATTATTGGTGATGTACTTCTAATTGGGGTACAGCATCATTTGGCACACCAAAGTAGAGTTATCTTATCAGGAGCTTATGAGCGCCGCGATCTTATTAATCTGCACTTAACCGTGCTGGGGTTGAAACTGAGGTAAGGTTAATATTATGTAAAAGGCCATAGTAATAGTTGTGGTTGGCAATCTGCTGCATACCTTTCTACCCTCTCCTCAGTAGCTATGCACAGACTTACAAACACATACACGCATGCACACACATACATACACATACACATGCACACACATGCATGCACACACATACATGTATATATCACTGTAAAATCCTGATGGTTATTTTAACCAAACATTTGGTTACTAGAGTTGCAACTAATATAGACAATGGATATTATTGTCATTGACAGCTGGTGTTGAAGCGCTTTGACATGTGCCTGTCCATATATCAACTAAATCCACGTTATCAGAGTCATATGGTGGAAATGAATTGTTTCCTGTCAAAGCTGTGTACTATACTGGTGTAGTACAGAGTCATGCTTTTAACTGATCGACAGATTGTTACTGTAGCACTCTGGCATGAGACCATGAGCTATCCATACTATGCCATTGGATAGCCATGTAAAGTATTACAGTCAGCAGAAAATTATTCCTTTACAAAAGCTGTACTATAGTACAAAATGATAATGATGCAACTCTAGTAACCAATCCATTGTTAAAATAACCTTTTCTTTTTAGCAGTGCATGCACACACTACAAAAAAAATACATAATTGTTTTGACTAGCTACTTAGTGATTACCTGAATTTCAGATGTCTGAGTATGAAGGTGGGAGTTGGCCTCAAAGTGGGTAATTTGTTCCTTCTGTAAGAATGTCAAGCTCAATAGCAACAAGCAAATTACCCACTTTGAGGCGTAACACCTACCTTCATACTCAGACAGCTGAAATTCAGGTAACCACTAAGTAGTAAAAACAACTGCTCATTTTTGCAGTGGGCACACACACACACACACACACACACACACACACACACACACACGTACACATGACACAGATGTCCTCTTTCTAAGCCCTCTTGTGCTGATACCCCTACCTTTTGGCCTCTCCCACTCCTCCAGACCAACGCCATGCTCTTCATAGCCGCCTTCTCCTTACCGCTGGTCAAATCATGCATCACAATGGTCCTAGCTACCTAGCCTCAATCCCAGGTGCTATTCTTGTGGAGATCTAATCCTGACGGGCTCGAGCCAGTTCCACTCTAGTGCATGGGTATATTGTTAGACTAAAAATGAATCAGCTTGGTAGCTGAAATGCAAACAATATGATCAAAACTAGAAGCTGGATGCTTTTATAATAATCACATGCTGCCTTTGATTGCTAGTATTGATTACAATGCATGTTGATTTAGGTATTTTCTTCATTTTCTCTGGGTAGAGTAAATTTATTACTATAAAGAGCAACTCCAGACCCTTCTGGCTATGAAGTGGGGTACAGTACATTGCTCCTAACTCTTCCCTCTCTGCAGGTACACAACATGGAGAACATTATGTCCTGCACTGAACCTCCTGATAGGCACATGCCCTTTACATGATAAGGCCCCTCCAACTTGAAATTTAAGTTGAGGGCATGTGATTTATTATTCAATATTATCAGAGCTCAAGGCTATTAGCAAAAGAGGGTACAAAAAATTTGCTATCTTAACAATGTCAATAATGAATGAAAGTATGCGTAATAACAATGCTGCACATGATCGATGAATCAGCTTGCAATTGGAGTCCATGGATGAAGCACAGTTTAAACTTTGAGAACAGCCGTCTAATATATAGAGATCTAGGTATGTTAACTACCAGGCTACTTATGTTGTCACCCTGAAATATGAGAGTTCATATCCAGGTTAAGGCGATAACGAAGTTCAGTGCATGACATAAAGTAAAGACGAGAGGAGTCATTAACGTAATGGAACATTGTGTGGAATTAGTATCTGGGATGTGGCTACATGATAGTGACTTGGGTCACTTGGAAGTGGAGGCAATCATCCTTGAGGAACTGACAGTTCTTTTCGGGATCGTAATCCAGATCATTTTGTGAGATGAATTCACGTTCACCCCAGGCGCCTGGGGCTGTTTCTTCAGTGGCCACTCTACTGGATGCCATGGTTCCAGCAGTTCTGAAATTAAATTTGTATGTAACGTGTTCTTTATCTCGCAGCTGGTTCACTAACGTCACCATGACAACACCACGAAAAGGCCATTTTAGATGAATATCAAACTGTCCTCTCATGATGTACCCGAATACTGAGACATATTTCCCTTTAGCACCACCAGCTCCATTGGCATCCACTCTGAGGCACATCTTGTACCCATGGGGGTGAGTGTAGAATGGCTCGCTGTACCATTCTTTACTATGACGTTTATGCTTTCTGAACTCTGTTAAAACAAGCTCAACAGGTACAACACTAGCATGTGCTCGTATTGCCTGCAGTGCTGACTGGTTCTCTTCTTGTTTAGCCTTTAGCTGAACGACTTCTTTCTTCAAATTTTCAAAAGCCCAAGTCAGTCCCCCTTCACTCATGCGAATATCGTTTTGTGTCCTCAGTATTTTTTCCAGGAGAGACTCTTTTAAGGCTTTATTCTCTTTTTCCAATTGGTCAATTTTCCACCGATGTGCCTCTAACATTTCCGTAAGTTGTACAATTTGTCGATCGTTTTCTGCCATCCTTTTTTCAGTGTGTGCTGCCAGTTGTGCTGTGTGGACCACTGAGTTCTCAGCTAGGTGGGCTGGCATGTCTTTATGAGGGAGCTGCACCTCACAGCCAGCATAGTGGAAGTCACACTTGACCACCTCAAGGGGACATTTTTTGCTGACGTGATGCTTGAGGTTTTGACGCACAGGGCATGCCCCACACTCATTTGGGCAGGACACTGGGTAAAAGGCACAAACTGGCCAGTGCTTGCACGTAACGTCTTCGAAGTTAGTCTCATAGTCACCACAGTATTCACAGCTGAAGGGTCGTTTAATACACTCCGAGACTTGATGTTCGTTAATGTATCGGCGCTTGAAAAATCTGTGACAATGAATGCACTCAACTTCAGTAAACTCACAACCACTAAGCTGTTCATCCACAGCGGGCTTCTCGTTCAAGTGCTCGTCAAACTCCCTCAAGCTACCTGTCCACTGGCAGCCCTCCTTCTCATGGGAGCAGTGAATGCGATATACGGAAAGAGAACGCTGCAGTCTCTTGTCTGGGAAAACACAGAAATCACTTTCTTTACATGTCGGACAGGGACTCTGCTGGAGTTGCACTCGCTCGATACACGCTCGACAGAAGGCATATCCACAGCAGGTCACCTGATGGGGCTCACGAAGCACCAGCATGCAGACGGGGCAGTCCGATTGGAGTGCTTCTGGTGGACGTTCGATAAACTCACAGTCAAATCCTAATCTCTGTTGAGAATGTACCTCCATCGGGGAAGACGAAGTTGCCATTCCTGAAATAATTTGTCCAGGCTAACGAAGGGCGGCCGCTTCATGCATGCATAGTGCATGTCGCGCAGTGCAGTATACACGTTACAGCACGTGTACGTACGTGTAGCACACATTCAGGACGCAAGATTATCGTACTGTTTCCCAAAAAAATTCACTTCTGCATGTCGAAGGTTTTTACAGGAAGTGTCCCGTCAGCCTGTAGCTGGTCTTCCAGGGAGTCCTGCATACACATAGCTAAACAAAGACAACAAAAAATGTTAGGTTCATTTTAGCTGCAGAGTTTTGAGTTAGCTAAGGGCTGCTTTTCGGTAATTTTTTATGTTAGTAGCTAGCTACTATTATAGCTTGTTTTCTAACCTTTAGTGTTATGAGAATGCGATGTTTACAACTGAAAGTATGAACGATTGTACCTCACGTTCATGACTTTTCTATGTTTTCCCCTCACACTACCGTAAACATTGCAAGCCATATAACTCAGGAAGATTACATTGTCTAAACTCCTTCCCATTACAAATGCACCAATTTTGAAAATCTTCTCTTTGCTCTGTACTACTGTAAGTTTATGAATGTCAGGTGACAATAAATTGCATAGTACTGTACATACAATTGCAATATACCTGGGTAGGTGTGGCTAACAAATTGAATGACATTGTGTATTGTAATGATCACAACATATAGTATGTCTTTTGCAGCTGTTTGTCTGTTTCTTGGTGCAGTCGCTAGACTTGGGCCAGCATGCTTTGCAGGGAACGTCTGACATTGGAGATCTCCTGGTGTTGCTGCAGCGAGCACAGGGAAAACATCTAACACCATCTTAGCTAGCTAGCAACTACTTTACAGCATCAACATTAAGCTTGAATGACAGTTCCTGTGCCTGGTTACTGAAAATATAATGTCATCTGTACCCTCTTTCTCCCTAGCTTTATTCCCAGTCTTTCTGCTACGTATATATTGCTTGCAGTTGCAAGCCTGGTGACATAACTCTCCAGTTTTTAAGCTGCTTACAGTATCAAAAACGTACTGCAAGCGACATGAAAACTGGACCAGAGAGACTGGGAATGAGGCTACTTTATCCCCGCTTCTCTGACTCACACTCTCCATGAGGACCTTCTTCTGGAGGAGAGCTATCTCCTTCTTGAGCTCTCCCTGCATCCCAGTCTGCTGCTCTTGGTGGCAATGCTCCAGCTCATCCATGCCCTGTAAAGAGGGGGGCCATTCTCTCGTTAATCAATAACATTCTGAGGGGGATATTACATTAGTATCTGCATGACGGTTAGCTATCTATAGCTAAATTTCAGAATTGGATACGGTGAAAACTATTATTATGCCTGTGAGAGAGGAAAACTAGCCTCGACAACAGGGATGCAAAATTGTGCTTCATTGCGAGGGGAGGGTCTGGGCACGAGACTGATGAAACGGCAGCAGTTTGGTCTGTTTTTCGCTAAGAAAACACACGGAGAGTATGTTATTTCTCACGAGAGCGCTTCCTAAAATCATGCAACAGAATTTTGTGTGCTTCGTGTGGAAAATTTGCTCACGACTAGGTGCTATGTAACCCCCCCTTTTGAGAATCATATAGCAATGGGTCTGGACCTACACACACACACACACACACACACAAACACACACATACACACACACACACACACACCTTCATGTACTGTTCATGTAGCTGTTTGATGGTCTTGAGTCTCTGGGACTGCACGATCCGCTGCTGCTGGAACAGCTTCTGCTGCTGCTTGAAGAGCCCCTGTAGCTTCTCCTCGGACTCCTTGCCTCGGGTAACGTCGCTGTCCCACTGGGAGAGGACGGATAGCACCTGCTTCTTGTACTCCTGACCCAGACGCTGCCTGCGTTGGGAGAGTGGCAGGGGGTGAGTGTGAAGAATCGAGAGCAGATGTACTAATTATAATAGCAAATTCAAGAACAATGAGCTCTGCTTAGCCTATGGTATGTAGTGAAATCCATTAGAAACCTCTTCAAAAAAAAAAAGTCTACAGAGAAATTGAAAACTATGAACCATTAACTGTGCTGGTTATTGCACTCAGGCAGGTAACTTCTGCTCAATATATCACTATGCAAATTTCCGGTTTCTGGTCCCCCACTTTATTTGTTTGCACAAAGGTAAAGTGTAGCTGAAAAAAGTTGGGCAGCAGTGAACATTTTTTTTGGGTGCTCTTGGGACGAGGCTATGTAAATAACAAAAGTGGGCATGAAAGTCATGGTTGTGTTTCTCACCTCTCTCCCTGCTGGGCTTTCCACATCTCGTCCACCTTCTTGTTGCTGGTCTTGAGGGAGGCCTGTGTGAACCCCTCAAGGCGCTTCCTCTTCGAATCCAGGCTCTTGGAAATGTCCGCTGTATGCAGCATGCAGAAATTAGTGAAATACAGTCTAAGCAATGTTAAGAGCCATAGATGCTATTATAAGGGGATACACACCTCCAAAGCTTGTCAGGAGAGACTGCATTTCTCCCCTGTTAGTGCAGAAGTGAACAACAGATTGTCAGAGTAAATAGAGTATAATATGGTATTGTACTCAAATTACGACTTGCTTACCCTGCACTGAATCCACTGTCATCTCCATTGTAAGCTCTCGGTCGCTTCTTGCCGCGCAGAGGCTCAGAGGACACAACTGAAAGACAGAGGACAGTAGAGTAAGCCAGCTTACTTACGTACAGCAGCTGGCGCAACCTCGGGCGCAACACAGGCTCCCACGTTTAATATTGCGCCAGGCTACAGCGCAGTGACACTCGCAGGCTTCTCCTCTACAAACGTTCGGTATAGACTAGGGTTAGAGTTAGCCAACTTCAGGTGGTACTGACCATGTGGGCTGTCCGCCTCTTCTGTGCAGCTGACGTCCAGTTCCTTGTCTTCCTCGAGCTCGTGGCCATCCCCCAGTGGTGGTAGTGCGGCGGGCGCCGATTTCCCCGAGGTTCCCTTGCCTTTACGACCAGCAGGCATCGTTACTTTACAGCACACACTCTCGAATTGTAACTTTTAAAAAATTTATATCCTGACAGAGAACAGTGCAGTGCAGCGCCAAGATGCAAACATTTGCAGCTGTATTTGTTTCCAGCCCCACCCGCATTTTATTATTACAGGGATTTACTCAACCACGTGTCGTTGATGATGAACAGCAGCATGGTTCGGGTACTTTGCTGTTTGGTCCTCTTCTGCGCGCTGTTTTCAGCAGACTCGGCATCCAAGAAGGTCTCAAGAGACAAGGTCAGGTGGTATCTAATTGCCGGTAGGCTAGCCAAAGGGAATTTAATGTCTGTGAACCACGGGACTACGGGCTGAGTGTCTATTCCATTTAATCCACACCCTCCACTAGATTCTTTCTTATTTGTACAGGCAGGAATTGAGTGAGTTCCTTGATGAATTCAGCTGTTGGTCATGTCTAGTAACGTTTCCAGTCAGCAGTACACTTGTCTCAACCTTAGTTGTAGGTGTTTCACATTATTCCCCATTTTGAATTACCTTATGTGCTGACCGGTGTTGCATTACCCCTCCACCCCTCACCATCCTTCGCTTCCCTCAGGCTCATCTGAGGGAGGATATTGACAGCTTTGAGGATGCAGCACTGACGCTGGAGGTGTGGCATGCCATTGGAACAGGTACCCGCACCAGTATATATAGGTTAATTTCACCTTTTCGATGTTTTTCTAGCTTGTTGATTTGTGTATGTATCATGGTTGTGAATTAGTACGGGTGGTTGGAATGTTATAATATACTCGTGCTGGTCGATTGGTCCTAGATATTTCCATGCTGAGTGCCTTGTGTGAATCGAGTTGCATTATGCTACTCAACTGGTGTATATGCTTGGCCCAACCATTAAAGTATTTAGGGGTGAGAGTGGATTAGGTGTCTTAAAGCTTTGACACACAGTTAACAACTGTGGCTCTTACAGCTGCTAGTATTCATTTCTTTTCTTTTTTTTCTTCTCATGCAACCCACCAGATCAAGACTTTCACACCAGGTATTACGTACGTGTACTGCTAACACTTTTATACTTTAATGCATGTTTTAGTACTATATAACATGTGGTTTTCCAGGATTAGCTACCTCGCTCCGGTCTTCCCCTCAGATTTTTTTTCGCCGCCAATTTATTTCCACAGCTACGAGATAAAATCTTGGGGAGGGGTGGGGGAGGCTAAGTAATCATGAAAAAGCATCCTTCACCCATTCTTTCAGGCATCTGCCCTTGTTCACGACCTTCGCCCTTAGGCTAGTAGACTTGAAGACTCGCAAGAAAACTTTGATTGCCATAGCAACTACTATTTGATCATTAAGCACATGTTTATAGCCTTCTGTGCCTAATCCCTTCCCTGTCATCTCCTCCATCACGGCACTGCTACAGAGGTGTGGTATCCATTAGGAGCCTCAAGGTGGCCACCAGTTTGGTCGGTTTTGCTCAAGAACCGCTGACTCAGCACGATATACTGAACCTCAAGGTATGTATGCATGGTCGTACTTAACATGTTCTCATGTATGTGGGGCGAGGGACTAGGTGCAATGTAGGAAACTCGCATGGCAGCATGCGTATGTTACCCGCTAAGCGAGAACTCGGCACATCCCTCATCTTTGCAAGTGTTTCAACTGACAATTTTCGAACTCATATCTCAGCAACCAGGAGGAAAAATATACATGTACGAAAGAAAAGACTCTGAATTCCGAAGAAACTTTGCCGATGTTTCAACTAGATGCTTAGTCTTCGTTAGGGTGAAAGTAAAGCTATTGTGAACAACTGCTATATTCATAGCCATGCGCATCACCGAATATCACGGGAGGTCAGGGGTCGAAGGGCTAGTTCCACCCTCCAGTCTCTGCCATGGCTTGATAGGAGAGTAGTAGCTGGTGTGTGTCGGTAACAGTGCTCTTGCAGTTCTGTATGTTTGCATCATCTTTTACGCCATGTGAGTGATGTAATGATGATGTAATGGGTAAATTTTCTTTCAGGCTGCTGCGAGGACTGGTGGCTATTACTTCATTCGCACCAGGTCAAAGTTTACCGACGTACACAGCGAAGAGATGGTTGAAGAGGCTTCGACGTTTGTCTCCACCTTCATCAGTGCTGTAAGTAAAGTTTGGCATCATACAGGAGGGGAGAGTGGGAGGTTCTGAAATCCTTTAGCTTGGGAATTTAAACTACTCCTCTCCACCTCTATCTAGCGCGCGCCTGAAACTTTCACTTCCCTCTTATTCTGCAGTGTTCACTGGTCAGCTCCGGTCTTTCTGATCTGATCACCATTGCTGGAGATGGAAAAGGTGAGTGCATATGGTGAGGGTGCAGAGGGTAGTCAGCTGCTAGTCAGCTATGAGTGGCTTGTCAACTCTGGGTGCTGAGGGTGGTTAGCTGCTGGTCAGCTAGGAGTTGTTTATCGACTCTGGGTGGCGAGGGTGGTCTAGATGCTGGTCAGCTAGGAGTTGCTTATCGACTCTGGGTGCTGAGGGTGGTCTAGCTGTTGGTCAGCTAGGAGTTGCTTATCGTGGCGAGGGTGGTTAGCTGCTGGTCAGCTAGGAGTTGCTTATCGACTCTGGGTGGCGAGGGTGGTCTAGCTGCTGGTCAGCTAGGAGTTGCTTATCGACTCTGGGTGGCGAGGGTGGTCTAGCTGTTGGTCAGCTAGGAGTTGCTTATCGACTCTGGGTGGCGAGGGTGGTCTAGATGCTGGTCAGCTAGGAGTTGCTTATCGACTCTGGGTGGCGAGGGTGGTCTAGCTGTTGGTCAGCTAGGAGTTGCTTATCGACTCTGGGTGGCGAGGGTGGTCTAGCTGCTGGTCAGCTAGGAGTTGAAGTGGCTTGTCAACTTCGTGTGCAGAGGGTGATGGTTAGCTGCTGGTCAGCTAGGGGAGAGCCTGGTGAACTAACCCGTTATATGCTCAATGCACCCCTGAATTTGAGGGGTGACATGAGCCAGTGTGAAGTTATACCAAACCTTGCACAATGAGAATGCATATGTTCTTTCATTTTTTTAAAATGGATATAGCTACCAAAATCGTAGGGGATAGAATAAGCCTTTTCAGTTTGCAGTAGGTGAGCATAGTTGTAGTTCTCAGACACTGAGGAAAGGCAGCAAAGCAATACCAGGGGCTCATACGGGGGGGAGGGGGGGGGGGGAGACCTGGGATATCCCCCTCAAAGCTATTCCCCCCCCCCCCCCCAAGCATTTTCGCAACCAAATTTCAACAGTAATACATAACAGCAACAGGAGTAACTAAGTAACTAAAAGCGAAATACGTCTATAAGTACCTCCAGAATGCCTCAGAATCAATCTCAGAGCATCTATTTTCAGACCCCCCTAGTGGGGACGTGCTAAAGCACACCCTCTGTGTCAACGCCAAACTTTGGAATTCCCCCCCCCCTGCCAACCTCAAAATCCTGTATGAACCCCTGAATACTATCTTGTAGCTAATCTGTAGGGCCCAGTGGTGCCACAGACTGAGCAGTGAAGTAGTGTCATCGTACAATGCAGCCGTCTTTCGATCATTCCCCGCATATGCATAATTAAGTTGAATCATGTGAGAAAAGATACCAGACTCTCCCCCATTTCTCAAGGGGAGAGCCTGGGGGCGAGTCTAGAGCATGATTGGTCCTTGGTACCCTCAGGAAGCGCCTACAGCAGAGGGGTGTTGTTGTTTTTTGTACCCAAGACTGTGAGTGCAGCTGATGACTAATTGTTATGGTAGCATGCCCATTAATGAGATTCATGGTGGAACCCATAATCTATTTGCACCAAGCCTGGGTATATAAGCAGCAGTATCCCAGGCAGTGGTGCATCAGTTTTAGCTCAGCAAATGGTAGTATAAAAATTTTTGGAAGGGACCTGGATGTTTTTCCTTGCTCCCTACTCAGGAAAGTGATGTGTGCCACTGTAGGGTGGACAGATATACCCACACTCTAACAGCATCCATCGAGCACAAAAGTTACAGAAAGGCAAGGTTTCTTCAATGTAAACTGATCGAGGCACGAGTGATCACATGATCGACTTTGAGGCACGAGTGTGATCACATGATCGACTTCGTGACATTAGCCTAGCGCTAATGTCACGAAGTCGATCATGTGATCACTCGTGCCTCGATCAGTTTACATAGAAGAAACCTTGCCTTTCTGTAACTTTAGTGCTCGATGGATGCTGTTAGTGTGTGGGTATATCTGTCCTCCCTACACATATGTACGTCATAGTATGTGATAGTTTGTATCAGACCTCTGCACTCACTTTGTCTCCACGGCTATGAGGTAAAAGCTGGGGCGGGAAGGATTGGGAACAAGGGTCGTAAATTTCAAGGGTACGACCATATGTATTGGTAGCTGCCACTAGGTGGGGGCAGGGCATTGTGTCTCCTCAAGGAACGGAGCCATAGAACAAAGCAGCGTGGTGTGTGTGTTCTCGTGGTCAGCCTGTTTCCTCCCGTTCCCTAGGTAACGTGATTGGTCTCAGCATCACCACACCCCTGCTCAACACGGAGAAGAGAGACTGCAGAGACACTGAGGTAATACATCATTACGTATTACATGAGGTAATGCTTATTGCATCATCATTACATAATGTTTATTACATCATTACCTATTACATGAGGTAATGCTGATTACATCATCATTATGTATTACATGAGTGTGTTTCAACACTGACCACTGAGGCTACTATTATAGAAGTTTTAATGGTTACTTTTTTTGCTGACACTGCAGTCTTGCAAGTCACGATAAAATAATGTTGGGGAAGGTGGAGAGAAGTTCAGCAGAATAGCACTAGTGCCAGAGACATACATTTAGCTAGCTATGGAATATTTAAGCCCTCAGTTTTCATTCACTGTCATTTCCATATCTACATTAGGTGCATTTACCTCACCATTTCAATACTTCAATTTTGTTGGACAACGGGACTCCTGGACCAGTGTAAGTGTGCAGTCACATGACTGTCATTACCCTATCACATGATTATCACACGACTTTGTTACATGATTTTTAATTACCCTGACACATGACTTTAATTACCATATCACATGATTGTCATACGACTTTAATCACTGTCACATTATTGCACATGACTTTAAAATTAGTTTCTTTGTCACGTGCCCAGGCCTGATTCCCAAGGCTTCTTGCAGAAAGCAGAGAAGGAAGATCGTGACAAGAGAGAGGGAAAGGATGGCCGATCTTTCTTACAGAAATATGTACGTTTAGAAGAAGCAGTATGATACTGTAGCCTCATTCCCGGTCCTTCCCGTCCCAGCTTTTATCTCGCAGCCGTGGAGAAAAAGCGGCTGCGAGATAAACGCTGGGACGGGAAGGACTGGGAATGAGGCTTATAATCTCATTCTCATACATCCCTGCTGTGATTGGAATGAAACTAGGCAAGCATTAGTGAGTGTACACATGCACACAGACAGACACACACACACTACACCACTTTTTCAAATTGTGATATTACACACATACACACGTACACTTGCACACACACATACACACACTCCCCCTCCTACACACACACACACACACACACACACACACACACACAGTGGCTGTACATTGTAATAGGGGTGGTGATGTTCATGATGATCAGCGGGTCAGGTGGAGGAGGGGGCGGTGGGGGCGGGGGAGGACAGTGAACCATCCCTACTCTACTGCTAGGCTATGCACACAGCTGTATATTTCATAGTCACTCGTATCATGCATATTTTGCAGGTGTACTCTTATTAAATTTCATACTATGAGAAATCTTGCCAGCATAAGTAATAATGGAGACAATGCAAAGTAAAACATGAGACAGATTATAATATTATACAAAGTGAGTTCAAGAAACATTAACAGCTTAATAAATAACTAGTTACTGTCCAATGGCGGGGAGATCCCACTCCTCAGGTACTAAAGATTGTCACCAGCTGCAGTCTGGAGTGGAGCATTCGGGCATTGTACGTCCATAGGCGGACTGACAGTTGCTGGAGAAGATTGCTCACGTACAGCCTGACCACGGGGGATACCACTAATAAGGGAACAGGCCTTAGAGGCAATTGTCTTCGGGATTTCTAGGGGGGTCTGAAAGCCCAATGAATCAATCACAAATGGAAAGAAAATGCCTCCCGCTGAAATGACTTCTTCGTATCGTTCATCTTTTTCAATCTCTCCTGCCTGACCATCAGCACCTGCTTGAATGGCTGCTAGGGTGGAGGCCTGGGAATGAGGCTATCATTTTTAGGTCTTCATTCTGATAATTATATACTATATTATATGCACGCAAAGGGTTGGATTGGGATCCCGAGACATCAGAATGTAAATAATGCAGGCTACGGTTTCTAGTGCCCAGACCGGCTGGCGATTTTCTGGCGGGCTTATATTCGCTTTTCATTGGTCAGAACTGCAGATTTGAACAGCATTTTACGCGCGAATTTTGGCGCGTACAAAACCAGCATTTTACTTCAGTACTGAGTTTCTTGGCTGTGCGGAACGTGAGTGTTTTGCTGCTGCAGTTTCGCATTGTAACTTTGCATTGTGTGTGGCAACCAAGCTAGCATGAGTTGGAGCATGTATGCCGCCTGGCCGACTGCGTGGCCTGAAGGCTATGCAGAAACTAGAGCTGTAGCTAATAGTGCTGTACGTGTTACCAGTTTTTATTTATGTGCCTGCTTCTCTCACCCCCGTCCATTCATTGCAAGACTGCAAGAGTTTCCACAGCCGCCGCCCTACCGAGCACAGCTTATCCCAGCCACAAGCACAGCTGGAGGAGGGGGCGGTGGGGGCGGGGGAGGACAGTGAACCATCCCTACTCTACTGCTAGGCTATGCACACAGCTGTATATTTCATAGTCACTCGTATCATGCATATTTTGCAGGTGTACTCTTATTAAATTTCATACTATGAGAAATCTTGCCAGCATAAGTAATAATGGAGACAATGCAAAGTAAAACATGAGACAGATTATAATATTATACAAAGTGAGTTCAAGAAACATTAACAGCTTAATAAATAACTAGTTACTGTCCAATGGCGGGGAGATCCCACTCCTCAGGTACTAAAGATTGTCACCAGCTGCAGTCTGGAGTGGAGCATTCGGGCATTGTACGTCCATAGGCGGACTGACAGTTGCTGGAGAAGATTGCTCACGTACAGCCTGACCACGGGGGATACCACTAATAAGGGAACAGGCCTTAGAGGCAATTGTCTTCGGGATTTCTAGGGGGGTCTGAAAGCCCAATGAATCAATCACAAATGGAAAGAAAATGCCTCCCGCTGAAATGACTTCTTCGTATCGTTCATCTTTTTCAATCTCTCCTGCCTGACCATCAGCACCTGCTTGAATGGCTGCTAGGGTGGAGGCCTGGGAATGAGGCTATCATTTTTAGGTCTTCATTCTGATAATTATATACTATATTATATGCACGCAAAGGGTTGGATTGGGATCCCGAGACATCAGAATGTCGCAGGCTACGGTTTCTAGTGCCCAGACCGGCTGGCGATTTTCTGGCGGGCTTACATTCGATTTTCATTGGTCAGAACTGCAGATTTGAACAGCATTTTACGCGCGAATTTTGGCGCGTACAAAACCAGCATTTTACTTCAGTACTGAGTTTCTTGGCTGTGCGGAACGTGAGTGTTTTGCTGCTGCAGTTTCGCATTGTAACTTTGCATTGTGTGTGGCAACCAAGCTAGCATGAGTTGGAGCATGTATGCCGCCTGGCCGACTGCGTGGCCTGAAGGCTATGCAGAAACTAGAGCTGTAGCTAATAGTGCTGTACGTGTTACCAGTTTTTATTTATGTGCCTGCTTCTCTCACCCCCGTCCATTCATTGCAAGACTGCAAGAGTTTCCACAGCCGCCGCCCTACCGAGCACAGCTTATCCCAGCCACAAGCACAGCTCATCCCACATCCCAGCCACAACCACAGCCACCATCCTACCAAGCACAGCTCAACACAACAGGAAAATGTGAGAGAATGTGCACGACTTCAAAGCATGTGTGTATAAAAGTAACTACATGCAGGTGCATGGTTGCCGTGTGTGGCACATAAGCAACCAACGCGCTAAAAACTGCACTGGTCAGCGAACGCAACGGTGTTAAAAATGCATGTGCTGGGTATACTAATTGCAGGTGCATGACATAATGTACACTATTGTGCATGATGTACAGTTATAATAAATGTTTGACATTGTGCATGCGCGATGCGCAAAGTTTAAAACACGATGTATATATGGCTGTAACAGCTAATATTGCAGGCAAAACTACCGGTAACTATACTGCCAAACACAAAGAAAAAACAAAAAACGGACAATTATGCAGGGACGTCCCACAAGGTGGGTATGGTATAATAACATTGTAGCATAATAATATTATAGTGTTATTATAATAAATGTTTGACATTGTGCACGAGCGATACGCTCATTAGAACGTGACGCGCGGGATGCACGTGGCTGACCAGTGCGGTACGCGGTAAGATGAGTACTCATCAAATTGGGTGGTATAATTTATTATGGTATGAAAATTGCAGTAGTAATTATACAGTGTACATGTGTATATAATATGATCTTGGTGAGTGGTCATGAACTGCTATATATGGTGTATGTTTTGAGTTGTGTTTCTATTGTCTGTGCACGTGTTTGTGTGTGTGTGTGTGTGTACATGTTTGTGCAAGCCTCAACACTCGCTAGCTGAGCATAACACACATTGCATGTACAAGCCTCGATTAAGAACCTCAGTCGATCCATTTCTTTTGGAAATTGCAAGAATTCCCACGGTCCTATCGAGCACATGTACAGCTTATCCCAGCAGCTCATCCCACATCCCAGCCACAACCACAGTTCATCCCACATCCCAGCCACAACCACAGCCACCATCCTACCAAGCACAGGACAACACAACAGGAAAAATGTGAGAGAATGTGCATGACTTTAAAGCATGTGTGTGTATACTAAAATACTGCCATGTGTGGCACGTGAGCTGCCAACACGCTAAAAACTGCACTGGTCAGCGAACGCAACAGTGTTAAAAATGCATGTGCTGGGTATACTAATTGCATGTGTACATGCAGGTGCATGACATAATGTACACTATTGTCAGTTATAATAAATCTTTGACAATGTGCATGAGCGATGCGCAAAATTTAATACGCGACGTAGCGATGTATGGCTAGAATGGGTATACTATACTATACTAACAGCTAATATTGCAGGCAAAATTACCAGTAACTATACTGTTTATAAAACAAAACAAAGAGAAAAAACAAAAAACGGACAGTTATGCAGGGACGTCACATTGTAGTATAATAATATTGTGTTATTATAATAAATGTTTGACATTGTGCATGAGCGATCCGCACATTAGATCGTGACGCGCGGGACATGGCTGACCAGTGCCGGCATGCGGTAAGATGAGTACTCATCAAATTGGGTGGTATTATTACTATTGTGTATAATGGTATTAAAATTGCAGTAGTAGTATACAGTGTACATGTGTATAATATGATCTTGGTGAGTGGTCATGAACTGCTATATATGGTGTATTTAATCATGTTTCTATTGTCTGCATGTATTTGTGTATATATGTGCATGTGTGTACATGTTTGTGCAAGCCTCAACACTCACTAGCTGAGCATAACACACATTGCATGTACAAGCCTCGATTAAGAGCCTCAGTCGATCGATTTCTTTGGAGACTGCTCCTGCCAGGACACCTCAATCTATAGCTAATGGTGAGTTGTTGCAAATGTATTTGTTTGGTCTCTCCTCTAGGTATTGTAACAAGGTGGCCTTGCTTTGGTCTCTTCTCGAATGTCATTGCGTTGTTAGGGGGTTGATCCTCAGAGCTTACTGCCTCAATTAGGTTTAATTCAAGCCTGCTACTGCGACAATCTTTAAAGCTTGATGTTAGCTGATCCTTAGGTTGATTCAAGCCTGGTACTATACTGCGACAATCCCTAAAGCTTGAGTCTTACGTTCGATTTGAGCCCAGTAGCTACTACTGCGACAATCCCTAAAGCTTGGTATAGCTGAGTCTTACGTTCGATTTGAGCCCAGTAGCTACTACTGCGACAATCTCTAAAGCTTAATTGGTATAGCTGAGTCTTACATTCGATTTGAGTCTGGTAGCTACTACTGCAATAATCCTTAAAGGGTAGCTGAGCCTTAAATTTGACGAAACCCTGACTTTATAGCTAAGTGGCTATAGTTTTTTCTTTTTCTCGCAAAACAAACAAGGAACAGCTGATGGGCTGGATTGACAGTACCTTCAATAATTGAACAAAAATGTGGCCAGATTTACTTTCCTTGTCTAAAGAAACAAAAGAGAACAGCTGCATACCCTAGCTTGGAGTATGGACAGATCTAGCAGTCCATGTTCCAAGCACTTGTGTTAAATAGTGTCAAGGGAATGCAGTTGTTGCAGCACTAGACCTGGTAGCTATATCATGTGCTATGTTCTATTGCTGTGGGTATATGTCCTCCATGCACTGTGACAATTGAAAAAAAACATGGCCCAATTTGTTTTTGTTACCTAAACAAACAGAAGAGAACAGCTGCATACCCTAGCTTGGAGTATGGACAGAGCTAGCTGTCCATGTTCCAAGCACTTGTGTTAAATAGTGTCAAGGGAATGCAGTTGTTGCAGCACTAGAAAAAAGATGCCCTGGTAGCTATATCATGTGCTAGGTTCTATTGCTGTGGGTATATGACCTCCATGCACTGTGACAATCGAACAAAAATGCGGCCAGTTTGTTTTCCTTGCCTAAACAAACAGAAGAGAACAGCTGCAGTTTGTTTTCCTTGCCTAAACAAACAGAAGAGAACAGCTGCATACCCTAGCTTGGAGTGTGGACAGATCTAGCAGTCCATGTTCCAAGCACTTGTGTTAAATTGTGTCAAGGGAATGCAGTTGTTGCAGCACTAGAGAAAAATGCCCTGGTAGCTATATCATGTGCTAGGTTCTATTGCTGTGGGTATATGACCTCCATGCACTGTGACAATTGAACAAAAACATGGCCCAATTTGTTTTTGTTACCTAAACAAACAGAAGAGAACAGCTGCATACCCTAGCTTGGAGTATGGACAGAGCTAGCAGTCCATGTTCCAAGCACTTGTGTTAAATAGTGTCAAGGGAATGCAGTTGTTGCAGGAAAAGGGAAAAGAAGCCCCATGTGCCGGTTATATCTGTGAGTATATGTGGATGGGCTAACCATACACTGCGACATTACACAATTCAACAAAAATGCGGCCAGTTTTGTTTTTCCACGACAATTGAACGAAAATGCGGCCAGTTTGTTTTCCTTGCCTAAAGAAACAGAAGAGAACAGCTGCATACCCTAGCTTGGAGTGTGGACAGAACTAGCATTCTATGTTCCAAGCACTTGTGTTAGTGTCAAGGGAATGCAGTTGTTGCAGCAATAGGGAAAAGATGTCCTGGTATACGCATGTGCCGGGTTCTATTGCTGAGATGGATGGGCTGGATCGACAGTACCTCCATACATTGTGTCATTACCCAATTGAACGGAAATGCGGCTAGATTGTTTTCTTTGCTTAAACAAACAGAAAGGAACAGCTGCATACCCTAGCTTGGAGCTTGGACAGATGTGGATAGATATAGCAGTCCATGTTCCAAGCACGTGTGTTAGTGTCAAGGGAATGCAGTTGTTGCAGCAATAGGGAAAAGACGCCCCGGCATGCGCATGTGCCGGGTTCTATTGCTGTGGGTGGTGGGAAGGCTGCCTCAGCAGTACCTCCGCGTGGTGCAGCCTGGGTTACAACTCGGTGTCCAATCTGGGACCTTGTTGTAAGCAAAACTGCTGCTAAACATTGCCCCCACCACGTTTTTTGTATAAGAAAGAAAGGCTCTCTGAATACCAGCTTTCATTCGAAAAGAAACTTTGCCATTTCGATTAGATGCTCTAGTCTTCTTCAATGTATACTAGCCCATAATTTATTAATGGCTTCACAGATGATCTTGCTGATAGCTACATGTATAGTTATACTTGAAGATAGTTAGTATTTCTGGTATGCCCATTATTAAAATCTGCTTTTGCTGTAGTATACAAGAAATATGGATCATGTGCATGCACATAGCCACATGCATCTCTTGCAGGAGTGAAGCATTAAACACAGGTCACATGCTGAAATCTGTATTGGTACTGCAAGTCAAGAGTTAGAGTGGGTAGGAAAGTTGGATTATGCTTCTGATGTTCAAGCTCTAGCAGGCTGATATACATTATTAAACATGACCCCTCCTTCACAGCTAACACTATATCTTTACAGTGACAGTCCATTATGGAAATGAGTTGTATAGCACAACTTTGTAAGAATGTAAGTGCACACACATTCACTAACACAAGTTGCATCGTCTCCACCATGTTGGGTCTCTGGAGCTGATCATGAATGTTCTGCACGACACCAACCATCCTCTCCACATGAAGCCGCTCGATGCAAAGAGAGCAGAAAATCCCTGATGGACCTAGACTTTCACTTCAGAGAGGGAGAGAGAGACAGAGAAACTGGAAGGACTTCTCAGTTCCATAGTTTAATTATCCCTTTGACAATCAATTATTGTAATTAGATTATTTTTTATTATGCCAAGCACCTGGCTTTTGTACATGGTTGCCAAGCTAGACCGAATGACTGCGATGTTATCTTCTAACATGTGTAAAACAGACGTCTATCTTTTGGCCCTTTTGGCATGTATGTACTTGTATGAACATGCTCAAAAGATGTTTTTTAACACGTGAGAGGGAGAAAGAGAGAGAGAGAGGGGGGAAGGGAGAGGGAGAGAGAAGGGGGGGGGGGGGGGGAGGGAGAAAGAGCTAGGGAGACATTTTCCGATGGAGGGTCTGGGAACGAGACGAGCTAAACTGGACTTCGAGTTATAGGGTAATGTCGGCATCTGCAGGGGTCTATAATGTTTCATAGAATTTAATAATTATTGTGCAGTAGTTGATTTCAATTGCAGTACAAATAAAAATAAGATGAAAACTTTTAAAAAATCATAAAATATTATCCAGTGCCGGAGTATCACACATGTACCACACTGTAGAGTAACACAAGTGAACAGGTTTGCCCTCTGCCACGCCCCCTCAGGACTCGGTCTGTCCTCTGTGCCGCTCCCTGAGGTTCGCTGTGAAGCAGATCAGACAGGCTTGCTCTGAGAGACACTGTCGGTGGTAGGCATGCCCTGAGGGGAAGGAAGAGACTTCGACATCACACATGGACTCACGCCACTAAAGCTTGCTTACATCATAAAATAAAGGCAGGAGGTCACTTATGCTATACAACAGCTGATTAGCGCAATCCCTTAGGCCAATCGAATACATGTCCTCAGTATGTGTACTTGGGGGTACTCAGATAAACCCCCTTCCAAAAATTTGTTTCCTACATTTCACTGGCGACATTAACACTGCAATGCTGGATTGCTGCTCTTATATACCCAGGCTTGGTGCAAACCCATTATGGGTTTCCAGCATGAATCTCATTAGCTATATATACAGTACACATTTTATATGAGTACTAATGATGTAATATGTGGGGCTATGAATATGGATTACGATGTAATGGGGGTAAAAGTGAGCACTAAATGGAGAAAATACACGAAAACATGTGTAAACAAGTATGTTCTTATGTTTTCATACAAGAAACCTACATTGAAGCACACGTTCTCATGTATTCTCTCCAATTAGTGCTCACTTTTACCTCCCATTACATCATAATGGTAAAGGCATCCCTCGACACTGGGTGATGGCAGGAGGCCATACCCAGGCTGTCGCATACCAACCCAACCTCCTTTGGGAAGAGACCAGCAGCACTGTAGTCCCATTCCCAGACTGTCTCCTGGCATCCCACCCAAATACACTGTACTATCCACACACTACATAACTTGTAACCATTTTGTCATTTGGCTGGACACGCCCTGCTGCTTGAAACCTCACTTTGTCATACCATCAGTACGTATGAGAACAGAAATCTTTTACACATACAACTGCTACCTACACGTTATAGTAACTAATAATTTTTGGAAGGGGACTAAACTTAGAAACGTAACTACAAACCATGCACATGGTTAGAAATGGGACTGCATTCTATGCGGAGGGAGCATAGCGGAAAGAAATGGCAACGAATTAACTTGATGGTTTGGTGAGTCCACAAAGACAATACCCAGATGTTCATACTATACGGGATTGAGCACGAACTCTGACCCTGTAGCCTTTGGGGTACGACACTTGCAGCATTTCCGTTTACAATGGCTTGTGAAGCAGAAATGTGTTTTCCAAGGAAACCACAGCTTCAAGATTTTTCTAGCGTTTGTGCAGCTCGTGCTGATGGTATGACAGAGTGAGGCTTCAAGCAGCAGGGCGTGTCCAGCCAAATGACAAAATGGTTACAAGTTATTGGACTTGCTAGTTTGAGTCTACCCAAACTAAAAAAGCTTTCTTCTGCACCTAATAACTGTAGTTCAGGTTCGCCTGTTCTTGTGCACAGTCAGTGTATTTGGGGTATCTGTAAAAGCTGGACTCTGGACTCTGGACTGGACCGTGGACTGGACTATGGACTGGACTAGGTCTAGATTTTGTTTTAGTTCTGCCGCCAATAGCCGCTTACAGTTCTGAGTTGTTAGTACCTTCAAGGAAATTGACTGCACCCCAACATTGTGGCATCGAGGAGGCCGCGAAGCTGGAGGCTATGACGTCAATCCACAATTTCATTCCGCACGTGATAGAATTCTGAATATTTTGGTATATGCGTACGTAAATTAAAGCAGCAGTGGCTGTAGTGCTCGCTAAGAGTTTCTGTAAGTTCATTAAGTTGCCAAATCTTACTGTGCCATGCTTTCCAGTGTCCTTTGGTGGCTGAAAACGCTACAGACGCAGAAGCAGTTTTGAAAGCCGTTCGATACTGGTAAGCGGGTACATGAAGGCTGATTCTAGCCTTTATCACGTTTCAGTGCTTTTCTATTATAGATTCTTATCTGGAATCTTGCAGTGTTGACATACGTTATGCCTACTTGCTTATAGGTATGATCTACGAAGCTAGTAACAATAGTGGTCCAACCACTAGCATTCTTACCTAGAAAAATGGTGGGATACAGTCAATTTCCCTGAACCACCCCACTGGTACTAACGTTTCAGAACTGTAAGCAGCTATTGGCAGCAGAACTAACAAAATCTAGACCTAGTCCAGTCCATGGTTACAGATACCTGTGTATTTGGGGGTCTCAGATTGACCCCCTTCCAAAAATTTGTACAAACCAGTGTCTTTAGTTCAGAGTCATAAGTGTCACATTTGCTGCCCTTATATACCCAGGCTTGGTGCAAACCCCTTATGGGTTTCCAACATGAATCTCATTAGCTAGATATACAGTACACATTTTATATGAGCACTAATGATGCAATATGTGGGGCTATGAATATTACATGTACATTCCTCGGTAATGGCAGGAGACCTTACCCAGGGCTGTCGCATACCAACCCAACCTCCTTTGGGGAGCTCTCTTTTATGCAGTGCATCAAGGAGTAGGAGCCTGGGAATGAGACTAGTAGCACTGTAGTCCCATTCCCAGACTCTCTCGTCAATGGCTGTCCACCCAAATACACTGTACTATCCACACACTACATAACACAAGGCAAGTAATCTTGCAGTGTGGTGATGGAAACTGAGCTAGCATCAAGGGGAATGGTAGTACTCCATTTATAAGGATGGCACGTGGGGGGAAAATGGCCGCGGCATTGAATGTGCATAAAATGACGTTCAAAACTCTGCTCCAGATGCAGTCATGAGCCTTTATGAGCCATTCTCCAGTATTTTCATCAGTAACAAGACTGTTATTAATAGTTGCTAACGCAGTCTTGAGAGGATCGCGTTCACACTCGAGCCTCTCGGGTCATGTGAGGACATTCCGGCAAAACTGTGGAGAGCCTGGTACATTTTGTCAAGTGAACTACTTGCTAGGAGTACACATGTGAAGACTGCCTCACGCAGTAAGCAATCACAACATATAATTCAGTAGAAACCAATCTGTAAAAGCTGTGATATAAGAAAACGAAGGCATCTTCCAGAAACACCAGTGAGGCTGTCCCTGGTAATAAATGAACATTATTCCATCACATACTTTGATTGTGTCACTGTGTTCAAAGTGCTACATATCTAAACTTCCGTCAAAGGCAGAGCTCATGCGCTGTGTACAAGCCTCACGTTCGAAGCGCTGTATCTCTGAACCTTCGTTAAGGGCGGGGCTCATACGTGATGCATAGCAGCATCAATATGTGAGGCTTCTACGCAGCACATATGAGGCCTGTCCTTATCGAAACTTCAGAGATTCAGCACTCTGAATGCAGTAGCACAATCAAAATACACAAGTATTGAAGGATGCAATATTCATTGCCCACTTAATTGCATCATTAGTGCTCATATAAAATGTGTACTGTATATCTAGCTAATGAGATTCATGATCAAAACCCATAATGAGTTTGCACCAAGCCTGGGTATATAAGAGCAGAAATTCCTTTACAAGTATACCTCAGTATCTAAAAAGATAACAAACTACTATAATTTTTGGAAGGGGACTGAACTAAGTCCCCCAAAACATAACTACAAACCATGCACTTAGAAATGGAAATGCTTTTTTCTTTTATCCAAGTCCAATGTACAGGAAATGCACATTAGGGTAGAGCCAACTAGCCAGAGGCTAATACAAAGGCATACTACAGTTCTATGCGGAGGGAGCATAGCGGAAAGGAATGGCGAGACTAACAAGAACAGAAGCTATTTGGCGGTTTGGCAAATTGTAAAAAAATCGGCAAATTCGGCCGATTTCTCAAACCCTTTGATGGTCCGGCAATTCCCGAAAATGGCAATGCTACAGAAGTACGTATCTTAGGAAGTTCAACAGAGAGAGCTGCAGACTCCTAGCACGGGTTGACAGTAGTCAAGAGCACATAGAAAAAGTTTTTATGCACTCTTGTATATTAAGATAAAGGGTAGTCCTCGTACTGTACCAAGAATCATTCCATTCTCACTCCTGGTTGTTGAGATACGACAATTTGAAAATTATCAAATCTATTTTAAAATGTGGAATATGTGCCCGGCGGGTCACATACTATACAATGCCCGGCAAACTCCAAATGAACTAAGCAATGCCTACCACATTGAAAGGCGATCACTCCAGGCAGACGGTCTGACACCGTTCTTAGCACAGAGACTCTGCAGACACCACATACTCCACCGTGACTGTGTGTGTGTGTGTGTGTGTGTGTGTGTGTGTGGCATGTTGAGTGTATGTGCGTGTGTGTGTGTGTGTTTGTGTGTGTGTGTGTGTGTGTGTGCACGAGTAAGTAAATGCGTATGTGGAAGCTATCCAGCTACTACTATCAAACTAGTTAGCTAAGTCCATAAAAACTTAATAACTGGTTTCTGGTCCCCACCCGCAACCTTTTCTATCAGGCTGCGTGCCCTCTGTGTGAAATGTGTTGGACCTGCAGTATTTCGCATGCTTGCACACATTACCATTTACACGCAAATAGCACACGTAAATTCGATGGTAAATGCGTATGTTCTCAACGCTTTCGCTAAACACTGCCACCCAGGACTCCAGGAGAGACAGTCAATAGTGACTGTAATGATAGCACGCAAGATTATGCATGCTTTGAGTTAGGCACCAGTGCCTACAGTCAAATAGCGCGAGTGCATACATACGCAAGAAAACAAACATGCAGTAATAATACATAATATCACCTCCAATTGATTAAAAAAGAAAAGAAAACATCCTTGTGCCTGGTGTGATTTTCCTTATTTCCTTGGACCAGAAACCGGTTTTTAAGGTCGTAGGGCCTAACATACTACCTTTTGACAGAGAATGACATCTTCAAGGCCACCCCCTTCAGGGGCGGCCACTCACCTCGTCCTGTTCCCTCCGATCTTGATCCCCCAGTGGCTGGCTGCGTCCTCCAGACAGGGGGAGAAGGAGGGGACGGTCGTGACGGTGCCGGGAGAAGGACGAGCCTCACACTGCTGGGGGAGACGAGAGAAAGAAGAATATTAACCCCACACCACGGCGGCCTTGTACCCAGGCCTCCCAACTCAGACTTTATCTCACAATCGCAGAGAAAGAGCGCTGTTTCTCCACGGCTGCAAGATAAAAGCTAACTTAGGTGGAAGGCCTGGGTACATTGTACGTAGGAGGCTAACACCACAGCCTAGACGTCTGGCAATGCCAGTGTATGATGTAATCGGAGGTAAAAGTACAAGAAAGTACAAGAAAACGAGCATGTTCTTATGTCTCATACAAGAAAACTAGCCTCGTTCCCAGACCCAGGTGCTTGTTTCACTTTAGTGCAGCTGTGGGCCTGGTGCATTTTCTCACGCGCGTGACACGTAGGGTAGAAGGATGGTAGAAGGGTGAAGTTTGCGTGGGCGAGGACAGCTAGAGTTCTCAGACAACAAAGGAAGGTAGTGAATCTATACTTCTTAAAGCTACTCTTCAGAGCCCATCTATACCACAGACCAAGCACTGAAACGACCCCAGCAGAAGTTAGAGAAGTGCAACTGTCTTTCAAGCGGTCCCTACCCACTCGCAATTAAGTAAGTTAAATTACGTGAGAAAATGTACCAGGCTCTCCAGTAGCAAAGTGCATGAGAGCCTGGGGTCAAGGCTAGCATGTTCTTATGTCTCATACAAGAAAACTACATCAAAGCACATGTTCTTTGGATTCTCTCCATTTAGTGCCTACTCCCCCCCCAATTAAAGGATAGCTACAGTAATATTTAATGAAAGCTGTGTCTGTCTAGCAACCGTTCTCAACGTCAGCAACCGGAGGCCTGTAACTGCATCTGCAAGAAACCACCTGGCAGAGTGCGACAGTCAACCAACCCAGGCCTGCAACTTAGCACGTCTGCTGGTGACCTCCTGGCAAAGCGCTATAGCCAACTGATGAGTCCCACTAGTCTCGTTCCCAGACCCTCCACGTGCGCTACCCTGGGACGAACACTCTTTGGCGTACCTGTCTCTCCCAGTCTTGCACTGCTCGAAGCTGTGGGCTCAGAGCTGTGGGCCGCTGGGACCAGAGGTAGCGATCCATCTTCTCAAGAAGGGAGTGTGCTACTCTCCTAGTGTGTGTGTGTGCGTGTGCGTGTGCGTGTGTGTGTGTGTGTGTGTGTGTGTTAGGAAGGGGAGTGGTGAATGGAGAGAGGACGGGGTATCAATACCAATATCGTTTAATTCAGATAACTGAGAACATTCAGATAAATGGTGCATTTCGGAAACTATCACGTGTATTATTGTCATTTGGAGGACAACTGAATGGAGGCTGAAGACTCAGCAGAGGGCCTTGACAAGGTAGCAACTCATGAGAAGGTATACAAATGCCTAGCAGTATGCTAAGCTAGCTGGAAAGGTAAAAATACACTACTCAGTCAAATGTGCATGCCTGAAATTTATACTTTCGTCTGCCTCTACTTGATAAGCGGGTTAACTTGATCATGTGACTGGATAAGTGGGTTAACTTGATCAAGTGACTGGGTCATGTGACTGAATAAGTGGGTTAACTTGATCATGTGATTGGTCATGTGACTGGAACAAATGTGGGTGGAAGGCAGAGCCTCCTTCCAAAAATTGTGACCTTACAGTGTGTGCCCACTGTTCAGTACTTCTCCAATAAGACCCTCGATAGCAAACGTTCACCTGGCAGGCAGCCCACCTGCTCCTTTTATACTCCAGCTAGTGCAAAATTAGTATGGGTTTCGAGCATGAATTTAATTGAGGGACTAAATTGGTTCTATGTACTTGTCACTATGTTCACAAGGTAACATTTATGAAATAATTCTACTGCTGTGTGTGTGTGTGTGTGTGTGTGTGTGGTGTGTGTGTCTGTGTGAGTGTGTGTGTGACTATGTGTGTGGTGTGTGTGTGTGTCTGTGTGAGTGTGTATGTGACTATGTGTGTGTGTGTGTGTGTCTGTGAGTGTGTGCGAGACTAGTAAATGGACTCAATTCAGGGCTACACAAACTACATGTATAGTGCGAGAGGCAGCCAACCCCCCACCCCCCCATCTATCTCCCTCAGAGGAGGTCAGCCAAGGTCAACCTTTAGTAATCAAGGTCGCTTAACGATTGGCTAGTCACGTGACAAGTAGAGCGCCTTAGCTAGTTTTCTCTGTAGCTGTACTGATTTTTGAAGGGCTCAGCTTCTAGATTAACTATTATTCCAAAGAGAAGGACAGCCATGTCTGAATGAACAACTTACCTCCGGGGCGCGATGGAGATATGAGCGATCTCACTCAGGTATGGAGGAGTCAGCAGCTGCCTTAGACTGCAAAATGGTACTGCTACAGTAGCTTCTTTTAGATAGTTAGCGGTAAAAAGCCTCAGAAATCGCTAATCCAAGCAACTTTCACCAGTAAACTCTACTTACAAGCCTACTCTTGGGTCGTTCCTGTCTGCTCCTCAGAGACAGCAGACTCTTTGCCACCAGAGCCAACAAAGGCCTCACAGTTGTGCGGGGAAACTCAAAAATTAATACCAGCAATACTTTTTCTTCTTGCAAGTCTGTTTTCGAAGTGATCGGCCAGGGGAAAACAGGCGAAATCTTCAATTCTTTCTCTGTGGCGTTTGCAATGCTTAACAGCTCATTATCGTCGATCACATGCAATATTGCCTTTAGATTGAATATGTCATGTAGTTTTTATGAGACCTGATTATGAAAGGTCAACCATGGCCAACCTCCTCTGTATCTCCCTTATGTACTTAGACTGACCTGTTGCTGAGCACAACCTTCAGTTGAATGATTTATGTAAAAAACACCCGGCTGGTTTTTAGACATCAACCTTGTTCACATGTGGTTGACTGGACAAAGTTAACGAATGCAATTTAGCCACTCAATTAAATTCATGCTCGAAAACCCATACTAATTGTGCACTAGCTGGAGTATATAAGCAGCAGGTGGCCTGCCTGTCAAGTGAGAACTTGCAATGCTGTGGGCACTGCTGTAATTGCCTCAATTTTTGGAAGGAGGCACTGCCTCCCACTCAAATTTGTGTCAGTCACATGACCAATCACATGATGAAGTCTCATGACCAAGTGACACGATCCAGTAGACAGCTTTGCACAGCATACTAGGCAAATGCAGGGCATTGTGGGGCGAGCCTTCGCGAGAATTATGAATGTGAAGGAGCTGTTGGCGAATGAGGCTATATATATCTTGCAGCAGATTGGTGACGTGTCCATACTGTCCGCGAGGCTAACGGTAGACATGATTGGCAAAACCCTTGAAATTAACATTTCCTCCACCAATGGAAATGTTGAACATGTAGGATGATGACATACTAATAGACACAACATTGATAGTCAATTCACACCCTCCAATGGAATCATCAACATGTAGGATGATGTCATACTAATCAATACAAAACTGATACTTCAATGCCACTGTAAATTCATCTACAATGTGCTAGTCTGCAGTTGAGGTGGTACAGGGGCAGGATCCTTGTTGTTGGTAGAGGAGTATGACTTAGGTGTATGCTCGTCCGGCTACATAATTTGCAGACACTCAGTAGAATGTGAGTGAATCTTGAGACCAGGGAATCTCTCAGAACATGTACATGTACATCTCAGCGCGTCCAGCGTAGCCATGTGGTGTGGTGTGCATGAAATTTATTCGGACAGAAGATTGTTGAAACAATGGGAGCTGTGCCTGCATGACCAGTTATTGTCTGTGCCTCACTAATACTCTGTCAGACTGTAGCCTGGCCTCTCTCTCCTCAGCAGTCTCAGCAGCCAATCTCGCATGGTTGGAAGCAGTCATTTGACGCAGCCTGGCTTCTCTCTCCTCAGCAGTCTCGTCGGCAAGTCTTTCGCTTCTTTGTTGCAGGTCTGCCCATCTTCTTTCGGCAGTCTGAGCAGCGTGCCTAGTCCTATCCCTTATTCTCCACTTCTGCAACTTTTTTCTTCTCTCTGTTCCGGATTTTCGGAAGCACGGCAAGCCCTCTCTCGTTCTCTTCTATGGCGTAGCCTATTCTCTCTCTGCACTGCATGATTCAGTAGTTCCCTTGGAGGAAGTAGTTTGCGCTTTTGTAGCATCGATAGCCGAGGAAAAACGACGACAATTCTGTGGTTTTGCCACGTGTTTTGTACGTACGTGTAGTGGAAACGCGAGAAATTTAACTGCCAAGTGAGAGCACGAGAAATTGGAATTGCAAAATTAGATTGCAAAGCGTTAAATTATGTGAACATCGAATATGCGGCACGACGTACGGACGATATTTCATACATTCAGAGAAAATGCACCGCTGACATGACTAGTGTGGGGCTCACTCAGGCTCGCCCCAATTAGTAGATAAAGGATACATATGCTAAATGCAGCTGTAGAATGGATCAGCTTGGCTAGACAGTCTCATCATGTACAGCTTCCAGCGAAAGTGCTGACACAGCAATTTCGTAGTGCGCTTCCAGTTAGTATCAGAACATGCCAAAACAGAATAATCATCGTTACCTACCACTCTTTCGCCGACTAGGCAACACAAAACTAACCTAGCTTGACGTTAATTACCTTGGCCTATTCAGCCTGCAAACTTCCAGTAGCTTCCACTGTGCTCGTGGCTATACTGACAATAGTAACGGAATGATGTAACTTAGCGCACATGATAATTGCGGACGAACACACACACACAAACCTACAGATGTGGGAATGTAAAGCAATCTTAGTACCAGCCAGGCGCGCACTTCGCGCGCGCCTGGCTGGTAATAATTATACTGCTGTGTGTATATGTTTGTGTGTGTTTATGTGTGTGTGTGTGTGTGTGTGTGTGGGACACACACAGCAGTAGAATATTAGTGGATGTAATTGACTTGTTAACAAAATACACAAACAAATTAGCCCCTCAAGTAAATTCATGGTCAAAACCCATACTAATTTTACACTTGCTGGAGTATAAAAGGAGTACGTGGGACGCTTGTCAGGAGCCTCGCGATCTGGTATTTCATAGGCACTGTAGGTGCCACAATTTTTGGAAGGAGGCTTTGCCTCCAACTTAAAAATCATTCATACGGTCACAAAAAAACGGATAGCCTCGCTCCCAGGCCCACGGGTGCATTTCACTTCAGCTACCTGTGGGCCTGGTGCTGTATCTCACAGGCATGACGTGTAGGTAGAAGATTTAGTTCCGTGAAAAAAGTATGCGAGAGGCAGCCACTGCTTAAAGGCCAAAATACCCGGTCATTGACAAATGGGAGAGTGCCCCCCCCCCATCCATCCATCTCCCTCATTTGTATGTGCCCTTTATTCTACTACTAATATAGTGTGCAAAGCAGTCTATAGTTCGGCAAATATGTCAGAGTAGGCGTAACCCGGAAGACATGTGATTTCTTGCCCCAACAATGTTTAGCGATGCTACGTTATCACATGAATAAATTTAACCCTTTCGTCAACATAGTATTTTGTACCGTGACCAAAGACATATCTGCCTAACTATCTACTCAGTTTCACCAAAATATCTGAACGCATAGCAACGAGAAATTTTTGAAAATGCATATATTAATAGTTACTTAACTTCATTGGTATCGCTGCACGCAGCCTGCCGTCGATTTTTGATACACAAAAGCGATGACGTTCAATGCCTAGGTCGGCAAGTGGATATGGATGCTATTACAGTAGCTACACGGATAAGCGTCGTTTGACCAGCTAGGGCCGGGGCCGGTATGTAATTGCCGAGCGCCTTAGCGCGAGGCAACTAATTGTGCAGTGTGGGCTGAAATCTCAGCTAGCATATATATATATATGTGCGCAACTTCCGTCACGCTTAGGAATGCAATTAAATCTCCGGTTACGTTCCTTATACGTGTTATTACTATGTCTGTACGTTCCGTATACGCGTTGTTACTACATCTGTAATGAAACGCTTCCGGCCCCGGGGGTCCCCCGGGGGGCAAGCACGTGTTCAAGATGGCGTCCTGACGAGTTATATGGATGCCGCCTTTGTACTTCTGACGCCCGAAGGATTAGAGATCTGGACAAATCAATACTTCTTTTTACCCAGGTAGGCTTACTACAGCTCCAACGCGATTAGAGTTTGTGTAGCCTCTGTTTCAGCAGAGATCTGACCGCTGGAGACAGACGGTACGCGGATCGATCGCCAGTGATACGAACGTGAGTTTCAAGCAACTCTGCTCTCGTGTAGCAGCCATAACTGGTCCTTGGAACTGTGTTGTATACAGAGACATTCGTCTCATGACGGCCCACTCGTGTAGAGTAGCTTCTCCGGCAATTGCATGGGCGATGCAGCTTCTAGTGGGTGTGGTTTTGTGCTAACTAACTTACGTCATACTTCTGCGCGAGGCTATCTGCGCAATGCGCATACCTAGTTATTAATAGTTGTTGCTAACGTAGTCATGTGAGGATCACGTTTCGACCCTGTTTCGACCCAAGTCTCTCGTGTCACGTGCGGACATTTTGGTGAAACTGTACTTGATTAAGTGGGTTAACTTGATCATGTGATTGGTCATGTGACTGAATTATTTGAGTGGGAGGCAGAGCCTCCTTCCAAAAATTGTGGCACTTCAAAAGTGCCATCAGCTTTAGTATGGCATCAAGTCGTGACGCTCCCCACCCAGACTGGCAGCTCACCTGCTGCTTATATACTCCAGCTAGTGCAAAATTAGTATGGGTTTCGAGCATGAATTTACTTGAGGGACTAAATTGGTTCATGTATTTTGTTAAATCTGTCCACAAGGCAAACCACATGTCAATTACAAAATAATTCCACTGCTGTGTGTGTGTGTGTGTGTGTGTGTGTCTGTCTGTCCGTCTGTGTGTGTGTATGTCTGTCTGTCTGTCTGTATGTCTGTCTGTGCATGTGTGTCTGTCTGTCTGTGTGTGTGAGTGCCTGTAGGGCACACACAGCAGTAGAATACTAGTGGATGTTACAGAAGCAGGATATAAATGGAGAGCCTCGTTCCCAGGCCCACGGGTGCATTGCACTTCAGCTACATGTACTTTAGCCTCGTTCCCAGGCCACGCGGAAAAAAAAGAGTGGCCTGGTATCCATTGTTCGCGCACGCGCGAGAATTTACGGAATAGGGTCAGTAAATGTATCCGTGAACGGTCTTAGTCACATGTCTAGGAGTAGTACGGAAACAGTATACGGTATAGTAAGCGAAAGAACTAAAGAACAGACTTTCTACAACTGAAAATGCTGGTAAAACGGCCTGTAATCATCTATCTGCTACGATTAGGGTAGCTATCTTACCGTAAAAAGTTAGAAGCGCCTCTCTCCTGGCAATGTTGTGAGCTGCTCGATTCTCAATCGCAGATCTGGCCTTCTAGGCTTTTCAGCGGAAAACAGGACCCAAGAGTTGAACTACCGCTCACTTTCTGGGCATCTATCTGGCGAAAAACCATTCTACAAGCTAGCAAAATCAGCAAACTCGCTGCCATCACCGACGATACGGAAATAAAACGGACGTATACGTATCGATTATACGGACCATTTCCAAACATACGCGGATTCCCAGGTTTTTCTGGGAATGGTCTCACGTGCGCAAACAGTGGATACCAGGCCACTCTTTTTTTTTCCGCGTGGCCTGGGTACGAGGCTACATGTACTTGTGGGCCTGGTACTGTATCTCATAGGCATGACGTGCAGGGTAGAAGATTTAGTTCCATGAAAAAAGTATGCAAGAGTGTGTGCACACTGTGTTGATATGATACCTACCTCTGTTGGGTGCGCACGGCGGTGAGTCTCACCAACAGAGAGTGCAGCTGCTGCTGAAGAGCTCCCCCCTCCTGCCAGGCGGCTGTGTCCACGCCCGACAGTAGCTCACCCACAACCTCCGGACCCAGGCGACCCAGCATCAGCCGGAAGACGCCCAGCCAAGTCAACTCAAACTTGTCCACTTCTCTCTCCTCACGAATAAACGACTGACCCGCCCAGGGTGTGCTCGAGTGAGTTCTGTGGCAGTCCAACGACGGGCTTTGTTGGGCATCCGAAGCAGCTGCAATTGACTGCTCTCGAACGTACATTTCTCCAGAGCTTTCTTCCACAGTTTCTATTTCTGACTTTCGGGCATAGTGTGAGTATGGCTCTATTTCACTTGATTCCATTTCTTCTAACACAGACCCAGTATTGGTGCCGGGACTTGCAGGGAAATCAAAACCAGTTAAACCGGTTACGGTTTCGCTCGTACTTCCTCCTGGTAGTTCTACATTCCTTGGTTGAAATTCTGTGGCTGTCGTCACAGTAACTCGGTTCTGCATGGGAGATCCAGGTTTCCTCGGCGACTCACCCGGGTCTGCAACTGTCTCTCGGCAAGGTGCTATCCTCATCTCGGACATCAGCTGCAGCAGGAGCCTCCAGTCTTCCACCGTATCCAGCACTTGGCCTACAGTAGAAGAAGACACACAATGTCTGATTCCCAGACTCCAATTCTCAAACTCCTATGCATTAACACTACGGTTCTGTAGTAATTGTATAGTGCTGAATTTCCGAGGGACAAATTTTCGGGAATTGGTCAAGCTGAAACATTTGGCAAAAATGAATTCCACAGATCATGACAGCCACACCTATTTGTTGTTAGCCACACCCCTAGACCGAGATTGTTTCTCATAGTAGTAGCTGCAGTGTACGCATGCTCCACTGTTCACTATCTCAGCTTTCTGTTCGGAGTGACTGACCTCTATTTTGCTGGAGCTGAAGCGTGGAATGGCGTCTCACCATCCTGTTAGCTATAGTCTGGCGTAGCAGATGTGATGGAGGTCAACGGTACTGCTTTTGAGAGCGGGATACAACAGCTTTGTGTCATTCGCTTTGAAACAGCGGTAGAGAGCCATCTTGAATATACACTTGAGTCAAAAAAATGAAGTGCAAAGTTTTGCTCATACTGTATATTCTGGCAAAAAACATTTCGTGAACGTAATTTTCGGGGTCCGAGATGAATTCGTGAAAATTACGTGCCTCAAAGATTTGGTAGTATCATAGATAATATATGCTCCACTGCGGAGTATATATTATCTATGGTAGTATGAGGTATGATTAAAATGCTCACCCCATTTCTGTTTCTCAGTGAACAGCCGCATGTCTCTGAGGCTGAGGAGTGTGTGAAGGCCCGGTCTTGTGTTGCCCAAGGATACTGCTAGTTGTATGGCTCCTAGCCAGTAGCTGTGGATGTGAGAAAACGCACCGTGAGTATAATTTATGCACTCCTATCTTAGAGCATGTGTGAGAGGGAGGATACATGTACGAGTAGATGTGAGGGTGTGAGGGTGTGAGGGTGTGAGGGTGTGATGGCATGAGCATGAGGATGATGGGAGTGTGAGGGTCTAGATGAGTGAGGATGGATGTGAGTGTGTGAGGGTGTGGATGTGAGTGAGGGCATGAGAGTGAGTGAGATAGCAGGGTGTACGTGAGTGTGAGTGCGTGAGAGTAAGAGTGTGGATGTGAGTGAGGGCATGAGAGTGAGTGAGATAGCAGGGTGTGAGTGTGAGTGTGAGGGTGTGAGGGTGTGAGTATAGTGAAAGTGAGGGTGTGAGAGTACATGTATGAGTGTGTGGTACCACTCACCCATGTTTCTCACAAAGAGCCCGACAAGCCTCCTGATGCAATGCTCCCATGGCAACAGCGGTATCCACAAGGACCTCCAAGATGGGTTGGTGTCTCAGCCCAGGGAGGTGACTAAAGGGTCTGAAGACAACACATGGATCATACAGGGCACAGGGAAGACTTACACACACAATTTCACGGGATTTCAAAATTTTGAGACTTATGCTAGAAATAATTTCGAAATTGCAGGGTTAGTATCAACTGCAAAATTTTGAGAAGTCCTATGGACCGGCACGCATTTTTCCACTCAAAGCAATCAACTACCGTATAGCGGGAAAATTTGGCGAGCATTAAATTTGGCGAAATGGCTGAAAACAGCTAGGTTTTAATATTGGCGAAAATTAATTTGCCGATTTCAACCGTCGTAAGCTTATGATGCAATAATTGTGCTTTAATGCTATCGCATATCACATCGACGTACGTAAGCCTTCTCGCTGATGATTCGGTTATCTACAAGCTTCGAGAAGTACCTAGCCACCTTGGTCGAACCGTTCTCAGCGGCGTACTTCCCGTATTTTTCTATTTATTTCTTATGCTTACGTATGATGTATGTGGTAGAAGGGTGAATTTTTTGCGTGGGCGAGGACAGTTGCAGTTCTCAGAAAACAAAGGAAGGCAGCAAATCTATACTTCTTGCAGCTACTCTTCGGAGCCCGTTTGTGCCACAGACCAAGCACTGAAACAATGTCCTGAGCAGAAGGTAGAGAAGTGCAACCGTCTTTCGAGTGGTCCCTGCCCACATATCAGTTAAGAAAAAGTGCCAGGCTCTCAACTAGCCATAGCGCACACAAAGCCTGGGGATAGGTTTACTATACGTTAATATACTCGAACTTGAAAGTCTGCGGTAGACAAGAGACTCCGCAGAGTACACACACATTGGTAGCTAACCGAGGGGACCCGCTTGCAGTAGCCAGCTCCTCCATAGAGGGTCCCTGTTTGAGTAGCGTCTCCATGGATACCAGCAATAGCTGGGGGTCGTTTTGCATCGCCGCTGATACAGGGCAGCTGTCATTTTCTCTTACGGAAACCCTGCTCAAATACTGAGCGTATGTTGCTCCGCCCACTGAGGAATCCGATTGGCTGTCACGTGATATGGTAGTGGCCTCTGATTGGTCAATTCCACACGCCACGGCAACCTCCCAAGGCATGATGTAGGGATAACTTTTGACACACAGGTCGATTAAGGCTCTAGGTCTTGCTTCGAACAATCTGACAGAATAAAAGAGGATTTCAATTTTACACTTTCTTAAATAAGACTAATACTCGATGCTCTGCCTACCTGATCATATACGCAGGTATGTCAGTGGCTAATTCTGATTGGTGGGCAGTGATGTAACCCACTGCCGAGTCCACGTCATCTGCTATCAGTGTCTCAGCATAGTCTCCCTCTAAATTTAAGGAAGTACACAGAAAAATAATGAGCTACATGGTACAGAGTATTGATCTTATACTAATGCCTTACCCTAATACAGAGTATTGATCTTATACTAATGCCTTACCCTAATAAATGCTAGTATATACATGTACATGTGTGACCGTCCTGGATAGAAAACGAACATTATTCCGTTGTGAATTTTAATTGCACCAATGCATCTTCTATGCAGCGCAGATGAGCCCCACCCGTATTGGGAGTTCAGAGACACACCACTTTGAACGCAGTGATGCAATTGAAATACATGACGGAATAATGTTTCGTTTCCTACCCGGGACTGCCATGTGTATGGAAACTCATTCAAGCAAATTCAAGCTCTTACCAACTTCTCTCTCTCCCATTAGACTCCACAGCCTCCGCCTCTCTGCCCACTCCCTCTCACCCACGGCAACCCTCACCCTCCACCCATCCACAACAGAAAGGCAGCTGGCAAGCAGTGCACGCATCGAGTCGAGCCCCTCACTTGAGATGAAGACATCAAGCTCGGCACACAGAGTTGCTAGCTCTGTTACGGCTGCCATCGCTGAATCCTGCAAACATTGGTAGCAGCTGCTTCGAAATATATCTGTTGAACTATTTAACAGCTGTCTGGGTTCCAATTCAGGGGTATGCTGCTCCGTTCCCATTCCGGAATCCGGCTGTTTTGATTCCATTCCAGATTGAGCATGTCTTCTGAATTTGTCCAGTTCGTGCAGCCATTGCTTTAGCTGCTGTTTGAGCTCATCTGGTGAGGAGATTACTGCAGGATCCTCTAGTTGGAGCCTGTGTGTGTGTGTGTGTGTGCGTGTGTGTGTGTGCATGTGTGTGTGTGTGTTTGTGTATGCATGTGTGGATGTGTGTACATATGTATGTGTGTGCATGTGTGTGTACATGTGTGTTTGTGTGTGTGTGTGTATATGTGTGTGTGTGTGTGTGTGTGTGATCAATACACACATATACTTCCTATTTTTTCGCAAGATAAAATTTGTCAGGGTAAATATTGGAGAGTATAGTCCCCGATCTTATATCACAGCCCCCAGCATTGCAGTTTTTAAAAACGAGGACCTGTAGAGACTATCGTAATATGCCACGTTCTGAGACCATCAGCATAGTGGCCAATGAAAGTGTCAGCTGTTTATGGAGAAGTTCGACACTGCCCAGTTTAAGATAGTGGAGGCTGTGAGGGCTGTGATGAGAGCATCTTCGTTCCACCATTGCCTAGCAATCATCTTCACCATTGCCGTAGAAGTCCCGAGCAAGCACCCATGGGCACTCGCAATTCATGCACGAAAAATCGGGCGTGGGCGCAGAGCCCATAAAATATTGTAGCAGACATCTAAATTTCCCTGCAGCTGTAACTCACAGTAGGCCTGAGCCTAATCTGTCAGCAGAAATCTGAGAAAACTAGGCAGGTTCGAGCAGGAAGCGTAATGCTGACAAAATAGGGACATTCCCTAGCAGAATATAATTATTAGGCAACAGCATTGGCGTAGAAAAAAAGGCAGGGTCTGTCTAGTCAGTCTGCTATAACTAGGAGTGAGGCTTTGAGTGGATTCGGTGCAGCAGAGACTAGTTGTAGCCTGCGTTGATAGCGTTCCATTCTGGAGCAATTGCAAGCTGTTAATCAGTGGTACAGTAACAATAAATTGATGGCATACACAGCATAAACTAGAAAAATAGGCTCTGCTTGGAAGCAAAACAGGCTTAGATTGTAGGAATTCCTGGAAAGAAAAACCGGAATCTGTCCAGAGCAGATTGGGTTCAGGCCTAACTCACAGCTGCTGTGGCCACTCAATTAGCATTCAAAACAGAAACCCCACAGTGAATTATTACAGCTGACTGCACTGTTTACGTTGCAGTCTCCACTCCCTGCTTCCTTCCGCATGTGGTAACAGTTTGTTAGCCTCGTTCCCAGGCCAGCCTGAACGAGCGAAGCGAGCGAGAGCGGGGAAGCCTAGGAACAAGGCTAACAGTTTGTCACATGTGTCCGAGTAGGTGTGACCCGGAAGTCATGTGATTCCTAACTCCAACAAAGCTACGTTCTCACGTGAATAAATTTAACCCTTTTGTCTTCAGTACAAATCTGTACCATGAGAAAAGACATGTGACAAAACGGCTAAAAAAAGCTGGGAGTGAACTGTTTACAAACGTTACAGGACGCTTGCTCAGATATAGCCTCGTACCAGGCCGGGGATACAAAGTTAGCTTGGACAATGCGGTACCAGGGTTTCATTTAGGGGGGGGGGGGCATGCCCCCCCCCCCTTGAGAACTTTGTGCTCAACCCTGAATATTGCCTACTGTACGCCCCCCCCAAAATGTCTTCTGACGTGCTCTTGCCCCCCACCCCCCCCCTTGGAGATTTTTTCTAACTTAATCCCTGGGTACTAACTGGTTGAAGCCAGAAGCCCATGAACCACGCACCCATGGGCTCCTGTTGATGCAAAGGAGGGCATTCTTACATGGTATCCATGGTAGCGGTAGAGAAAGCCTTTGTCTCCGGGTCCTGAGGTAGTGCCAATGTGGCTTCACTCATGGGAGGAGTAATCAATTGCTCACTAGGGCTGGTCCCAGTTGAGCTAGTCAAACTAGTTTGACTGGTTTGATGGAGGTAGTCTTCGTTTCGGAACACAACCTGGGAGTCATAGTAGCCACCAGATAGGGACCGCTGAGGCAGTGCAGAAGGGGTTAAAGATGATCGTTGGGGTGGTGTGGTAGAGGTTAACGACGAATGCGGGTTTGGGTTGGTGAGAGACGAAAACAAGCCTTTGACCATTCTCATTGGCCGCTGGATTTTCTCCGATTCCAGTCCAATGTTCTGCCCTCCCTGTTTGGCTATGGACTTCATTTTTGAAAAGAGGGAACTACCGGATGATTTCGGCACCCCCACTATTGCTGTGGGTCTCTCTTGCTCAGAATCCTTCTTGGTGACCCTTCCTACTCCGTCGGACTTTCGTCCGAGTGGTCCCGGAGACCCTTTCTCTTTTCTTTCGACGCTGTCGCTTCTGTCAGACCCTTCTAATTCATGTGCACGGCTCGAGGCAGTGTTCTTGTCCGTCTGAGTACCTAGAGATAGAGTCACTATTTCCGTCTTTTCAGAAACAGATACTTGAAATTCCCTTTCAACTCTCTGAGGCGCTGCGGCTGCAGTGGATGTTTCTCCCTTCTCTAGCCCCTCTAAGGAAAGTCCCTGAACCGTAGGACTCTGGGAAGGTGACTCCATCTTCAGCACATCTTCTGCCATTTCTGTTTTCTCGAAAGTTGACTGTTGGGTTGTGATCGATCTCACTTTGGATAGCAGCGCCATGGGGTTTAGGTCGGTGAGGATCGACGGTCCCTTCGGAGGCGATGGAGTCTGTGACGCCAGCGGCGAGATGCTACGACTGGTGGCGGCAGAGCTGAAGTGGGAGTGTGAGGGTGAGTGTGGGAGGGAGACAGGGGCGTGGGAGGGGGAGGTGGGCGTGGCAGCAAATGAGTAGGCAAAGGCGACTTCCGGAAAAGGTAATATCTCATCTTCCGGTATCATCAGAGGGTTAGCTGTATTGAGAATATGACTTGGATAAAAAGCACACACACAACACACAAGCACACACACTCGTTCCCAGGCCCACGTGCGCGTTTCACTTTAGTGCAGCTGTGGGCCTGGTACATTTTGTCATGTGGGTGATGTGTAGGGTAGAAGGGTGAACTTCTGCGTGGGAGAGGACAGCTACAGCTAGTTGCTATTCTCAGATAATAAAGGAAGGTAACGAATCTACACTTCTAGTAGCTACTTTTCAGAACCCGTTTGTACCACAGACCAAGCGCTGAAACAATGTCACCAGCAGAAGGTACATGTAGAGAAGTGCAACCGTCTTTCGAGTGGGCCCTACCCACACACAATTAAGTAAGTTAAATCACGTGAGACAATGTACCAGGCTCTCAAGTAGCAAAGCACGCGAGAGCCCGGGGACGAGGCTACAAGCACACAGCCCTACAAGACACACACACCTCCAGTGTCGGGGTTAGACATCCTCCGGGCCATGAGGGCAGGACTGGAGACCTTCTTCCGCTTGGAAGTCTTCCTCTTACCCTTAGACTTACCACCGCCCTCTCTGGATCTGAGGAACGGAAGAGCAATATGGGATTGGGACACAGCTACGCATTAACTGTATACGTGTGTGTATGGGCAGTCTGGGGAGTCATATTTTTACATACCCATCATCCAGCAAGGGCCCACCCAATTCTTGAAGGATCTTTTAATGGGCTCTTTCTTTCTACCCCACAATATCTTCTCTGTTCTCTCCAAGTACAAAAAAAAAGAAACTATCTCTTAATCAAGTTACTAGCTGCAAGCATGCATGTCTTGGGAGGTACATGTAAGTGAATAAGACATGCAGTAAAAACAACTTGCATTTCACCACATGATTCAAATTTTATTCTACCCTTATTCCCGGGCTCCACTGCCCTGGACAGCGTTAACTCTTTCCCAGCCAAGCATCCATAAGGCTTATGTGAATTTATATGGGCTTTTTATATTAGACGTTAATATAAAGCACATAGTTTTCTCTATTTTATATAGGCACATAAATGTGCCCATGGCGTGCAAAGAGTTAAAAATGTTCGTATTTTTAAACTGTGCACAAATACCAGGCAGTGGGGTATGAAACATTTTACCATTATGATGTAATGGGAGGGGGGGGGGGGGGGTAAAAGTACGTGAGCACTAAATGGAGAAAATTCAGGAGAACATGTGTAAACAAGCACGTTATGTTCTCGTACAAGATAACTACATGTACATCAAAGCACATGTTTGCCGGTAGTTTCTCCATTTAGTGCTCACTTTTGTTAAAAGGTCGATCTATATTGTCCTACTCCTTACCCACTGCCGGAGCCTTTAACGGGGACAGCGATGACGTCATCTTTGCGCGATTTCCGCTTCAGAGCTGACGAGAGACGAGTTGTCACTTCCGATTTCACAGCGGAAAGAGAATTACTGCGGAGAAATTTGGGAAGCAGTTCTGTGGTGGTCTCGGGCTGCTTGGAGGGCAGTGAGATTTCCATCTCGGCCCCCAAAGAGGACGTGGTTTCGAGGCTTGAGGGGCCACTGGTGGAGGTCTGTAGGGCAAACGGGTCATCCTGGTCGGAAATTTCAGGCCCCCAAGGAAGGTTTTGTGGACGGGGAATTTCGATTCCAGTTGATTCAGGATAGGCTCGAACTAAGTGTTCATGAGTGGAATTTTGATCCGGTTCCCCAACTGAGGGCTGAATTTCGTCCTTGAGGGTTCGTACATTTGAGTCCAAATCCAGGTCAGGTGAAATTCCTCCCCAAGAATTCGACTTGGAATGAGTTCTTTTGGGCTGGAGATTAGTTGTCAACTCTGTTTCACTTGTTGACTGCAATTTACCCGTGTCAATCTGGTGAGTCAAATCACCTTTATCTTGATCAATATCATGCGGACTTGTATCAATCTGGTGACCCGAATCACCTTGATCTTGATCAACATCGCGCAGACCTGTGTCAACCTGGTGAGCCGAATCACCCTGATCTTGACCTTGATCAAGATCAACTGGATAGTCATAATACTCTCCAAAATCAACTTCTTCAAATCCTACATGCATATCGAGATTTGAATCATCAGTGGGGTAACTCCCTTCATTAGCAATTGAATTAGGAATGTTGCCATGGGAACCTTGTTCCACTAGATCTGTACTTTCAGGAGCAGCTGTTGATTGGTTGCCAGCCACTTTTATCTCTCCAGGAAGTGGCAGGTCAGTGTCTACAGGAACAGTATGTACATGTAAGTTTTGCCCGCTCACGTCAGACTCAGAAGTACTCTCCAATTGGGGTACATCGGCTACAAATTGCTCTTGGCTCATCCCCAGAGTCGTGCCACTTTCATTAGCATTCTGACTCTGCAGGTTTTCAATTTCCCCGCTGGATTCCAATTCTGTAAGCTCAGTAGAACCTTCGCCATTGTTTAGCTGATAGGGGGTGGAGCCAGGGTCCGTCTCCAAGGAAACAAGGTCGGTACTTTCCTCGAGCGAGGTGAGAGCTGATTGGACACTTCTTAGACCATCAGTGAGGTCATCGCTAATGCTCTTTGAGAAATCTATGGTTGTTTTGACGGGCAGGTAGAGAGCCCGGTTGATCTGAAGCATGGTAGCAATCTCAGAGCTGTAGACCTTTAGCAGCTGTGATTGAGAGAAGGTCGACGATCAAGAATTTTACTTATGGGGGGGGGGGTGAGATATTTAAATGTGTGAGCACACCCTCTGGGGGGGGGAAGCTATGAACTAGAACATACCCTCTAGGGGGGGTTTGGGGCTAAATTATACCCTTTAGGAGGGTCTGGGGGTTAGAGCATATCCTCTAAGAGGGGTCTGGGGGTTAGAGCACTCTCCTCCAGGGGGGGTCTAGGGGTTTAATAGAGCAATGGAAAAAATGAAAAACACTAAATGCCTAGCCATGAGAAATAGGACTGGTCTTTGAAGGCTAGCCAACTCCCCCCACTCATTCAGTGCAAGCTCTTATAGCCTAGTATAATCTGGGGACTTAGTTCATGCCTTGGCATACAAAATATTGTTACTTAGCTTTTAAGCTCCAGTGAACTGTGGTAGGTGGTTAGAGTTCACTTGACCATCTCTCAGCCATTCAATTTAAAAACTGTTTCAAATTTTAAAAGAACCCTAACAGCTGTAATATAGGGCAGCCTATGACATCATTTCCTGTTCCTATCTAGAGCACCCCATTTAACTTATTACCTACATGTAACTGCAACCAGCCTGTCAAGCTCCTTCAGGAAAAATTTGAAATTGGAATTAAACATACACACCCTTGATGAAAACTGTATACTATTAGCTGCCAAAATGTCAGTGGTGTAGTCACAACTGCATCAAAGTTGGGTTTATTAGCATTCCCTTCCCACCACCAACAACATTGGCTTTCACATCAAAGGTAACGATGTGAAGCCAGAATTCTGAATCCCAGAATTAGGAAAACACTAACCCATGACCCGTGAGATACCGCAGCGGACTCCGACTCAATCACTGAGGACAGGTGCCTCCAAGGGTTGTGAGTGAATGTAAAAGCAGGTAGCTAGCTAAAGCGAGCGAAGTGAGCACAGCTACTTGTATGGATCAATGGTTAGACAATGATTGGGAACTCTTTCACCCTGTACGTACGTACGTACGGCATACGGACCCTTTACCATTATGATGTAATGGTGGATAAAAGTGCAAGTAAGCACTACAATTAATACAAGCAAACATGCGCGAAAACATAAGAACATACTTGTTTACACGTTCTCCTGTATTTTCTCCATTTAGTGCTCACTGCACTTCCACCCCCCACTACATCACAACGGTAAAAGGTGGCCATTACGCCCTGCCACACCATCTCACCATCTCTGCCTGCTGTAGCTCCCCATACTTCACCAGCTCCTGCAGGCACACCCCCAGCGGCCAGAACACCAGCCCGGCCACCCTCCTCCCTCCCTCATAGAGAATCAGAAGCTGTCGATCGTCGCAGCAGACGTCCACTATTCCAGTCACGTCACAGTTCCAGGCTGCCAGCTTGTAGGAAGCGGAATCGAACAGGAACAGTCCATTTTCCAGCCACGCTATCATGAACTGGTTACTGAGGATCCGCAATCGAGTGAAGTTTAGTGCTTGGGTGAGATTCGGAGGACCGGTAGAAAATTTAGGAGAAAAACTGCAATGGTGTAAGGGATGAAGAGAGAAGGTACACATACATTGTAAGAATTGGAGAATTTGGTAGTGTAGAGCTGGAATGAGACTCACCCTCTGCCCAGAATCGGTGTGGCTGGAATGGAGACCAAGTCTCTCAGTTTTAGAGTTGATAATACAGTGCCTTCAACATCAGCCTGTGTGTGTGTGAGAGAGAGAGAGAGAGAGAGAGAGAGAGAGAAAGAGTGTGTGTGTGTGTGTGTGTGTGTGCATGTGGGTGACCTTCTTTACCCCCCTAACTGTCAGCACAGAACAGATAAAGTTTGTACTGTCCCCAACTACTTTCCTTCAAGCACTCTCCCCCTCCCCCTCCTCCTTCCCTCAGGGGACAAACAGCCCTTACCTCCCACAGGCGACCTCCTGGTCTGGCAGAGTACACAACCGGAGGGTGGTCACTCCAGCGCCGGTGGAAACAGGCCCCAAATGGACCATCTCTGCGTACATGGGAGAGAATATTAAACTTGTCATACTCACAAATATACCATAGTGCAACTTTTTCATACTTTTAGTCCAATTACAACCACATGACTTCCTTGGGAAACATGACTTGCATCATAAGATCACATGACTTCCATAGCAACTCAATAAAAGTCACATGACATTATCTGCTACACCCCAATAAAGTCACAGGATCTTGATAATCCATTACGAACAAAGAAATGTCAATTCATCAAGGTCACATGATGTAGTTGTCAAATAGTCTCTTTCAAAGGCCCACCTTGACTTCTTCCCAACTTGCACCACTTCTCTCGAGCTCAGCTTCACAAGAACGCCACGAGCTTGCGTGGAGACCAGCAGCATCTCTTGGTGAAAGTCCTAGGAGAAGGCAGCACCCCAAGAACATGAACCACCCTCTAGTCGGGCCAAATCTACATGTAGCATTGGAAATTACGGTGGCTATAAAGTTGCCTCCATCTCAGTCTTACCAGCTGCACAATGGGTGACCTGTCGTGGTAGATGATCTCGTCGGGTTTTCGAAACAGACTACTGCTACTGAGCTTCTTGAGATGCTGTGGTGTGTGTGTGTGTGTGTGTGAGTGCATGAATGTGTGTGTGTGTGTGTGAGTGCATAAATGTGTGTGTGTGTGTGTGAGTGTGTACTAGTGTGTACGTGCATGTTAGTACGTATGTCACAAAGACGGTATACAGAGCAAACTAATGTTCTATATAGCGCACACTAAATGAATTATGCGATCTAAAACGCTGTCATGGGATCAATCTTGAGACTTCTGATTCGTTGAGGATCATGTGAGTAGCGCTAAAGTAAAATTATTAACATGGGGAAAAAGTTATTCGGTCATCATGGAGTTCAATTTTTGACCACCACTCCAAGGCAAAACTCTGTATCAGTATGTCTAACAGATAGTATTTGTCCAGCTGTGCATGTCTGCCTGTCTGTCCGTCTGCCTCACCTTTGGTACGTAAGCCACACCCACTCTTCCCTGGTTGTCACCGTAGAATAGCCGAGCACCTTTGCCGTCCCAAACGAGGTCACGAATTGTGGAGTCCTTGAATAGGGAGGACACATTGAGCCTCTGTAGATGTGTGTGTGTGTGTGTGAGTGTGTGTGTGGATATGCATGTATGTTTGGTACATGTATGTGTGTGAGTGTGTGTATATGGTAGGCTCACCCCTGAGTATGAGTCCACCCCTGAGTTGAGTAAAAGCCCACCCCTGAGTATAAGCCTACCACTGAGTATAAGCCCACCCCTGAGTATAAGCCCATCCATCCTGAGTATGAGCCCACCCCTAAGTATAAGCCCATCCTGGCCTGAGATCAGGGGTGGGCTTACGCTTAGACCCGGTCTTATACTGAGGGCAGGCTTATAATCAGGGGTGGGCTTATACTCAGGGTGGGCCCCACCCCTAAGTATAAGTATAAAACTGCCTCTTGTTATTAGTACTCAAACAAACGAGCTCTGCACATCCGCTAACCTTTGACTCTCCCTTCTCTCTGAAACTGAGCTCCCAGAAGGCAAGATGACAGCCTCCGATGACCACAGCTAGGCAGCTCTCATCTGGAGAGAACCGGACGTGGGATAGGCCACCCTCCTATTGTATATGTGTGTGAGTGTGTGTTGGGGGGGGGGGGGGGGGAAGGATGAGTGTGAGTTGGGGGGAGGGAAGGATGTGCGTGTGTGGAGGGGGGGGAGAGGGAGCTAAACTGTATTATTGTACATGTATGTATGTGCATGCCTGCAATTGATGTGTATGTATGTGTGTCTGTATGTGTGTGTGTCTGTATGTACCTTGTTGGCCAGTAATCGGATGTATCTGGGTCCATCTCTATGGAAGCAGTAGACTCCGCCTGTATTAGCCCCCAGGGCAATGTAGTGAGGAGAAGCCGAGATGCATGTGTACTGTGTGTGCATGTGTGTGTGTGTGTATGTGTGTGTGTGTGTGTTATGTGGAGGGAAAGTATAGCTGCATATTTAAGAGTAGACAGTGCAGTAGACCAAACAATGGCTGGCATCTGGCTGGTGAGTAGACAGTGCAGTAGACCAAACAATGGCTGGCATCTGGCTGTAGACTAACCACTCCAGTGGAGTCTGGCATCTGGCTGTAGACTAACCACTCCAGTGGAGTCTGGGTCCCTTTGTGATCTCAGCCCTGCCAGCATGGCCACAGCGACAGCTGACATACTAAAAGAGTAGCCTCGAACCCAGGCCTCCCCTCGCAGCTTTTTTCACAGTCGTTGCGAAAAAAAGCTGCGAGGGGAGGCCTGGGTACGAGGCTACTAAAAGAGTACGTTCCAAGCTGCTATTATTTCTGAGTTCACTACAGAACCTACCACTCTCCTGCCTCACAGAAGATAACAGAAAATGTAGCAGTTGTGATGCCACATGCAAGCACTCTATAACGTCTACATGAGTGTATGTGGGATGACCAATCAGAGCGAAGCTAGAATAATAATTACCTCATAGTACCACGTGCAGTAGTATATATATATAGTACATGACTGATGCCAATGATTGCTGGCTATTATCGACTGAAATTGTCATTTTCAAGATGTTCAATTGACGGATTGGTTGTAGAAGCGGTACTGAACCTCCACTACAGCAGAACAACAGAAAACCCAAAATCACAGTAGCCATCCACGTGATCTACTGCACTACGTCACTTTGGGCACACCCCTCAAAGGTCGGGCAGCGTGTTCTATTGTCCACAGACCGTTCTTCGGCGGCGGACAAGTAGAGGTCTGGGCATGAGACTAGTAAGGTAAGGGCACCTAATTTCAAATCATGGACAGTAGCCTTTCGTAGAAGCTTTCCACTGTGGTTGATTACAGAGAATTTGCAGCACAGAGGCAGGCAACCCTTCACGGAGAAAGTAAATGAACCACAGTGCAAAGATGGTATGAATGGCTAGTGTCCGCAATTAGGCACCGTCACAAATTAGGCGCCCTTACCTCATGGACACAGCCGACAGGTTAAATTCCCAAATTATATGATTTTGAAGAACTTGAACTTATGGATGTATAGACCGTTTACCTTTATCCTCGTGGAGCTGCCTAGCGGAGAGAATAGGGGTCCGGGATCTTGCAGAGACAGCAGACAGTTGGTGGGTCTCGAGTTCCCTTCTACCGCTCGGCCAACAGGATCCGCCATTTAGTAGGCTAGCTGGCTTCTTGGGTTCAAAGGTCAGAGCTCAAAGGTCATGCTGCCATTGGTATGACGTAAGAGTTATGGCAAGTTCCCAACTGTTGAGAACAGTAGCTAGGAACATCAAACCAAGAGCCACTGTTCTGACAGAGTCCACCCAGAGATGGTGGCACGGAGCTCCAGTGTCTCTGTCTTCCGGTGACTCAAGTCCTAGTGGATTTGGGGAGGACTCAATTCTTCCCCGCTACACGCCCAGGGTGGGTGAGGACGTGAGAACAAAACGAGCTAGGCTTCTTTATCAGAGCAGGTACTGTCATCCTTCCTGCCGTACTAGTACATTGGGGTATAGACTCTGAACATGGTTCTGTAAATAGAACGACTATAAATCAATGCTTTTATTTTTGCTTTTAGAAAAAGAGGAATGCTGGAGAATGGGATCTTACTCAGGTGAATACACTGTCTGCACATGTGTTTATTATACTAGTGGCAGTACTGAGTGCTGTCGATGGCAGCGATCTGGCAAACAAACATTTTCAGTTAATCTTGTTTCCTCCCACAGCTATTTTTTGCATTTATTTTTGTAATAGTTTGTAGAATATGCAAAAAAAAAGGCTGGATTAGTTTCAGTAACTGTCTATTAACATTTCTAGTAGCTATTGGTTCAACACTCACTCCAGTATCTGGGGTACACTTATTTCAGGAATTACATTGTAAATGTGAAGCTTTTTTGATTTTAGTGAAGTCTTCTTTAGATAGTCGTGGTTAGAGAGAGGTGCTACAAGTGATCTGTAGTTGGCCTTTATACTATGGACTACATATCCACGTACACTCACACACCTCTAGCGCATTTGCCAATGATTACCTCCACAAATTGACCCCCAAGCAGTTGGACTTGTACGATACCCTCATCAACACTCCCTCCAACGACTGGCAGCTGTACTACTGGATCGTAGGAAGAGAAGACACACCGCAAGAATACGACAATGAAGTCATGGACCTACTGAAGGAGCATGCTCGGAACCCAGATAGAAAAAAGAGTAATATCCAACCCAGTCTCTGAGACATTTCAACTATACTCTTCTGATAGCCAACTTATAATATTACCACTGTAATAATTGTCACCTCCCTACAATGTCATGCAGCTGTACATTTACTCTAAGCACTAGCTGTGAAAAACATTATTGTTTTATAGCGCTACTATACTGTGCAATATTCTCCCTTGCTGAGACCCCCAAAGGTCAGTGCCAGTGCAATATAATTATGCCATATTGCACTGCAGTGGGTGCAATATTATATATCTTAGGTTTTCAATCAGTATTATAGTAGTTGTGTAAACACATTTTTAAGAAAATTATTTTTAAGAGGAAACATTTTTAACTTTCACTAGGACTGTTCAACGCGGACAGTCCTCTTGGTAACCACAATATATTGTGCACGTGTGTGCGTCGTGTGCGATGCGCTGTAAGCTTACAACGGAAGATGAAGCAGAACTGCACATGCTTAGAACAGAGTAGGAGGATATAATTATTACACTTGGTTCCGTGCAATACGGCATATTGCACTCTTGCAGGGAGCAGTTCACTCGTCCTTCGAACTCGTGAAATACATCCCTATACACTCGTGCAATATCCTGCCGTATTGCACGGAAACGTGTGTACTAAGATGTATTGTGTCATTAGATGACAGTGATATAAAAAAGAGGTCTGGTAAAAAAGGGATGTGTACCCCTAGCTGTGACATCACTTTAAGAGAAATGAGTATGAAAATATATGCCTGTGATGACTGATTGCTTTGATCTCCAGAAAGCTGGATCTAAGACTCCAATGTAGTTTCTAAACACTGTACCTCGTCTCTAGCACTTCTAATTACTGACTGTCTCCACTCTTCTAGTTCTTCCTTCATAGAGTTTAGTATCTCGGGATAGTCTGTTGCCAAATCATTCTTCTCACCGTGATCATTCTGTAAATCATAAAGTTCAGCTTGTATCATCTCATTAGAAGAGTAAACAGCGTGTACTTTGTATCGGTTATTGCTCAGGGCTGCTTGGTAGCGACCTTCAGTAAACAAACCGTTTGATATTCTGTATGCCCATGCGATTGTTTTGAGTCTTGTTGATGTTTCCTCACGGATGAAAGGCAAAATAGATGTACCGTCTATTGGACGATCATTCGGGGGCTCAACACCCAGGATATCGCACACAGTTGGAAGAAAATCGTTCGAGACAACTGGAAAATCTGAGACTCTATTTCTTTTAATCATAGCAGGCCACTCGATAATACCAGGGACTCTAATCCCTCCTTCGTAGAGATCTCGTTTGCGACCCCTCAAGCCCCCAGTTCTACCTGGGGTATCTCTTTCAGGGCCATTGTCGCTAGTGAACCAGAGCATGGTGTTGTCAACGACATTGTATTTCTTGAGTGTCTGACGGATTTGGCCAATAGCGACATCCATTGCAGTGATGGCACCGAAGTAGTCAGCCTGTTCCACAGTCATTCCCTGGGCAATGTAGTAATCGGCATATTGTTTAGTGGCTACATAGCGATGATGTGCCGTGTGAAAAGGAAGGTAAGCAAAAAAGGGCTTCCCGTTTGTTTCCTGTAAGAATTGCTCAAATTGTTTTGCTATGAAATGCGAGTCGTCTCCTTCTATAAGGCTTTCAAACGGTCTCAGAATATCTTTGTGTTTGTCTAAAGTGTGATAGTTGGTACAAGGAAATCGTGCTTTTCCATAATGTCCAGTAATGCATTTGGCCTCCCTAAAGCATCCACAGTTGATGTTTGCTGTTGGGGCTGAGCGTTCTGTCACCCACCATTTGTCAAAACCGTGCATTCCTGGGTGAGAAACCGGCCATTTCTTGTTATGCTGTTGACTAGTTTTATTGTTAAACTTCAAGTCCCCGATGTGCCACTTTCCAAAAATCCCCGTTTGGTATCCACTTTTCCGCAGAATGGTTGCAACGCTTTTTTCCGATGTGGGAAGAGGCATCATCATCGGAGTCGTAAAGTCACGTCCACCACCAATGTTTGCCGTCCACATGCAGTAGCGATTGTGGTTACGCCCGGTCAGAACAGTGCCTCTAGTGGGAGAGCACACAGGAGCACCAGCATAGCATCTTGTGAGCTGGATGCTGTTGGGACCTGTAGCCATGGCATCCAAGTGGGGGGTCTCTGCAGGACTTCCGGTGTAGTGTAAGTCGCCATAGCCTAAATCGTCTGCCAGCATAAAAACAAAATTCGGGCGATCATTATTCTTGAGATTAACGATAGCGCTAGCTATGGTGTCTAGTTGTGTGTCGACGACGTTCGGGCTGTAGTCCAGTGGTGCTACGGCAGCTCGCATATGTTGTACCGAGGCACCGACTGTGTTTACGTATAAATGGATGTCTCCATTCGCGTTGTGCGACTTCACACTTTCACTTTGCCGCCAAGGCCACACCATCTGTACATGCCCTGGAACAATCACGCTCAGGGAGACCACAAAGATAAACGCAGAGAGAACAGCAAGCGCTCTGGATCTCTGGCACTTCATTGCTAATTTGCTATCATGCTGTAGTACTGCGTATGCGTTTGCCTGGTAACTGAAGCGGATACATGGCATTAGAACCCATACTATATATCATACGGTTCACACGTCAACCAAGCAGCTGCTACGTAGTTAAAATTGTAATCCACCCACGACCTCCCCCGTGGCCTCCCTGTACTTTTCCGACGGGGCGGGCGCGCGGGGAGGGTCTGGAGTCGAGACTACGTAACCCGTGGGTGCTTGCAATATCGTTGAATGCAAGGACTAGGAACATGGAATGAAGTAAAGCTCCCCCTAATTCATAGTGTTGGTACAGTGTAAGTAAAAATGGCCTCAAAATTAACCTCTCCCTTGGATCTTACACACAAACAAAAATTGCAATCCACTCTGTGGGTGCTTGCAATCTCCAGCTATGGGAACACTTTAAAAAATTTATGTTATGAGACAATCAAATTTTAAAAAATTATCCTTTATTGCGCATTAAAGTAGCTTGTAGTGAGAAAGAATGACCTAAACATTGAACCTCGTCCCTAGCACTCTTGATAACAGACTGTTGCCAATCCTCCAGTTCTTGCTTCATGGAATTCAGTATATCTGGATGTACTGCTGATAAATCCTTTGTTTCACTACGATCGTTCTTGAGGTCATAGAGTTCTGCTTTTTCCATCTTGCCTTCAGAGTAGGCAGCATATACCTTGTATTGGTTACTGCTTAGGGCTGCATTGTACTGTTCCACAGCGAAGTCATCTTGAATCGCATATGCCCATGCGATTGGTTTGCTTCTAGTGGCAGTTTCATTTCGAAGGAAAGGCAGAATGGAAATGCCATCTATTGGACGATCGTCTGGGGACTTAACACCCAGAATATCACACACAGTTGGAAGAAAGTCGTTTGAGACAACTGGAAAATCTGAGACTCTATTTCTTTTAATCATAGCGGGCCACTCGATAATACCAGGGACTCTAATCCCTCCTTCGTAGAGATCTCTTTTGCGACCCCTTAAGCCCCCAGTTCTACCAGGGGTATCTCTTTCAGGGCCATTGTCGCTAGTGAACCAGAGCATGGTGTTATCACTGACATTATACTTCTTGAGTGTCTGACGGATTTGGCCAATGGCGTCATCCATTGCAGTGATGGCACCATAGTAGTCTGCTATACTCAAATCCATTCCTTGGTCAAGGTAGCGCTTGCCATACTCTTTAGTAGCAACATATCGTTTGTGTACTGTGTGGAAGGGGAGGAAGGCAAAGAAGGGCTCTCCGGATTGACGTACTCTCTGCAAAAATTGATCAAACTGCTGTGCAATGAAGTGAGAATCATCGCCTTCAATTGGTCTTGGGAAAGAAATTAGCTCATCTGTGTGTGGATCCCTAGTGTAGTAATTGAAACAGGGTAGCGGTTCGGGATAGTGTCCCAGATTGCACACTGCGTTTTTGAAGCATCCACAGTTGATGGTTGCCGTTGCTGCGGATCGTTCTGTGACCCACCAGTCATCAAAACCGTGCATTCCTGGATGAGAAACCGGCCATTTGTGATTATATCTGTACCTCCGCTTGGCGCCTTGCGCACTCTTTAAGTCACCAATATGCCACTTTCCAAATATCCCTGTCCGATATCCATTATCTCTCAGTATTTCAGCTACTGTTATTTCAGAAGGTGGCAAAGGCATTGTTGATGGGACTACAAAGTCTCCATAACCAAATCCAAGATTAGCATTGAAAATGCAGTAGCGATTGTGGTTACGCCCGGTCAGAACAGTGCCTCTAGTGGGAGAGCACACAGGAGCACCAGCATAGCATCTTGTGAGCTGGATGCCGTTGGGACCTGTAGCCATGGCATCCAAAACTGGAGTCTCTGCCTGTCCTCCAGTGTAGTGTAGATCACCGTAGCCCAAGTCATCCGCCAACACGAAAACAAAGTTGGGAAGATTTTTCGTGGTAGTCTTGCTACTGGTAGACAGTGTATGGTGGTTCATGGAACCAAGTGGAGACGGCATAGTCTGTATAGCTGATAGTTTAGCATCAGCGTCCGAGTCTTCTAGTAAATATAGTGAGAAATGAAAGGCAATAAAACCATGCAGTTTAGCATATCAAGGCCACCTGTTTGTTGAATGCCAGTTTTTTTATAAGAGACGTCCCCACAACAGGATGTGGGCGGGTTATTACCATTACATCATTACGTTCCCACAAAATCGCTAGTCAGTTCCCAAGTTCAGACAGGCTTGCTGCTGAACCAATTTTTTTTGCTTCTCGCCTATAAAGATTAAGGTAAGACCTAGAGGCATTGACTCTCCAAGGAACCATGCAACATCCTTTTTGCTAAGCACGCTTTCCATACATGCACAATGGCCAATTGATGTGGATAGCGGATGAGAAACTGGCAATCAACAAACAGTGGACTTTAAGATTTACGTAACTCACTTACACAGTAACATAGTAAAAAGTAGACTTTTTGGTTAAGGTGGCACTGTTTACGTAGTTAGTGGAAATATTTTCATTGCCGTTCGCAGAAGCGTCTTCAAACCTTACACACAAACAGAGACTGCTAGGGGCTATTTGTAATTATTACATCATCATCGTAGCCTGGGAATAGTACACAATTAAGCAGAGTTTTACGGCTAGATACAATCGAGAAACATTGCAAGACAAAAGCTGAAGGTTTGGTTGACATTTTTGCTTAATCCATGCTGGCAAACCATACTGAGAATCTTGTGGCTTGCAAGGATTGTTGTGGTTTGGATTTCTTGCAGTTGTAAATAAATTGATAGCCTCATTCCGCCCAGGCTCCACCCCGCAGCTTTTTTTCGCACCATGGAAAAAAATCGCACAGGGGTCTGGGTTTTTTCGCACCATGGAAACGAAATCGTGCAGGGGTCTGGGGTTATTCGCACCATGGAAAAAAAATGCCGCAGGGGGTCTGGGAACGCGGTTATCAAGTTTAATACCCCACCCATTTTTTATCATATCTCCGGAAGGGTACATTTGGTTGCAGAATGTTGGGCAGTAGTGGTGCTATCAGAATTCTAACCTCTCTTATCAGTAGATAGTATAGTGCATAGCACTATACAATATACTATCTATGTCAGAATAGAGAAGCTAGGTCTCACCCGGTCTCCTGTTTCATCTAATTGTGTCTATTATTTTTCTAACTTACCTTGGCCGCTGTTGCGTCCAACAGCTTTGTCAGTGTCATCATAGGACGTGCCTTCTACTAGTTCTAGTCGACTTCTCGTTCCCCAGAATCCAGGCGGCAGGAAACCGTTCCGTCGTATCACAGGTAAAAAAAGGAGACAAAGAAGCAAAAAACCTATGAACAGCCACGTCCCCCTCCTTGACTGCAGCATCGTATCCATAGCATCGCTCAGCAGTTTGGTAAAATAACAAACCCATTCGGAAATTTAGCGTTTGGAATCCGGATGTTATATATACGTCACGTGCACGTGCACGTGAGTACGCACGTGCGCACATCGTTAACGGCGCACCGTACGTACCCCCTTGTGAATTTTAATACAGTAGCTATGCAACAAATGTTAGCCTCGTTCCCAGGCCTTCCCTGCACGAGTGAAAAAAGCGAACGAGGAAGGCCTGGGAACGAGGCTAAACCAAAGTATGGTCTCATGGACTCGGCTTATGCATCGTCTGGCCCGCGAGAGTAGCTAATATTCTTTTGGTACATATAGTGGGGTACATTACCTAGGCTCTATTCACCTTTTAGGAAATAAGGCCTAGAACAAGTTATTACACATGCAGTAGTTGCATATCTGGAGGTGACCTCATTAATTAATTGGGTCAAACTTGAGAAATCTGGCCGATATAGTTGGAATGTTATTACAACTGATTCTCCCACAGATAATAACTTGATTACCCTTTCACTGTGACCTTGGATACCATTGAAGCACTGGAAAGGCATCACTCCTCAGTCTTACAAAAGGATCTTCCAAGGCAGACTGCAACTCACTGCAATTTATGCCACACTGCAGCTAAGTTGAGCATGTGGCCACTGGACCGAGCGTCCCGAAGAGCCAGGCTGATCAAGGCTACCCAGCACATACAGCCGCTGATTACAGATGAATGTAGGGATGGTGGACCTCTGCTGAGTGTTAGTGTCTAGCACCTCCACTGTAGCTAGTGTGATGCAACAATCTTCCTCTCCAACGATGAGGTACCCAGCTAACAGGAGTGATTCTTGCTATCCAGCATGCCTGTTTATAGTTTTTGGTTGCTTTCTTTCAAGCACTGTAATGGCAATCAATAGTCGTACTATTAGCTAATAATGAGTAAATTTATTCAAGACATGGCATTCCCTTTAAATTACCTTCTGATGAAATTGCTATAGCACCTTTCTTCGATTTCTTGGACTTCAACACCTCTGGCTTTTACCTTCTTTTCTTTGTCCCGTGAACCCATCTCTACTGTTTCATTAGACATATGGTCAGACATCAAACACATATCCTTGCGTTGCCCTTGCAAAAAAAAACACTAGCTACTTGGAAGAAGCAGAGAAATCCATTTCAGATGTAGGTACAGCCACTAATTACAGATGAAAGAAGTGGTATATATGGTAGAGACGGTGGACCGCTGCGAGTGTTAGTGTCTAGCACCTCCACTGTAGCTAGTGTGCTGCAACGATCTTCCTATCCAACGATGAGGTACCCACAGGAGTGATTCTTGCTCCAATCCTACTGGACACAGTCACTATCGCTGGGAAGGTATTATACTGAGTCAGCTCAGTGTCACCGATGCCCCCTGGTGTTGACAGCTGGTTGCCATGGGTTCCTGAGGAGACGGCTGCCATTAACGCATACGATGAACACACCAAAATTCCTGGGGCAACCCATGGAGCCATGACAACGACAACTCGACACAAGGACCTACACAGAAGCCTGCTTTCATTACAACACGACAGTGATCGTTGAAGGCTTTGTTAACTGGAGATTGCGATGTAGCAGTTTTGTAAAACATTATTATCTGCTATTGCTGGTTTTTGTACCCGAAACATACCGTCTTTTAAAACTTATTAAATTTGAATGATTGTTGGTTTATTTCTTACCGAGGTTTCATTTTGAAAGAAAGGAAATACCATTTTGTTGACGGCTCAACAGCCAAGATATCAATAGGATTTGGACATCATACCTGTACCAAATCGAAAACGCACTATCAAGTGTACTCAAATCCTCAAAACCTTCACTACTTCGATCTTTCTCTGCTGATTATAAAACTTGATCAAAGTGGCACTGCCAGTCTGGAGTCACAACGCTGCACTGCTCATTGAAGTGTTTCCTGAAGTTCTGGACGGTCCTGAGTGGGAGCTGTGTCCGTGGTACGTCCAACACCACAACGGTCTTCAAGCAGGAGAGCTTCCGTAGACACATAAAGTAGTCCGAGTTCAGGCCTGGCCAGCCACTGAAGGAAAAATGTGATAGTTATGGGAATAGAAATTCCTACATGCATAGCCTTATCCCCAGGCTCTCCCTTGGAAAAATCATAAAACAGGGGGGGAGGGGGGGAGAGCCGGATATCCTTCCTCACGTGATTCAACTTACTTAATTACGCGTAGCTGGGGGCCAATCAAAGACAGCTGTGTTCCTCTACCTTTCGCCAGCGACACAACTTCAGCACTCAGTCTGGGCACCAACGGGGCCTAAAGATTAGCTACGTAAAGCATGACTTTCCTCGGTAACGGAGAACTATAGCTGTGCTCGCCTATGCAAGTCACTCACGTGAGAAAAGATACCAGGCTCTCGAGGCTACTGCATACAGGCTCCAGCTGTTACATGTATTGTTGTTGCAGGGTTTCATACAGGATTTTAAGTTGGGGAGGGGGGAAGCAGTGACCTGGAATTGCTAGGGGGAGGGGTTGGGGGCCCATATGAGGGATTTGGTCTGGAGGCCACACCTCCAGTGCAAATCCCTCATATGGGCCCATATAAAATGTGTATAAGTTTGCGAGGTCATATCTACCCCCATTCAATGTCCAATTTAATACTTCAGATAACATTTCTGTGTGATAAATATTACATGCCAGGAACTTTTGTTGCCATGGCAGCCAGAGTCATCCTAACCAAAAGTGGTCAACCTGCAGCAGTACTAGTCTGATGGCAACCGAACAATGCTCAAAATATTCGACAGTGCCATTTGACAAACCTCAAGTCCAGGTACTCCAGTTCTGGGAACAACTTATGCATCACGTAGAGCAGCGATGCCGCAATGTTACAGCAGTGACCAAGCCCCAGGTGAGTGAGTTTGGTGCTGGTTGCTAGGTACCTCAAGGCTCTGGCTGTGACCTTGTGACACATCTTTAACTCGATGGATTCCAAGGGACACCTGAGCTTCAAGATAACAGCGTCTGTACAGTCATTGCCTGTATAAAGAAATCACATAAACAAGTGTAATACAAGTAAACAGATTCTTTCCTCTTGTTCTATAGCCCAACTTTTGTTGCAAAAGGTTGGGAATGTAATTATTTCTACATGGCACAAAAACACTGCACGGATCAGCTTGGCTAGACAGTCTCATCATGTATAGCTTCCAGCGAAAACACTGACACAGCAATTTCGTAGTGATCAGAACTTGCCAAAACAGAATTATCATCGCCACCTACCACTCTTTCGCCGTCTAGCTAGGTAACACAAAACTAATCTAGCTTAACGTACTTAGCCTATTGAGCCGGCAAACTTCCAGTAGCTTCCACTGCGCTCGTGGCTACAGTGGCATAGTAACCGAATGATGCAACTTAGTACACGTGATAATTGCAGACGAACACACAGACAGACGCGGGAACGTAAAGCAATCTTAGTACCAGCCAGGTGCACTAACTCTAACCCAGCTGGTAAAAAGTGTGCCATTATGGAAATAATTAGCCTCATATTCTTGTCTATAGGGATGCTGTTACTAATATAGCATGTGATACCTGATAAATTAAGCTCCTTCAGGTATAGCAGCTGCCCCAGAATATCCGATAAGTACTCCTGGTCCAGACGGCAAGACGACAGGTCGAGAGACTGAAGGAACAACAGCCTCCGAGGGAAAGAAACTTCACTTTCATCAAAATTACTCCGGGCTAGGCTGAGCTTCACCAATTTTGTGTCCTGGTCATATCCACTGCAGTAGATTATTTCGTTTGTGTCCTGGTCATATCCGCTGCTGTAGATTATTTCGGTATTGAGCCCTGGCTGGAAACTGGAATTGAAACACCATCTGTCGTAGCTACATGCTTTAATTTCCAACTGCTCTAGACATGGAAGCTCTTGAAGTAGAATACATGTTTCTGAGCTCTTCAAACATCCCATTTTCTCAAGAACAAGAACTTTCAGTTTTTCATGTCTAATGCTCTCTAGACGCACGTTAGGAACGGTAAACAACGACAGTTCTTGTAATCCTGGAAGTGAAGCGAGGAGGGCTGCCATGTGAAGAACATATTGTGATCCTTTGCCGCTCAGGCCAAGTTTCCGCAAACTTTGAAGCTGTGAGATGGTAGATAAGAAGTCTCTTCTGCCCAAATCAGCACTTTCAGCGAAGTGGAGGTCAAGAGAGACAGTCTTGGGAGCAAAATCAACCAATTTTTTCATGAACAACGCGAGATTTGATTCTTTTATGCATGATATACAAAATCGAGTGATTCCCCTTGCTTGCAAGCGCAACCACAGGGCAGTCGAAGCTGAAGCAACAGCGGCAGTCTTTCGAATGCAAATGTAGCTATTCTTCCACAGCGACTTCAGGTTCATAACTCCGTTCCACGAACGACAAACTAACTGAACGCTCCTGCGATCTTTTCCACTGGACAAAAAACCGAAGATGAATGCGAGAACTTCTGGGGGTAGCAGAGTCCAATCTTTGGCCAACTGCACTCTGTCAGCAGTCAGCGTGGCCTCGCACTCGTACTTCTCCTGCCGCACCCAGTGAGAACGGAGGAGGGGTCTTTGCGGACTTATATTCAGCTTCCGGCGCTTTAATAAACCTGGTGTCTGTACCCAGCAGTAAGCCATGGAGACCTCTCAGCATTGGCGTACGGTATGTGAGTCCTCCGCACGTTCAGCACATCTGTCAACTCCACGTGTCAGCCAAATTTAACTCCTAAAAGTGCAGTGGGCGGGGCATCAAAACATAAACGAGCAAGCATAATCAAATGGTTTCTCTCGGCAATGGATGAGTGGGTTGCAGCTGAAATCGAGAGGCAGCTGCAGGGGGTATCGGTAGACGAGGCGGAAGAACTTTCGGGTGAAAATGGCGGGGAGGAGCTAGGCTTGACAGAGAGCTCGCAGCTGATGGAACACTCGCAGGTGACTATATATCTGTGGGGAGATGGTAGAATCGTGATCCTGGCAGTCGGTAGACTAGTGCTGTTTCATGCACACAATCATAGCCGCCGTTAAAAAGCCATACACAAAATATTGGAATATTCTATTAATTGATAGGGGTCTCTTTTTATAAACAATTTTACTAGTCTCGTTCCATATTCCCATTCCCCAACCCTGCATGCTAACTGAAGGTGTGGGATAGTCTCATTCCCGGTCCCTCCCTCCTGCTTTTTAGCACTTGCAGTACAAACTGCATATGGTAGGTGTGGCCCAATAAGACTACAACTTCGTAGCCTTGTACCCGGCGTCAATTTTCCGACACCGAGTATGAATCTAACAATTTCGAAGCTGTATCCTAGCCTCATACCCAGGCCTCCCCTCACAGCTTTTTTCGCAGCTGTGGAAAAACTGTGAGGGGAATACGTATGAGGCTATGGCTAGCCTCATCCTGTCATTCCCAGTCTTGTTTAATGAACACTGTAGCTAGCTAGGTCACATGATTGCAATGTGATCAGCACATGATGATAATGAGAAATCATCACATGATCCTCTGTAGCCTGCGGAGATGCCCTTCGTCGCCAGTTTGTTTCAAGGCTACCTGCAAGCCCTCAGCTCTCAGCACCAAACTGCCGAGTTGATTGTCACAGATACAGAGGGAACATTAGCAGCTGCCGATAAGAGTAAGATTTTGTATTGCATAATATTTTAGCTGCTAGGGGGAAGGGATAGAGTGGGGTAAGGGAGGAGGGGGAGGGATCCGGAGGGAGAGGAGTGAAGGATAGTTTAAGGGAGTTAGATATTATAACTTTGCTGAAAGTTTGCAATGGCTTCTTCTTTTTTAGCTCTCTTGCTAAAAACTGAAGACCTTCTTTCCAAGCATTTTGCTGATGAATGGCAAGAGGATTTGCAGAGTACTCTGGCAAACAAAGATGAGGTAAGCAGATTTGTTTGTTTCGTTCATTCTTACAGTTACCCTCCCTCTCCTCAATGGAGTGAGACCCTGGGAACAGGACTACACCCTTCGCACCAGTAAACTCATGCAAGCATACAATGCTATACTATCTCTGCAAGTGTGTACCTGTATAAGCCTGTGGACAGCATATGCACTGGCTGGGGTTACAGTTTGGAAAGAAGTGGCTAAGACACATTAAAGCACTTACCACAACACCACTGCAGGTCCTTACAAAGCTAGAATTTGAACTACTGGGCCAATCAGAGAGCAATGCACCAAGAGCAGCCAATGAACAGGCACGGAGTGATGAAATGAAGATTGGAACACCCCTACCTCTGTCAACGACAGGGACGTCCCCGCTGGCTGCTACCAGACCCGAAGATGGTGGCATGAGTCAGCCAGCTGCAGGTGATGGAGAGCTCATCAGTTGTGGGAACAGTGATTGGAAATCTGCAGCAATTGGAGGCATTTCTGATGGACCAACAGCTCGGGAGGGGAAGGTTGATGCTTTGGAACAGTCTGTTTCGCAAGATATTTCTTTTGATCCAACTCCTGAGAATTCAGTTTCCCCTTCAGAGAGTGCATCTATCCTCATTTCTAATCCCTGCCCCGAGACTCAAAGCAAAGGTGACGAGGTCAATCTGCGATCTCCGCCAGTCTCTAACCCTGTGGAGACCAGTCATCAAACTGTCATCGTACGAGAGAGCAAGTTGCGTGTGCCACTTCACATGGCGATCGCTGAGCTGGAGGCGGAGCAACACCAGCGGGAGGAGGAACTGAGGAGGGAGCAGAAGGAGAGAGAGGTAGGGAGAGAGAGGTTGGGAGAGAGAGGTAGGGAGGGAGAGGGGTAGGGAGAGAGAGGTAGGGAGAGAGAGCGGTTGGGAGAGAGAGGTAGGGAGAGAGAGATTGGGAGAGAGAGTTAGGGAGAGAGAGGTTGGGAGAGAGAGGTAGGGAGAGAGAGGGGTAGGGAGAGAGAGTTAGGGAGAGAGAGAGATAGGGAGAGAGAAGTAGGGAGAGAGAGGTTGGGAGAGAGATAGGGAGGGAGAGGTAGGGAGAGAGAGAAGTAGGGAGAGAGAGGTAGGGAGAGAGAGGTAGGAAGAGAGAGTTAGGGAGAGAGAGAGATAGGGAGAGAGAAGTAGGGAGAGAGAGGTTGGGAGAGAGATAGGGAGGGAGAGGTAGGGAGATAGAGGTAAACATGTTTTTTCCATGCTTGTGCGAGGGGAGGCCTGGGTACGAGGCTAATGCAGTATGAGGCTATACCCTAGCCTGATTGCGATTCATGTGATCTTCGTGACTCTGTCACTGCAGGCTGCGATCGATGCCATGATTGCAGAGAGCAAGAAGCTGAGAGCAGAGCGGGAGAAAGTCCTACAAGAGAGGGCAGCCGAGGACCTGAGGAGGAGACACAGGGCGGTGACTGTCCTCCGAGCTCACTGGAAGGGCCATCGCGATCGCTGCAGGTACGGACCTCTGCTCGAAGCCGCGAGAACGAGGCGCTTGCAGGAGAAGAAGGAACGGATGATGGCCGCCCAGAGGCTAAGGGAGAGACAGCACGACGCAGCCAGGGTGATGCAGGCACACTGGAGGGGGTACAGGTGAGCAGGCATGATCACTGACGGAGCTAAGACTTCAAAGCCGGACTTTATTTAGCCTTGTTCCCGGGCCCACATCGCATTTATAAAGGACATGTACCGGTGGGCCTGGGGGTGTGGCTGGGCTTTATAATATTCAGATTTCAGAAGGAAGTCATCAGCTACTGAAAAACACTATTGGTCTACTTCAGAATGTAAATCTCAGAGAAGGAATTGGTTGGGCCCTATATACTGGCAAGTGTTACTAGTGGCTGTGTAAAGCTTGCCTACTGCTCCTCTGCTCAGGAGCTCCAGTAACTCAGTGGGTAAGATCCTGGGTTGAATCCCCTGCTGAATGCCGTACAGGTGTATCCAGCTACCAGCCCCAGTCTCATTTCCCAGACCAGTCTAAACATATATAGGTTATTAGGAGCTCCAGTAACTCAGTGGGTACGATCCTGGGTTGACTGCCCTGCTGAATGCCGTACAGGTGTATCCAGCTACCAGCCCCAGTCTCATTTCCCAGACCAGTCTAAACATGTATAGGTTACTGCCTGACCGTCGTACGCGATCCAGACTGCAATGAGTGGGCTGGGAATGAAACTACGCGTGCTAGAAATGAGATTGCACCCCACCACTCTCCTCAGGTGCAGGAGGGAGACCCTCCCCGCCTTGCGAGAGAGGATAGAGGCAGAGAGACGGAGACAGCTCACTGTTGCTACCGTCGATGACGATCATGTCGATCTCCCTAAAGCACCCATGGCTACGATCCGGCAAGGTTTGGCTTCGGAAGAGAAACGGCTCAATGCACCACCTGACGTGGCCCACGGTCAACCGGGTCAGGAAAGGTGGAGTCATAGCGGCCACAGTGGAGACGTGTTTCCAGCACCGAGTGATGAAGCTGACGCTCACCTCTCAGCTCAGGGGGACGGCAACGGAGACTTATCAGTGAGTCAGGGTACAGCAGAGCAATGGAGGGTTGTCTCTCCCTCACGTGGACTCACAGTTGCTGGTACAAAACTGGAGCCAGGAACTACAGATAGTAATCTTAGTGTTGCTTCAAAATCAGCTGATTCTCATCCCATATCCGAAACTCCGCCCATTGCTACCACTTCTACTCCGCAATCCGAGAGTTCTGTGCATGATACAGCTGCTGTCAGTCTCTCCCCGTCTCAGACTGGTACCAGAACGGGAAAGTTTACGGTCAAGAAGAGGATAGAATCTGCTCTGAAACTGCGTGAACGGGAAAGTGCTCAAGAACTCACTCTACCAACGGATGACACCTCCTCTGGTGACAGGAAACCCAAGAGTGTATCTCTGCCAGGAGATATTAGAACAGGAACTGGGCATGGGACCACGGGAATACAGACGTCCGGAACTAGAATCGGACTTAGCCAGAGTGGAATCGGAATTGGAATGAATTTGAGGGAGGCTGAGAAGAGGGCATTGGCCGGAGAGATTAGCCGCATTCAGAGCGAAGAAGACAAAAGGAAAGGGCAAATTGGGGAAGGGAAATCCCCTAGAGGGTCTGAGGCATCTGCAAAGAGCAGCGCTTCAAATCTCTTGTCAAATGTGTTCCTTGAAGCCCAAGGACGGGAAAAACATTCACAAGTAGAAAAACTATCACCAGGTCTCAAGTCGTCAGCAACATCAGCTCACGTTCAACAGCCATCTCTAGGAAGTGAAGAAAGTGAACCACCGGCAACAAAACCTTCATTAGTGACTCCTACTAGAAGAGGGTCCGACTTGGGAAGCCAGGAACATCGAAAGTCTCAAGAGAAGGAACAAAATTGTGCAAAATTTGAATCTGAGGCTCCTTTGGTAGACAGGGCTCCTTCTGTATTGGATTCTCCGAGTAAAAGGACAGCAGCTCGGAGTCCTCTGACATCGTCCAGTGGTGTGCGTTCTCAGGTGTCCCATGAGAAAGGAAAAGGGAGAAGGGAGCTCTCCAAAAGTAGCGTATTCTCACCGAAATCACCGGAGGCAAGTCTCCTTTCCCGGCTTAGTGAAGCTGGCTCCATGCCATCAAAGGAATTGTCGAAAAGTAGCGTATTTGCATCGAAATCGCCAGAGACGAGTTCCCACTCACAGCGTAGTGAAGCTGGCTCCAAACCAGCAGTGAATCAGGACGGTAAGACTGAGAAGAAGCTGACCTCATCGAGTAGCAAATCTACTGAAGAGCAAGAAATCAAACCCGGTCGAAAACAAGAAAGCACGTTAGCTCTGAACCAGAGTGACGAGATGACCGAAGCCACCTCTTCCAGAGCAGCGACGGACGAGGATGGCAGTCTTGCGAGGGAGCAGCAGGCCATGGCAGCCCTCATCGAGAGCAGGGAGAGGGAGGAGATGGCGGCCCAGATCGCCAGAGACAAGATGAGCAAGCTAGCGTCAGCTGAGCAGCTGGCACAGGTCAGTTCCACTTACAAACTAAGGAAGAATGTTCTGCTATGACAGCCTCTTTCCCAGTCTCTCATCTTGCCTCACACACACACACACACGTTCACACACACACACACATACACACACACACACACATACACACACACACACACACACACAGGCTGCCAAGACCCGTCGCTCTCACTCCACCTACCAGCGTGAGCTAGAACACGCCTCCACTCCCCTCTCGCCTCAGGCCTGGGTGGGCGTGGTAGGGGAGCGGCTTCAGCAATGGAGGGACCACCACTCCATTTGGAAGTCAGTGAACCTGAGTAATATACACTATACTAGAGAATGGGCACCGGACAGAGGTCTGGAATGGGCTGTGGACCAGGAGTGTGCCGGGCAAAGAATGTCCTTATTATTATTCAAGGGATGAAAGTGCCTGAGGAGATTGGCCTAGTCTCATTCCCAGACCCTCCACCCACCTCCGCAAAAAATGAGGAGCAAACCTAATTATTGAATGTTTGTTTCCCTTGTTTTTGTGGGGGTGGGTGGAGGGTATGGGAACGCAGTATTTCCCCCAAGTAAAAACAGAAAGGGGGGGGGGGGGACATATAATTTTTACATTACATCAAAGCAAATTAAGCATTCCAATAACCACATCAAAGGAAACACAGTTAGGAAAGGGGGGGGAGCACCCTGGTACCCCCCTTTGGGGGAAACACTGGCCCGGAACGAGACTAGAGATTGGCCCTGTCTTTAAACCTTGTACAGAAATTGCCGGTACAGCTGCCAGGCTCTCTGTGCTGATGTCCTGTTCCCTCCTTCACAGAGAACCGGCGTTTGGCCCCAGACTGCAGCCATTGAAGCCCTGCACACCTCCCCTCGTACCCAGGTCCACGGCCCATGCTAGGCCTCTGTCCAATGCCCAGCTTCTGTCGGCATCCCCCCGTGGAACGAAACTCGAACAGGTAAGTTAGCAGCATTAGTTGGGAATATTGCTTGTGATTTGCTTTAGACCTCAGGTTCATACCAAGGCCTTCGCTACCTCAGACTTTGTATCTCCCAGTCACGACCGGTATGAAGGCAGTATTCTCATCAGCGGGGAGCGCATCTACTACTCAGACTAATTACATCACTATGACATCATTATGAAGTCATTTTGCTATAGCTATGTCAGTGTCTCATCACTGTACCACACCTCACCTGAATTTTTTATTTAGTCCCTACCCACGCATAAGTAGCTATAAAGCACATGACAAAATGTACCAGGCTCTCCAGTAGCGAAGAACACACGCAAGAGCCTGGGAACGAGGTCACTGTGATGTCATTCTCCACCCCAGGCTACGCAGGTGGTCGCCTACCGCAGCCGTGCCCCGATCGACCTGGCCTGCCTCTCCAAGTGTCCCCGACTCCACTCCCTCTCCCTCATGAAGTGTGGAGTGACGTCTCTGACTGGCATCGCCGGATGCCCTCAGCTGCTCGAAATAAGCATGTCGGTGAGTAGTGCATGCCAGTGTATAGATGGGTTGTGAGGGGTGTGGCCTAAAAAAGCCCCACCCTATTCCTACACTCTATAGTACAGCCTGGAGGTTAGCAAGAAATACTGTATGGGCACACTCTAAATCAACTTCTTGCTAGGCAGGGATTGATTTGGGGAGGAGGAGGGCAAAGGGGGACATTTGTCCCCCCCCCCCCCCCTCCCCCCTCCCCCCTTGCAATATTAACCACCTCTATCATATATGTACACTCCTCCCCTGGTCTGTTTCCCCTCCTCCCTCCCCCCCCCCCCCTCCTCCGAGGGGCAAGACATTGACATATAGTCTTTAAAAATGTATGGAATGGCAGTGAATAGTATGCCAAATGACTTGTAAAAGGAGACAGCTTACAGCAAGTGTGTAGCACTGTCCTTCTTGAACTCCCACACGCAGTCCAATGCGATGGAGTCTACCGACCTCAGTAATCTACCGGGGTTGAGATTCCTGGACCTGAGCGACAACCGCCTGGCCTCCATCCACGGCCTGGAGCGGTGCACCTCTCTCCTGGAGCTGAACCTGGCGGAGAACAGGATCGCCAGGGTCGGGAGGGGGGTGTCTGGCTGTCCTCGGCTGCAGAAGGTCGTACTTGATGGCAACCTCATCATCAACTGTAAGGTCAGCCTCACATCCTAACTGTATGTAATATAGCAAGAAAATACCCATGAGCAACCTATGCCAAACATTAACGTTTACATGGATTGTTCAGAGGGTGGGACCAATGCCCTGATTACTTCCTAGTGCCCGGAATTCCTGTCTTGAACTGGTAGGTGGCAGTGGAGTTACATGTATAGAGCTATGTTAATCAAGTGTGAACCTACACAGAGTAATATATAGTAGATTACTACAGGTATCTGAATAAAACAGCTTAAATAACTATCTTAAAATTAACCGCCAATTAAGTTAAATTAACGGGAAAATAGCCAATAGGTTGGGGAACTCCTGGTAAAAGACTAAATTGTAAAAGCTGCGTTCCTGCCTGTACTAGAGCTATTTTAATGGGGTTGAAACTTAGACTGGTATACATAGGGTATTAATGCAGGTGCCACAGTGGGCAGGCCCCATTCCCATGGGTCGGAGGGGAGGGCCGGGACTCAGTGCTATGTTCAGGGGGTGGGACCAATGCCCTGATTACTTCCTAGGGCCTGGAATTCCTGTCTTGAACTAGTGGAGTTACATGTATAGAGCTATGTTAATCAAGTGTGAACCTACACAGAGTAATAGTAGATTACTACAGGTATCCAAATAAAACTGCTTTAATAACTATCTAAAATTAACCACCAATTAAGTTAAATTAACGGGAAAATAGCCAATAGGTTGGGGAACTCCTGGTAAAAGACTAAATTGTAAAAGCTGCGTTCCTGCCTGTACTAGAGCTATTTTAATGGGGTTGAAACCTAGACGGTATACATAGGGTATTAAAGCAGGTTCCGCAGTAGGCAGGCCCCATTCCCATGGGGAGGGCCGGGACTCAGTGCTATGTTCAGAGGGTGGGGCCAATGCCCTGATTACTTCCTAGTGCCCGGAATTCCTGTCTTGAACTGGCAGGTGATAGTGGAGTTACATGTATAGAGCTATGTTAATCAAGTGTGAACCTACACAGAGTAATGGTAGATTACTACAGGTATCCAAATAAAACATCCAGCTAACTATCTAAAAATTAACCGCCAATTAAGTTAAACTAACGAGAAAATAGCCAATAAGTTGGGGAACGCCTGGTAAAAAACTAAATTGTAAAAGCTGCGTTCCTGCCTGTACTAGAGCTATTTTAATGGGGTTGAAACCTAGACGGTATACATAGGGTATTAAAGCAGGTTCCGCAGTAGGCAGGCCCCATTCCCATGGGGAGGGCCGGGACTCAGTGCTATGTTCAGAGGGTGGGGCCAATGCCCTGATTACTTCCTAGTGCCCGGAATTCCTGTCTTGAACTGGCAGGTGATAGTGGAGTTACATGTATAGAGCTATGTTAATCAAGTGTGAACCTACACAGAGTAATATATAGTAGATTACTACAGGTATCTAAATAAAACAGCTTAAATAACTATCTTAAAATTAATCGCCAATTAAGTTAAACTAACGGGAAAATGGCCAATAGGTTGGGGAACACCTGGCAAAAGACTAAATTGTAAAAGCTGCGTTCCTGCCTGTACTAGAGCTATTTTAATGGGGTTGAAACCTAGACGGTATACATAGGGTATTAATGCAGGTTCCGCAGTGGGCAGACCCCATTCCCATGGGTCGGAGGGGAGGGCCGGGACTCAGTGCTATGTTCAGAGGTAGCTACTGTTAGTCCATGCATATGGGTATGTAGTAATGCATGCATACATACACACACACACTCAGGGCCTACAAGACCTCTCCTTACTCCAACACTTCTCATGCGCCGAGAACCACCTGCCCAGAATGGACAGCCTGGACAGCTGCTGCCTCCTGCAGACCCTGAGGGCCTCTCAGAACAACATACAGGAGGTAGAGTTCCACACACAGCGCTTACAACTCCTATCTCTTGCTTTGCAGTCCCCTAAAACAGTTGCCAATAACTCAAAAGACTAAAAACTAGCAGGCCCGGTATTGGGCCAAGTAGCCCTCTAAACCCTAAACCCCAAACTCCAAACCCAAAATTCCAAACCACAAACCCCAAACCCCAAATGCCAAACCCAAGATATGTATTGTATAGGCACGTGTACATCATTTCTTCTCATTGCCAACCCATACACACACACACACACACACACACACACACACACACCATGCCTTCCATGCACACTCGCATGTACACATACACGTATATTTAGCTGCCTCCACTCAAGAACTTTGTCTTGCTACGAGAGCTGGCGCTAGACGAAAACAGCCTCTGCGAAATTACCGCCATCAGCCAGGCGTGGCTTCCCCTGCTGCAGACCCTCTCGCTGGCCAACAACTGCATCACGGAACTACAGTCTCTCGCCTCTTTGCTCATGCTCCAGACACTGGATGTCAGCAACAACTCCCTGTATGACCTCCCAGATCTGCTGCAGTGCATCAGAGGGTCATTTGAGCTGAAGAGTCTCTCGATTCAAGGCAACCCGATCACTGAGGAGCCAAAGTTCAGGTCATTCGATATTTATTAGATGTGTTTTTTTGGTGGGACGGGAGGGAGAAATGTACCAGGTGTAAACCCGATATATATATATATATAGTAGACACTTTTCTTGCATTACTGGGTGTAGCTGTTACCATGTTCTGGGAGGGTGCAGAGAGCTTGCTTTTATTTGGTCGAGTAAATCTCACTGCCAAGTATCTCTACAAAGATTTATGCCATGTGCAGGTTGCTCAATTACGTTGTGCTAGCTGCCTATACTAGAAAATTGCTAGTAAAAAAATGCACCTAAGCACTTTGGGTCAATACACAGTCTGCATGGATATTCCACCTATAATTGTGGGCAGGTGTTTCTATAGGATTTACTGCATGTCACGGTGGTACATAGTACAGTAATGCCACAAAGCAGAAAGCTAGACTTGCTCTACGTCCATCCCACACAGGACTCACATCCTGAAAGTGCTTCCAAACTTGCAGCAGTTGGACGGCGAAGAGATCAAGAGAAGTAAAGCTCCCAAACTTCACAGTGCCATCACCTCTAGCAAGGTGTACCAGCTGTGCCGTAGACAGCTCTTGGAACAAGACGGGATGAGAGAGAAGCATCTACGAGAGCTGGAGGGGTCAGAGGAGGCCGCTAGTCCCGACAAGATAGCACAGATTTGCAATCTCAAGGTATGTGTTTGTTGAAGAGGAATTCTCAGTTAGCTAGACTAAGTCCTTAATTCCAACCATCAAAATATTATCAAATTGGCAGTTTGGTGATATTTGTTAGGACAACTGTTCTGGTTGGAATTAAGGATACATAGTTCAAATAAACTCAAGTATGTATTATTGTATTTTCATGTTTGTCTACATCTAGTAACTATTTGTGTTGTTTTATAATCTCTGGCATAGCCAGAAAACCTGTTGAATGAAAAAGAAGTTAGTCTTTATTAATACATTTTAGAGAAAAGGTATTGTATTTGATGGAGAACATAAAGAAACACACTTTAAATAATGCCAGAAAACTTGAATCCTCTACATAAATAAAGCAATACAACTTGAGGTATATTGCTTTATTAGCTGAAACCATTAATATTGAAAACAAGTGTTTTTGCTTTCTACAGCTCCCTTGGCTTAATTTCAAGCTCAATAACTCACTAATCCACCAGGAGCCTGACCCTTGTCCCCTTCTCTATTCCCTGCCTTCTTAGGTCTCCCACTGTATGGAGTACCAGCAGCTTCTCATCAGACACTTGCAGGAGCACGAGGGACTGGTCATCGAGGGAACTGACTCCAGACCAAGGACGGGGGTCACAAGAAGACCAAGGTACGTATAGTGTAGCCATGCATTGTGATAATTTAGGGTGATTGAATCCATCCTGCACCAGAATGTCTTCTCATTACCAGACTACCAACTTGATACCAGAATGTCTCCATTTACCACCAGCATAAAGCATGGGTCTTCCCCTGACCTCCGCTTCAGAGCAGCTGTCGTCATCCAATCAGCATGGAGGGGGCGGAAGACCCGCCAATTGCTATGGCAACAGAGACAGGCTGTAACTAGCATTCAGAGGTATTGGAGGAAATATTGTACTCAAAAGCTCCAAAAGATGCACAAAGCTGCTACTGTTATTCAGGTAAGGTTTTTTCTTTATCAGATAGACAAGAAGTGAACTGGAAGGGAACCACACACACACACACACACACATGCACACATCCCAGGCTCACTACAGAGGCTATCGGCTAAGGAGGAGGTTACAAGAGGTGCTATCTAGGGCCCGCTACGTGGGTGGGGAGGGGGAGGGGGAGGAGGAGGAAGGAGATCTGTTCAACTATGAGGAAGAAATTACACTGGACTGCGTTGACGAAGTAAGCTATCCATAATTGGAAACTCAGCTTTTACCATCACATTTACGGTATGTGGAACTTCAATACAGTGTATGAAGTAGCTATCAAAATGTCCTTACTTACTTTTCAGAATGTTTATAATGGGGACTCTAGGTAAAGATACATTACCTGGTATCAGAAAACTGCTGTCTGTTATTTTTCTTTGACCATGTCATAATGTCTGCATGTCACAGAAGAGTCTTAATGAGAAATATGATTCTTGCATCAGTATTTTTAGAAACTGTTTAATATTCACAAATCAGTCCTATCCCTAACCCAGTAAAGGGTTGCAAGCTATGCCTTCAGAAATGTAGTCACTCCCTCGAATATTGACTGTTACAGACTACGTGTATATGTGCAACATAAATTATTTCTTTAAATTTCTTGACTAATCCAAGTTCTGGTAAAGCACCTTTTTCTGTCTCAATATCTTGGTAGATTGACAGTGCTTGCTGAACAATACATAAAATTATATAACTCTCTCATCCCTGTAGTCTCTGTTGGATGGCGACCTAAAGCCGTTGAGTCCCAAGAGTCCACTATATGGTGCACCTGCATTTCTCTTTGAGCCACAGTTAGTGCCCACTCTCCCGCCAAAACCCCGCCCAGTGATGCTACCTAGCTACGTCTTGCCAGGAGCGGTTGAATCTGAGGTTCCTTTGGAAACATGGAGACAGCAACAGAAATTGCAAAATCCACTTCGAGTACATCATATTCAGGATCCATTTCGCGAGAATGAGTCACAGCAGCGAAGACAGCTTCACCCAGCCAGAAATGAGATAGCTGGCACTGAGACTCCACACGATGTACCTAGTTCTCACACGCTAGGTGAAAGCCCGAGAACTATAGATAGTGATCCATCTCACCTCAGACCCTTGCAGCCCAAGGCTCAACTCGCTTGGGGGAGTGTGACTGAGCTGCCAGAAGTCCATGGCAACGACGACATTCAAAGTACTCTAACATCGGAGAAGGAAGGAGAGGAACTCTCTTGTGAAGCTGGGGCCAGGCTGAAGAGGGAGCAGATAGCAGATGAATGGTACTTCAAACACATGTGGAATAGATTATTTCTCAGTTGTCTAGGTTACTGGTACCAACACTACTTTTTAAGAAGGGTGGGTTCATGCCGAGGTACGCTATAGGCAAGGGCACTGTGATGGATCTTTGGGAGGTTTAGTTGAGTGATCGGAGGGATAGATAGATAGAAACTTTTAATGTCACACCACGAAGGCAACAGGCTAAATTTGGCCTATGAGACAGCAAGAATACACCATGAGATACATAGTCAAGGAGTTAATCTAATACTAGCTTTTGAGCCTAGATCTAGTTCTTGTTGCAATAGTCTAAGAGCTGCTGGGGATGATAGGAGACCACTCATAGCTATGCCTAGTGCGGACTGTGTATGTTACTTCATTTTCAGGGGGTTCAAGAGCTCAGCAACCGCTGAACTGATGCTGAAGAGAGCTCGGAGGCAGAGAAAGCTGCAAGCCCAAGCCACCAGGAGGAAGAAACTGGCAGGTGAGCTCAGGTCAAATGTTTGGTTTGTTAGTTTGGATATGAGGTGTTTGAGGATTGATTATGAGCAGTATACTGGATTGTTGCTTACGCACTCCCCATTTGTTTAGTAGTAATGTTTTAGTATATAGTAGAGTATATAAATTTTATGATGTAAAAGTGATCTGAGAGTACTTTAGCTGGAGAGGAGAGACTGGGAATAAGGCTACTTTAGCTCTAACTCTTGTGGTATAGTAAATGCTGCGCAGTTAATATGCCTGCTATTTGTGGACGTGTCAGATCCTGGTGAGCGGCTGGCAGTCTTCAAGAAGCTGAAGGAGGCAGAGAGGAGGGAGGAGGGGAGACCGAGGGTGGCCAGGGGGGCTCAGCGAGTGGACTACTTCAGAGGTAGAGTCTATGTGTGTGTTTGTGTGTGTGTGTATGTGTATGTGTGCTTAAAAGTAATAAGTATATACGTGTACATTGACTCAGTTACTAGTACTGGGAGTGCCAGCTTGCAAAATGGACCTCCAGTCTTGAGTACAGCAGTAGCCTACTGGCTAGTTATACACACCATTTCGTATTATGTATGCCGTGCTACCAAACCATCTAACATAGTGCTGCGTTTATATGTATATATATGAACAGTTTGACGTAGTACTACTCCAATGAGATGAGATATATACTATTGCAACAATAAACATATGTGTTACTGTTTTGAACTACACCTGTATTTGTTTGTGCTTGTGGACCAATCACGTGACAGTAATGTGACCTCGTGACCCTTTGTCTCTCCATGATCCAGCCTCATCCTCTGTGAAGTCATCACCCTCTCCAGACCCTGAGGAAACACAGGCAAAGGACGACTTCCTCTACCAGTAAGTATAAACACACATGCCCCTCAAATTAAGTGTAGCTATATTGTATGTTGCTAGGTGATCACATGACTGGCTAGTACATGTTGCTAGGTGATCACATGACTGGCTAGTACATGTTGCTATGTGGTCACATGACTGTGCACTATCTGTGGCCACCACCCCCTACAGCTGGGTCCATGAACAGCACGTGGTCCATGAACACAACCTGGAGCAGAGAGGAGTGGGAAGAAGGGAGGCTGGGCCGAGGGAGCTACAACCCTCCAGTGCAGCCAGGAGACAGCCAAAGAAGAACTGGTACAGAATCAGGAGCCATGTTAGCAGTACCTCGCTTTAAGTCTGAGGCCTGGGAATGAGGCTAGAACCGTGCATGACCAGATGAGCTACTTTCTGTGGCTCAAGGGATTCTAGCGGAGCCTATATACAGTTGATAGTATAGCTGGAACACGAGACTGTAAGCATGTATTTACCCTGTTGTGTTTAGAGAGGAAGTATGCTCAGTGACTACAGCTTCCTTTTGTATATTGCAGGTGTCCGACGAGTTCTTTCCCTGGGTCTGGTCACTCCAGTCTTCCTCCCATTGAGCCTCACGTTTTGGCAGGACACACACCAAGACTGGTGGTGAGAGCACTCTCTGTCTGCCGGCTGCAGTGACATTACATCATGGGCATTCTTGATTAGTTTGCTAGGGAGAGTTTTTGTTAGGCATTCTGCTCACATTGAAATAAGAGCTTGTTTGATGTCCGTACAAGAGTACGAAATGTTTTGGTTGTGAGGACCTTCAGCTGCACATGCATAAGTATTTTCAGTTGTATAACTATTCTAATGGTAGGTCAGTTGTGTGTTCGTGTGTAGCTGATGAAAATTCTCACAACCAAAACGTCCTGGGTTCTTAATTTCTTTGGCCTAGTTGCTATACAGCATAGCAATGAGCCTCTAATGAAATAAGTTGTTTCTCATTACTGTACTATTTTCTTCTACGCCAATATGCATAGTAAGCGCATATCTGCATGCGGCTTCATTTTTGTGTTTTTCTTTATCTCCCCAGAGCTCTCAAGCTCAAAACCAGATAGCAGAAATCAGCTTGCAACCTCAAAGAACAGAATCTGAAAGACGTCAGCTAAAAGCACAGAGCATGCAAGGTTAGAAAGTGCTTATGTACTTATATTTTCAGGTACAACTGCTACGTCAGTGACATTCTTTGTGTAGGCACAGACTTCAACTCTCATGATCAAGGAAGCACCACAGAGTTCCAAGATTCATGGACTAGGATTGGGTCCCATTCCGTCCCAACAATGAGATTGTCTTTCAAAAAATAGTAGCACCCTCTTGTGTAATATATAGTACTGTTGTGCAGTCATACACCTAAATTATTATTCATTTGTCATACTTATAATTAGCTCCACTGGAAAAGGGGGGTCTAATTAGTATTGTACTAATCTGATTGGTCAGGTAATCACAAATACTAATGATAGACCCTCTCTCGTTTTTGTGGGGGGGGGGGGGGTCACTGTGTGAGATGGTCTAGCTTGAAAAATGTACATTTTGTAGACTATAATGTTTTCCTCAATACTTGCGCAATGGTAGTGTACTGTCGTGCAATCTTCATGAATATAATAATCATTGTGTATGTACACTATATTATCATTCATGTGTCATACTATACCTGATATGCCCAGGCCAGGGTGTTTCCCATGGAATTCCCCAAGTATATCAGCCATTACTACATGTACATGCATGTAACCACATACTGTATGTATTAATTGTTGTACATGTATAGCATGTCCTGAATGTGTACAGTGCAGCTATAACTTGAAAACAGTAGATTCAGAGAACACCATGTCTAGGGCTGGAAACCGACAACAGAGAAGGTAAGGTTATGAGGAATACATTCTTTGGATCTAGGCATGCATGTAGGGCTGTTGTTTTATTTTAATTTTAATCTTGTAGGAGGAGGGCTAGAAATGGAGATAATAATAATAATAAGGTGGCTTAGGTGTGAGCGCTACAATGTGTGCACTGTTATTTCTGTGCTTTATAATGGGCTGTGTTTTCTATTCTGCGATTTCTTATGTTAACGGTCTCCGCCAGCAAAATGAAGTCCTCGCTGCTACAAATTCAGAAAAGCAAGTGCAAATCGATGCTCTGACGAGCCATACTGAAAAGCTGCAGTCCGACAACCAAGTGAAGGGCTGGGAGATTGGTGAGCAGAGGCAGAGTATCCAACTCCTCAATGACACTCTAGCCAAGGAGCGCTCAGTGATCGAAGCACAGAGCAGGGACATCGAAAAGCTTATCTCTACCGTTTTGGAAGTCCAGTCGACCATTCGTGAGCAAAGTAGAGCTGTTACCAACTTGCAAGTACAGCTTGAGAAACAACATCACCACTTGCAGCAGAGGCCATCACATAACAATGTTGGCTACAGGTTTTTCAAACTTTCCCTTGGTCCATTCTCTATCAGTATATAGCTGAGTTGTGTCCGTCTTTTCACATTATACATGGATACAGTCACAGTATAATTATACCATTAATGTGCACAATGTACTCTACATAATATAGCTACTGATACTATCACTTCGATTAGTACTTTCACATAATGAAATGTATACGTATATAATTGTACTCAAAGTCGTTTGTTCCTCTATATATAGCTAGTCCACCTTTCATACTCTATTTTATCATCAACTTTAGTCCCTGTGTATGTATGCCCACATTATCAGTGATTACGTATACGATTAATCAGCTCAAGCTGGTTTGGGTGTTTTTTTTTTTTAGCGAATCATATTTTGAAACTGGCTATATAGGATGTCATAAATGGGTGTGGCCACTCCACCCACCATCTAAACTTGTTGCTGTGGTAACAAACTTTTATAAGCAGGTATAGTGTAGACATAGGATGGTGCAGGCTCCACCATCCTATGTCTGAGCTACCCACTAATGAAATTATATTACCACAGTTTATGGTGGGTGGAGCAGCCACACCCATTTACGACCACCGCAATGGAAAAAATGCTTTTCCTCGTTCTTTCAGGGCCAAACTAGCACGCCCCTGTATGCAGTTTCCATCCATTGGCTTGCCAGAATAAGGGTGCATCCATGAGCGGTGTAACAATAGAGAGCAGCTTGAAAGATGTGTACTGTAACATTGTAGCAATGAGTATAAAAATGAGAGCACTATGATTGCATGTCATCCTGTGTTGCCTGATTCACACCCTGGGGTGTGTCCTCCGATACGAGGGTCACTATGGAGGAGTTGTTACTAGTCCTTGCTATGCTAGTGATGTCACCTACAATCTGCCTATCAAGGTCTCTGGTCTCGTTCCCGAGTAGCACGGTTCCGAGACAGGGAGTAACAAGTGGAACCGACTGGGGACTCTGTTCATCCTGGTATCTGGTCTCACTGGTGTGCAATGTGGATAAAGGATCAGAAGTGGAGCTGACTACTGCTACAGATTGGGGACTGCCAAACGGGTTTTGGTCATCAGACAGTGCTCTGTCCATGGCCAACTGTCCGTCGTCTTCTTGGGTCATGATGGAGGAAAGCTGCTGCGTGAGGCCCATGAGTCCGTCCTCCTCCACACAGATGATCACCCAGATGGTTTCTGTGAGGGGGGATAATGAACGGCAGAGTTTCATACGGGAATTTTTGTTGGCGGAAGGAAAGATAATGCATGCCCTCCAGGGGAGTCTGGCCCTCAAAAAGGCTGAAAATAGGGGTTTTCCCAAACCATGCCCCCCTTCATTACGAGTTACAACTTTATACCATATGTTACGATATAATATGCTTAAAGTTAAAAAATTCACTGTACATTTAGCTAGAGATTGGGTCCTTGCTATTAAAATGTATGGATAGGCAAAATTGCAAGTGTGCGTATCTCTAAAATGAAACGCACTATCAAAGCTCAAATTTACACTTGTAGTCTCTTCCTAATAAGTAGTGAGTCATATGTAAAAATCAGGACAATAGACCGTTATCCGTTATGATGTAATGGGGTGAAAGTGCTGGAAATTACTAGTAAGATGCTGGTAATCATCGAGGGGCGAGCCTGATCGAGCGTGGTGCGTCCACTCAAATGAATGATACACATTCAGGACTAAAACCTTACCCATGCAAGTGATGATGTACATGGTTGTATGCATGAGGAAATTATGCCAGCATAATCTTGAGCAGAATAGGTACAAGATTGCTTAAGGAGTTGAAGGGGTCGAAACCATAGTGGACTAATCCAAAAATCCAAAATCCAAAATCAAGTACTAGACCATAAAACATACAGTTTATAGTATCTCTAATATTTCACAGGCGTATAACTCATGTGGAAGCTCTAATGAAAATTAGCAGAGTGCTGGATGATGAGCAGGATTGCCACACCACTGCAGTAGCTTTGTAATTGTGTCACGGGCTTTTAGTACTGTCCACCAGCACAGCCTGTACTGCCATTTTCAACAGTCCACATGGATCCCAAGGCCAGGAGGGTGTTCATGTTTTACGGGGTTAGCCCCACCCCTCGCAAGCGGTGGGGCTGCTATCCTGGTAGCTAGGTTCATAGCGCTATCTGTAGCTACCTAACCTTTATCCCCAGTGGTACTATAGCGGGACGCTCTAGCCATCCTGCTGCAGTTGTGCGCTCATTCTAGGAACAATTCCATTTAACGCACACCACCTACGGGTCTATAAGCCTAAATTTTGCACACATCTGACGGGAAGTCAAGGTGGCGCGTTCGGTTACAGACTGGGGTCGGAACGTGGCCTCCCCATTAATCGGGTCGCGGGTTCGAATGCCACCCGCGTACATATCTGATTCTTGACTTTCTAAGCCTATAGCCAATATGCCGGTAACTTTCTTCTCCGGAAGAACTCCGAAGCTAAAAGGATGACTGGGTACGTTACAGCAGCGGCTCCTGTAATTCCCAGCCATCGCCTATCCAGCGCTCCGGGTGTCTGACACTCCAGGAGGGATGGGAGGCTCCCTAGGCTTTTGTTTTTTGTTTTTTTTCTTCTCAAGTTTCTTTTTTTCCTCCAAGTTTCTTTTTTCTCTCCTTTTTTTCCTCCAAGTTAAGTTGTTCTCTTTATAGAAATGCCACAAAAATAATTTAAAAAAATTAATTTGAATTTTATAACATTTAATATTGGCTGCTAGGGTTTTTTCCCTCCAACTTACATTGTAATTTGTTTCTCTTTATAGAAATACCACAAATAGTCATCTATCTATCAGTACTAAGCCTGGGAAGAATTGTTTGACTGACCAGGAGCTATAGGCTTCTTTTTCCCCCTCTAACCACAAATAGCCATCTGTCTATCACTACTAAGCCTGGGAAGAATTTTGTTCAAGTCTGACAGGCTGATGGCTACTGAATTATTCAGTAGCTACCAACAGCCAAGTCATTAGGAAATGCACACTTACAGTATAAGCCCTTGTAGTGGGTTTGATGAGCTTATGATACGTTTATCCTTACATATACACATGCAGTGACTGAATGGAGATGCAGTTTGTATGAATAATCCAATGGGACAAGTTGTATGTCCGGTATCCTAACTTTTCAGCCAAGAAATAAAACCTCACACCCAAGACATTCATTATGAAAGAGCTGGGCACGAAACAGGAATACACACACAGGTGAATATCTCACATCCATTCCATCTGCCCTGCCGTCAGAGCCAGCCCACCACACTTTCACCTTCTCCTCGGTCTCCCGCAAATACAATTCTTTTCCTTGGGACTTTTCAATAACTAGCTGTCACAGGAATATGACATAGATCTGATGGAGGGATTTCCGGTCCTAGAATGTGCCTTAGAGCTGCTAAAAATTCAGAAGTTTGGTCATGTTTTTTACTCCGTTTTTGTGTGACTACCGTTTACATTATCTATGGTTAAAGAGTGCATGGATCCTGTGACATGTATGTTGCCAGTGATGCTCCCGATCCTGCTGGAGCCTGTATGCCCTGTTTTCGTCTTGAGGTTTGTGCTGCTCTTCTCTCTTGTTGGTGCTTTCTCTCCTCCGGGCCCGGGCACCTGCTACACTTCTCTCCCACTGGCACTCACTCTCCTGTTGGGCGTCTGGCCTCCCTCTCCTCTGGGGTACCTGCAGTATTTATTTCAGGAGCTTTAGCGCCAATTTTCGAATTTCTCTCCCAGCTGGCCACTAAGCAGCCAGCTAATTTCTAAGACTGGGTACCTGCTATCCTTCACTCTCGTTGGCGCTCCTTATCCCATTGGTGCCTGGCTTCCCTCTCCTCCAGGATGCCTGCTCCCCTTCTCTCTCAGTGACGGTTCCTCTCCCGTTGAGGCCTTGCCTCTCTCTCTCTTTCGGCCCTCTCTATCCCATTAGCGCCTGACCTTTCTCTTCCACTGGAGCCTCGCATCTGGGGTCTTCGGATACTACGTTGTTGCCTAGCAAGTGCCCTAGCTGTGATAGTATCTTCTGCTGTCCTCTCTTCTTTCTTGCTGTCAGTTAGCCATCGAGGTTAGCACGATGGAAGTCAAGTGCTAGTGCAAGTAAACTTGAATATGCACGTGAGCTCAACATGTGAACTGTTGTCGGATATTTGGAGCATAAGCGCATATGCGGTATGGTGGACGTATAGACGTACATACACACAATAAAATTGTTCCACTATACAGCTAGCACTTCCGTATAATGAGACCTAGTTGCAAAAATGGATAGGGATGACAATCCGTAAGGATATTGTGGTATCATTCCTACCTTGTTTGGTTGCTCTTTGGGATTCCATCCCTATACGTTCTTTCAAATGTTTTTTTGTTGTTACTTGTCATATTAGGGAAGTTAGGTAACCTCCCCTTCCAAAAATTTGCTAGATTACCTCTGAGCAGATATACATTCTAACACAGTATTGTACTACAGTGAGTAGGCGTATCAAAGGTGCCGACCGCCGTTTATACAGCATAAACCCACAAGCGGCGCGTATGGTAGTTAGACGGCCGCCGTCTAACTACCATACACCTTAGTCAGCAAAAATTTAGCCTGCTACTACATAGTAACTATGTAAACAGTGCAGACCTGAAGCCAAATAAACGAGCACAGCATACTGACCTATTCAATACAGTGAAGTGTGCATGACCAGGAGCAGGCACTGAATTTTGTGTACTGGCCAGTTGCTTTAGCTGTGTCATGCTTAGATCTACTAGGCATGGCTGTGTGTAACTATGATACTTGTGGAGTCATCAGGAGTTGTAGTAGCTACCCTACCCAGAGCTGGCACGCAGCATACTGACCTTTTCTTGAGTATGGAGTGTGCATGACCTTTTGTAGGCGAGTTTTGTATACAGGCTACCTATGCAGCCTGCAATGGTCTGTTTTAGTAAGCGTGTAGTGTAGTGTGAGCGTTACTAGGAATCCACTGTAGTACAAACCAGTTGTACTACCAGCTGCTGTGGTTTATCAGGAAACACTCGGCAGTTGAAGCCTCGGCTTCGCCTCTGCCTCTAATTGAATAACAGCCTCGTGTATTCCTGATAAACCACAGCAGCTGGTAGTATAACTATAACTTGCCAGCAGCTGCTTACATACCCAGGATTGGTGCAAAGTCATTATGGGTTCACTAGATGAATCTCATTAGCTTCCATATACAGTACACATTTTATATACACACTAATGATGCACTAATGGATCAAGAAAGACAATGAATCTCATTAGCTACAGTGTACCTGTACCATGGATTAGTTAGTGTGGGGCTCGCTCAGGCTCGCCCCAACAAGGAAACAAGCATGTTCTTATGTTTTCAAGTATGAAAACTACATCAAAACACCTATTTTCTTGTCTTTTCTCCATTTAGTGCCTACTTTTACCCTATTGGAGATACTTCATAAAAATTAATGTGTGTGGTTTGGAAAGCCCCTATTAGCTACAGATAAACTACTGAATGACACACCTCCACATTCACTGGCATTAGATGTACACATTCGCCATTGCCCCTGATAGACACCCGGGCTGGACGGACTCCTCAAGCGAATGCTAACGTCCGTCTCTTCACCCGGTCTGAGGGAGGGCAGACTGACATACGCTGGACCATCCAGCCGATCCCCTCCTCGTAGACTCAGGTGAACCCCAGAAGGCCACGCCTCCAAGCCTGGGAGAGAAGTCACATTCCATGTAATGAAGTTCTCTTGTGCCCAAAACTTGTCTCCTCCTTAGCCTCGTACACAGGCCTGCCTTTTTCACAGCCATGGAAAAAGCTGCGAGGCGAGACCTGGGTACGAGGCAGGGGTTCATACAGGGGGTGGGAAGACCTGGGACATCCCCCCCAAAGCTATTCCCCCCCCCCAAGAATTTTCACAACCTCTCTGAAGCCTGTTATGTACCACAGACTGAGTGCTAAAACAATGCCTCCGGAAAAAAGGCAAAGAAGTTCAGCTGTCTTTCGATCACTCCATGCCCACGCATACTTGAGCAGTTCAATCTAGCATTGTATGTCCCCAGGTTCTTGTGCGCTACTTGAGAGCCTGGTACATTTTCTCATGCGATTTAACTTAACTTACTTAATTGCACATGGACAGGGCTCGCTCGAAAGACGGTTGCACTTCTCTATCTTTTGCTGGTGACATTGTTTCAACGCTTAGTCTGTGGCTCTGAAAACAGTAGACCAAATTCTGGATAGTCTACTGGATCAGATAACTCCATAGTTCACTTAGTACCTGGGTTCTTAATTCTCCAAGTTTTGACAAATTCTGTGTTGGGTGAGACGGCCTCTCCATTGCCAATGGTAACGTCCCGTACCAGGGTCATCCGGGGAAGAGAAGTGTTGTTGTAAAAGTCGTAGTACGCACCTACCGCTGCCTGTGTACATGTGTGTGTGAGTGTGTGCGTGTGTGTACGTGTGTGTATGTAGGTATGTATGTCGTGTGTGTGTGTATGTGTGTACATGTATGTGTGACTGAGTAAGTGTGTTCAATAGCATTCTAATACATGTACCAGTCTACTTCTAGAAAACACATAAATGGGCAACCCTTTGACAAGGCTTGCTTCTCCAGCTCTCCACTCAGTAGCCTGTCTCTGCATATCCCCTTTGAAAAGAGGTGCTGAGTGAACCCAAGGCCCTCCACACACTTTCTGACCACAGTGAACAATGGAGGAAGTCAGTGAGGGGCCTAAATAGGTATGGAGTAAGCACTGGGCTGGGTGCAAGGCTAAGGAGATACATGTGTAGGCTAATTCGGGAAACAGATGGGGTATTTGGTTCACATGCATGTACCTGGAGGTTCCTGAAGTGTCAGGTTCAGGGGTCAGGGTGTGGCATGGAGGAGGGAGGGAAGGGAGAAGGAGGGAGGAAGGGTTGGGAGGGAGGGAGGGGGAGGGAGGGTGGAGGAGAGAGAGGGAGCGAGAAGGAGGGCAGTGGAAAGGAAAGGTGTCGATATGAGTTAATTAAGTAGTAACAGAGAAGAGACACCATTATGAAGGTAAGGCAATTAATCAACACTTGTGGATCTGGTCAAAAACTCTAGCTCAAGTTCAATAATTAACAGCAGCTAAAGTTTAATTAACAGTGTCGATAACAGTGGGGCGGAGGACCCATAATAATTATGTGGACAGTAATACATAGTTCACAATGAAAGTGACACCTCGTCCCGTGGGAAGCCATACTATCAAAGGTGCAGACACACACAGCTCAGCTAATATCACACCGGAAAAGCTGTGATATACGCTTGTCACATGGCTAGGCATTCATACAAACTGAACTACAGCCAGAAGCTTCAAGGGATCTCGGTTGGCTCTCAGTATTCATATCGATCAGGTTCTCTTTCTACCAACCACAAATTGGCTCACAAAACATCTCATCAAATGCCCAAGAAGCTGCCTGACACATGCACAAAAACTGAACTACAGCATGAAACTGCCTGACACATGCACAACTTACATGTGTTTTACCATAGTGACTCTTAGCAACTATCAGCTACCATGAGACAAAGCTGTTAGCCCATGCCTATTGGCAGGCTTTATCGCAAATACACTCAGGCAATGATCCCTTGGGCTCCGCCCATGGGATTATTGGATATCGCTGAGTGTATTTGTGATAACGCCCTGGTAGGCATGGTCCAACTAATACATGTCTCCTTACTCAAGCCACCAAGGGAAAAGTGATGGCACTATTTATAACACGGCCACCATGTTTTAGGTACATAAACATATTGACAACTAGGTGTGGTCAAAGTTATGAATTTTATTATTAGGCCACACCTTATAATGAATAAGCTGTTCATATCAGAAACATGTGGGCGGGCAGTTATTGTTATTAAAATTAATATTATTAGCAGTGCATAATATAAGATGTGGCCTTATTATATAAAAGCTCGAGGAACGTACCAATTAGATTTACAGTTTTTGTTGTTTTACTTTTTTCTAGGAGAAATTAATTAGTGTAACCAATTTTAATTTCGCCGTCTAGTCAGTATACTGCAAGTGTGTAATAGCGCAGATAATGTAACTTCACCTATGGTAATAGTTTAATATACCTGTACATCATGAGATGTATGCAAAAAGATAGGCCACACCCCTTTTTAGCCTCTAAACAATACCCCCCCATTCGGCGGCTAAACTTACCAGTTCGTCATGTCGAGGAAAAAGGCACAGCCGTCTCGGGAAAGCTGAGAGCCAAGAAGCGAGTGAAGATCGTTTATCAAAACGTCTTTGTCAGTCGTCCCCATACAACTGAACATCGTCATGAACTCTTGGTCTAAATCGGTGCCCGCCATGTTGGAATCTGTGAACACAGCTCTCTACGGTGCTCAGTCGAGGCCGAAAAGGGAGAGTTTAAAAGTGCTGCGTCTGCCACTGCTGGTTGTACACCGCTTTCGTTTCCGTGGATAGTTAATTAACGCGAGATATTTGGCATCGAAAGGGTTAATAACAGTAATTCAGCCTTCATGGGGTTATTATAAATCGCTACTGGAACATGTGGTAGCCACTGAGCTACTTTATATACTGTTTTGAGCATCGCAGAAGTTTGGCAGGCGATCTGCAACTGAAAAATGGCCCACACCGTTGACCTGGAGGATATCAAGCTGGATTCTGAGACAGAGGTAGAAATTAAGGTCCCCCCTCCCCCTCCCTTTTATTAAATACTTGAGGAGTGGATTGTACATCAAATTGCCTAAGTTATATGTAGCGGCGTATCTAGTCTTGTGATCCTTCCCCCCACTGATTCTGGGATGCAAGCTCAGTTGGAATTTGGGATGTAGAATACATGGGAGCATTCGCGAACATCACGCTGAATGTCATTGCAGCACTAAGCTCAGGCCCCTCCCCCTACTTATCGTCACATCTCACTGCATCTGAAGACGGCGTTATGCTGCAGAGTCTGCCGAGAAGTTAAAAATGTACCTGAACAGTCAGATTTATGTTGTTTGTATTAACAACATCCTGACATGAATAAATAACTGAAATATTTATCATGCAAATACTGATCTTAATGTCACGGGCCCTTACCCCCTCCCCCCTTAGCGTCAGAGTGAACTTAAACGTGAATAGAACTTGTGGGTGGGGCAATTTTGTGATAAATTTTTGACGGGGTGATTTCATTTTTGGTACTCAAAACTGAAATATGCAAATCGTTTGCATTTATTATGTTTCGCTGCAAAGGCCTAGTGTCAATGCTGGATGTTTCGGGAGTGTAATCACCCATCTCATTCCATCAGATATCTCAATGCTACACTCGCAGTTAACGAAATTAAAAACCATAACATGTAAATCTCATCTTAGAAGGTCGAGTTAGAGGGAAAAAATGGCAGTGCCATGGTTGGTTAAGTGCAGGGTAATACTGCATAACGTATAGCCATATGCATGTATAAAATTTTGTTTTCATGCACGCACACGCACACACACAAATACGTCACACACACACACACACACATATGCATGCACACACACGCACACACACACACACACATATGCATGCACACACACACACACACACCAAGGCGGCTACAGATGTCGAAGGTGCCACTACAGATGTGGAGGGGGAAAAAGAACCGTCTCCTCCGGAGATGCCAAAAAAGGATCCCTCCTCCTTCACTCTAGTAGAGGCAGCACAGTATGGCGTGCTGGAGAGGTGTCGGGAACTCGTTGAAAGGGGAAAGGCGGACGTGACGAAACCTGATTCTGAAGGAATCACTTGTCTGCACTGGGCGGCCATTAATAACCGGCTTCCTGTTGCCAGGTGTGTGTGGGTGTGGGTGTGGGTGTGTGTACGTGTGGGTGTGTATGTGTGTGTGTGTGTGTGTGTTGTGGGTGGGTGAGTGTGTGTGTGGGTGAGGTTGTGTGTGTGGGTGTGTGTGTGGGTATGTGTGTATGCATCTCTGCCTGTGTTTGTGTGTGTGTGTATACATTTGTACAATATACATATTGTGTGTATACATATACATTATTTGAACAATTCGGATTCACTAAACATTCCTATATGCACTGCAAAGTATTTGCTAACTAATGACTGCCTAGAAAAGGCTGAGCAGTGGGGCTTCTAGTCTAGCCTCACTCTCGGGCTCACTTCTCACTTTTTAGAAGAGTGACTGGGACAGAGGCTATACATAGTTTTCTGTGAGTACACGCATAGCCTCGTTCCCAGTCTCTCCGCTCCAGTTTTTACGTTGCCGCAAACTGGAGCTGACACAGCCGTATTTAAGTTGAATGTTCAGGCTCGCCCCAATTACCATAAGGACTGGTTTTAGATGTGTACAATTATCGTAAAAAGATTAATTACGATAGGACAGCTACTGCTACAGGATGCACATGCAGTAGTTTATTCATTGCGTTTTTAAATTTTGCGACAATTACTAAAACTGGTTCTACAGTATGCTATGTTGTGCTGCTCATGAAATTTGCCCTGTAGCTATTTTATTCAGAAGGGAGCCAATGTGAATGCTCGCGGAGGAGAATTACAGTCAGGTCCCCTTCACTGGGCTGTCAGGTCAGTAATTTGTCTGTAAAATAGACAGTAAACTCTGCATGCCACTTTGTATACTACATATCTCTACTCTGTATACTAAACTCTATAAGTCTGTATACTAGACTCTATAGGTCTGTATACTAGACCATGAAATATGTAAGGCGCATATACATGTAGTTATTGTGTGATGTCATGTGACCACTACAGGCAAGGTCACCTGACCATGGTGGTACTGTTGATGAGGTACGGTGCGGACCCAGAAGTGCTAGATGGCGAAGGTACATCACATGACCTGAGTAGCCTCTGAAACCCTTTGATTCCACGCTTTAAGCATTTATACACCCTCTCTCCCTCCTTCTGGGGTTTCCCTCCCTCCCTCCCCCTCCCTCCCTCCTTCCTCCCTCCTTCCGGGGCTTCCCTCCCTCCCTCCCCCTCCCTCCCTCCTTCCTCCCTCCTTCCGGGGCTTCCCTCCCTCCCTCCCCCTCCCTCCCTCCTTCCCTCCCTCCCTCCTTCCTCCCTCCCTCCCTCCCTCCCTCCCTCCTTCCCTCCCTCCCTCCTTTCTCCATACATGTAGGTCTGAACTGTCTGCACATTTCTGCTCAGTATGGATTCACAGATCTTGTGGCATACTTCCTGTCCTGCAAATTACCACTGGTGAGTTGGTATTGGCGTCAAAGACTATCTTCTCTGAAACGTCCACTGTTGCCGAATGAAGGGGTGGAGTTTTAGTGCAACACTACCGTGCAGAGGTTTCTGGAGTCCCTTGTAGAGTTGGACATTCCTCATAACCCATCTGGCATTTACTAGTAACGGTTGACTGGTGATCTCCTTGAACCTTTTTAGTCTGAGTCAGCATCGATAGACCCTTTTTCGCAAAGAAGACACTGAATGGAGGAAAACGTGTGTAATTTCTCCATTTAGTGCGCTCTTTTTCCGCATCATAGCGGAAAAGGGGAGAGACTCTTTTCTGGCTAATTTGATGACTAGGTTTATTATTTTACCCTCGAACTATACGGAAAATTTGTAATGTTTCTCTATTGGTAATGGTACCTCAAATGGGGAATGATTTTTTTCTCAACTGCAGCACATAGACTGTCGTGATAAAGAGGGGCGTACGGCCCTCTTGATAGCAGCTGCCAGAGCCAATCGCAAGTGAGTCAGATAACATCTCAAGTAGTCAACAGTGCAGTACTACCATACCTCCCCTCCCTCCCTCCCCTCCCCTCCCCTCCCTCCCTCCCCTCCCCCCCCCCCCCCCCCTTATCAGTCCTGACCCCACCAGAATGCTGATTTCACTTGGAGCCGATCTTCACGCTGTGGATAACAACAGCAATAATGGTGAGATAACTCTTGGGTGTGACTAGCTATGTCACGGTATTTTGACACAGTCTACTGTGAAGGGGGGGGGGGGGGGGGGGTCGGACAAGCCTCATGCGTACGTGTAGCTAATTCCATTCCATTGCCGCGTGCAAATGAAAATACGGAGTTGTACAGGAGAGGAGTCACACTCCAGCACATATAACGCTAAGCGTGGCATGCCAGATTCAGAATGAAGGCCCATGCCGTGCCTTACCATCATCTGTAGCTACATGACAGGATGTTTCACATGAAAAGTACCTGACTGGTTTTTAGATATGAAACGAAATGAGAAGCTCTTTAATTATTCATCATGCGCACATGCACACACTCACACAGCCCTCCACCATGCCGCTGAAAGCTGCAACTATATTGCAGTGCAACTGTTGGTGGATGTCAGCATCCCCCTGGACAACAAGAATAAGGATGTTAGTGTACATGTGATAGTCACATGATTTTAATATAGGGTAACACATTACAATCATGTGATAGTCACATGATTGTAAAGTACGTAACACATTACTATCATGTGATAGTCACATGATTGTAAAGTAGTGTAACACATGGCAATCATATGGGTAAGAAGAAAAAAAATTTAAAGTCTGCAACTGTTGACTGATATTACTATGCAGTTAATAATTGCTGTAATGTCAAAATATGGAAAACATTTCCATACTTGACACACGTAACTTTGTATCTCAGCACCAGAGTGGCGAGACATTTATTGGGAGTGTGTTGTATATGCCAGTCAGGGGGCTTGTAAAGTTGGCTGGCTGGAATACTGTACATGTAGTGCTGTATGGAGTGTGGACTTACATTCCAGGGAATCCCCTTGTGGGTGACTATCATCACAATCATGCGTTCAGCACAGAGCAGTCTTTATTGAAAATGGCTACCCCTTCAGATCCAGAGGAAAGTCACTCTGGAAAGCAATTCCAAGCAGATGAATCACTGAAAAAACAGCTGTCAACCAAACAGCCCAGCCTTCCCAGTGCAGCTGACAGAAAGAGATCTACCGGATATGACTGTGAGTTTGTTGAACGCCCTTCAAAAGCCTTCCAAACCGACTGCCCCATCTGCTTGCTGATTCTTCGTGAGCCCTACCAAGCCTCTTGCTGTGGGTATACTTACTGCCATGCCTGCATTGAGCAGATACAAATGGACAGTAATCCCTGTCCCACATGCAACCAAGAAGGTTTTACTCTGTTTCAAGACAAACGACTTCAACGCTCGCTTCATGAACTCTCTGTTCGGTGTCCCCATGTCAAAGAGGGCTGTGAATGGACGGGTGAGTTGGGAGGGCTAGACAAGCACTTGAATGAAAACCCTAGTCCCGGGGAGCACTGTCTCGTTGGGTGCAGATTTGCGGCAGTTGAGTGTATCCACTGTGCTGAAATGTTTCAGCGTCTTGATGTTACCACTCACCAAATTGAAGTGTTTTAAACGACCCTTTAGCTGTGACTATTGTAGCAGCTATGAATCTGATTTCGAAGATGTAACCCAGAACCATTGGCCAGTTTGTGGCTACTACCCGGTCTCTTGCCCAAACCACTGCACTCCGTATGCTATTGAGCGACAGAAGATGGAGGATCACTTGAAGAAAGAATGTCCTCTAGTGGTGGTCAGTTGTGATTTTCATGGTTGTGACGTGCAGCTCCCTCGCAAAGACATGTCAGCCCACCTAGCCGAGAGCCTGCCGCTTCACCTATCTCTCCTAGCTGTTCAGACTCGGAAGACAGAAGAGGAAAAGGACAAGAAGATTGCGAGACTCGAGCAAGAATTAGCAGCCCATAGCCAAAGAGTCGCTAAATCGATAGCCGAAAAGGATGCAGAGAATGCAAAGCTACGAATCAACCTCAGACGAGAGATTGAGGAGAACCGACAAAAGATTGACAAACTTTTGGCAGAAAATCAGGCCCTGAGGGAGGAGACACAAGGACTGGCCAAAGCTCTGGTGAGAAGGAATGGGGAGATCGAAGTAATCCAAGGAGAAATGACGCAAATGAAAGTCAGACAAGCAGAAAACTGGGCCTCGCTACAAGCGCTGGAGTCCTATGCCAGCGTCCTCCCCATTGAGCTGACTGTGTATTTTTCACAGTACAAACGATCAAAGACCATTTGGTTCAGTGAGCCGTTCTACACTCATCCCTACGGTTACAAAATGTGCCTCAGTGTGGAACAGAGTTTATATTCCACGCGTGACTATCTCTCTGTGTGGTTCCAACTGATGAGAGGGGAGTTTGACAACAACCTCAGTTGGCCTTTTCAGGGCCAGATCACGTTTCAGCTGACTAACCAGCTGGAAGACAAGGGACATTATCAGAGAGGAGTGTCACTCACGAATTGTAATGATCCTGCAGTTATCAATAGGGTTACCACGGGAGACAGAGCCGAGGGCAGATGGGGGTTCGACCCTTTCATTCCCATTAGCAAACTGGACTTCAACCCTAAAGAGAACTGCCAGTATCTGAAGAATAATTGCCTTCGCTTTCGAGTGATCCTAGTCAACAATGTCGACTTGGCGACGAAGCTCCAGCAACAGTACCAGCCACTTTTGTCTCGAGTGTGCATAGCTCCAATAATTTTCACTTTAGACAGATTCGAACGACGTAAGGCAAAGCTAGAAAGCCCGTGTTGGCTCTCTCCGCCATTCTACACCCACCCACGAGGTTATCGGATGTGTCTCCACGTAGATGCCCATGGCTGGGCGGACTGTAGTGGCACTCACATTGCAGTGTTTGTCTGCATGATGACAGGGGAGTTCGATAACTACCTGAAGTGGCCGTTTCGAGGCATCATCACCATCCAGCTTCTGAACCAGTTAGAAGACAAGAACCATTCTGAGTTTACCATCCACTTCACTCAGGCAACTCCCGATTTGGCTGCTGGTAGGGTCACAAGTGGCGAAAGAGGTCAACCATGGGACTTGCGTCGAAATGAATTCCTTAGCTACGATGCCCTCAACTACAACCGAGCGATAAAGACCCTTTACTTGGATAATGACTGCCTCAGTTTTAGAATTGCCAAAGTTGAACTGAAGAACTAATCTGTTATCACAATCGCTAAGTATTCCTTTGTATGATAGCAAATGTTATGAACTTGGCTGATATAGTTCATGCACTATATGTAACTTTTCAGTTTGCATTCCAATATTTTCCATTTGTGACATATGACAGTCTCCGCCAATCCTGGAAAAGCTGGTAGCTTTTCCGCTAGACCCAGGAGTTGCCTTTTTTAAAGCATAAAATGTACTGGAAACTTAAACTTGGAAAAAGCCACTGCCTACCTCACTTCATGAAATGTCTGTTCAGTGTCCCTGTGTTAGAAATGGTTGCCAGTGGAGAGGTGAGTTGGGGAACACAGACAAGCAGTTGAGTGAAAATCCAATGTTTAGTGAGCACTGTCTTGTTGGCTGTTAGTTGCTTCGATTGAGTGTACCCACTGTTGTGAGCCTCTCCAATATCATTACATCACCGCCCAGTAACGGACAAGTATGTGAGCAGTGGACGGGAAACAGGAAAGTTTATTTGGAATGGTCACCTTGTGTATGCCAGTATGGGAGCTTGTAATATTCACAGGCTGGAGTACGTACATGTACTAGTATGGAAGCAGTATGGATTGTGAACACTTAATTACTGGATTCCAGGGAATCCCCTTGTGGGTGACTATCATCACATGCACAACCCTTTATTGAAAATGGCTACCCCTTCAGATCCAGAGGAATGCCACTCTGGAAAGCAATTCCAAGCAGATGAATCACTGAAAAAACAGCTGTCAGCCGAACAGCCCAGCCTTCCCAGAGCAGCTGACAGAAAGAGAACCACCGGATACGACTGTGAGTTTGTTGAAGACCCCCCAAAAGCCTTCCAAACCGACTGCCCCATCTGCTTGCTAGTTCTTCGTGAGCCCTACCAAGCCTCTTGCTGTGGGTTCACTTACTGCCATGCCTGCATTGAGCAAGTGCAACTAGTGAGCAAGCCCTGTCCCACGTGCAACCAAGTAGACTTCTCCCTGTTTCAAGACAAACGACTTCGACGCTCGCTTCATGAACTGTCTGTCCGGTGTCCCCATGTCAAAGAGGGCTGTGAATGGACGGGTGAGTTGGGAGGGCTAGACAAGCACTTGAATGAAAGCCCTAGTCCAGGGGAGCACTGTCTCGTTGGCTGTGAGTTTGCTTCAGTCGAGTGCATCCACTGCGCTGAGTCTTTCCAACGTCGTTACGTTACCACCCACCAGATCGAAGAGTGTCGAAAGCGTCCCTTCAGCTGTGACTACTGCAGCAACTACGAGTCTGATTATGAAGATGTAACCCAGAGCCATTGGCCAACATGTGGCTACTACCCAATTTTTTGCCCAAACCACTGCACCCCGTTTGCTATTGAGCAACAGAAGATGGAGGATCACTTGAAGAAAGAATGTCCTCTAATGGTGGTTGGTTGTGATTTCCATGGTTGTGACGTGCAGCTCCCTCGCAAAGACATGCCAGCCCATCTAGCTGAGAGCCTGCCGCTTCACCTATCTCTCCTAGCTGTTCAGAGTCGGAAGATGGAAGAGGAGAATGTTGCTTTGCTCAAGCAAGAGTTGGCATCTCACGGCCAAAAGCTCTCCAGAGTGATAACTGAAAAGGACGAAGAGATTGCGAAGCTTCGAGCCGACCTTGAGCGCGAGGTTCGTGAAAGCAGACAAAAAGTTGACGAGCTTTTAGCAGAAAACCAAGCCTTGAGAGAAGAAACCCAAGAGTTGATGAGAGCTATGGAAGAGAAGAATAGAGATATCGTCAAACCTATTGAAAGAGAGATCATGCAGCTGAAATCCAGACAAGCAAATGACCGGTCTTTGCTACAAACGCTAGAGTCATATGCTAGTGTGCTTCCCATTGAGCTCACTATGTCAAATTTTAAGCAGTACAAAGAGTCGAAGACAGTTTGGTTCAGTGAGCCATTCTACACCCATCCATATGGCTACAAGATGTGCCTCAGTGTGGACCCAAATGTCAGTGGTCAGGTCAGCGCGTTCTCTCTATGGTTCCAACTGATGAGAGGGGAATTTGACGACAGCCTCAGTTGGCCATTTCAGGGCCAGATCATGTTTCAACTGATAAACCAGCTCGATGTCAAGGGACATCGTTTGGGTGGAGTGTCTCTTACCAACTGCAATAATCCTTCGTGTATTAGTAGGGTGACCACAGGAGAGAGAGCTGAGGGCAGGTGGGGATATGGCCGTTTTATCACCACCAGTGAACTGGATTATAATCCTAAAGAAAACTGCCAGTATCTGAAGGATGACTGTCTTCGTTTCCGAATAATTCGAGTAGCCAACGTTGACTTGGCAGCAATGCTGCAGAAGCAATACCAGCCGGTTCTCTCTCGAGTGTGCATAGTTCCGATCAATTTCACCTTGGATGGTTTCGAACAACGCAAAGAGAAAGGCCCCTGTTGGCTTTCTCCGCCATTCTACACCCACCCACGAGGTTATCGGATGTGTCTCCACGTGGATGTTTTTGGCTGGGGGGACTGTAGTGGCACTCACATTGCCGTGTTTGTCTGCCTGATGCCAGGGGAGTTTGATAACTACCTGAAGTGGCCGTTTCGAGGCAACATCACCATCCAGCTTCTGAACCAGTTAGAAGACAAGAACCATTCTGAGTTTACCATCCACTTCACCCAGACAACTCCCGATTCGGCTGCCGGCAGGGTGACAAGTGGCGAAAGAGGAGAAACTTGGGACTTGTTTCAAAATGAATTCCTTAGCTACGATGCCCTCAACTACAACCGAGCTAGAAAGACACTTTACTTGGATAATGACTGCCTCCATTTTAGAGTTGCCAAAGTTGAACTGAAGAACTAATTAGTCTAATCTTTACTGCCGTCTGGCTTAGACAGCTGCATGTGATATGGCTTGATCTTATTGATTTGTATACTTCATTAAGCAGGAGTTTTTTTTATCATTGACTGATGTGTAAAATTTATAAAGCTGCATGTATGATGTAAGATATTGTGCCGAAAACAAACAAGTGCAGGAAGGGGTGGGGAAACTGAAGAGAGAATGGTCTCACAGTCAATACTATAAGCCTTTTTTCTAACTTTTGAAATTACAAATTAATATTAATTCTCATTGCCTCGCTCCCTCCCTCCCTCTCTCCCTCCCTCCCTCCCTCCCTCCTTTCTCCCTCCCTCCCTCCCTTCTCCCTCCTTCCCTCCCTCCTCCCTCCCTCCCTTCTCCCTCCCTCCTTCCCTCCTCCCTTCTCCCTCCTTCCCTCCCTCCTCCCTCCCTCCCTTCTCCCTCCCTCCTTCCCTCCCTTCCTCCCTCCTTTCCTCCCTCCCTTCTCCCTCCCTCCTTCCCTCTTCCCTCCCTCCCCTCCCTCCCCTCCCTCCCCTCCCTCCCTCCCTCCTTCCCTCCTTCCCTCCTCCCGCCCTCCCTCCTTCCCTCCTCCCGCCCTCCTTTCCTCCCTCCCTCCCTCCCTCCCTCCCTCCTTTCATCCCTCCCTCCCTCCCTCCTTCCCTCCTCCCGCCCTCCCTCCCTCCCTCCCTCCAGGATAAGACAGCCTACGACCTAGCCATGGAGAACCAGAACAGCTATGGTATGGACGTTATCACCACCAGCAGACAGAAGAGGAACCCACAGAGCATCCTACAGTACATCACCAGACAGCCAGTGAGGAAGAGAGACTGCAGCTGCAAATACCGTGTTATACAACATATCTACCTTATTCCATCTCTCTATCTGGAGGGTGGGGAGAAAAAGTGTCCCAAATACAATTGTGTCCTCTTCCCCCTCCCCTCCCCTCCCTCTCCTCTCCCCTCCCCTTCCCTCCCCTCCCCTCCTCTTCCCTCCCCTCCCCTCCCCTTCCCCTCCCCTCCCTTCCCCTTCCCCTCCCCTCCCCTCCCCTCCCCTCACCTTCCCTCCCCTCCCCTCCTCTCCCCCTCCCCTCCCCCCCCCTCCCCTCCCCTCCCCTCTCCTCCCTCTCCAAACCAGCGTGTGGCTTGGTGGATCCAGTTCTTTGCTCCCACGGTGATGTTAGGTCTCCTGGGATACTTGGGGGTCCTCTGTCCCAACTGGTGGAGCTACCTCATCGCCACCACGTTGCTCGGAGCCGTCTACAGGAAGTTCATTTTGTGAGTCAGCTACCTAAGTATTTGTGGGGAGGGGGGAAGGGAGGTGTTGTACATACTGTTTTCTGTTCTACTGATCGATGTCATCAGAATTACGTAATGAGGCTGTAAGACTGAAACAGCTGTCATACAATATTAACTGTTTTAGCATGACATTAGACTTCAGTTGGAGAACCTCCAATACCTCATAAAATAGTCAGTTTAGCAATTTGGCCGAACAAATGATCAGTCTTATAGTTTTCTCCTGAGAAATTGCCTATTAGCTTGCTATGTACATTTCTCCCCCCTCCTTCCAATTTCTCCTTTCCTCCTTCCCTCCCTCCCTCCCTCCTTCCCTCCCTCCTTTACTCCCTCCCTCCCTCCCTCCCTCCCTCCCTGCAGTGCCTACATCCCAGTGTTCATGGAGAGCACACCCCTCATGTTTGGTCTGGTAGTAGCCACCAAGTTTTGGATCTACACCACCCTAATGCTAGCCTGTGCCAGATGTATCCTTCGTAACTTACATGTATGAATTACCAGCTGCAAACGATACACCTGTAGAAATATGTGACAAGTAGTTTTGCTTTTTGTTTCAGTTTTGGGTCCAAGGTGTCTTTGGTCACTTTCCTCAACCCCCCCGTCAGCTGGAACTCTCGTGCACTACCATCTTTTTACAGCTGCATTTCTATTGGTTGTTTTTATCTTCTACTGCTCCTGGAAAAGTGATCCAGGGTATATCTCCAAGTGCCCAGGGCAGCACGAAGCGTTTCGGGTGGGCCTGTGTGTCTGTCTGTCTGCCTGCCTATCTGCTAGTAACTGTACTGTGTTGCCTGATGTGCAATAAAAAGAATTTCTCTCTTTTTACAGACAATTTCTGGGCTGTGTGAAAAGGGTCTCTTCCACAGCAACAACTTCTGCTCTACCTGTTTGGTAGGTAGTTTCCTTTTGTAGTCACGACAGCATCACATGACTATGTTTCATGTCAGGTGATTATCACGTGACCCTCAGATTCGTAGGCCACTCCGCTCCAAGCACTGCAAGTTCTGCAACAGGTGTGTGGCCCGGTTTGACCACCACTGTCCCTGGATTGACAACTGTGTGGGTGAGTGGGAGTGGTTGCTAAGGTGTAGTACATGTACATGTATGTTCTAGGGCCTACTGCCTGTAAAGAAATACCAGTACATGTAGTGGAGCAACTGTAGCTATTCCAATGCAGATCTTCTTTCTTGGAGGAGGGGGGGGGGGGGGGGCTACTCAGAGCATGTAGATGTTTAGGCAAGAATATCCTCGATCAATCTACACTATTGTTTAGGTTAGCGATGTGGAACAACAGAAGTCTAGCGTTAGAAAGATTGACAGCCCATGCACGTGTCCAGTTAATGATCTTGTACTGAATCAAAGTCGGTCGATCGGCTTTACAGTTTAGGGCTTATGTCTCATTTGACAGGGATATTTGATATGTACCCTCCCACAAACAAACTACAGCTACAAACTCTCTTCTGCTCAGGTCTGCACAACCACAAGGTCTTTCTGGCCTACCTGGTTGGACTCGTGTTCATGCTGACGTGGGCGGCTAAGGCCTCCCTGAGCTGTAAGTTGTGCCCCAGCCCATGTAGCCTCTGTCCCAGCTCTAGGTAGCTTCAGTCCCAGCCCCGTGTAGCCTCGGTCCCAGTCCCATGTAACCTCGGTCCCAGCCCCATGTAGCCTCAGTCCCAGCCCCATGTAGCCTCAGTCCCAGCCCCATGTAGCCTCATCCCCAGGTCCATGTGTGTGTGTATTGATTTGTTACTGTCGGCCTGGTGTATTGTCTCACATGCATGATAGTACATCGAATATAGCATTATGGTTGAAATATCGTCAATTGGATGAACGTTTTTTGATGTGAAACTTTTAGAATTGTCATAATCATGAGCGTCTTTTTTTGCGGACAGTATCATTTTAGAGCACATGACCAGCATGTGTTCCTCTATGTCATGTGACCACACACACACACACACACACACCTCTATGTCATGTGACCGCACACACACACACACACACACATACACACTTACAGATCTCTTCCACTTCTATCCTGCTGACCACGGCAACTTTGTGGTGCGGACGTACCATTACATCACCGTTGAGCCCTGGATGGGGTTCATCATGGTGATGAGCTTCTTTCATCTCACCTGGGTGTACCTGCTTCTGGTGGTTCAGATATTCCAGGTGATGTCATATTACATCATTCACTAGTAATAATTACATCATATCAATTGAGAATTATCGGCGTGCATAGTTGCATGTTAATTATTTTATTTTTATGTGAGTGTGATAACAAGGTTTCTTAGTCGGGCTGGGATTTTTCCCTCCCAGCTCAAATTCCCCCCTCCACCAAAATTTTGAAGTTGATATTTTTTTGATACTCAGCAGTTTATTCGTAGCTAATTTTCAGCATTTTTGGGGCCCCAGAAGCAACCTCCTCAGAGCATGCAAATTATAAGCAACCACATGGATATCTTTCATTCTCTGTCGTTTTTTGTTGCAGCTGATTTGCCAGGGAATGACGACCAATGAGAAGAGGAACGCCTACCGATACACCCACTTCCTCAAATTCGGAGGATCGAACCCGTTTCAGTGAGTCAGTCATGCCGAGCTTATAGCTTGAGGGTAGGAGAGAAATGGGAGGGGGGGGGGGGGAGGGATTAGAGCTTATAGCTTGAGGGTAGGAGAGAAATGGGGGGGGGAGGGGGGATCAGACTGTGACTGGAGCAATAATTCAATCATATCATGATAATGATAATCAGTCGTACCAATTATCGTGAAGGCAATATTATTATCGTCAACTTTCCTTGGTAACTGAAATACAGTTGTAAATTCCATAGTAGAGTTGTGAGCGTTCTGTTCTGATATCGTCCAGCACTGCTAGCAGATGGTTTCAGTTCCTTTGTTTGGAACAAGGCTTTGATCTGCAGTAGAGCACTGTCATTTTAAGGCTCTGTGCAAACACCAATAATAGAGTTGATTTTGGATGCTCATAGCCTCGTCCCCCGGCTCTTCTCCTGAAGAAATTATAACATGGTGAGAGCCTGGTATCTTTTCGCATGTGAATTACGTGAGGGCTGGGACTGATCGAAAGACAGCTGCACTTCTCTACCTTTCTGCCGGAGGTATTGCTTCAGCGCTCAATCTGTGGCATCAACCGGCCTTGAAGATTAGCTGCAAGCTGCCTTTGTCAGTGTTAGAGAACTACAACTGTGCTCGCCTACACGCAGCAAAGTCCTTTCTACCCTAAATCTCACTCCGTGAGAAAGGATACCCGGCTCTCCCTGTTTGGGAGATGATGCTATCAGATACCATCACCCTTCCTGCACACACATGTACACTCACACACCCACACACACACCCACACACACGCATACACACACACACACACACACGCATACACACACACACACACACACGCATACACACACACACACTCCTAGCCGTGGTATCCTGGCGAACTGTGCCGACTTGTTTGGCTTCACATGCTGCCAAGACAGACGCAGCAAAGTGGACTGGACCAAAACCTACGAAATTCCTAAACACTTCACCACCCTCACAAGCGAAGAAGACAACGGATTCTCGAGTGTTAAAATCCCCATGCCATACAGCTCAACATGGGATCCATCCCAGGACATCAAGAGCAGTGAAGGGAGTTCTCTACAAAGCAATGGCTACTCCAATCCAGATGACGACGGGACTTTGAAGCAACAATTCTCGGCTTCGAAAGAGTACAACATCTGATTTTTTTTGTAAGTCACACGATCACCTAACAGATTGCTTTAGTTAACAAGATTTCTCAGTCCCGTTGGACATTACTTTAGATACACAAGGATGCCAGAGGCTCTGATTATTTAGGACTTGTCATCTTGCTTCTTCTCAGCTTGCACTGTACAAATTTTTGTATCCTCGATGACTATTGCGTACCTTTGCAGCGCTTCGTAGCTACCGCTCATTAAATTTTTTATCATGTGTTGCCATAAAATGTCCACGTGAATATTATTTACAAGGGTAGCAGCTTGTAAATACAGTAACAGTTATGTACATAAATAGGTACCTTAAACCCTTTCTAGATGCTACCTACAGGTACAGTTAGCTGATCCTTACTACAGTTTATGTGGGGAACCCCAGACAGTCTGTGAGGTTTATACAGTTACAATCACACTGAAAGTTCACTACTAGTGCACATCAGATATTGTGATACCACAAGTATGTATGATCAGGTACACAGCATGCTGCACCCCCAGCCCATAATTTAATGGGGAGTCAAGCCATGACCAGATGTGCTTGCTATTATTCTAGAATAACTAAGTTCTTGCTATTATTCTCAAACCTGTCATACTTACATGTATCTCAAGCCTATAGCTATAAGTGCTGGACAAATGCCATGTTACATTAGCACAATAATCAATACTCAACTGTACAGTTCATCTATAATTCAGTCAGAACTAGGCAAAGTATGCATGATTTCTCACTGTCATTTCATTTTTTTAAATTACCAGCTGCTGCAGGTACCGTTGCCATAGGGGTCTCCATAGCGAGGCCAGCAGCGAGGACAGGGAGAAGTGCAGCTGTGAAAATATTGCAGTGTTCCGTCCACAGTATAGCTCTTGCTACAAGAAGGACTCTTGTAGGTGCATCTGGGGGCCGGCCGCTGGGGGCATTTCCAGGGGTCGAAATCTTTTATCTTGCTTAGGGGGGTCGGGGTACGCATCCACTGTATCAGCTGCGAGTGAGTGATGAGGTAAACATCGTCCTTGCTGGCTAATTCGTCAAGAAACTTGTTTAAAGCGCTTGCCCTCTGTTCTCCGAAATAGAACCAGGCCGAATGCGAGTAGACACCAAAGGGTGCACGATTGCCATTGTAGTGCCTGTTAAAATTATTCATGAAGAAATTGAACCAGTCGTCTTCTGACTGGGGGATGGTGCAGGCGTCCAGCATGGCACAGTCCGGACCACCTTCCTGCTGGTAGAGGACAATCGGAACGAGCCACAGCCCGGGGTAGGCATCCTCGGGACAGGTGGCAGGCTTGGTGCAGATGGGGGACTTGTAGTCCAGCGTGAAGGGCCAGTAGAGGTCCCTGGTTCCCATGGTAGCTTCGTAGGTGAAGTTGTTATTGTAGAGGGCTTTGATTTCATTTTCGGAGGTCACCAAGAAGGGTGAGCGAAAACCCTTGATGGAATTTGCAGGAATGTTACCCCATTTCTCCAGGATGGTCTTTTCGTCCATAATTTCGTGCGTCCACTCCTCAAGAGTAGCATTCTCCCACCAGGTGGTTGGTTCCCTGTGATCCACGCTGTGATCAGCCATCTCGTACTGCTGTGAGTGGTAGAGGTCCTCCACTAGGGCGTAGTCGGTGTAGTTGTGCGAGACAAAGAAGGTCAGACCTGTGGGACATCCATTTGGATTCTTCCGAGCTTGAAACACCTTCAAATAAATTGTTAATGGGTGTGTGTATGTAGGAGGAACATTGATCACATGTAGCAAGCAAGCTAGATATTTTTTACGTCATATATACCACAAGACAGCAGCAGGCCAATTTGACAGAACACTGAGACATACCTTACAGCTACATGTATAGCTATGAATCTGGTTTGTCCTGTGTTTAGACCATTATACAGTGGAACCTCTGTAATGTGGTCACTGTATAGAGCAGCCACCTCTCTATTAAGGCCACCTTGTTGGGGTCCAATGTACATATTATTGCTAATGTATTATGGACCTCTATAATACAGCCACCCTCTATATTGCAGGCATAACTTAAAATGTTTGCCTATTAAAAGGTGACCACGGTATAGAGGTTTCACTGTACTGAGCTGCTAGCTAGCTATATGCCTTCATACCTTGGAGTAATACGCCTCGTAATCTTGCACTCTCAGCCCATCGTCGAAGCTGATCGTGACGATCTGCGGCGTGTCCCGAGGCGCAAGTCCTCCGGGGATGTCCGTGCCGGCACATCTGCAGCTGGGCAGTTTGCACTGGTCGGCAACGCAGGGCTGCGCTGGTCCACCAACGGTAGCGCTAGGCCTGGGCCTAGCCGTAGCCTCATGGAGGGCTAAATAGAAGAAGACAGAAGAGACGCCCAAAAGCTTCATCATGATCTATATTTAATACCGAGTGCACGCTATTAATAATTACGACACTGGCTAGATCTAAGCTTATGTATTTACTGCACTGCTCAGCATATCACATCGGTATTTCCCGGCCATACAGCTGCACAGCTGCACGATTTAGCCCCACCCCCTCACGAGATCGAGACTGCGATCAAATTTCTGCCACGATGACCTCCACTCAGGCAACTAAGCGACCGAAGCTGGCTGACTACGATTTTGTTGAGGAACCGTCCAAAGAGTTCTACTGCCCAGTCACCTTTGAACTTCTCCAAGAGCCCCACCAGACGCTGTGCTGTGGGAACCACCTCTTGCAAGATGCTGTGACCATGCTCAAGGGAAAATCTTGTCCCATCTGTAAAAAAACGAATTTTACAACCGTACCTGACAAGTTTTTCCAACGAAAGATCAACGAGCTCAAAGTTCGCTGCCCAAACAAGAGCCTAGGATGTAAGTGGGTGGGAGAGTTGGGCAATCTTGACAGACATCTGAGCCAGAACTCTGTTGAGGGGGAGTGCCAGTTTGTGACCGTGGCCTGTCTTTACTCCTGTGGTGATGATCTCCAGCGATGCCAACTCGAGGGTCATAGAGCGAATGATTGTCCCAACCGTCCATTCACCTGCCAGTATTGCAGCCACGTATCTACCTATATCGAAGTGACCAATGAGCATTTGTCTGTTTGCAAGATGTATCCTATTGACTGTCCCAACAAGCGTCTGGGTTGTCAGTGGATTGGCCAGAGAGGCGACCTCGACCAGCATCTGAAGGGTGAAGGTGGATGTCAGTATGCAGAGGTGGCTTGTGAGTTCAGCTATGCAGGCTGTAGGGATAAGCTACCACGACGACACATGCAAGCTCACCTAACCGAGAATGTGAAACGCCATCTCTCCATGGTTTCTGAGAAGATCAGCCAGCAGCAGTGTATGATTGTACGCTTGCAAGATACCATTTCAAAGCAGCAGCAGATGTTTGAAGCTCTGGTATCTTCTCTGAGTCACATGCGTGATCTTGTCATGACTGACTTTGAGGAACGCAAGAGAGGAAACACCAGCTGGCGCAGTCCTCCTTTCTACTCCCATATTGGGGGATACAAGATGTGCCTCAAAGTGTATGCTAATGGTTATGGTGATGGCAAAGGCACACATGTCTCAGTATTTATTTTCTTGATGAGAGGAGAATATGATGATAAGCTGAAGTGGCCTTTTCGTGCAGATGTCAGCCTCTTGATGCTAAATCAGAGGAGGGATGAGGGACATTTAGAGATGACTTTTTCATTTGATGAGCATGATGATAGTGATGTTGACCGAGTGGTGGGACGAAAGGTATCCACCTATGGCATAGGCTTTGAGGAGCTCATACCCCACGCTCAACTCATCATCCGAAACAGGGAGTATCTTAAGTATGACTGCCTCAAGTTTCGAATAGCAAAAATTATAGCTAAGAACTGATTTTTGTTTGGCTATAACAACATGTAGCTGTGGAGAGCAGTAAGCCCAGATGTAGCTAGCTGCAGAGGTGAGAGCAAATGATGATTCAAATGAATAACTGTAATTATAATTTGTCGTTGCTGCTCTTTCTGATAATACTAAACCTGTAGAACCTATCCTATTTTCCATTTTTGTTAATCAGTTACTAGATGAGGTTGAGAAAGCTGGGCTTGGTATAATCATTAAGAATGATGTTAAGGTTGGGGGACTAATGTTTGCAGATGATTTTGTTGGTTTAACTACTAATGCGGAGGATTTACAAAAGTTGATTAATGTAGTACAAGGGTTTTGTAACAAATGGAGGTTGAAATCTAACATCAAATAGAGTGCTGTTGTGGTATTTTCTAAGGTGGCTATTACAGATATGTGTGCGTGGAAGTGGGGAGATAACGTAATTCCAAGGGTTGTAAGTTACTGTTACTTGGGGATTGAATTTGCTGAGAATGGGTCATGGGATAGTCATGTACAGAAGGTAATTGATAATGGGAAGAAAAAGCTTAATCGTTTGCACCGGTTTGTCAGTAATAGAAATATCAGTACCGTTGCAAGGAGATTATTGTTAGTTTCAGTACTTCATCCTACTTTAGAATACGGTAGTGAAGTGTGGGCTTGTAATAAACGGCAGACAGCTTCCTTAGAATCCATTCAGCTAGGAGCAGCTAAGAAGATACTTGGCTGCTCTTCCAAAACGTGTAATGAAGCGGTAAGGGGAGATATGGGGTTAGAGTCCTTGAAAGGGAGGAGGGATAGAAGCAAACTTAAGTGGTGGTATAAAGTCAATAAGTTGGATATTGAGCGGTATCCTAGAGTACTATTAGATGCTGAGTGGGAAGTGAAACCAGGCAAAGGAAAACTTGGATGAAAGTAATTAATGAATTGCTGCTGCAGTTAGATTTAGATAGCCAAGAGGTATTAGCTGCAGATAATATTAATTTGTTTTTAGATACGGTAGACGAAGCGTTGAGGGATAGAGAATACAAGGACTTTAATGACAGCTTGAATACTAAAGTTAAGTTGAATCTGTACAAGTCTTTCTGTAAGGAAATAGATTTCAAGAATTATTTGCAGGGGGTAGGTGATCCGGGTACAAGATTATTGTTTAAGTTTCGGTCAGGTACGAACGGTCTGAATGAAGAGTTAGGAAGACATAGGGGTAAAAATGATGATAGGCAGTGTAAATTATGCAGGGGTGAATGTGAGAGTGTGGTACATGTTCTCTGGGAGTGTCCAGCATATGACAGCATTAGAAATAATTTCATGGTAGAATTAGAAAATCTATTGGGGGGGGGAGGTTTGGGGAGTTTAGTACACTTGATAATTTTAATAAGGCAAGTTTTATTTTAGGATTTGAGAATTGGAACAGGGATGATTTTAAAGCATTATTAAAGCTAGTTAAGAGCTTTGTATTATTGATATGGGAGACTAGGAAGAAGGAATTGTATGGTGATCAGGATTGTGTGGTCTCTGGTTGTTCTTGCTCTTGTCCTCTGACTGGAAGTCTTACAAGCTCCGCCTGCGTCTGTGGGTGCGTGGTCAATGGCGTAAGCGCTACGGCAGCAACATGAGTATATTACTAAACCTGTAGACCTATTCTCAGGCCTGTGCATGTTATATTATAGTGTGATGATATAAGTGATCGTGAAGTAGTCTGGCGAAGCCAGACCCCGAGCGCGAAGCGCGAGGGTCTAGTGACAAGCCTATATTACGCTTTGTACGCCCGGCAGAAATTTTGCAGTCCAATCAGATTGCAGAACGGCTAATTAAACTACTAATACCGCTAGACGGTATGGCTTCGGGCTTCGAGTGCAAGTAAGCTTTAATTTGTCACCCGCTAAGAACGAGAGGCAGCCAGAAGTGCAGCAAGGGAATTGAGCTACCTGGACTTGAAACCTGAACAGCTGAAAGTCGTACTGACATTTGTAAAGGGTCGTGATGTGTTTGCTGTACTTAATAATACCTTATGTAATCTTACGTACGTACTGCGGAACAAAAGTTGGTATAATCGTGAAGCGCGGCATGCATTGTGTACACAGCTATGGCTATATGAGAATGGCCAGACAATTGTCAGGATTCGGAATGCAGCCACCACCAGCATGCAGGAGTTTGTACCCAGACCCTCCACAGTCTGGAAATAATGCACTCATATAGCTACTCCATTCCCAGGGCTGCAGCCCAACGTTTATCGTTTGGTTTGCAGTAGCTATAGTGTGCTCCAAGGTAGCTAACTGGGAGGCAACCACTGATCTGCTTGCACTGTGCACGTGGAAGGGTTAATGTCTATGCTCTATGGACCCAGTAAGTTAGTGACAACGGTATCAAAGTTCATGAAAGTTGTATTGAAATATACTCATGCATGCACAGCTTTCTCTCTACTATACCTTCCTGCATGGTACCGGTGTGGTGGAGCTGGCAGTTACGGGGGGGGGGAATCCAGGCCAGCCACAATTAATGATCTCTGAGAAACCGCAGAGCATTTAGAATTTAAAACTTTCTTGAGGGAGCTGCTTTCAGACCCCCCCCTAGGGGGCATGATATCTATAGACAATCCCTCACGGCAGTGTGCAGTAAAATCAAAAGATTACAGCACTGAAGATAGAAACCCAAGTGCTGAAAATGCATTCACAATGGCTAAATGAATTGCAAATTGCTCAGTTAAATGATGCACTTATTAGAAAAGGAATTAAATAGCTAGTACTCAGCTGAAGGCTGAATCAATAGTTACCTAAAGTAGGTCTACATTCATACACTGGTCCTCCTGTTGAGTTCATCGTATGACAGACAAAGCGAGCTGAGGATAAATGGCCGAGTGAGCTATTCTAAACACACCACGGTGGGTATAAAATGTGCCTTAAATGACTAGTTGATGAATAATTAATGAGTTGGCCAAGAACTCCCTAAGCTGTTTGATGATCAAGATAAATAATTGGCTGTGAACTCATTAATTGCCTCCTGCTCAGCAATGGTTGACTTGCTAGCACTATAGTGCTTAAAAGTCAAATTAGCATTTTATAGCAAAATTGCAGGTTGTTGAGAAGATTCCTCGTTCGTTAATGCTATCCATTGATAGCTGGATCAGATTGTGTAAGATAGGAGCTGAGTACATGTGCTGTATGAAAAATGTAAATTATTCTTTAGGCAGTAGCTAGTAAAGATGAGTGGGGAGGGTGAACCCTTAAAGTGGGTAATTTATTCCTTCTATTGAACTTGACATTTCTTCTATGGTACTTTAAAGGAATAGATTATACCCACTCTGAGACCTAACTCCCTCAGATGTCTGAAATTTAGGTAACTACTATGTACTCTAAACAACTAGCAGTGTTCTCACTTCAAAAAAAGCACAAAATGATCTATTTTCACTTTAGCTATACATTTTCCATAACAGTATCAGTTTGAAATTGTATCTAAAATATACACAACAAGTTGATAGCTATATAATTGTATGAAGAATCAGTCAATTCAAGCTAACAAAATAAATATACAAAACTCACAAGTGAAATGCTACAAACGTGGTGTGGATATAAAACTAGTATTCAGAATTATTAGGTTACAATAAGTCTTATTTCTATACTATTTCAGTTTGACTTTGACAATTCGAAAATGGAGACAGTCATACTTCAGATACTGGCACTTTTTGGTAACGTAATAGTTCAGTGCTTGGTGGGAGATGAACTGGGGCCAGCCCCACCCCTTAGCTCTCTTTCCAGTGGTCACTCTACCAGCGTAAGTATCAGGTGCATTTTCAGTGAAAGGGATTGTATTCTCCTCATGTCCCTTGCCTTCTATCTGGTTCAACAGCTGGATGGTGATGTCACCTCGAAATGGCCACTTGAGGTAATTGTCCCACTCTCCTTTCATCAGGTGGACGTACACAGACACATGCGTGCCCTTGCTATCACCACGACCATTAGCATACACTCCAAGGCACATTCTGTATCCTCGTGGGTGGGTGTAGATTGACGGGGAGAACCAGCAATCATTCTCAGCCTTTCTTTGCACAAAATCTGTCATCGTGAACTCCGAGGGAGGCACACAGACACGTGAATCAACGGCAAGGCACTGCCTCTCAAGCTGGGTTTCCTGACCTACATCAGTGACACGGGTCACTCTGAAATGAAGACAGTCATTCTGAAGGACATCGTCCAGCTCACTGTGGGGGAGGAAGTTGGATTTCGAGTATCCAAGTGAAGCTCTTTCCTCAGTGGTCACTCTACTACTAGTGATGTCATTATCACCAATACTGGCGTCTACTGTATCTGTACAGTGCAGCTTGTTTTGACTATTAGTCAATTGAATGGTAATTTTACCATTAAAGGGAAATTGTAGCCGATCATCAAATTTTCCGTGCATGAGGCGAACACCAACTGAGACGTGCGTATCCTTTGTATCATCCTGGCCATTTGCATCGACTGTAAGGCACATTTTGTAACCACATGGGTGAGTGTAGAATGGCTTACTGTACCATTCATCACCATCTCGCTTATGCTTCGCAAACTCTGTCATAGTGAGCTCAATTGGAGGACCAGTGTACGACTGTAGATCCTGCAGTGATGACTGAACTTCCTTCAATTCAACTTTCAGCAATTCCTTTTCATCATTTAGCTGAGCGATTTGCAATTCATTTATGGTGAGTGTATTTTTAAGCACTTGGGTTTCTATCTTCAGTGCTGCAATCTGTTCATCATTTTCTTGACTGTACACTGCCATGAGGGACACGTGAGGCATCAAATTTTCAGCTAGGTGGGCTGGAATACTTTTGCGAGGGAGCTGTACTTCACAACCGGCATAGTAGAAATCGCAGTTCACCACAGTGAGGGGACAGTCTTTGCTCACGTGATGCTGGAGGTTTTGACGCTCAGGATAGACCCCACACTCATTTGGGCAGGGCACGCAGCAAAATCCACACACTGGCCAGTGTTTGGTTGTCACATCTTCAAAATCAGCTCCATAGTTGCCACAGTAGTCACAGCTGAAGGGTCGTCGGATACATTTCTCAATCTGGTGGGCAGTGACATAGCGACGCTGGAACAGTTCACAACAGTGATGGCATTCGACCTCTGCAAACTGACAGCCAACAAGCTGCTCATCTAGCTTGGGGCTCTCATTGAGATGTTTCTCAAGCTGACTCAACTCCCCACTCCACTCACAGCCTTCTGTCTTGTGGGAGCACCAAACATGAAATGCATACAGGGAACGCTGCAGTCGGAGATCTGGAAAGACAGTGAATTCCTTCTGGTTACACGTAGGGCATGACTTTTTGCCAATTTGAATTTGCTCAATACATACTCGACAGAACCCGTACCCACAGCAGGTCACCTGATGGGGCTGACGTAGCACCAACAGACAGACAGGACAGTCTGGTTGGAAAGGCTTGCGTTCTATGAACTCACAGTCAAACCCAACCTGTTTTTTCTTAGCAGCTGGTCTTGGTTTCGGCTTCTCTTGGTGAGATTCTTCAACTAGGCATGCAGTTTCTACACTCTGGCTTGAACTCTGGTCAAAAGAGCTGGCCATTTTTTTTAGGCAAAATAAGGGGCGAATTTTGGCTCAAGCAGATTCATACAGTACGTTTTGCAGATAAACAGGAAGTATTCATGACTCTGGTGAGTTACTGTTCAAATTATCATGATAACATCAAAGGGGTATGCAAGTGTGTCTGAATAAACTCACAGCTGTATTAACAAAACTAGTAGACATGGCGTAGACATACATAATATACACACACACATACATACATACATATATACATACATACACACATCATACCTACATACATATGTACATACATTACATTACTTGCGTGGGTGGTTCAAAGGTGCCTGTAACTACTGCTGCAGACTCCTGTACTGGTATACAATGTACACAGTTATACAGAAGAACAGCTGTAGGCACACTGTTTCCTGTGCGATATTTTATATATCACCCAGGAAATCCTGTGTGATATATAAAATATCACCCAGATAGGCCCAATCTGGTCTTGTTAGCTATCTGGCTACAGTCCAAGCCTTAAGATGTTTTGGGAAGACAATCTTGCTATTTCCTTGTAAAAAATTCATTGCTGTAACAGAATTGGGACTACAAATTCGTTAGCACATGCACACAGGTAGCATATTTGGATGACGCATTTTGCACATGGTTCCGGGTTAGTTGTTATTTTCGCAACAGGCTGGCTCATGACCCGTTTCGCCCTTCCCAAGTCATGATTCAATGTTTCTAGCTACTCGCCCGCTATATCTTGCACTTGGCAATACGATTACCGTCAATATATTAAAGCTTGGCTGGAAAAGTGTTAAGTGTATATTTCCAATTCTCACTATACAACCTTTCTGTTGCATTATACATTCTTCTATAAAAGATCCAAAGTTGTATCGAAATTATACACACTAGTCTGACAATTGGTACATGTACAAAGGCTAACAAAACATTTCCAAATGGAAGTAAAACTTGAACACTACATTTTCAGTTCAACTTTGACAATTCGAAAATGGAGACACTCATACTTCAAATACTGGCAGTTTTGAACTTTATTATAGTTCAGTGCATGGTGGGAGATGAAATGCTTCCTGCCCCATCCTGCAGCTCTTTCTCCAGTGGTCACTCTACTAGCATAAGCATCAGGTGTATTGTCAGTGAAGTTGATGATCTGCTCGTGATGTCCCTTGTCTTCTATCTGGTTTAAGAGTTGGATGGTGATGTCACCTCAAAACGGCCACTTGAGGTAATTGTCATGCTCTCCCCTCATCAGGCGGACAAATACAAAAACATGTGTGCCCTTACCATCATCATTGCCATCTGCATACACTCGGAGGCACATTCTGTATCCTCGTGGGTGGGTGTAGAATGATGGGGAGTACCAGTTATCACCCTCAGCCTTCTGTTGTTCAAAGTCTATCATCATGAGTTCAAAGGGGGGTACACAGTCACGTGACTCGATGGCAAAGCACTGCCTTTCAAGTGAAGTCCAGTCGAGGTTAGTGACTCGGGTCACTCTAAAATGGAGACAGTTGTCCTTGAGGAATTGGCAGTTCTTGGCTGGATTATAGTTTAAGTCACCGTGAGTAAGTACGTGCTTATTAAACCATCCTTTAGGTGCTCTTTCCCCGTTGGTCACTCTACTGATGACATCAGCACTTGTACAACTACTGGAGTCAATTGTTTCTGTATAGTGCTCCTTGTCTTGAAGTTGATTGATTGCTTTGACGGTGACTTTACCCTGATAGGGCCATTTTAGCTGTTCATCGAATTCTCCTCGCATGAGGCAGACACCAACATCAATGGATGTGCCTTGGTCATTTGGAAATACTTTGAGGCACATCTTGTACCCACGGTGGTGTGTGTAGAATGGCTCACTGTACCAGATATCATCCTCCTTATATTTATCAAACTCTGTCATGACAAACTCAATGGGAAACACGCCATGTGTCTGCAGTGCCTGAAGAGATGATCGGTCTTCTTCTTCTTTGGCCTTCAGTTGTGCAATTTCTGACTCCTTTTCTGTAAGTACATCTTTCAGTGTTTGGGTTTCAATTATGAGCATGTGACTATATGCTGCCAGTTGGGATACGTGAATCACCAGATTCTCAGCTAGGTGGGCTGGCATGTCTTTGCGCGGGAGCTGCACCTCACAGCCGGCATAGTGGAAGTCACAGTTGACTACTGTGAGGGGGCAATCTTTGCTCACATGATGCTCGAGATTTTGACACACTGGATAGATCCCACACTCATTTGGGCAGGGTACTGGATGAAATCCACACATTGGCCAGTGTATGGTTGTTACATCTTCGAAATCAGCTCCATAGTTGCCACAGTAATCACAGCTGAAGGGTCGTCGGATACACTGTCCGATTTGGTGGGCGGTGACATAGCGACGCTGGAACAATTCATAACAGTGATGGCATTCGACCTCTGTGAACTGACAGCCAACAAGCTGCTCATGTAGTTTGGGGCTCTCATTGAGATGCTTCTCAAGTTGAACCAACTCCCCACTCCACTCACAGCCTTCTGTCTTGTGGGAGCACCAAACACAAAACTCGTACAGGGAACGCTGTAGTCGGAGATCTGGAAAGACAGTGATGTCCATCCGGTTACACGTAGGGCACGACTTTTTGTCGGTTTGAATTCGCTCAATACACACTCGACAGAAAGCATACCCACAGCAGGTCACCTGTGGGGTTCACGAAGCACCAACAGACAAATGGGACAGTCGGCTTGGACAGCTTTTGGAGGACGTTCTACAAACTCACAGTCAAACCCAACCTTAGCAGCTGGTCTTGGTTTTGGCTTCTCTTAGTGAGACTCTTCAACTTGGCATGCACTTTCTGCACTTGAGCTCTGGTCAAAAGGGGTGGCCATTTCTTTCAGGCCAAAAAAAGGGGCGGATTTCACTAATGCCTAGCCACTTAACAGCGCATGCTCAAGCTACAGTCTGCAGATAAACAGGAAAGTGCTCATGAATTTGTTTTTCATGACTATCACATTCAGCAGCACTGGTGGGTGGCCTGCAGGTGGGGATCTCGTATTAATTGCTCTTCATAGACAGTCTGGAACTAGATATACTGCATACCATTGGGTTGTGAGCTATACTAGCTATAGTCTGCAACAGCTGCAGTCAAGATCATTTAAAGTCTGAAACTTGTAGCATTGGGTTGTGAGCTACAGTCGGCAACATTCATTTCAAGTGTGGTGATATATACATCACCAGTGGTGGGTTCTAGTCTAGCTGAGTACATGTGCTGTATGAAAAATGTAAATTATTCTTTAGGCAGTAGCTAGTAAAGATGAGTGGGGAGGGTGAACCCTTAAAGTGGGGTAATTTATTCCTTCTATTGAACTTGACATTTCTTCTATGGTACTTTAAAGGAATAGATTATACCCACTCTGAGACCTAACTCCCTCAGATGTCTGAAATTTAGGTAACTACTATGTACTCTAAACAACTAGCAGTGTTCTCACTTCAAAAAAAGCACAAAATGATCTATTTTCACTTTAGCTATACATTTTCCATAACAGTATCAGTTTGAAATTGTATCTAAAATATACACAACAAGTATTGATAGCTATATAATTGTATGAAGAATCAGTCAATTCAAGCTAACAAAATAAATATACAAAACTCACAAGTGAAATGCTACAAACGTGGTGTGGATATAAAACTAGTATTCAGAATTATTAGGTTACAATAAGTCTTATTTCTATACTATTTCAGTTTGACTTTGACAATTCGAAAATGGAGACAGTCATACTTCAGATACTGGCACTTTTTGGTAACGTAATAGTTCAGTGCTTGGTGGGAGATGAACTGGGGCCAGCCCCACCCCTTAGCTCTCTTTCCAGTGGTCACTCTACCAGCGTAAGTATCAGGTGCATTTTCAGTGAAAGGGATTGTATTCTCCTCATGTCCCTTGCCTTCTATCTGGTTCAACAGCTGGATGGTGATGTCACCTCGAAATGGCCACTTGAGGTAATTGTCCCACTCTCCTTTCATCAGGTGGACGTACACAGACACATGCGTGCCCTTGCTATCACCACGACCATTAGCATACACTCCAAGGCACATTCTGTATCCTCGTGGGTGGGTGTAGATTGACGGGGAGAACCAGCAATCATTCTCAGCCTTTCTTTGCACAAAATCTGTCATCGTGAACTCCGAGGGAGGCACACAGACACGTGAATCAACGGCAAGGCACTGCCTCTCAAGCTGGGTTTCCTGACCTACATCAGTGACACGGGTCACTCTGAAATGAAGACAGTCATTCTGAAGGACATCGTCCAGCTCACTGTGGGGGAGGAAGTTGGATTTCGAGTATCCAAGTGAAGCTCTTTCCTCAGTGGTCACTCTACTACTAGTGATGTCATTATCACCAATACTGGCGTCTACTGTATCTGTACAGTGCAGCTTGCTTTGACTATTAGTCAATTGAATGGTAATTTTACCATTAAAGGGAAATTGTAGCCGATCATCAAATTTTCCGTGCATGAGGCGAACACCAACTGAGACGTGCGTATCCTTTGCATCATCCTGGCCATTTGCATCGACTGTAAGGCACATTTTGTAACCACATGGGTGAGTGTAGAATGGCTCACTGTACCATTCATCACCATCTCGCTTATGCTTCGCAAACTCTGTCATGGTGAGCTCAATTGGAGGACCAGTGTACGACTGTAGATCCTGCAGTGATGACTGAACTTCCTTCAATTCGACTTTCAGCGATTCCTTTTCATCGTTTAGCTGAGCGATTTGCAATTCATTTATGGTGAGTGTATTTTTTAGCACTTGGGTTTCTATCTTCAGTGCTGCAATCTGTTCATCCTTTTCTTGACTGTACACTGCCATGAGGGACACGTGAGGCATCAAATTTTCAGCTAGGTGGGCTAGCATACTTTTGCGAGGGAGCTGCACTTCACAACCGGCATAGTAGAAGTCGCAGTTCACCACAGTGAGGGGACAGTCTTTGCTCACGTGATGCTGGAGGTTTTGACGCTCAGGATAGACCCCACACTCATTTGGGCAGGGCATACGGCAAAATCCACACACTGGCCAGTGTTTGGTTGTTACATCTTCAAAATCAGCTCCATAGTTGCCACAGTAGTCACAGCTGAAGGGTCGTCGGATACATTTTTCGACTTGGTGGGCGGTGACATAGCGACGCTGAAAAAATTCACAACAGTGATGGCACTCGACCTCTGCAAACAGACAGCCAATAAGCTGCTCATCTAGCTTGGGGCTCTCATTGAGATGTTTCTCAAGCTGACTCAACTCCCCACTCCACTCACAACCATCTGTCTTGTGGGAGCACCAAACACAAAACTCATACAGTGAACGCTGCAGTCGGAGGTCTGGAAAGACAGTGAATTCCTTCTGGTTACACGTAGGGCACGACTTTTTGTCAATTTGAATTTGCTCAATACATACTCGACAGAACCCGTACCCACAGCAGGTCACCTGATGGGGCTGACGTAGCACCAACAGACAGACAGGACAGTCTGATTGGAAAGGCTTGGGAGGGCGTTCTATGAACTCACAGTCAAACCCAACCTGTTTTTTCTTAGCAGCTGGTCTTGGTTTCGGCTTCTCTTGGTGAGATTCTTCAACTAGGCATGCAGTTTCTACACTCTGGCTTGAACTCTGGTCAAAAGAGCTGGCCATTTTTTTTGGCAAAATAAGGGGCGGATTTTGGTAATGCCTACTTACTTACTGCTCATGCTCAAGCACATTCATACAGTACATTTTGCAGATAAACAGGAAGTATTCATTACTCTGGTGATCATGAATAGTTACTGTTCAAATTATCATGATAACATCAAAGGGTTCGTGCTATGCAAGTGTGTCTGAATAAACTCACAGCTGTATTAAAAAAAACTAGTAGACATGGCGTAGACATACATAATATACACACACACATACATACATACATATATACATACATACACACATCATACCTACATACATATGTACATACATTACATTACTTGCATGGGTGGTTCAAAGGTGCCTGTAGCTACTGCTGCAGACTCCTAGTACTGGTACACAATGTACACAGCTATACAGAAGAACAGCTGTAGGCACACTGCTTCCTGTGTGATATTTTATATGTCACCCAGGAAATCCTGTTTGATATATAAAATATCACCCATGCAGATAGGTCCAATCTGGTCTTGTTATCTGGCTACAGTTTAAGTACGCGCTATAGCTAATGACGCCGAACGGCGTCATTGGTCGGGAAAGGGGTATGCGCGTCATGACGCCGTACGGCGTCATTGGTCGGGAAAGAGTTAAGCCTTAATTTAAGATGTTTTGGGTAAATAATCTTGCTGTTTCATTGTAAAAAAAACAAACAATTACTGTAACAGAATTGGGGCTACAAATTAGAATTAATCATTTTATGCTTAGCCTAACAAAATAAATGTCAAACATATAACATAAAACTCAAAAGTACAATCCTGCAAATGTTGTCGTGTAAAACATGGTATGTAACTATACACTACATTTTCAGCTCGACTTTGACAATTCGAAAATGGAGACAGTCAAACTTCAAATACTGGCAGTTTTTGGTTTTGTTATAGTTCAGTGCATGGTGGGAAATATACTTATGACAGCCCCATCCCATGGCTGATCTTTTTCCAGTGGTCACTCTACCTTTAGGTGTGCTATCCGTGAAGTGGATGGTATACTCGTAATGGCTCTGGTCTTTTATCTGGTTTAAGAGTTGGATGGCAATGTTACCCCGAAATGGCCACTTGAGGTGATTGTCATACTCTCCTCTCATCAGGTAGACAAATACAGAGATATGTGTACCCTTGCCATCACCATCGCCATTAGCATACACATCAAGGCACATTCTGTATCCTTGTGGGTGGGTGTAGAATGATGGGGAGCACAAGCAATCACCCTCGGCCTTCTGTTGCTCAAAGTCTGTCATCGTGAACTCCAAGGGAGGCACACAGACACGCGACTCGATGGCACGGCACTGCCTCTCAAGCTGGGTTTCTTGACCTACATCAGTGACTCGGGCCACTCTGAAACAAAGACAGTCATCCTTGAGGACATAGTCCAGCTCACTGTGGGAGAGGAAGTCGAATTTCGAGTATCCCAGTGGAGCTCTTTCCCCAGTGGTCACTCTACCAGTGACATCATCATTACCACATTCACGAAATCTTACTGTGCGAGTACAGTGCTCCTTGCTGCTTCGCCAATTAATTAATTGAATGGTAATTTTACCATTAAAGGGAAATTGCAGGCAATCATCAAACTGTCCCCGCATGAGGCGAACAGAAATTGAGACGTGTGTACCCTTTGTATAATCCCAGCCATTTGCATCGACTTTAAGGCACATTTTGTACCCACAGGGATGAGTGTAGAATGGCTCACTGTACCATTCATCACCATCTTGCTTATGCTTCGCAAACCCTGTCATGATGATCTCAACGGGAGGACCAGTGTACAACTGTAGATCCTGCAGTGATGATCGATCTTCTATCAATTTGGCCTTCAGCTGGGCAATTTCCAATTCCTTTTCTGAGAGCATGTTTTCTAGTACTTGGGTTTTCAGTTTCTGTAGGTGACCATATGTTGCCATTTGGGACATGTGTGTCACCAGATTCTCAGCTAGGTGGGCTGGCATGTCTTTGCGGGGGAGCTGCACCTCACAACCGGCATAGTGGAAGTCACAGTTGACTTCTGTGAGGGGGCATTCTTTGCTCACATGATGCTCGAGGTTGTGACGCTCAGGATACACCCCACACTCATTTGGGCAGGGCACTGGACGAGACCCACACACTGGCCAGTGTTTGGTTGTTACATCTTCGAAATCAGCTCCATAGTTGCCACAGTAGTCACAGCTGAAGGGTCGTCGGATACACTGTCCGATTTGATGGGCGGTGACATAGCGACGCTGGAACAGTTCACAACAGTGATGGCATTCGACCTCTGTGAACTGACAGCCAACAAGCTGCTCATCTAGCTTGGGGCTCTCATTGAGATGCTTCTCAAGTTGACCCAACTCACCACTCCACTCACAACCCTCTGTCTTGTGGGAGCACCAAACACAAAACTCATACAGCGAACGCTGCAGTCGGAGGTCTGGAAAGACGGTGAAGTCCTTCCGGTTACATGTAGGGCACGACTTCTCGTCAGTTTGAATTCGCTCAATACACACTCGACAGAAAGCGTACCCACAGCAGGTCACCTGATGGGGCTGATGTAGCACCAACAGACAGACAGGACAGTCTGATTGGACAGCTTTTGGAGGACGTTCTACAAACTCACAGTCAAACCCAACCTTAGCAGCTGGTCTTGGTTTTGGCTTCTCTTGGTGAGATTCTTCAACTAGGCATGCACTTTCTGCACTTGAGCTCTGGGTGGCCATTTCAAAAAAAAGGTGCGGATTTCACTAATGCCTACTTACAGCGCATGCTCAAGCAGATTCATTCACTACAGTCTGCAGATAAACAGGAAAGTGCTCATGAATTTGTTTTTCATGAATATCACATTCAGCAGCACTGATGGGTGGCCTGCAGCTGGGGATCTCGTATTAATTGCTCTTCATAGACAGTCTGGAACTAGATATACTGCATACCATTGGGTTGTGAGCTATACTAGTTATAGTCTGCAACAGCTGCAGTCAAGTCTGAACATCACCAGCTAGTGATGGGTTCCTGTTGCAGACACTTCTATAAATTATATATCTATATACATTCATGTAACTTCATTGTTGTATTCGGAGCAATTAAGATCTTCCTCACAATAGCCTCTTCTTGCAATGTCTGATCATCTTTCAAGTTTATGATACATTTGATCATGTCTGTAGTTTAGACTACGTAGTAATTAAATTCATCATTTTAGTAATGGTCACATGAGGTATATAGCTCACTGTCAAAATTATAAGCATTAAATAGAATAAATTCAGTACATAATTTATAATTAAAATTCACCTTACAATATTAGACTGCTACATACAGTGTGGGATATTAGAATTTGTGATTTGCTGACTGACTGCATGACATTGTACTAAGTTTTAAGAAGATTCGAAGCACTGGCCGATCCACTTCTGGTCAGTGCTCGAAAGAATGAGAAATTCGGAGTTGTGGATACGGAACCGATCGATCTACCCCGAGCTGAAGTTTGGGAATGGGATCGGCGCATGCGTGGCTCCAGTATATGTGATATGGAATGGAGTTCATCCTCTGGTACTGGCCTATAGCTGAGCATGTAGCTCTGCAGTTCAGGAACTGTGTGGAAGTTGTAGTGGTCCTGTTGAAAATGGTGAATCTCTTCTAGTGTTGAATACACCTGTGGAGGAGGTGTGTGTGTGGTGACAGTGGAAACATCATGCATAAGTGCACACGGCCCACTTTTATATACCCACAATACTAGTGTTACGGTATGTACTAGTGATAAGGTATATAACATTTTGTACTATAGTGCGTGGGCGGATCAAAAGCACCGCCTATAGTTTATATTACGAAGCCATGCAGTCATGCCACAACTGTGGTTTATGGAAATTTGAGCATATGTTCAAATTTCCATAAACCATGATCACCATACAATTCCTTCTTCCTAGCCTCCCATATCAATAATACAAAGCTCTTAACTAGCTTTAATAATGCTTTAAAATCATCCCTGTTCCAATTCTCAAACCCTAAAATAAAGCTTGCCTTATTAAAATTATCAAGTGTACTAAACTCCCCAAACCTCCCCCCCAATAGATTTTCTAATTCTACCATGCATGCTGGACACTCCCAGAGAACATGTACCACACTCTCACATTACCCCTGCATAATTTACACTGCCTATCATCATTTTTACCCCTATGTCTTCCTAACTCTTCATTCAGACCGTTCGTACCTGACCGAAACTTAAACAATAATCTTGTACCCGGATCACCTACCCCCTGCAAATAATTCTTGAATTCTATTTCCTTACAGAAAGACTTGTACAGATTCAACTTAACTTTAGTATTCAAGCTGTCATTAAAGTCCTTGTATTCTCTATCCCTCAACGCTTCGTCTACCGTATCTAAAAACAAATTAATATTATCTGCAGCTAATACCTCTTGGCTATCTAAATCTAACTGCAGCAGCAATTCATTAATTACTTTCATCCAAGTTTTCCTCTGCCTACCTCTACATGGTTTCACTTCCCACTCAGCATCTAATAGTACTCTAGGATACCGCTCATTATCCAACTTATTGACTTTATACCACCACTTAAGTTTGCTTCTATCCCTCCTCCCTTTCAAGGACTCTAACCCCATATCTCCCCTTACCGCTTCATTACACGTTTTGGAAGAGCAGCCAAGTATCTTCTTAGCTGCTCCTAGCTGAATGGATTCTAAGGAAGCTGTCTGCCGTTTATTACAAGCCCACACTTCACTACCGTATTCTAAAGTAGGACGAAGTACTGAAACTAACAATAATCTCCTTGCAACGGTACTGATATTTCTATTACTTACAAACCGGTGCAAACGATTAAGCTTTTTCTTCCCATTATCAATTACCTTCTGTACATGACTATCCCATGACCCATTCTCAGCAAATTCAATCCCCAAGTAACAGTAACTTACAACCCTTGGAATTACTTTATCTCCCCACTTCCACGCACACATATCTGTAATAGCCACCTTAGAAAATACCACAACAGCACTCTTTTTTATGTTAGATTTCAACCTCCATTTGTTACAAAACCCTTGTACTACATTAATCAACTTTTGTAAATCCTCCGCATTAGTAGTTAAACCAACAAAATCATCTGCAAACATTAGTCCCCCAACCTTAACATCATTCTTAATGATTATACCAAGCCCAGCTTTCTCAACCTCATCTAGTAACTGATTAATAAAAATGGAAAATAGGATAGGCGATAGACTACAACCCTGTGCTACCCCCTGGCTTATATCAAATGGTTTGGATTTTTCCCCCTCCAGTAAAACAGCACTCTCTGTAATGTCATACATCTTCTTAATAACTCTCCACATCCTACCCCTAACACCCAATTCCCACAACCTAAACCATAAACCATCGTGCCAAACCGTATCAAAAGCCTTCTGGACGTCTAAGAAAAAAGCATAAGTGTGTTTTCCTTCTCTTATTCTGCCTTGTATGATCTCGTTCAAAGTAAAGACATTATCAACACAACTTCTTTTCGCTCTAAAACCTGCCTGTCCCTCATGAAGAGCCTTTTCCGATTCTAATCTTATTACCAAGCGATTATTTAAAATCTTACAAAACAGTTTACCAACAACGTTCAATAGAGTAATGCCTCTGTAATTACCTGGATCCTCAGCATCACCTTTCTTATACAAACTAACAATTAATCCTTGCCTCCATTGTTTAGGAATACCCTCTTCTGTCCAGACTACTTCATATAAAGCTTTCAACAGATTCGCCATTCCAGAGCCACCATACTTAAAAAGCTCCCCAACTAAGCCATCATTACCTCCAGTTTTGTTATTCTTTAAACTTTTCAAACACTTTTTAATTTCGGCATAACTTATATCCCTGTCTAAAACCTTATCCTTCCGTGCACTAGACATCTCGCTGTACTCTGTCACCTTATTCTCTACATGCTCTCTCCAGCTATCATCAAACTGATCATCTACTGATGCTGTACCCAGCTTACCGTAATGCTCATGTAGAACTTCAAGCTTCCCCTTTGTACTGGTTACGCATGAACCTGAACTACTCCTTAATGAAGCAATGCTCTTACGACTACCCTTTGAAGTCCTGCCAACAAATGCCCAAAATTCCTTCTTGTTTACATCAAAATCTTTATTAGCCTTTTCTATCACCTCATTCCAACTATCTAACTTCTTCTTACGTACCAATTCCATGGCAGTAACATTTTGGTAGTAAAATATCAATGATACTCTGGTAATCAAATGTCAAGCAGTTGATACAATGACAGTGTGGTTATAAAACTGGATACAAAAAAAAAGAACAAACACTTAATAGCTACTTAAACTCGAAGTCCACTTCTGCAAGAGCTCTTTCCATATCCTCAGGAATATCGCCCTGTTCATAGCTGTTCAGTTTGTGCAGGTAATGCAATTACAGGGCTATGCAAGTTCTAGCAGGCGAATGCTCGCTACTACTTGCTTGAATTTGAAGTTAGTATTAGGTAGCTATATAGTAGGTAGCTATAGTGCGGAGAGAGAGTAAGGGTAAGGTACGTAGCTAGTATGGCTGCTAGTTCAAGTTGCAAAAGAGGCCGGCCGGCCGGCTAAAAGTGCAGATGCCGAAGTCATTTCACCGTCTTTGTTGAAAGGAATTGATTTAAACAAGCCAGTACCGAAGCGTTTTAGCCTGGGCATGGACGACTACATGCAAAGACGAGCATGCATTTGTGGCTAGCGGCAGTGACGAAGACGACTCGGATGCTTTTGTAAATCCTCTTCCCAAGCGACATAATGTAAAACCTTCCCAGACTGAGCGACTCCCTTGCCTTTCTCGAATGTCTTCAATGTTTGGAGCTACAAGTAGCTGTGTTATTAATATTAACTTTGGACAATCAAATACCAATGTAGAATACAAACATGTAGCCAATTTTCCGCTTGCTGCCCAATTTTCCGCTTGTTGGAGCGTGCAGGCAGTTCTAATTGAGTTAACTATAGTACAAGCCAGTTAGACTATGGCCTTTCGTGGTTTATGGGAAATCCCACTCGAGGCTGCACATTTAGACCACTCGGCTTCGCCTCGTGGTCTAAATGCGCAGCCTCTCGTGGGATTTCCCATAAACCACTCAAGGCCATAGTCTAACACATTAAAGATGTAGGGACGGCAATCCGTAAAAGTATTGTGGTGTCGTTTCTACCTTGTTTGGTTGCTTTTTTGGGATTCCATCCCTACATGGTCCCTCAGTTTTTAAAATGTTTTTTGTAACTCAGCAAGAATGTTTACAGAAACTATGCAGTCCTTATATAGCTACAAACAGGCAGAGGTCATAGAATGTTCTAGAAGTTACATGCATGTCAGCAGAGAGATAGTGAAAGGACATACAGAAACCATAAGTGAATGGACTGAATAGAGGTGTGCATGAAGTCAGCAGAGAGTCAGCTGGTGGCAGTGCACTACCAAATAAGGGCACGAGGAATCAAGATGAAATACCTCTAATAGGTGTAGCTAGTGCAAATAAACAACCTAAATCATATATTAACATTGATATAGACATACTATACCGCAAAAAAATTTCACTTGTCACTTAAAAAAAAAACAGCAATACTTTTGCATTTTCTAAAGATAAAAATTATACACTAAACATTAGCTAATACACTCACAAAAGACAACAATTCCTAAAAAACCAAACACAATGGTACATAATTACACCAGTTTGACTTTGACAATTCGAAAGTGGAGACTGTCGTACTTCAAATACTGACAGTTTTTGGCTTGGTCATAGTTCAGTGCATTGTGGGAGATGAACTTACGCCAGCCCCATCTAACAGCTCTTTCTCTAGTGGTCATTCTGCCAGTAACATCATCAGGTGTGTCGTCAGTAAAGTCGAGAATCTTTTCATAATGCCCCTTGTCTTCTATCTGGTTCAATAGCTGGATGGTGACGTCACCTTTAAATGGCCACTTCAGATAATTGTCCCACTTTCCTCTCATCAAGCAGACAAATACTGAGACACTTGTGCCCACGTCATTACCGTAGCCATTGGCATCCACACTGAGGCACATTCTGTATCCTCGTGGGTGGGTGTAGAATGATGGGGAGTACCAGTGGTCATTTTCGGCCTTCTGTTGCTCAACGTTTCTCATGCTGAACTCAAAAGGAGTCATGCAGTCATGTGACTCGATGGCAAGGCACTGCTTTTCCAGCTGGGTTATCTGATCCAAACCTACATTAGTGACTCGGGTCACTCGAAAACTCAGACAGTTATCCATGAGGAGCTGGCAGTTCTTGCCTGGATTGTAGTTTAAGTCACTGTGAGTAAGGACCTGCGTATTAAACCGTCCTTTAGGTGCTCTTTCCCCATTGGTCACTCTTAGACAACTGATGGCAGCACCAGATGCACTATTAAAGTCAACTGTTTCTGTATAGTGCTCCTTGTCTTGAACTTGATTGATCACTTTGACGGTGACTTTACCCTGAAAGGGCCATTTTAGCTGTTTATCAAATCCCCCTCGCATGAGACAGACACCGATATCAACAGATGAGCCTTCGTTATTTGGAAATACTTTGAGGCACATCTTGTATCCACGGTGGTGTGTGTAGAATGGCCCACTGTACCAGATGTCATCTTTCTTATATTTATCAAACTCTGACATGACAAACTCAATGGGAAATACACCGTATAACTGCTGTGCCTTCAGCTGGGCAATTTCTGATTCCTTTTCTGCGAGTGCATTCTCTAGTGCCTGGGTTTTTAGGCTTAGTGTGTGACTGTATATTGCCAATTGGGATACATGAATCACCAGATTCTCAGCTAGGTGGGCTGGCATGTCTTTGCGGGGGAGCTGTATCTCACAACCAGCATAGTGGAAGTCACAGTTGACTACAGTGAGGGGGCAATCTTTGCTCACATGATGCTCGAGGTTTTGACGCTCAGGATACACCCCACAATCATTTGGGCAGGGCACTGGACGAGACCCACACACAGGCCAGTGTTTGGTTGTTACATCTTCAAAATCAGCTCCATAGTTGCCACAGTAGTCACAGCTGAAGGGACGTCGGATACACTGTCCGATTTGATGGGCGGTGACGTAGCGACGCTGGAACAGTTCACAACAGTGATGGCACTCGACATCTGTGAACTGACAACCAACAAGCTGCTCATCTAGCTTGGGGCTCTCATTGAGATGTTTCTCAAGCTGACTCAACTCCCCACTCCACTCACAGCATTCTGTCTTGTGGGAGCACCAAATACAAAACTCATACAGTGAGCGCTGCAGTCGGAGGTCTGGAAAGACGGTGAAATCCTTCTGGTTACATGTAGGGCATGACTTTTTGTCAGTTTGAATTCGCTCAATACACACTCGACAGAAAGCGTACCCACAGCAGGTCACCTGATGGGGCTGATGTAGCACCAACAGACAGACAGGACAGTCGGCTTGGACAGCTTTTGGAGGGCGTTCTACAAACTCACAGTCAAACCCAACCTTAGCAGCTGGTCTTGGTTTTGGCTTCTCTTGGTGAGATTCTTCAACTTGGCATGCACTTTCTGCACTTGAGCTCTGGTCAAAAGGGGTGGCCATTTCTTTCAGGCCAAAAAAGGGGCAGATTTCACTAATGCCTAGCCACTTAACAGCGCATGCTCAGCACTCACTACAGTCTGCAGATAAACAGGAAAGTGCTCATGAATTTGTTTTTCATGAATATCACATTCAGCAGCACTGATGGGTGGCCTGCAGGTGGGGATCTCGTATTAATTGCTCTTCATAGACAGTCTGGAACTAGATATACTGCATACCATTGGGTTGTGAGCTATGCTAGTTATAGTCTGCAACAGCTGCAGTCAAGATCATTTCAAGTCTGAAACTTGTAGCATTGGGTTGTGAGCTACAGTCGGCAACATTCATTTCAAGTGTGGTGATATATACATCACCAGTGGTGGGTTCTAGTCTCGCGGGCCAGCCTCACTCGTGTGCGAGTGAGGCTGGCCCGCGAGGCTATGGTGGGTTCCTGTTGCAGACACTTCTGTAAAGTACATCTACATTCATGTAACTTCATTGTTGGCAATTAAGTTCCTCACAATAGCCTCTTCTTGCAATGTCCGATCATCTCTCAAGTTTGCGATACATTAATTTTGATCTCTGTAGGTTAGACTACGTAAATTCATCATTTTAGTAATGGTCACAGTGAGGTAGCTCACAGTCAAAATAATATAAGAAGTAATATTAGAATGAATACAGTACATAATTATAATTATCAAATTCACCTTGCAATATTAGACTGCTACATACAGTGTGGGATATAAGAATCTGTGATTTGCTGACTGACTGCATGACATTGTACTAAGTTTTAAGAAGATTCGAAGCACTGGCAGAGCCACTTTTGGTCAGTGCTCGAAAGAATGAGAAATTCGGAGTTGTGGATACGGAACCGATCGATCTACCCCGAGCTGAGGTTTGGGAATGGGATCGGCGCATGCGTGGTTCCAGTATATGTGATATGGAATGGAGTTCATCCTCTGGTACTGGCCTATAGCTGAGCATGTAGCTCTGCAGTTCAGGAACTGTGTGGAAGTTGTAGTGGTCCTGTTGAAAATGGTGAATCTCTTCTAATGTTGAATACACCTGTGGACGAGGTGTGTGTGTGTATGTGTGTGTATTATACAGTGGAACCATTATCACAGGCCATCCAACAAGGGCCCACTTAAATGACATCATCATCACCACATACCCACAATACTAAATTTTAACATTACATCATCACAGGGCATTTCTAGGATTTAGTGCTGACAGACATTGCAAAGCATCTGAAAGTTAATGCAAAGTGCCAAAATATATTTTTAAGCTATCAGGAAGGGCCTGGGAAGGGCTCTCATAGCACTTTCGTACTTTGCACTTGACCATCAAGGCAAACAGTATCGTGCCACAAAGAACACTGTAATCGATCTCCACATTGATAGTTGGCTGTTACTGAGACTATGGTCGAAGGGGGTGCTCAAACACCCTGCACGCCACTGCCTACCTGTCTCCTCTTATGGATGTTGATGAGCCCCCCTCTGAGGTAGTCGGGGTTACCGTCACAGATGAAGGTCAGGTCTTTTAGAAACACACCCACATAGGGCACAGCTGGGGTTGCCGTGGCACTCAGTTTCTCACGATAGTGCTTGTAGTTGCCCTAAATTAGAGAGAGAAAAATTAGAATTGGAGGATAGGTTTTAGCCTCTTTCCCAGACTCTCCTGACTTGATACAGAATGATAGCCTTATATATTTTGTGATGTAATCACATGAAAACAGGATGTGATATCATATGCAGTGGACACAATAGATGGGAGTGCTGGGTGTCAGACAAGGCTACATTGAGACAAGTAGCCTGAAGAGGGGTGCATACTACTATTGGTCATCGTGTATATTATACTTATGAAAGAAAATCTTAAGGTAGGAAGGGAAGTCGAGTAGGGTTGAAGCCGAACCTCCGAACCAAGTTCATGGCTATGTCGGCAACATCCTAGCCTACACCCACATGACAATAGGTAAGCACCTAATTACCCCCTCTGCTTAATATTCACAAAAAAAGACCTCTTTTGCTAAAATTCCAAATATTGCACTCTCCACACAGTTTCATCCCTCATCGTCACCTACACACAACCTACACAGGACAGGCCAAAATTCTACGCATGCTTTTTCACAAAAACACTTCAGATCCGGTTTTACAGCCAAATCTACCTTGCTATTCACAACTACACTAATTTCGCAATCCGGACTCGCCAATCAAATATTGCAACAATCCACGCCTGCTACAGTAGATTGACCCCAAGGTTATGACAGCCAGCCTACTCACAAGAAATCTACGCATGCTTTTCTCCACTAACCCCTCCCTTGCTACGTTACACATGCACAAAGCCTAGCTACAACTCACCATGCTTTTTGCCAGGGCCCCACAAACGGCAGCTAGACGCGAAAATGGGCGGAGTCTACGAGATAGAAAGGTCACTTTTCTAAAGACAACTGACTAGAGAAGACTGGATGACCATCTGTCTGGCAGGCTGCCTGCCAGTCTTTCTGACTACACTCACAAACACTACCACAGACTTCAGGCTGGATTTTACACACAAACAGCCTACTCAGCACTACACGCGGCCTAAACGGCTTCTTATTAAAAAAAAAAAAAAAAAAAAAAAGAGGTTTGAAAGTGAACATCAAAGTACCGCTCGGCCACATCAAAGCGCCGAATTTGCCCTTGAAAGTGCTGCTTTCCACATCAAAGTGACACACCCCCGCTGTTGATTCCGGTTGCCGCCATGGGAAAATGTAAATAGTTCAATGAATCTCATTAACTTTACGTAGCTCACGTGACCTCGCTGATTGCTCATTAATTATTCATGAGCCGTTTTACGGCGATTTTTGCAACTTCCCTTCCTACCTTAAGATCTTAGCATTACTCCATTTACTCAACCTCTTCTGTGTCACCAACTTATGAGCCCTCCATGACAGTATCCCTGGTAGTAGCTGTCACCCATTTCCAGGCTTCTTGTCTTATACTTATAGCCTTTCCTGACACCCTATACTATTACAGCCCCATATCCCAGTCTCCCCACGAAGCATTTTTCACAGCCATAGAAAAAAATTCAACAGCTGCAAAAAAGCCATGAGGGAGAAGGCCTGGGGACGAGGCTAGCCCTACTGCCCTTAAGCTATCAAATAATGGCCTAGGGCTATACTGATTACCCAATGACTCCACTCACCCTAGAATCCAGGATGGAGTCCATTTCTTTGAAGAGCTCCATGTGGGGCTTGCTCACTACCTCCCAGGTGCGGTGGAGTCGGCGGATGGGGGCAGAGCCCAGTCCAGCCACGATGATGGCCATCATAGAGCTGTAGTTGTGACAGTCTAGGCAGTGCTAAGGGGAGGAGGGAGGGGAAGTCGGTAATACCATGTGCCCATCATACTACTGTTACCATTATAGTTTTTTTGGTTACCTTGGCGATGATGATGAAACGATGCACTGCTTCCACTCTCTCCTCTAGCAGTTCATACTGTAGGATGGTGTTTGCCACCCAGTTCCCAACCTGCATGTGACAAGCATGTGACAATCACGAGATGATCACATGAGAATCAAAAAGGTTATGTAATGGTCATAGAGTAATCAGGCACTAGCCATTTGAGATATGGCGGTATGCTACAGACCTGGTTAAACCGGTAGGCCAGCTTCTCAACAGCTGTCTCAGGTTGACCCAGTGTTGAGAAGGAGAAATCACCTAGAGTGCGATGGCTCTGTTTGGATACCCTTGATCCAGCTACGTGTATGTGTGTGTGTGTGTGTGTGTGTGTGTATGTGTGTGTGTACATACTGGGTGAGCAGCAAAGCCTAGAAAGGTACATAATGTGGCTACTCGTGAGTGCTAACTCTCTATAGAGTGACAGTCGGCCCACCTTGCTTTGATCGAGGCTTTGGGATGAGGTTGACTTTCTGCAGCAGCTCCACAGCTGTGATCTTGCACAGCCGGTCTGTGTTTGGGGAAGGGAGGAAACAAGACTGGAGTTAAATGCAGTTTCTACAGCAGATACACTCGTCTCCCTGCCCTGACCACACCCCTGGCCACACCCACCGTGAGCAATGAGAGTCATCTGCCGTGCCACCTCCAGGGGGCACTGGAGAACTGTCCTTAACCTGGGGAAAGGTCAGAGGTCAAGATGAGTTACGGTGCAGATTCGCAATGATAAAAGAATGTATCACTTTAAGGTAAGTAGACTCGAAGAGAACTCGTTGCATATAGTCTTGCTTACGTCAGGTGTTTCAAATTCATTTCTGGGGGAATTTCTGGATCAGGGGGGCAGTCACAGAAGGGGGCCTTGTCGTCCGTGAAAACAGGTTCTTCCAATTCGGTCCCCAGGGAATCTTCCCGGGACAGCTGCCTCCACGAACCCTCTCCTGGGTGTCCATTGGCTGTTGGCGTAGTGATGGGGGCAGTGGAGGGGGTGTGGCACATAAAGGGTGAGGTTTGGGGGTTGTTGTGGGAATTTTGAATCGGAACTCCCAGTATGTCCTGGATGGAGTGCTTGCGTTCTGGTACCTTCCTCGAGGGAGTGCGAAGGAGGTCAGCAGAGGAGGGGCCTGGGAAGGTAAGGTGATCATGTGATCATCATGTGATTGTCATGTAGCGGTCATGTGATTGTAATGTACTATAGTCCACAATGGTCATGTGAGGACAGAGGTCACTGTCCATCCTACTCACGAGGAGGTGTGGTCTCTCTTTCAGCTGAATTTTCATTGGTAGAGTGGCTGGAGGCGGAGTCAGCGTCCTCCTCTTCCCCATCCACTTCTTCCTCGCCTAGCAACAGCAGGGAGTCATCCCAGCCGACATCGTCACGAGGGTACACCTGTAAAATATGATACGATTATTTCTCAAGTGTCTAGTGCATATCACTCTCTTTATCTCTCTCACCTACCCATTACACACACACACACACACACACACGCATGTGCACACACGCAGGCACACACACATACACACACACACACACCTGCACCCCTTCCCCCTCCTTGCATCTCTCCCACACGTTACAGATCTCCCAGGAGAGTCCAGAGTTCTCCACGACAACCCGAAGGCTGGAACCCCTCAGGGAGAGCAGCAGGCAACACGGGTCTTGCTCCTGGTGGAAGCTCAGGACGTCCTGAAGATTGTGGCGGGAGACCAGCTCCTGAGGGGGAAAGGAGGAGGAGTGGTTGTTAGCAGGACGAGAGGGGTGTTTGAGGAGGGTAGCAGGACAAGAGGGGTGTTTGAGGAGGGTAGCAGGACAAGAGGAGAAAACACATTAAAAATCATTAAAGGGAAGTAAAGCAGTAGAATAGCAGGACGAAGGATCCATTTGACAGGACAGACCGAAACAAGACCATTTGATCCTACCTTGGTTTTCTCATCTAGAAATACGATGTATTTATCGCTGATCCCCAGCAGTTGTTTCATGGCCGCTCCCTTCCGGAACCGCCCACCAGACGGAACCTTCACACTGAAGAATGTGCAGTCATATCCTGGCAACGCTTGGCAACGTTCGATGTAGAGATGCTTCGAGTTCCTCTCTGAAAGCTTCTCAAACTCCGCAGCCTGGGCTTGGAGTCTCTTTGTGATGTTTTTCGCTTTGGTGTACGCAGCAGGGAGGGCTGATTTCAGTCGCATGGTGCTCTTCCTCCCTCGTAGGGACGTGGTACCATTTCGGGTGAGGGAGGGGGTAGTATACTCCTGTATGTGTGTGTGTGTGTGTGTGTGTGTGTGTGTGTGTGTACATTTTCATGGTGTCATTACTTTCGCAAAGTATTTCAGTTGTACATGTATGACCAAAGCTTCAGGGGTGCCAGTACCCCCACCCCAGAGTTGATATCTGTTTTGATACTCAGTAGTTCACTAGTAGCCGTTTCGAGCCAATGAATCCACCTCAGAGCATCTAAACTTTCCCCGGGAGAGCATGCCCCCCAGACCCCCCTAGGGGGTTCGACCCCACATACAACATCTTTCCCTCACCCAGTGAAAACAAAACCTGTATCCAAGCCTGTCGACACATCGACACTTATTTATGACATCATACAGACTTCCCTACCTCAATGTGCAGCTGTAGGGCAGCCATGAAGACAGCCTGCTCCATGGTAACGGGGAGGTGACCCCCCACTATCATCTGCTTGCACTGTGTGGAATATAAATGGATGTTCTAATTAGCCACAGAGGTCATTGTAGCTCCAGATGTTTGTGATTATTTTCAACATCTCACTTCGAAAAAACAATCTTTTGTCACATTATACAATTATTCCAAAACTGTACAAATTTGAAGTTGTATACCGGTATAAACATTGGTAGCTAAACGTACGAAGAATTAGTCATTTTGTGCTAACAAATAAATTTAATGTCAAACATACAAAATTCACAAGTGAAATACTGCAAAGTGTGGGTACAAAACTAGTAGTCATAATTATTAGGTTACAATGCAGTTAAATAGAAGTATGCATCTACACTACATTTTTCAGTTCAACTTTGATAATTCGAAAATGAAGACAGTCACACCTCAAATACTGGCAGTTTTTGGCTTGGTCATAGTTCAGTGCATAGTGGGAGATAAAGGGTCTGCCCCATCCCTTAGCTCTTTCTCCAGTGGTCACTCTACCAGCGTAAATATCGGGTGTGCTGTCAGTGAAGGCTATGGTCTGCTCATAGTGTCCCTTGTCTTCTATCTGGTTCAACAGCTGGATGGTGACGTCGCCTTGAAATGGCCATTTGAGGTAATTGTCATGCTCTCCTCTCATCAGGTAGACGTATACAGAGACATGTGTACCCTCGCCATCACAATCGCCATTAGCATACACTCTGAGGCACATTCTGTACCCTTGTGGGTGGGTGTAGAATGATGGGGAGAACCAGCTGTCACCCTCAGCCTTCTGTTGCTCAAAGTCTGTCATTATGACCTCAAAGGGAGGTACACAGACACGTGACTCGATGACAAGGCACTGCCTTTCAAGTGAAGTCCAGTCGAGGTTAGTGACTCGGGTCACTCTAAAATGGAGACAGTTGTCCTTGAGGAATTGGCAGTTCTTGGCTGGATTATAGTTTAAGTCACCGTGAGTAAGTACGTGCTTATTAAACCATCCTTTAGGTGCTCTTTCCCCGTTGGTCACTCTACTGATGACATCAGCACTTGTACAACTACTGGAGTCAATTGTTTCTGTATAGTGCTCCTTGTCTTGAAGTTGATTGATCACTTTGACGGTGACTTTACCCCGAAAGGGCCATTTCAGTTGTTCATCAAATTCTCCTCGCATGAGACAGACACCAATATCAATGCATGTGCCTTGGTCATTTGGATATACTTTGAGGCACATCTTGTACCCACGGTGGTGTGTGTAGAATGGCTCACTGTACCAGATATCATCCTTCTTACATTTATCAAATTCTGTCATGACAAACTCAATGGGAAGCACACCATGTGTCTGCAGTGCTTGTAGAGATGATCGGTCTTCTTCTTCTTTGGCCTTCAGTTGGGCGATTTCTGACTCCTTTTCTGTAAGTGCATCTTTCAGTGCTTGGGTTTCAATTATGAGCATGTGACTATATGCTGCCAGTTGGGATACGTGAATCACCAGAGTCTCAGCTAGGTGGGCTGGCATGTCTTTGCGCGGGAGCTGCACCTCACAGCCGGCATAGTGGAAGTCACAGTTGACTACTGTGAGGGGGCAATCCTTGTTCACATGATGCTCGAGATTTTGACACACTGGATAGATCCCACACTCATTTGGGCAGGGCACTGGATGAAATCCACACATTGGCCAGTGTATGGTTGTTACATCTTCGAAATCAGCTCCATAGTTGCCACAGTAATCACAGCTGAAGGGTCGTCGGATACACTGTCCGATTTGGTGGGCGGTGACATAGCGACGCTGGAACAGTTCACAACAGTGATGGCACTCGACCTCTGTGAACTGACAGCCAATAAGCTGCTCATCTAGCTTGGGGTTCTCATTGAGATGTTTCTCAAGCTGACCCAACTCCCCACTCCACTCACAGCCTTCTGTCTTGTGGGAGCACCAAACACAAAACTCGTACAGGGAACGCTGTAGTCGGAGATCTGGAAAGACAGTGATGTCCATCCGGTTACACGTAGGGCACGACTTTTTGTCGGTTTGAATTCGCTCAATACACACTCGACAGAAAGCGTATCCACAGCAGATCACCTGATGGGGCTGACGTAGCACCAACAGACAGACAGGACAGTCACATTGGACAGCCTTAGGAGGGCGTTCTACAAACTCACAGTCAAACCCAACCTGTCTTTTCTTAGCAGCTGGTCTTGGTTTTGGCTTCTCTTGGTGAGACTCTTCAACTAGGCATGCACTTTCTGCACTTGAGCTCTGGTCAAAAGGGGTGGCCATTTCTTTCAGGCCAAAAAAGGGGCAGATTTCACTAATGCCTAGCCACTTAACAGCGCATGCTCAGCACTCACTACAGTCTGCAGATAAACAGGAAAGTGCTCATGAATTTGTTTTTCATGAATATCACATTCAGCAGCACTGATGGGTGGCCTGCAGGTGGGGATCTCGTATTAATTGCTCTTCATAGGCAGTCTGGAACTAGATATACTGCATAACATTGGGTTTGTTTTATAACATTGGTTATAGTCTGCAACAGCTGCAGTCAAGATCATTTCAAGTCTGAAACTTGTAGCATTGGGTTGTGAGCTACAGTCGGCAACATTCATTTCAAGTGTGGTGATATATACATCACCAGTGGTGGGTTCTAGTCTCGCGGACCAGCCTCACTCGTGTGCGAGTGAGGCTGGCCCGCGAGGCTATGGTGGGTTCCTGTTGCAGACACTTCTGTAAAGTACATCTACATTCATGGAACTTCATTGTTGGCAATTAAGTTCCTCACAATAGCCTCTTCTTGCAATGTCCGATCATCTCTCAAGTTTGCGATACATTAATTTTGATCTCTGTAGGTTAGACTACGTAAATTCATCATTTTAGTAATGGTCACAGTGAGGTAGCTCACAGTCAAAATAATATAAGAATTAATATTAGAATGAATACAGTACATAATTTATAATTATCAAATTCACCTTACAATATTAGACTGCTACATACAGTGTGGGATATAAGAATCTGTGATTTGCTGACTGACTGCATGACATTGTACTAAGTTTTAAGAAGATTCGAAGCACTGGCAGAGCCACTTTTGGTCAATGCTCGAAAGAATGAGAAATTTGGAGTTGTGGATACGGAACCGATCGATCTACCCCGAGCTGAGGTTTGGGAATGGGATCGGCGCATGCGTGGCTCCAGTATATGTGATATGGAATGGAGTTCATCCTCTGGTACTGGCCTATAGCTGAGCATGTAGCTCTGCAGTTCAGGAACTGTGTGGAAGTTGTAGTGGTCCTGTTGAAAATGGCGAATCTCTTCTAGTGTTGAATACACCTGTGGAGGGTGTGTGTGAGTGTGTGTGTGTGTGTGCGTGTGTGTGTGAGTGTGTATGTGGAGTGTATTGTACATTATCATAGGTCCTCCTACAAAGGCCCACTTTTTCATGACATCGTCATCACCATATTCCCATAATACTTTATCTTTCAGCATTACATCATCATGGCCTACCTGTCTCCTTTTATGGATGTTGATGAGCCCCCCTCTGAGGTAGTCGGGATTACCGTCACAGATGAAGGTCAGGTCTTTCAGGAACACACCCACATAGGGCACAGCTGGGGTTGCCGTGGCACTCAGTTTCTCACGATAGTGCTTGTAGTTGCCCTAAATTAGAGAGAGAAAAATTAGAATTGGAGGATAGGCGTAGAGGAGGGAGTAGCCCTATTACAGCCCCATACCCTGACCTCCCCTCAAAGCATTTTTCACGGCCGTAGAATAAATCATTTTTTTCCACAGCTGCGAAAAAAGCTACGAGGGAACGGAGCTAGCCCTACTGCCCTTAAGCTATCAAATAATGGCCTAGGGCTGTACTCGTTACCCAGTGACTCCACTCACCCTAGAATCCAGGATGGAGTCCATTTCTTTGAAGAGCTCCATGTGGGGCTTGCTCACTACCTCCCAGGTGCGGTGGAGTCGACGGATGGGGGCAGAGCCCAGTCCAGCCACGATGATGGCCATCATAGAGCTGTAGTTGTGACAGTCTAGGCAGTGCTAAGGGGA